>CM047750.1:7427900-8771770 GCA_026225825.1 Pistacia integerrima
AATTTTACATAAACATAAATTAATTTGGATATTACCAAACACAATAGTTAATTCTCATCCACATAACAAACACTTAAATTAATCGTTTAAACATAATTAATTATACATAAATATGGGTTAGGGTTTGTTCTTGTTCAATTATTTAGGGAGAGGGAAATTGGGAAAATATGGGTTTATACAGATATGATAATTGTGTAATTAGGTGAAATATATGGGTATTAGTGAAAAGTATAAGTGTGTGTGTATATATATAATATTTAATTTTATATATTATATATTATATACGAGGCGAGGCGGGGCAGGGCGGGGGAAAGGCATCACCAACCCGCCCCATCCCCAAGGACAGGGATTAAAACGCCCATCACCCCGCCCCTATCCCTGAAAAAACTGAGGCTTCCAAGCCTATATATATATATATATATATATATATATATATATATATAATTTTTAATTTTATATATTATATACAAGGCGGGGCAAGGGAAATGCATTAGCCACCCCGCCCCGTCCCCAAGGACAGGGATTAAAATGCCCATCACCCCCACCCCCTCTTTCTATCCCCGAAAAAACTGAGGCTTCCCAATCCCATATGGGGCAGGGCGGGACGGGTCCCTGGAATTCCTAGGAATATTGCCATGCCTGATAAATAGGGCCGAAGAAGAAGGAGAGGGGAAAAGAGATAGAGGCATGGCTGGTGAAAAAAGCAAGATACTGATAATTGGAGCAACTGGGTATCTTGGTAAATACATGGTGAATGCCAGCGGTTCTATGGGCCATTCAACCTTTGCCTTTGTTCCTCCTGTCAAGCCAAATGCACCACCTTCCAAGCTAGAACTTTAATACCATTTTCAATGAATAAAACGTGGTGGAATTGGCTTAGCTAAGAAAACGCAAGAAAGTTAATTTGGGAAAAGTTCTTGAAGGTCTTGAAAAGAAAGAATGAAGAGCAACATTATCTTTATTTGTTAGCTTCAATCTCAACTACCCAAAATTCTTGTATGCAAAAGGGAGTTCCCATCATTCCTACCAATAAATTTTAATTCTTTTCAAGCTTTTAAAGTGAGATTGAGGACCTTCAAGCAAAAGCTAAAGGTTTTGTTCAAAAGAGTTTTGTTTTTATTTTTTATTTCATCACACATTTATATCATCAAAACAACTAAAAAGAAAATAAATAAATATTTTTTTTTTTATAATTAGTATGAACTAAAGAGAGTGTTGGTGTTTTTATGGCGGTGGGATACTGTGTTATTCACCTATAAGGATTAATTGAAGTATGCACAAACTAAATATATTATTTAATCAATATATTTAAAGTAGTTAAAATTTAATCTAATTTTCATAATTAATTACCTTATTGATGACACGCTAACTAAATGTATTGTTAACTATTTTGGGTGATTTACTAATTAGGAGGGATATATCAAAAGAATTAAAAAAAAAAAAAAGAGAGATGGCAGGGCAGGACTACTTCATATAAGTTTTCTTTGGATTTAAATTAGTTGGGCTGGATCTTAATTGCTCTGTCCACAGCGTCCAGACCCAGAATGGGTTAGCGCTATATAGGCCTAATTAACTCAGTTATATGGGCTGATTTACATTATATCCAATATATATCCGCTCTCACTTTATGTTTCGGTGGCATTAATATCATTTTTGGTGTTTTTATTTTTAAAAAATAAATTCAGAAACTAAAACCAAATTCTTAATATAATATTGAAAAGCTTTTTTATTATCATTTTTCTAAAAAAAAAAAAAAAACCAAAAATTAAACTCTCGTACTATCTTTTGAGATTACCAAAACCCTATGAAAAGTATAAATTTTTTTGATATATATATTCTTTTAAAATCATTAAAGACGATCTTATAAGGTATATCATATATGAGATAAATCACTTTTATTTTTCTAAGAATAAAAAATATACAAATCATGATACATCCGACATTTATATTTTATTTTTTTTAAATAAAGTGTTTGAATCAGTTTACACGTATCTCAACTAATCCTAATAAATGACTAGCACAACATTTCATCACTATAATCACCCGTCATTTGACAATTACACGAGTAAGCATGGTTATTGATTTACAGTAACTAGTAACTGACAATGAAGCATGAAATTAAATAAAGTAGTGTTTAAATCCAAAAGTGGGCAACTTTAATCCAAATAAAAAGCACAAAAACGAGATCCAAAGTTTGTGGGGTCTAAAGTGGAGACAGATAGACTTTAACAAAATGGGTCCCAAACATCCAGTCTGGACTCTGGATGAGTGATTACTTGCATTCAAACCCAAAACTAATAAAACAGACAAATTAACATCATTATATTAAAAAATAAAAACCAATGTTTTAAATTATAATTCATTTATTATAAAGTTTCATATCATATGATAAATTATTATTATTATTTTTCAAATAGGGGAAAGTTGTACAATATCCTTATGTCACATGATTACTCTTCTAGCTGGCAAATCCACATGCATTTGTTGTGGACAATGGCCCCATTAATCCTCCTAATCTTTTGTTTTTTAGTTTTGAAAATCAATTCATCAGGTGTATCTAATTAGACTTGTTATTAATGTAAGAGTTACGACTATTACTTAGGTACGACTTTTTCTTACCTAAGTAATGGCTTGGAGCTTTGGAAAAAAGAAGACCATGAGTATTTTGGTAGTTGAAAGTTGGGATTTAGTGGAATATTGGATAGAATTGATTATAATTTAGCTTGGGAGCCCCACTGCTGCAAACCCTAATCGTTTGATTGTCAACGATTGGTGAGATCGATAGGAGTAGGATTTGAGGAGTTTTGAGTGATGATCGAGGAAAAAAATGGTAGTGGTGTGGGGTTGCAACGATGCAAGAATTAGAAATAAAATATAAATTTGGGTAATAAAGTGGTATTTTAAAAGTCTATAAGTAAAGAAGTGTCATTAAACCATTATTTGGGTGGAAAAAAGTCGTTTACTCTTAATGTAATAACAAATTTTTTCAAACATTATTATGAATCGATAAATATTTACCAAATCATCTTTAGACAATTTATTTTAATATCTAAAATTTAATGGCATAGGTTTTCTGTTATTTCATATACCTTAAAGATAAATTTTGTGATTTTATCATACTTCATAAGAATTAATGTCATTTAACTCTAAATAAAAACCGTTGATTAAAGGTCGTGGTATATTTTTTTCTGAAATTTACTATTCTAGGTTAATGAAATTTGTTAAACACTACAATCATTGACTAACTTTTGTAATGTAAAATTCAAATTTTTTTTTTTTTTAGTATTTTGTTTTTAAAAAACAAATTGTATGAAAATAATAATTTCTATGCATTATTCGAAAATCGAATTTAAAATCATAAAAAAAAACCCTAACCTTATTAAGATATCCAACTACCTAAACTAACATACTACTAATTTTGGATCTCTGTTTATAAGATGATAGAATTTTCATTTATTAAAAAGGACATATAATAAATTACATTTATTTTATTGGCCACCATTTATTGTAAGTGAGCATGAGTTATTATTTTCTCATGGACTTTAGTACATTAATTAATTAAATTAATTTAATTTAGGGCATGCTAAAATTGCAAAGAATGAGACAAGTCACAAGAACAATTTAATTGAAAATCTTATTTTGTTTGACATTTTAACATGGAACCCAATTATGATTTCTTTAGACTTTCTTTTTCATTTATATTATTTTTTTATTTTCATAGATATTGAAAAAAGATGTTTATAATCTCAAAAAGAAAATGAACCCACTTCATGTTTCTACAAATTGGGAAATCATAAAGCATGGTTTCCAACAATGTCTTAAATTTTGTAAAAATAATATCTAAAATATTCATAAAAATATTTTAAAAAATTCCCGCAATTTCTTAATTAAAAAAAAAATCGATTGGAAAGGGTTTATTTTTTAATTTGGAATTTAAAAATATAAAAGTAAATTTATAAAAGAAAAAGAGAGAAATAAATAAATAAATAATAAGAAAGAATTTTATTTATTAAATTAAATTATAATATATCTCTCTGGAATGTTGGGGTTGTGTTTGGGTATCTGTTGGCGTTTTTCTAGATCTCAACAAAATTATATTTTTATTTTACAGTTGTCTCCTGTCCACGTGTGGCCCTACCTAGTCAAACCCCCCACTCTCCGATTTTTATGCTTTCCAACTAATCGCCATTTTTTGGGCTCCCATTCCCTGTCTCCATTACATTAACCTACTCTCACTTTTTTTTTTTTTTTTGGCTTGCTTTTACACCCCTAATAACTTAATAATTAAGTAAATAAATAAATAAATATTATTATTTAATCAAGACATTTTGATATAAATTTTATCGAGATTATGTTAAACACTTTAAATTCAAATTTTTATTTTCTAATATATTAACATTTGTATTAACATACCTACAAATTATGGGTATAAACTATTTTACATTATTAGATTTAATTTTTTAAAAGTAAATTAATTTAAATAGAACTTAAAATCTTGTGCTTTGGTTTGATTAAATGGAATTTCTTTTATCCTTGTAAGGGATTTTCGAAATGAGAAGAAAAGTAAGTGTAAATGTTCCTACATGATTTGATGATCATTAGGCAACATGTGATTCAAAAGATAAACTCACCGTAATCTCTTTTTAAGAGTAAACCACATGTTTCCACCCAAAGATTAGTGAAATTGTAAATTCTCATCCTTGGTTTTATTTATTCCACACCTTAAAATTAACGACGTTAATGATTTTTGGATTCTGACACAATATAAAAAGTATTATTACCATCCTTATAAATAAATTAATAAATTATTTTTTAATTCCGAAATAGATCTATATTTTTCCAGTAGTCACAAGAGAGGGAAAAATCGGCAAAAAATGCTCATATCCAACAAAATGGAGGCAAACAAGCTGGGGGATGGATGGTTTTTGTCGGGGACGAGTGGGGGTAGCTAGCTGTGGGGGCAGTGGTTGAAATCTGGCTAGATATGGATTTTTCATAAAATCACAAGGGAGGGAAAAATAGCAGAGAAAAGACTTCGATCTAGCCAAAATGAAAGCGAAAGAGGTTGGGGAATTGATGGGTTTTGTCGGGGATGAGTGGGGTGATGGTGATGATGTCCAATAGCATTGGGAATCCAACTAGATCTAATTTTTTGTGGCAATCGCGAGGGAAGAGAGTGATAACTGATAAGGGTGCTTGGGAGAGATTTGTGGTGTAAAAGGGGTTATTTGAACTTTTTTTTTTTATTTCTCATTTAATGAGTTCAAATGACTACTTTACCTTTTCATCATTATATTAAATAATTTTCTATTAATTGAAAGTTGAAAATCTAGAATAAATAAAATCAAAGTAGAGCTAAGAATTTTGCTAATCTTTGGGTGGGAACATGTCCTCCACTCATCTCTTAATTAAATATTCGTCAAACCAAAACCAATAGAAAAATGGATTACAACACAACCTCAAGTTTCGTAATCTGTTATAAAAGATTATGAAACAGGAATGGGTATAATATTGATCCATATACTAATCAATCACCTCTTTGGACAATAAAATTGCATATATCTTTTTTTAATTAATTAAAATTTTAAAAGCCCACAATTTACTTTGATAAATTGGCCTGAACCACATAATTTAATTATTATATAAAAAGAAATTTTGCTGTTTCTTAACGTAACGCCACTAAAGGGAAATTGGATATAAATCACATGAATGTCACAGGCTATCTTTTTTATTTAAAACATGTAAAAGGTGAAAAATATATAAAAATAAATGAGATCAAGCAATAGGCCAAGGAGATTTTGTTAAAGATTCACTCACGGCCGAGCTGAAACATATTATAATGAGAGGATTTGCAGACATTGGAGTGTTATTGTCAATTATAATCTTTGATTCTTCTACCATTTATTGTATATATGAGAGAGACCCTGTAGGTCTTACAAAGGTTTTATGAGTAAATCACTATTTCCACACCAAAAGTTTCAAAATATCATTTTTTCACTCAAAGTTAATATTTTGGTATTACCCAAAGCCGATTTCGATCTATTCAGATAGCAAAAATTCTCTTAGTCATCACCATTTAAACCTCCAATCTCCTCTCTACAAATCCTCTCTCACTCCGATACCTGATTTCTCGCCGATTGTTGCCTACCGCAAAACCAGTATTTTTTGTTCTTAGATTATTTTTGACTGATTTCAATGGCAAATATTCAATTGATCGGTGTCCACTCTACAAAAACTCTCTTACTTTTGCACCTGATAACTCGTCGAATACTGGTTAAGAAAGTAAAGTGCATTTTAGATATTAATAGAATATGAATGTTAGGTGGAAAAGTGGTATTTTATAACTTTTTGGATGAAAAAGTGTCATTAAAGCAATTTTTGGGTGGGAAAAAGTCGTTTACTCGATATTTCTTGCTACTAGTATCACTTGTCGTTCATGTGGTGCCCAATTAATAACCTGATGGATTCCATGGATAAGGATTCATACTTCATACTAGCTAATTGTATCACTTGTCATTCATGTGGTGCTCAATTAAGAACTTTAATTATGCATTCTATAGACAAGACGTGTATATTCAACTACCACTAAAAAATCCCGATTCACACTACCATCAACTACTATATAAAGTGTACTTTCCTGGCATAACTATCAGGCCAAAGAGTACTTCAATATTACTTATGGCTTCGATTCATGTTGAAAGTGCTAGTGAGCTTCTTGAAGCTCAAGCTCACGTGTGGAATTATTCATTCAACTATATAAATTGCATGTCTGTGAAATGCGCTATTCAACTAGGCATTCCAGAGATCATCCATAAACATAGCCAACCCATGACTCTTTCTCAAATTGTTTCTGCACTCGGTGTGAACCCAAATAAAGCCCACGGCATTCACCGTCTTATGCGTGTCTTAGTTCATACCGGCTTCTTTTCTCAACCAAAAGTCAGCAAAATTGATCACCAAGAAGACAAGTATTTTCTCACACCCTTTTCTCGACTCCTCCTTAAGGATGCACCCTTCACTGCTGCACCATTTGTGTTTCTCGAGCTTGATCCACTCCTAATTAATTCCTTTCAATCCTTGAGCGCTTGGTTCAAGAATGATGATTCCACACCATTCGAAACAACTAATGGGAAAAAAATTTGGGATTGTGTTGCTAATGAACCTAAATTTAAAAAAACTTTTTATGATGCCATGGTTAGTGACTCTCAGCTGGTAGCAAGAGCTTTGATTGAAGACCATAAAGAGGTATTTAAGGGGGTGAAGTCTCTAGTTGATGTGGGTGGTGGCACTGGAACTATGGTCGAAACCATAGCCAAAGCTTTTCCGGAGATTCATTGCATTGTTTTTGATCTCCCTCATGTTGTTGATAATTTACAGGGGACTAAGAACTTGGCTTTTCATGGAGGAGACATGTTTAAGGCAATACCTTCGGCTAATGCAGTCTTGCTCAAGGTAAACAACCATATGTAAATTTCCATTAATTTGACATACACACTACAATACCAACAACGTCGTTTACCAGACCAAATATTTGTTATTCTTATTTGTGTCCAACATTCCTATCCTACCAATGCCAAATCAAATTAAATTGCTTTAATAGCAGAGAACTACACTCATAATTCATAGCATAACATTTTAGTACTAGCTATGTCGATTTGCATTCAGATTACAGGTTTTTAGCAATGATAATTCAAAGAACATATAAATTAATTATGGGAAAATATACAGTGGATTATACATAACTGGGGTGATGAAGAGAGGTCGAAGATATTAAAGAGGTGTAAAGAAGCGATTCCTAGCAAAGAAATGGGAGGGAAGGTGATAATAATAGAACTGGCCGTGGGAATGGAAGATCAAAGTGAGGGGTCAATGGAGACACAACTATGCTTCGACATGATGATGATGTGTTCGTTCAACACCGGCAAAGAACGGAGTGTCGAAGAGTGGAAGAAGCTCTTCTTAGAAGCTGGTTTCACTCACTATAAGATAAGTCCTATACTAGGTATAAGGTCTCTCATTGAGCTTTACCCTTGATTTATTTTCTGCTAGTATTCATGTTTGTAGCAAGTTCAATTCTAATTACCATGTTTCGTGAATGGGAATGTATTCTATTAATTTTCATGGAATTGTGCTGTAGCAGTTTCTATTACTGCTGTGTTATTTATCATTTGGTGTATGATTGTACGAAATTGTTATGGCTTTCAAAAGAATAGCAATAAATTAATTAAACATATGTATCTGTAATTTGTCTGTCAAATCATCATATTAGAGCAAAGTATCACATTTCCCACGCCGGAAGGGAAACGGGGGTCTTGCACAATGATTCACAATTGATCGATATCAATATACTTTAATACCATAGAATATCGAGTTAGATTGAAATTTTATAGAATTTTTGAATGAGAAAAAAAATAAAGAAAAGAAAAAAGGGTTCAAAGAAGGGTTCACCGTAGAAACGCTAGCTGTGACTGCAAAAAGAAAGCAAAAAGGTTGAATAATATAATCAGGTATCCATCTTAACACAATTTCTGTGGCTGCAAAATCCTCCCAGTCGTTTCAATGTCTCTTTCGTTTTCACTCTTTCCTGTTCAATTTTTTTCTTCTTTAATCTTTGCAAAAACCTTGTTGGAAACAGAAAATTTAATACAGAAATAAAATATCTCTTTCCTTTTCAATTTTTGTCTTCGTTACTAGAGAGACACGTTTTTATCTGAGTCAAGAATTATTTGTTCCTATACGTGTCAAAAATCTTTCCTTCTAGTTCCTATAAATATTAAATAGGGCTGAAGAAGAAGGAGAGGGGAAAAGAGATCGAGACATGGCTGGTGAAAAAAGCAAGATATTGATAATTGGAGCAACTGGGTATCTTGGTAAATACATGGTAAATGCCAGCGGTTCTATGGGCCATTCAACCTTTGCCTTTGTTCCTCCTGTCAAGCCAAATGCACCTCCTTCCAAGCTACAACTTCAATACCATTTCCAATGAATAAAACGTGGTGGAATTGGCTTAGCTAAGAAAACGCAAGAAAGTTAATTTGGGAAAAGTTTTTGAAGGTCTTGAAAAGAAAGAATGAAGAGCAACATTATCTTTATTTGTTAGCTTGAATCTTAAATACCCAAAATTCTTGTATGCAAAAGGGATTTCCCATCATTCCTACCAATAAATTTTAATTCTTTTCAGGCTTTTAAAGTGAGATTGAGGACCTTCAAGCAAAAGCTAAAGGTTTTGTTTTTATTTTTTTATTTCATCACACATTTATATCATCAAAACAACTAAAAAGAAAATAAATAATTTTTTTTTTTTTTTAATAATTAGTATGAACTAAAAAAGGTGTTGGTGTTTTTGTGGCGGTGGGATACTGTGCTATTCACCTATAAGGATTAATTTAGGTGTGCACAAACTAAATATATTATTTAATCAATATATTTAAAGTTGTTAAAATTTAATCTAATTTTCATAATTAATTACTTTATTGATGACATGCTAACTAAATGTATTGTTAACTATTGTGGGTGATTTACTAATTAGGAGGGATATATGAGAAAGAATTAAAAAAAAAAAAAAAAAATGAGATAAAACCGTAAGTTATTAGAAACTTAATATTTTTACATTAATTATTAGAACATATTTTATAGGTGTTAATATGTTAGGGTGGCCCATAAATAACAATTATATAGATTTTCCTTATCATATAAAATATTTATACTCACAATAAGGAATTATTCTTTGACGGTGGTCATGGCCACCTCTCGCCATCAATATTACTACTTGATCCAACCCAGCAAAAGCAATCTTGCATTGGGCCAAAGTCGGCTCAATATTCATAAACCTTATAAATCTTACGATGACATATGTTACTAAAAGAATACACTAATACAATGGATTAAAAATACTTTTTCACTCGAGACAGTCTTGCTAACTCATTTTGCTGACATGGTGAGACTGTCTAATAAAACAATAACATGTATTGTCGGTTTTCAAAACCATTGACTGATGGTAATTATTGACGAATTATAGAGATTGATTATTATTGATGAATCACTCGTCAAGGTAACTATTTGATAAATGAGAAAATTTAGCACGTATGTGACAACTGATGATATTATTTCATAAAATGGTCTCACATCAGTGGAATGAAATGGCAGGGCAGGACTATTTCATATAAGTTTTCTTTGGATTTAAATTAGTTGGGCTGGATCTTAATTGCTCTGTCCACAGCATCCAGACCCAGAATGGGTTAGTGTTATATAGGCCTAATTAACTCAGTCATATGGGCTGATTTGCATTATATCCAATATATATCCGCTCTCACTTTAGCATTAATACCATTTTTGGTGTTTTTATTTAAAAAAAATAAATTCAAAAACTAAAACTAAATTCTTAATATAATATTGAAAAGCTTGTTTATTATCATTTTCCTAAAAAAAAAAAAATTAAACTCTAGTACTATCTTTTAAGATTATCAAAACCCTATGAAAATTGAAAAGTATAAAATTCTTTAGTATATATATTCTTTTAAAATCGTTAAAGACGATCTTATAAGGTATATCATATATGAGATAAATCACTTTCATTTTTCTAATAATAACAAATATACGAATCATGATACATCTAACATTTACACTTTTTTTCTTTTTTTTAAATCGGATGTTTGAGTCAATTTATACGTATCTTGACTAATCCTGCTAGGTGATTAACACAATATCTCATCACTATAATCATCCGTCATTTGACAATCACACGAGTAAGCATGGTTATTGATTTTCAGTAACTAGTAACTAACAATGAAGCATGAAATTAAATAACGAAGTGTTTAAATCCAAAAGTGGGCAGCTTTAATCCAAATAAAAAGCACAAAAACAAGATCCAAAGTTTGTGGAGTCTAAAGTGGAGACAGATAGACTTCAACAAAATGGGTACCAAAAATCCAGTCTGGATGACAGGATGAGTGATCAAACCCAAAGCTAATAAAACAAACAAATTAACATCATTATATTATTAAAAAATAAAAACCAATGTTTTATATTATAATTCATTAATTATTAAGTTTCATATCATATGATAAATTATTATTATTATTTTTCAAATAGGGGGAAAGTTGTACAATATCCTTATGTCGCATGATTAGTCTTCTAGCCGGCAAATCCACATGCATTTGATGTAACACAACAAGTGGCACAAGTGGATTTTTCGCTGGCAGGGGGCCTCTATCGGCCTGGCCCCATTAATCCTCCTAATATTTTGTTTTTTAGCTTTGAAAATCAATTCATCAGGTGTATCTAATTAGACTTGTTATTAATGTAATACTTACCAGACTTTTTCCCAGCTAAGTAATGGCTTGGAGCTTTGAAAAAGGAAAGGTCGATGATGGTAGTTGAAAGTTGAATTTTAGTAGTTAAAATTGATTAGAATTTAACTTAAGAGTCTCGATTGCCCAAACCCTAATTGCTCAATTATCAGTGATTGACGGAATCGACGGGAGTAGGGTTTGAGGGGTTTTGGTGAGTGATGATCGGCAAAAAAAATGGTGGTGGTGTAGGGTTACAATGATACGGGAATTTGAAACAAAATATAAATTTGGGTAATAAAGTGATATTTTAAAAGTCTGTAAATAGAGAAGTGTTATTAAACCATTATTTTAGTGGGAAAAATTCGTTTACTCTTAATGTAGTAACAAATTTTTTCAAACCTTATTAAGAATTGATAAATATTTACCAAATTATCTTTGAACGATTTATTTTAATGTCTAAAATTTAACGGCATAGGTATTTCTGTTATTTCATATATTAAAGGTCATCGTATATATTTTTGAAATTTGCTATTCTAGGTTAATGAAATTTGTTAAACACTACAATCATTGACTAACCTTTGTAATGTAAAATTTAATTTTTTTTCAGTATTTTGTTTTTAAAAAAAATTTATGAAAAAAAATTTCTATGCATTATTCGAAAATCAAATTTAAAATCATTAAAAAAAAAAAAAAACCTTATTAAGATATCCAACTACCTAAACTAACATACTACTAATTTTGGAACTCTATTTATAAGATGATATAATTTTCATTTATTAAAAAGGACATATAATAAATTACATTTATTTTATTGGCCATTTATTGTAAGTGAGCATGAGTTATTATTTTCTCATAGACTTTAGTACATTAATTAATTAATTTTAGGGTATGCTAAAATTGCAAAGAATGACACAAGTCACAAGAACAATTTAATTGAAAATCTTATTTTGTTTGACATTTTAACATGGAACGCAATGATGATTTCTTTGGACTTCCTTTTTCATTTATATTATTTTTTTATTTTCATAGGATCTTGAAAAAAGACGTTTATAATCTTAAAAAAAAAAAAAAAAAAAAGGGAAAAAAAAAAAAAAAAAAAAAAACCCATTTAATGTTTCTACAAATTGGGAAATCATAATGCATGGTTTCCAACAATGTCTTTTTTTTTTTTAAATATCTAAAATATTCATAAAAATATTTTAAAAAATTCCCACAATTTCTTAATTAAAAAAAAAAATCGACTGAAAATCTTTTTTTCTCATAGACTTTAGTACATTAATTAATTAATTAAATTAAATTTAGGGCATGGTAAAATTGCAAAGAATGAGACAAGTCACAAGAACAATTTAATTGGAAATCTTATTTTGTTTGACATTTTAACATGGAACCCAATGATGATTTCTTTAGACTTTCTTTTTCATTTATATTATTTTTTTTTATTTTCATAGGATATTGAAAAAAGATGTTTACAATCTCAAAAAGAAAATGAACCCACTTCATGTTTCTACAAATTGGGAAATCATAAAGCATGGCGCCAAAATTTTGTTGGACCTGTCGTCACGGTCACAAAATTAAACCTAAATATCGTAGTTAGCGGTAAGCAAGGTCAAATCCACAGAGAGCAAGACTAACGATCTAATGTATATTTGAGTTAACGAAAGAGAAATTGGCAAAATGATTGATTAAAACTAAAGAAACTAATTACTTACAGGAAATTAAAAGGATTAAATAAATTGCTAACTAAAACACAATATTAAAAGTGTTGCCGCTACGGGTTCGGTTTGACTCAAGACCAACTCTCACAATTCCTCTCCTCGCTTTTCAATTTCCTAATCCTACAAGGCTAGGCAAATCAATAGAATGGCTTCCGGCAAGCTAGGTATAATCTATCTTGTCTCCCCGTCGTCTTAGTTACAGATTGATTGGTTAAAGACTATCATCGACTAACCGAAAAATGCTAAACCCTTAAACACCACTAGTTGGTACAACGCTAATAAGTACAACCTATCAACCTGTATCATCCAATCAACTAATTACATAATAAATGCATTCCTAGTAGAAATGATATTAAACGCTACTACAACTTGATTGCAATCAGTATCGAAGCAATTTAAAGTCATAATCAATATTCAATAATCTCAAACCGACATTCAATTATGCGAAAAGTTATATACCAATAAACATTCTTAATGGACACTATCAATTCAACACATCGAGCATCAGAATAATATTAAAGCATCGCAAACAAACTGAAACGAAAACAAATATAATCTGAATACAAGAAACTTAACCAAATATCCAACATTCGGGCTCATCCAACTAGTCGAGAGCTGATGAGGAGATCAATGGAGTCAATCTTGATCTGGCCTACACTGTAAGAGACAACCAGGAACTCAGCCGCTCATGGTGGTGATGACGGAGGCTGAAACGGTGGAAACAGAGTTGATCATGGCGGAGAGGAGGTAACCGATAGCGATATGATGCGAAGAAGGGGTGAAAACGACCCACGGACAGCCCGAAATACGAACAGCCGCACTCGTCCGAAAACGTTAATTTTCCGACGGGTCTTCCAAAAAACGGTGATAGAAATGGGATCCGAAGGTACCGATGGAAAGCTCTGGTGATGGGGAGTTCAGATCAGGTCCTGGGGAGGTGAGAAGTCGCCAGAAATAAGCAGGATCTAGGCTGGAAGATGAAGAGGCGCGGCGGCAAAATCGCAGATTCCGACGGTTTTTGTGGCGGCTGAAGCTTGGAAATGCTAGATCCGGCCATGGGGAATGAAGATCAAGTCTTGGGGAGCTGAAACGTCACCGGAAAACGAGATGAAGGGTCGCTGGAGCTTGATCGGAGAAGGTGAAGAGTTTTGGTGGGCGGTAGCCCCTGATCTGCGAACTTTCACTGTTGTTTTATACAAAATTTGGCAAATATCCATTTGGTCCCTACACGATTGAAACATGACAAAATCAGCCCCTTAAAACATGACATTTTACCCCCTAAATAGCATAAACGAGACAAAATCACCCTTAATCCATAAACCACAACCTAATATCAACTCATATACTTTCCAAAATCATTCAAAACACGTTAAATTCATAAGAAAAATATTAGGAAACGATTTTCGTGAATAAATTCATAAATTCTTTAATTGTCTTAATATACTTCAATTTAATCACACATGAGGTAATTTTATCATCAAAATAGAGTCACTTTCATGACTCTAACACACTTATATAATTATATTTCATGTAATAACAAAATTTTTTTACACCCACTCTTGTTTCCTAATAAATAATGATTTTATATAATGTGATGCATTGACCTAATTAAATAATGAAATATTGGTTTCCTTCACGTAATTTTAGCTTCAGCATGTGATAATATTCTCTTTAATAAGTAAACGATTTTTATCGACTCAAATAATGACACATTTTCAGCCATAGATTTTTAAAATATAATTTTACTATCCAAATAATGGCCGGACTGTGCCATCGGTCGATTTTGGCAGCGTTAGTACCACCACCACTATTTTCTTTCCCGATCATTACTTACCAAAACTCTACAAATCTTGCTCTCATCAACCTTGTCAATCGTCAACAATCGAACGATCAGGGTTTACGCAATCACTCTTACCAAGTCAAATTTTGATCAATTACGAACATCAAAATCAAACATCTCACCACTAAAAGATTTATTGACCTTCCCCTCTTCAAAAGCCCTAATTGCCTAGACTGAATTTGTTTTGTGTTTGCCATCAAATATTTTGAGTAAAAAATGGAACAAAAATTTAGATACTAACATAGTATTTTAACAAAATATGAGTAGGCAATTGTCATTAAACCATTAATTGGGTGGGAAAAGCGCAGTTGCCTACTCTTTAATTTATTAAAGTTCTTCCATCATTGGGAACAAGAACATGTGCAAACTCGTTTTAACAATTTTAAGCATCAATAAAACGTTTATTTTCACATAAATAACATCAGTAATGTTAATTTTTTTTATCCAAAGAAAAAAACGTCGGTAGGTTAAAAGGACCCACTCAAAAATTAGCTTAAATCACAGCTCTTTAATCTTAATCATCAGTCAAATCATCACAATATCAACGGTCTAGTTGAGTCCGTATTTAAAAAAGTCTTTCCAAGTAACAGTACCGTCACATCACGTTCACTGAATAAAACACATGATTAATCAACCATTTTATAAAAGTCAAAAAGAAAAGACAGACCCTAATAATTCCGATCCGGGCCCCACCCACCTTCCTTGACGGATCAAATTTGGCTTTTGGCTCTTTCTTTCAACGCACGATTTTCCAAAAATACTTTTGGAAAAAATTTTTCTGAAAAAAGTTAATAAAAATTGAATTGGACGGGTATTACGATATAGAATTTATAAATTAATAAAATACCTCCTATATTTATTTATTTATAAAACAACCCCTATAATAAAATCTTAAAAGTTAACAAAAACACCCCCAATCCCAATGTCAAATACGAACTGCTGGCCACCACCGCCAGAGGGTGGTCAAGTTCACCGTATTGGCGCATAATCGGCTGTATCTTACCGGTCGTGCGCCGCTATGGCCTTTGCCGGCCAGGTTCATGGTGGATCTGACTGTATTTACTCGTCAACGACAACCAATAAACGGTCGTCACGGTCGTCGTTGATGGTCAACGATGACCGTTCGTTGACCGTCATTATAAACAGCATGCTAAGACTCGGCCTTTTCCTCCGTGATCCACCGTGGATCTGATCGGAAAAGGCTAGATCGATGCACTACCGGCCATATTCAGCCAGTAGTGCGCCATTCTAACAGATTCCGGCCATTTTCAGCAAAGGTGGCGGAACTGCAAATATAAATTACTGGGGTGTTTTTGTAATTTTTTAAAAAAATATTTAGGGGTATTTAATTAAATTATTAAATTTAAGGGGTTTAAAAAAAGTTGAATAATATTGAGAATAGTATTCCCAAAAATTAAAGTTTTTTGGTATTTTACTGTTTAACTTTTTTGGGAATACTAAAAATAGTATTCTGAATATTGAAACAAACGAAGCCGCTGATTTCATATTTTCAATTACCATTAAAAAGTACATATAATTCTCGTCAAACAAGGCGTGGATATTCAACTACCATTAAAAAAATCCCTATTCATACTACCATCAACTACTATATAAAGAGTATTTTCCTGCCAGAATTATCAGGGTTTAAGATTTTTCCATATCGATCACCTTCAATATTACTCATGGCTTCGATTCATGTTGAGAGTGCTAGTGAGCTTCTTGAAGCTCAAGCTCATGTGTGGAATTATTCATTCAACTATATAAATTGCATGTCTGTGAAATGCGCCATTCAACTAGGCATTCCAGAGATCATCCATAAACATGGCCAACCCATAACTCTTTCCCAAATAGTTTCCGCACTCGGTGTGAACCCAAATAAAGCCCACGGCATTCACCGTCTTATGCGTGTCTTAGTTCATACCGGCTTCTTTTCTCAACCAAAAGTCAGCAAAATTGATCACCAAGAAGATAAATATTTTCTCACACCCTCTTCTCGACTCCTCCTTAAGGATGCACCCTTCACTGCTGCACCATTTGTGTTCCTCCTGCTTGATCCACTCGTGATTAATCCCTTTCAATCCTTGAGCGCTTGGTTCAAGAATGATGATTCCACACTGTTTGAAACAACTAATGGTAAAAAAATTTGGGATTGTGTGGCTAATGAACCTAAATTTAAAAAAACTTTTTATAATGGCATGGTCAGTGACTCTCAACTGGTAGCAAGAGCTTTGATTGAAGACCATAAAGAGGTATTTAAGGGGTTGAAGTCTCTAGTTGATGTGGGTGGTGGCACTGGAACTATGGCCGAAACCATAGCCAAAGCTTTTCCGAAGATTCATTGCACTGTTTTTGATCTCCCTCATGTTGTTGATAATTTACAGGGGACTAAGAACTTGGCTTTTCATGGAGGAGACATGTTTAAGGCAATACCTTCAGTTGATGCAGTCTTACTCAAGGTAAACAACTATATGTAAATTTCCATTAATTTGACACTACAATACCAACGACGTCGTTTACCAGTCCAAATATTTGTTATTCTTATTTGTGTCCAACATTCCTACCCTACCAATATCAAATCAAATTAAATTGCTTTAATAGCAGAGAACTACACTCATAATTCATAGCATAACATTTTTAGTACTAGCTATGTCGATTTGCATTCAGATTACATGTTTTTAGCAGAGACTAACAGTGAACATATAAATTAATTATGGGAAAATATACAGTGGATTCTGCATGACTGGGGTGATGAAGAGAGCTTGAAGATATTAAAGAGGTGTAGAGAAGCGATTCCTAGCAAAGAAATGGGAGGGAAGGTGATAATAATAGATCTGGTCATGGGAATGGAAGATCAAAGTGAGGGGGCAATAGAGACACAACTATGCTTCGACATGACGATGATGTGTTTGTTCAACACCGGCAAAGAACGGAGCGTCGAAGAGTGGAAGAAGCTCTTTTTAGAAGCTGGTTTCACTCACTCTAAGATAAGTCCTATACTAGGTCTAAGGTCTCTCATTGAGCTTTACCCTTGATTTATTTTCTGCTAGTATTTATGTTTGTAATAAGTTCAATTCTAATTACCATGTTTCGTGAATGGGAATGTATTCTATTAATTTTCATGGAATTGTGTTGTAGCACTGTGTATTACTGTTGTGTTATTTATCATTTGGTGCATGATTATACAAAATTAAAATGGCTTTCAAAAGAATAGCAATAAATTAATTAAACGTATGTGTCTGCAATTTGTCTGTCAAATCATCATATTAGAGCAAAGTATCACATATCCCACGCCAGAAGGGGAACGGGGGTCTTGGGTTTATAAGTGGGGAGTCCCTTGACCTAAGGTAGCACTAATTTTACAAACACTCATTAGGTTCGCTCAAATTTCCAACAAATACCTTTTTTGAACTTTTGATCAAAAACTATTATATATAAGGTTGGTTTATGGAAAAAAAAAAAGAGGAAGTGATTTGGAATAATTTAATCCAATATTGGTCACAATTAGAATGCTTTTATCTAGATTTAAACATTGGCCATAAATGCACTCCAGCATCCATCTTAACACAATTTCTGTGGCTGCATAATCCTCCCAGTTGTTTCAATATCTCTTTCGTTTTCACTCTGAAGGAGAAAATTTGATACAGAAATAAAATATCTTTTTGCTTTTCAATTTTTGTCTTCTTTACTAGAGAGACATGTTTTTATTAGAGTCAAGAATTATTTGCTCTATATGTGTCAAAAATCTTTCCTTCTAGTTCCTATAAATATTAAATAGGGCTGAAGAAGAAGAAGGAGAGGGGAAAGAGATAGAGGCATGGCTGGTGAAAAAAGCAAGATATTGATAATTGGAGCAACTGGGCATCATATAAAATATTTATACTCACAATAAGGAATTATTCTTTGATAGTGGTCATGGCCACCTCTGGCCATCAATATTACTATTGATCCATCCCAGCAAAAGCAATCTTACGTTGGGCCAAAGTCGGCTCAATGTTCATAAACCTCATGAATCTTATGACGACATATGTTACTAAAAGAACACACTAATACAATGGATTGAAAATAATTTTTCACTCGAGACAGTCTTGCTAACTCATTTTGTTGACATGGTGAGACTGTCTAATAAAACAATAACATGTATTGTCGGTTTTCAAAACCATTGAGTGACGGTAATTATTGACGAATTATAGAGATTGATTATTATTGATGAATCATTTGTCAAGGTAATTATTTGATAAATGAGAAAATTTAGCACGTATGTGACAACTGATGATATTATTTCATAAAATGGTCTCACATCAGTGGAATGAAATGGCAGGGCATGACTATTTCATATAAGTTCTTCGGATTTAAATTAGTTGGGCTGGATCTTAATTGCTCTGTCCACAGCGTCCAGACCCAGAATGGGTTAGTGTTATATAGGCCTAATTAACTCAGTCATATGGGCTGATTTACATTATATCCAATATATATACGCTCTCGCTTTAGCATTAATATCATTTTTGGTGTTTTTATTTTAAAAAAATAAATTCAAAAACTAAAACTAAATTCTCAATATAATATTGAAAAGCTTGTTTATTATCATTTTCCTTCAAAAAAAAAAAAACCCAAAATTAAACTCTAGTACTATCTTTTAAGATTATCAAAACCCTATGAAAAGTATAAAATTCTTTGATAAATATATTCTTTTAAAATCATTAAAGACAATCTTATAAGGTATATCATATATGAGATAAATTACTTTTATTTTTCTAAGAATAACAAATATACGAATTATGATACATCTGAGATTTACACTTTTCTCTTTTAAAATAGGGTGTTTGAGTCAGTTTACATGTATTTCGACTAATTTTGATAGGTAATTAGCATAACATCTCATTGTTATAATTATCCGTCATTTGACAATCATACGAGTAAGCATGATTATTGATTTACAGCAACTAGTAACTAACAATGAAGCATGAAATTAACTAAAGAAGTGTTTAAATCCAAAAGTGGGCAGCTTTAATCCAAATAAAAAGCACAAAAACAAGATCCAAAGTTCGTGGGGTCTAAAGTGGAGACAGATAGACTTGAACAAAATGGGTTCCAAAAATCCAGTCTGGATGAGTGATTACTTGTACTCAAACCCAAAACTAATAAAACAAACAAATTAACATCATTATACTATTAAAAAAATAAAAACCAATGTTTTATATTATAATTCATTAATTATAAAGTTTCATATCATATGATAAATTATTATTATTATTTTTCAAATAGGAGAAAGTTGTACAATATCCTTATGTCACATGATTAGTCTTCTAGCTGGCAAATCCACATGCATTTGATGTGGACAATGGCCCCATTAATCCTCCTAATCTTTTGTTTTTTAGCTTTGAAAATCAATTCATCAGGTGTATCTAATTAGACTTGTTATTAATGTAAGAGTTACGACTTTTCCCCCCCTAAATAATAACTTAGAGCTTTGAAAAAGGAAGGTCCATGAGTTTTTTAGTAGTCAAAAGTTAAATTTTAATGGTTAAGATCGATTAGAATTTAACTTAAGAGCCCCAGTTGCACAAACTCTAATCGCTTGATTGTCAGCGATTGGCGAGATCGACAAGAGTAGGGTTTGAAGGATTTTTGTGAGTGATAATTAGGGAAAAAAATGATAGTGGTGTGAGGTTGCAACGATGCGAGAATAGGAAACAAAATATAAATTTGAATAATAAAGTGATATTTTAAAAGTCTGTAAATAGAGAAGTGTCATTGAACCATTATTTAGGTGGAAAAAAAGTCATTTACTCTTAATGTAATAACAAAATTTTTCAAACCTTATTATAAATCAATAAATATTTACCAAATTATCTTTAAACGATTTATTTTAATATCTAAAATTTTATGGCATAGGTATTTCTGTTATTTCATATACCTTAAAGATAAATTTTGTGATTTTATCATACTTAAGAAGAATTAATGTCATTAACTCTAAATAAAAACCATTAATTAAAGGCTGTCGTATATATTTTTTAAAATTTACTATTCTAGGTTAATGAAATCTGTTAATACTAAAATCATTGACTAACTTTTGTAATGTAAAATTTAAATTTTTTTTAGTATTTTGTTTTTAAAAAAACAAATTTTATGAAAATAACAATTTCTATGCATTATTCCAAAATCGAATTTAAAATCATAAAAAAAAAAAAAAACAAACCTTATTAAGATATCGAACTACCTAAACTAACATACTACTAATTTTGGAACTCTATTTATAAGATGATAGAAATTTCATTTATTAAAAAGGACATATAATAAATTACATTTATTTTATTAGCCATTTATTGTAAGTGAGCATGAGTTATTATTTTCTCATAGACTTTAGTACATTAATTAATTAATTTAATTAATTTTAGGGCATGCTAAAATTGCAAAGAATGAGACAAGTCACAAGAACAATTTAATTGAAAATCTTATTTTGTTTGACATTTTAACATGGAACCCAATGATGATTTCTTTGGACTTTCTTTTTCATTTATATTTTTTTTTTATTTTCATAGGATCTTGAAAAAAGATTTTTATAATCTCAAAAAAAAAAAAAAAAATTAACCCATTTCATCTTTCCACAAATTGGGAAATCATAATGCATGGTTTCCAACAATGTCTTAAATTTTGCAAAAATATTTCTTATTTTGTTTTAAAATATCTAAAATATTCAAAAAAATTCCCACAATTTCTTAATTAAAAAAAAAATCGATTGGAAAGGGTTTATTTTTTAATTTGGAATTTAAAAATATAAAAGTAAATTTATAAAAGAAAAAGAGAGAAATAAATAAATAAATAATAAGAAAGAATTTTATTTATTAAATTAAATTATAATATATCTCTCTCTGGAATCTTGGGGTTGTGTTTGGGTATCTGTTGGCGTTTTTGTAGATCTCAACAAAATTATATTTTTATTTTACAGTTGTCTCCTGTCCACGTGTGGCCCTACCTAGTCAAACCCCCCACTCTCCGATTTTCATGCTTTCCAATTCATCGCCATTTTTTGAGCTGCCATTCCCTGTCTCTTGCACCATTACATTAACCTACTCTCACTTTTTTGTTTTTGCTTTTACACCCCTAATAAGTAATAACTTAATAATTAAGTAAATAAATAAATTAATTATTATTATTATTTAATCAAGACATTTTGATATAAATTTTATCAAGATTATGTTTAAACACTTTAAATTCAAATATATTAATATTAGTATTAACATACTTAATTATGGGTATAAACTATTTTACATTAATAGATTTAATTATTAAAAGTAAATTAATTTAAATAGAACTTAAAATCTTGTGCTTTGGTTTGATTAAATGGAATTTCTTTTATCCTTGTAAGGGATTTTCGAAAGTAAGTGTAAATGTTCCTACATGATTTGATGATCATCAGCCAACGGCTGTGATTCAACCAATTGTTTGCTCTATAATGGATGCAAAAGTAGCAGATAACTACCTTAACCTTTTCTTGTGTCGGTATTTCGGGGTCAAAGTCGACGAGGATTTACCATTTGACTGAGAGACTCCAAAATGACCAGTCGCCAATAAAGCGGCGATGAAAAGAGATTTTGTGTGTGGGAGCCACACAAAGTGTCACCGTCGAGTCCAGCTCTTCGCAACTTGTGCCATCCTTTTCCCCAAAACCACCCTTCTTTACTCTTCTCGTGACATCAATTTCCGATTTTACCCTTCTTATTTTTTAATCTTTTATTTCTATTTTTTTTGGAATAGTAATAAATTAATAAATAAATTATTTTCCATCCAATTTCGATTATTATTTTAACAACCCTTCTTCATGTTTAATTGGAGAATTGCTAAAATATTTTGTATTTTACTGTCTCACCTCCTTCCAGTTAGTGAAAATAATAAAAAGTTCAGTAAGGCTTCTAAAATAACAAAAATTTTGCATTATTAAAAAAATGTTAATAAATTATTAAAATTTATATTTTTTAAAATTGATCCTATATTTACCAAATTGTTTTTCACTATTTATTTTAAAACTTGTAACTTTTTTTTTTTTTTTGTATTTTGAGGTGTCCGAATCAATTTGTATACACCTAAATTAATTTTCTACGACTTTGAAATTAAAGATCAATAATAATCAAATTCAAAACCTGTAATACATTAAAGAGTCTCTATTCAACAACCACTTGATCACCTAAGGGTGGTTAAAAACAAAAACTCGAAACTTAACATAAAAAAATATTGTTATAATTACACTTAAATTGAAATTCCTTTGGTAAATACCAGTAGGTTTAAAAAATTAATTATAATTCTTATGAACATTAACAGTTTATAAACAATTTAAAAGATGGAACAGGATTTTTCCCAAAAATTAATTATTTTTTTTAATATTTTTTTTAACAAGGGGTAGTTTTAGGCTTTTACAAAAGTGGTACCTAAATATCTGCAGGTGGGTGGTTCTCTCTCTCTTTGTCTGAAAGTCGCTTTCTCTTTTTACAGTCTCATGCTCGTTCACCAGTTACCAGATTGAGTGCGAAACAACACAAAACCAAAACAAAACAAGACAATACCATACAAGATAACAACTCTTTGCGTATAAACATAACATGTTTCTGCTTTCCTCAGACGACTCTCTTCCTCATTCCTTTCTTCTTCTGTCCTTTAAACCCCCTTAATTTATTTTCTCTCACTCCCCCCACCTCCATTTTTTCATTTATTTTTGATCCAATTCCTGTTTTAGTTACTACCCTTTGAGTTAAATCTACCATTCTTTCACTCATTTATCTAAAGAAGTTATTTTTCTTTACTTGCTTAGTTAAAGTTTTTGTTTTTATGCTCTGAGTTTAGCTCAAAATTTCTTCTTTTGAGTTTGTATAAGCCAAGGATTGAGTTTTAGTCATACTTAGTCATAGCTGAAACTTAAAAAAAAAAATGATTCTTGAACGTTTTCATTTCTTTGTTTCATTCTCTGTTCTGGTTCTTGTTTTACAAATCAAGTTTTGTTCATGTTCGTACAACACACAACCCATGAATTGTACGGACACAACTAGGTTATGCACATCTTTTTTGGCGTACGAGATGAAGCCAAACCAGACACTAGCGGTGATCCAAAGCATGTTTGATGTGTTACCAGGGGATGTGACTGTGGAGGGGAATGGTAATGGTTACATTTTTGTGAAGAAAAATTGCTCTTGTTTGTCAACGACAAAGAATTATGTGTCCAACACAACATTTACAGTGAAATCCAATGGAGGTTATGTGTATGATGTGGTTGTAAATGCATATGATGGGCTTGGTTTCTTGAACGGTACTTCAAGGATGGCTAGAGTTGGGGAAGTGGTGTCTTTGAGGCTGTATTGTGGGTGTTCAAGTGGGTTGTGGAATTATTTGATGAGCTATGTGTTGGAAGAGGGGGATACTTTGCAGTCTTTGGCTAGCCGGTTTGGAGTTAGTATGGATAGTATTGAGCAAGCGAACGGGATTGAGAATCCTAATAATGTTACTGTTGGTAATGTGTACTACATTCCATTGAATTCAGGTTAGTATATTGATTCTAGTCTTTTTGCTATTTTTACCCTTTTTTGATATAGTTTTATGGTTCTGTGTGGTAGGGGAGGTTTGAATTTTGGGTTAGATTATGGAGGATCAGATTAGTGAGGGTGACTGTTGGCAAATTTAAGATGATATTGGTATAAGTTGGATGAATTATATGATTTGCACTATAATATACTTTTTAAATCAAGCAAAGTTAGTGGTCTATGTCCTTAATTTATAATTTTGTGGATTGCTGATTCTAGTAGATGGAGCTGGTTTATAAGCATATTGCTATTGAGTTCTGTTCGGAAGCTTGGTTATGGCTCCAGGATTTGCTTTGGGAGTGAGTTTGGATTGTTCATTTAGTTGGAAATCAATTGGAAATGAAAATATTTAGAATGCTTATGAGAGAGTTTGAGGCCGAGATTATGCATCCAAACTGGACCTGTACCTTAATAAGTCTTTAGTGTGAAAGTATAGAAAAGGCAGAACATTTAACAACTTTGATCAACGAGAGAAAAAATGTTGTCTTACAAACTTCTTCATGTACATAAATTTCGAAAAGTTAGTGTCTTTCCAAAGTGTAGGGACGAAATAGAAGGCTGAGTTGAGCATGAATATGGCAGAACATTCACATTAGTTTGAATGTTGAAGCAAAATCCTGTTGTTTTATGCAATCGACTTTCGTTGCTAGTACCATTAAACATTCTATGTTAACAAAAGTGTATAAGAGTGAAGCCCTGGAATCTATTGTCGATAGAGATTTTTCCGTCATCCTAGCAGAAGGAAAAGCAGAAAGAAAAGAAGAGAGCTTGAAAACTAGGTTCAAGTTTATAATGTATATTGTTTTTATTCTTCTTCTTATTGGCTCTGCAAATTAAATTAAACATTTCCAGGTATGCTTATGTGGGATGTCACTGTTCCTAACTGTGTCTTATATTTCAATTTATTTTATTTCGTAGTTCCTGGCCAGCCTTATCCTGTGGAGAATGATGGTCCTCCTGCTCCAGTTCCAGCACCATCTGCTGATACCTTTGAAGGTACGAATTGATGAACATTAATTCAAGAAAGGATGGAAATTTGTGGGAAATGAATAATTTGTTTCTAATAGTGTCTATGCTCAAAAGCCGAAGTTATTAATTGGATTTAGTAGAGATGAAATGAGTTTGAGAGCTGCCAAATTTAGTTAAACCTTTACCTATGTGGTTTAAATGTATTTGGAACATTTTAAGCTAAAATGTTATCTACATCTCTATGACTAAGTATGTATTGCTTATCTATGAGCTGTTGATAAATATAATGATTCATTGACTATTTATTTGCAGCTATTGAAGTTGATCATAAGGATCATGTGCCATATGGATGGATTGTTGGGGGTTTAGGGGCTGGACTTGCTCTAATCGTATTGAGCATAGTTGGTTGTATTTGCTTAAGGTCTTCAAGCTGCTTTACTGAAGGCCGAGGAAATTCTGCTAAAGATCGCAGTGGCAAGAGTTCCCATAAGTTTCACATTCTTCGGAAGCCTAGTTTCTGTTGTGCTTCAGGAAGGTATGTCGGCGGCAAGTCTGGGGACAACAAGCAGACTACTGCTGAAGCTAGCCACCCTCCAGTTACCATCCCCAAAGGTATTTACAGTTCAAATTGTTGATTACTCTCAAGTTAAATTTTGATCCTCACATCTCATCTCATGATTTTTTCATTTTCATTTAGGCCTTGTTTAATGGAGTTAAGTTACTAACAGAGTTAAGTTACTTAAATCAGAACACAATAATATTTGTTTGGTGTACATGACTCGGTTGCCTATTGAAACATCATATGGAAAATTCATTTACTTATTTGTTTTATTCTCATTATTTAATTTCATCTACTAAATTTATGAATTTTTGCAATGTTAACGATATCAGGGACTTCAACTGTTTCTCTTTTCCTTCATCAATCAATATGGTTATATTAGCATCCTTGACTTGATATTCTAATCTCACTTCTTGCAGCTCTTGGCACTGACGTATTTGACATGGAGAAGCCGGTAGTTTTCACATATGATGATATTCTTTTCTCAACTGATGGGTTCTCTGATTCAAATCTTCTTGGACATGGAACATATGGTTCTGTGTATTATGGCAACCTTCGTAACCAGGTTCTTACTTCTTAGTACTTGACATCTTTTTCAAATTACAGTTCCTGTTTAGGAAAAGTATATTTTCGTCATTGCACAATTAGTAATGTGGATTTTTATTTTATACTTTCAGGAAGTTGCTATCAAAAGGATGACTGCTACAAAAACTAAAGAATTCATGGCTGAGATGAAAATCCTGTGCAAAGTTCATCATACTAATCTGGTAAAGCTCTTTGTGATTTCAATGATGACCAATTTGTATGAAATGTGAAGCTTGTTATTCTCAGAGGTTCAAAGAATTGACTCCTATCTTGATTAAACTTTTTCAAGGTAGAATTGATTGGCTATGCAGCTACAGATGATGAGCTCTTTCTTATTTATGAATATGCCCAAAAGGGTTCACTCAAAAGCCATTTACATGATCCTCAGAACAAAGGTAAGATTAATTGAATATATTTGTGTTGGTTCTCTTGATTTTGGTGTCAGATTTTGCCTGATATGATTTGAGTAATCCCTTTATTGATATAAGACTCACAATGAGTGAAAATCAAAGTGACCCTGACTTTTTTCACGTGTTTGTGTGTGTTTTTTGAAAAAAATATTATGCCTAACCTTTTTCAAGGTTGGCCACATCTTGTACTGCTTGCTGCAATAATAGGTTTCGTGATACTTACGAGTGCAAATGTTTAATTTACTTGAAGGTCATACATCATTATCTTGGATCATGAGGTTACAGATTGCACTTGATGCTGCTAGAGGTCTTGAATATATCCATGAACACACTAAAACCCATTATGTCCATCGAGATATTAAGACAAGCAACATCTTACTTGATGATGCTTTCAGAGCAAAGGTTCTAGCTCATTACATCTAGTTGATTTTTTCATTTTTCAGGGCTTAGTATATATGATTGCATCTCACTGATGATAGTTCATTTCTTGCATGTAGATTTCAGATTTTGGGTTGTCAAAACTTGTTGGAAAAACAACTGATGGAGAAGCCTCAGCAACCAAAGTTGTTGGTACATTTGGTTATTTGGCACCAGAGTAAGTGATAATACTTTTAATTGGCTACTTACATGTCCTTGACAAGTACTTCAGCTTTTCCAACTGTTCTGCTATGGTATTTGCAGATACTTGAGTGATGGCCTGGCCACTTCCAAAAGTGATGTGTATGCATTTGGTGTTGTTCTTTTTGAGATCATATCGGGGAAGGAAGCCATCATACGAACTGAAGGCATGGTGACAAAAAATCACGAGAGACGGTCATTAGCATCTGTTGTAAGTATAGCTATTGCATATTCTGAAAACTTATTTCAATATGTGGATAAACATAGAACTTATGAGAAAGGCGCATTCCTAGAAACCAATTTGACCAAGCTGTATATTCTGGTCTTGTGCATAAAGTTAAAATTGTCTGTATGGACATCTTTTTCACTTTTCCTTTTTGTAAAACCTTTTTCCAACTAATACAAGTATATATTTTTAAAGGAACATGGCCTTTTTGATTAATACAAGTACATACATATTTTTTTCTTAAAAAAAAAAAAAAAAATTTGGAAGAAACAATTTCAGAAGACAAAACACTTCAGATAGTCAGCACAAGAGGCATTTCCTTGGTAGGAACTATGACAATATTTCAACAGATGGTTGACAGTTAGATGGGAGCTTACGTAAAACTACATCCGAACTTGGAAACTTATGTTGTATTATCAATAAACATTGAACCAAATACTTATGGAAAAATAAACGTTTCATCAGATATGTTGGCAACTGTCTTCTGTGAATGTGTTTCATTTATTATTTGTGATACTACATTATGATTTCTATTGCAACTCTTTACTTAAGCAAACAGCAATATTGATGCTATTTTACTCACTAAATTCCGTTGACGTTTGTTAAATTGCAGATGTTATCAGCACTTAGGAACTCACCTGACTCAATGAGCATGTCAAGCTTGAAAGATTACATCGACCCTAATTTGATGGATTTGTATCCCCATGATTGTGTATTCAAGGTAAATTTATTCACCTTTTGATCTCTCGGGGTCTAAGATAATTGAGATTGTTATAAAAACGTGCAGTTGTTCATAGTCCTCACCTAATGACGTGTCTGTAGAAAACCGATAAACCTGACATCCAAATTAGATTGAAACCTTAAACAAAACAAAAATGATTGTCCTTGTACTGTAAATGACAAGAGAAGTAGGAGCATGATATAGCCTTTGAATAGACAGGTTAAGTCTGGAATTGCATGTACAAGTTAAGTCTAGTGACTCACCTCTTTGTTTCTTCTTGGAATATTTCCTTGTTTAGGTGGCCATGCTTGCGAAGCAATGCGTCGATGAGGATCCTATCCTTCGTCCGGACATGAAGCAAGTCGTAATTTCTCTGTCACAGATCCTCTTGTCCTCTGTGGAGTGGGAAGCAACCCTTGCTGGGAACAGCCAAGTTTTTAGTGGCCTTGTCCAAGGAAGATAATAATGGAGGCAATATATTCTCTCCCACCCCTTTAATATCCTCATTTTTTCTTTCTTTCTTTCTTTCTTTACCCCACTTGTTCCTTTTTCCTTCTTTATAGCTATGTGTGTATAGTAGAACTGATTTAAAGTGGCTATGTAGTGGTGTTAATAGGTTCTTACAAATTCTTTTTCTTGTTTTTTGTTATCCCTCTTGTTTCAGTCTTAATTGATGTATCTCATTTAAGTTTCATTTGTGTGGGAAAATTTTGGTGTAATGCAAATCATATAATTCGTTAAAAGGTATTCTTAACGTGTGTCTTAACATGTTGTAAAATTTTGATTATTTATTCATAGTTTTTATACAAATTTAAAATTTCTTTAATCTGTGTCACTTTCATGGTCTGGAAAGAGAATGCTAATCCACTGTACTAGAGGAAGCAAAGTTATGCCAAAGCAATCTCTCATGATTCAGCACTTTAATCTTAAAATCTTTGCTTTAATTAAAATAACATCAGGGTGTCAGTGAATTATTGGGAGAGCTTTTCTCTGTTCATTTTAATCTTTAATCTCTCAATCAATGTTGCCAGCTTGTTGCCTTGCCGCCTTGGGAAACTCAAAGATTGGACATTTGAAGTGACAAGTTGTGTAGCAGGTTCTGTTGATCCACCAATCCATCAACAGGAATGCAGTGCAGTTTGTTTGGTGGATAGAAACAGAGAATTTAATGCTAACATTGTCTTGTGTACAGTGACTACAGTCAACTAATGCAGAGAACTCATAAGATTTAACTGAACTCGAGTAATGTACTTATAACAGTAACAAGAGAGCGTGCTGCTCTTGCTCAATCATTTGGGGTGGTCAAACGAAAAGGAATTACAAACTATCTTGACCATCAAAATTGCCAACAAAGAACAGATTAAACTTTGAATACATTGTTACAGATGTCACGTGACCTTGCTTCAAGGTTCAGGCGGTTTGGATTTCTGAAGATTATTGTTGAGTTCCCTCCTGACATGGTTGCCAACTGTGAACAAGAAGCTAGAGATTCCATTTCATGAAGCTTATTGTCAAGAGAAAGCCAAGGACGTTGTATAGCTACAAGACTTGTGTGCAAATGGAAGTGCATTTTTCACAGCCGGCAGCAAAGGGGCATCTTGATGTGGTGAAGCTCATGTTGAGTCGGTCTTGGCGGATGAACTTTGAAGAAGATAGGTTGATTTAACTGCTCTTCATGTCGCCACAAAAATGGGAGACAAAGCTAATACTAAATTTCACTCTTAATCTGGAACAAATGATGGAGCTGATCAATGTGTTTGTTGAACTCATTTTCGTGGGTTATATAGGGCATAAATTCTTCAGAACATATCGCAGGTGTGGTCTAATTTTGTTCCAAGAGAATGGATTCTCTCCATTGCACTATGCTTGAATCAGATAGCAGTTAGAGACAACAACAAATATGGAGATGAAAAACGGAAGAATATAAATCAAATCATACGAAGAGACATGTTAAATTTGTAAATTCAATGTGTTCCTGAATAAAATTACTTTCAAGCCTTCCCTTGTCACAGAATATGTACTTAACGGTTGGTTGGTTTTGGGGGTGTTATTGGTAGTTTTTCAAACTAGGAGAGTGACTAGTTAGTAACCATTTCTTTAAAATATTCTCACCCACCCCATAATTTAGAAGTTTGTAACGTGGTTGAAATAACACTCATCTTCTCAACCACAAAGTTTAAATCCTAAAGTTTTTAATGAACACTTGGTTAAAGCTTCCACTTTAAGGGTCCATATACATAAATATTTAGTATTACAGAGTTACACACGACCTTGCTTCAAGGTATGGAAGTGCATTTTTCATTGCCAGCAGAAAGGGGCATCTTGATGTGGTGGTGAAGCTAATGCTTTTAGTCAGTCTTGGTGGATCGATCATGTTGCCACAAAAATTGAGCCAGAGTTGTTTTCTTTCAATTCCTCTCATTTCTATAAATGAGATTATCTTGAGGCATATTATGTCAACAACCTGAATCTCATTAAGATTATACATATCTTTGTCTTGCAAAGCATAGAAGAGTTGATATATAATCAACGATTAATAAATGGGGGAAAGGGCTTACCCACCCACCCCATGATTCAAAAAGTTTGTAACAAAGTTGATGGGGGGAAAGGGCTTCACCTTCATTACTTGCAAAGTGAAGCTAAAATGCGGCGCGGAGGATTGGATGATCTTCTGGCATGGAGCACAGCCAAGTTGTCTATCAGCAAAACATCACCTTTCTGCCAAGGAATGGCAACACATTCCTCTTCCATGATTTTCAGACAATCATAGATTATATCAGCTGGCAATGGTTTGCCATCCCCGAAAGTCACCCCGACAGGATCGTTTTGCTCGCTTTTCCACCCAATATAAGCAGGTACCATGCTGTTGAACCAGATTTTGCGTTGCCTTAATTTGTCATACTTAATAGCTGGAATTGGACCAATGGTTGTTTTCACTCCACCATCCTTCATCCACTCCAATTTCGTTCCCAACTTGGCAGCCCTGTTGAAACATGTTTCTATGAGTCTTGATAAATCAGCAAGCATCACATGTTTTAGTTAGATGATCTAAACACAAACCTTTCTTCAGCCAGGTTCTTGTCATCAGTCGAGAATGTAGATTTCCAGCTGCGGCCGATTGGTGATGAAAGATCATCATTCTCTCCTAGCACCAATGTATAAATCAATCCATGTTGCTCTAAATGTTCAACAAATTCAGGGTACCTCTGTTTCATCCTTTCATAGACAATATGGCTAAGAACTAAAGGAGTTTGTCCTCCGCTACCGGGCTCTACTTCACAGAAGAAGAACAACTTGGATGGAAACTCAGGAAGCTGTTGAATAAGTCCAGTGAGTCCAAAACAAAGACCGGAAAACTTCAATACTGACTTAAAAATAATGAATTTCTTTATATGAATTGAAAGGATTAAATGCTTTTTTAAGAGTAAATACAAAGTTCTAAAAGTTGTTTTTTATGTAATTAAGTCAAACATTAAGAATTAACCACAAAAACACTTTTTACCATGGTTTTAAAACCCGGATTAGATTAGCCAGTTCGATCGAGAACCGGTCCCTAATCTTATCTAGTGAATGGCTGAAACGGGTTTTAGTCATTGGACAAGATTGACCTGGGACTGAATTGGTGGAACAGTACCAAATTGTTGGTTCAACCGTCGGGTTAGAGAATCGGTGACCTCAATATGAAATTTATTAATTATCAGAGTTTTAAAATTTTATTACGTCATGCTAATGTCAACATAGTATCATCGGGTCGGATCGCCCAACCTGGGGATCAGGATCGGGTTCAATTATAAAAATATTATTTTTTACCTTTTAATCACTTCTAAAGTAATAACATCAAAATCCTCAAATTGTAAACGCACTCTGAAGACTTCCATGTGAAAAACCTTAACAAGTTCAACAATTAAAAAAACCACAAAATTCTATTTTTAAATAACAAAACACACTAACGACAGGAGCAAAGATTTTGATTTAGCAGGGGCAAACTAAAAGAAAAATTTGAAATATAAAAAAAATTAGTTTAAAAGTACGAAAAATTGATTATAAAATAAAAAACTTGAGACACTAGTTAAAACTTTAATTTTGAATAGACGAAGAATTTAGTCATTATGGATAAAAAAAAATTAATTTTAAAATTATAAACTGTATTGATTGTTTTTATTGATGTATTCTATATTCAATCATAAGAAAGAAAAGGAGAATCAAAGCTTAAAATATGGGGCTTTTTTTACGAATACAAAATAGAATTGGATTAATAATTTTCCAGTGTCAGTGGGAGCATGAGTCCACCAGTCGGCCTTAGTGGCTCCGTCCCTGAACTAACCTGAGCCATTTCATGGTGAAACGGAATCTTCTGATGAAGCGGAGACTCATTGGCGGTAAAAACCCGACCAACAACGTTGGTCCGAGGAGCAGCACCACCCATGTATGGCAACTCCTCGTACCCAAAAGCCTCAACAAAGTCGTTGAAGTCCTTGGCTGTCTTAAAATCAAACCCTCTAAAAAGCACAGCTCCTGCTCTATGCAGTAGAGAATCAAGAAACTGTTTCTGGGTGGCGATGGTTTTGGTCAAAAGAGATAAAGAAAACGGAACATTTGTTGGGTTTGGAGAGAGAACTGAAGGGAAAGAAATGGAGTTGCAGTTTCTTTGATGCGGGATCTGGAGTTCTGTGAAAGCGTGGGTATAATGATCTTTCATTTTGATTTTGTTTTCTGTTTATTTGTTCAATGTTTTTGGAAATCAAGTAAGAAGTGTTGTGGGATTCCTGTGTTTGCAGTGGAGGGTGATATAGTGTGGATCATGTCGTTGAGTGTGACCTGGGCGGCAAATGCGTCCAGTTAAGGCGGATGGGAATGAAAAGGGTTGGACTAATCGAGGCTCAACAATGTTCGAGAGCATATCCCAAATTTGGAAATCCTTGTTTTTGAGTAGCATCATAAAGCAGGCGGTGAGAAATAAAAGCTGGGAATTACATTTTACACTCTGCTTCATGATAATTATCGATTTAATAATATTATGCATGCAGCCTTCCCAGAGATGATGATATGAAGAGTAACAGTCAAGCTAGTTAAGCAGCATTTTTATATTTAAGAATTATGGATCGGATTTTCAACAACATTTGGATTACATTAAGCTCAAAGTTTATGTCAAAATTTACGTAAAATTAAGGCATGTATCCAAGGATTTTGAAGGCAATTAATTGGCAATAAAGAATTGATTTCGCTTGAATAGTGTTACACATGACCTTCTTCAAGGTTCAGGCGGTTCGAATTGGTGAAGAATATTGTTGAGTTGCATCCTGACATCGTTGCAACTGTGAACAAGAAGCTCGAGATTCCATAACATGAAGCTTGTTGTCAAAAGAAAGCCGAGGGTTGTAATGCTGCTCTTGCAGACTAATCCATGTTTAGCTACAAGACGTGTATAAATATGGTAGTGCATTTTCCATAGCCTCCAGAAATTAAGGGCTTCTAGATGTAATGGTGAAGCTCATGCTGAGTCAGTCTTGGTGAGTGAACTTTAATTTGACGAAGATGGGGTTGATTTAATTGCTCTTCATGTTGCCACAGAAACGGGAAACAAAGGTAAGACTGAATTTCGCTCGTAATCTAAATCTGGAACAAATGGAGCTGGTCAATGTGTTTGTTGAACTCATTTTTGTGGGTTATGTTGCAGAAAATCTCCAGAACATATTACAGGTGTGGCCGAATTTTGGTCCAAACCCAACAAGAACGGAATTTCTCTATTGCACTGTGCTTCCGAGGGTTGACTTAGACTTTCACTCTGCAATAGAATTACAAAGGTGATGTACCACATTGCTCTTGGCAGCCATGCCTGGCAAAGTTCCAATCCTTGAAGAACTCTTGTTGAGTTCTTGCTTCATCTAAGTACGCAACAAAAGGGGGACAAACAGTGCATCAGCTCGCTATAACATTCAACCAATATGACAACATCCTAATTATACAGGGCATACCGCATACAGTGAATTTTGCAAAAGTAGACTACGCACAACCAGCAGTCGTATTTCCCATCCATTCCAACATTTTCTAACTCCTGCAAATAGTTGTACGGCACCCATCTTTTCTTCAATGATCAAACTACAATCAAATGACAAACATACTAAAAGCTTTGCGAACAACTTATAGCACTGCAACTATATCAGGTAACAGACATGGAGTATTCTGAAACTCTAATATCAATGGTTGAATTTATAACTAATTTAAAGAGATTGTACTACGAAATTATCCAAACAACCCCAAAAGTTTTTACTATTATTTTACCTACCTTGTTTGTTTTTGTTGATCTCAAAGCTTATGCCTTATGGAGTCCAACTATGTCTTCTCTAAACAGAATCTGAATACTGTTCAAATAATAGGAAAAATTCCACATGCAGAGTTTCTGAATAAAATTCTATGACCGTCCATGCATATTAATTGCCCTTAATGAAACTTCGTATTAATGTGAAAATATGGGCTTATGGGTTCAATTTATGTGGGCTTTGAAGGCTTTCTATAGAGGCCTTACTTAAGATTTATAGTCCAAGACTCCAATCTTTGGTAAAACCCAGCCCAATCCCCGCTGACCTAAATATACAATGACTTGTATTCATTCGGACTGATATTTTCCATGGAAAATCAAAAGTTTCCTATGCTTTCTCTCAATAGCAATAATACCTTGAAGAAAACTAAGGGGACGTTAATTATATGTAAGCTAATATCCTAGGTATAATTAATAATAATAAAAATCTCTTTATCGTTAAGTTTTTAGTATTAAAATAAACATGAAAGGGTTAACTAAGTAAATATTTATTAACTTATCCTTTTATTAATCCTAATGACATATTAATTTATTAACAGTAGAGAGATTTATGTTATTTTTGAAATCCCAATAGAAATTTTGTAATTTAATTAAACCTCGTGATTAAAAAAAAAAATAAAAAACACCTTTAAAAACATATGTAAATGTACAAATAAAATTTTTTTTTATTAAAATACTAGCTACTGTAATGGAAATGCTTCCATTGATACCACAAAAACAACAAACTGTTATATCCCTACAAAGAAAATACTAGTTTATCTATCATTTAATGTTACTTCAAATTTATCATTATATGTTACAAGTTCATTGTCGTAACAATGCCAAAGAAAATTAATATTTCTGAAATTGTAGCCGTATCCTTAAAACTAGGAGCATTCTTGGTTTATAGTTTATTACAATGATTTTAGAAGTTTCCATCTCATATTTACCATTCTTTACCAATAAATTTTTTGGGAAGTAATAAGAAAATGTATCAAGCACCTTCGCTTTAGAACAGGACTCCAACGGCCAACTGCTGTGAAAACTTTCAGAGCAAATCATTCTCTCTTGATTTGGATGATCAAATTATTTTGCTCTCCTTCATCTTCAAGCAACAAAACATCAGCCAAGTACAAAACAATTTACATGCCTTTAAAATTTGATACACATCCTTTTTTAGGAGAACCTCGACGGTACGAGGAAAATTTTATTGAAATAAAAAATAAGGATAACACCTAGACAAGGGGGGACGTAATGAGCCTTACCCTTCAAAAGAATCTAAGTACATATGATATGAAATGCAAATGCATGAAATACATTAAGGTAAGAAAAAACCTATAAAAAAACCTAGTCTTAAGAGGAGCAACAGTGTAACAAATCCCAAGCATGAAATAAACGTTTCTCTCACTAACTAATTTTCATTAGTCAATTCAAACTTGAGCGCCCAGAGCATCCAACTAATAAAAGAGCAAAATTGAAGATCAACATTAGCCTGTCTATGTCTGTCTGCGATAAAATTACTTCCTAACAAAATGGAGATAGAGTTAAGCCTTTTCACCCAAATAACCCAAGTAGGTTGAAACTTTATAGTTTCAACCGCAACTATCCAAGCATGACAAATTGCCTTTCTCTTGAAATTTGATGCCTGGAGTTGAAATAGCACGAAGAAGCTTTATACTGAAAAAGAAGGAAAAAAAAAAAGCTTGTCAAAAATCATAATAATCATGATATATACATGTCTTCTATGATTGATGATGGTAAATTACTAAATATAATGGTCAAAATTAAAAGCCACTTGTCTTGGTTTAGGGGCATTCATTTGATGACATTGATTATGCAAATAATACATACTTTGACATTTGACTTCTTGAATATGAAAGTTGTCAAGATTTCTAAGAATATATGAACATGGAAATGAAAGATATAGTAACAAGACCATTTACATCAAGGAGTTACCTGATCTTCCTATTTATTCCATTTTAAACAAATTTATAAATGCCTCCTGTCCCTTAAATAATCCAGGTAGTATTTTGACCAGAGAGTTTGTTCCTTTACCCTACGCATTAAATAAACACTTGCCTGCTAAGAGATGAACTCAATCATTTCAGTGCAATAAGAAAATATATATATCCTCAAGGCTCAAGTATAAATGGGAGAGAAATAGAAGCTAATAGAACATATTTGGGATTTTAGCCTTACAATTGACAAAGACTCTCTAAGCAAGTCTTTATCATTAGGCATAGTATTTCTGCTAAGAAATGGTAACAGAGCGTATGCATTTATCATTATCAAAAAAAAAAAAAAAAAGCGCATCATCCAAAAAGCTCACATATCCAGGGATCTTTGTACCTGAATATTGAAGGTGAAGAACTAATTCAAAACTCCGACTGTGAAAAAAGTTAAAAAAAAAATGTTATTCTGAACCTTCCTCTGTTATCTAGCTGCTCACATTCTGCATGCCACAAACCAATAAAGCTAAGAGAGATATATTTCCCTTTAAATCAATTGTATCTCTTTTAACATTAAATCGTTTTGCTTAATACATACTTGAAATGATACAAAATATGAATGAAAGATACTTATTTTAAAATTAAATCATTTTGCTTAATACATACTCGAAATGATACAAAATATGAATGAAAAATATTTATTTTAACATTAAATCGCTTTGTTTAATACACACTTGAAATTGATAAAGCTTCAATAAAATTGTTCACTTTAATCAATATTTAAAAAGAAATTAGAACTTCTGCTTATTCGAGTTAACATTACAACATGCAAATCTATTAAGAAAATCTATCCATTGATTTGATTACTAATAAAAGTTGTATATAAAGGAAAAGAAGAAGGTAAAGAAATTACCCCTAGACGGATAACTAGGAAAAGTGTAGGAGAATTCAGAGTCCACTTTCTACTCAAAATCAGTCCTTTTTTACAATTTTCAAGTAAGGAATGTGAGAGATTTTGGGTCAATAATCGCCTGTTTCCCTTTCACAACGCTGTTTCAGTTGTGGTTACCTTTCTTAACAATGCGTCCAGGCATGACAATTTTCTTTTTCTCTTGAAATTTGATGTATGGTTGACAAGTAGCAGAAGGAATTTTTTGCTGAAAAAAAAAAAAAAAGAATCTTGTTAAAAATATGATAATCAAAGATAAAAACACCTTTTGTGATGGATGTGAGTATACTGTTAAATGTGATACTCAAAAATAAAAGCCACTTGCCTTAGTTTAATGGCACACATTTGATGAAACTGATACTAAACATTTTGGTCCATCAAGGAAGTTGACAAGATTTTTGAGACTTCATAACATGGGAAGAATATCTGAAACAGGAAATTAAATAAATAACTGTGCTCACTACGAAATCAGCTAGATTATTTCAATGTTATAACGTAGAAGTGTGTAAATATACTTGATTTTATTACTTAGTCTAGACCATAAATGCTAAAAATTAAATCGCATAAAAGCTAATAAAATAAATTTGGGATTTTATGTTTACACCTCAAACTATTAAATTCTTCAAAAGTGAAAACGTCCTTTGAGAAAATGCAAACCTGACAGAGAGCGTGTACGATTTGTGCCAATTGACTGAAAAATACAAGCCAGTAGTTGCCTCTTTTTTCTTCAGCATGTTTTATCCACATCAGGATTTTCCATCAATTGATTCACCCTTTAAATATGACGCTCTCTTTGATTCATTCAAGAAAAAGGAAAAAGTAAATTTTTTAGAAATAAATATATAAAAGCATCTTCTAAAAAGCATTCACATCCAAACCATTTTACCTTTATATTGAAGGTGGAAAACCAATCCAGAACTCCCAACTGTTGTCAATGTGAAAATGTTATTCTGAAAGCTTCCTCTCTTCTCTAGCTGATCTCATTCTGGTATTCATCTTAAGTTTCTGTATGCCACAAATCAATAAAACTAAGAGTGAGATATTAAAAAACAATAATGATAAAATAAAATTGCTGCTTGTTCTAGATAATATCACAACATGCAATCAATTAAAAAATTGATCTATTACTTTGATTACTTAAAAAAGTACCATCTATTAAAAGGAAATAGAGAAGGGAAAGAAATTACCACTAGGAAGAATCGTCAGTGACAGAGTTGGATAATTTGACATGCTGGTGGGAGAATTCAACTTGCGGACTAAGAAATTTCGATGTGACGGATGCGAGAGATTTGGGCCCAATAGTCACCTCTTTCCTTTTTACAACGTTGTTTTAAAATAGGGCAGTCAATGAGATGCAATTCCTCTAGTGTGGTTGTTGAGAAGGAAAGGTCAATGACATTCATTGACAAATATATTATATTAATTATATATTTATTTAATTGTCTTTCATACTTAGACTACCTAAAATAGATTAGCATGATTGTAGGACATATTTGTTTTGTTGTCTTTTATATTTAGACTACCTAGAATAGACTAGCATGATTGTAGGAAAACTTTTGTATAAAGCTACGCCTCCTTATTCAATAAAATACAATTCAAAAGGCATATATTTTTCTCTTATTTTCATGGTATCAGAGCAGGGCACGATATCCTAGCTCTGCGCATTTGTCTTCTTTCTTTTGCCTTCTTTTTATCACTGTTTCTCTGCATCTGCTCCCTTTCTTTTGCTTCCTTTTATCGCTGTTTCTCTTTATCATGACTGAACAGCAACCTTCGAATGGAGGCAAGCTTGATGCTGCCAATCCATATTTTCTTCACCATTCGGATCATCCAGGAATGGTGCTTGTTTCCAAGCCTCTCAATGAGGATAATTATTCGACATGGTGTAGAGCCATGACAATTTCTTTGAACGCCAAATCTAAGTTGGGTTTCATAGACGGGACCACCACAATGCCATCTGCCACAGCCAAACCAAACGACTATGCTTCGTGGAAAAAATGCAATGATATGATCCTCTCTTGGATTCTCAACTCACTCACACAGGACCTTGCAGATAGTGTCATTTTTTCTACCACTGCCCAGGAGGTATGGGAAGACCTTCGGGATCGTTTTTCTCAAAACAATGCCCCTCGTATTTTTCAGAATGAGAGAGACATTGCTTGTCTTGCTCAAGATCAGATGACTGTTGCAGCTTATTACACAAGACTAAAAAAATTATGGGATGAACTGGGATCCTATAATGACACTGTTTGCTCTTGTGGGGCAGACCATAAGAGACGCAGATTGATGCAATTTCTCATGGGACTGAATGAGTCCTATAGTGCAATCCGAGGGCAAATTTTGTTGATGAATCCACTACTAATGCTGCCAAGGCTTATTCTTCCATTGTACAGGAGGAGAAGCAATGGTCTTGGGGCCGACGTGAGACAAGAGAGAACTCACCATGGTTGTTCGGGCAAGGGTCGAACCAGGCTGGCGCTTCGACATGGATAAGGTTCTTCTTCTCGTTCCAACTCATCTAATCGAAAACCTCTGCATTGCTCTTATTGTGATCGTGACCATCATTTACGAGAAACATGTTGGAAGCTGAATGGGTATCCACCAGAACACCCTAAATATGCATCAAACAGGTCTAATCAAGGACACACTCATTTCAAACGCAACCATAGCCATCAATCCTCAGCCAACAATGTCAAAGAAAGTCCAATAATGCAAGAAGTGCCATCAGTGACAAATGGGCTCTTTGATTTGCAAATCCAGCAAATCTTATCTATCATGCAGGGTAAAGGAACAACACAATCTGCCAATCCTAAAGCTAATGTTGCTTCCTCAGGTTTGTTACAAAAATTGTTACGCCTCCATCAATTAATTATCGACAGTGGTGCCACAGATCACATTACTTCATCTCCAACTTTGCTTGTCAACGGCAGTAAGAATACCTTTTTGCCACCAGTTGCTATGCCAAGTGGAGAACAAGCTCCGATTACATCCATTGGGAATTTACCTTTGATTTCTACTGTTACTTTAAAAAATGTGCTTGGTGTGCCATCTTTTAAGGTGGATTTAATGCCTGTGAGTCGAGTTACCAGAGATCTAAATTGTTCAGTAACTTTTTTCCCTTATTGGTCTATTTTGCAGGACTTGACGACGATTGGTTTGGGTGAACAACGAGACGGACTTTATTACTTGGTTGCGTTAGCGTCAGAGAAGTCAAAACCTCAAACTCCATCTGCAGCAGCCACTTCTTTCCGTTCACCCAGTTCTCAGGTCACCTCCACCTCTTTATGGCATCGCCGATTGGGGCATTTGTCTTCCTCTAGATTAGATTTTATGGCAAAACATTTGTTAAATTTCCCTTTTCAGTCTAATAATGCTTGTGATGTTTGTGCACTTGCAAAACAAAGTCGACTTCCGTTCTATGTTAGTTCAATTTCGTCTGTTAGACCTTTTGAATTAATTCATTGTGACATTTGGGGTCCCTATAAAATTGCCTCTTTTTTTGGTGCAAAATATTTTTTGACTATTGTGGATGATTATTCTAGATTCACATGGGTATTTTTTATGCATCACAAAAGTGAAACACAACATTTACTTATCAATTTTTTCTCATTTGTCCAAACACAATTCCATGTTTCTATAGCCAACATTCGGGTTGATAATGGTGGAGAATTCTACTCTATGAGGGAAGTCGTTATATGGCTTAAAGCAAGCTTCCCGACAATGGTTTGCCAAGTTCTCTACAGCTATCCAAGCTGCTGGCTTTGTTCAATCCAAAGCAGATTACTCATTATTCACATGTCAGAAAGGCAAAAGTTTTACAGCTTTGTTGATATATGTTGACGACATTCTTATTACGGGTAATGATGTCAATGCCATACTAACTCTCAAGCAATTTCTACATAGTCATTTTCAGATTAAGGATTTGGGTGATTTGAAATATTTTCTGGGCATCGAAGTTTCTCGGTCGAAGAAAGGTATTTCCATCTCGCAACGAAAATATACTTTGGAAATTTTAAACGATGGAGGATTTTTGGGTGCTAAACCTGTGAACTTTCCCATGGAACAAAACATAAAGCTTTCAAATTCAGGTGAATTGCTTAAAGATCCATCTCAGTATAGGCGACTTGTTGGACGCTTAATTTATTTGACTATTACCCGGCCGGATATCACCTATTCGGTCCATGTGTTAAGTAGATTCATGCATGCACCACGGAGACCACACATGGAAGTTGCCTTGCGTGTATTGCGTTATTTGAAAAACAGTCCAAGGCAAGGCTTGTTTTTCCCTTCTCAAAATGATTTATATTTGCGAGCTTTTTCTGATTCGGATTGGGCTGGTTGCCCAATATCTCGTAGATCCACTACGGGTTACTGTGTTTTTCTGGGATCTTCTCTTATTTCCTGGCAGACAAAGAGGCAAAAAACCGTATCTCTTTCCTCAGCAGAAGCCGAACATAGAGCCATGACAGGTACTTGTTGTGAATTATCCTGGCTACGTTTATTATTGAAAGATTTGAGAATATTGCATCCGAAGCCAGCATTGTTATATTGTGATAACACAGCCGCCTTACATATAGCTGCCAATCCCGTTTTCCATGAAAGAACCAGACATATAGAGATGGATTGCCATTTTATTCGTGACAAAATACAAGATGGTTCAGTTGTAACCAAACATATTGTCTCAACAAATCAACTTGCAGATGTGTTCACCAAGCCATTGGGAAATGAAGCTTTCTCAACTATGATACGCAAGTTGGGAGTTCTTGACATTCACTCTCCAACTTGAGGGGGAGTGTTGAGAAGGAAAGGTCAATGACATTCATTGAAAAATATATTATATTAATTGTATATTTATTTAATTGCCTTTCATACTTAGACTACTTAGAATAGATTAGCATGATTGTAGGACATATTTGTTTTGTTGTCTTTTATATTTAGACTACCTAGAATAGACTAGCATGATTGTAGGAAAACTTTTGTATAAGGCTACGCCTCCTTATTCAATAAAATACAATTCAAAAGGCATATATTTTTCTCTTATTTTCAGTGGTTGACTGAAGAAGACTGTTTGGTATTCCTTTCAATTGTTGACACCAACAAATGAGCAAGGAACGCAGACATGGCATAATTGTAATATCCTTTTCATCCTTCTTTGTAATCTCATAATCCCACTCTTCCCATTCCCACATGTTTTGAAATGTGAGAAATTTCAATTTGGGGAAGGCAATTGTAGATGTGTCATCACTCTTAATTCCTAAAATTTCATTACCCACACTTTTCACTTTTGTGACGTACCTTATTTTGAGTACTTCAAGGGATGATAATTTCCCTAAAGAAGGCAAATGCTTAATGCTTTTGCAATCAACAATACTTAACACTCTCAGATTAGTTAATGACACCATCCAATTATTGGGGAATAATGTGCTGCCTCCGTACCCATGAATATTTAATTTCTTTAAATTTGGAGGTGGTTGTAAGGCTTCAAGAGTTACCTTATCATTCTCATTTATTCTGTCATGAACCGCCGGCATGTCAGATTCATATTGAAAATATAAATCCAAATAAAGGAGATTTTGGTTATTCTTAAGTTATGCTCTTTTCGCCTCACCCACATCTCTCAAATATCCCAACCCTTTTATACCCAGAGAATGAAGATTGCTGAGGTGTTGTAAACAATCAAGACTACATCCTTTCGTATTATCACTCACTACGAATTCTTGTAACGTCCGAAGACGAGTTAATTTCTCCATTCCTTTTGGCATGTACTCTAATCTTTCAGTTCTATTGTTTATCAAATGCCTCAAGTTTATTAACTTTTCCATCTTTTGAGGTAGTTTCTTGAGATCGTAACATCTATTGATATCTAAGGTTTGTAAATTATATAATTCACATATTGCTTCCGGCAATTCTCTCAAAAAATCACTAGTTAAATTGAGATATCTCAAATGTATCAATTTTTTTTATTCTTTCTGGAATTTCTTCAGCAACTCTAGAATATAATTGCATTTAAATACCTAGTGCCCTTAAATGCGTCAATTTAGCTAAACACTTTGGAAAGTGGACATTATGCTCCAACAAATTCCACTTATTTTTAACCAGGAGGCTACGTAACTTTTTGACATTACAGATAGAGACAAGTTTAGCTAATGAGACCTCTTCACCAACCAACATTGCATGATGACCTTTCTCATTCTTAGTAAGAAATAGCATAAAATCATATACTATATCATGCATCTTACATCCTATAATACTATTATCATCATAATTCTTTTTCAGATCTTGAAAGAGAGATCGTGCAACTAGAATATCAAAATACTCTTCACCAATTAATTCTATCTCCTTATCTTGTTCCAAACCAAGATAACCTTGAGCCATCCATAATTGTATTAATTCATCTTTATTTATATCATAATCTTTTGGAAAGATGTTACAATATGAGAAACATCGTTTCACCATAGATGGTAAATCGTTATAACTAAGAAATAGAGTGGGAAATAAATCTTCTTCAAACTTTTCTAGTTTCCACATTTCACTATGTAAGACACTTTTCCACTCTTCTTTACCTTTTTTAAAACGCAAGAGACTCCCCATAATCTTTGCAGCAAGAGGTAAACCCTTGCATTTGCCTACAATTTTCCTACCAATTCCTTCTAATTCTTCCCATTCATCAGGGGATTTATTAGAGAACGCTAAACTTTTAAACAATGACCAACATGACTCTTCGTGCAATTCATTAATAGTGATGATGTCGATTGAATTCATCACTTGTGCAACTGTCTCCTTGCGTGTGGTAATTAAAATTTTACTTTCATGGTGACCATTCTTTAAACAATTGAACAGTGGTCTCCATTTATCATAATCTTCTGTCCATACATCATCTAGGACAAGAAGAAATTTTTTTCCCCTAATTGATTCACTAATAGACTCTAAGACAGATTGTAATGCACCTAAATTAAAGGGACTACGCGTTAGAGCCTCAATGATCTCCTTGGCTACCTTGAACTCGTCAAAAGGGTCTTATACACAGACCCACATTCTTTTTTCAAATTTGTTTATCACCTCATTATTGTTATACACATACCTCCCATGCCCACAATTGAGATGATATGGAGGCTTCTACCCTCACGACTAGTGCTCTCACTCAACAATTTGCTTACTAAAGTAGCGTTCTCCTCATTTCTACCATAAATCTCAGAAACATCAACAAAGGAGGTAGTTGGGTCACGTTGAGGTTGTTCAGTACTTCTAATAGTAAGACTATACCTATCTTTCTCTTTGGCAATAGCATCTAGTCTTTCGTTTATATCCTTAATCTCAAGACTGATTCTATAACGAAAAACAAGTTGTCTGAAAGTAAAGCCAGAGGAGAGAAAGAATGAACGTACCCTCTTAGGAATAGAAGCATTTTCAGTTGTAGAAGCATTTCCAGCTGCCTCTTCAGCTTTCAGTTTCAGAATTGAAGTCCTCCACTCATCCAACACGTCTTCCATGTCATAGGCTGCATCTTTGAGCTCATCTAACCAAAGTTTCACAGCCTCCTCCTTCACTTGCTTTTCTTCAGCATCCTTGAGCACGGCCTGGATGGTTCGGAGAGTGGTGTGTAGGTTCTTAACCGCTTTGCCAGCACCCGCCACAAGGCTCACCCCACCTTTTATTTCTTGGACAGCAAAAGAAGTCAGCTGCTCCAAGACAATTGAAACAATTGCATCAGCCATTGGTAATAGTAACAAATCAAAGAGAAGAAATTAGGATATGAAGTTTGGTTGTTTTGTGAAAACTATGCATATGCTATCCTGTCAACTTTTATAGTGTATGAAAAGAGACAATTGGAATATCTTTTACTTACTTGGGAAAGGGAAACCTTGCTTTGATTCTGGTTTAGGCATGTTGCTTTCTCTAATCCCAAGCTATTCCTCTTTCAATATTCCTTAATTTAGCAATAAAAAACGAATATGGAGGTTGAAGACCTTTTCAATTTTAATGTAATTTATTCGTAGAATATAATTAAATCATTATCAACAAAGTTGTTATTACGTTGTTAATTTAGTTATAGTTCAGGAAAATCTTTGAAAGTTTCACTTGATATCTCTCTCCCTTTCCTAGAGCCTTTTATCAATGTTGTGTCTGTGCTCTGGGATCAGTGTTGCTTTCTCCAATACCAAGCTATTCCTCTTCCAATATTCTTTCCTTCTGCAAAGGGTGTTTGTTTGATAAAAAATCGAATGAAAAAAACCCATTGAAAGTAATGTAAAGATCCAATTCCAGGTCATAAAGTAAAGTATTTTCGGTTGGATTTATACACAATCCAGTAATCAAAACAAAAACTCGATCAAAGATAAAAAAGAAATTGGTTTATATAATCTAATTAGTTTACTTGATTTGATCTCTATGATCATAAAGAAATGGTTTCAGTGACATGAGATTTAAATTTCGCCGTTTTCTAAGTGACGGTTTTTTATTCCCTCAATTTAGCAAATGTATATGGGTTATACTCAAAACTATGTGGGTTATACACAAAATGAATGTACAAGCTAAGACATGTGAGGCATACTACTGAATATAATAATTAATATTCTAATATTAATGTTCATTTCACATTAAATATATAGTTCATAAGATAAGAGGTTTGTAATATTTTAACCAATCTAAATAATATTAATGTAAAGTTGAATGTAATATTATATTTAATAAAATATTTAACATAAAATTTGTAAAATTTTTATAGCATTCATAATATATTGCATAAAACTGTTTAACACTTTATAATATCAATCTAATATGATTATATTACAAATTCATCGTATCATAATTACATTTCTAATTGATAGTCTATAATTCAGTATTTTCTCTAAATCACATTGAAGGGTATCCATAAATAACAATTCAGTATTCTTTCCTAATGTAACCAGTTTATCAACTTATTTTTTTTGTTTTCTCTCATAATTTGTGTATGTCAATAAACATATGTGGTTGACATTTGCTTTCTATTCTTATTTTATTACTAATTATTAGTCACAATTTTGTATTTTATTGAAATAAAACTTTGATTAAGAGAGAATCAATGTCAAAACCTAAACCCTTTTCACCCATAAGAAGGAATTTATTTAATTAGTATCTCATTAAAAAGAAATAGGTCGACCCATCATTTAATTAGTTAATTCATTATCTTAATTCACATTGCCCTTTAATTTAACTTGTAGTGCTTTCAAGTTAAACACTACAAGTTAAAGGCTGTATTACTATAACAACATATAGAAACTGATTTTTTACCCAAATGTGGGATAAAAGCTCTCTCTTTTTCTCATATATGTAAACCCCCCAAGCAGAGAGATTTTTTCTTCTTGTACACATAGATATCTTATGAAGAGAAGAGAGCAACTCTTTATAATCTGTAATCAGAAAAAAAAAAAAACATAATAGGGGACGTAGGGTTGAGAGTTAACCTGTCGAACCTCTTAAAAAATCTTTTCTTTTATTATTTTTCTTATCTTTCTTGCTAATTATCTTTGATCACGCAACCATCCAATCTGACCCTATCCAGATCTATCTCTTTTTCGTTTTCGTTTTCGTTTTCGTTTTCGTTTTCCTTTATTTCTTGGTATGAAATTTTTATTGTTTTGACTTTCATTAATTTATGGCTGATTGTTACTAATCGCACGCACATCTTACTCAATTCCACCAGGGTCAATTGAGTATTGTTTTTGCAGATTTTCGTAACAGCATATATGAGAAGTGTCCAGGTTAACTAAATTCGAAGTGTTGCAGCATCTATAAAACATGAAATGAAATGAATTTGAAATGGAAGTGCATTATTAAAATTTGTTAAAGAGATTTGAAGCCCTTGTTTAATTGTTTTCTGTAGCATTAAAAAGCAGGTGGCGAGAAACAAAACCTGGGAATTATATTTTATAACACTGAACATTTCAGTCTAATAAATAATTATTGATTTTAATAACATTATTAGTCTTATAATCTAACCATTAATCATCTTAAAACCAACAATGGTAAGTAGAACTTGAGTACTAAACATCAATGCACTTAGATAAGGCATGCAGCTTCTCAGAGAAGATAGTGTGAAGAATAACACTTTGATTCATGTCCACATTTACACGCTCTATCTTTTTCAGTGTCAACTGTACCAAAAATGGCCATACAAGGACACAATAGCAGGCATAGTATACAAGCAGAAAACTCGGCTTTCTTTTATTCTAGAGCATCTAATATCTATTTCAGGCATACAGAAAATCATACACAAGCCATTATTAATTCACCTTTGCTACTTGCAAAGTGAAGCTAATATGCGGCGTGGAGGGTTGAATGATCGTCTAGCATGAAGCACAGCCCAGTTATCTATCAGCAAAACATCACTTTTCTGCCAAGGAATGGCAACCGATTCCTCTTCCAGGATTTTCAGACAATCATAGAGTATATCAGCTGGCAATGGCTTGCCATCCCCAAAAGTCACCGCCTTCACTGGATCGTTTTGCTTATCTTTCCACCCTGTATAAGCAGCTACCATGTTGTTGAACCAGATTTTGCGTTGGCTTGATTTGTCATACTTGATAGCTGGAATCGGGCCCATGATTGTTTTCACTCCGCCATCCTCCATCCATTCCAATTTCATTCCCAGCTTAGCAGCCCTGCAGGATAAAAAAATAATCGAGAGATTTTAGCACAGTATCCAGAGTACGATGCACTTTTATTTGCATATTTATAAAGCATTCCATTATGCATGAGAGAAATGAACCTAAGCTAAACAAAATATTGACAAGAATATCATGACAATGTAATCTTGAGCACTAGTAGAAGAAAGTTAAATAACATAACAAAGTTTCAGCATACAATATTTTCACAAATTTTCCAATTCATCATTCTAAAATTTTTATTGTACATCCGGCTGAATTATGGGTGCTGCCTTAACACGTGACATGCACACAACGATGATTGACCGGATGCATGTGCATCTATTACACCAAAAATTTTCTCCAAATCCTCTGAGAGCGAACAATAGGCCTATCACTAAACTAATGCACCCTTACAATCAATTAATCAAAGTAAATTAATCCGAGATTGTTCATGTTTGTACGAGTCTAGATAAATAAGCACCTCAATAGTTTATTAGAAGATCAAAGCTCAAACCTTTCTTCAGCTAGGCTTTTGTCTTCAGTCAAGAATGTGGATTTCCAACCGCGGCCGATTGGTGACGAAGGATCATCCTCCTCTCCTAGTACTCTTGTATAAAGTAATCCATGCTGCTCTAATTGTTCAACAAATTCAGGGTAACTCTGTTTCATCCTTTCATAGACAACGTGGCTCAGGACTATAGGAGTTTCTCCACCACTTTCAGGCTCTACTTCACAGAAGAAGAACAACTTGGATGGAAACTCAGGAACCTGTTGAATAAATCCAGTGAGTCCAAAACAAAAATTGGAAAAACTTTTTATGGGGGCACGGAAAAGATCCTAATATAGCTAGATTAAGATATAATTGGGCATTTTAGCTTCTCTGAAAGTGTTTTCTTAAGAGAAAATCTAAAAGCTGCTTTTAGCTATTTTATGCCAAACATTAAACATTAAATACAAAAGCAAATTTTTTACTATATAATCACGTCTAAGAACATCAAAACCCTCAAATTGCAAACACAACTCTAAACTCTTCCACGTTAGAAACTTTAACAAGTTCAATTCAACCTTATGAAAAGCCAGTAAATTTTTAAATAACAAAAACAACCAACCAACCTGAGCCATTTCATGGTGAAAAGGAATCTTCTGATCAAGCAGAGAATCATTGGCTGTAAAAACCCGACGAACAAGGTTGGACCGAGGAGCTGCACCACCCACCTACGGCAACTCCTCGTACCCAAAGCCTCAACGACATCGTTGAAATCCTTGGCCGTCTGCACATCGAAGCCTCTAAAAAGCACAGCACCTGCTTCATGCAGTACAGACATTATTTTTTTAGTATTTAAAAGGTCGGCACTTTGATATTAGATATTTAGATCAAAAGTAAATAAATCTCTCCTTATAGTTAATAGTTTCTTGGTGTTGGATTTAATTATGTGAAAGGGTAGGAAAGTAATTTAAAAAATGGTTACATATTAAAAATTAAATTAACGTAAAACAAGTAAATATATTTTAAAAGACTAAAAGAAATAAAAATAAAAATTGACATCAAAATTTGTGGTGATAGCACATTCAAAGACATTGTTGAGATTAATATTACATAATAAAAAACACTAAAATAAAAATAAAAATTTGACAATGTTATCTTAATATTATCATTTTTACAAAAAAGAAAAAAATTAAATTGACTCGCGATCAAAGGACAAAATTACCCAAAACAAATACTGAAATTCCCAACGGACTCCTTAACTGCTTAACCAATTCTTGCTCCTTTCTTCTTCATTCATCTCCCTCTTCACTGTAACAATCAATTCACGCTTTCATTTAATTTAATTAATTTTTTCCATATATTTAATTATTTTGCAGTCAACACTGGATCTCCACCATCCACTCACTCTGTCATCCACGGTTTAAATTTAAAACGTGCCTTCGCTCACTCTCACTCGCAACAGCGTTATCACCACTACTGCCGCTAAGATTTATGGTCCAAGACTCTAATCTCTTGCAAAGCCCAGCCCAAAGCCCACTGACCCAAATTTGCAAGGACTTGTATCCATTTGGACTGAAATCTTCTCTATCGAAAATCAAAAGTTTCCTATGCCCTCTCTCAATGGTCAAATAATATCTTGCTTCAAAGTATGGAAGTGCATTTTTCAATTCCTCTCAATAGCAATAAATGAGATGATCTTGAGGCATATTGCTTTTAAATAACATATATCAGATATGTTAATAAGAGAAATAGTTTATAGTTTTTATGTGCTTATAATCAAGTTTTTCAATAACCCGAATCTCTTTAAGATTATACATGTTTTTTTGTCTTGCAAAGCATGGAAGAGTTGATTATATCAACGATTAATTAATGGGGGAAAGGGCTTACCCACCCACCCCATGATTCAAAAAGTTTGTAACAAAATTGATGGGGGAAAGGGCTTCACTGAGCATATTTGTATTAAGCATAGTTGTTTGTATTTGCTTAAGGTCGTCAAGGTGCTTTACTGAAGCCCGAGGAAGTTCTGCTAAAGATCGCAGTGGCAAGAGTTCCCATAAGTTTCACATTCTTCGGAAGCCTAGTTTCTGTTGTGCTTCAGGAAGGTACGTCGGCTGCAAGTCTGGGGACAACAAGCAGACTACTGCTGAAGCTAGCCACCCTCCAGTTACCATCCCCAAAGGTATGTACAGTTCAAATTGTTGATTACTCTTAAGTTAAATTTTGATCCTGACATTTCAATTTTTGACTTCTCATGCTTTTTTCTTTTTCATTTAGGTCTTGTTGTTTAATAGAGTTAAGTTACTTAAATCAAAACAAAATAATATTTGTTACCCGGTTGCCTATTGAACATCATATGGCCAATTCATTTACTTATTTGTTTTATTCTAATTATTTAATTTCATCTACTAAATTTATGAATTTTTGCAATTTTAGCGATATCAGGGACTTGAACTATTTCCCTTTTCCTTCATCAATAAATATGGTGATATCTTTTTCAGTTTTGAGCTGAGCATCGTTGACTTGATATTCTGATCTCACTTCTTGCAGCTCTTGGGACTGATGTATTTGACATGGAGAAGCCGGTAGTTTTCACATATGATGATATTCTTTTCTCAACTGATGGGTTCTCTGATTCAAATCTTCTTGGACATGGAACATATGGTTCTGTGTATTATGGCAACCTTAGTACTTGATGTACATCTTTTTCAAATTACCGTTCCTGTTTAGGAAAAGTATATTTTCGTTATTGCACAATTAGTAATGTGGATTTTTATACTTTCAGGAAGTTTCTATCAAAAGGATGACTGCTAAAAAAAACTAAAGAATTCATGGCTCAGATGAAAATCCTGTGCAAAGTTCATCATACTAATCTGGTAAAGCTCTTTGTGATTTCAATGATGACCAATTTGTATGAAATGTGAAGCTTGTTATTCTCAGAGGTTCAAAGCATTTACTCCTATCTTGATTAAACTTTTTCAAGGTAGACTTGATTGGCTATGCAGCTACAGATGATGAGCTCTTTCTTAGTTATGAATATGCCCAAAAGGGTGCACTCAAAAGTCATTTACATGATCCTCAGAACAAAGGTAAGATTAATTGAATATATTTGTGTTGGTTCTGGTTGATTTTGGTGTCACATTTTGCCTGATATGAGTTATCCCTTTATTGATATAAGACTCACAATCAGTGAAAATCAAAGTGACCCTAACCTTTTTTCACGTGTTTGTGTGTGTTTTCTGAAAAGATATTATGCCTAACCTTTTTCAAGGTTGGCCACATCTTTTACTGCTTGCTGCAATAATAGGTTTCATGATACTTACAGTGCAAATGTTTAATTTACTTGAAGGTCATACATCAGATTGCACTTGATGCTGCTAGAGGTCTTGAATACATCCATGAACACACTAAAACCCATTACGTCCATCGAGATATTAAGACAAGCAACATCTTACTTGATGATGCTTTCAGAGCAAAGGTTCTAGCTCATTACATCTAGTTGATTTTCTCATTTTTCAGGGCTTAGTATATATGATTGAATCTCGCTGATGATAGTTTATTTCCTTGCATGTAGATTTCAGATTTTGGGTTATCAAAACTTGTTGGAAAAACAACTGATGGAGAAGCCACGGCAACCAAAGTTGTTGGTGCATTTGGTTATTTGGCACCAGAGTAAGTGATAATACTTTTAGCTGGCTACTACATGTCCTTGACAAGTCCTTCAGCTTTTCCAACTGTTCTGCTATGATATTTGCAGATACTTGAGTGATGGCCTAGCCACTTCCAAAAGTGATGTGTATGCATTTGGTGTTGTTCTTTTTGAGATCATATTGGGGAAGGAAGCCATCATACGAACTGAAGGCATGGTGACAAAAAATCACAAGAGACTGTCATTAGCATCAATTGTAAGTATAGCTATTGCATATTCTGAAAACTTAGTCCAATATGTGGATAAACGTAAAACTTTTGAGAAAGGTGTCTTCTTAGAAACCAATTTGACAAAGCTGTATACTCTGGCCTTGTGCATAAAGCTAAAATTGTCTGTATGGACATCTTTTTCACTTTTCCTTTTTGTAAATCCTTTTTCCTAATTAATACAAGTATATTTTTTTTCTTATGAAAAGAACAAAATTAAAAAAAAGGGAGAAGAAACAATGTCAGAAGACGAAACACTTCAGATAGTCAATAGAAGAGGTATTTCCTTGGTAGGAACTAGGACAATATTTCGAAAGGTGGTTGACAGTTTGATATATAAGCAGGCTAACTTCTCTTAACAATGCCTAACTACTTCCGAACTTGGAAACTTATGTTGTATTATCAATAAACATTGAACCAAATATTTATGGAAAAATAAACTTTTTATCAGATATGTTGACAATTGTCTTGAGTGGATGTGTTTCATTTATTATTTGTGATACTACGTTATGATTTCTATTGCAACTCTTTACTTATGCAAACAATAATATTGATGCTCGGACTCACTGAAGTCTGTTGACGTTTGTTAAATTGCAGATGTTATCAGCACTTAGGAACTCACCTGACTCAATGAGTTTGTCAAGCTTGAAAGATTACATCGACCCTAATTTGATGGATTTGTATCCCCATGATTGTGTATTCAAGGTAAATTTATTCACCTCTTGATCTCACGGGATCTAAGATGATTGAGACTGTTATAAAAATGTGCAAGTCCTCACCTTATGATGTGTCTGTAGAAAACCGTTAAAGCTGACATCCAAATTAGATTGAAACCTTAAACAAAACAAAAAAGATTGCCCTTGTACTGTAAATGACAACAGTAAGTAGGAGCATGATATAGCCTTTGAATAGACAGGTTAAGTCTGGAATTGCATGTACAAGTTACGTCTAGTGACTCACCTCTTTGTTTCTTCTCGGAGTATTTCCTTGTTTAGGTGGCCATGCTTGCGAAGCAATGCGTTGATGAGGATCCTATCCTTCGTCCGGACATGAAGCAAGTCGTAATTTCTCTGTCACAGATTCTCTTGTCCTCTGTGGAGTGGGAAGCAACTCTTGCTGGGAATAGCCAAGTTTTTAGTGGCCTTGTCCAAGGAAGCTAATAATGGAGGCAATATCTTTCCTCTCCCACCCCTTCAATAACCTTATTTTTTTCTTTCTTTCTTTCTTTGCCCCACTTGTTTCTTTTTCCATCTTTATAGCTATGTGTGTATGGTAGCACTGATTTAAAGTGGTTATGTAGTGGTGCTAATAGGTTCTTTACAAATTCTTCTTCTTGGTTTTTGTTTTCCCTCTTGTTTCAGTCTTAATTGATGTATCTCATTTAAGTTTCATTTGTCTGGGAAAATTTTGGTGTAATGCAAATCATATATACTCCGTCTGGTTCACTTTTTTACATTTTTTAGAAAAGTTTTTTATAAAAAGTTAAAAAAAGTTGAATTGGGCGGGTATTACGATGTAGGATTTGAAAATTAATAAAAATACCTCCTATGTTTAACTTTTTACTAAACACTCCTATAATAAAACTTTAAAAGTTAACAAAAACACCCTCAATTCACCCATTGAATAATCACAGTCGGCCATCACCACTGGAGGGTAGTTGGAGTCGTCGTATTGGCGCATGACCGGTTGGATCTTACCAGTCGTGCGTCGATGTGACCTTTCCCGGTCAGATCCACGGTTGGTCTGACCGGCAAAGGCAGATCTACGGCTAGATCAGGCCATTGACGGCCATATTTGGCCGCATTTGCTCGTCAACGACGGTCAACATACGGCCGTCGTTGATGGTCAACGACGGCTAACGACGATCATATGTTAGCCGTCGTTGACGATTGGTTATGGCCAAAGACGGTCAGATCTTTGGCCTTAGATCTGGCCTACGACCAAAGATGGCAAAATCTTTAGTCTTAGATCTAGTCTTTTTCGGTCAAATCCATGGTGGATCTGACCGGAAAAAGCTAGATCGACGCACTATCGGTCCGATTCAGCCGGTAGTACGCTATTATACCAGATTCTGGCCATCTTCCGGCAGTGGTGGCCAAAATCTGGTATAATGTGGGTTTAGGGGTATTTTTGTAATTTTAAAAAAAATATTTAGGGGTATTTAATTAAATTAACAAATTTAGGGGGTTTAAAAAAAATTGAATAATATTGTGAATTTTTACAATTTTACTGTTTAACTTTTTTGAGAATACTAGTAATAATATTCTCAAAAACGAAACAAAATGAAGCCATAATTCGTTAAAAGGTATTCTTAACGTGTGTCTTAACATGTTGTAAAATTTTGATTATTATTTCGTAGTTTTTATAGAAATTTAAAATTTCTTTAATCTGTCATTTTCATGGTCTCAAGAGGCTGGAAAGAGAATGCTAATCCACTGTACTAGAGGAAGCAAAGTTATGCTAAAGCAATCTGTCATGATTCAGCACTTTAATCTTAAAATCTTTGCTTTAATTAAAATAACATCAGGGTGTCAGTGAATTATTGGGAGAGCTTTTCTCTGTTCATTTTAATCTTTAATCTCTCAACCAATGTTGCCAGCTTGTTGCCTTGGCGCCTTGGGAAACTCAAAGATTGGACATTTGAAGTGACAAGTTGTGTAGCAGGTTCTGTTGATCCACCAATCCATAAAAGCAGGAATGCAGTGCACTAGTGCAGTTTGTTTGGTGCATAGAGATAGAAAATTTAGTGCAAACATGGTCTTGTGTACAGTGACCACAGTCAAGTTATGCAGAGAACCCATCAGATTTAACTGAAACCTCGAGTAATGTACTTAGAACTGTATAACAGTAACAAGAGAGCGTGCTGCTCTTGCTCAATCATTTAGGGTGGTCAAATGAAAGGGAATTACAAACTATCTTGACCATCAAAATTGCCAACAAAGAACAGATTAAACTTTGAATACATTGTTACAGATGTCACGTGACCTTGCTTCAAGGTTCAGGCGGTTTGGATTTCTGAAGATTATTGTTGAGTTCCCTACTGACATGGTTGCAACTGTGAACAAGCAGCTAGATATTCCATTGCATGAAGCTTGTTGTCAAGAGAAAGCCAAGGACGTTGTATAGCTACAAGACTTGTGTGAAAATGGAAGTGCATTTTTCACAGCCGGCAGGAAAGGGGCATCTTGATGTGGTGAAGCTCATGTTGAGTCGGTCTTGGCGGATGAACTTTGAAGAAGATAAGGTTGATTTAACTGCTTTTCATGTTGCCACAAAAATGGGAGACAAAGCTAATACTAAATTTCACTCTTAATCTGGAACAAATGATGGAGCTGATCAATGTGTTTGTTGAGCTCATTTTCGTGGGTTATAAGGCATAAATTCTTCAGAACATATCGCAGGTGTGGTCTAATTTTGTTCCAAGAGAATGGATTCTCTCCATTGCACTGTGCTTGAATCAGATAGTAGTTAGAGACAACAAACATTGCTTCCGGGTGTTGACTCAGACTTTCACTCTGCAATAGAATTACAAAGGAGACACCCCACATTTTACTCTTGGAAGCCTTGAAGAATTCCTTTTGAGTTCTCCTGCTTTCAGTAAGTACCTAAAAAGGGGACAAACAGTGTGTCAACTTGCTATAATATTCAACCAATATGACAACATCCTACTTATGCAGAGCATACCGCATTCAGTACTTTTGACATTTTTGAAATGACTGAAATAATGCAGAAAGCAAGAATTCTGAGAATGCCTTAAAGGCAGCTAGTGGTAAATGAAGCACAGAACTAGCACAGTCTACACTTGCAAACTCCATAGATGTACCAGAGATTAAAAAAAGACAGAAGCCTTCATGATGGAGGAGAAAAAGAATAGAGAGATAGATTAATAAAGACAATCAAGGACAGAGAAGAATTGGATATAAATTAACAAGGATAGAATAGACAACGGTTGTGAACTGCCCTCTCCAACTTGGCAGCAAGCCAGAATTTTGAGAGCATGAGAGCCAGCTCTGCAAAGGGATTCAGAATAGGCTAAAAAATTATAGAGAAATCTGCAAGTTTCCAAGCATATGAAGTAAAATAACGTAACCAATCGAAATATATTGTGAACATAAGTAAATGAAGAAAGAATAGAGAGTTAGTTTCCAAGCATAACTAACCAAATTGATCTTTGGGGCAGAAACGATTTACTTCTTACGTGTTGAAATAGCAAGTGTATCAATTACATGAATAAATGTGTGTTTATATTCTAAAGCACTTGATAAAGAAAAGTATTGACACAGAGGCCAGGAATCTCTTACGTGGGACAGTAATTGCTATTCTTTACTTCATATAAGTACGCAACAAAAGCGGGACAAACAGTGTGTCAACTTGCTATAACATTCAACCAATATGACAACATCCTAATTATACAGGGCATACCGCATAAAGTTTTTAACATTTTTGAAATGGCTGAAATAATTCAGAAAGCAAGAAGTTTAAAAATACCTCAAAGGCAGCTAGGGCTATTGGTAAATGAAGCACAGAATTTTTGAAATGGCTGAAATAATTTATGGTTGTGAATTGCCCTCGAGCTCCGACTTGCCAACCAGCCAGAATTTTGTGCTTAAAGCTCAAGCATGAGTTGAGAGCCAATTCTACAAAGGATTCAGAATGGCATAAAATTAAAGAGAAAGCTGCAAGTTTCCATGCCTATGAAGAAAAACAACATAACCAATCAAAATATATAGTGACATGCATTTTAATTGAACATAAGTAAATATATAGTGATCATGAGCATTGGCACAACTGGAGTGACAAAAAGTATGGATAAATCGAAGACTATATTAAATGCCATTGTCCAATATATTACCTGGTTTCAGTGTTTGTGCTTTGTATGAGGAAGCCTGACATTGTCGTTAACTCGGGGCAGATTGCATTCTCACAAATGACGCTGTAGCAATCTATCAGTTCATTAAGGCCCAAAATTAGGTTTGCAACGAGATAAACAGATCTCTTGAATAAAAAATGAGCTTCATCAACTTGCTTGCGGCTTAAATATAGTTCATTGAGTTTTTCAATCGGCTCCGCCATCATAATATCTGTCGAAAAAAAAGCATCTTCTTTGATTCCCATTACCATTCTCATAGTATTTTCTGCAAATGGATTAGTGGAGAGCAAGGCAGACCTGAGTGCATATGCCCTTTCTCCATACTTTGTAATACCAGTAATAAATATCGGAATGGCAATAAAAGTAAGGGCTCTTTTGCTCCAAGACCAAAAGAAGACATAAAATGCCACTACAACTTGGACAACAAGCTCAAATGTCTTAACCACAGCTTATTGTCTTCTATAGAGTAAGCCGTGATAGTATCTGGGCCACCAAGATGCAAAAAGAATTAATAACTGCCACCAAGTCTGCAGACAAGCATACTAAAAGCTTTACGAACAACTTGTAGCATTGCAACTAACTAATTTAAAGAGACTGTTCTACGAAATTGTCCAAACAACCCCATAAGTTTCTACTAATATTTTCACCTACCTTGTTTGTTTTTGTTGGTCTCAAAGCTTATGCCTTATGGAGTCCAACTCTGTCTTCTGTAAACAGGATCTGAATGCTGACCAAATTCCACATGCAGAATTTCTGAATAAAATTCTCCATGCATATTAATTGAACTTTGTATTAATGTGAAAGTATGGGCTCATGGGTTTAATTTATGTGAGCTTTGAAGGCTTTCTATGGAGGCCTTACTTAAGATTTATGGTCCAAGACTCTAATCTTTTGCAAAGCCCAACCCAATCCCCATTGGCCCAAACTTGTATTCATTTGGACTGGTATTTACCGTGGAAAATCAGAAGTTTCCTATGCTCTCTCAATAGAGGTAATACCTTGGGATGTTAATTATATGTAAGCTTAATTAAAAACAAGGTCAATAACAATAATATCTTTGGTATAATTAATAATAATAATAATCTTTTTATTGTTAAGTTTTTAGTATTAAAATAAATATGAAATGGTCAACTAAGAAAATATTTAATATCTCATATTTTATTAATCGTAATGGTATATTATTGATTTATTAACAATAGAGGGATTTATGTTATTTTTGAAATCCTGATAGAAATTTTGTAATTTATTAAACCTCATGATAAAAAGAAAACCATTAAAAATAACTTGTTAAGATACTAGCTACTGTAATGGAAATGCTCCCATTGATGCGAAAAAAAAAAAAAAAAATTGTTTTATCCCTACAAAGAAAATAATGCGAGAAGAAATTATATTTCTGAAACTGTAATCAAATCCTTAAAACTAGGAGCATTCTTGGCTTATAGTTTATTACAATGATTTTTAGAAGTTTCCATTGCATATTTACCTTTCTTCACCAGTAAAATTTTTGGGAAGTAATGAGAAAATGGATCAAGCACCTTTGCTTTAGAACAAGACTCCAACGGTCAAGTGCTCTGAAAATTTTCAAACAGAGCAAATCATCTTCTCCTCTTGATGATCAAATTCTTTTGTTCTCCTTCGTCTTTAAGCAAAACATCAGCCAAGTAGGCAACAATTTACATTTCTCTAAAATCTAATACACATCATTTTTTAGGGGAACCTCGACGGTACGAGGAGAATTTTATTAAAATAAAAAAGAAGGATAACACCTAGACAAAGGGGGGACGTAATGAGCCTTACCCTTCAAAAGAATCTAAATACAAGTTATAAAATGCAAATGCATGAAATACATTAAGGTAAGAAAAAACCTATAAAAAAAACTAGTCCTAAGAGGAACAACAGTGTAACAAATCCCAAACATGAAATAAATGTTTGTCTCACTAACTTATTTTAATTAGTCAATTCAAACTTGAGCGCCCAAAGAATATAGCTAATAAAAGAGCTAGATTGAAGATCAACATTAGCCAGTCTGTCTGTCTACAATAAAATTACTTCCTAGCAAAATGGAGATAGAGTACAGCCATTTCACCTGAATAACCCAAGCAGGTTGAAACTTTATACTATGAGCACATGTTTAAACCGCAACTATCCAGGCATGACAGTTTGCTTTTTCTCTTGAAATTTGCTTGTCTGGAGTTGAAATGGCACAAAGAAGTTTGTACTGAAAAAGAAGGGAAAAGAAAAAAAAGCTTGTCAAAAATCATAATAAACATTATATATACGTACCTTCTATGATCGATGATGATAAATTACTGAATATGATGCTCAAAAGTAAAAGCCACTTGCCTTGGTTTAGGGGCACACATTTGATGACACTAATTTTGCAAATAGTACAAACTTTGACATTTGGCTTCTTGAATAAGAAAATTTTCAAGATTTCTGAGAATATCTGAAAATAAAAATGAAAGATATAGTAATAGAATCATTCACATTAAAGAATTACCTGATCTTCCTATTTATTCCATTTTAAACAGATTTATGAATGCCTGGTGTCCCTTAAATAATGCAGGTAGTATTCTGACTAAAGAGATTGTTCTTTTACCCTGCGGATTAAATAAACACTTGCCTGCTAAGAAATGAACTCAACCATTTTAGTGCCACAAGAAAATATATATCCTCAAGGCTCAAGTATGAATGGGATAGAAGCTAACAGAACATATTTGGGATTTTAGCTTTACAATTGATACTGCATGCATAAAACTGTTAAAGTTCAAGACTACTTTCTTTTGTCAGACACAAAGACTCTCTAAGCAAGTCTTTACAATTAGGCATGGTATTTCTGCTAAGAAATGGTAACAGAGCAGATGCATTTATCATTATAAACAAAAGCATCATCCAAAAAGCTCACGCGTCCAGGAATCTTTGTACCTGAATATTGAAGGTGAAAAACTGGTTCAAAACTCCAACTGTGAACAAACTAAAAAATGTTATTTTGAAGCTTCCTCTCTTATCTAGCTGCTCACATTCTGCATGGCACAAACCAATAAAGCTAAGAGAGATATATTTCCAGTCGAAATCAACCGTATCTCTTTTAACATTAAATCGTTTTGCTTAATACATACTCGAAATGATACAAAATATGAATGAAAGATACTTGTTTTAACATTAAATCGCTTTATTTAATACACACTTGAAATTGATAAAGCTTCAATAAAATTGTTCACTTAATCAATATTCTAAAAAGAAATTAAAACTGCTGCTTATTCGAGTTAACATTACAACATGCAAATCTATTAAGAAAATAAGAAGGTAAAGAAATTACCCCTAGACGGATAACTAGGAAAAGTGTAGGAGAATTCAGAGTCCACTTTCTACCTAAAATCAGTCCTTTTTTACAATTTCCAAGTAGGAATGTGAGAGATTTTGGGTCAATAATCGCCTGTTTCCTTTTCACAACGCTGTTGAAAACAATACATCCATGCATATTTCAGTTGTGGTTACCTTTCTTAACAATGCATCCAGGCATGACAATTTCTTTTTCTCTTGAAATTTGATTAAAAAAAAAAAAAAAAATCTTGTTAAAAATATGATAATCAAAGATAAAAACACCTTTTGTGATGGATGTGAGTATACTATTAAATGTGATACTCAAAAATAAAAGCCGCTTGCCTTAGTTTAATGGCACACATTTGATGAAACTGATACTAAACATTTTGGTCCATCAAGGAAGTTGGCAAGATTTTTGAGACTTCATAACATGGGAAGAATATCTGAAACAGGAAATTAAATAAATAATTGTGCTCACTACGAAATCAGTTCAATTATTTCAATGCCATAACATAGAAGTATGTAACTATACTTGATTTTATTACTTACACTAGACCATAAATGCTCAAAATTAAATCGCATAAAAGCTAATAAAATAACTTTGGGATTTTATGTTTACACCTCAAACTCACTGCATCAAACTATTAAATTCTTCAAAAGTGAAAAGGTCCTTTGAGAAAATGCAAACCTGATAGAGAGCGTATAAGATTTGTGCCAATTGACTGAAAAAATACACCCAGTAGATGCCTCTTTCTTCAGCATGTTTTCTCCACATCAGGATTTTCCTTCAATTAATTCACACTTTAAATATGACGCTATCTTTGATTCATTCAAGAAAAAGGAAAAAGTAAATTTTTTGGAAATAAATAAATAAAAGCATCTTCTAAGAAGCATTCACATCCAAAGCATTTTACCTTTATATTGAAGGTGGAAAACCAACCCAGAACTCCAACTGTTATCAATGTGAAAATGTTATTTCGAAAGCTTCCTCTCTTCTCTAGCTGGTCTCATTCTGGTATTTATCTTAAGTTTCTGTATGCCACAAATCAATAAAACTAAGATTGAGATATTAAAAATAATAATGATAAAATAAAACAGCTGCTTGTTCTAGATAATATCACAACATGCAATCAATTAAAAAATTGATCTATTACTTTGATTACTTGAAAAAGTACCATCCATTAAAAGGAAATAGAGAAGGGAAAGAAATTACCACTAGGAAGAATCGTCAATGACAGAGTTGGATAACTTGACATGCTGGTGAGAGAATTCAACTTGCGGATTAAGAAATTTCGATGTGAGGGATGTGAGAGATTTGGGCCCAATAGTCACCTGTTTCCTTTTCACAACGCTGTTTTAAAATAGGGCAGGCATTGAGCCGCAATTTCTCTAGTGTGGTTGACTGAAGAAGACTGTTTGGTATTCCTTTCAATTGATGACACAAAGAAATGTGCAAAGAACGCAGACATGGCATGATTGTAATATCTTTTTCATCTTTTTTTGTAATTTCATAATCCCACTCTTCCCAACTGGGTATATAAAAAAATGTGAGAGATTTCAATTTGGGGAAGGCAGTTGCAGATGTGTCATCACTCTTAATTCCTAAAATTTCATTACCCACACTTTTCACTTTTCTTACCAATTTTATATTGAGTACTTCAAGGGATGATAATTTCCCTAAAGAAGGCAAATGCTCAATGCTTATGCAATCAAAAATACTTAACACTCTCAAATTAGTTAATGACACCATCCAATTGGGGAATGATGTGCTGCCTCCGTAGTGTTTAATATTTAATTTCTTTAAATTTGGAGGTGGCTGTAAGGCTTCAAGAATTACCTTATCATTCCCATTTATTCTATCAGGAAGACCCAAATTGAAAGTTATATAATCAAAATATAAATCCAAAGAAAGGAGATTTTGGTTATTCTTAAGTTGTGCTCTTTTCGCCTCATCCACGTCTCTCAAATATCCCAACCCTTTTATACCCAGAGAATGAAGATTGCTGAGGTGCTGTAAACAATCAAGACTACATGCTTTCGTATTATCACTCACTACGAATTCTTTTAACGTCCGAAGACAAGTTAATTTCTCCATTCCTTTTGGCATGTACTCTAATCTTCTAGTTCCATTGTTTATCAAATGCCTCAAGTTTATTAACTTTTCCATCTTCTGAGGTAGTTTTTGGAGATGGTGACATTCACTGACATCTAAGGTTTGTAAATTATATAATTCACATATTGCTTCCGGTAATTCTTTCAATAGCTGATTAACACTTAAATTGAGATATCTCAAATGTATCAATTTTTTAATTCCTTTTGGAATTTCTCTAATAACTGCGGAATAATATTGCATTCCAATACCTAGTGCCCTTAAATGTGTCAATTTAGCTAAAAGCTTTGAAAAGAGGTCATTATTGTCAAAGAATTCCAACCTAACTTCAACAAGGAGGCTACTTAACTTTTTGACATTACAAATAGAGACAAGATTAGCTGATGAGACCTCTTCACCAACCAACATTGCATGATGACCTTTCTCATTCTTAGTAAGAAATAGCGTAAAGTCATGTACTATATCATCATCTTACATCCTATAATACTATTATCATAATAATCCTCTTTCAGATCTTGAAAGAGAGATCGTGCAACTAGAATATCAAAAAACTCTTGACCAATTAATTCTATCTCCTTATTTTGTTCCAAACCAAGATAACCTTGAACCATCCATAATTGTATTAATTCATCTTTATTTATATCATGGTCTTTTGGAAAGATGGAACAATATGAAAAACATTGTTTCACCATAGATGGTAAATCATTATAACTAAGAAATAGAGTGGGAAATAAATCTTCTTCAAACTTTTCTAGTTTCCACATTTCACTATGTAAGACACTTTCCCACTCTTCTCTACTTCTTTTAAAACGCAAGAGACTCCCCATAATCTTTACGGCAAGAGGTAAACCCTTGCATTTGCCTACAATTTTCCTACCAATTCCTTCTAATTTTTCATATTCATCACAACAGGGGATTTATTAGAGAACACTAAACTTTTAAACAATGACCAACATGACTCTTCTTGCAATTCATTAATAGTGATGATGTCAATTGATTTCATCACTTGTACAACTGTCTTTTTGTGTGTGGTAATTAAAATTTTACTTTCATAATGACCATTCTTTAAACAATTGTACAATGGTCCCCATTTATCATAATCTTCTGTCCATACATCATCTAGGACAAGAAGAAAATTTTTTTCCCTCAATTGATTCACTAATAGACTCTAAGACAGATTGTAATGCACCTAAATTAAAGGGACGACGCGTTAGAGCCTCAATGATCTCCTTGGCTACCTTGAACTCGTCAAAAGGGTCTGATACACAGACCCACATTCTTTTTTCAAATTTGTTTATCACCTCATTATTGTTATAAGCAAGTTGAGCTAGAGTTGTTTTACCCATACCTCCCATGCCCACAATTGAGATGATATGGAGGCTTCTACCCTCACGACTAGTACTCTCACCCAACAATTTGCTTACTAAAGTAGCGTTCTCCTCATTTCTACCATAAATCTCAGAAACATCAACAAAGGAGGTAGTTGGGTCACGTTGAGGTTGTTCAGTACTTCTAATAGTAAGACTATACCTATCTTTCTCTTTGGCAATAGCATCTAGTCTTTCGTTTATATCCTTAATCTCAAGACTAATTCTACGACGAAAAATCAAGTTGACTGAAACTAAAGCAAGAGGAGAGAAAGAATGAACGTACCCTCTTAGGAATAGAAGCATTTTCAGCTGCCTTTGCAGCTTTCAATTTCAGAATTGAAGTCCTCCACTCATCCAACACGTCTTCCATGTCATAGGCTGCATCTTTGAGCTTATCTAACCAAAGTTTCACAGCCTTGTCCTTCACTTGCTTTTCTTCAGCATCCCTGAGCACGGCCTGGACGGCCTTCGAGATGTGCGTAGGCTCTCAACCGCTTGTCCAGCACCTGCCACAGGCTCACCCCACCTTTTATTTCTTGGAACAGAAAAAGAAGTCAGCTGCTCCAAGACGATTGAAACAATTGCATCAGCCATTGGTAATAGTAACAAATCAAAGAGAAGAAATTAGGATATGAAGTTTGGTTGTTTTGTGAAAACTATGCATATGCAATCCTGCCAACTTTTATAGTGTATGCTTTATTGATTTTAACTTTACTATGAATAATTTGATTACAGTGGAGACCCACCACGTGAAAATCGATCAAAGTAAAAGTCTAAAAGATTGAAAAGAAAAGACGAAGAAAGCACTTGAGTTCAGCTTAGTGCTGGATCCAAAGGCGTTTCATATAAAGTGGAAACCTACCACTCGGGCATCAATACATGATTTGCCAAAGCGTGTTTCATGATTTGCCACTTGGGCATCAATAATTGACTTGCATAAAAGTAATTTCATCTTTGAACTTTCTTACCCAATAATTGATTTTCATTAAAAATTACATATTATAAACGAAAGAATCCTTGTTAACATTATTGATAAAAAAATATATTTGTAATATTGATCATTATTTAATTTTCTTTTGAATTGCTTAATTACCTAAATGTATGATACTGGGTCTAAAAAGAAATCCAATAATCAACCCTAGATCAAGTGGCTTGATAAAACAATAAACAATATATAAACAAAAAAAGAAAAGAAAAGAAAATTGATATAAGTATTTCGATAACTATGTATTTCGCTTGAATTTCAAAACACCTAACCTTAAATAAATGCAAATTACCATGTCTTTAAGGCTAGTATTTACCTATTTAGACCAATTTAATTTATTTATTTTTATGTATGAAAAAGTAATTTATAATTTTTTTAATTATATAATTGATCAATTTTGTTTTCGTAGGTATAAATTTGAAGATGTTCTGTTTATTATTTTGTAAACGTATTAAAAAAAAATTAAATTTGATTGAAATTGGATATCTTATCATAGAAAGTTTTTGCTTAAATACTAAGAATAATACTAATGGACAAAGCCAGAGCTCAATGGGCGCTGGACTTTTTTAAATTTGCTTTTAATTTTTTACAGTGCCCCTTTTTTTGTAAATCTTTCATTTCTCGTATGTAAACTTTGTTATATATATTGTTATTGAAGTTTAAAAGGTTTTGCTAAGAGTATATACTGATTATATATGTTATTTATTTAATTTATGTGTTTAATGATAATATTACATGTTTTAAATGAAATCTTTGATTTTTCATCTAATCTTATCTTAAGTGAAGTTGACATAATATTAAATCACTTCACTCTATATCTATTTTTCAAAATCATAAAAAAGAATATATAATTTGGGACGAAAATTTTCATAATTTCTTGTAATTTATAAGCAATTTCATGAATTTTGTGAAAGTGAAATTGATTGGTAGCTCTTCCTTATGATGTGAAGCCAAATTACAATATTTTTTGCTTTCTAATATATAATTTTGTCCTTAATTATTTACCTAGAAAAGATCATGTATACTATTAAGTTCTTCGGTTTTAGTTCATGTCTGTCAAGCTCCCATAGAACCTTTCACAATAGTTTAATTAGGTACAAGATTATTTTATGTAGACGCAGTTTCATAGAAAAAAACCAACTAAATATCAAAAAAAAAAGCTTATACTTTCTTTACTAAGTTTCATGGAAGTAGCCACCAAAATTCAATACACCAAATTGACTTGACTCGTGCTATAGACGCAATAAAATTTCCAATTTTAACTTTAGAATTTCATTAATAAACGACTTGACTCGTGACATAGACGCAACTTCATATTTTCTTCCTCCAATTCGGAAGCTTGTGAACTGTGATTTTATCATACAGTGATGGCAAGTGGACCAATTCAACTACCATCACCTACACGTAAACTGATTGAAACACTACGTGGCATCAAATAATTGGTCTTTTCATAAGTTTTTGACCATAAGTCAGTCATAAGTGAAGGTAGATCATACAGTATTGCATGGATCTAACTGTACCCAATCCTATGTAATTGGAATTTAGTTATTATAATCATTAGACTAAAAAGAAATCAAATAATCGGCCCAAATGGCTTGATAAACGATCAACAGTATATAAATAAATAAAATAAAAAGAAAATTGATAAAAATAGATGAGACAAAGCGATTTATGTGTTCACTTATTTGGATTGCTTCCACAATAATGGTATAACAGAGATTTCTCACTAAAAATCAAAAAATAGAATGATACAATCTTTTTGACAAACTATTACAAAATATATCCCTAACAAAATTCAGCATATTGTAAAGTGAAAAAACTATTGAGTTTGCATTTCCTAGCAAACATAGGGATGATTAACTGAGAGATGATATGAAACAAAGAAAGTGATGCTAACATATACCTCATTCTATTTCAGCATTGTCCAAATATGATGAACAAGGGATGATTAATTTGCTTAAGTAACAAGAGATTCTTGGAATATTCTTCCATAAGCAGCCAATTACATGAAGAAACAGAATTGGATGAACTTTATTAATAAATGACACATTTCACTGCTCAAATCACCCGAGTGAGAAACATCAATAGATTATAATATTATATACAGAGCAATCCTTTCATGGCAGATCTCAACCTACCATGCAATCTTGCTGGCTACTGTTACATGCCAGAGATACCTGTAACTTCCTTCTTCTGACCAAATGGCAGATTTACAAGTTGAAGCACACCATTATCGAAAAATAAAACTGTTGTTTTAAACTGCAAAAATACAATAGGATACATAAAATGCAATCTCTCCTTATAACTAATAGCTTCTTGGTGTTGGATTTAATTATGTGAATGGGTATGGAAGTAATTTATAGAGTGGTTACATATTAAAATTTAAATTAATGTAAAAGTAAATAAATAGATTTTAAAAGACAAAAAGAAATAAAAATGAAAATGAAATCAGGTTGGCAGAATCGTCATAATTAGGCATCAAAACTTGTGTGGATAGCAAGTTGAAAACATTGTTGAGACTAATTTTACATATAAAAAAAATACTAAAATAAAAATAAAAAATTTTATATTGTGTATTAATATTATTATTTCTTTAACAAGGAAAAAGAAATTTAAATTGACTCGCAATCAAAGACAAAATTACCCAAAACAAATGCTGAAGTTCCCAACAGACTCCCTAAACGCTTAATGAACTCTTTCTCCTTTCTTCTTGACAAGGGTTCCGCAAGTGTATGGAATCGCGCAAATAATATAATTTGAGTAAACGGATGTCGAACCCTAAAGAATTACTAGTTACCAAGTACCAAAATAAACTATCCTACTACTATTTGATTAACCAAAATTTCATAAGATTAAATAATTAAAACTAACAATTCTAAAACTAAAAACTAACGAAAACAAATCACAAATCAAATAAAAAATTTGGTTGTAAAACAATATGACTAAACCTAGGGCATACATTTCACACCAATTTACTCTTATGTATTAACAATTAATGCTAACAATGTTAAGCTTTTTCTACAAGTCAAACTCCCTAGAATTTCAACAACTTTATCTCGAACAATTACTGGATTAAGCCTTTATTAATAACCCAAAATATCTTTAAATTGGATTTAAGTCTTAAGAAATCATTACGCTCTATGGAATTTACTAAATCCTCACAGATCGCAATAACCTATTTCTAGCGTCCGCTCAATCTATGGTTTTATTACATTAGACTAACTAGATTTCATCTCTCAATCTCAACCTAATCCATTAAATCAATCAACTCTCATGCCTAAAAGAATTGAAGCATTAAAAATCATAATAAAACTTAGAAAAGATACGCTTAACAAATATTAACAAAAATCCATCAATAGATATTCATAAATTGGGCTACATCTTATCCCTAAAAACTTTATTTAGTTCATAGTTGAATGAAAAGAAACAACCATTGTAAAAATAATAAACATGAGATAAAGAAAAGAGTAAAAGAAAACTTCTCTAATTGATGATCCAAAACTCCAAGAATGGATGCTTTAATCTTCCCAATTGCGGCTCCTCTTCTTTCTCTAGTTTCTCTCTCCTTCCCATCTCCTCTAAAACTAACTAAAGACCTTTGTTTATAGTGCTAGGGCTTGTGGGTTGAATAGAAAAAAATTTAATGCAATTAAAACAAGTGAAATTCAAACCGAGCCTTACATAGCCCATACAAGCCCGCTCTCCATCGCTGCAGCGACATAAATATTCGTTGTGGCGATCGTTCTTCCCATCCAATGAGTCTGAATTATTCAAAATTTGACAAAGTCATTAACACAAAAATTGTAACTCTCTGAATAAGCTTTCCAACTTCTAAGAATTATCCAATTCCGACTTCTATAGCTAAAGTTATAATCATAACATTGAAGCATGTTCATCCTTGAAGAAATTCTAGGATTCAAATCTCATCTTTAAAGCATTATAACTTTCTCGTTTCAACTTCGATTCTTGATCTGTTTGTTCCTAGCCATCACCAATTCGGTCGCCAACATTGTGCTTCATTCGAATATCATTTCTGGCCTTAAAATATTCAAAATACACATGTGATCCCATAAAAGGTATTTATGAAATAATAACTTAAATTTCCCAATTTAAACTAATTTTCCCACAAATAATCTAAATAAATCACTAACTAAACACATATTTGCAAGCTCTTACCACTTCTTCATTCATCTCCCTCTTCACTATATGTCACAACCCGTACCACACAGCGGGCTTAGGCCAGATCACAAAGAAGGCCCGTGACTCAATCGGAATATCCCCCCTTAAGGGATTTCTTTCGCCTTCCCCACCACTCGAACCCAAGACCAAGGGGCTATAGTCATTTGGGAAGCATGGTGAGTACCATTGGGCTAGTAATATTTATGGTCCAAGACTCCAATCATTTGAAAAGCCCAGCTCAATCCCCACTGGCCCAAATATGCAATGACTTGTATTCATTCAAACTGAAATCTTCTCCATGGAAAATCAAAAGTTTCCTATACAATAGCAGGTATGGTCCAGTTGGTAACTAAGCTCCAAGTAAGGCAAACTTTGCCTGCAATGTCAGGAGTTCAAACTGCATTGGAACCTTGTGGCCAGGGGAACTTACCCAAGCCTCAATCGGGATTAGTCTCACCTTGTGGTTAGGGGAACTTACCTGAGCCCCGATCGGGATTAGTCTTATAGTCTCATAACTTCGCGTATGGTAACCAAAAAAAAAAAAAAAAGGTACTGTTATCACCACCACCACCGCCATCATATGTGCTAGAAGTCTTATCCAAAACCAAGCATAAATCTATCATTGCCAAATTACAAATTAAGGCTTGCGTGGGAGAAAGGTACATTCCCTCATCTCATACAATCCCTTTTGTTGTAGTCGATTTTTCCATGGCCATTACATTGCTCTTAAGATTATAAAACTGAAACAAAAACTAGATGATATTGATTTGTGAACATGGAGGCATAAATTTAGCTTGATGAATGACATTGAAAATCTAGAACGACCAATGACAACTCTCTAATTGATTTATCGGAGGTTCATGGAAGAGATCAGGATATGAGTACATTAGTGAACTTCTTGTTGAGTGAGAATAGTAATGAAGCAAACCCCTCCATCATTTTCGTTATAGGGATGGGAGGAATTGGTAAGACATGTCTTGCTCAACCAGCTTTTAATGATGATAAGGTAAAAGTTCATTTCAACAAGCAAATATGGGCTCATGTCTAATTCTTTTAATGAGATTAGTATTGCCAAAGAAATTCTAAAAACTCTAAATCAAGTTGCACCACATCTAGTTGAACTAGAAATCACGTTGCAGCAAATATGTCAATCTATTAAGGGCAAAAAAAAAACTCTTCTTTTATTAGATGATGTGTGGATTGAAAATGCTGAAAATTGGGAACGATTAAAAAATTCGCTGAAGGGTAGTTGTCAAGGGAGTAGAATTTTATTGACAACACATAAAGTGAATACTGCAAAAATGATGAGAACTACCAACTTGATCACACTGGGCAAATTGTCTGACCAAGAATTAATGTTGGTCTTTGTTCAGTTGGATTGCACTACAAGAAAGGAGAAATGGTGAGTTAAAAAAAATTTGAATATATTGGTCAGAAAATCGTTGGCAAGTGCAAGGGTTTTCCTCATGCAATCAAGATTTTAGGAAATCCCCTATGTTATAAAACTAATACTGAAGAGTGGGAAAGAGTCTTGGACTGTGAGTTATTATGGAAAAAGATCTTCTTCCATCTTTGTTGTCAAGCTATTATGATTTGCCCTTTCAATTAAGAACATCACATTGTATGATAATATATGAAAGAGAGGACTCATTTCCTGTCGCAGTCTTGTGATTGAATGTAAAGGACATTTTGAGATTGAAATTCCTCTTTCTGAATTACTCAATCATTTTAGATGTTTGAGGACATTAGATTTGCATTGTAGTGAAGTCTATTCGGTTCATTCAATAAAAACGATCCCAAGAGGTATTAAGGTATCTCAATTTGAGCCAAAATTTCTGGATAAGATAATTGCCAGAGACATTTTGTGATTTATGGATAAATCCATGGAATATTTGGTATTATATGAAATGCAGTCACTCCTCTTTAGTGTAGCGTTCACTTAAGCCAAGATTGATCATCAGAAGAGAAACATGAGTGAGGAGTTCTGGACCGTTCGAAAGCTGTTGAGCATGCTCTTTCCATCCACAACGACTTATAGCATAGCTTAACGGTGCAACCCTTCACTTATCGCCGTTCATTTATCTACACGACTCAACTTTCTGGGATCATATTTCTAGTAATTGCAATTCTTTGGCAAGCATGCATCCATTTGATAACACTGATTGATCTATAAGTCTTCTTCCGATGTTTCCAAACAACTTCTCGCTAAATTCTATTTTCTTGTTTTCCCTCACTGTTGTTTCAATAAACAACTCAGTCTCTCATCAACGGTTATAAATATGCCTCCACTTACTCTCACTTCCACCACCATCACCACCACTACTGTCCCTAAGATTCATGGTCCAAGACTCCAATCTTTTGCAAAGTCCAGCCTAATCCCCACTGGCCCAAATATGCAATGACTGGTATTCAGTCCGACTGAAAATCGAAAGTTTCTTGTGCTTTCTCTTGATAGCAATAATACCTTAAAGTGCTACACAATGTTCTAAAAATCGGACCGTCTGGTTGGACCGGTAGGCGACGGCACATCCGGTTCGGTATCCTCTGAAAACTGTTATTTTCAATCAAATCAGATTGAGCCGCGGTTGGACCGTCAGAATAGTGCCGAATCGCGGTCCAATCGCAACTTAATCCTATTGGATTCCAGTATCGTTCGAGGGAGAAAACACCACCATTAGACTTGACGGCATCTCCACAAAAAAAACTCAACCATTTTCAGTGGGCGTCGTTGTAACACCCCACTTGAGGTACATACTTAAGATTTGCTGTATTATTTAAAGGTTCACTGTTTCAGCTTCAATTGAGTTTGTTTGTTGTTATGGTTAGTTGGTTAGCCTTTAATTAAAATGGTATGTTGTATTGGTTAAGTGTTTGCCTTGGTTTTGGTTGAAATTGGTGAATTTTGGAAATCCAATCTTCACCGGCGCGAAGAAGAAGCTTCGCCGCGGCGATGAGGAGTTGCACCCACGGGTAGGTTCTGTCGTGTTTCGCCGGGGCGACGGAATGTTCTTCGTCGCGACGAAGAGCCTAACAAAAAGTTTCTTGAGTTTTCTAGAGAATTCTTCCTTTGGGGCATAATGACCATTCTACCCCTAATTAGTAGGAAAAGTGGGGAGTAAAATGTAAGAAAATTTCATGGAGAATAGGTTAGTATGGGGGTGTATTTGTAAAGAATCAAAGGATATAGATAGAATTTCTAAGAAAGAACAAGGGCAAAATGGGAAAGGAAGGTTATAATATGAGCTAAAAAGAGTTAAGTGTAGAGAAACTCTTTATTCCATCCATTTCGACCGCCTCTTCCATTGTCTAATTTCTCTCAATTTCTTCATCCAATTTTCCCAAGATTTCTAAGGGGTTTAAGAGAGCTTTTGAGTAATTTTGAGTAGAGATTTCATCTAAAGCATCCTAAGGTAAGGATTCTTGCTTTAGATGTGAGTTTACTTATAGTTATGTTGAAGTCTTTTTTGGTTGTTGCTGTTCTTGTTGTTGTTTTGAGTTGTAGAGAGAAGACAAGACAACAAAGGAAAGGAAAAGTGCTAGAGAAGTCACTTTTTCACAAGGTAAGTAAATCCAACCAAGTTGAGATTTGAATAAGCTTTTGTAGAGATGTATGCATGTATAAGTATGTAGCATGCTTGATGAGAAATTGAGTTGAGATGAGTAGCTATTTTGTGGTTGTTGGATACACTTCATGTATGAGGAGTGTTTTAATGTGTATTGAGACATGGAACTTGAGATGAAGTTTGAGAGATGTTGTGTGAACCTATTTGGAAGTGCTTTTCTTGACAGGGATTATGGTTATATGAGGGAGTTTTCTCCCATTTTGGATGGCTAGAGAATGAAGTATAGTAGTAATTATAGTAGAGTGTTTAGATGCACATGAGTTGCTTGATGAAATGCCTAAGTGAAATCTGCCCTGTCACTACTGTGACTTTCTAAGTGATTTTTGGGCACCCTAAAGATTTAACTGGGTTGAGACCAAAACATAGAAGTTATAGCCCTGTTTCTAAGCTTTAAAACTATACCAAAACCGTAGCAATCCGAGATGTATAACACAAGTTATGGCCTTTTTAGTGTGACCTGTGCAGAATGACCGTTTTGATAAAATCTTGTATTTGGCATTTCATAAGTGCATTAGTGAGCATGAGCTATCCATATACATTTTTATGCACTTAAGAAGTAGCTTGAGACATAGTAGAGAATTTGAGTATAAGCTACTTTAAGAGTAAAGAGAAAGAGAGAATGAGTACTAGAGAATAAAGAGAAAAGAGAATAGAGTAGGTTATGCGATGGGGAACCCATGAGTAATGGGTAGAGTATTCCCGCATGTACGCCGCATTGAGAGAGTGGCATGAGTATGAGAAAGAGAAGTGGTGTAGCCTGTGAGAATGCATGCGGATAAGGGCTATACCCGAGAGAGAGATTATATACTCACATGGCCAAGGGTTCCGAATCCATGCATAACCGAGTCCGATCGGCTGAGGATGAGTAGAAGTCACGGAGAGCGAGAGTGAGCCCCGGCCATGGCCCCGGTAAGATGGGGCCGTGACTTACTAAAGAGAGTTAATAGAAAAGAGTTCTAAGAAAGAGAAATAGAGAGAGAAGTACCAACAAGAATTTGAATGAGAAGTTGTAAGGAAAGAATTAGAGAGAGAGTTACGGGCTTAGACGAGTAGAAGATTTACTTACTGAGCATTATTTTAGTGCTCACCCCGTTGTTTTCCTATGTTTTGCAGGATCTAGGTGAGGACACGGTCGGATGGACGTCGACGCACAAGGGGAAGCGGTTACACTGTCCACCATGTTTTTGATAATTTTGTATAAAATATGTATATGTTTGTAAAGAATATATATGTTTAATAAAAAGAAAATTTTGGGCCCAATTTCTTTATACTATTTTATATGTATTTCATTATGAGTATTTGAGTAGAAAGTGGCTATTACAGTCGTCCAGCCTTCGTTGCTCGCCGTCCACCTAAAGTTCACGCAACCGCTAGACTTCTTTCTTGATTCTGACGAGTTCCAGCGCCGATGGAACTCCCTAGCACCACCATCAGATTCACCGGCACCTATACATCAAAAGCTCCATGATTCCAAGCTTCGATTGGCCATCGATCGTCGTTGCCACCACCATCACCAGTCTCTTTGCGTGACAGTGGTGTTTTGGACAGATTTCAAACCTTAAGGAAGGATTATAGGGGTGTTTTTGATGAATTTCAAACCTTTAGGGACTAAAATAGTTTTACAGAATATGGTTCAACCGACCAATCCAACCGGTCAAACCGGACCCTTGAATGGGTCATAGTCCGGTCAGGTTTTCGGAACATTGGTGTTACACATGACCTTGCTTCAAATTTAAAGTATGGAAGTGCATTTTTCAATTCCTCTCATTTCCATAAATGAGATGATCTTGAGGCATATTGCTCTTAGATAACAACTTCTTACTACAAACGTTTTATCATCTCTACCGCATAGATTAGATATGTTAATAAAAGAAATAGTTTTTATGTGTTTATAATCAAGTTTCACTACGTGCAAAGTGAAGCTAAAATGCCGCGAGGAGGATTGGATGATCTTATGGCATGAAGCACGGCCAAGTTGTCTATTAGCAATACATCACCCTTCTGCCAAGGAATGGCGACACATTCCTCTTCCATGATTTCTAGACAATCATAGATTATATCAGCTGGCAATGGTTTGCCATCCTCGAAAGTCACCTTAACAGGATCGTTTTGCTCGCCTTTCCACCCAATATAAGCAGGTACCATGCTGTTAAACCAGATTTTGCGATGCCTTAATTTGTCATACGTGATAGCTGGAATTGGACCCATGATTGTTTTAACTCCACCATTCTCCATCCACTCCAATTTTGTTCCCAACTTAGCAGCCCTGTTGAAAGATTATCATGTTTGTATGACTCTTGATAAATCAGCAAGCACCACATGTTTTAGTTAGATGATCTAAACACAAAACTTTCTTCAGCCAGGTTCTTGTCATCAGTCGAGAATGTAGATTTCCAACTGCGGCCGATTGGTGATGAAAGACCATCCTCCTCTTCTAGCACCAAAGTATAAACCAATCCATGTTGCTCTAAATGTTCAACAAACTCAGGGTACCTCTGGTTCATCCTTTCATAGACAATGTGGCTCAGGACTAAAGGAGTTTCTCCTCCGCTACCGGGCTCTACTTCACAGAAGAAGAGCAACTTGGATGGAAACTCAGGAAGTTGTTGAATAAGTCCAGTGAGTCCAAAACCGAGACTGGAAAACTTAAAATACTTAGTTACAAATAATCAATTTCTATAAATGAATTCAAAGGATTAAATGCTTTTTTAAGAGTAAAAACAAATTCTAAAGTTGTTTTTATATATTTAAGTCTAACATTAAGAATTAACCACAAAAGCACTTTTTACCATGGTTTTAAAACCAGAATCAGACCAGCCGGTCCGACTGAGAACTGGTCACTAATCTAATCTAGTGAATGGCTAAAACGGGTTTTAGCCATTGGAGAGGATTGACCTAGGACTAAATCAGCAGAACAATACCAAATTGTCGATTCAACCGTCGAGTCAGAAAACGGTGATGTCACCATGAAATTTATTAATTATTAGAGTTTTAAAATTTTATTACGTCACACTAATATCAACATGATGTCATCGGGTCAGACCGCCTGACCTGGGGATCAGCCCCTTGACTAGATCAAAGCCCGGTCCAATTATAAAAAGATTGCTTTTTACCTTTTAATCACGTCTAATAACATCAGAATCCTCAAATTGTAAACGCAACTTTGAAGTCTTCCATATTAAAAACCTTAACAAGTTCAACAATTCAACCTATTAAAAAATCTCAAAATTCTTTTTTTAAATAACAAAACACACTAACCAACCCAATGACAGGAGCCAAGATTTTGATTTAGTAGGGGCAAATTAAAAGAAAATTTTGAAATATAAAAAAAAAAAAAAATTAGTTTAAAAGTAGGAAAAACTGACCATAAAATTAAAAACTTGAGGCACCAATTAAAACTTCTATTTTGAATAGACGAGGAATTTAGTCATTAGAGGAGAAAAAAATTAATTTTAAAATTATAAACTATATTGATTGTTTTTATTGATGTATTTTATATTCAATCATAAGAGAGAAAAAGAGAATCAAAGCTTAAAATATGTTAGAGGTTGAAGCAAAAAAAAAAAAAAAAATGGAGCATTTGTTACAAATACAAAATGGAATTGGATTAATAATTTTCCAGTGTCAGCGGGAGCATGAGTCCCCCATTCAGTACTTAGTGGCTTGGTCCCTGAACTAACCTGAGCCATTTCATGGTGAAACAGAATCTTTTGATGAAGCGGAGACTCATTAGCGGTAAAAACCGGACCAACAACGTTGGTCCGAGGAGCAGCACCACCCATGTATGGCAACTTCTCATACCCAAAAGCCTCAACAACGTCGTTGAAGTCCTTGGCTGTCTTAACATCAAACCCTCTAAAAAGCACAGCTTCTGCTCTATGCAGTAGAGAATCAAGAAACTTTTTCTGGGTGGTGACGGTTTCAGTTAAAAGAGATAAAGAAAACGGAACATTTGTTGGGTTTGGAGAGAGAACTGAAGGGAAAGAAATGGAGTTGTAGTTTCCTTGATGCGGGATCTGGAGTTCTGTGAAAGCGTGGGTATAATGATCTTTCATTTTGATTTTGTTTTCTGTTTATTTGTTCTATGTTTTTGGTAATCAAGTTAGAAGTGTTGTGGGATCCTGTGTTTGCATTGTGGTGGTGTTATGGAGGGTGATGTAGTGTGGATCATGTCGTTGAGTCTGACCTGGGCGGCAAATGCGTCCAGTTAAGGCGGATGGGAATGAAAAGGGTTGGACTAATCGAGGCTCAACAATGTTCGAGAGCATATCCCAAATTTGGAAATCCTTGTTTTTGAGTAGCATCATAAAGCAGGCGGTGAGAAACAAAAGCTGGGAATTACATTTTACACTCTGCTTCATGATAATTATCGATTTAATAATATTATGCATGCAGCCTTCCCAGAGATGATGATATGAAGAGTAACAGTCAAGCTAGTTAAGCAGCATTTTTATATTTAAGAATTATGGATCGGATTTTCAACAACATTTGGATTACATTAAGCTCAAAGTTTATGTCAAAATTTACGTAAAATTAAGGCATGTATCCAAGGATTTTGAAGGCAATTAATTGGTAATAAAGAATTGATTTCGCTTGAGTAGTGTTACACATGACCTTCTTCAAGGTTCAGGCGGTTCGAATTGGTGAAGAATATTGTTAAGTTGCATCCTGGCATCGTTGCAACTGTGAACAAGAAGCTCGAGATTCCATAACATGAAGCTTGTTGTCAAAAGAAAGCCGAGGGCTGTAATGCTGCTCTTGCAGACTAATCCATGTTTAGCTACAGGACGTGTATAAATATGGTAGTGCATTTTCCATAGCCTCCAGAAATTAAGGGCTTCTAGATGTAATTGTGAAGCTCATGCTGAGTCAGTCTTGGTGAGTGAACTTTAATTTGACGAAGATGGGGTTGATTTAATTGCTCTTCATGTTGCCACAGAAACGGGAAACAAAGGTAAGACTGAATTTCGCTCGTAATCTAGATCTGGAACAAATGGAGCTGGTCATTGTGTTTGTTGAACTCATTTTTGTAGGTTATGTTGCAGAAATTCTCCAGAAAATATTACAGGTGTGGCCGAATTTTGGTCCAAACCCAACAAGAACGGAATTTCTCCATTGCACTGTGCTTCCGAGGGTTGACTTAGACTTTCACTCTGCAATAGAATTACAAAGGTGATATACCACATTGCTCTTGGTAGCCATGCCTGGAAAAGTTCCAACCCTTGAAGAACTCTTGTTGAGCTCTTTGCTTCATAAAAGTACCTAACAAAAGGGGGACAAACAGTGTGTTAACTTGCTATAACATTCAACCAATATGACAACATCCTAATTATATAGGGCATACCACATACAGTGAATTTTGCAAAAGAAGACTACGCACAACCAGCAGTCGTATTTCCCATCCATTCCAAAATTTTCTAACTCCTGCAAATAGTTGTACGACACTCATCTTTTCTTCAATGATCAAACTGCAATCAAATGACAAACATACTAAAAGCTTTACGAACAGCTTATAGCACTGCAACTAAATCAGGTAACAGACATGGAGTATTCTGAAACTCTAATATCAAATGACTGAATATATAACTAATTTAAAGAGATTTTACTACAAAATTATCCAAACAACCCCAAAAGTTTTTACTATTATTTTCACCTACCTTGTTTGTTTTTGTTGGTCTCAAAATTTATGCCTTATGGTCTTATGGAGTCCAACTCTGTCTTCTCTAAACAGAATCTGAATACTGTTCAAATAATAGGAAAAATTCCACATGCAGAATTTCTGAATAAAACTCTATGACAGTCCATGCATATTAATTGACCTTTGTATTAATGTGAAAGTATGGGCTCATGGGTTCAATTTATGTGGGCTTTGAAGGCTTTCTATGGAGGCCTTACTTAAGATTTATGGTCCAAGACTCCAATATTATGCAAAGCCCAGCCCAAATCCCCACTGGCCTAAATATGCAATGAATTGTATTTATTCGGATCTTTTCCACGGACTTCAAATTTATCATTATATTTTACGAGTTTATAGTCGTAACAAATGCCAAAGAAAATTAATATCTGTGAAACTGTAGTCGAATCCTTAAAACTAGGAGCATTTTTGGTTTATAGTTTATTACAATGTTTTTTAGAAGTTTTCATCTCATGTTTACCTTTCTTTACCAGTAAAATTTTGGGAAGTAATGAGAAAATGAATCAAGCACCTTTGCTTTAGAAGAGGACTCAAACGGCCAACTACTCTGAAAATTTTCAAACAGAGCAAATCATCTTCTCCTCTGGATGATCAAATTCTTTTGTTCTCCATCTTCAAGCAACGAAACATCAGCCAAGTAGACAACAATTTACATTCCTCTAAAATCTATTACATAGCCTCTTTTAGGAGAACCTCGACGGTACGAGGAGAATTTTATTAAAATAAAAAATAAGGATAACACCTAGACAAGGGGGGACGTAATGAGCCTTACCCTTCAAAAGAATCTAAATACATGATATGAAATGCAAATGCATGAAATACATTAAGATAAGAAAAAAACCTATAAAAAAAACTAGTCTTAAGAAGAACAACAATGTAACAAATCTCAAATATGAAATAAACGTTGTCTCACTAACTAATTTTAATTAGGAAATTCAAACTTGAGCGCCCAAAGCATCCAACTAATAAAAGAGCAAAATTGAAGATCAACATTAGCCGGTCTATGTCTGTCCACGATAAAATCACTTCCTACCAAAATGGAGATAGAGTTAAGCCATTTCACGCAAATAACCCAAGCAGGTTGAAACTTTATACTATGAGCACATGTTTAAACCGCAACTACCCATGCATGAGAGTTTGCTTTTTCTCTTGAAATTTGTTGTCCGGAGTTGAAACAACACAAAGAAGCTTTGTACTGAAAAACAAGGGAGAAAAAAAAAAAAAAAAAAAAAAGGCTTGTCAAAAATCATAATAATCATGATATATACATACCTTCCATGATCGATGATGTTAAATTACTAAATATGATGCTCAAAAGTAAAAGCCACTTGCCTTGGTTTAGGGGCACACATTTGATGACACTGATTTTGCATATAGTACATACTTTGACATTTGGCTTCTTGAATAAGAAAGTTGTCAAGATTTCTGAGAACATCTGAAAATGGAAATGAAAGATATAGTAATAAGACCATTCACATTAAGGAGTTACCTGATCTTCCTATTTATCCTATTTTAAACAAATTTATGAATGCCTCCTGTCCCTTGAATAATCCAGGCAGTATTTTGACCAGAGAGTTTGTTTCTTTACCCTGCGCATTAAATAAACACTTGCCTGCAAAGAGATGAACTCAACCATTTCAGTGCAATAAGAAAATATATATCCTCAAGGCTCAAGTATAAATGGGATAGAATTAGGAGTTAATAGAACATATTTGGGATTTTAGCCTTACAATTGATACTGCATGCATCAAACTGTAAAAGTTCAAGACTACTTTCGTTTGTCAGACACAAAGACTCTCTAAGCAAGTCTTTATCATTAGGCATGGTATTTCTGCTAAGAAATGGTAACAGAGCATATGCATTTATCATTACAAAAATTAAAAAAAAAATCATCCAAAAAGCTCACACATCCAAGGATCTTTGTACCTGAATATTGAAGGTGAAGAACTAATTCAAAATTCCAACTATGAAAAAAGTAAAAAAAAATGTTATTCTGAACCTTCCTCTGTTATCTAGCAGCTCACATTCTGCATGCCACAAACCAATAAAGCTAAGAGCGATATATTTCCCTTTGAAATCAATTGTATCTCTTTTAACATTAAATCGTTTTGCTTAATACGTACTCGAAATGATACAAAATATGAATGAAAGATACTTATTTTAACATTAAATCGCTTTGTTTAATACACTTGAAATTGATAAAGCTTCAATAAAATTATTCACTTTAATCAATATTTTAAAAAGAAATTAAAACTGCTGCTTATTCGAGTTAACATTACAACATGCAAATCTATTAAGAAAATCTATCCATTTATTTGATTACTATTAAAAATTGTATACAAAGGAAAAGAAGAAGGTAAAGAAATTACCCTAGACGGATAACTAGGAAAAGTGTAGGAGAATTCAGAGTCCACTTTCTACCCAAAATCAGTCCTTTTTACAATTTCCAAGTAAGGAGTGTGAGAGATTTTGGGTCAATAATCGCCTGTTTCCTTTTCACAACGCTGTTGAAAACAATACATCCATGCATATTTCAGTTGTGGTTACCTTTCTTAACAATGCATCCAGGCATGACAATTTTCTTTTTCACTTGAAATTTGATGTATGGTCTACAAGTAGCAAAAGGAATTTTTTGCTGAAAAAATAAAATAAAAAGAATCTTGTTAAAAATATGATAAAAACACCTTCTGTGATGGATTTGATGAAACTGATACTGAACATTTTGGTCCATCAAGGAAGTTGACAAGATTTTTGAGACTTCATAACATGGGAAAATATCTGAAACAGGAAATTAAATAAATAACTGTGCTCACTACGAAATCAGTTTGATTATTTCAATGTTATAACGTAGAAGTATGTAAATATACTTGATTTTATTACTTACTCTAGACCATAAATGCTAAAAATTAAATCGCATAAAAGCTAATAAAATAAATTTGGGATTTTATGTTTACACCTCAAACTATTAAATTCTTCAAAAGTGAAAACGTCCTTTGAGAAAATGCAAACCTGACAGAGAGCGTGTACGATTTGTGCCAATTGACTGAAAAATACAAGCCAGTAGTTGCCTCTTTTTTCTTCAGCATGTTTTATCCACATCAGGATTTTCCATCAATTGATTCACCCTTTAAATATGACGCTTTCTTTGATTCATTCAAGAAAAAGGAAAAAGTAAATTTTTTAGAAATAAATATATAAAAGCATCTTCTAAAAAGCCTTCACATCCAAACCATTTTACCTTTATATTGAAGGTGGAAAACCAATCCAGAACTCCCAACTGTTATCAATGTGAAAATGTTATTCTGAAAGCTTCCTCTCTTCTCTAGCTGATCTCATTCTGGTATTGTTTCTGTATGCCACAAATCAATAAAAGTAAGAGTGAGATATTAAAAAACAATAATGATAAAATAAAATTGCTGCTTGTTCTAGATAATATCACAACATGCAATCAATTAAAAAATTGATCTATTACTTTGATTACTTAAAAAAGTACCATCTATTAAAAGGAAATAAAGAAGGGAAAGAAATTACCACTAGGAAGAATCGTCAATGACAGAGTCGGATAACTTGGCATGCTGGTGAGAGAATTCAACTTGCGGATTAAGAAATTTCGATGTGAGGGATGTGAGAGATTTGGGCCCAATAGTCACCTGTTTCCTTTTCACAACGCTGTTTTAAAATAGGGCAGACATTGAGCCGCAATTTCTCTAGTGTGGTTGACTGAAGAAGACTGTTTGGTATTCCTTTCAATTGATGACACCAAGAAATGTGCAAGGAACGCAGACATGGCATGATTATAATATCTTTTTCATCCTTCTTTATAATCTCATAATCCCACTCTTTTGTAATCTCATAATCCCACTCTTCCCATTGCTCCATGCGAACAAATGTGAGAGATTTCAATTTGGGGAAGGCAATTGCAGATGTGTCATCACTCTTAATTCCTAAAATTTCTTTACCCACACTTTTCACTTTTGTTACCCATTTTATATTGAGTACTTCAAGGGATGATAATTTCCCTAAAGAAGGCAAATGCTCAATGCTTACGCAATCAACAATACTTAACACTCTCAGATTAGTTAATGACACCATCCAATTGGGGAATAATGTGCTGCCTCCGTAGCTCCGAATCTCTAATTTCTTTAAATTTGGAGGTGGTTGTAAGGCTTCAAGAATTACCTTATCATTCTCATTTATTCTGTTACAAAGACCCATCACTTTAGTTTCATATTCAAAATATAAATCCAAAGAAAGGAGATTTTGGTTATTCTTAAGCGCCTCACCCACGTCTCTCAAATATCCCAACCCTTTTATACCCAGAGAATGAAGATTGCTGAGGTGTTGTAAACAATCAAGACTACATGCTTTCGTGTTACCACTCACTACGAATTCTTGTAACGTCCGAAGACAAGTTAACTTTTCCATTCCTTTCGGCATGTACTCTAATCTTTTAGTTTCATTGTTTATCAAATGCCTCAAGTTTATTAACTTTTCCATCTTTTGAGGTAGTTTTTGGAGACTCTCACATCTACTGACATCTAAGGTTTGTAAATTATATAATTCACATACCGCTTCTGGCAATTCTTCCAATAAATAATTACAACTTAAATTGAGGTATCTCAAATGTATCAATTTTTTTATTCCATTTGGAACTTCTTTTATCATTACAGACTTATCCATTCCAATACCTAGTGCCCTTAAATGTGTAAATTTAGCTAAAAACTCTGGAAAGGGGCGATTATTATCAAACGGATCCCATGAACATTTAACAAGGAGGCTACGTAACTTTTTGACTTCACAAATGGAGTCAAGAGCTTGCTGCTGGACCTCTTCACTAACCAACATCTTATGATAATAGTTTGATATGCTTGCCTCTTCACCATTCCTGGTAAGAAATAGTGTAAAATAATGTACTATATCATGCATCTTATATCTTATATTACTACTATCATAATCCTCTTTCAGATCTTGTAAGAGAGATTGTGCAACTAGATTATCACAATATTGTTGACCAATTAATTCCATCTCCTTATTTTGCGCCAAATCAAGATAACCTTGAGCCATCCATAATTGTATTAATTGATCTTTATTTATATTATAATCTTTTGGAAAGATGGCACAATATGAGAAACATTGTTTCTCCATAGGTGATAAATGTTTATAACTAAGAAATAGAGTGGGAAATAAATCTTGTTCAAACTCTTTTAGTTTCCACATTTCGCTATGTAAGACTCTTTCCCACTCTTCTCTACTTTTTTTTAAATCCAAGACATGCCCCATAATCTTTGCGGCAAGAGGTAAACCCTTGCATTTGCTTACAATTTCCTTACCAATTCCTTCTAATTTTTTATATTCATCAGGAGATTTATTAAAGAATGCTAAACTTTTAAACAATGACCAACATGACTCTTCGTTCAATTCCCTAATTATGATGATGTTAGTTGATCTCATCATGTGTGCAACTCTCTCTTTGCTTGTGGTAATTAAAATCTTACTTCCAGGCTTACCATTCTTCAGACACGTATACAACGGTTCCCATCTATTATAATCTTCAATCCACACATCATCTAGGATAAGAAGAAATTTCTTTCCCATAATAATTTTTCTAATATAGTCTAAAGCTGTTTGTGGTTCACTTAAAGAAGGGGCAATATAACTAAAAGCTTCAATGATCGCTTTGGCTATCTGAAACTCATCAAAAGGATCTGATACAGAAACCCATATTATTTTTTCAAATTCGTTTTTCACTTCATTATGGTTACAGGCAAATTGAGCTAGAGTTGTTTTACCTATTCCTCTCATGCCTATTATTGAGACGATATCGAGGACATTATTATTACTATGAGACAACAATTTGTTCACTAATGTACACTTTTCCTCATCTCTACCATATATCTGGGAAACATCTAGAAAGGAGGTAGTTTTTACACGTTGAGGTTGTTCATTACTCCTAAGAGTAACACTATGCGTATTCTCTTTGTTAGAATCATCTAGTCTTTGGCTTATACCCTTAATCTCAAGACTAATTCTACGACGAAAACCGAGTTGTCTGAAACTAAAGCAAGAGGAAAGAAAGAATGAACATACCCTCTTAGGAATAGAAGCATTTTCAGCTTTCAATTTCAGAACTGAAGTCCTCCACTCATCCAACACGTCTTCCATGTCATAGGCTATATCTTTGAGCTCATCTAACCAAATTTTCACAGCCTCCTCCTTCAGTTGCCTTTCTTCAGCGTCCCTGAGCACGGCCTGGATCTTTCGGAGAGTGGTGGATGAACTGTTAACGGCTTTGCGAGCACCCATCACAAGACTGATCCCACCTTTTATTTCTTGGACAGCAAAAGAAGACAGCTGCTCCAAGACAATTGAAACAATTGCATCAGCCATTGGTAATAGTAACAAATCAAAGAGAAGAAATTAGGATACGAAGTTTGGTTGTTTTTGTGAAAACTATGCATATGCAATACTGTCAACTTTTATAGTGTATGAAAAGAGACAATTGGAATATCTTTTACTTGGGAAAGTGAAACCTTGCTTTGATTCTGGTTTAGGCATGTTGCTTTCTCCAATCCCAAGCTATTCCTCTTCTAACATTCCTTCCTTCTTTCCGTAAAGGTGTTTGAAGAACTGAAGATAATCCATTGAAAGTAATGTAAAGATCCAATTCCAGGCTAAAAAGTAAAGTATTTTTTACTGGATTTATACACAATCCAGAACTCGAAACAAAAACTTGATCGAAGTAAAAAAAGAAACCGGTTTATATAATCCAATTATTTTAGTGGATTTTATCTCTAAGATGGTAATGAAATGATTTTAATGACATGAGATTTAAATTTCACAGTTTTATAGGTTATGGTTTCCGATTCCCTCAATTTAGCAAGACCCATATGGGCTATATTCAAAATTATATGCGCTAGGCCCAAAGAGTGGTTGAGTGTGGGCTGTTACAAGCTAAGACATATGAGGCATACTACTGTCAACAGTCCATTATATGACTGAGCAAACTCATGATAGATAAATTTGGATTAAAATAGCATGAAACATGATTCATATCACACAAGCATGCTTTTGCGTTAATCAACTACAAGCCATAGCATTAGGAATATCAATAAACATAATTAATAACCATACTTAAGTAAAATCCTCACTAGATTATCCTAAACTAGTGTAGAATGTTAGTCAATCCATGCATGGAACTACACTATAACTTGGCCTTGCGCGTGAGTTCTTGCATAAGAATGATGTAAAATAATAGGCTAGTCTTTTGGATGTGAAAAGCTCAGCCTGCGACATAAGACTTTGTTTGGATGCACTTTCATTTTATTTATTTATTTTAATGTGGTGCAGACATATCCGAATCCATTGCAAGACAATCCATCTTATTTTGTTGTTAAGTAAGTTTTATTAACTTAATTATGACTCTTATTTGATTAATGGATTTGTTTATAGATGATGATCACAGAATTGATGATTTGACTTTAGTGGTATGCTTTATTTTACCAGTCAATATTTGTTGAGATTTCAGAAATATTTCCTGAATATTTTAGGATTTTCTTATTTTGTCAATTTTAGGATACTCATAATGTACTTGATATCCTGCAATCTCTTAATTATGTCTGTATATTGTAATTGACATAATTAGGAAATTCTATAGATTGTATTCTCTTTATATAAAACCTACAACTCTTATTGAATTAATCAATGAATTGAAACATACAATTCTTTAATTAAACATGGCATGAGAGCCAATCTTTGATCCAAAAAATTGCTCACGCTAGAGCAACCGCCAGCAAATTCACTGGCGAGAAATCTTACCATCTGTTAGTGTATACCCTAGGAAGCAATTGTGTCGTCGGTTCCAAGGAATTATGTTTTGTATATATATGTTAATGTATATATTTTGTATATACATTTTTATCTTATCAATAGAAGAAAGTGTTTTTATTTCACATATGGTTTATTGCTTCATTTATATATATATATATATATATATATATATATATATATATATATATATATATATATATATATATATATATATATATATATATTACATGTGAAATGTCTGGATGATACAAATCTTTAGAAGATAAAAATTATCAAAGTATTCCCTACATAAGTAATATTAATTGGGCAATAACATTACATAGTAGGCACGTTGAATGCCTCTGTAGAATATCATGTGATGGTATTAGTGTAGGTGACTATAAAAGTTATATCACTAGGACATTAGCATGGATAAGTGGTTAGTGAATTATTTATCGAATATGGCCATTTATGATGAATCACATGGACATTTAAAATATAGTCAATGATGCATCATAAGATCGTACTAGTGTATTATTATTCCTTAGACCTGAGATATCACGGTTGGATTCTGCATAAACGCATATGGTTCATATGGTGTATAAACACGAGGCTAATCATGTCATGTGTTAATAAGCCAATTTCGCTATTTGTTATTTATGTGTGAGGACAAGTGATAGTCAAGATGGGATCCGTTGACCTGGTATAGATTGATATCAAGTTCCTAGACAATGTCAAGATACGTTGGAAAAGGAAAATCTTTGGTCGGGGTATATAAAATGTTACCTGAAAGGTTGTTTCATGGTGACACGTTCCATATGTATTGATTGTCAATTTAATATAAAATTAAGATAAGGATTTTGATATACCATGAATCAATTCTTAATTGGGATTAGACAATGGAAGGATTTGATTATATAGTGTGTATAATTATAAAAGGGTTCGTTGGAGTATATCTTCATTGTGACTTAGGGATTGCTAGATGTCTACCATAATCGGTGGGAGTTTTGTTCATAAAGAGTTATGACAAAACATATCGGAATAGACTATGATATTGGGCCCACAGCTAGGCCACAGTAAACCTAAGAGGTCACACATAAAACTAAGGAGAATGGAGAAATAACCAAAGAGAGTTGATTATCCAAGGTTGGCTAGCACCTACCAAGGGTAATAAAGTTATTTATATTATTATCATTGAATTAGATTCAATTGAGGGTTATACTAGTTATTATGAATAATTTAAGAGTTAAATTGCTAATTGGAATCAAATGGAATTCCAATTCCTAATTAACATTTTCTCTATATTCAATTGAATTTAACAATGGGTTCTAATTGTAAAAATATTAACAATTTAAGGGTTGAATTGTTATGTAAACAATTTAAGAGTTAAATTGTTAATTGTGATTAAATGTTAATCCAATGCTATTATTTAAAGAAGTTTAATAACTTCATAATAATTATGGAATTATTTACAACTCCAAAACAATTATGGAATTGTTTAAGGAAGTCCAAAATAATTATTGAATTGTTTACAAGGCTACATAAATAAAGAAAATGATATATCAATTTTAAGATAGAGATAAAAAATTTATAAGAACTCTAAATGTCTCTCTTGGCCTATTTCTTCTTTTACCTTAGTGTGGATACTCTTTTGTTTAATTTCTCTTGAAATTAAAAGTCTCCAAGGTTGCTAAGGACTTAAGGTAACAAGTTATATCTTACTTGTTTTTTATTTGATTGAAATTTTTTGCAAAATAAGAATATACATATTATACTATCACATGCATCATTCTCCATGCATTCCATCTTTCAAATGGTATCAGAGCAAAGGATTTGATCCTTATTTGTCTAAAATTGGCCAAAAAGTTCATGTTCATATGTTGAATAATGTTTTGTAATTTTACAAATTTTGATTTGTGAAGTTACATGTTAACTTGCTTTGTAAGAGTTGTAGATCCATGCATGTATATTGATATTCCATGTGATAAGATAAGCATAAATTTACTCCACCAACCTTTCATTGCCAAATGTTGATTGTATAATTGCTTATTTAATGTAAGTGTTACATTATCCCCTAAAGTTTCATTAATGATTATTAATGGGCAATTTATTAGATAGAATTGATATATGGGGCATCTATGTGCTATATTAATACAATGCATATTTGTTATGTTTGATAACTTGTGATGCCATATTTAAGCATGTAATATGCTTGTATGATTTATGCATATTAATTATGCCATTGTTTATAGTTAAATTTTAATATTTATATGAAGTGTTGAAACTTTAATTTTATGGCACGACATTTAGTTTTAGGTTTGCAGTTTTGGGTTTATGTTTTATATTTAGCTAATACATATGGTGGATATGTATAGGGTAGATATTAAAACATTAACCTAAACAAAACCTAATCTTTAAATCTTCCCTAATTAAAATATTAAGTCTAAGCCTTCTATTATGAGTCAATTAATTCTTTGCCATAGAATTAGAGATCCCAAGATTTCTATTATATGAGGGATGCTAATTTTATGACATAGAATTGATTGTCTTTCTTGGATATAAATTTTCATTGTACCCAAGATTTCTATTATCTGAGGGTATAATAGGAATTATGTTTTAAGAAAGCATAATGGGTCAGATTTAACTAGTCTAGAGTACCAAGATTTCTATTATGTGAGGTATCTGAAATTAGAGGCAAGGGAATGAATCATAGCTTATATGGTGATATAAAAGGAAATAGTTTCCTACTGATTGAATTTAATGGACCAAGATTTCTATTATCAGATTTATTAAATTTGATTCCCCACTAGAAAATTTCTATCTAGCAAAATTTTCGAATCTTCATCCAGGGAAGTATAGGATTTGAATAAAATAGTGGGAACTAATTAATTAGTGGGAGCTAATTAGATTAGCTTAATAAAAGACATATGTGACAAAACACTCATAATTTTTAATTTCCTTGTAGCATCTCTCATAAAATATTAAACTATAAAAGATGAATAATCTACTGTTGAAAATCCTGGATGAGAACAACAAGTTAGTTGGTCGTAGTAATTTCAATGATTGGCTGAGAAAACTGACAATAATATTGAATTCAGAAAACGCAACCTACGTTTTATAAACGCCCATGCCTGAACCTCCTCTTTCAAATGCTCCTTTTGATGAACATAATGTATATAAAAAATGGAAGGAAGATGAACTTAAAGCTCACTCTTATATGATGGCATCAATGAGTGACGAGCTCCAGAGAAGTGTGAAGAGATGAAAACTGCTAATGAAATTTACCTCGCATTACAAGAGTTGTACCGTGAAAATTCAAGGACAAGACAATATGAATTAAGTTCAACTTTATTCGGAATGAAGTTGAAAGAGGGTATGTCACTAGAAGAACATGTTATGAAAATGATTAATATTCTGGGGCAATTACATGCCATGAAAATTGAAATGCCAGAAACCCTCAAGGTGGATTTAGTTCTATAATCTCTACTTTCAAGTTTCACACATTTCATCAATAATTATCATTTCAATAGGATTGAGAGAAAACTTCCTAATTTGTTAAATGAGATTCAACAGGTTTATGATCAGGAAAGAAAAGGAAAAAGGCAAGAGGTTGTTAGTATGTTTTCTTCCAATAAGACAAAGAAGAAAAAGCCAATGAAATTCCAAAAGAAATTGGAAACAAAACCCAAGGGAAAAGGGTTTAAGAAAAAGGCTGCACCTTAAGCCAATAAATCTAAAGAAAAAGGGTCAATGCTTTTAGTGCAATGAAATGGGCACTGGAAGAGGAATTGTCCTCTCTATCTAGAAAGTCTTAAGAAGACTAAAGCTCTTCTCATTGAGAAGACTAGATCAGGTATGTCCCAATTTTATGTCATTGAATTTGAATTAAATGTTAGTTCAAATAATTTATCCTAGATATTAGATTCAGCTGCTACTTCGCACATTTGTGTTTGTTTGCAGGATCTGTAAAATAGTTCTGCTCTGGGAAAAGATCAAGTCATGTTAAGAATGGCGAATGGAGCAAATGTTACTGCCAAAGCCATGGGAACATGCAGTTTCATGCTTCCATCATGACACCTTTTGTATTTGTACAATATCCTGTTTTTTGCTAAAGCTACTAGAAATGTAATTTCTATTTCTGTATTATGTAAATATGGTTACAGTATACAGTTCAATAGAAATGAATGTTTAGTTTATTTTGAAAATAAACTTGTTGGCAAAGTTATCAATACAAATGGTTTGTACGTGCTAGAATTAAATGGTCATAGCATAATGAATTCCATAACTATTAAACGAACTTGAAATGAAATTAATCCTAAATTACTTTGGCATCATAGATTAGGTCATATAGGAGACAGAAGAGTAATCTAGTTAGGAGAAAATGGACTTTTAAGTTCATTGGGTTCAAAACCCTATCCAACCTGTGAATCTTATCTTCAAGGAAAAATGACCAAGTCACCCTTTAAGAATAAAGGGGAAAAGACCAAAGAATTACTGGAATGAATACCTACTATGTGGACCATTTAATGAAATGGCCAGAGGAGGTTTTCATTACTTCATTACCTTTAGTGATGATTATTCAAGGTATGGGTATTTGTATTTAATGAAATACAAATCAAAATCTTTTGAAAAGTTCAAAGAATTCAAGAATGAAGTAGAGAAATAAACTAGAAAGAGTATTAAAAATCTACGATCAAATCATGGAGGTGAATACTTAAGTACGAAATTTCACGATTTCCTAAAAGAAAATGGAATTATATCACAATTAACTCCTCTATTTACACCACAACACAATGGTGTATCTAAAACGAGAAATCGTATTTTATTGGATATGGTACGATCGATGATGACTTTTATGGACTTGTTGATTTACTTGTGGGGGTGTGCCCTACAAACAACAGTGCATATTTTAAATAGAGCGCCATCTAAATCAATCCAAAAAACACCATATGAAGTATGGTGTGGCAAACCACCTAGTCTTAACTATTTAAATGTTTGGGGTTGTCCAGCTTATGTCAAGACTGTGAAAACAGATAAGTTAGATGTAAGATCTGGAAAAGGTCGGTTTATAGGGTATCCTAAAGAAAGGTTAAGATATTATTTTTACTTCCCTACTGATCAAAGAATCTCAATAACTAGAAATGCACATTTCCTTGAGAAAGAATTCTTAGAAGAAGGAGGTGTAGGAAGAAAAATTGAACTCAAGGAATATTTCGAAGAGTCTCAAATCGATAATACTCAGAGAGGTGAACCAGATCAAGACCCTTTAACGCATGAACCAATGGTTCTAGCCCATAAATCTTCTAGAATATCTCGACCTCCAGAGAGAGAGTATGGTTTTCTACATGAAAAAGTTTTTGAATCTTTTTCAGTGGGAGAAGTTGATCATGGAGATGATTCTAAAACTTATGAAGGAGTGATATTAGATATCGATTTTGGAAGGGGTTAGAAGCGATGAATTCTAAAATTGAATAATGCACACTAATCAAGTTTGGACACTTGTTGACCCTCCAGAAGGAATAGTTCCTATTGGTTTTAAATGAGTCTTCAAGAGAAAGGTTGGCAAAGATGGAAAGGTAGAGACCTATAAGGCTAGACTGGAAGCAAAAGGTTATACTCAGAAACAAGGGTTGGATTATGAGGAAACTTTTTCATCAATTGCAATGCTTAAATTTATTAGAATCATGCTAGTCATAGCAGCACACTATAATTATAAAATTTGGCAAATGGATGTCAAGACCACGTTCCTCAATGGATTTATTAAGGAAAATATATATATGCAACAACCTGAAGGTTTTGTATCCAGTATTAAAAGACTTAAAGTATGCAAATTACATAGATCCATTTATGGATTGAAGCAAGCTTTTAGAAGCTAGAATATCTGGTTTGATGAAATGATCAAGACTTTTGGTTTCACAAAGAATCTGGATGAACTGTGTATATATAAGTGGGTAAAAATCATGTCTCGATTTTCCTCATATTATATGTAGATGACATATTGTTAATGGGAAATGGTATTGGCATGATGATCGAAGTTAAGATGTGGTTGTCAAAGGCTTTCTCAATGAAAGATTTAGGAGAAGCAAATTACATCTTAGGAATTCACATCTATAGAAATAGAGCAAAAAGATTGATAAGGTTGTCTCAAACCATGTATATACCAAAATTTTTGAAAAAGTTCAACTTGCAAGAGTCCAAAATAGGCTTTTTGCCTTGCGGTCATGGACTACATCTTTTTAAGGATATGAGTCCTAAGACTGATCAAGAGCGACAGCAGATGCGTAATATACTCTCGCTTCAACTGTAGGTAGTGCACGCAATGCTATGTACAAGGCCTAATATAGCCTATGTTGTAAGTGTTGCGAGCAGAGAGAAACACGGGTCAGTAGTTAAAACAATCTTTAAGTACTTGAGAAGGACTAAAAGATTTAATACTGAGTTATGGAGGTTCGAAATTAAAAATCCAGGGATACTTAGATTCTGATTTTCAATCAGATGTGGATGATAAAAAGTCCATATTCGGATTCAACTTTACATGTAATGGAGGAATAGTTAGTTGGAAAAATTCCAAGCAGTCGACCACTACCGACTTCATTACAAAAGCTGAATATATTGTCGCTTCAGAAGTAGCAAAAGAAGGTGTGTGAATACGCAAATTTGTAGCTGAACTTAACATGGTTCCGAACATGAGTTATCCAATAACCTTGTTCTGCAACAATAATTGTGCTATTACATAAGCAAAGGAATCAAGAGCACATCAGAAATCAAAACATATTCAGCGTAAATATCATATTTTGAGAGAGCTTGTTGAAACTAGAGAAATTTTGGTGCAGAAAACACCTTCAATGGATAATGTAGCTGACTCACTTACTAAAGTGATGACACAAAAGCAATTAGATCATCTTCTTGAGAAGATGGGTATTAGATACCACAACGATTGGCTCTAGTGCAAGTGAGAGTTTTGTTAGTGTATGCCCTAGGAACCAATCATGTCATCGATTCCAAGGTATTATGTTTTGTATATATATATATTAATGTATATATTTTGTATATACATTTTTATCTTATCAATAGAAAAAAGTGTTCTTATTTCACATGTGGTTTATTGCTTTATATATATATATATATATATATATATATATGTTACATGTGAAATATCTGGATGATACAAATCTTTAGAAGATCAAAATCATCAAAGTATTCCCTACAGAGGTAATATTAATTAGGCAATAATATTACATAGTAGGCATGATGAATGCCTCCGTAGAATATCATGTGATGGTATTAGTGTGGTTAATTATAAAAGTTACATCACTAAGGTATTGGCATGGATAAGTAGTTAGTGAACTGTTTATCGAATATGACCATTTATGATGAACCACATGGACATTTAAAATGTAGTCAATGATGCATCATAAGATCGTACTAGTATATTATTAATCCTTAAACCTAAGATATCACAATTGAATTCTGCATAAATGCATATGGTTCATATAGTGTATAAACAATAGGCTAATCATGTCACGTGTTAATAAGCTGATTTGGCCATGCGTTTTTTATGTGTGAAAACAAGTGGTAGTCAAGATGAGATCCGTTGACTTGGTATAAAATGATATCAAGTTCCTAGACAAATGTCAAGATACATTGGAAAAGGAAAATCTTCGGTCGGGGTATATAAAATATTACCTGAAAGGTTGTTTCATGGTGACATGTTCCATATGTATTGATTATCAATTTGATATAAAATTAAGATAAGGATTTTGACATACTATGAATCTATTCTTAATTGGGATTAGACAACAGAAAGATTTGATTATACAACACATATGATTATAAAAAGGTTTGTTGGAGTATATCTTCATTGTGACTTAGGGGTTATGGAGCATTGCTAGATACCTACCATAATTGGTGGGAGTTTTGTTCATAAATAGTTATGGCAAAACATATCGGAATAGACTATGATATTGGGCTCATGGCTAGGCCACAATGAACCTAAGAGGTCATACATAAAAACTAAGGAGAATGGAGAAATAACCAAAGAGAGTCGATTATCCAAGGTTGGCTAGCACCTACCAAGGGTAATAAAGTTATTTATATTATTATCATTGAATTAGATTCAATAGAGAGTTATATTAGTTATTATAAATAATTTAAGAGTTAAATTGCTAATTGGAATCAAATGGAATTCCAATTCCTAATTAATCATTTTCTCTATATTCAATTGAATTTAACAATAGGTTGTAATGTAAACATATAAACAATTTAAGGGTTAAATTGTTCTGTAAATAATTTAAGAGTTAAATTGTTAATTATGATTAAATGTTAATCCAATGTTATTATTTAAAGAAGTTTAATAACTTCATAATTATTATGAAATTATTTACAGCTCCAAAACAATTATGGAATTGTTTAAAGAAGTCCAAAACAATTATTGAATTGTTTATAAGGTTACATATATAAAGAAAATTATATATCAATTTTAAGATAGAGATCAAAAATTTCTAAGAACCCTAAATGTCTCTCTTGGCCTAATTCTTCTTTTATCTTAATGTGAATACTCTTTTGTTTAATTTCTCTTGAAATTAAAAGTCTCGAAAGTTGCTAAGGACTTAAAGTAAGAAGTTATACCTTACTTGTTTTCAATTTGATTGAATTTTTTTGTAAAATAAGAATATACATGTTATAGTATCACATGCATCATTCTCTATGCATTCCATCTTTCACAGCTGTCGTCAATCAGAAAAGGAAAAAACATGGCAATCCAAATTCTAAAACCCACCAATTGCCTCTGCAAACCACAAAACACCCGAGAAAAGTCCCAATCCGAAACTAATCAACAGCTCATGCCATCTTCATCCAATCTATCGCAAATCCACATCATCACCCAATTGCCTAAACAACTTCAAATCACCAAGCAACCCACACCATCAAACGTCATTCTACAACCTCTTAAGAAAATACCTAGAAAAGTACCAAAATCAACCATCACAAAAACAAAAAAAAAGACCCTAGAAAATTCTAGCTGCAAATCAACCCATGAAAATATTTTTCAATCGTAAATCAACCAAGTCCAAGAAACCATATCAAACCTCCCAAACCAAAACCAACCAAATCAATCACCAAGAAACACCACCACGTTGCTGCCACTAAGCCAAGAAGGGAAGAAATTACGATCTCAAGATTTTTTCTCTTCACTGATTTGCTAAGAAACCATATCAACGTCAAGAGGATGAGAAACCCAAATCGACACCGAAGCTTGTGGCCGTCGCAAACCACCAATCTGCCATTGCCGAGAAACAAGGTTGACGCTGTAGCTTGTCGTTGAGGAACCCAGACAAAAGTTGCTACTGTCGCTACCGATCTAACGTCAATCTGTCGAAGTCCATCGCCAAGCTGAAACATCACTGCAAATCGCCAATCCGAGTGAACAACCCCGACCGTCCATTTCCAAGAAAAGACGCCGGTGAGTTTGTGTTTCAAGAAAAAAGGAAAAATACCCATGAGTTTTTTAGTTTGTCACAAAGCTTCTTTTTATTTTTTTTACTTTATTCAAATTATTTAAAAAAAAAAAAGTCAAAAACGTCAAAGGAAAAAAAAGGTCAAAGTAAAAAAGGTCAAAGTAAAAAAAAAAGTCAAAGTAAAAAGAAAGTAAGAAAAAGTAAAAAAAAAAAATGTTTGGAGAAATTCTACCAAAAAACTCGGTTCCAAATTTCGCTGAAACTTCAACAATGATAGCTCAAAATGAAAGTCAATATGCACAAACAAAATCTAGCAAGCCCAACAACAACAAGAGAAGTTCTATTGCTGCTGTTGTGGACAAGGAAGAAGATGTCAAATAGTATTCATCATTTGTAGCCATTTTTGGAAATTATGGTAAGTCTTTACATATGTATGTACATTTGTTTCTAATAGTACATGGATAATTGATTCTGGTGCTACCTATCATCTGACATTTGATTCTAGGCATGTTTCTAACCTTAAAACATCCTTACAAAAATTTGTTTCAACTGCCAATGGTGAGTCCACTTGGGTCATTGGGGAAGGATCATTAACTTCAAAAACACTTTATACTTAGATTTTTTGTTAGTTGTTCCATCCCTGAATTATAACTTGTTGTTAGTCTCCAAAATAACCAAAGCTTTATCTTATGTGGTGATTTTTTGCCTGAATATTGTGAGTTTAAAAGTATTCAAATAAAGCAGGTGATTTGTTGTGGTATTAGATGGGGGCAGTTGTATTACTTGGATTTACAGTCACAAAGTTCAGCCGTGTTACAGTAGGCTTTGATAGTAGATTAATCTCAAAGGGATAAACAAAAATCCGACATCTGGTTATGACATCGATGCCTCGAACATGCTTCATTTGGTTATCTAAAGAAACATTTTCTAATTTTTTTTTTTAAAAAATGATATCAGTAACTTCCGTTGTGACATTTGTGGACTATCGAAAAGTCATCGAGTCCCATTCCCGATAACATTAAACAAAAGTCTAAGTCCTTTTATGCTTATTCATTCAAATGTTTGAGGGCCATCACAAGTTACTTCTTCTGGTGGATCTCGTTGGTTTGTTACTTTTATTGATAATTATACAAGGATAACTTGAGTATGTCTAATGAAATCCAAAAGGGAGGTTAATTTGCTCTTTCAAAGATTTCACAAAATGGTTCATATGTAGTATAATGCATAGGTTTAGGTCCTCCAAAGTGACAATGGAAGAGAATATTAAAGTTCGGATCTTTAATAGTACTTGGCAACACATGGTATCATTTATCAGACTACTTGTCCCAACACACCCCAACAAAATGTTGTTGTTGAGCCAAAAAAATTGGCACTCATTGGAGGTCATTCGTGCCTCAATAGAAGCTCACATGCCATTATCTTTTTGGGGAGAAGCACTTACTTCTGCAACCTACCTAATCAATCGGGTACCCTTTAGTTCTAGTTTCCAAACACCTTTTCAAGCTCTTGGTAAAGTAGTGAATGCTCCAACAGTCCCAAACTTACTGCTTCATGTTTTTGGTTGTAACATTTTTGTTCACCTCCATAAACATCAACGCAACAAGTTGTCCCCTCGTGCATTGAAATTTGTTTTCGTTTGGTATGGTGTTCATTAAAAGGGGTATCGATGTTATCATCCTCCAACTCAACAAACTTTTGTGATGATGGATGTTGTTTTCCATGAAGAATTGATATATTTTTCTTTTGAGTCTTAACTTCAGGGGGAGTATTGTCAGGAAGAAAATCAGACTCTTAACTATGTTGTTCAAGACGTTGTTCAAGCTATGAGAGGTAATGAGTCACAAACTAGACTTGTTGTTTGACAAAAAGATGAAATGGATGATGACAATGTAGGGGTTGTGTCAAACTCATCCGTAGAAACTTCTCAGCCCGAGTCTCTTATTCTTGGTATGTCGCAACCATCATTTGTTGAGAATATTTCTAATTTAGAGTTTGAACTAATTAGGAAAGAGTTACCACCACGTAGTACTAGAGGGATTCCCAACCTAACATATGAACCTAAGCTATCTAGTACGGTCAAATATCTCATGAGTCATTATGTGTCTAACCATCGTCTGTCAGAATCAAATATGTCATTTGTGAATTAATTATCTACTGTATCTATTCCTAACAGAGTGCAAGAAGCCTTATCTGATTCAAAATGGAAAGTTGTTATGAATGAAGAGATGAAATCGTTATAGAAGAATGAGACTTGGAAACTTGTTGATTGTCCACCAAGAAAGAAGACTGTTGGATGTCGATGGGTTTACACTGTGCAGTGTAAAGTTGATGGTACAATTAAGAGATTCAAAGTGAGACTGATAGCAAAAGGGTACACCCAAACCCATGGGATAGACTATACAGAGACATTTGCACCCATAGCTAAAATCAATACGGTACGTGTTTTATTATCTTTCGCTGCAAACCTTGATTGGCCATTACAACAATTCCATATGAAGAATGCTTTCTTACATGGATAATTGTTAGAAGAGATCTATATGGATCCTCCACCAGGGTATATTTCACCAGAAAAGCACAACCAAAAGGTATGTAAGTTAAAGAAATCTCTATATGGGTTGAAGCGATCTCCGAGGGTATGGTTTGGAAGGTTTACAAAAGCTATGAAGTATTTTGGCTACCATCAGAGCAATTCAGATTACACATTGTTCCTAAAGAAACAACAAGATCACCACACTTATTGTTTATTTGGATGATATGGTGGTCACTGGAAATGATCCAGAAGAAAGAAATGGTATGCAAAAGTACTTGCTAAAAGAATTTGAAATGAAAGACCTAGGTTCTTTGAAATATTTTCTTGGAATCGAAGTGTCTCAATCTAACAAAGGTATCTTTCTATCACAAGAAAGTATGTCTTAGATGTTTTGTAGGAAATTAGTATGTCAGCATAGCAGATACACCAATTAAAGAAGGTTTGAAATTATTTATCAAGACTGATCAAGTACCAATTGACAAAGGGAGATATCAGAGACTTGTGGGAAGATTAAGGTACTTGTCACACATTAGGCCTAATCTTGCCTATGCATTGAGTATAGTCAGTCAATTCATGCATAACCCTGGAGAACAACATATGAATGTTGTCAAGCGCATTTTGAGATACTTAAAACATGCTCTTGGGAAAGGAATCCTATTTTCCAAAATACAGATTACCAAAATGTGAATGCATATGCTGATGTTGATTGGGCGGGAGCAGTGGATGACAAGCAATCTACTTCGGGTTATTTCACTTTTGTAAGAGGTAATCTAGTCACATGGAGAAGCAAAAAACATAATGTTGTGGCACGCTCAAGCGCTGAAGCAAAATTTAGGGGAATGGCACTTGGGATTTGTGAAGCTTTGTGGCTAAGATTTCTCTTGCAAGATTTAGGCTATCAATCTAATCAACCAATCCAGTTATATTGTGACAATGAGGCAGCATGTGGCATTGCTCACAATCCAATTCAACATGATCATACAAAGCATGTTGAAGTAAATAGATTTTTCATCAAAGAAAAGCTGGATGAAAAGATTATTGAATTGCCCAAGATTCGATCAGAAGATCAATTGGCTGATATTCTTACCAAGGTTGTCTCCAAACGTCTTTTCTCACAAGTTTTAAACAAGTTGGACATGTGTGACTTCTATGTACCAACTTGAGGGGAAGTGTTGAGATTTCAGCAACATTTTCTGAATATTTCTAGATCTACTTATTTTATTAGTCTTAGGATTCTCATAATGTCCTTGAAATTGTGTAATCTTCAAATTATGTTTGTATATTGTAATTGACATAATTAGGAGATTTCGTAGATTGTATTCTCCTTATATAAAGCCTGTAACTCTTACTGAGTTAATCAATGAATTGAAACGTACAATTCTTCAATTAAACAATATTTTGTTAACCTGGATGATGCTGTTACGCAAAAAGTAAGCCAATTTTATTTCCTGAGTCAATTTTTTTAATTCTGATATTGCTACAACAATTATTTCAGCTTATATTAGTTAATGTTAATGGCCGTATTGAAAAGTTGTTTATAAAATGAATTCATAAAATTATGGTCACTTCTGTTTTGGTCCAATTTTTCAGTTCCAGTTCTTATTTTCTGCTCCTTCATGTAGATTGTTGTTCAGAAGGATAGTCCAAAAGGGACGCATTTTAGGCTTGCCGGACCTCGTCAGAAGGTTTGTAATTTAACCTGGGAGTTCTTTAATTTTGTCATGTGTTTTCAGGTCTATTTTGAATCAGATGAAGTAAATCCTTGTATTGTAACATGTGGTGGCCTTTGCCCCGGTCTGAGTACGGTAATAAGAGAAATAGTATACGGCTCATATCATATGTATGGAGACAATTAAGTTCTGGGAATAGAGGTGAGCACTTGCACAATTCAAGTATTTCAAACAATCAATATGTGTTGATGTAAAGTACCCCAGTTTAAGAGGTTATTTCACGGTTGCAGGGAGGATACAAAGTCTTTTATGCTCGGATACAATTCCCCTGACAACAAAGGTTGTGAATATATGCAATTTGATGTTGATCCTCAAGTTTCAAATGATTGAGCAACAATCTTCATATTTTGCAAAATGGTAAATGTCTTATGCTCCTCTGCTATGTAGGAAATCAGAAGGCGTAGCCTCAAAGTAGCAGTGGCTGGAATTCCTAAGACCATTGACAATGACATTCTGGTTAAACCGCACTCAAAGGAAAATGATTTAGGGATATGTAATGTTTTTGATGTTGGACAGTATGAGAGAATTTAATGAAAACAAAAATAGGAGACATGAATTAATGCATAGACTGGTTTAATATAAAAACTGAGAAGCTCCTAGACAATTAACCTATCAAGCATTGTTTTAAAACTCGGACCGGAGGACAACCCGCTCTGCTACCCGGCTCATGGTTCAACCGGTTGGACTGGTGATGTCATCACATAGCATGATGACATCAGCACATTTTAAAAGAACCTATTTTTATTTTTTTTAAATATTTTCATTTTTTAATGAGACAAATAGACAATAACAACTTAATTACTGTCCAACATGATTCAAATTATGTATGTGCTAAGTTTTTCTTGGACATACAGCAAAGATTGCACTATATTTATAATTTCTATATCTAAATCTGTGTCTTCAATAAAAGGTGAATTTTTAATTAAGAAATTAAATAACACCCGTGTACACTGGTTATACAAGAGACGATCATCGAAAAGAAAATTCAAACCAGATTATTTTAGTTAAAAAAAACAATTGAATTCAGGTGCTAACGAACCTAGCCTCAGAGGTAGAGCTCCTGGGCAACTGATGAAGAACGCTTGTTGGTGAAGAATTAGATGTGGAGGATCGCAGAGCCTCCACCAGTGGGCCTCCCATTGAAGCCACCTGATTTGTGGCCCATTCGGTGGCCCAATTCAGTTGGGATTCCACTCTTCCACCACCTTCTTGTTGGTGATCTGTTTCTTCTCCATTGCCAGTTCACAATTTCAAGGAGACATCTGATGATGAATTTCTAGGCATTGAAATGGAGAGGCAAGTGCTGGCATTGCTTGAAGAAAAACTCAAAGCAAGGAATGGAGCTTTGCCGCAAATTAAAAAACAGCCCCAATGTCACGCTGTTTTCCTCTGATTACAAATTAAATAACCAAAAAAAAAGTCACATAATAATTAATAACAAAATCATTTGCAATATAATCCGGAATGAACAACATTTGCAAAATAAAGTTTAACTCTTTGAATACTTTATGCCCAAAAACAACATAAGCACATACACACAGACTATATAACAAACAATAAAAGGGCAATATTCACACAAATGAGCCACCACTCACTTGACCCAACAATCTAGGGTGCATTTGGCATATTATTTCTGCCTATATTCCCAATCCTATTCTCCAAATAATGTTTAGCACATTATTCCAGAAATATTCGCCTTTTTTTTAATTACTTTTAGACCCCATAAGGTTATTAATTTCATTAAATACCCTCTGAAAAAAAAAATTTAAAAATTAACAAAAACACCCCCGCGACCCATACTTGCCATATTCCAACAACCACCACCGGTGGTAACCGGAATCTGCCACAACGGTGAATTATCGACCTGAACTAGCCGATAATTCACCGATCTAGCCTTTTTCAGCCAGATCCACAGTGGATTTGACCGAAAAAGGTCAGATCTGGCTGTTGTTGACGGCCAAAGATGGCCTTCTTTGGCCTTTTCCAACCGTCGATGGCCACATATAGCTTTAGATCTGGCTTTTTTCAGCCAAATCCGTGGTGGATCTGGCCAAAAAAGGCCATAGCGACACCTCCGGTTGATATGTGTCGTTACGCAATTTTTCAGCCAGAGCTGGAATCTAGCACTACGGGTGGTGGGGGTCTTTTTGTCATTTTACATATTTTTATATATTGGGGTATTTATTAAATTAGCAAACTTAGGGGGTTTTTTATAAATTTTTAAATTTTACCTCGTAATACTCCCATATTAAATTATCCAATACTATCCCCCAAATCTTATCCAAAATAATAAACCAAATGCACCCCTAAATTTCTAAATCGATAAAAGGGCAATATTCACGCAAACTAGCCACCACTCACCAGACCCAACAATCTAAATATCTAATTCGTATCCTCGAAATTCATTTGTAACTTCAGATATTTAGATATTTGCAAAATCTCTTCAACTCGCTCATACAGATTCTCGTAATCAAATATTTGTAAAGAACAACAAATGAAACAGATAAAAATGCTAACTAAATGTAGAGGAAGACGAACTTCAAGATAAAGAGCAAAGTAAAAAAGCATTTTAGTTGAAGGAAAAGAGAATAAACCTGCAAAATCAGTGAAGAAGACAAAGAAGTACAGGTTTTGTCCGAGTTTCGCTTGCCATTGAAGTTGAAGAAAATGAAGAAGAATCGATTTCAACCTTCTTTAGACTTTAGAGTTTCTTCACTTTGATCTTTGTTTGAAGTTGAAGAAGATGCAATTTGGAGCAAAATCAGTGAAGGATGAAGCTCAATTGAAATGAAGATGCAATTTGGGAATGCGATTGTTTTAGGTAGACCCAGCAAAACTGGCAAGTGGGCTGGGTACAGGTCGGGTCTTCACAGGTACGGGTCCCATGGGTACGGGCCATATACGAGTCAAGGTAACGGTCCAAAATATTGGACCCGTACCCTGTCCTATACGAGTATAGGTGGACCCGCAGGTACCCGTTTTTTCAACATAGAGGAGAAAGAGATGAGGCAGCAAGTAGTCCACTGGCCAGGCGAGTTAAATTCAAAGAATACCTGCATACCTTTGGCATAAAAATGAATGCTATTGATTGACAAACAACCAATACTTCTTCAAATTTAAAGGAAAAATATTTATCCCCTCAATTGATGTGCCTCAATGCCCTTGAGTAAAAGATAACCATCCTCCCTTAAAAACATTCAATTGGCAACACAGAGGTGTCAAAGACTTAGAACAAGAGAAAGAGAACCACCAAATGGATTTACAAGAGAACTCAGGATTAACATTTAGCACAAAAATTATCTTTGGACAGCTCCAATCAGGAAGCCAATTAAACAAATAATAATTAAAAAGAAAAAAAAGAGAGAGAAAAACCTCACAATAAGATAAGCTTTATGAATTTCCATAAAAATTCATTTAAATACAAAAATTACAATCAACATTAATCAACAACTTAATCGTTGGAACTTCGGATGCGAATTCTATAAATTATTTGACCCTTGCTTGTATCATAACGACTTACTTCAACCTTTACTCTATCTCCAGGTAATACAGGAACAAAATTCTGCCTAATCTTCCCGAAATATAACTAAGAATCAAGTCTTCATTATCTAAACGAACTCGAAACATACCATTGGGTAGTGACTCTGTAATGAACCCTTCATGGACCCATTTCTCACCGCTTGAACCCTCTCCACTACTCCTTTCACTCTTCTTGCTGTTTACCGCTATCGAAATCTTTGTAGTCTTTATAAAACCTTCATTTTAATTGAACTTCACTTGGCTATTAAATAATAAAAAATAAAAAAAAATCGTTAAACGAAACACTAGAAAGATTAAAACAAGTTAAAATGAAGAGAGGAAGATTGCATACTCGATGGGAGAGGGAGTAGGGAAAAATTGTTGTTGGAGAGGAAGGAGCAGAGGAGGAGATGGACGGTGGAGTTTGCAGTAGAGATGAAGCATTTTGAGTTTGATTTTGAAACCATAAGGAATTGGAAAGAGGGAAGTGAACTGTGAAGGTTTCGTACCAATACTAACCGCTAAAACATGAAACCCCATTTATAGATTAATAAAGAAACAAGATTACAAAAATGAAAACCCCCAACAAAACAAGATCACAATCATACCCTTTCGGCGAGTTGCAACGGTGAGAGAGAGGAGATGGCAAGTGGCGAGGTGACAGTGAGAGAGAGGACTGAGGAGATGGTGAGTTGCAACTTACGACGGTGAAACTTGAGAGAGAGGAGATCAGAGATGGTGACGATGGGATGAGAGTTAGAGACTAACTTGAACTGTTGAAGTGATTCTAAAATTTATGGATCTGATTTTCAAAACCCTTTTTTTTTCTTTTTTTTTTCTAACAGGTACCCACGGGCACCCGCGGGTTGACCCATATAACCCGTTAAATATACGAGTCTGGGCTGAGTCCGAGTTCAGAAAAACAGATCCAATCCATTAGATTCGTACCCTATCTTTTTTACCCGAGTCCAGGTCGACCCGCGGGTCTATACCCGTTTTGTCAGGTCTAGTTTTTGGGTTATTGTATGTCTTAATTAGTGGACCGGTTTAAGCCCCAGTCCGATTGGACCGACGGTTTAACACTATTTCTCTAGTCTATTACCAATCTAAAACGGTTTTGAATATATTATCGTTTATATAATAAACCAGACCGGAGTCATAGCCGGTTCCCGATCAAACCGGTCCGACCGACCGATCCGGTCCGGTTTTTAAAACAATGCTATGAAATAGATGGAAAACCACAAAGCACATTGTCATTTTGACAAAAAAATGGCAAATTTAATTCTTGGAGATTCCACATTTAGCAGTGAATTAAGGGCAAAGCTGATGTACCCTGCCTAAGAGCTACTTCTCAGCAGATGGTTTGTTATTGTTCTGAATTACGAAATACTAACTATAAGAAAGTAACTTTAAATATTATAAAAAAATGGTTTTAATTATACTGAAAAAAGAAATAAAAAATAATTTTTTTACATCCCTGTAAGGAAATTAGAAGTTCTTGTCACTAATTGAAGTTACATACAGAGATATATGAACTTGGATTATTTTTTTTCCTTAATAGTTTAACATACTTGAAACAGGGCACATTTTTATTGGATTATAGTTTATTAACATCATTTTTTAGTAGTCTCCAACTCTCTATTTCACAATTGCCTCTCTTTACAAGTAAGATTTTGAAGTAAACTAATGAGTGGATGAAGCATCTCTACTGTAGAACAGAACACCAACAGTCTTTAAGTGCTCTGAAAATGTTCAAACAGAGGAAGTCATCTTCTCCTCTTGATGATCAAATTCTTTTATTTTCCTTCATCTTCAAGCAACAAAATACCAGCCAAGTATACAACAATTTGCATGCCCTTAAATTCCCATACACATTAAAAAAATATTTAGGTAAACCTCGATAGTACGAGGAGAATTTTATTCGAATGAAAAAGAAGGATAACACCTAACCAAGGGGAATGTGATGAGCCTTATCCCTCAAAAGAATCTAAATACATGATATAGAATGCGAATGTATAAGTACCTTAAGGTAGATAAAAATTAATCCTAAGAACAGTAGTATAATAAATCCCAAACATAATATAAAGGTTTGTCCCGCTAACTAATTTGAACTAGTAGAATCAAATTTGTCCCACCCAAGCATCTTCAAGTAAGCTCTTATAGTCTTATGCTGGAAGAGAATCCCACCAATTAAAAGAACAACATTTATTATCGATCTGCAATAAAATTACCTTCTATTCATATATGGTGTCAAACTGAAAATGAAATTGAGAAATGGAGACATCTAAGCCATTCATCTGAAAATCCAAAGGAGATTGAAACTTCATTCCCAGAAGCTATAAAACTGCAGCTTAGAAAATCAATACACTCTCTATGGTAGTTAATTAAACTTGAAAAATACCAACTATATTCTTAATCTCATTTAATTAAAAAAACCCACTCTACAAGTGAACTCACTATGTCCTCTATCTACATACGGTTTTGTTTGTGTCATGTTGCAAGAGTGAAGAATCCATAATTTATTAACTTATATTAATGAAACTTGCTGCTAACAGATTCGTAGCTGGGGGCATCTATCACTGTGATAAATAAGGGAAAAAATCATCAGAATCCAACTATCGGAAAATCAAGATCAGAAAGCTCTTTCAGAAATGAAGGAATTACTGTCCCCATAAGATGCCATTGTTAGGGGTGATGAAATAATTTTCTGGCCAATGTTTGTAATGTTATTCAAAGTGATTGCATCTACTCCCTTTAGGAAATGGTCCACAGGCTTCCTAGTGAAATCACATAAATTCATGACATAAGAAATGAATGTCAATTTCAAGGAGTTTTTCTCTTTATTTCTTTCAACCTGTTCTCTTCATGACTTGTAACCAGACTCCAATCTTAACATGTATTCTTCTGATATGGAGTATTTAAAAATTTGAGAAATCTTTCCCATTCCATCTCTGATTTATGCAATTGCAATTCAAAGATGCAAATATAACAGAAGAATAGGAGAAAAAGGGTGCATACACTCCAGGCATACCTCTCTCCATAAGTTAGAATCTGTCTGCCTATGTCTTCTGAAACAATCATCTGCATAATAGAGCCATGAAATAATTATAATATGCTATAACAAATAGAAATGAAAACACAAAGCACGTATTATAAACAAGGAAAAAAGAAACACACACAAAAGAACGAGAACAAGAATACCCTATAAAAAGAGAGAGAGAGAGAGAGCATACTCTAGATTCCAGATTTATCAGTACTGCAGATTTTGTGGCTTCTTTGGCATGATTTAGCTGTACCTCAGTTTCTGTCACAAACACAAAAAATTAGAATTTAATGGCAGGACTTGCTGCAGATTCCATGAAACGCACAATTGTGGTAGTTACAGAATAAACCTTGTGCAGGCGTTGCAATTGCAATTAACTCTCTTACTGCCAAATCAACTGTTTTAGAAACAAAATCAGAATCCTGTGACCATAAGTGGAACATACTTGAGCTTAAGTTTGTTATGACAGGAGACAAACAAGAATTACTTGCAAAGCGAAAGAGATACGATCAATATAAGCATTGCTAAATCATTGCATCTGACTATAACCATCTAGGGATCTCAATATTAAGATGATCATAAACAGAAATTAGTTAGATGCATACTTAGTTTGAGTTTACTCATTTACATCAACATTATCCAATATTGGTACATTTATTGTTTGGAGAATATTTAATCCACCATCACAATATAAAAATAAAATATGAGCAATAGGTGCCTTACAGTGCTAGCATAAATGTCAAACAATCCACCATCACAATATAAAAATAAAATATGAGCAATAGGTGCCTTAAAGTGCTAGCATAAATGCCAAACAATCTAGTATTATTGAAGATACTATGGAATGCAGAGAAAGAGTGAATCCGCTGATACTCATTCAAGATGTGGAGATCTGCATTCAAAATGCATGAAATAAAAAATTTAAAACTCGAGAAGAACTTTGCATTGAATCCACACCAGAATTAGCACATTTTAAGCAGTAAAAAGAAGAATGGACAAGCAAAGTGAACAGTACAGCAATAAGCATAACTTACAGACACGTGAGTGCATCCCTTTTCCAGGGCCTCCAGCTGAAAATGAACCACCTCCTTCCATAAGCATCTGCAGAACTGTCAAAATTGTTAACTTAATACACCATGATTAGACAGCACATCAAGATGGAGATATAGTAGCTGGTTACATTTTGAAATGACAGGTAAATAATTAAGCTAGTGTGAAAACAATCATGAGAAGCAAAGTAGAAAATGCATTAAATATCTTGAGGAAGCGAAGTTGAAAATTCAGCACCTGAAGAACAGTCAAAGTGATGGGTTATTTCTCTTTCAGCCAGCCACCTGTCAATCCAAAAGCAAGAGCAACATGTGTGCTCTGAAAGAAAAAAAACACAGTTAATGAACCTCTATGAAATTGAGAGCTGAAGAGGAAGAAAACCTCTTGCTTCCTAGCTTTGACTGGGGCAAGACAAACTCATTAACTTAAAGGCAATTAGTAATTCATACCTGTAAATCAGCTTGCTGACGATAATCCCCTCCAACATAAACAGATTTTGGCTCTACAGGACAGGATACTTTTGGAAGGTCTGAAAGAACTGGCTCTGCAATTGGTAAAAGCTCATCAAGATCAACCCCGGATGATGCCAGGACTATACGAGGAGCCGTGTAGTTCTCCTGAAATTCTCACATCAATCACCATTCAACAAAATAAATACGTATAAAAGAGCAAAACAAAGATCTAACTAAAACTATAGAGTTCCAACGTGAAACATATATACGATTCTTTTGTTCTTACAGCAATAAATTCCTCCAAAACTGTACCGTCCAATCTGTTCAGCATTAATTTGGGAGCCAAAAGAGGATTTGCTAATGCACCAGCATAACCAGCAGAGTGAATAGCCTCCAAGAGCAGACGACGTGGATTGTTACGAAGTTCCCTGAGCTCCGATTTCAATTTGGACAGCCATATAAATGCAGAGAAAATTGTAACAAAAACAGAGTATTTGGCAGGAAAGGATCTCATAAAGACTACACCGAACAGATACCAACTGTGAAATTTTAACATCCAAGGGTAATGACATGGAAATTGTTCATGTTATAGACATAAATACTTATCAGTGTTTAATTTTAGATGAAATGGTGGACATATAAATACTGAATTGGAATCATTTGCCTGGACTCCAACTTAGAGGTCACCTGATTCAATACATGAGTTCAGAAAGTGCAGCAAGCATGCACAAATATGCTACTCCCCAATATTAGGAAGTATCAAACATGACCAGAAAAGGTATAGAGTAAAACATGATGCAAGTCACTTGGAAAAAAGTAATTGAAAAACCTAAAAAAATTTCTCCACCTAAAGACCTTAACATTTTAACAGAAGAGTGGCAAGATAAAAAAGTTTACCTCTTCATTGACTTCCCAATCCAAGAACACAGGATTCCTCACACAGTCCAGAAGCAACTCTACCATTTCAGGTACATAGGTCTTCAGAGCATCAAAAGTGTATCCCATCTGCTCCCGAGATGCAGAGGCTGATATGTTACCTCCAATTGCCTCCACTTCCCTCACAATGCGCAAGTGGAGCTGGTTTTAGTAATCTTGAATGCCATCTTCTCCAGCAAGTGGGAGGCCCCACATGACATTGGTGTCTCATAAACAGAACCACAATCAAGATATATCCCTATGGACGCTGCTGGGTTCTAATTAATGGGACAAATAACACTCATTAAAATAGCAAACAACCAAACAAAAACGAGACAGTAAATCACTTCCAAATGGCAATTAGGAGTTGCATAAAACAAAGCATAAAAACATTGCTGCAACCCACACATACCGCTGATGTTGCCAAGGCAATTCTGATTCCATTGTCAAGAGTTGTAACCTCAACCTTTCCTGTTTCAACATAATCAGGCAGTACAGGTGGAAGGGAAACACCTTCAAGTACTGTGTCCAAAGGAGGAAGAGAACTAGATCTTTCTCCAGTCAGCCAGCTAAAGAGCCCTGCTGATGATGGCCTCACAGTAGCTGCACTCGAAGTTGCATACGGCATGGCTTTAAGGCCTTGCTCAAACCATATCATAATATAGAATAACATACTAACTGAGGTACCATGAAAAAAACCTTTTAAAACAGACAAAGAAAAAAGTGCTCCCTTGTAATCAATGCTACCACTTGCTAGATAATTTTAGTAAGAAAACAAAAGAGATTGATAAATAGAATATCTCCAATCAAACAAGCCCAAATATTGCTCATTAAAGTAGAAAGAAAAAAGAAAAGGTCTTCCAAGCTACAAAACCACGGCTAAATGCACGTAAACTGCCCGTACAGCCCGGTTATTCAAAAAAAAAAAACCACATCTGAACGCAGTAAAATTTAGCACAAATAAAACATCCATGTTAATATAATTAAAAAAGAAAAAATCATACGTAATCGTCATAGCCCAAACAAATACCAGATCCAAAATCCTCAAATATAACCCTCATTAACCCTCAATAACGCTAGAAAATGAAGGTCAATGTTTGTTTCTTTTCAATCAGTTTATTTAATCTAAACAAAACTTTCCTTCAAACCCAGTTTGCAGAAAACCTAAACCATTATTTTATTTCTTTGTTTCGAGTTCATGAATTTTCTGTAGAAACAAAAAGGAAGTTAAGAATTTTTTAAAGGATTGAGCTGATACTGACCTTATGAGACCTAAATCTCGAAAAAGCAGTTCTGTACATAGTCACCACTTCTCAGAAAACCCTAAAATTACTTGCTTGTGTTCCTTTTGACGTTTGAAGGTTTTTGCAAGAGTGAAAACTGAACAAAGGCTGTTTTCACTAGAAGAAGAAAATAGTTTTTTTTTTTTTTTTTTTTCCTACTTCTGGGACTAGGTTGTTAGGATTCTCTACTGTGAAGTGCATGACGTTAAAGTGTGGTTTTGTCAGTGAACTTTCCATGTCAGCATATCTACTGGATTTACAAATCATATGTCAGGCTGTCAGCTATGGCCGGCGTTTCAAAATGGGGACGGCTGGTTTCGCCAATCAACAATCAATTCAATCTATAACCCAATAAAACTCCAAACCCATAACTTAAAAAAAAAAAGCCCCCAATCAAACCCAATTTCAACTGAATTCGCAAAACCCTAAGGTGAGTGGCGACGGTGAACGGCGGGCAATCGTGGTCGGGAAGGTTGGGGCTTTTGAAAGGGAGATGCCTGTGAGTGCAGGAGTCGTGTCGTTTGGGGTTGAGGCCGCCGGAATCAGCCGGAATCCGGCTGGGGACAGTCACGCGGCGCGTAAAAACACTCAGCTGTGGTCGGCGTTTTCCAAGTGGGGACGGCTGGTTTCGGCTAAGGAAAGGCTTGGGTTTTGGTGTGGGAGGTTTAGGGAGGCAGGTGGTGGTAGTTTTGGGTGAATAAAAGCCGGGAAAAGTGGAGAAAAGGCTGGCGGCTGGACTGATTTCAGAATGAGTAATAGCCTTACAAAGAAGGAATACAAAAGTCAAATTAAAAAAGAAGGTAAAAAAGAGAGAGAAAGGCGATCATAAATTTTAGGGGTTAGATTTAAATTTAACTCCTTTGTATGCTTCTTCAAAGGTTAAAGGTAGTTTGGTAATAAGACCTATCAAAACTCTAAAGTTATTAAGAGTGTCACTTCAATGATGTAAAAAATAAATGAAACATATATAAAACTTGTCATTTCACTGATCTTGGGATGGGAACATGTCATTATAAACCATTAACCGGGGACCGGTACAGATATGGATACATGTTTTGTTTTTAACTAGACAGATCTATTCGCCTCTGCACCCATCCAGGAATTTTCTGGTTTTTCTGGTTAATTTTTTATTGACGCATGATTTTAAATGACAATGACTCGTACATGAAAAACGTTAAATAAATTTAGAAATCATACATGATGGATCAATAAAATTTACATATAGAGCTGAGATTATATATTTTACAGAAACATAAATAAAAGGTTGACAAGAGAAGGTTTTTATAGTGGTTCGGATGCTCAAACAAGCGACTCATATATCCACTGTTATTTTATTGATCTCTGACTATTTCTATAATATTGTCCATAATGCATACAAAGATGAAGAAATACAGTGTTTACAGAGAGAAAAAATTGAACTCTTATTTATGGTTAGCTCTCCTATACCCAGTCCCCCTCTTCAGGAAGAGAAGTGCCCATTTATACACCTAAACACTCAATGTAATAAGTGTTTTGCAAGTTGTCTTGACACATAGAAGGCTCTCATTCATTCATCTCTTTGAAATGAGATAAAGTTAGTGTGAATATCTTTGAGGAGATATGGACTTGGCAGTACATTTATTAGGCTGACATAAACGTGACTTTTGAGGCATAACAATTCTCATATGGTATTAAAAAGTTTTCATGTACCCACCTCCTTGGGTTTTATTATCATCCCTATGCCTAAGAGACAAAAAATTTGAAAGAAAAAATCAACTGCACCAAACCCAACACATCAACTGCAAAACACACAGCACATCAACTGCATCTTATGAAATTTTTCTGCAAACCCAACACATCAACTGCAAAAACACACAACACATCAATTGCAACTTCTGAAATTTTTCTGCAAACCCAACACATCAACACATCAATATCCAAACCAATAAACCAGCATCAATCCTGCTATCTGCTACATTCAATTTCAGAACTACACACCAGAATCAGTAAGACACCAAAGTGCTGCTGTCTTCTTCATTTTTAGTACACACCAATGAACTACTCAGTATCAGGACTGTTGTCTTCTTCATATTCAGTACTAGAAGCAACATTCAGCTTCCTCCTTAGATATTGAAATGTATTCCCTGGTAAGGCCTGGAATGGGTAAGATATTGTAGACCTCCTACAATGCTTCTGTAGAGAGAAGGTTCTTCAAAAAAGTCACTATCTTCTTTACCAAGTTTCACCCCCGTAGCCATAGGGGTACTACATGGTTTACACTCACTCATGCCAGCTTTAATTAGTAAATCCTGAGCATACTTGCATTGAGTGAGAAGTAAAGTGGAGTCATCCCTTTAAACTTCAAAACCAAGAAAATATTGTAACAACCCAAGATGTTTAGCAAATTGCCAATTTAAATCTTCAATTATTTGGGTTATAAGTGTGGTTTCAATCCCTGTGATTAGGATGTCATCCACATATACCAAGAGATATATAACTTGACTCCTTTGTTTGAAGAAGAAGAGACTAGTGTCTGAAGCTGAGTTGATGAAACCCCAACCAACAAGAGCTGTTTTTAGCTTATCAAACCAAGCTCTAGGAGCTTGTTTTAAACCATACAAGACTTTGTTGAGCTTCCACACATAGTGAGGACAGGAAACATCAGAAAACCCCTCAGGTTGCTACATGAAAACTGTTTCTGTGAGATCACCATTCAAAAATGCGTTGTTAATGTCAATTTGTTGTATTTCCCATTGATGAAACACAACCAAAGATAGCATAATCCTGATGGTGGCAGGTTTAATGACTGGAGAGAAAGTGTCAAGGTAATCTAAGCTAGGGGTTTGTTGAAATCCCTTGGCTACTAGCCTTGTTTTGTACTTTTTAAAGTCCCATCTGACTTCAATTTAGTTTTAAAAACCCACTTGCAGCCTACTATGTGCATGTCTAGAGAATAAGGAACTAAATCCCAAGTTTTATTTCTCAAGAGAGCTTGAAACTCATCAACCATGGCAGCTTTCCATTCTGGAATTTTCAATGCCTTAGATGAAGTCTTTGGTTCAGCTAGAATGTGACATGTTGAGAGTAGTGCTTGTCCTGCTGTGTGCTCAGATCGGGTAATCATGGGGTGATAGTTTCCACTTGTGGATGAGTTTTGTGGTTTAGTAAGAGGTAAAATAACCTCAGGAATGAATAATAGGTTCGAATTTATAGTTTCATTCAATACAATTGTGTAAAACATTCAAAGTTCAAACTTGTGTATTTTCTTTGTGATTTATCATAAAAAAGTATTATGAATACTTCTTAAAACAAATATAAAATTTACGAGTCTCTTTAGTATAGGTCTTATAGCTAGCCTCCATTAAGATTTTATTGTTGTAATAATGCCCAAGAAAATTAAAACTGGGAACATTCTTGGATTATGGTTTATTACAATGATTTTTATAAGCCTCCATCTCACATTTACCTTTTGGGAAGTAATGAGAAAATGGATCAAGCACCTTCGCTTTAGAACAGGACACCATCGGTCAAATGCTTTGAAAATTTTCAAACAGAGCAAATCATCTCCTCCTCTTGATGATCAAATTCTTTTGTTCTCCTTCATCTTCAACCAACAAAACATCAGCCAAATAGACAACAATTTACATGCCTCTAAAATCTTATACACATCCTATTTTTTAGGTGAACCTCGACGGTACGAGGAGAATTTTATTGAAATAAAAAAGAAGAATAACACCTAGACAAGGGGGGAAGTAATGAGCCTTACCCTTCAAAAGAATCTAAATACATGATATAGAATGCAAATGCATGAAATACATTAAAGTAAGAGAAAACCTAAAAAAAAAAAAATTTGTCCTAAGAGGAACAATATAGAAACAATCCCCAAACATGATATAAACGTTTGTCTCCCTAACCAATTTCAGTAGCCAATTCAAACTTGGGCGCCCAAAGCATCCAACCAATGAAAGAGCAAAATTGAAGATCAATGTTAGCCAGTCTAAGTCTGTTTGCGAAAACTGATTCTGCAAATAGTAGATACTTTGACATTTGGCTCCTTGAAAAAAAAAAGTTGTCAAGAATTTTGAGAATATCTAAAAATGAAAATTAAAGATATAGTAACAAGATCATTCACATTAAGGAGTTACCTAATCTTCGTATCTAATCCATTTTGAACAAATTTATGAATTTCTGCCCTGCCCTTGAATGATCCAGAGTATTCAGAGTAGAGAGTTTGTTCCTTTACCCTGCACATTAAATAAACACTTGCCCGCTAAGAGATGAACTCAACCATTTTAGTGCAATAAGAAAATATATATCCTCAAGGGTCAAGTATAAATGAAGTAGAAGCTAATAGAACATTTTCGGGATTTTAGGTTTACAATTGAAACTGTATGCATCAAACTGTAAAAGTTCAAGACTACTTCCTTTGGTCTCTAAGCAAGTCTTTTATCCTTAGGAATGGTATTTCTGCTAAGAAATGGTAACAGAGCAAATGCATTTATCATTATGACTAAAAGCATCATCTAAAAAGCTTACACATCCAGAGATTTTTGTGCCCGAATATTGAAGGTGAAAAACTAATTCAAAACTCCAACTGTGAACAAGTAAAAAATGATTTTCCGAAGCTTCCTCTCTAATCTAGCTTCTCACATTCTACATGCCACAAACCAATAAAGCTAAGAGAAATATATTTCCCTCTGAAATCAACCCTGTCTCTTTTAACATTAAATCGTCTTGCTTAATACATACTCAAAATGATACAAGATATGGATGAAAGATACTTATTTTAACATTAAATCGTTTTGCTTAATACGTACTCGAACTTGATAAACATTTAATAAAATTGTTCACCTTAATAGATATTTTAAGAAGAGATTAAAATTCTTGCTTATTCGACTTAACATTACAACATGCAAATCTATTAAGAAAATCTATCAATTTATTTGATTACTAGTAAAAATTGTATATAAAGGAACAGAAGAAGGAAAAGAAATTAAACCTAAACGGATAACCAAGAAAAGTGTTGAAGAATTCAGAGTCCGCTTTCCACCCAAAATCAGTCCTTTTTGACAATTTCCAAGCAAGGAATGTGAGAGATTTGGGGCCAATAATCGTATGTTTCCTTTTCATAACGCTGTTGTAAACCATGCATCCAGGCATATTTCAACTGTGGTTACCTTTCTTAACAATGCATCCAGGCATGACAGTTTGCTTTTCTCTTGAAATTTGATGTCTGGTCTACAAGTAGCACAAGGAATTTTTTGGTGAAAAAAAAATCTTGTTAAAAATTATAATAATCAGAGATATAAAAATACCTTTTGTGATGGGTGTCAGTATACTATTAAATTGTGATACTCAAAAATAAAAGTCACTTGCCTCAGTTTAATGGCACAAATTTGATGAAACTGATACTACACATTTTGGTTCATCAAGGAAGTTGTCAAGATTTTTGAGACGTCATAACATGGGAAGTCTGAAATAGGAAATTAAATAAATAACTATGCTCACTACGAGATCAATTAGATCATTTCAATGCCATAACGTAGAAGTATGTAACTATACTTGATTTCATTACTTACACTAGACCATAAAGGCTCTAAATAAAATCGCATAAAAACTATTAAATTGAAGACTACTTTATTAGACAAAAAGACTATCTAACCAAACCTTTAGCGTCAGGCATGTATTTCGGCTAACAAATAGCAACTGGTCTTGATTTTTCAGCGTTTAAAAGCAAGAGGAGAAGCGTTTATATTAAATAATGGAGAGAATTTATGGTATTACCATGGTATTCGAGATTTCTTTCTTATGATAGTGTCGCCGCCACTCCAACAAACTATACCTAATTTCATGCCTTTGGAAGAAGAGCACACATTCTTCAAAAGTGAAAAGGTCCCTTCAGAAAGTGCAAACCTGATGGAGAGCATATAAGATTTGTGCCAATTGACTGAAAAATACACCCAGTAGTTGCCTCTTTTTGCTGGCATGTTTTCTCCACATCAGCATTTTCCTTCAATTAATTCAGCCTTTAAATGTTATTCCGAAAGCTTCCTGTCTTCTCTAGCTGGTCTCATTCTGGCATTTATCTTAAGTTTCTGTATGCCACAAATCAATAAAACTAAGAGTGAGATATTAAAAATAATAATGAGAAAATAAAACTGCTGTTTGTTCTAGATAATATCACAACATGCAAATCAATTAAAAAAAAAACTGTGCTCACTACGAAATCAGTTTGATTATTTCAATGTTATAACGTAGAAGTATGTAAATATACTTGATTTTATTACTTACTCTAGACCATAAATGCTAAAAATTAAATCGCATAAAAGCTAATAAAATAAATTTGGGATTTTATGTTTACACCTCAAACTATTAAATTCTTCAAAAGTGAAAACGTCCTTTGAGAAAATGCAAACCTGACAGAGAACGTGTACGATTTGTGCCAATTGACTGAAAAATACAAGCCAGTAGTTGCCTCTTTTTTCTTCAGCATGTTTTATCCACATCAGGATTTTCCATCAATTGATTCACCCTTTAAATATGACGCTTTCTTTGATTCATTCAAGAAAAAGGAAAAAGTAAATTTTTTAGAAATAAATATATAAAAGCATCTTCTAAAAAGCCTTCACATCCAAACCATTTTACCTTTATATTGAAGGTGGAAAACCAATCCAGAACTCCCAACTGTTATCAATGTGAAAATGTTATTCTGAAAGCTTCCTCTCTTCTCTAGCTGATCTCATTCTGGTATTGTTTCTGTATGCCACAAATCAATAAAAGTAAGAGTGAGATATTAAAAAACAATAATGATAAAATAAAATTGCTGCTTGTTCTAGATAATATCACAACATGCAATCAATTAAAAAATTGATCTATTACTTTGATTACTTAAAAAAGTACCATCTATTAAAAGGAAATAGAGACGGGAAAGAAATTACCACTAGGAAGAATCGTCAATGACAGAGTCGGATAACTTGGCATGCTGGTGAGAGAATTCAACTTGCGGATTAAGAAATTTCGATGTGAGGGATGTGAGAGATTTGGGCCCAATAGTCACCTGTTTCCTTTTCACAACGCTGTTTTAAAATAGGGCAGACATTGAGCCGCAATTTCTCTAGTGTGGTTGACTGAAGAAGACTGTTTGGTATTCCTTTCAATTGATGACAGTAAGAAATGTGCAAGGAACGCAGACATGGCATAATTGTAATATCTTTTCTATCCTTCTTTGTAATCTCATAATCCCACTCTTCCCATTGCTCCATGCGAACAAATGTGAGAGATTTCAATTTGGGGAAGGCAATTGCAGATGTGTCATCACTCTTAATTCCTAAAATTTCTTTACCCACACTTTTCACTTTTGTTACCCATTTTATATTGAGTACTTCAAGGGATGATAATTTCCCTAAAGAAGGCAAATGCTCAATGCTTACGCAATCAACAATACTTAACACTCTCAGATTAGTTAATGACACCATCCAATTATTGGGGAATAATGTGCTGCCTCCGTAGCTCCGAATCTCTAATTTCTTTAAATTTGGAGGTAGCTGTAAGGCTTCAAGAATTACCTTATCATTCTCATTTATTCTACCACAATAAGCCGGCCAGTGAGTTAAATTTTCAAAATATAAATCCAAAGAAAGGAGATTTTGGTTACTCTTAAGTTGTGCTCTTTTAGCCTCATCCACGTCTCTTAAATATCCCAACCCTTTTATACCCAAAGAACGTAGACTGCTGAGGTGTTGTAAACAATCAAGACTACATGCTTTTGTATTATCACTCACTACGAATTCTTTTAACATCCGAAGACAAGTTAATTTCTCCATTCCTTTTGGCATGTAACCTATATATCTAGCATAATTGTTTATCAAATGCCTCAAGTTTATTAACTTTTTCATCTCTGAAGGTAGTTTCTGGAGATTGTCACAATCACTGACATCTAAAGTTTGTAAATTATATAATTCACATACTGTTTCTGGCAATTCTTTCAAAAGATAATTACCTCTTAAATTGAGGTATCTCAAATGTATCAATTTTTCTATTCCTTTTGGAACTTCTTTAATAGTTCCAGAATAAAGGTTCATTTCAAAAATACCTATCGCCCTTAAATGTGTCAATTTAGCTAAAGACTTTGAAAAGGGGACATTATGCTCAAACAAATCCTGCTTACATTTAACAAGGAGGCTACGTAACTTTTTGACATTACAAATAGAGACAAAATTAGCTGACGAGACCTTTTCACCAACCAACATTGCGTGATGACCTTTCTCATTCTCAGTAAGAAATAGTGTAAAGTCATGAACTATATCATGCATCTTACATCCTATAATATTATTATCATCATAATCCCTTTTCAGATCTTGAAAGAGAGATCGTACAACTAGAATATCAAAATACTCTTCACCAATTAATTCCATCTCCTTATCTTGTTCCAAACCAAGATAACCTTGAGCCATCCATAATTGTATTAATTGATCTTTATTTATATCATAATCTTTTGGAAAGATGTTACAATATGAGAAACATCGTTTCACCATAGATGGTAAATCGTTATAACTAAGAAATAAAGTGGGAAATAAATCTTCTTCAAACTTTTCTAATTTCCACATTTTACTATGTAAGACACTTTCCCAATCTTCTTTACTTTTTTTAAAACGCAAGAGACTCCCCATAATCTTTGCAGCAAGAGGTAAACCCTTGCATTTGCCTACAATTTTCCTACCAATTCCTTCTAATTTTTCACATTCATCAGGGGATTTATTAGAGAGCGCTAAACTTTTAAACAATGACCAACATGACTCTTCGTGCAATTCATTAATAGTGATGATGTCAATTGATTTCATCACTTGTGCAACTGTCTTTTTGCGTGTGGTAGTTAAAATTTTACTTTCATAGTGACCATTCTTTAAACAATTGTACAATGGTCTCCATTTATCATAATCTTCTGTCCATACATCATCTAGGACAAGAAGAAATTTTTTTCCCTCAATTGATTCACTAATAGACTCTAAGACAGATTGTAATTCATCTAATTCAAAGGGTCTACCCGTTAGATCCTCAATGATTGCTTTGGCTACCTTGAACTCATCAAAAGGGTCTGATACACAGACCCACATTCTTTTTTCAAATTTGTTTATCACCTCATTATTGTTATAGGCAAGTTGAGCTAGAGTTGTTTTACCCATACCTCCCATGCCTACAATTGAGATGATATGGAGGCTTCTACCCTCACGACTAGTACTCTCACCCAACAATTTCCTTACTAAAGTAGCGTTCTCCTCATTTCTACCATAAATCTCAGAAACATCAACAAAGGAGGTAGTTGTAACGCGTTGAGGTTGTTCAGTACTTCTAATAGTAAGACTATACCTATCTTTCTCTTTGGCAATAGCATCTAGTCTTTCGTTTATATCCTTAATCTCAAGGCTAATTCTACGACGAAAATCGAGTTGACTGAAACTAAAGCAAGAGGAGTGAAAGAATGAACGTACCCTCTTAGGAATAGAAGCATTTTCAGCTGCCTTTGCAGCTTTCAATTTCAGAATTGAAGTCCTCCACTCATCCAACACGTCTTCCATGTCATAGGCTGCATCTTTGAGCTTATCTAACCAAAGTTTCACAGCCTTGTCCTTCACTTGCTTTTCTTCAGCATCCCTGAGCACGGCCTGGACGGTTCCTAGAGTGCTGCGTAGGCTCTCAACCGCTTGTCCAGCACCTGCCACACGGCTCACCTCACTTTGTATTTCTTGAACAGAAAAAGAAGTCAGCTGCTCCAAGACAATTGAAACAATTGCATCAGCCATTGGTAATAGTAACAAATCAAAGAGAAGAAATTAGGATATGAAGTTTGGTTGTTTTTGTGAAAACTATGCATATGCAATCCTGTCAACTTTTATAGTGTATGAAAAGAGACAATGGGAATATATTACTTACTTGGGAAAGGGAAACCTTGCTTGGATTCTGGTTTAGGCATGTTGCTTTCTCCAATCCCAAGCTATTCCTCTTCTAACATTCCTTCCTTCCTTTCCGTAAAGGTGTTTGAAGAACTGAAGATAATCCATTGAAAGTAATGTAAAGATCCAATTCCAGGCTAAAAAGTAAAGTATTTATACACAATCCAACACCCAAAACAAAAACTTTATCAATATAAAAAATGGAAACCGGTTTATATAATTCAGTTAGTTAATTAATTAATTAAAAACATTAATCCAATACTTAATTAATAATTCGTTAAAATAATAATTTGTGGTCATGCTTAGTCATATGATTAATTAAAGGATATGATAAGTGAAATTAATGATATGATAACTTATATTAAAAATTAAAAATTAAATGATTAGGCCTGAATGGTTGCGTAAATCGATGCAAAAAAAAAACCTTTGGTATTGCTAGATAATGAACTTTCAATTCCAATGTAATTTATTCGTATAATATAATTAAATCATTATCAACAAGTTATTATTAAGTTGTTAATTTAGTTATAGCTTTTTCAAAAACATTTAAAATTTTGAATTTAATAGCTCAGGAAAATCTTTGAAAGTTTCACTTGATATCTCTCTCCCTTTCCTAGAGCCTTTTATCAATGTTGTGTCTGTGCTCTGGGATCAGTGTTGCTTTCTCCAATACCAAGCTATTCCCCTTCCAATATTCTTTCCTTCTGCAAAGGGTGTTTGTTTGATAAAAAATCGAATGAAGAAAACCCATTGAAAGTAATGTAAAGATCCAATTCCAGCCTATAAAGTAAAGTATTTTTGGTTGGATTTATACACAATCCAGTAATCAAAACAAAAACTCGATCAAAGATAAAAAAGAAATTGGTTTATATAATCTAATTAGTTTAGTTGATTTGATCTCTATGATCATAAAGAAATGGTTTCAATGACATGAGATTTAAATTTCACCGTTTTATAAATGAAGGTTTTTTATTCCCTCAATTTAGCAGATGTATATGGGTTAGGCCCAAAATGAATGTGGGCTGTTACAAGCTAAGACATGTGAGACATACTACTGAATATAATAATTAATATTCTAATATTAATGTTAAAATGAACTAAAATCATTTCACATTAAATATATTGTTCATAAGATAAGAGGTTTGTAATATTTTAACCAATCTAAATAATATTAATGTAAAGCTGAATGTAATATTATATTTAATAAAATATTTAACATAAAATTTGTAAAAATTTTATAGCAATCATAATATATTGCATAAAACTGTTTAACACTTTGTAATATCAATATGATATGATTATATTACAAATTCATCGTATCATAATTACATTTCTAACAGTAGTCTATAATTCAGTATTTTCTCTAAATCACATTGAAGGGTATCCATAAATAACAATTCAGTATTCTTTCCTAATGCAGCCAGTTTATCAACTTATTTTTTTAATTTTCTCTCATAATTTGTGTATGTCAATAAACATATATGGTCGACATTTGCTTCCTATTCTTATTTTATTACTAATTATTAGTCACAATTTTGTATTTTATTGAAATAAAACTTTAATTAAGAGAGAATCAATGTCAAAACCTAAACCCTTTTCACCCATAAGAAGGAATTTATTTAATTAGCATCTAATTAAAAAGAAATAGGTCGATCCATCATCTAATTAGTTAATTCATTATCTTACTTCACATTGCCCTTAAATTTAACTTGTAGTGCTTTCAAGTTAAACATTACAAGTTAAAGGCTTATTATCTGTGATCATGCAACCATCCAATCTGACCCTATTCAGATCTATCTCTTTTTCGTTTTGTTTTCATTTATTTCTTGGTATGAATTTTTATTGTTTTGACTTTCATTAATTTATGGCTGAATTGTTACTAATCGCACGCACATCTTACTCAATTCCACCAGGGTCAATTGAGTATTGTTTTTGCAGATTTTCGTAACAGCATATATGAGAAGTGTCCAGGTTAACTAAATTCGAAGTGTTGCTGCATCTATAAAACATGAAATGAAATGAATTTGAAATGGAAGTGCATTATTAAAATTTGTTAAAGAGATTCGAAGTCCCTTGTTTAATTGTTTTCTGTAGCATTAAAAAGCAGGTGGTGAGAAACAAAACCTGGGAATTATATTTTATAACACTCAACATTTCGGTCTAATGAATAATTATTGATTTAATAACATTATTAGTCTCACAATCTAACTATTAATCATCTTAAAACAAACAATGGTAAGTAGAACTTGAGTACTAAACATCAATGCACTTAGATAAGGCATGCAGCTTCTCAGAGAAGATAGTGTGAAGAATAACACTTTGATTCATGTCCACATTTACACGCTCCATCTTTTTCAGTGTCAACTGCACCTAAAATGGCTATACAAGGACACAATAGCAGGCATAGTATACAACCAGAAAACTCGGCTTTCCTTTATTCTAGAGCATCTAATATCTATTTCAGGCATACAGAAAATCATACACAAGCCATTATTAATTCACCTTTGCTACTTGCAAAGTGAAGCTAATATGCGGCGTGGAGGGTTGAATGATCGTCTAGCATGAAGCACAGCCCAGTTATCTATCAGCAAAACATCACCTTTCCGCCAAGGAACGGCAAGTGATTCCTCTTCCAGGATTTTCAGACAATCATAGAGTATATCAGCTGGCAATGGCTTGCCATCCCCGAAAGTCACTGCCTTCACTGGATCGTTTCGCTTGTCTTTCCACCCCGTGTAAGCAGCTACCATGCTGTTGAACCAGATTTTTCGTTGCCTTGATTCATCATACTTGATAGCTGGAATCGGGCCCATGATTGTTTTCACTCCGCCATCCTCCATCCATTCCAATTTCATTCCCAGCTTAGCAGCCCTGCGGAAAGATAATTGAGAGCCATTTTAGCACAATATCCATAGTAAGATGCACTTTTATTTGCATATTTATGAAGTGATTCTCTTATGTATGAGAGAAATGAAGCCAAGCTAAACAAAATATTGACAAGAATATCATGACAATGTAATCTTGAGCACTAGCAGAAGAAGGTTAAAAACTACATAACACAGTTTCGGCAAACAAAATTTTCATAATGCTGCCTTAACTCGTGACATACACACAACAATGATTGACTGGATGCATGTGCATCTATTACACCAAAAATTTTCTCCAAATCCTCTGGGAGTGAACAATAGGCCTATCACCAAACTAAGGCACCCTCACAATCAATTAATTAAAGTAAATTAATCCTAGTTTGTTCATGTTTGTATGAGTCTAGATAAATCAGCACCTCGATAGTTTATTAGATGATCAAAGCTCAAACCTTTCTTCAGCTAGGCTTTTGTCTTCAGTCAAGAATGTGGATTTCCAACCGCGGCCGATTGGTGACGAGGGATCATCCTCCTCTCCTAGTACTCTTGTATAAAGTAATCCATGCTGCTCTAATTGTTCAACAAATTCAGGGTACCTCTGTTTCATCCTTTCATAGACAACATGGCTCAGGACTATAGGAGTTTCTCCACCACTTTCAGGCTCTACTTCACAGAAGAAGAACAACTTGGATGGAAACTCAGGAACCTGTTGAATAAATCCAGTGAGTCCAAAACAAAAATTGGAACAATTTATACTGAGTTACAAGACTACGAATTTATTAATTATAAAAAGTAGTTTAAAGGATCAAAGTATTAACCCACACGTAAAACCAAAGAAATGGTACCAAATCAACCTTGAAAAGTTTTGACCAACTTAGCTAGAGTGAATTTAAAAGTGGTTTGGCAAAAAGCAAATATGAATAAAAATGGTTCTACAAAAGCACTTTACAACTTTATTTGGAAAAACTTTTTATGGGGGCAGGGTATGAGATCCTAATATAGCTAGATTAAGATATAATTGAGCATTTTAGCTTCTCTGAAAGTGTTTTTTTAAGAGAAAATCTAAAAGCTGCTTTTATCTATTTTATGCCAAACATTAAACATTAAAAACACAAGCAAATTTTACTATTTAATCACTTCTAAGAACATCAAAATCCTCAAATTGCAAATACAACTCTAAACTCTTCCATGTTAAAAACCTTAACGAGTTCAATTCAACCTTATGAAAAGCCAATAAAAAATCCTCAAAATTCAATTTTTAAATAACAAAAACAACCAACCAACCTGAGCCATTTCATGGTGAAAAGGAATCTTTTGATCAGGCGGAGACTCATTGGCTGTAAAAACCCGACCAACAACGTTGGTCCGAGGAGCTGCACCACCCACGTACGGCAACTCATCGTACCCAAAAGCCTCAACGACGTCGTTGAAGTCCTTGGCCGTCTTCACATCAAAACCTCTAAAAAGCACAGCTCCTGCTTCATGCAGTACAGAATCAAGAAACTGCTTCTGGGTCGTGATTGCTTCAGTGAAAAGAGACAAAGAAAACGGAACCGTTGTCGGGTTTGGAGAGAGAACTGAAGGAAAAGAAATGGAGTTGTAGCTTGTTTGCTGAGGGATTTGGATTTCTGTGAAATGGTGGGTATGATGAGCTTTCATTTTATTTTCTGTTTTGGTGTTTCTGTGTTCACTGTTTTGAAACTCACAAAGTTAGAAGTTCTGTGTGATCTTGTGGTGTTGTTTGTCCTGGTGTTTGCAGTGTCGTGTTGTGGAGGTGGAGGTGGAAGGTGATGTGGATAATGGTGGGGAGCATCACCTCGATGGCGAAGGCGTCCAGGTTCAGCTGATGGTAGCGTTTCTGGATGGGAGTGAAATGGGCTGGACTCATTTAGGCCCAACAATATTGGACAGCATATCCAAATTGGGTTGGGCCTACATTGACCCAAAACATGTGTATATTTAAGGGATGTTTAGTTAAGGGAATGTTGGATTATTGGAAAAGTTAAATTATCTTGAGGGGGCATTTAGTTCAGGGAATGTTAGATTACTGAAAATTTAGATTACTGGGAATCTTTAGAAAAATATGTTTGGTTAATTCATAGGTATGTTATATTAATATGTTTGGTTGAAAGGAATAAATTGGTGGGTATGTTATTTAAATTACTAAATTGTCCTCTAATTAAAAATTATTATTATATTATTTTTTAATATTAATTATTGTTTTTTAACATCAATCTAGCAGTCAACAGCCAGATCTGGCACTATCTAACCATTTTCGACCAGATATATGGTCAGAAATGGCCAAATCTGGCACAATCTTGCCATTTTCAGTTAAAAATCTGGTCAGAAATAGCCATATCGATACACACCGACCATTTTCAGCTTTTCGTGTGCTGTTCCGACAATGACGGCAGCTGGCTGTGGCGGTGGTTATCGGCGGCAGGCAGCGGCAGGTGGGTGGGGTGGTGGCTTGGGTGGGCTGCAATTTGTTTTGAATTTAAGGGTAATTTTGTCCAAAAAGTTACTTAATTGTGGTGAAATAATAAAAACCATATTTATGTAAATAAATTTAAAAATAAGGGCATTATTGTCCTAAAATTTTATTAATAAGGGATATAATTGTAACAAAAAAAAGATAATCCTGGTAATCTTAGAATACCTAAGAAAATAGAAATAATCAGATTACCTCCAATATTACCAATAGTAACCACTATTGGTATTTGAAGATTACCGGTATCTTATATTACTTGATAACGAAACATGATAATCAAATAATATAAGATGACTTAACCCTAGTAATCCCGCATAACCCTCAACCAAACGCCTCCTGAAGATTACTGAGAATCTTTAAGAAAATGTGTTTGGTTAATTGGTGAGTGTGTTATATTGATATGTTTTGTTTGGAGGAATAAATTTGTGGGTATGTTATTTAAATTATTGAATTGTCATTTAATTAAATATTATTATTATTATATTTTTTAATATTTATTATTATTTAGATTATTATAACCCTCTGCATTTAAAAACTTAGCAAAAACAACCTCATAATAAAAGTTTGGAAAATACAACAAACCACCCCCACCAACCTAGTCACTCCCGGCCATCGGCAACCACCATAGGTCGCTGGCAGCCGACAACCTAACGGCGCATGGAAGGTAGAAAATGGCCTCCATGCATTGTATGGCCATTTTCAATTGGAGATCTGGTCAGAAATGGCCAGATGTGACAAATCTGGCCGTCGATAACCAAATTGATGACGAATCTAGTAGTCAACGGCTAGATCGATGGCAATTGATGGCCAAATCGTCGGATCTGGCCATTTTTGGCCATATATCTGGCCGAAAATGACCATATCGGCGCACGACAGCCATTTTCGGCCTTTCGTGTGCCGTTTCGGCTGTGGATGGCAGCGGTAGGTGGGTGGGGGTGGTGGCTTGGGTTGGCTGCAATTTGTTTTAAATTCAAGGGTAATTTTGTCCAAAAAATTAATTAATTGGGGTGAAATAGTAAAAGCAACATTCATGTAAATAAATTTAGAAATAAGGACATTGGCTGTGTTTGGCTTAATATTTTTATCCATATTCTGGATCCTATTCTTCAAATAATGTTTGGCACATTATTCTAAAAATATTACTCCATTTTTTAATTACTTTTAAACCCCATAAGGTTATTAATTTTACTAAATACCCCCTGAAAAAAAAAGTTTAAAAATTAATAAAAACACCCCCATCAACCCTCAACTTGTCGATTCCAAGAATCCACCGCTCTGCAGATATGCCTAATCTATACAACTACCTAACTTCCGCCACCTGTAAATGGCCGAGTTCACCGATAGTGGCCTTTTCCTGCCAGATCCACTCACTGATCCGCCTAAAAGGCTAAACAACTCGCACGTTGATCAAAACGACGGCCACATCTTTGGCCGCTGTCGCCGCCGCTTGGCATTTTTCGTCGCCTGACGCCATAATAGACCGTAGATCTCGCCGGAAAAGGCTATAACGACGTGTTACGTGATCCGACTCCACCGGCCGTCCAGAACTGCGCAAATTTTTCGCGATTCCCAGCGGTGGTGGCCGGAATCTGGCACTGCAGGTGGTGGGAGTGTTTTTATCATTTTATATGTTAGGGTCTTTAATTAAATTAGTAAACCTAAAGGTTTTTTCACAAATTTTTAAAATTTACCTCGTAATACTCCCCTATCCAATAACCTAATACTATCCCTAAAATCTTATCTAAAATACTAAACCAAACGCACCCATTATTGTCCTAAAATTTTATTAATAAGGGATAAAATTGTAACAAAAAAAATATTACCTTGGTAATTACCTCTAATATTACCAACAGTAACTACTATTGGTATTTAAAGATTACTGAAATCTTATATTACTTGACAACCAAATGTGGTAATCAAGTAATATAAGATGATATAACCTTAGTAATTCCACGTTACGCCCAACCAAATGCCCCCTTAGGAGTAAACTTTACTGTCCAAATTTATATTTCGTTTCCGATTCTAGCATCGTTACGACCCTACACCACCATCATTCTCTTCCTCGTTATCACTCACCAAAACCCCTCAAACCCTACTCTTACCAACCCCATCAATCGTCGACAATCGAGCGACTAGGATTTGCACAACCACCCCTCCCAAGTCAAATTTCGATCAATTCCATGAACCAAAATCCAACCTTCCACCACCAACAGACTCAACAACCTCCCCTCTTCAAAAGTCAAATAGCTTGGACCGAGTTTACTCTTTGTTCATAGCAAAAATATAAATTTGGGTAGTAAAATGCTATTTCAAAAATCCATAGAAGGAAAAATGTTAGTAAGCCAATATTTGGGTGGGAAAAAGTCATTGACTCTATATTATGATTTTGTAGTTACGACATTTTGCTATTAATTTTGTTATAATAATATTTAAAACATCGTTTGACTCATTTTTAACTATAATAAATTGGGTAATGGTACACTGACAAATGAATCTTATAAACTTTCTCTCACAAATCTAATGTGATATTTGATAATTAATTTCAGATGAATTTTTCTCATATAATAAATTTATCAAAAACCAATTATCAGCTATCATATTGGGTTTGAAAAAAAAAATTTGTGAGCTTCTTTTATTAGACTATCTTTATTGTAATAAAATTTTCTTTAAAATTTGCATATTGTGAAGAAATTTGAATTTCAACTTTTTTTTCTCACTATTTGTCTAGTTGGATGTGGGCCGGGTCACCATTTAAAACTCCAACCCAATCTACATATCCTTCTAGAGAATTCAATTGAAAAAAAATAAATAAAAAAAATCCCGCCTCAGGAGCTTAGTGGAAAAAATTTTAAAATCGAAACACGAACACAAATACGGAGACAGATTCCGATTCCGATACACAGAGAGACAGAGATGCCGAGAAACGATACGAAACCGAAATCAACCCGAAAACCGCTTCGAGATTTATCAACCAACAACAACTACAACAATGGAGGCGGAAGGTTCTCGAAATCCGTGAAGACGAAGAAGAAATCGGACGACGATAAGCAAATGGACGAAGCATCAGACGACAATGCACTCGATCGCCTCTTACTTGTGCAGTCCGACCTTTCGAATCTTCTTCAACAGGTTTAACTACCAGAGCCTCATAATTATTTCTTATAACTTCCTTTTTTAAAATTTTTTTTATATAATTTGAGTGCTACGGTTGATATGAGTAACGGGATCGAATTGAATTTAGGATTACTGTTTAGTTGTAGGACATTCATTTTGAATTTTTCGGGATTTTTTTTTAATTTTATTATTATTATTATTATTTTGTATTGGAAGTTTTTGAAACTCTTATTGGGTGCGATTGGTAATATGGAAATGAAATTGAGTGGAGATCGAAATATTAATATTTGATGATCTTAGTAAGAAGGTCTCTGATTTTCTTTATTTCTAGTTATTTGGCTAAATTCTGTGTCGCCAAACGCAATCCAAGTGGTGAGCTTAAATTTGGATCTTGTACTACTGTGTACATTCTGTTGTTTTGATATAGATAAGCATATTGTAAATCTACATGTTTTTCTGCTGCTTTTTCACGTGTGAGGAATTTTAGCCGTATTGAATTTGAAAAACAGTTCATTGTTGAGAATGAATTCCGATGAAGGAAGGAAAGTGTAAGCTTTTTCTGTTGCATTCGCACACAAGTTTTTTCAGTAATCTGTGAACAAATTGTGCCAATTTTACATGGTTTGAAGTTCCTTTTGTTACAACGCTTAAGCTTAGGCTTTAAGTTTTAATAATATCCAATGTACATATATTTTCCTTTTCTTTTCTTCTGAAATAGACATGGTTTATTGTTAATATATTCCTTGAGCTGTTACTAAGCATGCAATAATTTATGCTTTGAATTGCAGATTGATGAACTGGTTGTGCAAGCATTTAAAGTTAAGACAATGAGCAAAGAGGGGAAAAAAGAAATTGAATCTTTCACTCATGTCTTGTCTGATATGAGTTCTACTTTGAAGGTTACTTCCTACATTTCTCTGTGTCTTGTGGGTGGGTGGGTGGATCAATAAGTTTTTGGTTCCATATGTTCTGTTTCTAAACTGATTTGAAATATCATGTTGTATCATCGCAGCCATGGGTTCCCAGATTCCAGAAGGCTCTCTCCAGTCCTGTTGAGTCTGTGAATCAATTGGTACAGACTTTAGCAAGTAAAACTGCTTCTGCTGCAGATGAAGATGAAAAAACTTGTGAATTTGGGAGTCCAGAAGAAGATAAGGAAGACACTTTAATCTCTCCTTCTCCCCTTGTCTCTTGGCGAGTCAATTGCACTATTGAAAGAAATAGACAACTGTTTCTGCTGACACCTCTTCCTATTTCGAAATCTCTGTCGTCCAAACATCAGGACACTTCCAAATCACAATTTGAAAGGATTGCCTTCAATCATACAATAGAGCTACCACCATTTTCAACTATTTCGGGTGATGCAAACGATGATTTGCTGGAAGGAGTGCCAATAAAACCAACTCCAAGGAAGCCTTCAGAATCTCTAGTGCCTGGAAACGGAAACACTCTAGAGTCTGCATTTTTTGCTTCACCAATGGTTTCAAAAGGAGAACACTCCATGTTTATGATAACTCCATGTTTAAAAATGTCCCCTCCTAAATCTTGTGTGTTGCTTGAGCCTATTTCTGAGTCCACTCATCGACCCTTTGACAAAGTTCGTAAGTCCACTCCATTTCCAGTTGGAATTCATAATTGCCGAGGCTCAGAATCTTCTGAGTCCTCCGGTAGTGAAGCTTCTGAGGACCTAGCATTTAAGTACCCAGAACTACTAGGAATACAGCAGGCTCGTAAATCAGTAATGCAGAAGAAAGAGTTGGAAACATCACCAGATTGGTCATTCTCCCCTCCTAAAAGTTGTGTTTTGTTGGAGCCAGCTGATGAAAAATCATTGGAAAATGCTGCTGACGTTCACACCATGCCAATCACTTCTTGTGATTTAAATCAGCAAAATCTCTCTGTATTAAAAGAAAATGATATTCAAAAACCCTCTCAGCAAACCAAGAAATCGTTCCACCCAGGTATTTTTTTTGTTATATGGTTTTACTTTTCTTTATGATATAAATGCATTGGTTTGTAATGCCACGAGCGTTTATACTAAACATAATTTTATTCAAATGTTTATCCTTTTTTGCAGAAATGATTCGAGGCAATGCAGCAATAGTAGAAAGCACTCCCCTGTGGAAGGAACCAGAGAGCACAATGAGAACAGGCAAGCGTCCTGGTGAGAGTACTCTAAAGAAAGAGTTGTGGACGAGGTTTGAGGCAGCATCAAGTTTTGAGATTAGTTACAATGCCTCTGCATTGCAAAGGACTGCTAGGAAAGGATTTCTTGACATGCTGGAAGAGGCTTCCTGTGATGAAGAAAGTTCAGTGATCAAGAGTCTCAGATAACAGTTTTTTTTATGTTCAAAACGGTGGCGTTCTGTTGTATGTTTTGAAAGTGTCAAGTGGCTCAGCGGAAAATTGTCTCTTGAAGTGATACAACAATAGTACCACCTTAACTACATGTATTTTTTGGGTTTCAAAAATTAATTTTCCTTTAAGCCTTGCAGGCTGCTGCTTCTGCTTTGAAATTCACTTTATAACCTTACAATAGGATTTTTATCGAGTGCACTAAACCAATGTCTTAAAACCCAACCCGAGGTGAAACCCGACAAAGTGGTCGGGTCTCGGGTTGACTGGTTTGACTGGTGGGTTAAATCGGTATCTAATCTAGTTTGAAATCTAATAAAATGCCCTTGGAAATTCTGTAAGTCCTTATAGGTTTGAAATCTTGCAAAAATACCTCAAAAATTATCATCGACGTCGACAAATAGGGTTTGTTTTTGGCAAAGACAACACTCTCGGACTCCCCATCACCACCTCTCAACCTCTTGACCAAAACCCATCTCACCCCTCCCTCGTTCGCCTCCCCAACCATCAGTGACAACGTGATTTTTCTCGTGACTTTGGTTTGCGATTAGATGTCAATTCACTCACCATAAATCAACACCGTTGCCACCATTGCACTCACTGGCAGTTTCTCTTTAAAAACCTTAACATTCCTAGCTTTCAGTTGTTTACAGATTGATGTCCTAATTTCTAGGGTTTTGAATAATAGAAAATTTTGTAATTTGACCCGATGAAGGCTTAGGGTCTCGGTTCAATCGATCGAGCCGAATTTTAAAACAGTGCACTAGACAATATGCCCAAACCCCAAGTGGAGTCTTTTATGCCACAAATTTGTATAGAATCAACTGATCATGAGATGAATCTAGCACATGTTAATAAAAGTTAGGGGTGAGTGGTTCCGAGTACCTTATAATTTTTAGGGGAACTGGAACCAAGACCTGTCAGTCCCGGTTCTTAAATTCAAGGAACCGGAACCTGAAATGCAGGTTTCGATTCCTTACTCGGGTACCCTGTAAAAAATAATTTACCTGCCCTATTAATTTAAAAAATGACAAAAATACCTTAAAAGTTTACAAATACACCCCTAAAAAATTAAGAAAACCTGCATTTAGTAGTTTCAACTTTTGATTACTCATTCATTTGTATCCCATGTGACTCATAAATATCATACTAAATTTCAAATCATTTAACAAGTATTATACTAATGTTTATAAAATAATGTTATAATTAATTAAGTAATCATACTATAAATCTATAATGTAATGTTATAATTGATTAAATTTCTAATCATTTAATTAAGTAATATACTAATGTAGTAAATTACTAATGTTATAATTAATTAAGTAATCATTTAACTATATAATAATGTTATAATTAATGAAGTAATCATACTATAAATCTATAATCTAATGTTATAATTAATTAAATTTTTAATCATTTAATTAAGTATTATACCAATGTAGTAAATTACTAATATTTATAATATAATGTCATAATTAATTAAGTAATCATTTAATTATGTAATGTTATAATTAATTAAGTGATCATACTATAATGTAATGTTATAATTAATTAAGTAATTATACTATAAATCAATAATGTAATATTATAATAAATTAAATTTATAATCATTTAATTAAGTAATCAATTTTTTTATAATGTAATGTTATAATTAATTAAGTAATCATTTAACTAGTAATATACTAATGTTTATCAATTTATCATATATAATTAATTAATTACTAATTAACTATAAATATACTTAGAACTTGATAATTGAAGTAAATAACTAAATATTATATTATTATTCAATCAAATATACTATTTTATTCAAAAATAATTTTTTTAATAACATTAAAACACTTTTAATTGGATCCTAATTCCAATTATATATTTAATTAATCAGAACTTTAATATTATAATATGTTAAAGTTTTTTATATTTAAAAATTTTAATATATATATATATATATATTTCTATGTATGTATATATATTTGATTAGATTATTATAATATATCAAAGCTTTTATATAGTATAGTTTATATGTATAATTGTATATATATTTAGTTAGGTTATTGTAAAAATTTAATTTTTTCCATTTTAATTTTTTATATGTAAAATTAGTAGACCCCACATTTTCACAAATATTTTGTTTCAGCCCTGGTCCAAAATAGGTTTCAATTCGGGTATCCACCCTCGTTCCAAGCAGGTTCCAAACCGGGTACCTTACCATCAGTTCCAAGCAGGTTTTAAATCAGGTACCCATTTCAGATTCTTTTTCTAGGTTTCGATTTCTCCACATGTAGGAATCGGAAGCGGAACCACACAATGTTGGTTAAAAAAAAATGGAATCGGAACCTACCCGCACAGTGTCAATTTTGGATAAGTTTTGATTCCGGATATGATTCTATCCACAGGTTCTGGTTCTATCCGCTATCTGTGCTCACCCCTAAAAGTTAAACACATGTCAATTATATATATTAACATGACTATTTTTGCCAAAAACACCAGAAAAAATGTGTAAAAACTAAAAACCGTAGCTCAAAACGTGGAAAAGAGGGAAGCGCAAACATTACGAGCCATTTAGTAATAACTAAACTATTGGGGTCAATTTGTCAATTGGAAAAATTCCCTCTGTTTCTAGTTTCCACTTTTCTTCAACAAGACTAAAACTCACTTCGACTTGGTTCTCTTAAGAACTCACAAAGCCCTCTCTCCCCTCCTAAAACCCTAACTCATTACTCAATCTTTCACCAAATCCAATGGCACAACCGAGTCATCTGAGTCAGCACATTGAGTCATTCGTTAACTTCTCCAGCTCGCCCGCTCACCAGGTTCTTAACCGACAACTCTTGCTTTTATATATTCTTTTTCAATTTCTAGTTTTTGTGAATTTTTTGTATTTTTTTTATAAAGTAGAATTGTGTTGAAAGATTATGAAAAATTGAAAAGTTAAAACTTGAACCTAGAATATGTAACTTCAAGTAAAATCTGTAGCAAACTGATTTTTACTTTTAATTTTTTTTGGATTAATCTGTGACTTAATTATGTCTGTGTGTGTATAGAAAACAGAACTTGAATTTAAATTATTTAATTATAACTTTAATTATCTGTACATATGTATGAAATAGTCGAGTTTGAACCTAAATTATGGATTTATTTGTTAATCACTGTGTTTAATATAATGCATTTTTTTTAAAAAGAATATTTATTAATCATACTTGTGGATGTTTATAGCTATGATGAATTTGAGTGTATAATTGTACTGTGTGTTGATTACAGGCTGCAAGTTTGGATGCAGTTGTTTCCTTGTTGAAGAATAATGTGTTGACTATAGAAAAACTGGTATGGTTTACATACAGTCGTTTTGTTTACGCTGAGTTATTTTCTTCTTTTTGGTGATTTTCTTCGTGTGTATAGTTTCCTGGTGTTTGTCTTTTACTTTGTCATTTTTTTTAAAATATATGTAGGTTAGAGAGATGGATATGTATTTGACTACCACTGATGATGTCACTCGTGCAAGAGGTAAGCATTTTAATTTGTTATGTTGACTATGACGTTAAGTTGTTTAGACTGTAGTTTAATTGGATTAGTATATCACTATCATGTTCCTTTGATGATTTTGAATATGAAAAGAAGAAAAAGATAATGCAAAACATTTCGGGCAAGTTATGTTTTGATTGGCGATGTTAAATTTTTCTTCACTTACTGGTTATTTGTATATTGTTCTTTATTTCTTTCTAAGAATTAGCAAACAATTTGAGAATAAATCGTGGAGTTTGCACTTCTTTTACAGGTATCCTTCTTGGAGAAGTCCTTTCAAACTTATACTTTACAGTGAATAGTATTAATTTATCACTTCAGAATTCTGTAAAATAATGAAAATAAAGGAAAAGTATCTGAGGCTGTATCCTGAAAAGCAACAGTTGCGCTTAATGCAATTGTGTTAAGGTCTAGACAATGAAGTAACGATTCAACTTTAAGACTTTACAAATGCTTTTTAAGTTCAAGAAGGGAGCTATTATGTTTTATCTGCAACATATTGTCAGAAGGAGGTAGATCAACATTGCATTACAATGATGGAAAATATTAATCTGTTTTTGTTAATTGAAGTTGTAACGTTATAATCAAATTAGTTTTCATAATCTGTGTAGAACTGCATCTGTTTTCTTGGTGAACATTTAGTTTTATTTTATGTAAATTATAGAAATTCCTAGAGTTGAATGTTTTGGTTTTTAACTAGAATTAAATTACATAAGCTAAATCCAGTGAGGCATGTGTGATCCCTTCACGTTTCTCACATGCAGGTTTATTGCATTTCTCACTTTTGTTGTATGTGTTTTTGATCACTTTACCTTTCCTATTTCTGCACGACTTGTACTTCAAATTCTTTCTCTCACCCGCATACACACACACAAAGTGATTCATGCCCATGCTGACACATGCATATGTGTGCTTGCATACCTGACTCAAGACATGCACTTTCAGCCAGAAACATATTCAATAGATATCATTCAATAAATTTCTGCTCTTCTCATTTTTTAATTGATTTTCTTGACATATTTCCTTGTATTCCTTTTAAGTAACAATTAAATGGTTTATTGTGGTCAAGGTTGAAGACTTTCTCTACGGAATCTGTGAAGCTATTGATGGGGAGAAGGATCCACAGTGCTTAATGCTAACTTTTTGCATTGTTGAGGTTGTGGCACAAGTATTTCCCGATGATCTGCTTGCAAGTTTTGCCAGCGACCTTTTTGAAATTTTAGGCTGTTCCCCATTCATTTTACTCATGTAAGCTTGGTTTATTTACACAAACTGTATTCTGTTTGTCCTTTTACTTTTATTCTGTAGTTGAAATTTGAATTAGCATAGGTTATATTGATCGGTTAAATACCACTAGAAGGAAGTTGGATTATCCGGTTAATCAGATATAAGATTAATATGAGATCACTTTTTATATGAAGTATTCCCTTGGTTCATGTATATTTTAAACCATATTTGTACTTTTGTCTGGATATCTCAACTGTCATTTATGACTGTAACCTACCCCTTTCAGTATTGGGGTTGTTATTTTCTAAATCTTTCTTCGATGCATTTGCTGTTGTGAGTTTGAGAATAACCATGTGTTTGTCTATAGACATGCGCATGGGTTTGTGGTTTTAGGATCCTTTACTCACATCAGGGAAGCAATGTATCATCTTATTTAGTAGACATTTGGATTTTTAGTGGCTTTATCTCTTGGTTTTATAACAGAGTATATGGGGAGTGTGGAACAGTGAGCCCCAAGCCAGCAGTTAAAAGGATAAGTTGTTTTAGTGGGTTGTTCTTCAGGATACTTCTTCTCAGTCTGCTATTTTATTCAATAAACAATATGCATTGTTATTCGCTTTTATATATCTGCTGTAAAAAATGCAGAAGTGTTTCGGACTGATAATGGATTAGATCTGAATGTTTGAACATTTGTGTTCTATTGTTGTGACAACTAATCTTCTATGAACATGAATAACATTTGAGTTCCCCTTTGGTTGCTCTTCTTCTATTTTGCTGACTTGGGATCTGGATATTATTCTTTATGTCTTTTTGTCTGTGGATTTTACTGTCCTACATGGTTTGCTATTTTGTTGATCTACGCTTTGAGATTTTCTTTGTATACATTTACAGTCTACGGGTGAGGACTTTGATGTGAAAAGAGATGATCTTTCATCTGCATTGATGGTATGTAATTCATTGTTGTCTACTATGCTGCCTTTTGGCCACATTTGGTTAAAGTGAATTCCTAAAAAAAATTAAATTTTTTTATTTTTATATCTCCTTATTTGTTCTTATTCCTCAAAATGTTGTATGGATCCTCCTTAAATGGGAAAGTAAAAAGCATATAAATTTTTATTTTCGAAATTGATTGGAATCCGTTAATATATTCACCCCAAAATCATTATCATGACTCTCAAGATATCTTATTCTTACCGCCCCCCATGCTGCAAAGGACTTTGTTTTACTTGTTAATGTTTAATATACTTTGTTAACCATCATTTTTTGTTGTGTATTTGGCCTTCTACTTGGCCAACGATTGTTGGACTAATCCAATTCTCTCTCTCTTTTTCCACAGCGGATAGCAAAACATGCTGGAGCAATTTGGTCATTGATAAAGGATGCGATATACTTTTCACTGGAGCCTAGTCTGTTCTTTGGTTTGGAATCACTGGATGGCCTTGGCTTTGAGGACAATGCAATTTTACGAGAAGCTCTAACTCTTCTGCAGACAGTTATCAAGCAAAATACTGATTTGTTTTTAAGTCAGATTATAGCTGATGAAGAAATAAATTTTATTTTCAGATCCATATCTAATTTTAAGAGTTACAATAACATTCCTATGGAAAGCAAGCAGAAACTACATGCGGTTGGTTGCATCCTTTCTGTCTCTGTCAAAGCTTCTCTTGCCTCCTGCAATAGAGTTATGGAAAGTTTCTTCCCCAGCTTGGTGGATGCTTTGGGGCTTTCAGTCAGAAACTCATCTCAGGATTGGTTTCCAAATGATAATTATGTACTTGCTGAAAGGCTTAATCATGCAGCTCTTTATCTCTGCATTGAACTTATCGCAGCATGCCGAGATGTAATATCAGGCTCTGAACCATTCATGACAGAGTCTGCTCTTGCACATGAGAAATGGTGTTGCTTGATTCAGAGCTTTTCTGCTTCATTAACTAAGGCCTTCACTTTTACCTCGGCAACAAGCACAAATGAAGATGCTTATGATGCAGATGTATATTTTGGAGGTGAATCTTGTTAAACTTACGGATATCATTGCTTGGATGTCTGGTACTTGTGTGTGTGCATGTGTGTGTCTGGCTGTCTTTTCCCATTTGCATATCATTTGTTTAATTCTCTCTCAATAAGCTAGCCCGGTGATTATTAGGAGGTTCCACGGTATATGTTACATGAATTTGCATAAACCTGTTGATCACAAGTGTGTAAATCTGAAGTCTGTCTAATACTCAAATCTTGCATTCCAAGGTCAGCACGGATGTTTGGCATGCACGGATGTTTTAATATCCTCATCCCTGCCATGGGTAGTATATGTTATTATATAACATTATTGAAACTGTTTTATATGATATAGTTGAATATGATAATTTTGTCCATTAATCATATTTTTGTCTTAAAACATTACATGGGATGTGACATCATGGTTATATAAGTTGTACTCTGTCAAAAATACAACTTCAGCTGCCATGAAGTTCTGTGATTGATTAATTTTTTGGGCATTTTTGAAATAAATTAAAATTTAGTGCCTACTTGTAATTTTGTAGGGATGTTTCATAATGTATTAAAATATAAGGGACTAATTTAAAATGTTTTTATTGCTATATTCAAACGGTCTAACCAGCACTGTTTTAAAAACCGGACCGTCCAATCGGTTGGACCGTGAATCGGTCACTTGTCCGGTTCGGTTCACTCTCAAAACCATTATTATGTATTGAACCGTTTTAAACCGGTTAAAAACCTCGGATAATATCAGTAAACCGTCGGTCTGGTTTCGGTCCACATATTAACAAATAACAATCCCTAAATCCTAAACGCGCGTAGTCACGCTCACGCCCCTTTCTTGTCTTCTTCAATCTTCAGTTCTTCTCTTTCAATCTTTCTCACGAAAATTTCTAAGCAAACACTTTGTTCTCTGTGAAAATTGTCACGGCCCTTTGCTGCTGTCTTCTGCTTCTCCAAATCCCACCCAAATGGCATTTGAACTCTCTGAAATCGATGACGTCTTCCTTCCTCGTTGGAAATCGACGACGACAGCTTCGTTTCTCGTTGGAAATCGACGGCGATAACTTTATTCGTTGATGATAGCTCCATTCCTCGATCCAGGTACGCCATTCCTCGCTCCCTTTACATTTAAGTTAACACCTTTTACATTTTTCAATCTAAAGGCAAACCATAGCTAGAAGGTGTACATCTATCGGGTTTTTTAGTCTGAAATTGTTAGGGTTCTTGTGTGTTGAATGAGCAATTGATTTGGGGCTTTTTGCTGGGGTCTTTCTCGTTGTAATCTGGGCAAATTTGTGAGAGGGTTGCGTTTCCTTCTTGAGGCTAGGATAGGTCTTTGATTTCTTGCAGGTTATAGAGAGTTATTGAGTGATTAGGCTTGGGTTAAAGCATTGCTCTGATTCGGCAGATTGAGTGTGTAATTCTTAGTGTTTGATTTCTTTGAATCTTGTTTGTGTTGGATTGACAGGTTAATTAAAAATAAAAGTTAAATAAATTTATTTTAAAAAGTGGCACAGGTTCAATCCAAATGATTCTGGTTTTATTTGTGATCATGGACAAACGTTGTATTCGTGATAAGAGGCATCAATATTGATTTAAGTTCTTGTCTATCCTATGGTTTCCTTGTATCAAATCAAGTTTTTCGTTCCATAAACTCTTTAAACTAATTAGTGGTGAGTCAAACCGATCAGAGATAATATCGGATGTCATATGATTAGAATGTAGGGTTTTTCAAACCAACCAACGAATGAGTCTAATCGGTCAAAAATAGTGTCGAATGTAACCAGAACATCTCTGGATTGGATGAGAAATAATGTTGGGGCTTTCCACATAAACTAGAAATAAGCTTAATCTTAGATTTATAAAGGTGGGAGGCAAAATAATATTAACACATGATACAAACAAGGATGAAACTTGATTACGTGCATCTATAAATTTTATTATAGTTCTCAACATTAGTGTATCTAAGAGCAGAATTATATATTATATAATATTATGTCATATCATTTTTCAATGGATATATATTTGCAACCAATTAAAGCTTCATTTTTGGCCCATTTCAAATGGGAGTAGTTACTCATACATGAACTAATAGATTCGATTATTATTATAATAATAAAATATAATACTATAAATGATGGATATATAGATGAGTGGCTTTCATACAGATGAAGAGGAATGGAATTCCATATTATGATGGGAAAGGAAATTAAAAACAAAGCTGGTTGTGGATAAGCTTAATGCCTTTCCTGACTCACCTCAATCTTAAATTAATCCTCATAAATTTGGATGTTCAATCTATGGCATGTGGAGATGCTACCAACTAAAACTAATGATTTGATTTATTATTATGAATGTGAGAAACATTATAGGCAGCATTCAAACTTGTCATTTTTGTTTTTAGTATTACTCAAATTGGGGTGGGATCTGATATCCATTGGACCATCTTCATTGGATTGAGCACACAGTCTGGATTAAGCAGCTGAAGGTCCCTCTTTTTTGTGGTCACTGTCCAATGTGTTCCATTGTGTTTTTGAAATGTGCTTGTGTTGACAAATTTAATGTGGAGTATGCTGTTCTTTCCAAAACCTTGAAAGCTTCTTGTAGGTATATCTCTCTGTGACAATGGATTATATGGTATTTGTTTGTCTTTCTTCTCTTTTGGTGAGTCTTCCTTTTTATGTGCTGCTGAAACTTTAATTATTCATCTTGGATTCTGAATTGAAATCTCTGTGATTCCATTGCCATGTTCTATTCTTGATTTTTTTTTCTGATTTTTTTTTTCTGTTATTTTTGGGACAATTTGCGTAGATGGTGGTGATGGTTATGATGATGATGATGGTGATGAATTTTGATGCTAGTGTGTGAAGCTCAATCAACATAGAGACGGATAAAAGAAAAAACACTTGCATCAAATGTTTTGTTATTAATTATTATGTATTTTGTCATTTGATATGTAAATACAACATCATGTTTGGATTTGGACTTTGAATTGTTGTTAAATACTTAAATTATGTTAGGATTGTTGTTGAATTTGAACTTGGAATCATGTTAGACAGTAATTAAGTTGTTATTGTCTTATTGAAAAATAGAAATCTAAAAAAAATTGTTTTTTTAAAATGTGCTGACGTCATCATGATGTGTGATGATGTCATCGGTCCAACCGGTTGGACCGATTGAACCGTGACCCTACTATCAAAGCGGTTTGCCCTCCGATCCGATTTTTAAAACAATGCTAACCAGTTGGACTGGTCGACCAGGTCACCTTGCCAGGTCTCACAACAGATTGAATTTTAAAACAATGACTTAATTTGCTTGGAGGCCAAGGGGAATTCTTGAGACCAAGTCATCAGATCCTTGGTTATCAAGTGAGCAGCCCTCTAAAATGGGAAGAGGCGGTGGTCTTATAACATGATTTAGATTTCATTAATATAATATTGCAGCAAATTACTGCAACTTGTTGATCTCAGTAACTTCATGGAAGTCGCATTCTGTGATATAAATTATATACAAAAAACCATTAAATTAAAAGTAAATAGACAGCGATTTGGTGGCTCTTTGACAATTAAACGACCACAAAAGTCTTTCTATCAATTAAGATAATGAGCAAACCCCGAAGATATTTTTTTGTATTACTATAAATAAGGAACATTAGATTCTCTCTCAATTCATTCTAAGTACGTAGGATATCATATCAATAAAAGAGTCTTTGAAATTTCATACTGATTCTGAAATGGAATTATCACTGAAATCCATTGCAGTCTCCATAGTTTTGGTTACAGTAGTAACATTGGCATGGAGAGTGCTGAACTGGGTATGGTTGAGGCCAAAGAGGCTGGAGAGATACCTGAGACAGCAAGGTCTCTCGGGTAAACCTTACAGGCTTCTCTACGGAGACTTGAAGGAGGCCTCAATGATGCTAGAACAAACAAAATCCAGATCCTTCACTGTCTCTGATGACAGTACACCACGTATTGTTCCATTCCTCCATCAAGTGGTGAAGGATTACGGTATGTCAATCAGCTATCTTTTTAGTCATTTTTCATATATTACCTATATTATTGTATCTTCTACTAACATTTGTACATATTTGTCAAAATTGCAGGTAAAAATTCTTTTATATGGATTGGTCCAATACCTAGGGTGACCATCATGAATCCTGATCAACTAAAAGTAATATTTTCCAGGCTTAGTTATTTTCATAAACCTCGGGCGAACCCACTTGCCAAGTATCTTGCAACTGGACTTGTAGAGTATGAAGGGGAGAAGTGGACTAAACAGAGAAGGATTATCAATCCAGCATTCCATCTCGACAAGTTGAAGGTCCATTCATTCATTTTTTTTTTTTTTCCATTTAATAATTCCATATTCTAAACCTTTTTTGTTGACATTTCTTTTTGCCAAGAGTTAATTTTGATTTTGTAACTTGTTACAGCTTATGTTACCTGAATTCTATCAAGTTTGTACTGAGATGATTAGCAAATGGGAGAAATTGGTCCCTGAAGAAGGATCATGTGAATTGGATGTATGGCCCTTCCTTGCAAATTTGACAGGTGATGTGATTTCTAAAACAGCATTTGGAAGCAACTTCGAAGAAGGAAGAAGGATATTCCAACTCCTGACAGAATTAGGTGATCTTATAACAGAAGTATTACAATCGGTTTACATTCCAGGATGGAGGTAAAATAATATCTAATGTTCAAAAAATGATATGAGGAAACAATTTCTTTTTTTCTCATATATTACAGTTTCAAAAAACAGTTCTTGATCATCATAGTTCATTTAATTAACTTCTATTGCTTACATACATGTTTGTAGGTTTTTACCTACTAAGAGGAATAGGAGATTGAAGGAACTTGACATGGAAATCCGAGCTTTACTTCTGGGTATCATAAAAAATAGAGAGAAGGCAAGGGAAGCAGGTGAAGCTGAGAAGAATGACTTATTAGGTATACTCATGGAATCAAATTTTAGAGAAATTGAAGAACATGGAAACAACAAAAATGTTGGAATGAGTATAGATGAAGTGATTAAAGAGTGTAAGCTATTTTACTTTGCTGGTCAAGAGACTACCTCCGTTCTGCTTGTTTGGACTATGGTTTTACTGAGTAAACATCAAGATTGGCAAGCTCGTGCAAGAGAAGAGGTTTTCCTAGTATTTGGTGATAAGAAACCTAGCTATGATGAACTGAATCGCTTGAAAGTTGTAAGTATCATAATATATCATACAAAAATTCTCTTTTTTTTTTTGTTCTATGGAATTTGATTTTAATTACTGTATATTAGGTCACAATGATACTATATGAGGTACTCAGGTTATACCCTCCAGTAGTTGCTGTTGATCGAGCTGTTAACGAAGAACTAAAACTTGGGAACTTGTCACTACCTGCTGGAGTTGAGGTCACAACCCCAATTATCTTGGTTCACCATGATCAGGAACTTTGGGGTGAAGATGCAATGGAGTTTAAACCAGAGAGGTTTTCAGAAGGAATTTCAAAGGCGACAGAAAATCAAGTTTCATTCGTCCCTTTCGGATGGGGTCCTCGGATATGCATCGGACAAAACTTTGCTCTCATGGAGGCAAAAATGGCTTTGGCTCTAATTATGAAAAACTTCACATTTGAGTTATCTCCATCTTACGTGCATGCTCCTCATAAAGTTATTACTCTTCATCCGGAAAACGGTGCCTGCTTAATCTTGAGGAAACTGTAGTGTGAAACTGCCAATTGTAGACAAATAAGATTGACATTTTATTGTTAAAAGAAAATGAAGTTATTACATTTTATAGCGCAAAGCAAGTATCGCTTTGGCCCTGTAATTTTAAATATCAATATAACTTTCGAATTTGGATAATCTCTAAATATATAGTATTTATTACTTTACTGTTAGTCAGGGGTGAATAAGGTAGTTAATTGTACGATTGTTGGAGTCAAGTGACAAATTTAAGTTGCTTTGACAAGCGGGTGTAGGGGTTTTATTTATTTTTCATGGGAGAGGGGGTATGGAAAAAGTTTAATACTTTGTCTATTTCAATAGTAATCTGGATCTAGCATCCCTTTGTTTCAGTATAATTTGAATGTAAGAGAAAAAAAGAAATCGTGTAACATGATGTTCGATGGGTTGGTAGTCGTGACCTAATCGCGAAAATGGTTTGTTGAGAGATTTTAACCTAAGAGCAGTTAATGTTCTTTAGAAAAACCCTAATGATCTAGGTATAATTTAAAGGAACAAGAAGAAAACTATACAAAACTTATTTGGAAGCAGATAACTGTTTTCGTAATGTTAGATGTTTTTAGTGGGGTGTAAGTGTAGCCTGAAAAATGTGTAAAACCGTAGCTCAAAAGGGGGAAAAGAGGGAAACGCAAACCTTACGCGTTATTTTAGTAATAACTAAAACTCTTGGGGTCAATTTGTAAATTAGAAACATTCTCTCTGTTTCTAGTTTCCCACTTTTCTTCAACAAGACTGTTTAACTTACTTCGACTTGGTTCCTCTTAAGAACTCACAAAACCCTTTCACTCCCCTCATAAAACCCTAACTCATTACTCAATCTTTCAACCAAATCCAATGGTGCAACCGAGTCATCTGAGTCAGCACATTGAGTCATTCGTTAACTTGTCGAGCTCGCCCGCTCACCAGGTTCTGAATCGACAACTCTTGCTGTTATATATTCTTTTTCAATTTCTAGTTCTTGTGAATTTTTTGTATTTTTTTATAAAGTAGAATTGTGTTGAAAGATTATGAAAATTTGAAAAATTAAAACTTGATTCTAGAATATGTAACTTCAAGTAATATCTGTAGCAAACTGGTTTTTACTTTTAATTTTTTTTTTGGATTAATCTGTGAGTTAATTATGTCTGCGTGTTTATAGAAAAACAGAACTTGAATTTAAATTATTTAATTATAACTTTAATTATCTGTACATTTGTATGAAATAGCCGAGTTTGAACCTAAATTATGGATTTATTTGTTAATCACTGTGTTTAATATAATGCATTTTTTTTTTTAAAAGAATACTTATTAATCATACTTGTGGATGTTTATAGCTATGATGTATAATTGTACTGTGAGTTGATTACAGGCTGCAAGTTTGGATGCAGTTGTTTCTTTGTTGAAGAATAATGTGTTGACCATCGAAAAACTGGTATGGTTTACGTACATCGTTTTGTTTGCGCTGAGTTATTTTCTTCTTTTTGGTGATTTTCTTCGTGTGTGTAGTTTCCTGGTGTTTGTTTTTTACTATGGCATTTTTCAAAATATATGTAGGTTAGAGAGATGGATATGTATTTGACTACCACTGATGATGTCACTCGTGCAAGAGGTAAACATTTTAATGTGATATGTTGACTATGACGTTAAGTTGTTTAGGCTGTAGTTTAATTGGATTAGTGTATCACTATCATGTTCCTTTGATGATTTTGAATATGAAAAGAAGAAAAAGATAATCCAAAACATTTCGGGCTAGTTATGTTTTGATTGGCGATGCTAAATTTTTCTTCACTTACTGGTTATTTTTATATTGTTCTTTATTTCTTTCTAAGAATTGGCAAACAATTTGAGAATAAATCGTGGAATTTGCACTTCTTTTTCAGGTATCCTTCTTCTTGGAGAAGTCCTTTCAAATCTTGTGTCAAAGCCACTGGATGATGCTACTGTACATAGCCTGATAGCATTCTTCTCAGATAGACTGGTGAGTTTAGCATTTCTCTTTTGCAACATTATCTTTAAGAAGGATTAATGAATTTCTATTCTTTTATTTATTTTACAAACATTACTAACATTGATTTGCATGGGTTTACTTGCTTTCATTTTGTAACATTAGCATTCCATTCATTTTGGTTATATAAGATTGATTATTATCAGTTATATACATGATTATTTAAAAAATGGATAGATGATATTTTACTTGGATCAGGCAGATTGGAAAGCTCTCCGTGGTGCACTTGTTGGTTGTTTGGCACTAATGAGGAGGAAAAGTAGTGGTGGTGTGGTTACTGCAAATGATGCAAAAGCAGTTGCCCAGTCTTATATACAAAACCTACAGGTGCAGTCATTAGCACAACGTGATAGGAAGGTAAGACAGTTTACATACCATGACTGTGTGTACCTTGAGTAGTTCTGTTGGTAACCTACCATTGCAGTACTCATTGAAGTTTCTGTTTTGTCTTCATATTTTGGATGAACATTGTTGCAGCTTTGCTTTGAACTTTTGGAAGGCCTATTACAACGTTTTCCTGATGCCATTGCTTCACTGGTATAAGTCCTGCTCTCACTTTGTCTCAACTTATACTTTACAGTGAATAGTATTAATTTATCACTTTAGAATACTGTAAAATAATGAAAATAAAGGAAAAGTATCTGAGGCTGTATCCTGAAAAGCAACAGTTGCGCTAATGCAATTGTGTTAAGGTCTAGACAATGAAGTAACGATTCAACTTTAAGACTTTACAGATGCTTTTTAAGTTCAAGAAGGAAGCTATTATATTTTGTCCGCAACATATTGTCTGAAGTAGCTAGATCAACATTGCATTACAATGATGGAAAATATTAATCTGTTTTGTTAATTGAAGTTGTAACGTTATAATCAAATTAGTTTTCATAATCTGTGTAGAACTGCATCTGTATGCTTGGTGAACATTTAGTTTTATTTTATGTAAATTATAGAAATTCCTAGAGTTGAATGTTTTGGTTTTTAACTAGAATTAAATTACATAAGCTAAATCCAGTTGGGCATGTGTGATCCCTTCACGTTTCTCACATGCAGGTTTATTGCATTTCTCACTTTTGTTGTATGTGTTTTTGATCACTTTACCTTTCCTATTTCTGCATGACTTGTACTTCAAATTCTTTCTCTTACCCGCATACACACACACAAAGTGATTCATGCTGATGCTGACACACGCATATGTGTGCTTGCATACCTGACTCAAGACATGCACTTTCAGCCAGAAACATATTCAATAGATATCATTCAATAAATTTCTGCTCTTCTTATTTTTTAATTGATTTTCTTGACATATTTCCTTGTATTCCTTTTAAGTAACAATTAAATGGTTTATTGTGGTCAAGGGTGAAGACTTTCTCTACGGAATCTGTGAAGCTATTGATGGGGAGAAGGATCCACAGTGCTTAATGCTAACTTTTTGCATTGTTGAGGTTGTGGCACAAGTATTTCCCGATGATCTGCTTGCAAGTTTTGCCAGCGACCTTTTTGAAATTTTAGGCTGTTACTTCCCCATTCATTTTACTCATGTAAGCTTGGTTTATTTACACAAACCGTATTTTATTTGTCCTTTTACTTTTATTCTGTAGTTGAAATTTGAATTAGCATAGGTTATATTGATCGGTTAAATACCACTAGAAGGAAGTTGGATTATCCGGTTAATTACATATAAGATTAATATGAGATCACTTTTTATATGAAGCATTCCCTTGGTTCATGTATATTTTAAACCATATTTGTACTTTTGTCTGGACATCTTAAGTGCATTTATGACTGTAACCTACCCCTTTCAGTATTGGGTTTGTTATTTTCTAAATATTTCTTTGATGCGTTTGTTGTTGTGATTCTGAGAATAACCATGTGTTTGTCTATAGACATGCGCATGGGTTTGTGGTCTTAGGATCCTTTACTCACATCAGGGAAGCAATGTATCATCTTATTTAGTAAACATTTGGATTTTTAGTGGCTTTATCTCTTGGTTTTATAACAGAGTATATGAGGAGTGTGGAACAGTGACCCCAAAACCAGCAGTTAAAAGGATAAGTTGTTTTAGTGGGTTTTTCTTCAGGATACTTCTTCTCAGTCTGCTATTTTATTCAATAAACAATATGCATTGTTATTTGCTATTATATATCTGCTGTAAGAAATGCAGAAGTGTTTCGGACTGATAATGGATTTGATCTGAATGTCTGAACATTTGTGTTCTATTGTCCTGACAACTAATCTTCTATGAACATGAATATCATTTGAGTTCCCCTTTGGTTGCTCTTCTTCTATTTTGCTGACTTGAGATCTGGATATTATTCTTTATGTCTTTTTGTCTGTGGATTTTACTGTCCTACATGGTTTGCTATTTTGTTGATCTATGCTTTGTGATTTTCTTTGTATACATTTACAGTCTACGGGTGAGGACTTTGGTGTGAAAAGGGATGATCTTTCATCTGCATTGATGGTATGTAATTCATTGTTGTCTACTATGCTGCCTTTTGGCCATATTTGGTTAAAGTGAATTCCTGCTTTCTTTTTTTTTTTTTTTAAAAAAAAAATTGATTTTTTTTTTATTTTTATATCTCCTTACTTGTTCTTATTCCTCAAAATGTTGTATGGATCCTCCTTAAATGGGAAAGTAAAAAGCATATAAATTTTTATTTTCGAAATTGATTGGAATCCGTTAATATATTCACCCCAAAATCATTGTCATGACTCTCAAGATATCTTATTCTTACCAACCCCCTGCCCCCCATGCTGCAAAGGACTTTGTTTTACTTGTTAATGTTTAATATACTTTGTTAACCCTCATTTTTTGTTGTGCATTTGGCCTTCTACTTGGCCAACAATCATTGGACTAATCCAATTCTCTCTCTCTCTTTTTCCACAGCGAGCATTTTCCTCCACTCCTTTTTTTGAGGCCTTTGCCATTCCATTGCTCCTTGAAAAACTTTCTTCTTCTTTGCCATCAGCAAAGGTCAGTATCGATTTTAATTATATGTTGTTCTGCTAGTTAGGATTCATTATAATGATGTAATATTTGCTTCCATGGTTAGAATGTTATCTTTGGAGTGTTAAATCTGAGTGCTAGCTTTATGATTACATGCTTCAGGTTGATTCGCTGAAGTATCTCAGCAGTTGTACGCTGACGTATGGTGCAGACCGGATAGCAAAACATGCTGGAGCAATTTGGTCATCGATAAAGGATGCGATATACTTTTCACTGGAGCCTAGTCTGTCCTTTGGTTTGGAATCACTGGATGGCCTTGGCTTTGAGGACAATGCAATTTTACGAGAAGCTCTAACTCTTCAGCAGACAGTTATCAAGCAAAATACTGATTTGTTTTTAAGTCAGATTATAGCTGATGAAGATATAAATTTTATTTTCAGATCCATCTCTAATTTTAAGAGTTACAATAACATTCCTATGCAAAGCAAGCAGAAACTACATGCGGTTAGTTGCATCCTTTCTGTCTCTGTCAAAGCTTCTCTTGCCTCCTGCAATAGAGTTATGGAAAGTTTCTTCCCCAGCTTGGTGGATGCTTTGGGGCTTTCAGTCAGAAACTCATCTCAGGATTGCTTTCCAAATGATAATTATGTACTTGCTGAAAGGCTTAATCATGCAGCTCTTTATCTCTGCATTGAACTTATTGCAGCATGCCGAGATGTAATATCAGGCTCTGACCCATTCATGGCAGAGTCTGCTCTTGCACATGAGAAATGGTGTTGCTTGATTCAGAGCTTTTCTTCTTCATTAACTAAGGCCTTCACTTTTACCTTGGCAACAAGCACAAATGAAGATGCTTATGATGCAGATATATATTTTGGAGGTGAATAATTTGTTTTTCAGTCAGTAGGCGTCTTCCCCCTTGTTAAACTTACAGATATCTTTGCTTGGATGTCTGGTACTTGTGTGTGTGCATGTGTTTGTCTGGCTGTCTTTTCCCATTTGCATATCATTTGTTTAATTCTCTCTCAATAAGCTTGCCCGGTGATTATTAGGAGGTTCCACGGTATATGTTACATGAATTTGCATAAACCTGTTGATCACAAGTGTGTGTAAATCTGAAGTCTGTCTAATACTCAAATCTTGCATTCCAAGGTCAGCACGGATGTTTGGCATGCACGGATGTTTTAATAAACATTAATGTGTTTTAATATCCTCATCCCTGCCATGGGTAGTATATGTCATTATATAACATTATTGAAACTGTTTTATATGATATAGTTGAATATGATAATTTATCCATTAATCATATTTTTGTCTTAAAACATTATATGGGATTTGACATCATGGTTATATGAGTTGTAATCTGTCAAAAATACAACTTCAGCTGACATGAAGTTTTGTGATTGATTAATTCTTGCCTAATTATTTCATCAATTGCTCCTCTAAATGAGTAATGATTAATTGATAGTTCTTTTTCTTCTGAGCTAAATACAGTGAAGGGTCTGCTGATTCTGGGCACATTCCCTGGTGGCTCTTTAATAATATCAAAATCTACATTTGAGAATATTTTGTTGACATTGACATCAATTATCACTGCGGACTTCGAGAAGACTCTGTTATGGAAGCTGGCACTAAAGGCACTGGTGTACATTGGCTTGTCCATTGATAGATGTCATGCGTCTGAGAAGGAACTGAGCTATATGGGTATTGTCATTGAAAATATTGTTTTATTGGCATCTTTCAATGATTTAAGTATGCCATTACCACTCAAACTGGAAGCAATTTCCGAGATTGGTGCAAGTGGATCAAATTATTTGCTGAAAATTGTTCAAGGACTAGAAGAAGCTATATGTGCCAATTTGTCTGAGGTTTATGTACGTTCAGCTGATAAATTCTATGTTCTTTAAGTAGAAATTTTTTTACTTAAAAGTCATGAAATGTCCTCGTTGAAAGAAGATATTGGTTCAGCATCATTGTTTCATCTTTTGATGCTGCTTATCTGTCTGGAGATGTGTGCAATTATTATTTGAACTAATCTGTGTTTCTAGTTTAACAAAGCATTATCTAAGTAAATCAGAGTAGTGGTTTCACCAACTTTGCTCTGAGGATGTTTCGTGGGCTGCTCAAAGCTAATTTTTAAAATTAATTCTTTTCTTTTGATGGTGGTTCATTTTTGCTTTCTATTTGATTAGGTCCATGGGAATTCTAAGTCAGCCGAAGTCGTAGTTCAACTTTTGGAATGCTACTCAAATAAGGTGTTTGCACGGTATACTCTCCATCCCGAATAACATTTTACCGTCTTTTTAGTTCATTTGACTATTCTTATTGCTGCAGTAGTGCAAAGACTCTTATGTTTGTATTCCCTCATTAGTGGTAAGTTAGAAACTTTTACTATTTAGAAGGTTATCATCTTTTAGAAAAATTTGGTGGGTGTTCCACTGCTGCTGGTTATGTAATGAGTTCAACAACAGTATTGGTTTGTGTTGCTTATGCCCTGCTATATTTTCCAACTTCTCAACTTAGGTGCAGCAAGTTTCCAAAAGCGAAACTAACTTAAGATGCTAGAAAGAGATGCTCCAAACCTTCATGTTAATCACAACGCACATGGTTCTGACTGTATTGTAGCTATTTTTTTTCCCTGGAATATTATTTTGCGAATGTTAAGCTCATGTAGTGTATGGATGGCATCACAGAATCTCGGTGCATATTTTCTTTTTAAAATGTAGATTGGATTCTGTGTATCTGTAGGGGTGTGCATGCTTGCGTGTGTCTGTGTCAAAACTATCATGGGCCAGAGGGACCACTCCCCATCTCCTATTTGTGCTCTTCTGGTCAGTTTAGAAACTAGTAGATATATTGGTAATCTTATAGATGACATGAGCTATATGGATAATTGCTGTCATCTATGCTTTCGGTGAAATTTTTTAAGAGAAAAATGAGGAAGTTTTCAATCATGTTTCCGCGCTCCTGCTTTTATTTTTCTAGCCATTTGACAGGATAAGATATAAAACCGATGTTGGAATGATCTCAGGATCCATGAAACTGGAAGCTCTGAGGAAGTCTTGCTGAGGTTTGCACTGAATATTTGGGGCCTACTTGAAAATTGTGCAGCTTTCAGTGTTCAGACCCATGAAAAAGTAAGTCTCATTGAATTTATTTTCACAGCACCTCTCTGGCTTTATGGATTATGTGGCACTGATATATTCATTGTACTGCAGGGGCTTCTTGATGCAACGATGAAGGCGATGAAGCTAGCTGTTGCAAGTTGTTCAGTGGAGACCCAGAGCATAATAGTTGAAAGAGCTTACAGTGTACTTTCATCAAGCACTTCTTTTCCATTGAAGGAGCCAATGGCCGCCATTCCAATCCAACTGAAAGGATTACAGCTCACTCAAGAGATAGACGTTGGTTCCAGTAGAGATGAATGGATATATTCACTATTTGCATCAGTAGTTATAGCACTTCATCCTCAAACACACATTCCAAATGTGAGGCTGGTATTACATCTGTTTATGACAAGCATTCTCAAGGGTAATGTTCCAGCAGCTCAAGCAGTGGGTTCCATGGTTAACAAATTTGGTCTGAATGCCAATGGAACAGATGTATCAAGTACATGTACCTTGGAAGAAGCAATGGATATAATTTTCAACACAAGTTTATGTAGTTTCAATGATAATGGTCCTTCAAGGATACATGGTGGGATGAATAATGGCAGTGAGATGGGTCTTAATAGTATATGCCACGGTGTTGTAAATAGTAGATCTCTTCAAATCCATGCAATTACTGGGCTAGCATGGATTGGAAAAGGTTTGCTTATGCGGGGGCACGAAAAAGTTAAAGACATAACTATGATTCTTATAGAGTGCTTATTGTCAAATGACAAAAAAGGTTCTTCGCCAGCAGAGCAGGAATCCTCAGAAGACATATCTGAGCAGGGTGTGCATCCATCTGTCATGAAATGTGCTTCGAATGCATTTCAAATTCTTATGAGTGATTCTGAAAATTGTTTATGCCGAAAATTCCATGCAACAGTACGGCCACTTTATAAGCAACGTTTTTATTCAACCATAATGCCAATTCTGCAATCTTTGATTGTGAAATCTGGGTCATCATTCTCAAGGTATGTATGCCTTTAAAAAATAAAATAAAAAAAATATTATGCCTTCGACACTCATAATAGACTATATCTAGCTTTAGTTTTGAATGATTTTTCTTATACCTTTGCATAGCGTTCATTTTGTGCAAATATATTGCTGCTTGAATTATATATACCAAGAAATATATTGTTGAAGCTGAATCTGATGGATTGCTGATAATTCCTTCTAAAAAAATTCAAATAAGAGCCTACAATAAGCCTAGTTTTGGGTTCATTTTGCTAAATCCAGTTAGTTTGTCTGTCCCAGTTTTGATGGGGCCTTGTTCTATATCATAGCATAGTACAAATGTTGACCAAAATGCTGTCAATCTATAAGATGTCGAGCACAATATTGGGTCTAGTTGCTACTTTGTATGATCGTTTTCATTTTTACACTTTTTTCTTTTTATCAGCTAATTATTCACTGATGTGTACTAGAGAGAAACATAATATGGATATTAAAGAAGAATGAAATTACAGCCTAAATTTAAGCATTTGTGAAATCTTAAAATAAGGCCAGGAGAATAATGTCTTGAAAGATTACATATTTCTTTAAATAATGAGTTTCAGCTCTGAACTCTCAAACACCTTGTTGTAGACTTGTAGTACAAATCCATCTGACATGATAAATTGATCTTGAATATTGATCAGAAGTTATGTGCACCAGGTACAATTAACTGACTAGCTTTGCCATCTTGAAGAAATATTTATTGTCCATGTTGTGAGGAATGATGTAAAAACCAATTTGAACTGTGCAATTACTTAGTGAAGCTGCTAATCTGATTTCAGATCAATGCTGTACCGGGCTTGTGCATACATAATGTCAGATACTCCCTTAGTTGTTCTCTTGAATGATGCCAAGAAGGTTAGTGTTGAATAATCTAAAACGAATGGTTTTATATCGGATTACATCAAGCAGGATTTTTTAATTTTTGCTCAAAGTATAATATTTTAATTTTGCAGGTAATTCCAATATTGATGGAGGGATTATCTGTGTTATGTAGTGATATTTTGGATAAAGATATACTGTACAGTCTCCTGCTGGTCATATCTGGGATATTGACGGAAAAAAATGGTAAGTCTGCTTGTATGCATATATGTTACTGGATTAAAAAAATTCTCCTTTCATGATGGGTTTGTGGTATGATGGCCCTTAACTGAAGTAAGTAATTTATGTTTTAATTTTTGTACTTATGACTGCAGGACAAGAAGCAGTCTTAGAGTGTGCTCATATCATCATTAATCATCTTATTGGACTTATTACCTACCCTCATATGATGGTAACAGATTTTCTCTGAAAGCAAACTTATTTTTTCGTAACTTGTCCCGTCAGTGTGTTCTTGCATTTGAAATAGCCGGTAACCTTATTAAAATTTTCAGCTTGTTCGAGAGACAGCAATTCAGTGTCTGGTTGCCATGTCTAGACTGCCTCAAGCACGGATTTATCCCATGAGAGTACAGGTTAGTTAAGAGCAGAACATAATTATCAGCATTTGCTACAATAGGGTTATGCCGTTATCTGTTTAGTTGCTTTTAGTATTTGCAGTACCTTATTATAGAATATCTCCTCAAATCTGAGTCTGACTTACTTGCTAATCCAGAAAGCCACCATCCCACTTGTCTCCTCTTATGATTTTTCTTTTCTAATTGTGTTTATTAGGTACTACAAGCAATATCCATGGCACTAGACGACCCAAAGCGAGCTGTTCGTCAGGAAGCTGTAAGATGCCGGCAAGCATGGTGAGTACTTTAGTTCTAGTTTTGGTTCAGATGCTTTTGTACGTTTTTGATAGTCACTGCCATTTTTGTGATCATAAAACAGGGCACCAGTTGCATCAAGAAGTCTTCATTTCTGAAGATTTAAGCGATTTTTCCTTCTGAAAGAAGTGAATATGGAGATTGCTTTTAACATGTCTCAATTTTTTTTTTTTTTTCCCTTTTGTAGTATTGTTCATAAAATATTCGATCAAATGTAGTTGTAAATATCCAAAGTGGTTAGAAGATTTTCTTGTTATTTAAAGAAATGAGACTGAATAGTGAGTTATTAAATTTCTTTATATATATATATATATAATTTGGGTTTTTTTTTTTTTTTTAATATATTTAAAGTTGCTATTTTATACCGTCCTGACCAAATCATCAATAACTTATTCTATGATGTTCGTAAAAAATCTATAAGTTCATTCATTTAGCCTAGTCAAACCCAATGTTTTAAAACACAATCTGGGGTGAAACGCGGCAAAGCTGCTAGGTCTTGGGTTGACCGGTTTGATCGATCGGTCAAACTGAGTGACAAATTTTAAAATTCGGCAAATATACCCTTGAAAATTATGTTAAGTCCTTACATGTTTGAAATTTATCAAACACACCTCAAATACAAATCGGCGGTTGATTGGTTGGTCACAATGACACCTCAAATGCAATATTAATTATTGCTTGAACCAATTCCTTAGGAAATCTACTTGAGATTTAGCTGATTATGATCAGATCTCACAACGTTGACGTGGATAACCCTTTCCATCACCTTGAAATTACTCCCTTTGCCTTTCGACCAAAACTCATCTCACCCCACCCCTTTTAGCCTCAACAATTGTTGGCAAAAGTCTACTATTGTCACCGCTAGTTTTTTTTTTATTTCCGATCGATTCACTCACTAGAAATTAATTCTGTCATCACCATTGTACTCATCAACACTTTCTCTTCAAAAGCTTCAACATCCTAGCTTTCAATTATTCGTCGATCATTATCCCAATTTCTAGAGTTTTTGATGAATAGTAAAACAGATAATCCGAACGGGTGAAAGCCCCAGGTCTCGGTTGAACCAATTTAATTGGCCAAGCAGGGTTTTAAAACAATGGTCAAACCAAAGAAGCTTATTCTATGATGTTCAATCATCAACAATCATTCATGTATTAGCTTATCAAAGAGGTACCAACCATTGAATTAACATTTACACATAAAATGGTGAAATATATTGGTAAGGTTGAATCAAATTTTAGCCAAGTTTACCAAATTGAAAAAATACAAATCAAAGTGAACCATTAATCATAGAACAAGCTTATATTCATTGCTAAAATACTTGTTTGTTTCAAAGATGAACATTCTCACTATGACACCGTAACAAGATTTCTCTAATGTTCAACCGAGTTTACACTTCATTTTTTTACTTATGGTACTGAAGGGAGGAGCCTAAATAAATTAACACCCGCCAATATCAAGAAAATGCTATAATCGAGAAAATGTATCCTATTTGAAATGACGAAATACTCAGCCAATTATATCTTGTAGCTGGTCGTCTGGGAGTAATCGGGATCTAGTTAAACCTTTATAAATCTAATTAAATAAAACTAGACCCTGAGCACTCCTAAGCTGACCAGCAATAAACTAGACCCTGATCACTCCTAAGCCGATCAGCATTATGATATAATGTCTGTGTATTCCAACCTTCCAAATCGGATACATTTTCCAGATTATAGCATTTTGGAAAATTTTCCTTCCAGGTACCCTCAGTATCGATGGCCTTCAATCAGATAAGTCATCTTCTGCTCCACTAGAATGATACAGATCTTGGTGCCGCGAGAGCTTTCGTGATCTTCCCACCCCATCTTCGGTATCTAACCTTGCCATCTTTGAGCTGGTCCCCTTTGAGTTTGAATAAGCCTGAAAGTAGCATCAATATGTCAAAACATATCCCAAAACTAAAATCTAATGTATAAGGTGAACTTAAATATAGAGTTCCACCATACCCCAGCATCCTTCAGTTCTATTACAGCGACACTTGATCGCCGCCTTACAGTCAGTCTTGAAGGTGCAGGAAAATGCTCAACATCCTCGTTAGATCTCCCCTCTCTGGCCCTCTTCTTTCTCAAATTCAGTTTTGTGGGGAGAGGCTGCATCATTTTGAGAAGTGTAAGAACCACAAATCTTACCAACAGAAAACATGTGCAATGGAAACATAAATCCTATTCGAGTGTATACCACATAGCGAGCTTCGTCATCATCAAATGAAACGAGGTATGATGTTGGATCATCGGCGTCATCACCCCGCACCTGTTGGAAAGAAGATATAGCGATCAATCATTTTCAATTCACGAACGAGTAAAATGCTAATATGGTAGATAGAATGATTAGAATCAATGAACGTACATCCCAATTATACTCGCGAACCCAAGAAAATGAGACATCTTCACTCTCATCATACATATCCTTCGATAGCTGCCACCAGAAAGATACAAGTAATTAATAATGAAGTAGCCTTAGCAGGACATATATTACTCTATGAAATGTTCCACGCCAAAATGTGCAAGCTTACACAAGCAATATCTACCTCATCTATGGAAGGGACCATGTATGCCAGAAATTTATCTGGGTTAGCTGGATCGGCACCTGTTGCCACATAACTTTTCATAACAGCCTGAAACATACCAAGAAGAATAGATGATCAATATAGTATCATAGCCATCTAGGAAAAGATTAGAAAAAGGCAAATATGAGATATAGTAATTTAAAATCTTGAATTCAATTGGGACACAAAGTCTTGTCTATGGATATATTGCAATCAAATAGATATGTGGAGGTTAAAGGTAGTTATTTTCTTTGCCACCTTAGCAACTCATAAACCATTGGACTTTAATGAATTGATGGCTAAAAATTACAATTAAAAATTTAAGTCCAAATTTTAAGTTGATAAAGCTTAATGCTTAAATAAATAAGCCTACGCTTTGTCATGAATAATTTTTAATGAACCATCACTGTTATACATTTATGCTACAAAACCGTTCTATATATAACTGACCCGTGATTCATGCTCATCACGGACAGACTGGTCCAACTTGCTGTAGATTTCTGAATCTGCTGTTGGAACACCATCAAATAAAGCCACAACAAATTGATCATCGTACCTGGCAAAATAGCATCACAAGGCTCAAAGTTATTACGAACATGATGTTATGTGGTATAATCATCAATGACTAAAATTTGAAAATAATATTCAATCAGCCAACAGCCAAATCGTCTATTATGACTGGAGAAATAATTTTCCATTCAACAAACACTAAGTTAATTTAGAGCATTATTCTACTTATGAAGAGCACATGCTTGATGAAAACAGTTCAATCAGCCTTGTATTCAAAACAACACAAGCTACGGAAATATTGAATTCACCAGTAGTCCCGGTTTCTATATATTCTTTCCAATAAAAGAAGAGAAACTAACTCACTATGAAGCTTCATCGAGCTTGAATTGAAAATGATTGCTCTAAAGAAAAGACAAAAAAATTAAAGGCACAAAATTATTCATACCTCTCAAAATCAGGTAACAGAGGCCAAATCTCAACAGGACGTAAATCTTTATTGGTTGAATGAATAGGGCGCAGCTTTGATGCCTCAAATGATGCTTGAATGTCCTTAATCTGTCTGTCCCTGAAAAAATATTTGACGTTTTCAATAAAAAAAAAGGGAAAGTTCCCTCATAATTCTTTTACGGTCCAATAATGTATTCAAATGGACAGGTTTGGATAGAACAGACCTATCATTAAGGTTATCTAAAATGTTCCGGCCTCCCTTCATCTCTTTCAGTTCTTTTGCTTGTTTTTCAGTCAAAGACTGCAAAAACCAATGTATTTTGTTACAGCAAAGCTTTCATTAATATTTGTCAAAAAAATATCAGATATAAAACAGTGTACTTATCAAGTACCTGTCTTGTTGATTCCATGCTAAGAGGAGAGATATACTGAGTCTTAACCAGCCAAGAAACACCTTTATCAGTCGGCCGCTCTTTTTTCCTTATACCATCTTTCTTTACTGGGGTAACCACATCATCATCACGCAACAACTCTTCATCTTCTGGAGCAAGAGGTATTCTGACGCCCTTGGGAGGACTAATTAAACAAGCAGAAATACAACAATCAGGACTGTCATGACAGCAAAATTATGAGATTCTTAAACAAGTTTAAACTGGTAAGAGATAATACTTGTAAACATTAAGGTCAAGCAGGTCAAGAGGTATCCCAAGATCTGGCTCAACATACAGCTGGGGCTTGTAATTTTTCTCCAGAGATGTAATTGTGTATCTTGTAAATCTGCATAAGAAGATGAACATGGCATTATTACACAATAAAATCAGAATATGAATCTGGACACATGATGACAACAAACTAAACTTTTTCCCTCGATCTTTGCAACTTCAAGAGGACAAAGGCTTGTTTCAAGTCTTCCATATTCTAGCCTTCAACATTGTCATTCAACGCATGCTACCAGCCGTATGAATTTATCTGGCCTTCATTTGCCTTATCCATGTCATCTCTTCTTGGTGACAAATAATTCTTGGATAATTTTGATCAGTTAACATAAAAATATAGAAAAGTAATTCTAATTGTCCATTAAATTCTTCACCACCAAACATGTTCCAATCAGATATACACTTTGTCAATCAGAGCACAAAATAACATAACTGCTGTAACTTAAGTAGAAATGGCCCAAAACTTATAATTACATTTTTATACACACATGAAAGGCACCAATATGTCAAGATAATTAAGAAATGTTGCATACCGATCTTTGTCTTTCTTCAAAGCCATAAGCTTTGGCTGTGCACTTGGGTCAGGAAGCTCATTACGGAATCTACATAAGAGTTCAGGGGTTAAAACAGCATGTCAATGGTACAAGAGAACAAAGTAAAAACTTGTTAAAGACTCATGATGCTTGCCCAACATATCATGTTGCTATAATCTAGCTTCCATAATTCATTAGTGAAAATTCATAACAAATACAACATTCAACAGGTAAGAATGCACCACACACCCTCGCTATGGCATAACTAATGCAGATTGTTTTGTTTTTCAGGATATAAATCCACTATAATATATATTTTCGTGCAACTTGTGAAAATTGAAGGCTCCAAACAGTACACAAACAAAACACAACACAACAGCAGAATACATACTAGACATATCGATACTCACTTCAACTTGCACAAGAACGTGGTGGGCTTTTTCAACCTATTCTCAATCCTCTCACCACTCAAAAATGGAGCAGCCCTCCTATCCCCCATTCTTGACCCTACAATGGACCCATGGCCTCCTTTCCCAGAAGTCATCATCTGAGTCTTCTGCATTACTGCATTCTGAGACTCCTTCATTTGTTGCCTATGCTTCTCCTCTTGCCTCTGCTTCTCATACTCCTTCTTCTTCCTTATCCTCCTCTCCTCCTCCGTCTCTACTCTCCCTGAACCTCCACTGACCTTCTTAACCATTTGTGGCGGCACTGGAGGCTTGTGCTGCCTCGAATGCCCGTGATCACGAGAATCACGCCTAGAAACCTCCTTAGACACCCTTTTATCACGATCAAGTCGCGAACCTCCACCATCAATCTCCTTAGGAGGAGGTGGTGGTGGAGGAGAACTGGGAGGTGGTGGTGGCGGGATAGAGGAACTAGGGGGCGGAGACGAAGGTGGTGGAGGTGGAAGTGGTGGTTGCAATGGCTGCATTGGTGGTTGAAGATGATACATAGAATTTTGTGTATACTGGTTAGATGGATAATACATTGGAGGCTGCTGTGTTTGTTGTTGTGGAGGAGGAGGTGGGGGTGGAGGGGGGTAGGATGACTCCGGGGGCGGTGGTGGCGGTGGCTGAGCATAAGGGTATTGTTGGTGTGGTGGTGGAGGTGGTCTTGACGGAGGATAATTTTGTTGTTGTTGTTGTGGAGGCATTTGGCCATTATAACCCCAGTTCTGATTGAACTGATTTGGCCTCTGTGGTTGTTGTGTTGATGACGGTTGTGGTGGAGGTGGTGGAGGTTGAGTAGGGTTTTGGTTCGGCGGCGGCGGTGGCGGTGGAAACGAGGATTGTGGTGGTGGTGGAAATGGTCTATATGACGCCATATAAATCAAAATTTCAAATCTAGACAATTACGATTAAGTTTTTTTTTTTTTATTAAAAAATCCAGACCCCAACAAGCAAAAACAGAATCAAAAAACTCAAAAACCTAAACGAATCTTAATTCTCCAAATCCAGAACAAAACCCTAAAGGAGAGAACAAAGTGATTCAAAAATTTTCTGGGGTTTTCTCAACTCTTCTTGATTGAATTCTAAATAATTCAAAACCCCAGATTCTAATTTCTCTCACACTGTTCAAAATAAACAAAATTAAAAATTCACTGACCCCAAAAATAAAATTCAAAAACTTCCCGAAAGCAAGAACAAAATCAAGTTATCAAATTAAAGCTCTTGCTGATTAACAAGACCAACAAAAACCCATAAAAAACAAAACTTATAGAAAATTTCTCTCTAAACAAAAAAGAAGATTTGAAGTGAAGTGAAAGACCAAAACAGAACATTCGTTTATATACACATTCAAAGAGTTTCAGTTACTTTCAGAGTGTGTAAAAACAGAGGAGTCTGTTTGTCTTTTTATGAAGAAACATGTTAAGTGTGATGGGAGCACATTGATTTCTGTGAGTTTTGGATTCATTTTACAGGTCAGGTACTGGTTTTCTTTTTGTTTAGATTCTGGTTTATCGGGAAATATCGGCCGAAACACAGTTCTCAGGACCGAGATTCAGCGATATTTCGGGTTTGTACTTATTGTAAGCTGTTTTTCATTCAATTTCTTGGTTGTTTATCTTTAATTGAAATTCTAATTATGGCAATTTGTGTTTAATTTATAATCTGTCAGGTTGGTTTTTGAGAATCTAGTAATTATCACAATTAATTGATTTGTTTTTTATTCAACTAAAAATTTAAAAAAAAAAAATTATCCGTGGGATTAAAAAGAATAATAATAAATTTTTTATAATATCAGAATGTATTAATATGAAAAAAAAAAAAAAAATTAAGGAATAGAAGAATATATATGTTTCAGAAATAGAAAAATTAATGTAATATTATAAGTAAAAAAAAATTAATTCAAAATATTTATTATATCTTTTTTATAACTTGATAACTATAATGTTTGAAAATTTATGCTTAATAAAAATGACTTTACAATGTAATCTATGTTCCTAAAATCTAGTTATGACATCCTCAAAAAGTATATACAAATATGAAATAATAAATGTTTTAAATCCAATCGGTTATTTAATTAATTTAATTTATTTATTTATTTTTTGTGGTTGAGTTGTTCAGACTAACTTGCGCGCAACTTAACTAATCATCGGACCACAAACCAAGTGGTTATTAAAATTTTTACAAAGAGAAAACTAAAACCAACGATACTCTTTAAAGTACAAAAGAGAATGGTGATGAATTAATGGTATAATGGCTACAATATCTAAACAAGATTCAATCCATGGAATAAGATTGACAAAATATGATGTAACATTTATAATATCCATTGACATTTTAATAGTATGAAGAACATCATAAGAACAATCAATGTATAAATTTATTATCCTTAGTTCATATGCAATATATATATATTTGAACAACAATTCTAAATAGAATCGTGTATTCTCAAAAGAATAAGTGAACTTACATAGAGAGAAGATTTCTAAGATCGATGTCCATTTTAGCACAATGAATAGAGCAAAAATGTTGAGAGAGATTATGCTATGGTTATATCTTTCTCCACTTTTACCTTTAGAATTGAAATAAATAGGGTTTTCTTCACTGGTCTTCCTCGGTCTTAACGGGTGAAAAGAAAATCTAACAGACATTGTTGTTTTATAAAGTTATGAGAACCGTTGATTTGTGTAAACTTTTCTTTCCTAAATGGTTTTGTTTACTTGGAATGAATAATAGTGCATGATATCCATTTGTCAACTTGCCGCTTTTCTATTAATGAATTAGACGGTTCGACGAATCCGTAGATTACATATATAATACACTTACATGTTCCATTTGTCAATAGCTCATACTACCTTCACTGAAATACTATATTACATAAATGCTACATACAAGGTATTCTTCACTTATCTTTCTCGATCTTAATGGAGGAAATCCAACGACCGTTGTTGTTATAAAAAGATATGATAGTCGTTGATTAGGTTATAATTTTCTTTCCTATAATGGTTCTCTTTACCTAAAAAAAATCATTACACATAGTATCCACTTGTCAAAACTCACTGTTTTTCTGTCAATGAGCCAGACGGTTCATTGAATTCGCAGATTACATATATAATACACTCACACATATTCCATTTGTCAATAACTTGTCTGCATCTCATTTTACCTTCACTAAAATATATACTATATTACATAAATAGCACATAAATGCTATAAATATGGTTTTCTTCAATTATCTTCCTTGGTCTTAATAGAAGAGCAAAAAATCCAACGGTCATTGTTGTTTTATAAAGTTATGAGAGCAGTACAATTTTCATTTGTAAAATGGTTTTGTTTACTTGAAAAGAATCAGTATGCATGATATCCATTTGTCAAAATTTAAATTTTTTTTTATGGTTCACTGAATCCATAGATTACATATATAACACACTCGTACACATTCTATTTGTCAATAACTTGTCACCATCTTATAGACTTATACTACCTTTAATGAAATACTATATTACATAAATAACAAATAAATGTTATAAACAGGGTTTTATTTACTTATCTTCATTGGTCTCAACGAGTGAAAAAAAAAAAAAAAAATTCAATAATCAATCTTGTTTTATAAAGTTATGAGAACCATTAATTAGGGTATAATTTTCTTTCCTAAATGATTTTCATTTTCTTGAAAAGAATCATTATGTATGATATTCATTTATCAAAACTTATTGCTTTTCTGATAGTGAACCGTTCGGTTCACTGAATCCACATTTTACTTATATAGTACACTCATACACATTCTATTTGCAATAATTTGTGAGCATTTCATACTAACTTAAGTGAATTGCTATAGTACATATATTACTCATAAAATCATATATCTAAGGCCTACCATTGGTTAGAAACTTATCAAAAGCCATTGAGGCATAATTTACTTTTCAAGAATATGTTCTGCCTAGCTACCATTAAGCTTAGCTAGTAACACCTCATGAAACTCCTTAATCTTCATGCATAAAGGGCGTGGCTTCTTCTATTGATAAAACAAGTGTTAGCCTTCAAAGACCTTGTGGAAATGACACTGAACAGAATGAGTAACCCCATCACTATGTCTTTGATGTATTAGCCTTCCTTATCCAGTGCTAACGCATCGAAGACGGTCGTCTGCCTGATGCAGAGATTCCAGTGAATCAAACCAGTTGGAAACAACAATGCCTCACTAAGTTCCATTATTTAAAGGGTTTGCCAGTCTTCAAATTTACCAAACAATGAAATCTCTGCACTTTGAAGAAATGAATAAAGATGGGGTAGCAAAAAACGCTTCTTTGATCACACGACCGTCTTATAGTTCCGGCGTTGCTGGACTTCCCTTAGAGATGCAACCCACTTTCCCTTTCGAGTATAAGTGCGGGCGAAAAAGCTCAACATCTCTTCCTTGCGGGTCATGCTCACAAACTGTCTTTAGCCAAAATTTCTGGCCACCATTACCATCAATGGTCCATCCTACAAGAAATATTCTACTCGAATTTTACTAAAATAAGAATTAGTTTGTTTTTCTGATTCAAGTTGAAAAAATAGACCGAAAATTAAAATAAGCAGAACAAAGAGAAAGCACATATGGAAATTGTTAAATAAAGAGCAAACTTGTGTTTGAAAACAGTCTACCCACTGTGAATCATTTGTTCCTTCTTCTTACGCATAAATTGAAGTTATCTAAGGTATAACTAACCCCAGTAATTAAAATGTTTGTCATCCAATCACAAGAGAATTCCTTGACTATAGTTAACTAAAATGGCTAAAGTGCTTGCCATCCGAACCACAACGGGAGAGCGTGAAATCAAAGTTCGTAAGAAAGAACCACAATGTTCCAAAAGCACTGAATAATTTCTCTCAAGCCTGTTGTTAGTAACAACAACTACATTATCAAACTTTTAACAAGAAAACTCAATCACACAGGGCCTTAAATATTTCTTCTTTGAAACTACTGCCATGAAGATGGTTCAGATTCTCTGAATCTTTCATACATTGAAGATGGCAAGGGAGAAGTAACCTTTCTTAATGGTAAAAATAAAGTTTCGAACTTAAAAGGCAATGGTTCCTTTGGTTAGTTAACGACAGCGCCAATCTACCGTTATTTAAACGTTAATTTCGACACACCTTTAGTTAACAGTTATGAAATGTTGCCGTTACAGCCGTTAGTTAACTGCAACGGCAATTCCCGACTGTTAGTTAACAGTTAATTAACGTTTCTGCGGAGAAAGGACGGGCTTAGTTTTGGGCCTAGTACATGGGTTAAAATGTAGTCCAATTCAGTAGAAATGGATATTCATTATAACTCATTTTGCATTTCAGGTAATAAGATTCTACAATTTATTTACAAAATATAGTATAGATTGTTTATGATACTTTTGTTTGATATCAACAATTAAAAAAAAAAAAAAAATCTTAAAAATATATATATTTTTTTAATTTTTTGTCCATTATACACCAGATGGTGGCGAATTAAATGCAATCAATTAAACATTGAAAAGGTTGTGTTCTAGGATTCATTCTTGATAAATGTTGAAAACAAATATAAGAAATGTTTGATATGATTCTTGCTATGCTATACTATACTACATAGATTGTGTTCTAATAAAAATCTTGAAAGTAGCAAAATAATATACACATTCTATTTGTTAATATTCACTGTCTTTTCGTCCAATTCATTAGATTATATATGTAATTCTAGATTCAACTATATATACTTAGAAGAATAAGTGAACTTACACAGCAAATCACTTTTAGAGCACTGTTCATTGTGGCACAATGAAGGAGCAAAAATGTTAAGAGATATCATGCTATGGTTATATTTTTCTCCACTCTTAACCTTAAAAATAAAATAAATAAGGGTTTCTTCACTAGTTTTCCTCGGTCTTAATGGATGAAAAAAAAAAAAAAAAAAATCTGACGGCCGCTATTGTTCTATAAAGTTATGAGAGTTGTTGATTAGGGTATAACTTTCTTTTCTAAAATGGTTTTGTTTACTTGAAAATAATCATTATATATGATATCTATTTGTCAAAACTCATCCTTTTTCCCCTAATGAATCAAACAGTACACTGAATATGAAAGAACTAAAGAGCTTTTGCAATCAAAGAAACAAATAACCACACACAACTATCACACGAGTAAAGAGAACGAAAACACGCATGATTTATCCTGGTTCACCCAAAACTAGGTTACGTCCAACAAAATCAATATTATTGAAATATTTCCTCATCTCTTTCATTACAATGAATGTATCTATTATGATTTTTCTATCACTCATACAAGAAAATAATGTCTTTATATACTAGGTTATGAAGAAAAATATAATACAATTAGGATCCTTATCCCTAAGCTCAACCCTATTAGGAGTTATAATCCTTAGAGAATCCTATCACGATTATACATGGTATAAACCAAACCACTTACAAACCCCAAGTGCGTCGTGCAGAGCAACTGCGACCTCTATTGTTGAAGTGGTTGCCAACTCCAACTGAATTCCCCAAATTACATATATAATACACTCATACACATTCAATTTGTTAATAACTTGTTAGCATCTCATACTAACTTCAATGAAATACTATATTTCATAAATAAATTGAGTTTACTGATAAAAATTTGATGTTGTTTTTGATGTTATTCAGCTAGCAAGACAAGCAGGGCCTATGGAGACTGCTAGTCGTCGGAAAAAAATAATTGCAGAAGGGAGTGCGATGAAAATGTGAACTGTTGTTGTTGAAGTTTGTGCTATGTAGTGTATGAGCAGCAGTACAAATGGAGCACTTGAAAGGGCTTTTGGGTTGAGTTGATGAGTGATGTTAATCTATGTATTAGATTTGGTTTCCTGAATGAAAGTTTTGCTCTTTGTGTTAGGCTTCTCAGTTTCAGAAAAGGATCATAAAAAGTACTGTAATGTAAACTCAGTTCAATACTTCAGTTATATGCTCAGCTTTTCAACTACTTGTAATTTCTCTCCTCCTTGTTTAATTCACAATAAATCATGGTGATCTCAAACCAAAACCATTGCTTGTTTCCGTTTCTAGGTTTAACTTATTATCTTGAGTCGTTACAAGATATATACCCTAAACTTTTGGATCAAATAGTCTTTTAATGTCGTTCTTATGAAATTTAAGTAAACGCGATCATTTTTTTTTACCTATAAAAGATCAATGAATGATTTTTCATTCTCTATTTCATGACGGTGAAAAAACTTTCCACAATAGACGTATATACAACCAACTCATCATGAAATGTCATATACTATTTTATTGAAATAATTGAGATTGTTGACATTTTTAAAATAGTAGACGATTTTTCCAAGGAAAACTTTTCATTGTTTAGTTATGATCGATTACTTCGGTCTAGCTCTTCTTTCAAGAACCAAACTGAAATCTCTCATGAATTTTCAAGCCACAGAAACTTGCATTATATTTCATTTGTTATTATGTTGTTAATTTCTAATAGCTTCATGTAATTATATATGTCACTTCCCTTTATATAATTATTGATCAAACTTTGAGTTATAATATGATTATGGAAAGACATAAAATTTTATCTGATTATAATGAAAAAAAAAACCTTTAGTAATCACTAATATTAGAAACATCTTTTATTGGCATATAGTATTTCATTGAAGATTTCAAGTCAACAACCCCAATTATTGGGCATTCAATAAACTTAATATACAAACTGTTTACACAAAAGAGAGTCTTCTATACAATAAATATATGTACAACTAAATTAATTAATTATGAGATGAGTACAAATCATACACATTAATATGATATTTTATCTATTATAGGAAAGTTTTATCATCTTCATGAAACAGAGAATGAAAAATTATTCATTTATCTTTTATAGGTAAAAAAAAAAATGATCGCATTTGCTTAAATTTCATAAGAACGACATTAAAAGACTATTTGATCTAAAAGTTTAAGGTATATATCTTATAACGACTCAAGATAATAAGTTAAACCTAGAAACGGAAACAAGTAATGGTTTTGGTTTGGGATCACCATGATTTATTGTGAATTAAACAAGGAGGAGAGAAATTACAAGTAACTGAAAAACAGAGCATATAATTGAAGTATTGAACTGAGTTTACATTACAGGGCTTTTTATGATCTTTTTCCTGAAACTGAGAAGCCCAACACACACAGCAAAACTTTCATTCAGGAAACCAAATCTAATACATAGATTAACATCACTCATCAACTCAACCCAAAAGCCCTTTCTAGTGCTCCATTTGTACTGCTGCTCATACGCTACACAGCAGAAACTTCAACAGCAACGTTTCACATTTTCATCGCACTCCCTTCTGTAATTAATTATTTCCGACTACTAGCAATCTCCATGGGCCCTGCTTGTCTTGCTAGCTGAATAACATCAAAAACAACATCAAATTTTATCAGTTAAAAACACATAATTTACTTTTTCTGGGTAGAAACAACACAAACAGGGTTCAGCTCTGCCACCTGAAAATAAGCTTCTAGTTTCTTCTTCAGTGTTGCATATTCCTTCTTCAGTTGTTGGAAAGTCCTTCTACTTCTGCAAACCGCAAACACAGGTAAAAAAACTGTCAATCAGGTGATTGATATTAATAATAATTATTATTTTAACCATCGCTAGATGGCTTGATAATAATAAAAGAAAAAAGGTTTCATTAGTTGTTGAGTTTGAGTTCTCCCAATCACTAATAGGGGTGACTACTGGGGTTTTTATCCAGTCGACACCTTTAAGACTCCGATGGATTAGTTGAGGTGCGCACAAACTAGCACGAACACTCCCAATTATAAAAAATAAAAATAAAAAATTATTTTTATTATTACCCTTCTCCATTTCCTGCCGTGCAATATTCTGTGAACCGTGTGCTCTCAGCTTTCACCTTTTTGGCTCCAATGCTGCACCCAATAAGAAAGAATGTTTTTACGAAGTTGTTGTGATAAAAACTAACACAGAATATACTTGATAGATACACTTTTTATTATTAGATATATTGATTTATAATAATCACCAATATTAATTTAACTAATTAACTAATTAATTACCTTGAGCTGCTTCCCTTGAACTGATGCATATGGCCATCTAACTTGTTAAAATCAAGAGGGTTCTTCTCGCTGCAAATAATTTAACAACATTAATTAGTGTTTAATTTATTTATTAGTATTAATAGAGAAGATTGATGTTTTATCACAAACTCACAGTGCCTGGTCTATGTTACTGATTAGCCTGGCGGAATCTCGGTAGTACAATGTGACAACTTCCTCTACAAAACTGGGGTTAGCATCATCTTGAAGCTCCTCCAACTGGATGAACTTGTTCATCAAGGTATCCCTGAAAATGCCCCCAAAAAATCATTTTCCCGTCTCAAACTCAAAAGAAATTATATATAAACAGAACCTCTCACATATAACATGCACTAGAACAAGCTAAATTCAACTGTCAAGTCGATTACAAACACGAAAAAACAAAAAGTTTTAACTGAAAAGACTTTACTCTCATACTCTGTTTAAAATAGAAAACTTGTGCATGCTCTCTTCCAGTCGTACAAACACAATAATATGTCGATAAATGCAGCTCCAAAGAGAGAAAGATCTAGAGTTAGAAAATTTTATTTATGATTAATGTGGCTTGAAATGAAGAGAAACTTTTGCAAGTGCATGTTACAAAAATGTGAAGAAGAAGAAGAAGAGGAAGAAGAAAAGGAGTTATTATAACGAAACCTGATCAAAGAGGGACTGTCTCATGGCTGCAAGTTGTCTACGAAGTTGCTGGTTTCTCTCCATTTGATGAGAAAAAGAAAATGTAGGAGAAAGGAAAGGAAAGAAAAGAAGAGTTGGGGGAGAGAGAAAGTTGAAAGGTTGTGAGTAAGTTTGATCGTGCAATAATATGAAAGGGAAGAAGGGTTTATATAGTGGAGAGAAGGGAGGAGAGAAGGGAGATTTCAGAATCTAATTAAATTAATCCATGGAAATAAAAAATATCTATATATACATGTATCACATTTCTTTATGTGTGGGAATTGGGAGATAGGCATTCTGCTTCTGATAGGTTATCTTAAAAAATTGAATAAAAATAAAAATATCAGATGGGATTTGTTCATGAACTACACATGAAGATTCTAAGTATATATAATATATATATGTGTAGTGTGTTAAATGAAACTGATCTTATAGCGTTTTATTTACTCCATCCCGAAGATTCTGTCTAGGCTTAATTACTATTAATATATAATTAATCTTAATTACTTAACAAAAACATTAAGTTTACTATATATTTAGAGTAAACGACTTTTGTCCACCTGAATAATGGCTTAATGATAACATTTTTTACTTTTAAAATGTCACTTTATTACTCAAATTTATATTCCATTTCCTATTCCAGCATTGTTGTTGTTAGAGTATGTGCCCTAGAGCCAATCAATTATTATAAAATTGATTCTGTAATAAATGTTTATTTATCAATAAAAAGACATATTTTTCTATATCGTGTATGCAATGATATATGTCCTTAGGATGGTAAAACCGTGACGAGGGTATCAAGTGTTTCAAATCTTGATAGTGAGAACCCTATGATCACATACGGTGGCCATTCTAGAAATGTCCATAGCCCCAGTATTATTCTAACCAAGGACACAGATAATACGGTAAGACTATCATAGTGTTGAGCGACCCCGTCGAAAGGCAATGACTGATCTCACTTATTAAGATTGTTTGCCGCCAACTTGGTGCAACGCATGGGTGTTTGCTAGAGGAAAGTTCACTATACAGACCTACCAGAGGATTCCATATGGATGGTAACCCCAGTGTCTATGGAATAAATCCTTTAACGGATGGTGGTGCATGTGATCGTTAGACTTAAGACTAGCCCAACATAGTTATATTCACCAGAGCGCCTTGTGCACCAATTGGTGTAGTTTGACACTAGCCCAACATAGTTATATTCAGAGTTATCAATACGGTAGTGATTGGCTACATTGAGAAGTGTATCAAGACTATGATGGATAGACAAAGGATTCATCACTCCTAGGTACAAGAGAAGTTATCTTACTGGGTAACTCAGTAAAAGGCAATAACACTAAATCTGTGGCCACAGTGAGATTGAGTTGATGCTCAATCCAATTTAATATTCTTAGCATTGGTCCGATAACTGAATACAAACATGTCGAGGATATTTGAGGTTGACACTATTTCTGTACCTTAGTCTCAATGAGATAACAGTTGATGAAAGGATTTGATTGCACAGTAACCATACCATTGACAGGCTACGGTTTCTGAATCCGAATCTATCGGGTGGCCATGATGCCTTGCTAGGAGCCAATCTTAGTCTATGTGTAGTGAGACGATTAATTGGTGTTAATCGCGAAACTACTCACTGCCGATATGATAAGGAGCCTACGAGTCACACACTTAAAAGATAATTTAAAAATCAATTTGTGAGAAGGGTATTTTCGTCCTTCAGAGCGAAATTATATTTTGGTAATCTCACAGTGCAATTAAATTTACTAAGGTTGTTGCCTGTATTTAATTTTAATATTAAAATTAAATTAGTGAGATTATATTTAAATATATCTATGTATATATTTAAATAAATTATTATTATTAATTGAACGTTAATATATTATTATATATTAATTAATTTTAATTTTAATAATAATTAATTAATTAAAATACCATAAAGGGTGTGTTTGGTTGCAAGGGTGAACTAGGGTTGGAGCCCATAGCTATTCCTAAGTGGAATAACAGTTTTAATTGTTGCACTATATAAGTGCAACTTAAAATTAAAACAAAAGGGAATTATTCATTCAATTAAAACCCTAGCCACCCCATCTCTCTCTCTCAAGAAGAAAACTTTTCTTGTTCTTCTTTCTTGATTCTTGAAGCCCTTGATTGTTCTAGCAAAATAATCAAGGGTTCTGCAGATTATCTTCGTGTGGACTTCCGTGAGTGCGATCCTACTTTGGATTGATTGGCAAAAAATACATGAACAGTAGACCGTGAACAGTAACCATGAACAGTAGATGGTGAACAGTAACCATGAACAGTGTTCCTATCCGAAATCAGAGATATTTGAAGGAGCCTCCAAACGCACGTAAGTATTCTAATCCTTGAATGGATTTACTTTATATAGATTTTTGTTTATAAACATGTGAACGATATAATCTATATTCGGATCTAGGAAAAGAAAGGTAATTGATTTACCGATTGAATTTTTTTTTCCGCTGAGTATGGTAGATCAATTACTTACAGTTGCAAACCCACATCCACCACAATTCTCTTCTCCGATCATCACTCACTAAAACCCCTCAAACCTTACTCCTACCGACCCCGCCAATCACCGACAACCAAGCGATTAGGGTTTGTGCAACCACCGCTCCCAAGTCAAATTCCAATCAATCCCAATCACCAAAATCCAACCTTCCACCACCAATAGACTCATCGGCCTCCTCTCTTCAAAAGCTCCAACAGCCTGGACCGAATTTACTCTTTGTTCACCGCCGAAATATAAATTTGGATAAGTAAAGTGGTATTTTAAAAGTCTGTAGGTGGGAAAAAGTCGATACCTCTATATATTTAATTAATTATGTATCCTTATATTGCATGCATATATTAATGGATTAATATAACTTATTAGAAGAGATTAGTGTTAAAAATAACCCTTCTAATGGAGAGTATGAAGAGAAAAACAGGTTGATGTGAAGGTGGAACCTGAATGAAATATTCTCTTTAGCTTGAGATATATAATGAGTATTAATTATGTAATTACTTTGATGGTTGATTTCACCAATCTTACAAATGTTGAAATTAATATATAATTTTAAGTAGCAATAGATCAATATAGAAAGAGTCAACTATCTTAGTAATTGATTAAATTAGCAATAGCATTATGCCATTTCGGCTTCTTTTAATTGTGTCGACTCAAATAATTGACAACAAAAAACTATTTTTTTTAATATTGGGTATCGATAAGACAATGGAATTTATCAATTTATTATTATATTACATGATTTAACCCAAAGCTACCATGAATATATTGGATGTCATGCCACATGAAGTTTATATAGAAATTAAATAACATCATTTTATTTACCAATTTTTTTTATTATCACCGGAGATGTCCGGGTTAGCTTACGTGTATCTCAACTAATCTTTCAGAGCCTTGGAACTGCTAGCCAGGTAAGAGCCTCAATGGCCACCCATAGTAGTGTTTGGGAGGAACTTGAACTCAAGAGCTCATGAATCTCTTTTTGTTTTTTTACCATTAGATCAGTCAGTGATGGTTTTATTTACCAAATTATTCATCAAATTTGGAAAAAAGAAAAAAGAAATTTTGAGCTAGGGAAAAGTAGAGAAAAGTTTGATTCTACAAAAAGATCAATCATGTACGGACACCGCCTTTTAATTAGTTAATAATTGTTGAAGTTGCTAATCCACATCTCTAATCAAAATCTCAACAAAATTCTCTTATCTTTCAAGTCTCAACTCATGATCTTTAGAGGATTAAAATAGTAATTAAGAATGTTACTATCAATGAGGAAATTGGTTACATCAATAATCCAGTTAGTTGGAATGGACTCAGATTCACCAATGTGACGTATAAGACTTAAAACACTATAGTATAAATTTTTATTCCCACTACTCTTAGTTGTATATATGCATGCATGTATTTTTTTTAATGTATATGGATTTGATTACTCCTAATTAAACTATTATTATGTCTAATCCAACTCTAACTTGGGAGAAGAATCCATCTCATCATATAAATGTAAAATAATTAATATTATTCTTTCATCTGGGCGTTTAGGCTATAACTTAAATGAGCTTGGTCAAAAATAAAACTCTCTTCGAGCTCTATAATCTTTAAAAATCAAGAAGAAAACAATGGTATTTGGCAATATAGAATCAGAATCGAACCATACAATCTTTGAAAAATGTTTAACCATACAACTATACTTTGACGGTAAAACATATATGTGCATTCTAGAATTCATATTTTGGAGAAGAATCCATCTCATCATACAAACTTTAGTCAATTAACCCGTCTAGAATTCTTTAAACTATTCTTTCATGTGGGCATTTAGGCTATAAGTTAAATGAGCGAGGTCAAAAATAGAACTCTCGCCGAGCTCTATAATCTTTAAAAATCAAGAAGGAAACAATGGTATTTGGCAATGTAGAATCAGTGTCGAACCGTACAATCTTTGAAAAATGTTTAACCATACAACTATACTTTGATGGTAAAACATATATGTGCATTCTAGAATTCATATTTTGGAGAAGAATCAATCTCATCATACAAACGTTAGTTAATTAACCCGTCTAGAATTCTTTAAACTATTCTTTCATATGGGCATTTAGGCTATAAGTTAAATGAGCGAGGTCAAAAATAGAACTCTCGCTGAGCTCTACAATCTTTAAAAATCAAGAAGGAAACATGTAGTACCTCTTTCTAGCTAGTATACTTGGGAAAATATAATATAATAAAACACATAAGCATATAAGTGAAAAATAATGGGTCCGAAAATTTTCTTTACTTTATATATTGAATTCTTTACATAACAAAATATCATATACATTAGCTTAAAAAAAAAAAAAGTGGACAGTAGTGTCATTTCTCTGTGCTTCTCGACGTCCATCCGACCGCTTCTCACCTATTTCTTGCAAAAACATTTAGAAACAACGGGGTGAGCACTAGTTGCTCAATAAGTAAATCCGCTACATTATTCTTCTATCTCCGTTGCTTATATTCTGAATTCTTTCCTTACATTACTCTTTTTCTTCTTCTCGATTCCTTCTTTGTTCTTTCTCTATTCTTTCACTATTTCCCATTTTGCCCTTACATTTTCTTGGAAATTTCATCTTTGCGCTTTAGTAAATTAAAAAAAATGCCGATTACCTTCATTGTATTCTCCATGAAATTTTCTTACTTTTCATTCCCCATATTTTCAACTAATTAGGGGTAGAATGGTCATTTCTCCCTTAAGGAAATTTTCTCAAGATTTCCAACCAGTTCTTTGCCTCGACTAAACTTTTTCTTCGCCTCAACGAAGCATTCCAGGGCATATGTTGCCACGGTGAAATTTGTTCCTCGCCATGGCGAAGCCTGCAAATTCTAAAACACGTTTTGGGCAAAGAGTTTGTTGCCGCAGTGAAGTCTACACTTCCCAAATTTTCAATCTTTCATCTTAAAACAAGCAAAAACTCAAGGAATATAAGGCATTAAAGCATAAATAACTTACCTCGATGTGGGTGTTACAATTCTCCCCCCTTAAAAGAATTTCGTCCCCGAAATTCAAACGAACAACTTCAGGTAACGGTTCTACATATCTTGCTCTACCTCCCATGTAGCTTCTTCAACTTTATGATTTCTCCATAGGACTTTCACTAGAGGGATACTCTTGTTTCGGAGCTCTTTAACCTTTCTGTCCAAGGACGCTCCTCATAAACGAGATTCTCTTCTAAGTCCACTTCCTCTACTTTCAGTATATGGGAAGGATCGCTGACATACTTTCGAAGCATCAAGACATGAAACACATTATGCACCCTATCCATACTGGGTGGTAGTGCCAACCTATAAGCTACCTTTCCCACTCGTTGTAACACTTCAAATGGACCAATGTATCTCGGTGCTAACTTTCCTTTGCCACCAAAATGCATTACCCACTTATATGGGGAAAACTTTCAAAAACACGTTATCACCCACTTCAAACTCAACATCTTTTCTCTTTAAATCTGCATAGCTTTTCTGTCTATCTTGGGCTTGTTTCATTCTACTTTTGATCAACTTGATATCTTCTATCATTTTCTGAGTTATTTCTGACCCAAGAGCTATATTCAAAACATCTTTTTCTCCTATCTCATCCTAATGTAGTGGAGATCTACACCATATACCATACAAGGCCTCGTAAGGAGCCATCTTAATTGTAGACTGATAGCTATTGTTCTAAGCAAACTCCACCGAGGGTAACATCTCATGCCACGACATTCCATAATCCATACAACACACTCGTAGCATGTCTTTAAGTGCTTGATTTGTTCTCTTAGTCTGGCCATCTATCTGAGGAATGATAAGTTGTACTAAATCCCAATCTGGTACCCAAGTTTCTCTGTAAACTAGTCTAGAAAGCCAAAGCAAATCTGGAATCTCTATCTAATACTATTGTCTTGGGTACCCCATGAAGTCTAACTATCTCCTTAATATAAATCTGGGCCAACTGATCTGAAGTAGTACTTTCCTTTACTGGAAGAAAATTGGCTGATTTGGTTAATCTATCTACTATCACCCATATGACATTATACCATTTCTGAACTCTTGGGAGACCTATGATAAAATCCATTGATATACTCTCCCATTTCTATTCAGGAATGCTGAGTGCCTGAAGCTATCCTGACGGCCTTTGGTGTTCTGCTTTCACATGTTGACAAACCAGACACTTAGCCACATAATCTCCAATATCTTTCTTCATACCTAGCTACCAATAGTCCTTCTTTAAGTCTTGATACATCTTGGTTGCTCCATGATGAGCAGTGTATGGTGTGTCATGAGCCTCCGTAAGAATTCTCTTCTTTAACTCAGCATTTTGGGGAACGCATAAGCGATTCCTAAAACAAAGGATACCATCTAGTAGGTGAAATTCTAGTATCTTGCCCTTAACCACTTGCTGACTTATTTTCTGACACCACTCATCAGTAACTTGTTTTTCTTTAATCTCTTCCAGTAAGGTAGACTGAATTTCTAACTTGTCAATCCTTCCCGATATCACCTCAATTTGTTCTCTGCACAATTCTTCTAGTAATTCTTTCTGAGTCAGGACAAATAGGTTTTTTCGCTTAAAGCATTAGCTACTACATTGACTTTCCCCGGCTAATACTTAATCTCACAATCATAATCTTTAACCAGCTATAACCATCTTCTCTGTCTCATGTTTAGCTCCCTTTGAGTGAAAAAGTACTTTAAACTTTGTGATCGATGTAGATATTACTCTTTACATCATATAGGTAATGTCTCCATATCTTTAATGCAAAGACTACAGATACCAACTCTAAATCATGTGTAGGGTATCACGTTTCGTACTCTTTCAACTGTCGAGAAGCATAAGCTATTACCCTACCTAATTACATCAACACCGCACCGAATCCCTATAGTGAGGCATCTCTTCACAGGCATCTGACCATATAAAAGGAGTTCTCTGTTTGGTAAGAGTTGTTAGCAACTTAGCTAATTGGGCAAATCCTGCTACAAACCGCCGATAATAGCCTGCTAGTCCCAAGAAACTTCTAACTTCCTTCACTATCTTCGACTTTTGCCATTCAAGAATTGCCTTCACTTTGTTAGGATCTACTGCTATACCTTCTTTGGAAACAGTATGGCCCAGAAAGATAGTTTGATCCAGCCAAAACTCACACTTAAAAAACTTGGCAAACAGCTTCTTATCTCTCAATCGCTGCAGCACAAATCTTAAGTGTTCCTCATGCCCATAAATTGATCAAGACAATCATGAAACACCCGGTTCATTAAGTCCATAAAGACTGCTGGGGCATTGGTTAACCCAAAAGGCATCACCACAAACTCATAATGCCCATATCTAGTCCGAAAAGTAGTTTTGGCAATATCTTGTTCTGCCACTCTTACTTGATGATAACCCGACCTCAAATCAATCTTAGAAAACACTGCTGCACCTTTCAGCTAATCAAATAAGTCATCTATACGAGGTAGCGGGTACTTATTCTTCACTGTTACTTTATTCAATTCTCTGTAATCTATGCACATCCGTAGTGATCCATCTTTCTTCTTCACAAACAAAATTGGGGCTCCCCAGGAGAATGCCTGGGTTGTATTAAACCCTTGTCTAGAAGTTCCTGAAGCTGCTTCTTTAATTCCTAAAGCTCGGCTAAGGCCATTCGGTAAGGAGCTTTAGAAATTAGTGTTGTCCCTGGTGCCAGTTCAATGCTGAATTCTACTTCTCTTTCTGGAGGTAAACCCGGCAAATCATCCAGAAATACATCTAAAAACTCCCGAACTACTGGCACATTTTGAATCTTTGGTTGTGGGACGTCACTAATTTGCACCACATGGGCAATGTACCTAAAACACCCATTTTCTTAACATCTTTCTAGCCTTTATACTGCTGATTAACATACTCAGTTGATGGCCCTCTCCAAAACTAAAGTTATCTCCGTCATCAAGATTAAATCTTGTTTTCTTCTTCCGACAATCAATTTCTACTCCATACCTCCCTAGAAAATCCATGCCCAAAATAACATCAAAGTCAGGCATGTCAAATACTATCAAATCAACTGGTAACTCCCTTCTATGGATCACTACGGACTCCCTTGTAAGCATCTCGTGGGTCACCACATTAACACCATCAGGTAATTCTATCTTAATAGGTTGACCCACTCTAATAAGTTTCAAACCTAATCTTTCTATCATCCCATGAGTAATAAAAGAGTGAGTAGCTCCAAAATCAATCAATGTATAAAGAGGAACTGAATGGAATAGTAATTGACCGGTAACTGCGAATGGGATAGCCTCGGCTTCACTTTGTGCCATTGTAAACACCCGAGCATTGGTACCTCTGGAAGTCTATGATGTGGGTGCAGGAGGGGCTTTACAATCTTTCATCAAGTGCCCCGGCTATCGGCACCTATAACATACATTCTGGCCTAACTCTCTTAAACACTCCCCTGGGTGCATTCTCCCATACTTCGAACATGGGGGAAACTCAATAGTCCTTGGCCGTTTACTTTGCCAGTCTCTTCTATTCTTCTTAGGTTGAAATCTTTTCTTATTTCTTACCTCTATTCTTAAAAACATCACTTCTCTCCCTCTGTGGAGCAGGAGATGGCTCACTCGATCCTGCTGTTAATGGACCGGCTAGGGTGAGCTTGTTCACAAAGATCTCAGCCCGTAAGGCTCACTCCAAAGCCTCACTATAGGTCCGAGGGGGCTCGACACCTGCCATTACATCACAGGCTATTTCTGGCTTTAGCCTATGCACGAACTTATCCCTTCTCAGGTCTGGGGTACTCACTACACCTGCCAAACCTTGCCAGGGAATTAAATTTTACTAAGTATTCTTTCACTGTACCGGTGCCCTGTTGCAAACCGATAAACTCCTGAATCTTTTTATGAACCCGATCAACTGTTTTGTACTCAACTTCAAATAATCTCCTGAACTCTCCCTAGGTCATAACTGCTATCTCATGAGTATCTTCCATCAACTCCCACCAAATCCGGGCATCACCGTGAAATAGAAAACTAGCATACTAGATCTTCTCCCTCTGTCATGGAAAAAAGTGTCGTCATACGCTCTACGGACCTAAACCACTCTTCTACCACTAATGAGTCCGTTGTACCTCTAAATTCTGACGGCTGGTGTTGGCTTGGCAACCCATAAATAGGCTCAATACGGTTCTATACTGTTGGGGGTACCAGTCTTTCTCTTTCTTCCCTGGTGGTCGGTACACGAATGGGGGTTTCAACTTTCTCTAGTACAACTCTTCCCTGACCCTCTACTAACACTTGCTATATAATATTTCGGATTCTCGCCTCATCGAGGGTAGGGGAATAGATTCTGGTGGGTTAGAAGGTTCCCCCACACTCATTGCAATCTTGCTACTTGCTCGGGTTCTACGTCTCATCTACAAGACAACCACACTTAAATCAATAACTCATTTGCTACTATAAGTAAGGAAAGAATTAACTTACAACGGTCGGCTATGGAAAGTCAATGCGGCGAGAGTGGCACACTGTCAACTCCCAAAATCTTTGCTCTGATACCAAAAACTGTAGTACCTCTTTCTAACTAGTATACTTGGGAAATATAATATAATAAAACACATAAGCATATAAGTGAAAAATAATGGGCCCGAAAATTTTCTTTACTTTATATATTAAATTCTTTACATAGCAAAATACCATATACACTAGCTTAAAAAAAAACAGTGGACAGTAGTGTCATTTCTCTCCACTCGACGTCCATCCGACCGCTTCTCACCTATTTCCTACAAAAACATTTAGAAACAATGGGGTGAGCACTAGTTGCTTAGTAAGTAAATCCGCTACACTATTCTTCTATCTTCGTTGCTCATATTCTGAATTCTTTCCTTACATTACTCTTTTTCTTCTTCTCGATTCTTTCTATTCTTTCACTATTTCTAGTTCTCACTGTTCTTTTGTTCTAACTTTCTTTGTTCTTTCTTTCTAGTTCTCTCTGTTCTTTCTTTATTCTAATTTCTCACTACCCATGATAGAAATCATGGTATCATGCATAGGTATGATGCAAATGCACAAATGCATAGAGATGCATTTTCTTTCTACTTTTCTATTTCTTATTCAGTTTTCTTTCTCTTTTCCATGTCTCTTTCTTTCTATTTCTCTTCTTTTTTTCTGTTCTATTCTTTCTATTTTTTTTTTTCTTTCATCTTCTCTTCTCTTCTTTTATTTTATTTTCTATTCTGTTCTTTCTTTTCTTGCTTATTCTTTCTTATTCTTTGCCGATCGGACTCGGTTGATGCATGGATTCAGAACCCTGGCCGCGTGAGTGAGTACAGTCCTCATCTACATGCACTTTTACGGACTGTACGAATTCTTTTTCTTCTTAGGCCACTCATTAAAGGTGGCATGCATGTAGGTATATTCTTTTGGGTACAACCCTTATCCATATGCACTCTTACGGGCCGCACAAATTCTTCTTCTTATTCTTAGGCTACTCACTGAAGGCGGCGTGCATGTGGGAATATTCTTCTTCTTGTCACCCACGGGTTTCCCATCGCAACAACCTTTCTTTTCTTTTCTTTAGCACTCTTCTTTCTTTCTTTTTGTTCTTTAGTGCTTTTCTTTCTTTCTCTTTGTTCTTTAGTGTGCTTATATGTATGTATGCATGTAGATGGATTCTTCTTATTATTCTTTCTCAATTCTTAATGAAATGCAAAGATGCAATATGGCATGTAAACATGTCATTCTCTACTTTCTCTACCATCTACCAACTCATATCAAGATACTAAATCAATAAACTCATACATGCACTTTTCTATGAAATTTCATCAAACACTTGGTCTACATAAATAAAGCTCTAAGGTGATTGTCACTACCATAACAAGCTCTAACCACAAAGATGTTGGTGCATAGCTCCCTAAATTCAATATCAAACCTCGCCAGGAAAATACACTCCATAACTTTTCTTAAATTCTTTCTCAACTCACCCAAATCTCTATCAATTTCTATCAACACAACCATCACTTCTCATGGTTGAAAATCCAATCATGAATCATCAAATTCATCAACAATTCCATCAACCAATCTCAAGCATATAAATTCATATAAGAAAATCTCTACACTTTTATTGCTTAATCAAGGGTTAGGGTTGGATTTATTTACCTTGAACTTGGGTAGTTCCACAATAGAACCTCTCTCTTTTGTAGACTTCCTCTTCTTCTAAAACCCTAAGCATATAAACTATAAGAATTCAACCCTTTAATAATTAATCACACATCTATTTGCAAGAATTCTTACCTTAGGATGCTTAGGAATGAAATTCTACCCAAAATCCAACCAAAAGTTCTCTAAAATACCTTGAAAATTTGATGAAGAAATTGAGAGAAATTGAGAGTGAAGGTGGTGTGTGAGGTGTAGAGAATGATAGGGTTTGTATGCTTGAACCCTTATTATCTCATATTAATAGGCATACTTTCCCATTTTGCCCTTACACTTTCTTGAAAATTCCATCTTTGCCCTTTTAGTAAATTATAAAAATGCCCTTACCTTTTCATTGCATTCTCCATGAAATTTCCTTACTTTTCATTCCCCACATTTTCAACTAATTAGGGGTGGAATGGTCATTTCTCCCTTAAGGAAATTTTCTCTAGAATTTTTTCAAGATTTCCAACCAGTTCTGTGCCCTAGCGAAACTTTTTCTTCGCCTCGGCAAAGCATTCCAGGGCATACGTCGCCGCGACAAAATTTATTCTTCGCCGTGGCGAAGCCTGCAAATTCTAAAACACGTTTTGGGTAGAGAGTTTGTTGCTGCGACGACAAACTTCCTTTGCTTCGGCGAAGTCTGCACTTCCCAAATTTTCAATCTTCCATCTTAAAACAAGCAAAAACTCAAGGAATTTAAGACATAAAAGCATAAATAACTTACCTCAATGTGAGGTTTACAAAACAATGGTATTTGGCAATGTAGAATAAGTGTCGAACCGTACAATCTTTGAAATATGTTTAACTATACAACTATACTTTGACGGTAAAACATATATGTATAGATGTTTATATATATAATTACGGAAAAAATGTTGATGTAAAATAAAGTATGATCTCATTGTCACTCCTTTTTATTTTTGTTAAGAGTATATACTAATTGTTGGATAAAGCATTATGATAAAATGAACAAATGTCAAGGGTGGATTTGTTCCTCAAAATTGATTCTAATTTCTACATCAAAATAAATCATTAGCCTTCTATTCTTTTGGTCTCGAATCTCTTGATAGACTACTTAATTAATTATTATAATTTTTTTTACATATTTTATAATTTTATTTTTTTCAACTTTAAGATATGGTCTTAAAAGGGTGTTTTTAGTTTTAATTAACCAAAAATTTATTTTAATATATAAAAATTTTAAAATAATTTTTAGGTATTTTTCTTAAAAATTTAAAAAAATATTTTTCATAAAAATCAATTGTACATATTCTTAAGTTATTATATCAAAAATCATTAGAAGGGCAATGCTACGCGGCCAGTACTGTGACAGATATTTGATGACAGTCACGGTCCTCACCGTCCAATAGAGAATCATCTACTCATAGGTTCCCATGATCAAAAGGTGTTGCTGGCTAAAATGACTTGATTTCACATCAAATTTTATTACACGTGGAGGATCAAAATTGGCTTTTACAAAAGTCAGCTACCCTTTCACTATTCACAATTCTATATAAGAAAAGTGCGATAATCTTTGAGGGGTGACCACTATGATTCGGTTCGGTTCGATTTGGTTTTTATTGTAAATTGATCAATTAAGCTCGATTATATGAGTGAAAATCGAATTGTATAAGAAGATTTAGTTATATTACATGAATAGCTTTACCCTATGAACGTTCAAATTATGATTTAATGATTGACATCAGAGGCTCTAAATCCATATTTGTTCTTGTTTGAAACTAATAAGATAAATTTACCTTTCAGTCCAATAACTTTGCTAATATCTCAATCCTATATCAGAACATTGTACTAACTAAACCACCGCTAGATGGTTTAATGGTAAAAAAACAAAAGGGTCCAACATGGGTTCCTTAGTTCGAGTTTCCTTAAGCATTAATAGAAGTGACTATTGAGGAGATTTATCCGATCATTCACTTCAGGGCTTCGAGGGATTAGTTGAGATGCATACAAGCTAACCCAAACACTCTCCATCACTAAAAAAATTTGCAATAACTTTGCTAAAATGAAAGGCCAAATATGAAGTGGTAAGTGCATATTGTGTTTAAGTTGTCCATGTGGTTCAAATCCTCCCATTTTTACATGAAAATTAGCTCAAAATGCAATAATTTAATTTGAAGTAAGAAAAAGATCCTTGAAAGATATGGCGGGCAGAGAATAATAATAAACAGGAAACACCAACAGGGAAAGAATAATAATCTTACAAACCCAAAATAGGAAAAATCAAAATAATGATTGACATATAACAACTTTACCTGTAAATTTTAGCAAAATGTTAAAAAGGGAAGAAGTGTAAGAGAAGAGATTCCCTCTTTATTCCTCTGCCAATGCCATGCACAAACGAACACAAGTGAAAGCAGAAAGCGGAAAATAATAATAATAAAATGTTTTTATTTTCCCTACAGTAATTTCACAAAAGTGTGGTCACATCTTTGTTAAAAGAGTAATCAAAAGCTAGAGGATGGTCTGGGTGGAGTAGGTATCAGAATATGATTTTGTGTTCATTTCTGCCACAGATTATGATTCTTTTTTCCTATCACTGTCTCCTATGTTGATAAGAATCCCACCCTGGACACAAGTCATCAGTACCAGCTGCTACTATAGTTTTTTTCTTCAGTTTGCTTCTAAATCGAACTATAAGATATTTTCACCAAATCATTATAAAAAATGTACAACAAACTTTGCATCAGCATACCAGAGATGACATATGTGTTTCAGTTGTTGCTTACTTTCCCATTTATGTTAAATCTCGAGTCTAATCGAGTAGAAATTGTCTTTTTTGGGTCTAACCAAGTAAAAATTGCCCGACTAAGGTTGCCGGGGTTTACTTTTGGACTGCACGCAAGCATCCTTAACTCAAAACACGTCTATTAAGTTAGGGGGGGTCCAAGTCTTACAAACTAAATCCCAAAGCTCATTCACTAGGCGATGTGGGATGTAACAATTTCTTTCTTAAGTACAGAGTTTGCATGCATAATACATACACAATAGTTATATCAGGGACCAGTGCTGGAGCAATATGGTAAAAGAATATTAATAATAATGAATAATATGACACATTTTGGCGATAACAGCTGTGGTAGCTATCAACACATTGTCAACAATTTCTTGTGAAAATGATCCTGCTCCATATGTCTATCTATTTGTTGCTAATCTATGCAGAGTTAAGAATCATATAAAGACAATATATTCAAAATATAGGCAGTCTTCTCACTAGATGTGTTGTCCAGTTCTTGAATCACAGCTATGAATTACTTTGAACCTTCGAAATCACTTTGCCGGTAACTATGGCGTATGCAGTTGAGATATGATTTTACTACTGAAATATATGTGTTAATTTTCCGTAAACAGAAGTCAGAAGAAACACTTTGTTCTGATTCTTGACAAACCAGGCCAAATAAATTGAGTGTTCACAAGGGCAAGCCTGGTTTTTTCCCTAAATGAAAAATCAACCAATCAGCAACTAGCACTTGCAAGATGACTAAGCTAGTAGATTCAACGATAAGAAAGGAACATGAGTTTGTGTAATGCTGTCTGGCTTAAAAGGAAGTAAGGTAATGTTGCCACATCAAAGAATTTGCTGCTGGCTGGACCTTCTCGAAAAACATCCCTTTTCACTCATCAAGAATGTGCTAATGCGAATAAACCGAACTTGAGGGCATTGATGCAATCATACAGAAGTTAGCTTTAAAGTTGCTTTCACACTAACCTTTATGTAGATATTCTCCTTGCAGCATCAATTCTGCTCATCTCTATAAGAATCCATTGCTTAGTAGACATTATTGAAAGCAGCAACCGCACTATGGGCAGCTTTTGCTTCATCCGCCGAAATTTTATCCAAATAAACTGAACGAGACTTGATCCTCGTAGCAAACCAGAAAAGTGAAGAACCAATCGAATGATCAAAGAGCCACCTAATTAGTGAAGATAGAACGTCGGCCAAATAAGGAAAAGTAATTCTGAATAACTTTAGAGAGAGAGCCATGACGGCGCCAAGTGGACAGTCGTTAAGATTTTAACATGCAAATGGATTGCTCAAAGACATCAGCATTTCCCTCCTGTAGCAATGAAAGTATGAACCCCAGTTGTGCATGCTACATGCAGATAACTCCAAATATTAATAACAAACATGAACCAAAAGAAAAGTAAATACATTTTTCTAAGCGAATTATGTAGAAAATAAAGGAGAAGCTGAGAGATGAGGTCTTTGCTCTCCCAAGAGGCACGAAGAAAAATTAAATAACAGTAACTCATTCTGAATATACCAATAATAAATATTCATGCTTATCATATTCTCACAAGTTGCATATGAATCTATAAAGCACTTAGAAACTAAGGAATTTTTCAAGAGCTATTATAAGATCTTGAGACTTATGCAGTTTATTTCCTGGACTACGATGAGCATGGTTTAATCAAAAGATTGAAACTCAGACTATTGCATTTGAGCTCGATGCCTTTGACTTTAAAGAAACTAAATTCTTATCCAAATCCAGCTTGCTAGAAATTATTTGAATCTTAGCAAATGCCACCGAGGAAGACTAAGTAGATTCTAAAAGTCTGGTCAAAATGAAAGGGTGGTTGATCTTGTACTGAACTTAACAGGCACATAACACTTTCAGTTTCCCCTATCCAAGAATTTGAAAGTACATGCTGGTATATGAAAGTCCAGCATTGGCATTGCAACATCAAAATACTGAAATACTATATAACTTAGACACATGTATGTCAAAAATATGAGCATACGGAAACAGTTTTCATGTATTCCAAAAGAAGAGCTATTACAGCCATCAAGAAACTTGTCTTAGTTGCATCTGCAATTATATAATTTCGTTTGGTTTGAAGCACCTAAAACCTAGAAAACTTGCATTTAAAAGTAGTCAACATTACTTAGATCAACAAATGCAACACAATGCTGATATTTAGAATTTTTAATAAGATTAATCCTCTTCAGCTTAAATGCACTTTCAACTTTTACTGCATTAGATAACTTCATTCTTATATTCTGTCCAGAATACTCTAAAAGTAGTGATACAGGTATATGGTCCAACAACATTTATGTGCCCTATGCTTATATGTTCGTTAATATCATAATACTTATTATCAAAGAATAAATGATTTTTGACCAGAGGCACTGGGTATTGTATCAGAGCAACCGATCATCCAGATGCATAAACATGCAGTGTGATTCCTACTAATCTCCTATTTCACAATTATCCCGGTGCTGTGATGTTGAACAACATAAAAAACATATATCAACTCAGCGAAAATTTATTCCGTACATCAAAAAAAATTTAGTCGCCCGTCATGTTTTTCTGTGTATGGTTTCCTTACTCTCTATACATCACTCATATGTCTCCATTTGAATCCAAAGAGTTCTGTGAAGGACATAATAGGAGTCTGCTACAAATAGAAGTACTATGCTGATGCCTATGATTCTTATACTGCTCAAACATAATGGTGAAAACCACTTTCACCAAGCTTTCCGTAAAAAATTCAACTAAAACAAAAGGTAAACCTGCATATGCCTGATAAAGTTGCCTATAGAAGCTAGCTTCCAGAATTGTAGATTCAGTGTATGATAGTTAAAACTAAATAAGTTATGCCATATACATTTTAGGAAGAGATTACTTTAACACTTGTAACCAAAGTTTCATCAAGTTCTTTCTCCAAGTGTTCTTCTATCTGATCTCAAGAGGTTAAAGAATGCAAGATTTTCCCAACTTTCAAGCAACAATTCCAAGTTTTGACTCTAAGAAGAGTTCCAGTTCCACTGACAATTAATTTCTGAGAGTTCTTATTTTCTAACTCTTGCATCAGTGGTAGCTCCTTGCCCTTGAATTGGTAGAATACTTGAAGATGCAACCCCACTAGCTATATGTTCGTTTTTCCCCTTAATTTTACAAGTTTGATATATAGCTTGATGCATTAATGTCGCATAGTTTGTTCCTAATTATGAAAGGAGCAGCATAGTTTGTGCTGAAGGTACAGTCTTCTCACCTAGGCCAATGAGTAGCCATCCCAACTATAGACTACACATGGCAAATAAAAGGAGCAGCTATGTCTTTTATTCAACTTTTCTGTCATCTCCAACCCTAAAATTTTGATTATGAAATTGAATAGGCTGATATAAAGCTTGGTAAACTGAAACTCAAGGAACAGAACCTTAACTAAAATCTCTATCCAAGTTTTGAACTTGCTTCTTCTAACAATCTTAACCCTTTTCTGATCAGTGCCATACACTTAAGTGTCACCAACTCAAACAATAGTACTAGCTCTTAATGTAGTCGGCCTCCATTTCACACTCATGGTGTACCACATCATGAACCAACAGTAAACAATAATCTCAACTAGCATGTTCAGAACTTCATACTCAGGAATAATAGAAGACAAATAGAGGCCTCAGTCACAACTAAATCTACATTAAGTAACCTTATTTTCTCATCATCTCTAAACTTCTACATTCCTTTTCATCCAAATCTCACTTATGTATGATTTATGAAAATGGTAACTGAAAGCAAATTCTCCATTCAGAATGCAGCAATAGATCAATACTTAAAATGAAACAAAAGATTGAAACTACTCTACTGAGTAATCAATAGAAAACAATATATATAGGTCCAAAATATGTAGGTTATTATTGGAAATAGCTCATGTACAACTTTTGTTTGTCTAGAGTTTGTTATACACAACTTATTATAACATCCTACTTTTACCATCTCATTGAAACATGACTGCCAACAAGAAACGATTCCTTCTTTTCCTTCCCTCTGAAAAAGGTGGAACCCACGTTTCTTTTCCATCCCTGTTGGGAAAAAAAACAAAACCAACTGATTAACTGAAAGAATTTGATATGTTCTACTAACGGCAAATAAAAGTGCTGATAATGTACACACAAAACTTCATAGATTTTTACAATTTAAACAAGATGAGTGTTTTATGTCTAGAGATACGTAACTCAGACATTTTTAACAGTCTAGTCAGAATTAAACAAAAGATGGAGCCTGAAGGTAGCAATAAAACATCCCAGTAACGATGAATTAGGGCGATAAACAAAATATAAGCGTCAAAGTTGTCTTGTATAGCTGTCAACAGAAGTTCAAAACTCTTCACCACATAATAATATAATAAGTCAATGAGCTATATAGGGAACCTCATGATAAGTATTTTGATGTCTCAAATTCAATATATATGAAGTTCATAAAGTATTTCTAAAACTAAAGCCAGTTGGAGAAGTGAAATGTCACTGAGCAAGAAAGAGAGAGAAAGAACCTTTTTCAAAACTTTTGATGAGGCCTTCTCCTAGGCAGTTTCAGGTCAACAACAACAACAGAGACATTGTCGCAAGTGTATGCAGTAAAAGCTCGCTTCAGCAGTTCTTTGGCAACATTAATGGCTGGAGGGTGGGATGAAGTATCATCTTTTTTTGGCTGCCTGTGTTGGTACCTAAATTCTTCACGAGCCAACCTTACAGCAACATCATTAGACAAGACGTCCCAAAGTCCATCACTTGCCAAAATCAAAAACTCGTCATCTTCAGTTCTAGGCGTGAAAGTAACTTCTGGCACTGAAATAACCCATGGTTTCAAACCATGATCACCTGAAACTCAGACATACCGAACATGCAGATTATTAGATCTAAAGTTAAACATATCTTAGTCATAAAAGAACTAAAATGCCTCAAACTTTGAAATTGAATCAACAAATTATTCTGTCAAACACACAGTGAACTAAAATCTAATCGTAGCTGAAAAAAGACATAAAATACTGGAAAGGAAGAAAGAAAAAGAATGAACAATTGTAAAGTTACACTGTTAGAAATAATTTGCTTATGACAACCATTGTAATTGAAAGAATCTTAGAAGACAGCCAACTCAAGGCTCTCAACTTAGACATAGGATAGAAACAGAAAAGTGGACATTTATAAAGGTAAAATAAAAGAAGTTCATACCAAATAAATCTAAGGAGAGAGACCAAAGTACCTTTGGAAGTAAATGGAATGTCTTAAATGAATGTGTATATGTAATTATCACAAGCATATACATGTATTTTTTGTATGAATATTAACATGTAGATATAATGAAACATGTGAGGAGATAAAAAGGAACTTTGCACCGCATTTGTTGTATATGCCTTGCCCACAAAAGCCTGCCATATCGAGAAATGACAAAGTGTAGGTCATCGACAAAACTTACATGTATGAAGGTCTAAACTAAAACTTATCTTACTAGCAAAGTAGAAATATTACCAACATCTCAAACTGGATAAAATATCAATACATCTTTTACACAGTAGGTCTTATTTATGCTGGTGGTAATTAGCATCAGCTCTAGAGCAAAATAGAGGCACAACCACAAAAGAAAGCAACATTTATTAGCAAGATGCTGCAAATATTATTGCACTACTCGTATCCATGTAGTAGGATTACTGCACTGTTGCAGTTTGGTTCAGCTCTGTGCTCTGTTTAAAAGCTCAGGAGTTCTTATCAATTATGTAGTATTCTTGCTGCATAATTTATCATCTCCCTGGAGAGAAAAAAAGGGTTTTTGAATGCACTGCAAGTTTAACAATTCACTAACATGGAAAAGATAATAGTTCCTGCAGAAAAACCAAATAATTCATGTCATGAAAACTAAAAGCCATATAGGGTAAAAGAAAAACCTATTGCTCTCGACATAGAAAGCACCCCCTCAACCCTTAAGCAGCCCCACTGCACAATTCTGCCCCCTTTATCCCTAATCCTTGCTAGTTCATCTTCTCTTTCAAGCTGCAAAAGAGGCAACAACTCATATCTGAGGAGTGAATATAGTCGTATACATGTATACACAGTCAGAGAGGGTCGAAATTTAAGTGCAAGTGGATTAAAACATTCCAGTATCTTATTCATAAGCATTATCCTCAGATAAAAGTAGTCCCTGAACACTAAAAAGCATGCAGAATTCCATCCTAAAATTCAGACAATTCCATGCAGTTGCAGCAAGAGCAGCACAATACTTAAATCTAAAACATTATTGACATTGCACTCTCAAATGCAAGTCTTCAACAAAGAAGAATAATGTCTGTGTCACTTCTAGGGGCAGAAAATATGAACATGAAAATGATGTCATAGAAAGCTTGAAATTGGCTGAACTAAAATTTTATACTGATGTAGGGAAAAAGAAAGGGAGAGAAATCAAGTAAAAATTAGCTAAGAGACCTTGTGATCAACTGTCAAGGGGATTGCTCTCTTCCCACGGCAAAGAACAACCCTGGAGTCACCAACATTGGCAGCAATGATGTGGCAGGGTGACAGAATCACTATCGAAGCTGTTGAACCGACTGAGTATGGTGCTAATGACTTGTCTTTGAAAGCCTCATCTGCCCTTCCATAAGCGTTGCACAATGCAACTTCCCATCTCTTACGCCAACCATCTTCATCAGTTCCTTTCTCCCATTCCTCCGCTACCATTTTATGGAGCTCGGTTGCACAATAGTTACTTACCTGAAAATCACCATCCAAACAATGAAAAAAGTCCACGCTAATGTCATGTGCATTTGCATTTATTGGTCACTGATAAAGTAAAAACAATTTGTTTCAAACAATGCTGTGCCAATTACTGGAATCAACAAGATTAGTTATGTAAGACAGTATGCTCATCAGAAAAAACTTATTGAGGAGCTGGACATATTTGAAAGCAATAACCATTTCAGACAATGTAGACAAATGAACCTAGAAGTACTACTATTATAGATGAATATTTCGCTCAATAAAACCTTTTTGCACTGATAAAACTTGAATTGAAACACAGTATTAGAACATTTCAGAAGAATTTAAATTTTCAAACATCATATCTGGAAAGTAAAATATTAAAAGCTATGTAGTTTCTTAATGTGATCCTATTAATTTTTTCTTCTCAAATAGAAATATGCAATAGAAGATCGTAGATGATATTTTACATTTTATTGATTTGAAAAGTATACCATATAGGTCTCAACATAGTACATAAACACTAAAAGATAAAGCAATTTAGACCCAAGAGTCAAAAATAAAAAGGAAAGAGAGAGAGAGAGAGAGAGAGAGCAATCTAATATTGAATAAGGTGACCAATTGTTTAAAAAAGGAATGTAAGAACTTTTAAGGGGTTGCAAGGCTAATACCAACTTGGTGGTGGAAAGACCAAATGAGGAGGTTCATAAATCATTGAATTAAAAGGAAAGTGTCAAACAATATTTTCCTACATGCGCACACAAAAATTACAAAGATATTCAAAATGAACCCAAAAGTGCTCTATGTAAGCTAATATCAAGTGTGTAGCATAATCGACATGTTACGAAGACCAAGCAGAAATTACGTTTGAAAACTGACATATAAAGAAAGGTTCCGAAGAATTTATAAAAACTAACCTACACCCATATTTAACCGATGTGGGACACTTTGGATATTAAGGCAACACACATACCATAATTAGAAGCCGATTTCTCCAATGGCTTCACCATGGTCATACACTTCAAAAAGATAGTTTTTCCTTTTTCAAATCCCGTAATCCAAACACATTTAAAGAAAAATGATTTTTATGAACTAATAGGGATAATAACCATTCTTGAATCCCAACTTCTATAATAATCTTTCTTACCTCCCAATTGTTTAAAAAAAGAATGTAAGAACTTTTAAAAGGTTGCAAGGCTACTACCAACTTGGTGGTGGAAAGACCAAATGAGGAGATTCATAAATCATTGAATTAAAAGGAAACTGTCAAACAATTTTTCCCCTACACACACACACAAAAATTATGAAGATATTCAAAATGAACCCAAAAGCGCTCTATGTAAGCTAATATCAAGTGTGTAGCATAATCGACATGTTACGAACACCAAGTAGAAATTAAGTTTGAAAACTGGCATATAAAGAAAGGTTCCGAAGAATTTATAAAAACTAACCTACACCCATATTTAACCGATGTGGGACACTTTGGATATTAAGGCAACACGCATACCATAATTAGAAGCTGATTTCTCCAATGGCTTCACCATGGTCATACACTTCAGAAAGATCGTTTTTCCTTTTTCATATCCCGTAATCCGAACACATTTAAAGAAAAATGATTTTTATGAACTAATAAGGATAATAACCTTTCTTGCATCCCAACTTCTATAAAAATCACCTTAAAAAATCAAAATCTCTCAATTATCTATTTTCCATGTCCCTTACCGATCCTTTGACTTCCCTTTTCTACAAAATAAAACCATTGCATCATTAGAAGATGGTACCATTTTAAAGTAAATATTATTAATAACCTTTTATTACTTTTATAACCAAAAGGCTTGAAATTGTAGATTTCTCTTTACATTTTCTGTTTGTAGCTAAGATGTTACTTTCATCAAGAATTAGCATTCAACCTTCAACTCAATCCTTCATTTGCCAATTTTGTGACCAAAACTCTGAATAGTAGTCCAAGGAAGAGTGCAAACTCCCTCGAAGACAAATATCTATAAGGTCAATGCTAGTTTATTTAAACAAGAATCACGAGAGGATTATCACTCTATGACCCAATCTTTAAGCAGCCTCGAAACTTAAGCCTAGCTTCTACACTAACAAATAAAATACCGTGATGGATTTCTTTTCCTCTTCCACAAGAAAAACATTTTAGGTAATAATTTATCCATCAAGACCCTCTTCAACTCAATAAAATTCATTTGTTGCGCTTACATCTAAACTAGACATACTTGTTAAATTATATAAATCAATTTCACTTCTTCATCATTGGCACTACGGTTTTCTTTATATACTCTCCCCTACTCTTGATTATTGAAGAGCATTTCCCTCCACACTTACCTCATTGGCCTTTAACATATATCAATCAAAGATGTTACCATCCTTGATAGGAGTGCTAAAATAAGCAATCTCATGGCAAGAGGTATCAGCGAGATGCTATCTACACTAGTGAATTTACTTAAAATACTACTTAAGGTCTTGATCCATCCATCCATTGATAATCAAAATCTTTTCATCTCAAGAATAATAAGCACGCATTCGGATATAGAACCAAGCACAAGTAAACTACATCTCTTCTGGGCATCAGGGATAACATTGTTATGGAGAAAGTGAACATATTGAGTTCGCAATCAATATCATAGTCCATGAGACATTCACTTGATAAGGGCTAACTTAACATGTTCAGTACTTTTATTCAAAAAACAATACATACTCATCACCATTTCCGAAAGTTTCAGGATCATCGAGAAGCCCCTTTTAGTAAGTCCTTGGTTTTTACTTCATTTTTGCAAATAACTTTAATATACTTCATTTATTAATTTCTTCTCCTCGTCTGTTCCACTTCTTGTACTATATATAGGCATCAGAAAGGCCAATTCAAAACATTAAGCGAAGTCCAGAGATGCCAAATAGCTTCATTTGTCCAATTCATACTCTAAAATGCGTAATTTCTCATTCACTCCTAAAAGATCACTTCCTAGAATTCTCTTAACTAGTGTTATCTAAAATGTCACTACAAATTTTCTCTAATCTTCTATATCATAGATTATTCAAGTGGTAATTAAATTATAAGTATGGTATTTTATCTTATCTTAATTGTTTTCGTCAAAAAAAGTACTAAAAATCTTCAACAATTCATTAAACGGAAAAAAATCTTTACGAAAATGTTCAAAGAAATTCAAGGGCAAACAATGATACACTTATATTCTCCAACAAAATGGTATATTGATGCAAAGATAAGCATATATGAATGGAAACGATGATATTGAACAATCAAGACATAGTTATGAAATCATAATTGAAGAATCAAAAACTTCCAACTTAAGCACACTCATTTTCTTAGCATAATGAGTTTGGTGTTCAAGACTGTGCTACAGCTTACATGGCGAGTGTCATTAATAATGGCTTCCCCATGCATTTATACAAAAATGTAATGCATGGTTAACTTCCCCATCCATGACTTGAATAGTCGACAACGTGAAGCTTCTCTTCGAACATGATCTTCACAGTTATACACAATTCCAACGAAATTTACGACCTGATGTTGCCCTCATCTTCAAAAGGCTTGTAGTTGAGACTAAGATATCTCCTTCAACAAATTTAAAAGCCAAATTATAACAATGAATTTATGAAGGAGGGACACCCCATAATGGGGCTACAAGTATTCCCCTTCATATCCCATTTCTAAGCTTGTATATAGTCCATTTCTATCAAAAAGTTCCTTTGAGGACACCACAACTAAGCATTGAGTATCCTCACAACTATAATTGCATCAGCATTTGATGCAATGAATCTTTTATATATGCACATCTTATAGTGTGCATATGTGCTTATGGGATTCGTTAAGTAACTTGGTCCAGTGTAGGAATTAAAATCTTTCATTAACATAAGCATCAAAAAAGCAATAATTGATATCATATATAAACAATTAACACTAGCACCATGTGAACAAAGGGAATCCTAAATTTTAATCAACATAAAGTGCAAGTGGAAAACTTAAAAATATTAGACAACCTCAAAGCTAAATAACTCTTCAGTCTCCGAATGGGGATGCATTTTCTGAAAGATTGTTTTGCTTCAAACCTCCTAAAATGACCAAACATATTTACAAAACAAACTCGAGCATCTTCAAATAGAGAAAAGAATTCAATTGGTAACAAAACAGCGATATTTTTAGAAAATGGAAATATGACTATCCAAATACAGCAAAGTGACTAGGTCAAATCCTCAAGCAAGTAATAGGCAATGAAAGAATTTACCCTAGTACTGTATTTGGTAGTGTTTTAGACACCATTCAAAGCCCTTAAAATAGTTGAAAATACAAAATCAATGAATAGGTACTTAGAAAAGAAAAGAAAAAAAAAAAAACTCTCGTAAACCGAAAACACATAAAAAGTAATTTTGTAAAACACTTCATAGGTGTTTCTAGTAAAAGTAACTTTAATCTCTAATGCACCAAACGCCTTAACATTTAAATGAGAAGACACTTGACGTAGTTTTACAAAACACTTCATAGATGCTTTCGAGAAAGCACTTTGAAGAGTTTTTGCCAAAAACTCTTGTAATACGAAAGCACTTATGACAATTCTTTGCATGCATTAGAAAGGGGCAACAAAAAAACCCATCTTTAAGCCTAGAATGCTACTATGAAACAAAGACAACAATTGCAATTGTAGAATCTCAATAATAAAACAATCTATAACTCCATAATGGGCAGTCTTAATTATCAGATCAACACAATCATTCAAACAAATCCTTTACATTAAATTAATGTACAATCTTACTTGTTTTGACGTTCATGCACAAGACTCAGAGTACCTCTTTAGCATCTGGGGCTCTTTTCCTTTCCTTTTACTTTTCGTTTTCTCAGGAATCAAACGCTGAATTGAGAGCTTAGGTAGAGTAAGCCGTTGCGTTTGAAAGTTTGTAGGGAAACAAGGTTTGAGGAGTGAAAAAAAAAAGAAACGGGAATTTAGATTGGGGGTGTAGATGCGAATATTGAGACTTATGACAGGAGGATTATAATTTCTAAAGTTGTACCTAAAATAGAATTAGTAAAATTGTGGCTGTGGACGCAAATATAAACAGTTAATATAGAAAGTAAAGCAAATTGAAGAAATCCTTTACACCGCCGATTTTTGCTTGAATATTAAACCCCCTCAGGCATGGATAAGTACCCTGAACTCCCGACCGTTAATTTTTTCGTTAGTTTTAACAAAATTGAGGATAAAGAAGTAAATGAACCTAAGTTAAATAATAAAATAATTAACGAAAATATTAAAAAAAGAAGTTAATAAATACAGAGAAAAGTTCCCTCCAACCCTAACACAACTACGAGTCTACGGCACTAATTCATCCCCCACCCATCCATTCAAACCCCTTACCGTCACAGCCTCGTGTGGCGCAGCAGCCCAATCTCCTAACCGTTCAATCCCTTCACCGTCACGTCAAAGCCTGGTGCGGTACAGCTACCGCAACTAAGAGTTGTGTGCAACGCGCCGCAAAGCTGTTCATGCTTTGGCAATCGCCCCAAACCCCATTTTCTTCTCTTTTTTTCATTTTGAGTTTTGCTGATTTGTGATTGTTGTAAATGTTTTCATTTTGGTTATGGATGATTGTTTCGAAATCTAAGAAATCCAATTCAAAAACTAATGATTATGGAGTGGTGGAGATTGATTTTTGGTGGCCGTTTCTCTATTATTGTTGTTGGTGGGTTTGTTGTGGTATGGCAGTAGCTGAGTAAGATGGGTTTGATGGGGTGGATCAGCAAACCAACAAAAGCACAAGCTTTGGTTTTTGTTCTATATTATGAATCCTTTTCTTATTTTTATTTTTGGAGACAATTGGTATAGGAAAAAGGGGAAACTTTGTGGGATAATCTGGTATGGATTGCTTCTGGAATTAGTGGTAGACGGTGGTTGGTTGGGGGTTGGTGGTGGAAAGGGTTGACTACGGTGGTGGAATTGAAATTTCAAGTGTTCGACTAGAGATGGGCGTTTGCCCCGGCCCCGCGGGGATCCGTCCCGACCCGGCCCGAATGGGCCGGGGAATCCCTGAAAAAACGGGGATGGGGTCGAGGATGGTCCGTAGTTATGTCCCCGCATCCGGGGACGGGCCGGGGAAGGGGATAGTGCAATCCCAGCCCCGCCCCGGCCCCGTGGAGCCCCGGCCTCCGCGCATTTTTGAGATTTTTTTGTTGTTTCCTTTACGAGATTATATATAAAATTAAAGTTTAAATCATAATTTTAAGTAATGTATCTAAATTTTTGATATATCCTTTTATAATATTTTCTAATGTTTATATTAAATTTATAGAAAAATAATTTAAACGAGAGAGTTTAATAATTAAATATATGTATTATTACTTTGTGAATTTCACAAAATAATAATACATGGGACATGACCCAAAAATAAATTTAATTAGATTATTATAATTTACAAACCAATATAAGAATATATACAATTGCTTAAGGACTTACAAATTACACAAATTCAATTATCCTTGTAATTAATTAATTGATCAATTAAATATAATGTTAAACTTAATCAAATAATGAGATTTGTCCCTTTCACAAATTGACTAATTTTATTAGTTGTAGTAGAGATAGTGTTTTATGAATTAATTCACCAATTTACCTAGCAAATTATGTTAAGATTGAATTTAGTTATGTTAATTTCATAAAAAATTAATTAATTAACATGGCTAACTAAACCTAAGCCTCCATACAATTGAATAATCAAGCAATTTAATTTAGATTTACACGGGGCAAAAATCCCCGCGAAGCCCCTTTTATCGGGCCAAGACGGGATGGGGATGGTCACGATTTTGTCCCTCCGCGGGCCGGGAATGGTCATGAGAAAAATCCCTTCCCGCGGGGATGGGTCGAGGATGGTCCTCGGAAAGGGTAACGGGGACGGGCCCGGGCATGGGGTCCTCGGCCCCAACCTGGCCCGCGCCCATCTCTATGTTCGACAAGGCTGTGAGGTGTGGGGGTGTTGTGCAGAAAGGCGATGATAGGTTGCGGTTGGGTTGTTGGGCAGGGGTAGAATAGAGCATAAAGGTCATTTAACATTGTTCCGTTAGATCTAACGAAAACTTTTTAACGGCTGGGATTCAAAGTGATTTCTCATAATTACTTATGGCTGAAGGATTTTATCCGGTTTTAGGAGGTTTACATTAATAGGTCTGGGAGGCCGAGGAACGGCCCGGGTATTTCTTCTGTCTAAAGATTGACCTCGGACTAATCCCGGGCGAGCCCGGCCTGGGTAGGGTGTTGCCTTACTAATTAGGATGGGTTTGGGTTTCGGGTATCTTGAGTTTTTAACTTTTTATACCAGAATGGGCCTGGGCTCCGCGCACTGATACAATCCACCAACACTTGTTCAAGCCCACGCGGTCCAAGAGCGCGTTGCGCTGCCACCAATCCATCAATAATAAGACAACAGCGACCATCTTGTCCGGACGTAAACGTGGACTCTTGGTGGGCACTAAAAAGGTCCAAAATTACTTGACGTTGGCATAGCGGGGCCCAGATTGTCAATTTCTAACACACCAGAACACAAAGGACGGTCGCGTGGCTTCTTCTCCCATTGGATTGTCCACGTGTCAGACCAACGCCTTATCTGTCACAAGCATTAGCTGACAGGTCGGTGTGACAAGCCACGTTTAAGGTCATCAGAGTTAGACCAAGACTTACCGAGACCCTTAACACCACCCTTAAAAATCCATCAAAGTAGAGCGGAAAAAAATAAATAATTTAATTTTTTAAAATATTAGTGATTTAAAAAATCAAATAAAAAAACATTCAACAGACAGTTTCGAATACAAACTTAAACGTGCAGGAGAATGACTTGTGGGCAGAGTTTGGACTCCACGTGCAGCCATAAAGCATGCATGAATTGGAGTCCCTCAAACGGGGTCTTGCTGTTGGAATTGAATTACAGGAAAAACTGTAATTGGAGTCAAGTAATTTCAATGAATATAATTAGCTCCATTTCCATGTCAGGATATGAACCAATAAGGAGTCAAAATTTGACCAGTTATGAATGAAGGATTTCTGAAGCTTTATCAGAAACTGATCCAACTGTGTCAGTTTATAATTTTCTGAAGAAAAAAATACTGAACCGAAACTGCTCGTGCATGGCTTCTAAGCCCACAAATTTACACAAATAAAATCACAGCAAAGCAATTCATGAATAGATAATCAGATAAAATCAAACTCGTCTTCATCTTTGCATGCAAGGATATATAATAAATACGATAAATTAAGTTACCTCAGAGCCGCCATGGCCGTCGAACACTCCGAAGAAGTGGATAGGCGACTTCTGCAGGGCGTATTTACACCCCGGCGCGGTGCACCCGCCGAATTCATTGCACGTAAGCTTCATGAACGCTGGATAAACCGCCACAGTGTCCTCCATTGTCTGTCTCCATCCTTGTTCATAAACCTTCCCCCATGTCACACCCTTGTTATTCCTTCCCAAACACCAATTCCACCCCTCGTGCTCCTTCCCTTTGCTCCCGCCATCACCACCTGCCACGGAAATGAGGTTATCCGCCACGGAAGTGACGTTGTCCGTCACGGCTGTGACGTTAACGACCTCGGTCATCGGGGTATCAGGGGTGGTTTCAGTGGCTGGAAGGACAGTTTCCGAGGTGGTTTCAGCGGCTGGCAGGACAGTTTCCGGGGTGGTTTCAACAGCTGGAAGGACAGTTTCCGGGGTGGTTCCAGCGGCTGGAAGGACAGTTTCCGAGGTGGTTTCAGCGGCTGGGAGGACAACGGCTGGAAGGATAGTTTCCGGGGTGGTTTCAGCGGCTGGGAGGGCGGTTTTGGGGGTGGTTTCGAGCGGGGATTGTTCGGAAATATTAGTGTTTGCCATTTTTGAGAGAGCGACAAAAAGAAAACGAGAGAGTAAGAGACTGAAGGTGACGGTGGGAGAGGAGTTTTATCAGTTTTTGAAGAGGAATTTGCAGCCACGCGTGGAATGGGAGTATGAATATAGATGGCAATCAATCTCGACGTTGCATGGCAGGGAGATAGACTAACTGCGCGGTGAGGGACTGGGGTGAAGGTGCAATGGGATTGTGATATTTGGCGGGATTACTGTAGGCAGTAGTGGATTCTCCTACGTGGCGAGTTATCATTTGTTGAAAAGTGAAATTTCAGTGGGGCTTGTAGGGTTGATTAGGGTGATCAATTCTGTGTTTACAACTCAACATTGGCCTTTAAGGATTGAATGCCACCTTTGGAAACTTTTATTTTTGAGGGCCAAGTCAGAAAAACATTAAAATAAATTCAATGAATTTTACAATTTAAAATTGAATATAAATGGGTCTTAAAAAGTAATTACTTGAATCAAAAGCTTTAATTATTAAGGATTTAAGTTAATTTTTCTTATATTTAAAATATTTAACATTCTTACTATATAATGATATAATAATAAATTGACATAAATGTTTTTTTTTTTTATGACTTGGGTGTCCAGACCCGTTTACATGCACCTTAACTAGTCCTTCATGACCTTGAAACTACTAGTCGGGTAATACTCCAGTGACCACCCTAATCAGCAATCGAGGAGGAATTCAAACCTAGAACCTCCTAAATAATATACTCAAAAGTCTCTATTGAATCATTCGACCACTTAAGGTTTGTTAATTTTTGTTAATTATTAAAAAAAAAAATCAAACTTTTATATTTACACATGATATTATAAGTCCATTGTTGTACTCATAATAATATATTTGTAGTATTTAAAAACTTTATATAAAAAAAAAAAAAAATCTTAGATGCTACTTTAATTGTGATATTTTTGCCTATATTGGCAATTAATTAGAGGATTAATTAAGAGCTTTCTCTCACTTGCCACAGAAGGAATAATTTTTTTATTTTTTTATTTTTTTTGTAATTAATGTTATTGATTAATAAAATAGTTGGAGAGGTTAATTATAGTGAGGTCATTTAATCCTTATATTAATTAACATTTGGCAAAAGGAATGGGAGGAGGAATTTTGATTCTGCTATACACTTGTTCTTTGTTTATTTAACCTTAAACACAAATGGCTTTCATGCAAATACCCTCTTTAATTACTCAAATCCACTCAAAATAAATGCAGATTTTTTTTTTTTTCAAAAAGAAGATGCAAATTCCTCTGAAAGGGAGGATCCCTTTTGTTATTTATTATATGTTATGTTAATTTCTGCTTCTGCTTATTCTTTCTCAAGTGCTTTTCTAGGAAGCTCATTTTCTAAAAGTGCTTTTTTCTTTTTCTTTTTTAATGAATGAAAGTACTTCCAAAAAGCACCGATCCTTAAATTAAGGTAAACTGGTTTGGCCTTAAATGGGCAAAATAGAAACAAGCCTTGACTCTCAAGAAAATATATATAGTTTTATATAATTAATAATTTACAATAAAAATGATAATATTGGTTTACATATTAATACTAAAAGAAAAAAAAAAATTGGATGTAAAAAGATCGAACAGTTGCCACATTGATGAAGAGGGTCAAAAAAGTTAAACTTTGACAATCGACGAAGAGTACTCATCGAGAATTATTCTTACGGTGGATTCGATGCACATATATATATATATATATACAATCACCCAATGAGAATGTATCACATTATTGCATATGTATAACATGTATGTCGTTTTAAACGTTTATATATTCATTGGATGTTTGAAAAAGAATGTTCGTTCTTCAACGCTTAAGTCAACACTAAAGAATTACTAAGTATAATGATGATCACAAACACTATCTTTCTGTGCCATGTGTTGCATCCCAAAAATCTCCGTAGCAACAATGTATAATTAATATCTCACGACACTAGCTATAGCATTGACAATGTAATTGGCTTGACATAATTTTATAACGGTTGCCTTCCGTATTACTTATTGGGGGGAAAAATGACATGTCGTTCTCAACTATCAACATCGAATGTCAAGTCATTCATAAATTTTGATATGAACCTACAAGACAATCGGTCTACTTTCTCATAGTTGTTCTTAGAGGTGTACACAAATTTAGGATAGAACCGGAAACAATGAGTACCTAGGGTTTCATTACTCAAAAATTGGGACCGGTATTATTCAATTCCATGGGTTCCACCATTGTAGGAATTGGAATCGGAACCAAAATCCGAGTACTTGATAGGAATCAGGTATATTTATAATTTTTGTAAACAGTTAAGATGTATTTGTCATTTTTGTGAATAGTAAAAGATATTCAGAATTCTTCCAAGTACCCGAAACTGGAACCTAAAACTCAAGTTCTGGTTCCAGGCATTTAAGAATGGGAACCGGCCAATTCCAATTCCAGTTCTTGTTATATGGGATTTTCGTGGGTACTTGAACCCACCCACCACTAGTTGATCTTAGCTTTTTAATATGAACCACTAAACACTATTTATAACTTGGTTTAAAAATAAAGTGAAATAATATACTAACTAAAATTGAAGTTCGTATGTTATATAATGAGACTTTGATACAGGACTTGAATTAATTTATCATATACAAATAATATATAACAGAGTTTTCTTAACATATTTACATTTAAACTATAATAGATTTTTCTTAACATAAGCTTTTACATTTAACATTAATAGTTAAAGTAATTCTGATAGTTCTTCTATTAATTGCCTTAATTTCAACAATAATATACAGTTTAATATATATTTCCTCGCCATATACGAAGAATTTAAGAAAAATATTTTAAAAGATGAACAACTAACAAGGAATATTTTACAAAGAGAATAGACATGTTGGAGTTCTACAACATTTTTCAGGAGTTCTACAACATTTTTCAAAAGCTGGCTCGAACACCTGAATGATTAGTTAAAATACGTGTAAACTGGTCTGGACACCCCAATCATTAAAAAAAAAAACACTTTTCAAAAGCAAAACCAACAAGGATCATTGAGCTTGAGCACATATGAAGAGAAAGCATTTGTTGCCAAACCAATTGAATTATTTGAACAACAAGCTGTTTTTACAGTTTGAAAGAATTAAAATAATATCCAAACCGGCCAATTAATGTTTTAACCTATAAATTAAGGAACAGCAAAACTTCATACTATCAAAGAGAAAAAAATACACAACATGTGTCTTGGAGAACATATAATTGTACAAAAAGGGAAGATTTACCCAGAAGGGTAACAAAATTCCATCATTCCCACCAATTCAAACTGCTTGTATGGAGCTAGTCTTTCCCTTGCTTAATTCCTAACTTCTCACCGGGGCATTCGTGTGGAACGCTGACTGCCTCGATGGCTCTCCCAGCAGTTTTAAGGACAGCGGCGATGGCTCTCTCAAGCCTCTCCCCGTCTCTCCTAAACAGAGCTGAGACATGCCAACTATTTCATCCACGTTGACAGGTTCCTTGGGAAGCATTGGAATCGGCTTTAAAATCTGGTGAGGATGAGATGCCTCTGCTTCCTTATCTTCTTCCAGGCAGGCTGTGTTTGGCAGCCAGAACGGGTAAGGGACTGGTATATACGCCGGCAAGAAACCAGGACCCATTTGACCAAACCCATTTGATCCAATCAGAGTTTCTTCAGGTTCTTTTACCTGTGTCTTTAGCTTCCATGGGTTCAAATTCTGTGTTCAGGGAAAGATCTAGAGAGGGCAGTGAGCTGCTATTATCAGTTTCTCTTGCCAGAGGTGAAGTAAGTAACACTTGTTCTTCTGGCACCGGCGGGGTATCAGTGGCCTGAAAAAAATAATAATTCATTAAGTATCACCAAATCTTCCATCTGTGAATCGACACATCTAATAACTTGAAACATGGCAAACCTAAAGCTAAATGTCAAATTGCAACCAGACAACATCTATATTCAAGCACGTGCAACATGAAAAAAACAATATAAAGAAGCGAGACTAACCATATCATCGGCAACCATGTCAAAAAGGCTGGTACGCCTCTTTCTTCGGGTGGCATTAGTCTGCCGGATGAAATACTTCTGTGCATGACTTGCTACCTGAGTTGGAGTCCTTGACACAACAAAATTTCGTGATATACCACGCCAGTCACCCTTCCCTAATTTCTGAAGGCCAACTAAAAACAAACGATGCTCCTCTTCCGTCCATGGAGTACCTACACGTCAAATCCAGTTCAGATAAGGAATAATCTCTAATTGCTACTAATACAGAATATTAGTCCACCTTCATCACAAGCTAAATTTGCAACAGAATTAAGCTGCGAGTAATACAACACCGCAGGCGTCTTGCCCTACACCATAGATTTTATTCTACATAACAATCAAAAGAAGATTAAAAAAAACAAAGGAATGCATAGGAAAAACCGAGAGAATAAAAAAAGAAGGGCACATTTCCTCATTTCTTTGTGAAAATCCGTAAGACAAGATACTCTTATCCTCTGAATATAGCAACCAAATGTATGAGGTACAAAAAGTCTACCATGGCTTTGAAGATAAAAGGACATGGTAACGATACAGTGAGTTAAACTGAATAAACTAAGTGTTGTTTGTTGCTTAGTCAAAAGTAGATTCCTAGATCTGAAAGCAAATATCGGGTGAAAACACAAGCAGAACTTTGAAAGGTAACCATACTGCAATCTTGTTGCGCAGAAAGAATGAAAAAGCTCTCGAATGTGCTAATCAAATGCATGAAAAGCAAAGAGAACTTTGACAAAACCAGCTTAATATACAGAGTGCAATATCATCAACATGTGCAAAGAAGCAATTCGAACTTCTAAGCTCAGGCACATTACAAGTCTATCTTAGAATCCATTAAACCGGAAACGTATTTACAAATGACTCAGAGAGGTTCATCAAAAACCAAATACGGTACTTAACAGAGACCTAAATTCGGTCCTTCAAAGCAATTTAATATCACCACAATCTTGCTCATATTCCTGAATATCAACGCAAGCAACAAGTCAAGTCAAATTGAAAGTCTACAACCCCAGAATAAGGTGACTTTGGTCAAGAAAGAAGGGTGGACTCAAACAATGGTTGAAGTTCATGCATCGTTCTCGACATTAACAGTAAATCCATCAAAGCTAACTCAAAAGTAAAAACAACTCTCTAGCAAACAAAACCAAGCACAATGGATCATCATAAAAATGGAAAATTGAGCTAAAACTCAACAATCCCCCCAGTCATCCATGAATTACAATAAGGTAGCATATCAGATAAATTCATAGTCCTGGTCATGAGGACCTTCAAAATGTGGCAAACAAGAACTTTTCTACTACTGACTTCACATTTCTTCAAGAGTAAGAAGACATTAAAATTCATTCAAGAGCTCCAAAAATGAAATTTCTTTTCTTTGTTGACCTTAAATTTTGTAACCATTTTGTTGGTAATTGATATTAATTGCTATACACTTGCTATCAAGTTGCTAGATTCCTGGGTTATTGAAAAAAAAAAAAATTAAGATAATTAAAAGAACAAAATAGTTCATTAATTGTGTAGCAAAATAAAATACTACCATAAAATATCAAATAAAAAAATTATTTCATCAATTATTCAAAAAAAAAAAAAAAAAAAAAAAATATCATCAAATTTAAAATTAACCCAAAAAAAAACGATCCTTAAACTCCTCAAAAATCTTAAAATAGCATAAAATAAACCCATTAATTACAGAAATGCCATTGCTTTAATATAAAACGTATCTAACCTTTCTTTCTCTCTCCACGTCGATTGGTGGAACAAGACGCGTGGGTCGGGTCATCGGACAAGTAACCGTCGGTTATATGCGTCGGGTCACGCACGTGATCCGATAACGGCGAGTCCGGATTCGGCGAAGCGGCAGCGGACGACGAGCTATGGTAATGCAACGCCGATAAGTTCCCCATACTCGCGCTCTTCTTTATGATCGACCCGTCCGTCAACCTCACACCGAACAACTTCACACCGCCGCAGATCATCGACGCGCCGCCGCATCCTCCTCCTCCTCCGCGCGTGGGACACGTCCGTGAGTTGTGTCCGTTGTTGCTGCAATGCGAGCACCGCCGCGTCATCTTCAACTCATGCACTGAGTCACCCCACCGCCAAGTCGAATAAAAATCTCGAAAGATTAATTAATTAATCAATCAATCTTAAAATTAATTAATTAATAATCAGTTGAGTAAACGAAAGGGTTGCAGAGAGAGAAGGGGGGCTTGCATGGCGAAGGAATGAGAGGGCGTGAGAGAGATAAGTAGAGAAATTTATGGGAGAGTGAAGGGTAAAATAGGAATATCAAAGTTGGGAAGGGAAGAGGAAATAGAGATTTGCGGTGGGACGCTCGTTAGGTGGAGTGAAATGACTGATTTGTCCTTTTTAAAGAAGATAACGTCCATGACTTGACTTGGTTGTTGTGATTGATTTTGTTTTATTAATTTCTTTTTTTTTTTTTAAAGCATGATGTTCGAGCCAATTTACATTATATTTAAATTATTTATTTAATAAAATAAATTACACCATATATTGTAAAATGTGATTTGGGTTTTAAGTAACTAAAGCAATTGTTTGACATGCCTTTAAATATTATTGCATTTTTTATATAATTCCCTACCTAACATACATATATAAATGTTTTTTTTAATTATCTAGAAAAAATAAATGATAATTAGCATATTATTTATGTTTAGAAACATTGTGCCTTCATTATGATTTTTCTTTTTTTCTTTTTTGGTATATAATATTAGATAAATATCTATTTCTTTGTGCTTTATTTCAAATATCATAAACCAACATTAATGGTTAAAAAAAAATCAATCAACCTTTAAATACAATAAGAGATCTTATTACTTGCATTTTTTTAATCTTTATAATTTTATTTTAAATCGACTAAATAGAAATAAAGAGTAATATAAATTATTATAAATACAAGAGTGTATTTTACATTATCTTATATTTATTAAAAAATAATTATTATTTTAAAATTATTATAATTAAACTTTGCTTATGTATATTATTACTTTAAAAGTGATAAATAATAATTTCCAGTATTAGAAAATAATTTTGAGTCACTTTGGTGACATTTTTATCTGGCTTTATTTATGGAAATGAGTGGTGAGGATAATATTTCGGACAAAAAGATTATCCAAATCTGGCGAAATGTCTGGGGATGTAAAGACTTCAGTTGTCAGAACTCAGAACTCAGAAACATGTTTTCTTCTCTGACCAAAATGCCCTTTTTGTTACGTGTAGAAACTGGCATGTGTTTTTTCGTACATCATCTTTACGAGCTTGGTTAAACGCGTAAAATTCCAATTTCTTTTTCTTATGAAAATTTTTAAAAGAGATTTTAAAATCACTTTTTTTTGTCAATTTTTTTTTACGGTAATATCTGGTTAATTTATACACAACCCATTTAATCTTTCAAAACTCTAGAATTATCAATTAAATAAAAATTCTAACCATTACTCTTATAAACAATCGAACAAAAATTTAAATTTAAATTCAAAACCTCTTGAATAATTTACTTAAATATTTTTATTAAATCACTTGATCACTTAATTAAAATCATTAATTAGTTGAATTGATTAATTAATACCGAATAATTATTGAAATTTTATGTCCTCTTTGATATACACATTTAAGGAATAAAATAATTAAGATTAAGTCGAAATTTTCTTCTTATAAAAAAATGAAATAAAATAAATAAAAAGTGACTGAACTAGACATTTTTCTTTGAAAAATGCTAGGGGATGTTTTAACGACGGACAGGAGGCCACGTGGAGCTGAGGTGGCCCAGGTCTTTATGTGGGGTTTAAGCCTTAAGGAAAGGATTTTGTTGAAGGGATGACCGCACACGTGGCATTATTTTAATTGGGCTTTCCTTCTTCTTTTTTTTTTTTTTTTAATCCGCCTATTCCACGCGGATTAATTTTAATAATTGTTTTCCTCTCAAAATCTTTTGCTTCAAATGCTTTGAAAACTTCATTATTGATTAGTTGTCATGTCACACAAATTAATTAAATTCTATTTAACAAAATATTTTATTTTCATAATTAAATTCACATGTTGAAATTTATCCTATAATATTATTAGATCCACCCAAGCTCTTGATCCCAAATATCATAACAATTAACAAGTGCAAGGGTTGAAATTAGAAATAAAATAATTAATATTTATAGTTAGTCCAAATATTTTAAAAAAATAAATACATAATTTATTTTATATTTAAATACACATAGTGGATATGGATAACTTATATTTATCAAAGCATAAATATCATTGTTAATATTTCATGGTTTTGAACATTAAACATACTTCAATGTAGGCTTAAATATCTTAATTACCTAAAAAAATATCATTTTTAAAATAATTTTAATAAATTGTTGTTTATCTTATCTTTTTAAAAGATAACAATCACTTATTCTAAATTATCTTTATATAATGATTATTATAAAGTTAAAATGGCTCTTAATTTTATTTTATTTGTTTACCTCTTTCATCAAGTGGGTTTCAAGATAAGATAAGTAGTAACGTTCAAGGATTTACTCTTGATTAAAGAATTTAATTAGCAAAAAAAAAAAAAAATTATTATATGTTATTATCATCTACTTTGTTTTTGTATTAAAAATCGATTAGGATCAAGTTTGACAATATAATAATACGATTATAAATCTTTTAGCTTCCATTAACAACATTATATTATCTTATAATCTTAGCTTATACCTAATCTGATTAAATATCAATCTTAATTTAAGAAGAGCTTATGCTGACTAATTAAGTAAACTATCTTATGTGTATTTGAAGTCGATAAATATTATTTTTTAACTTATTTAAAGTGTTGACATATCAAAAAATTATTTATATTTATTTTATAATTTTGACTTAAATCTTTCTTACAATAAGATCTACATTACTAATTTAAAACTATAAAAATCTTTACAATTTTTATTACTAAATAACTAGTAATTTTTATTTGTTTATTTTTAAATAATCTCACGAAATAAATTAGACTATCATATAAATCTGAATAAATTGAGTTAAATATAATTAAATTATTCCCAAAATAATATTCTTGTAGTCAAATGATTTATGGCCCCATTCAATGTTTGATAGAATATATATTTTTTTTTAATATTTAATTAAAATACTATAATATCGTTAAGATGTCTATCTCTATTCATAAAGTGGCTTATCTTAAGACAAAGACTGAAAGTTGACATTGTACGGACACGTGGAGGCATCAGATTGGTTTTTTGCGCATGCTACGTGTCGGCACGTGCTTTGTGGAAAGACTGGATAATGCAAATCCAACTCCAAGTCAAGTCAAGGCTCGACAAACTTTTACAACGCATTTTTTTAGTGATTAAATTTACTTATTTATTTATTTATTTATAAATACTAAATATTACTTCTTATTTAAGTCATTTTCAAAAACATATTAAATTTTAAATTAAAATTCTTAATGTATGATTAATAGTTAACTCAACATAATATAAAAATCAAAACTGATATTTAAGTCTTCAGTTTTTGTCTGTAAGTTAAAACTCATAAGATGTTTGTACATAATGAAAGAACTAAAAAGCTTTGGAATAAAAAAAAGCAACCAATCATATACAAATATTGAATTAGTAATGGAAAAGAAACATATGCAATTTATCTTGATTTACTCAAATCTATCAACCTGGATCCGTTCATTAGAGCTAATATTATTTCAATATTAGCTAATTTGTCTCGTTACCATAAATGTATTTATTTTGATTTTCTATATCACTCCTATAAAAAAATAATGTATTTAGATAACTGCTTACGGTTTCGAGGTGCTAGCCCCTAAGACAGCAAGAGTCAATTCCAACACATGATTTGTCTCGTATTTCACTTGATTAATGACATAATACTATATATAACTCATCGTATTTGTTTGTTATGATTTTCTATATCACTCATACAAAAAAATAATATGTTTATATAACCGCTTATGGTCCCGAGGTGTTGCCCCCTAGAGCCCCTGCCCACTCACCGGGGAGCAAGACCCCATGTGCTTCACCCCTTATGAGTGAACTCATTTATTATTGAAGTAGTCACCAATTCCAACACATGATCTGTCTCGTATTTCACTCGATTAATGACATATAATACTATCTATAACTCATCGTATTTTTTTTTTTTTTAATCATTAGGGGTGTCTGGGTTAATTTGTATAAATCTCAACTAATCTTTCGAAGCTTTGAAACTGCTGATCAAGTAAGAGTCTCAGTGATTACTCTTATTAGTATATAGAGGAACTAGAACTCATGAAACCTCTTGAGCTCTTTTACAACCAGGTCATTCAATGGTGAGTTATAACAACCAGGTCATTCAATAGTGGTTTATAACTCACCGTATTTATATTATCATAGATTGAAAATTTGGTTCCCTTTAAACTTATTATGTGTATATTTATTTTAAAGTAATAAAAACCAAAATATCTTTTCATTTGATGGACGGTTATAAAACAAGGATAACATAGATTGAATGAGCCTTTCTCCCTTTTATACTTTCAATGAAGAAAAGAATATAAAGAATGTTATCTTAAGAGAATGAACTTCCAGGAATCTCTGAGCAGAGACTTTATCATTATTTTAATATTTTAATATATATTTTTTTTAATCTTTGAATGTGAACACAATTGTTGGATTATCACCTTTTCCCATGTGATATCTTTACTTAAAAAAATTAATAATATTAATTAATTAAGATATTTTGGCATATACTTTCTTTAATTAAGTCCAAGTTGAAATAAAATATAAGACAAAAAAAATATTTAGACTTGGTTAAGTAAAATTAATTAGATTTGATGTGGAAATTAATTAGAGAGTAATTAATAACCTAAAATTATAAGTAAAACCACAAATAATTCAATAAAAAGCATGTTTTCTCCTATAATATTGTTGTAATTTGGGAGTCTCGAGTGTTTGACCGACCAAATCTCAGCCACTTATTCTCGTTTAAGTCTAGCCCTATCGAAAACATGAAGCCGCCCTATATTCCAAGTCAATAAATTCAACTATTGCGTGTTTACCAGTGATATGATTTGAGATGAGTATGGTTCTCCACCTAATAAGGTCTTATTGAATGGAAGGATTACTCTCTCTTATAAACTAGTAGATTTGAGCATACCCAGTCGATGTGGGACTCCAACACTTTCCCTCACGGTCAAACCCATATGTTGGGTCATGCTCATCTGAAGGTAGTTGTTAGTGTAACTTGCTCATTGCATTGTGTGCTCAATTCAAGTGAGCATGATACATCTAGTGATAGAATTTGAGGAGGTGGGAGGCGACTTTTCAACCAATAAGACCTTGTTGAATGAGAGAATTACCCCTCTTATAAGCCAGTAGGCTTGAGCATGTCTAGTCGAACTCACTTTATATATATAGAAAACTACCAATATAGCTATTCTGAAAATTTTAATATATAACTATTTCTGAATAGTCAAGTAGTCCGATAAAGACTCTTGGGCGTATTACTCAAGAGATGTTGAGTTTGTATCCTTCTTTAGTTGCTAATAACGGTAAACACTGCAGCTCTTACTCAACTAGTAGTTCTAAGGTTCTGGAGAATTAGTTGAAATACGTATAAGTTGACTCGGATATCCCTGATCATAAAAATAAAAATAATAATAATATATAGATGAAATGTAAATACTCAATTGTCGACTTTTAATTCTAGAATATATGAAGTCAATAGTTAGATATTTACTTCGGTTGCCTTCAAGTTTAGGGTTTGTAAACTAACGATGACCGCTCATTTTTAATAATAAAAAGAAAATTAAAAGAGAAAGAAAAGGGTGGTTTGGAATTTGGATAGCATATCCTTAAAGGATATTTTTGATAGCAAATTTATATGATTATTATGACATTAATAAAGAGGATCCAAACATTTATAGAATCATTTTCATGAAGCCATTATTGGGTTTGCTTTAGATTCAAAATTAGTAGAAGATTATGTCATATTTAATAATTCAAATCAGTCAAGAGATAAGCATTATTCCAAGTTTTTAATTAAATATTTTCTAATCAAGAAAAGGATTGAGAGTGAAAGATAAGGAAAAAAAAAAACAATTTATTGGACTATTTGTTGGAGTCAAAATGTAGAAAAATTGATTGGAAAAATAAACACTTTGAAAAAAGAAATGATGTTGCATTTAGAAAGAGAGAGGTATATGAAGTTGAGAGTTGACAACTTTTCTGTCTTATAAGTATTTCTTCTAAATAATTTGGCAAGACTTATTGGAATAGAGTTTATAGAGAAAGTGCTTATGAAAATATAGCACCTATTCATTACATTATTCTGGATCACTATTTTGTAATCCTATTTGGATTAAAAAATAGGATATATGTGTGTTTATTTATTGAAGATCATTATTTTGTAAATTAATCCAAATCAAATAATATTATCCTGTCTAAAAATGAAAAGGGGAAGGACTTGTTTTTAGATTATTTAACTCTATTTAGCTGAAAACATTTTTCTATCCAACTCTATTAAACTCAAAACATTTTTTTTCTTTCTGTCCTTCTCATTTTTCTCTCCTTCCAATGTGAAAATTAATCCACCCAAGACCATCACCGCTGGTCAATGTGGCCAGAACGGTGCATGACCGGTCGGATTTGACCAGTTGTGCACCGATCTAGCTGTTTCTAGCTAGATCCACAGAGGATATGGCCGGAAACGGCCATATCGGCACACGACCTGCTAGATCTGTGCGATCGTGCACCATTCCGGCGACTGTCGGTTGCCATCCGACGGTGATGATTGGCGGCTGACTGTTCTCTTGGATGGATGGGGTGCTTTTATTAATTTTTAAACTTTCATTGGAGGGGTATTTAGCTAAATTAACACATGTGAGGGGTTAAAAATTAATAATAAATATTTTCAGAAAAATGTACTAAACAACTATTCTGTCTTAAAAACCTTTTTAAAAAAATGTATCTAACAACTATTCCAACATTTTATCAAATTCTGATATAATTTTCAGATTGTATTTTAGCAAACACATTTTTAAAATATGATCCTATTCGATTTAATCTAATTCAACTCAACTTTAAAAACTTTTTTAAAATAACATTTTTCAAATAATCTATCAAACAGGCCCATAAAGAGTCGTTTGGTTGGGCTTCTCTGCTTTCCGAAAGATTTTTTTAATCTTATAAATACTTTCAAAAGTGTTTATATGATTGAATTTGAGCTTCTTTCATAAGCTCTTTTTGAGGTTATTAAAAATATTGAAATTTCAAAAATATCTCTATTCAATCTTTTAAATTTCTCTTGATCTATACTTGTATACTAAAACCCTTTTTGATAAATTAATATTGGAAAGCTCTTTTACATTTTCTTAACAAAAAACGACTAACAAAATTTTCATAAAAGCTTTACTCTGATAAGCTCTTATTCCTTAAGCTCTTTTCACAGAAGTCGTACCAAACGGACTCTAAACACCCTGATAAAACTTCAAAAGTGCTTTTCTAATCCAATGAACAATTTTATCTATATTTTTAGTAATTATCTTTAATAAGTAAAACACAAAATAGGAAAATAAAAATAAATCAAGATGGAACAATAACACTGCTCCTTCGAATCATAATTCAAAGATAAAATTATAATTCAAAGGTTATGGGCTTCAAGCCCAATTCATGATTGCCATAAGTTTAGGCTTAACCCCACCCTGATTCAAGGCTTTTAGATAGAGTTGGCAATTTCCAGAGTTGGCCTGACCCGTTAAGATGTCGCCCCAACCCTGGATTTTTGAGAGCAGGGTTGGGGCGGGTATCACCTAGGGGTGTTCAAAACCCAAACAGGTTTGGACATTTGCATACTCGACCCACTGGACCCGAATATTCGGGTCATGCTCTAAGGGTACCTAACAACCGAACCGGTTTGTAGAATGCCTAATTTCACAGTTACCCGAATTTCTTGAAGGAGAATGCAATACTCGTTAGGGGCAGACAAAATATCCAATTCGAAAACCTGACCCTATCCGAAAACAGGTTGAAAAATAAGTCCAGCATAAATCAGATTAAAATCGGATCAAAAACTTATGAACCTGCTATTCGGGTCGAACACTAGATCATACGATAAGACTCGAAAGCTGATTCTTTAAAAAAATTGGTCAATTTTATATTAGGTGACATGAATATATATATTTTGTATTTTGAAACTGGGTAATAAAATCATATTTTCAACCGTTTTATGTGAAAAAGTGTCACTAGAATAATGGGAAAAAGTCATTTACTCGTGTGTAAATATATATAAAAACCAGGATAACACAGTCCTCGATTTAAACCATTAGATCATGGTTCAATCAGCGATTGAACAAATAGTTCGAACACATTCTTTGATAAACTTTGAATTTCATTTCTGTAAAAATTTTAAGTCCACAAGAAAAACATTTTCATGCTATAATTTGATTTGATTCGGACTTTGATTCATCCAACTACCAATAACCACCACCACCACTTAACATACAGGACTTCACATCAGGAGGAGCAGCAAGTAAACGTAAAAATAAATAAAAGAACAGACAACTAGTAATTAACGAGTAATGTTAACTCCAAATAAGCAGTACTACAAGAGATTCTTCTTGTTTCACCGGTAGTTTCGATAGGCAGGGCTGTACATACAGCTTTCGGCATACTTCGCCAGATCCTTAGGTTGAGGGAGACGAGTAGCCAATCCTGTAAACCAATTGCAGAATGATAAGTACGGCGGTGATAAATGTCTTCGACATTGAGAAAATACAGTTGACAAGTTATGTAAGAAAAGGCGGCTCACCAAGTTCATAAGCTTTTGCGGCTACATTGGCAGCAATATGTGCTGAAATCTTTCGGATGTTTCTAAATGGTGGATATATGAGTCCCTTGTCGAAGTGCTCCTGAGTTACTTGCGAAGACAGAGCTTCAGCTGTACCAAGCCAAGAAACATGAAAATGCATATATGAGAACATATTCAACTGTGTAGAGAACATCTACGGTCAAAAGTTGCTAACTCATTTCACTCGGCAACTCAGGGCGAACTCGTAACTGTTCAAAATCTATATGCACTTACCAGCTGCCAGAAGCATGTCATCGTGAACACGGATGGCACCAGACATTATTAGACCCAGACCAAATCCAGGGAAAATGTACGCATTATTTGCCTGAATGACAAACGAAGAATAAACAAAATCAACCTCGGTTTCATATTAATCTATATAGGACACTTCATTAAATCCAAAGAGTTCAGACCTGGCCAGGCATGAAAACCTTGCCCTCGTATTCAACGGGGTCAAATGGGCTTCCACTTGCAAATATCGCACGGCCCTGCAGAAAACAAAGTTGAGGATAAGCGAAGTTTCACACTAACATTTTTAGTTGATCACAAGCAATAGACAAATGATTTATCAGTGGGAGAAGAGGCTGATAATTTGCATTACCTGACTCCAGGTGTAAGCTTCTTCTGCAGTACATTCAGATTGAGACGTTGGATTGGAAAGAGCAAGAATAATGGGTTTCTGCATGCAGTTATACACAAGAAAATGGGTTAGTTTCTTCATCCGGAAGACGTTTGTTTTAATTAACAAGAGTACGATGACAGACAAGATACCTCATTCAAGGAGGTCATAGCCTCAACCACTTCTTTGGTAAATGTCTGTCCTTGTCCTGAAGTTCCAATCAGAATTGTTGGCTTGATTTGCTGACAAATACAAGAAAAAATGCAGACTTAGAAACTTTAACACAAGGGGCAGATGCTGTAGTGTAGTCATAAAATGAGATTGCGCACATTGATCACGTCTACGAGGCCCTTAACAGGCTCATGTTCATGTGCCCAGGGCTTTTTGAAATGTTGGAGAGATTCTAGGCGAGAACTGACAATCAATCCCTGCAACCAAAAGAAAAACACAGTCAAATTTTAATGCAGAAAAGAAAGAAAACAGATACAAGGAGGAATATACTTCACATAGCAAAGAAATAGATCAGGGCTTTCTACCTTCGAATCCACAAGCCAAACTTTCTTGCGAGCCTCTTCAACTGGCATATTTGTCTGCATAAAGAATCAAGTATTATATTTAAAAGCTGTTAAAGATTCTTTTCTACATCTGCTCGTCCACAGTACATCTCCAAAATGAAGCATAAAGATTTATGCTAATAGACAGTAATAACCTGTTTTGATATCTCAAGGGCTATCAGTTCTGCAATTCCAGTGCCAGCCTGTTTATCAAACAATGAAAGTGAAATGCGAAAATAAGTGACAGTTGTGTATACAATAAGGAGAGAGAGAGAGAGAGAGAGAGAGAGGAATAGACATTAGCAAGATAAGCTGTCCAGGAGGTATAATGATTAATATACATAAAGTATTGAATGATAGCATATATTGCATATTCAATTTTAATGCAAGACAATTTTATTCTTTGCCTCCTATTTACTACTCGCTAACTTAGCAAACTCTGAAATTAATTTAGATTTTCCTCCTCTATTGTGTGTTGAAAAACTAGTCAGAAAGCAGAATGAGGACTTCCAAAACAAAAAATTATGAACTCACCTCCCCCGCACCAAGAAACAAGAACTTGTGGTCAGCTAAGCTTCCTCCAGAAAATTTCATTGCTGAAATAAGTCCTGAAAGGACCACAGATGCTGTCCCCTGAAATATAGTAATCAACCAAATTTCAGTAATAAGCTTAACAATAATAAAAAGTATCACAAATTCCGAACAAAAATTACCTGAATATCATCGTTGAATACAAGATGAGTTGTGCCATATTTTTCAAGAAGATCAAAAGCATTGTGGTTTGCAAAGTCTTCAAACTGCCAAATCCGGTAAACAGGTTTAGAGAACATTGAGCCTACAAATATAATCATAAAACCTGCAATCCAGACTACTTCATTAAGGCCTTAGTCATCACCAACTACCTGAATAAGGATTTTCTCCCCATAGTTCTGCTTGACTGCTGTCATGAATTCATGTAGGAGTTCAGCATATTCCTAGAGCAAGGAAAAGAAAGCCAGTTAAGCATAATAGAATAAGACAGCTTCCTAAATGAACACAAATGCATAATAGAAGGGCAGTGCCAGAAAAATCAAGAACCTGTCCAGTAGCTCTCTTTCGTCTGAGCCCAATGTAGAACTCATCGTTCAACAAATTCTCATTGTTAGTCCCAACATCAATGGTTATAGGTAAGCACTGAAAAATTCACAATAATTAACTTAGTTATAACATTAAGGAAAATTTGAAGCAACCTACTGGATTACTAAAACACCATTAGCTTATCATACAAGAATGATGACAGCACCCCATAATGTCTTATAAAGACATTTTAGCGGAGCAGTAAAAGATATTGCTACACAAAGAAACAAATCACAGTAGTTGACTTAATCATGTCAAAAAGCCAATAATATTGATCATGTTCACTTACAGCGGAAGGACGAACTCCTCCAAGAGCAGTATATAAAGAAAGTTTGCCCACTGGTATTCCCATCCCCTGAGAAAACGAATGGTCATTGCGTCAAGTTACAAAGGAGAGTACTGAGAGAGAGAAAAAAGGCAGTGCATGTGTTGGAGATCCATATAGTGATCGGATCTCACAATTCAATGGCAAATATAAATAGATATCATCAACGACAGTCCTAATAAGCAACTTCAGGTAGAGCATACCTGACAGCCAAGATCCCCTAGCCCCAAAATCCGCTCTCCGTCAGTGACAACAATGACTTGGATATTCTTCTCGGGCCAGTTCCTCAACACTTCAAGAACCTTCCCTCTACAAATAAAGTACTTATCAATATGAACACAAACAGTAAACAAATATTAAATTAAAAAATTCAACCATCAGTAACACAAGGAACCAAAAACTTACTTATCATTCAAACTGATAAAAAGACCCTGAGGACGGCCATAGATGCTTCCATATTTTTGGCAAGCTTCACCAACAGTAGGAGTGTAGACAACTGGAAGTAACTCCTCAACGTTTTCAATGAGAAGCTTGTAGAACAGCCGTTGATTTCTCTCCTGTGAAACAGATGGAAATAAATAGAATGAAATAATTAGTTCGCCTTCCTGACATCAAGGGGCACAAGGAATTTCAGAAATATATCATTGAAGTGAACTCACAGTTGAACATGTAAATGCATTAGCAAATAGGTATAAAAGCAATGCATGTTAGAGAAGGAAACAATCATTAGAAGTCAAATTTGGGAAGTATTTCTAAAATTGTGATGATACTCAGTTAAACTTTAAAATTGAAATAGTTGGTTGTGTTCAACATATGATTTTCAGTTTATGAGAATAAATCGTCGGTATGTTACCTGAAGATCCATCATGGCCATGTACTTTTGCAGGGGAATTTGGTACTGGCGAATATTGTGCATCATCTTCTTCACCTGGAGAGTTGATTAGCAAGATGTTTGTTAAATATCTAATAAATCAGGCAAACCAAAGGAAAAAAAAAGACAAAAGGGACCAAAAAAGAGGAAGGAAAACGAGAAAGGGTTTAAATGCTAGGTAGATAACCTGGAGGTCTTGTGAAACAACTGTAGGGGGGAGAAGACCACGCAAGTAATGTGAATTTCTCTCTTTGAAGGTGAAGGCAAGCCCTTTGTTGTGATGAGGATCTCTCAACAAAGAATACCCACTGAAGCATAAAAAATGTATTAATACGAATGAGCAACAAAATTATAAACCATTCTTTATTAGCAAAAGAAAACAACACCATTCTTATAAATCTATGTATCCAAATGTAGTGCATTACACAGATGTTAAAAACAGTGATCTTAAAGGTCACAAAAAATAAAAGACTAGTAATGAACCATGGATATCCAAGTTATATGTGCCTTGGCGTGTTAACCGAGGAAGGTCTACTTAAGGTGTATATAGATTCACAAAACCAAACATTAAATTTCTTACTCTTGTCATCCTCATCAAATTAGATTCATGAATTATAGGTATTAGAAATGAATTTTATTTGACAGTTGAATTCATAACAAACAATGCCTAAGGGAAAGTTGTCCAGTGGTCTAAATTAAGAATGTTTAACTCGTGATGGAGCACAACGCAAAGAAAGCCTTACAACAACAAAAAAAAAAAAAAATCATGAAAATAGAGATTGCATTGGAGAAAACCAAGCAAAATGTAAAATAAATTAATGGTCTAGAAAAAAACTTTTACAACTCTTAATGCTACAATACATCCATATACGAAAAGTCAGGAAGATGAATTATGCCATACACTTATATGTGGTGTCACATTTACAATTGTTTTAGGACTCAAAAGACATATTCAAATTGAACCATAAATCATAATAAATTAATCTCATTTGTAAGTAACTAGAGTACACTAAAACAAGAGTGCAACGACAAACTTCAGTCTACAAATACAAACTAAAAAGAAATGATGTGACGACCCACACGGTCCATTACTCGCACAAAAACTTTCAATTCAAAATTAGCAAACAAATACACTTTATTTATTTATTTATATTATCTTTTTTAAATCCTAAACATAAAGTAACATCAAATGATATTAATATAAATGATTTGATAAAGTACCTGGCAACAGAGAGAGCCCAAGGGGTGACAGGCTGGTCTTCAGTGGCGGTATCCTCACCGTAGACATCCTGAGCGCCGCCGCTCACGTCCGTCTTGGAGTCCACAACTTCAGCATAGCTGTCTCTATCTGTGAAGGTTGGTGAGCTATTAGTCTCCATAACAAGGCTACCGTTCTCCCTCTTGGAAACGCTAAAAGTCACCACTTTTGCTGGCAATCTTCTGCTTCTTTGATCAGTAGTACGCAAAGGGCTTGATAAGCCCTTGTTATTCTGTTCAATAACAACAAAGAAAGAAACAAAATTTAAGCATAAACAAGATCAACAGTTTAGAAAATGTGATCTTTTTACTGAAAATGAACTTAAGCAAGAGAACTCAGATGTGGAATCGTTTAAACTTAAAAGTTTTCGTATAATTTATCAATTTTTCGAGCTGAAAAAAGAGGACCCAGAAACGGAAATCAAGCAAATTCTGCGAAAACTTGAAAATTTGCCGGGTTTAAAAAGCTTATAAGATCAAACCCGCATACGATCAATGATTTTCAATCAAAAAATAGAAAATTTTGTACACTTTTGAATCTGAAACAGTAAAAAAAAAAGCTAAAAATCACCAAAAAATAAAATCAGGTGACTCCGATATGATAAATAGCACCAAAAACAATTATCAATAAATGAAATGAGGTAAAACCAAAATACCCAGAAATGAAAATAAACGAAAGGAGTTGTTCTGATGCGAGGATAAAAAAAAAACGATTTTGATGAGTGAATTTAGGGCTATATTTGATTTGTATCAATCACAAACGTCAATGATCTTGAAGTAAGAATAAAAAAGAGAAATGGGGTTAGATTTATATTACCAGAAAAGCGCTTCGGTTCAACGAAAACATGGCGAGGCAGAGGCGAGAGAAAATGTGAGATACGAAGAGAGAGTCTTGCGGTACAAGAAGATTTTTTGACACCAAACAAAAATAAAAACAAAAAACAAAAAATAAATAAGGGAGAGAAAATTGAGCAGAGAGAAGAGAAGAGAGAGTCTTAAGGATGTTTTATATATAGAGAGCGAGCTCGAGCTTTAAAGGTTTTAGCTTTAGCTCTGACTCTGAGTTTTGCTCTCTCTCTCTCTCTTTCTGGGTTGAGTCTCTCTCCTCTTCTTTCTTCTTCTTCTTCGTCGTCGCTTCGGATTTTACGAACTCATTCACACGCACACAGAAACGAAGAAAGAGAAGAAATAGCAACGAAGTAGCTGAAAAACGTGCCTGTTTCTCTTTCCATTCTCTGGAAAATTACATTTGGTACCCCATTTTGTCATCCTCTTTCTAAATACACCTACATTTTCTTCGTTGTTTATTTTATGAATTACTACAATAGAAGATGAAAAATCTTAAGTGAAGCAAAAGTGTCGAATTATGTTATATCTACAATATGTTTATACGAAAATGATATCGACTCATTTGACTTGTATTCTGAAAATCGTTTGAGAAATATAATTCAAATATTTGATACGTATTTTAGTATTTAATAATATATAAATATATGTTTGGATTATGACGGTGGGATGCTATACTGGTCACCTATAAAGATTAGTTGAGGTGTGTATAAGTTAACTAGAATATCATGTATCAAATTAAAATCTAAGGGTTCTTAAAAAGGTAATTAATGATTATCTTGCTTTAAAATACATAATTTATGGATTAAAATTAGAAAATACATAATTAATGATGAGTATTTTAGTATTTAATAATATATAAATATATGTTTGGATTATGACGATGGGATGTTATACTAATCATTTATAAAGATTAGTCATGGTGTATATAAGTTGACTCGAATACCTTGTTTCAAAATATATATATATATATATATATATATATATATATATATATACACTATGTTTATATGAAAATGATATAGACTCATTTGACTTGTATTTTGAAAATCGTTTTAGAAATATAGTTTTAGTATTTAATAATATATAAATATATGTTTGGATTACGATGGTGGGATGTTATACCAATCACCTATAAAGATTACTCGAGGTCGAGCTACATATAAGTTAATTGGAATATCCTTTATATATGTTTGATGTAATTAAATTAAAATCTAGGGGTTTAGTTGTCAGTTTCTAAAACCACAGGGGAGGTTTAAAATTACCCCATTTAATTAAATCACGATTCAGAGAACTCAAATCTGGGCCAATTAAAAATAGGGCGAAACACACGAGGAAGATTGAAAATTATTCCTCAAAAAGCAAGCCCGAATTATTTACCACAACATTAATTAATATTCCTTTTAATATTTATTTATTTTTGGCTAATTAAGTGGTCCTTACTGTGTGGTCTTGATATTCAGTGGGGGTCCTTAATCACGTGTCAAGATCAACCGTCGGACCATCATCACATTCTGCCGGACCCACTTCTTTTTTAATTTTTGTGATTCATGTGGCTGTGATCTTTGGTCTCAAAAAATTTGCCAACTGGGATTTGGATAGTGACAAGGATGTTATTAGGAATCCAAGGATAAGGGCATTAATATTTGCTCTTAGAGATGGTGAAAAGTACCCTTATAAAGGAGGAGGAACTTAATTTGATGGAGAATTGAGGAGGAAAAAGATACCTAGTGGCAAAATTCTTTGTAACACTATGGCATTGGTGATAATGTTATTGAACGTCACTATTAACATAGACTATTTTGCCCACGAACTCGAGGATTTCTAGTCCTAATAGATTGACGATGATGAAAACTTGTTGGTCCGTGAATTCGACCCATTATCAACCCTACTCTAGGGTTGTCTATTTTCGGTTATAGGTTCGAGAATCTTCATCTCCTAATCCCCTTAAGATATCGCCTCAACCTTGGATTTTTGGGAGCGGGACCAAGGCTGGGTATTCCCCAATTGAGGAACGTAATACCAACCTCTAATCTCATACTTGAAATCCCTATATTTATTTTTTTATTTAATTTTTAAATAATATATTAATTATTATATTTTATATATTTTATTTTTATCGAGGACAAGGATGAGATTTGGGATTTTTCACCTTTCCCCACCTAGCTCATTTTTTGATGGGATTGGATTTTTCTACGCTCCTAACCCTACTGTATTTTTTTTGTAATCTCAACCTTACTCACAATATCGCATGTGATAGGCATGTCGACTCCTTATAGGAAAGAGAGAATATGATAGGAAGGAACCCTAAGGGATTAGCCTGTCAGTCTAGAAGGTTTGCTCTTTTAATTGATTTTCTGGGCTTAAACCATCTTGGGGAGCGAACTATCACATTTGTGACGTACCTTGTAAGATGTTTAACGGGTCTCGGATATTAGTTGATAGGAAGTAGTAAGAATCATAGGAATTTTTATTTTATTTTTATTTTTTGTGAATTGTTTGGCTAAGTGTGTGATGTGTTGTGATTAGAGTTGATAGAGATTTGCATCATGGTTTGTCTTCTTCGTATAGTTTTACATAAAACTCTCCATCATCGGATTTTCACGGCTGTTATGAAGATGTCATGGTTGGTTGGGCCCCAAATGAAATTGAAATCGGAGAGAATGACAAGAAATTTTCTATGTATCCAACATAGTTGGAACTCTCTCACCTTCGTTTATGACAATGGTTCTCATTTTTCTTAGGCTAAACGACAATCGTTTTTCTACGTTTTTTAATTACATATATTTTAATTCCAATCACACCACAAATATTCTAAAGAATAACATAAAATTCTTAGTTATAATTTAATGAAAAATCTAATAAATTTGAGAGAAATTTCGTTCTTATAAAGGATTCTAACCGGGATTTTTAGCATTATGAAACAAGAGATATAAATAATTTTAAAACAAAGAAGGTTCGTTAAGTTTATACTCTGTAAAAGTAAGAAATATTAGCATCAGTCATGAGTGCAATAATAGTTGACCCTCTTTGTGAGACATGTCTTATTTTACGAAAATAATGGAAACATGAAAGTATTTTCAATGGATTTAGAACATTTGTTCTCAATGATTACCTTGTGTGATGGTAGTTTTCTTGTGATTGGATGATATAACCTTTAACTACTAAGATTTAGCTATAATTAAGGGAGTTTTGTGTTCGAGTCAGATGAGAGGTAATTATTATATTTGTGCAATTACCTTGATCAGTTACCCTTGTAGGATGTTCTATGGCCCTGAAGATTAGGCAAACTCTAATATGGGTCTGGATACATTAATTATCTTGGTTTATTGGTCTTGTAAGATGTTCTGTGGCCTTAAGGATTAGACAGGCTCCAATGTGGATCTAGATATCTTAATTATATTAGGATCTCATATCGGGATCTCACACACACCAACTGTGATATTTAAGCCTACAAACTCTCCCACCTATTAGGCCGGTCTTTTAGGTTGGGCTCTCTCTTGGGCTTGAGTTCTAACGTCGGTGCTTTCCTTGAGAGTTGGGTTGTGGAAAAGGGTTTCTTATATGCTAGATTAAGGTGTAGTGTGCTCTCTTTAGGAAGCGGTGCTACATCAAATAACTGATAGGTGAGTGAAGTCGCCCAGATGAAAAAGGGTTACCGTCGGATCAATGTCAATAGAGTGAAAACTACCTTAGACGTCGGCTCTTTGGAGGGAAAGGTAATGTTAGGATCTTAAATTGAACTTATCTTTAGTTAAACAAGAAAAACAAATCTTATACTATGTATTAGACTTGTAATATTTATATCAGTTAAGTTTATAATTTTTATAATAATATAAAATATAAAAGATATATAGATTGATAATATTAAACATTTTATTAAATCAATATTACAATGTTATTAGTCTTTAATTTTTGTATACCATTGTTTTATTAGGTGATTTTAGTCACGTTTTATATTTTCAAAGGGCATTCTAATTATTTCTAAAGAGGTGATGTTTGTTGGATTTAGGCATATCAAACAAATGATGATGAAAACAACAATTTTCTTCTAATTAAATTATTATTGGAAGTATCAAAGAAGTTGCCTGGGGTTGGTGGCATGCCAAAACCACGTGGGTAATAACAAAGGTTGTTCAAAGTAGATTTAATCGTTAACCCAATTAATTAATCTAGCTATTTAGTAGTTGTTTAGCAACATTTATCTTATGTGTCACTTCAATGTCCTGTCTTTTCTTCATCAAAGTGTAATAATATAAACATATAAAATTGAGCCATGTGTTATTGGTAACTATTATTTATTAATATTTAAAGAGTGAAGACTTTTTCTCACCCAAGGTTTGCCTCAATGACTTTTCCAGCTCAAAAGGTTTCAAAATATCAATTTACTATTTAAAGTTTTATATTATGACAATTGACAGCCAATTTCACCAAAACCTCTTAAACCTTTATGTTCGTCAACCTTGTTAAACGCCAACAATTGAATCTATTTGTAAAATACGTAGCTGTCCCTCCCAAATAAGATTTTGACCAATCTCAACCATCAAAATCCATCTATCACCAAAAGACTCACCAACGTTCCTTCTTCAAAAGTTCCAACATCCTAGACTGAGTTTGTTCTCTATTAGCTGTCGAATCGGAAAGTATATTCTGGGCAATAAACAAACTATAAACTTTGCATAGTTGGTATTTTGAAAGTTTTTTGGGTGGAAAAGTATCATTAAGGCAAACCTCGGGTGGGAAAAAGTCGTTTACTCATATTTAAAATATCTTTGATGAAGTGTAGCACATATGCATGTGAGAGCTAAAAAAAAAAATCATATTATATACTAAATATAATTTTAATATGTGACAAAATGAAACATTTGGTAAGTTGCCATTAGTTTTTATTTAATAATTTATAGTTTCTTGATCATTAAGTATATGTTTTTTCCACATTAATTTAGAAAGCAAATTATCTCTTGATTGTTGCGACACTCAAAAGATTATTGAATTTGCATAGAAGAAATCAATGAGTAAAATGGAAAATATGCTCTTTTTTTCCCACCCAATTTTCACTTTATTTATTCTTTATACATTAACCAAAAATTTATTAAAAAAAATTCTTAAATTAATTAATCTAAATTCTTAATTTTGTTTTTTTTACTTTATTGATTAATTAATTAAACATTAACCAAAAATTTATTTCTGGTTCCATTCCAAGTATTTCAAATATTTATATTTTTTAGTAATCTTGTGATTGGAGCTAAAAGGTTGGCTGGAAAAAGTTTGGTGACTTAACATTTTATTGAATATGCACCTAATTCTAAGGCCAATTAAAGTTGCAAACTTGTAATTGGTGGAAATTGATTTAAACGTCTTAATCTAAATATGAAAACATGTGGCAAGAATTTTTGATATATCTGTCTAATAAAATCTCGACATTTTTATTTTCATTTAGAAAAGAAAAAAACAACATAAATTATAATGGCGAATAGAGAGATAAAGAGAAGATTAATGATAAAATTTTTACCCCAGATAATTAAAGATAATTAATTTCTCTTAATGGTTAAAAAGAAACTTGCATATATGGTGGAGGGTTATCTAAGTTGCTTGTTTTTACTAGTCTTAACGATCACTAACAAATTTTTCTACTATTAAGTATGTGGAAATTCAATAATTAGTTTACCAAACTTGGTTCATTATTTTAATACTTTTTAGAATAATATTTTGAAAAAAAATAAAATTTGGCGGTTATTACAATGTAGGATTTAGAAATTAACAAAAATACCCCATAGGTTTGTTTATTTACTAAACACCCCTATAATAAAATTTTAAAAATTAACAAAAACACCCCCACCCTTCCATTGAATACGACAGCTAACCACCACCGCCAGAGGGTGGCCGGAGTTACCGTATTGGTGCACGACTGGCTAAATCTAGCCAGTAATGTACCGATATGGCCTTTTTCGGCTAGATCCAAGGTGGATCTAGTCGAAAAATGTCAGATCTACGGCTAGATCTGGCCATTGACGGCTAGGTTTGGCCGTCGTTGACTATCAATGATGGCCATATCTTTGGCTGTCATTGACGACTAGCTATGGCTAAAGATATGGTCTTAAATATGGCCTTTTCTGACCAAATTCATAGTGGATATGGCCGAAAAGGCTAGATTGACGCACTATCGGCCAGATCTAGCCGGTAGTGTGCCATTATACCAAATTCAGGCTAACTTCTGGTAGTGGTGGCCGAAATCTTGCAAATGTGGGTTGCTGCGGTGTTTTTGTAAATTTCTAAAAAAAAAGTTTGGGGGGTGTTTAGTTAAATTAACAAACCTAGGGGGTTTAAAAAGAATTAAATATAATATAATAACATTTTAAGAATAATGAAATAAATGTGTATTTTGGATAGAAAAATTGTGTACCAAAGGGGCCATATATTTTTAGTAATCTTGTGATTGGAGCTAAAAGGTTGGCTAGAAAAAGTTTGGTGACTTAACATTTATTGAAGGTGCACCTAATTCTAAGGCTAATTAAACTTGCAAACTTGTAATGGATGGAAATTGATTTAAACATCTTAATCTAAATATGAAAACATGTGGCTAGAATTATTGATATATATGTCTAATAAAATCTCGACGTTTTTATTTTCATTTAGAAAAGAAAAAAACAACATAAATTATAATGGCGAATAGATAGATAAAGAGAAGATTAATGATAAAATTTTCACCCCAGATAATTAAAGATAATTAATTTCTCTTAATGGTTAAAAAGAAACTTGCATATATGGTGGAGGGTTATCTAAGTTGCTTGTTTTCACTAGTCTTAACTATCACTAACAAATTTTTCTACTACTAAGTATGTGGAAATTCAATAATTAGTTTACCAAACTTGGTTCATTATTTTAATACTTTTTAGAATAATATTTTGAAAAAAAATAAAATTTGGCGGTTATTACAATGTAGGATTTGAAAATTAACAAAAATACCTCATAGGTTTGTTTATTTACTAAACACCCTATAATAAAATTTTAAAAATGAACAAAAACACCCCCACCCTTCTATTTAATACCGATAGCTAGCCACCGCCGCTAGAGGGTGGCCGGAGTTACTGTATTGGTGCATGAGTGGCTAGATCTAGCCAGTAGTGTACCGATATGGCTTTTCCGGCTAGATCCATGGTGGATATAGTCAGAAAATGTTAGATCTACGGCTAGATCTGGTCATTGACTGCTAGGTCTGGTCGTCGTTGACTATCAATGGCGGCCATATCTTTGGCTGTCGTTGACGACTAGCTTCGACCAAAGATCTAGCCGTAAATCTGGCATTTTTCGACCAAATTCATAGTGGATATGACCAGAAAAGGCTAGATTGGCGTACTATCGGCCAGATCTAGTTGATAGTGTGCCATTATACCAAATTCAGGCTAACTTCTGGTAGTGGTGGCCGGAATCTGACAAATGTGGGTTGCTGCGGTGTTTTTGTAAATTTATAAAAAAAAAAATTTGGGGGAGTGTTTAGTTAAACTAACAAACATAGGAGGTTTAAAAAGAATTAAATAAAATATAATAATATTTTAAGAATAAGGAAATAACTGTGTATTTTGGATAGAAAAATTGTGTACCAAAGGGGCCATATATTTTTAGTAATCTTGTGATTGGAGCTAAAAGGTTGGCTAGAAAAAAGTTTGGTGACTTAACATTTATTGAATGTGCACCTAATTCTAAGGCTAATTAAACTTGCAAACTTGTAATGGGTGGAAATTGATTTAAACATCTTAATCTAAATATGAAAACATGTGGCTAGAATTATTGATATATATGTCTAATAAAATCTCGACGTTTTTATTTTCATTTAGAAAAGAAAAAAACAACATAAATTATAATGGCGAATAGATAGATAAAGAGAAGATTAATGATAAAATTTTCACCCTAGATAATTAAAGATAATTAATTTCTCTTAATGGTTAAAAAGAAACTTGGATATATGGTGGAGGGTTATCTAAGTTGCTTGTTTTTACTAGTCTTAACTATCACTAACAAATTTTTCTACTACTAAGTATGTGGAAATTCAATAATTAGTTTACCAAACTAAGATTAATATTCAGACAATTTCTTTTAGGGGGTCAAGTGTAATTTTTAACAAATAAAAGGGTTAGAGTGAAAAGCGCATTAGGGAATTGCATTATAGGGGGGCTAAAGTCAAGTTCAGTGAATTAGGGGGCCAAAAAAAGATAGCGAACACTGAGGTGTATATCAAATTTAAATCTTTTGGGACATCAACGGTTGAAATTGCGCTTAATATATACAATAATGTACATTAAAAAGGATAAATATGAACGTGTGCACGTAATAAGGTGATTATATTAAAAAAATGTTTTGATTGAAATATACGAGTCTATAACTTATGTTATAATTTTATACAATAAAGAATGCGACCGTATTTATATGAATAAAAGCTTAAATTATGTGGCATGGAAAGGTACTGGATTTATTTATTTATTTTGATCAAATAATTTGACTTAGAATAAATCAAAGTACACATGTATCCAACTCAACCATACTTATATCTAAAATCTTCTAGCTTGTAACTAATTCCTGCAAATTTTTATTTAATTGGTTTAGAATTATGATAGAGTTTGGGATATGCTCTATTTATACGAGGAACAAAGACCTTCAAGAACAAAAGACAGAAAGATTAATTGACAAAATTATAAGTACAATATATATTTAGGTTATTATATAGTCTTACGTTTGACTCTAAATAATTCCTAAAAAGACTCTAATTCCTATTCTAATTATATAATAGCGTAATTTTAATTCCCATTTTAAAAGAAATCGTAATTGCAAGATATTCTACATGCCTAATTTTACTTATCATATCCTTTTTGGATATCTCCTAAAAAAAAAAAAATTGTTCGTGACATTAATCCACCCTTAAGTTTCTCTATAATTATTAATATCGGGTAGCGATAATACTATGTTTAGTTTAGTAACATTTGGTCGAGTAAAATCAAAAAGTAACATTTGTTTAGTTTAGAAACATTTGGTCGAGTAAAATCAAAAAGTAACATTTTAATTCTTAGGGGCTAAAAAAAAAAAAACTCAAGTCTCTTGTGTAGGGAGCTAAATGTTACTTTCTGAATATAATGAACCAAACGTTACTTAGCCTAAACCGTAGGGACACGTAAATTACAAATTTGTATGGCAGTGAGAATGGACGCGTAGAGCGGTGGGTGGCGGGTCTTGTGTTACCGGGGGCCGGTCGAGGCCAAGTGGTCAAGGTGGTGGGGTTGGGGGTTGGGGTTTGGGCTACGTCTAGTCACAAGTGGCAGCCACACGCTTTGCGTATTATTATAAACTATTGTTGACATTAATTCAATTCTAAATTATGATGACGCCCAGGTCGGTATAATAAAGTGTGCTAGCATCTTTCAAGTCGGGCTATTAAAGGCTTTTATTTTCTTTAGTGGTTTTGAGTAAAGTCTAAGAGTTGTCATTTTCACCCCCCTTGTTATAAAGTCCTTGTATGAGGTCCGTCCATTAAAAGTTTTACTGTTCATCCACGTTTGACACCTAAAAATATCGTATCTTATTGTTTGCAAAATTATCCGACGAAAATAAAGTTTACGAGGTTTAAATTTTTATAACTAAATAGACGTGTTTTTGGTAAAGAGCATTTGTGTGAAATCTAAAAATAAACTTATGCGGGTTTGGTCCCAAATTAAACAAATATCCATCTGATTGGACTTAAAATATTTGACAAAAGGGATTTTATTTAAATGTTTTTACTTTAAAAAACGAATACAAAAATAAAAATAATGGGTGCGTTTGATTTATTATTTTAGATAGGATTTTGAGGATAGTATTGGATAGTTGGATAGAGTTATGACTACGAGAATAGGATTTACAGAATAATTGTTTGATAGAGTATTTTGACCTTGATATTTGTGTTGAATATTTGATTAATATATTTTTTTTATAAATGATTTATTAATATAATATTTTATTACATTTTGTTAAAATAATGTATTATTATATATATATAACTTATCAAGTTACATTTTAATAATACTAAATATTTTATTGGTAATTTTGTCACCCGTATATATTACAAAACAAAAACCCATATTAATTTTAAGTACTAATCCAACTGTTTAAAAATATCACATTAATACATATATGACAAAAGTACTAATTATCAACCCTTATTATTACATGTATACTCCATTAACAACTACGACATAGTTCACGGTGGTGGGTGGTTCATAGTAAATGTGCGACAGATCTGATGATGTGGGGTGGTTCACGGTGGTGGGTGGTTCACGGTGTGAAGAAAACTGAGAAAATGAAACACAAATACAGAGAAGAAAACTGAGAAAATGACACACAAATGCAGTGAAGAAAAACGGAGAAAATGAAATACAAATGAGAGAGAAGAAAAGCTGCAAACTTAACGGTCAGTAAAGAAAAACTGAGAAAATCAAAGCCACAAACTGTAATGGTCAAAATAGTCAGGATCAAATTTTCAAAGTCCTATTGTCTGAATAATAAGCCAAACACTATTGGAAAAATCGGTTTCAGAATACAAATAAAAATAATAAGCTAAACAGGCTCAATATTTATTTCGATAGGATAAATATGAAGTATTTTAATAATATAATTTAAATTTTAATATTTTATTTCATCCAACATAAAATTATCACCAAATATTTTATAAAATTAATAAAAATCTTTTTGCCAGACTGATGAATAGAATTTATATAAAATCTGGACGAATAATCAAAACAAAATTGTTGAATTTATTTTTTGAAGAAAGAAATTAAAATGGTAGGGTGATGAAAGATAGGATGTAGGATAACTTCCGTGGAGCCACTCACATTATAACTCTTTTTTCTCCTTCTAAAGAGTAGTAGTTGGGATGATTATCTGACACGTGTCTCCACGCTCAAGAGGACGCGAGGACACGACGCGGATGAATAAATTATAAATGCACGCACCTGATCCGACAGTGATGGCGTCAGTCACCTTTGTTTTTTTTAACAGTGGTTAACTTTACTGTCGTCGTTAATACTCACGATGCTTTGTCTTGTTGTACCTTGAGATGCTGCCACTGGGACCCACTGCTGACTCGGGCTTCGATGCTTTGCACGTTTGTTAAATAAAGTTCGTTCCTGCGTTATCACGTGAAGCCTTTGGGTTGTAGACTTGTAGTTTGTGCTGCTTGCTGACATCCGTTATGGATCAAATCCGGCCCAATAACAAAAGGCTTCAGCCCAACAAGTTTGGTCTCCACAATTGACTCTTTTTTTTTTTTTTAACGGTAACATTGCTGGTAAAATATTGTGGTAACTAACAAGTAACAATATTTATTTTGGTGATTACAAGGACCATCCATGTGGGTAATAACAAAGGTTGTTGAAAGTTGATTTGTTTTTTAAGCCAAATAATTAATTAATTAATCCAAATATTTGAAGTTTACTTCTAATGCTACCAAAAAAAAAAAAAAAATATATTTCGTTGATAAAATTTTGTCAAATTATACCAAACCATGTAAATTGTCGTGTCTTTTGACATTATATGTATAATTTATATTTTATACATATTGAATCTGGATGTTTGTAATTGTTTTATGGAGTAAGGTGTAAGCCATCTAAATAATGGTTTAATGAAACTTTTCTACTTAGAGACTTTTAAAATACCATTTTATTACTCAAATTTATATTCTTCTGATTCAGACATCGTTGCGACCCAACATTACTACCATTTTTTTCCCCGATCATCACTCACTAAAACACTTTACACCTTACTGTTGTTGACCCTATTAATTGTAGACAATCGAGCGTATAGGGTTTGCACAGCCCCCCATTCAAGTTAAATTCCGATCAATTCCAATTACCAAAATCTAACCTTCCACCATCCAAAGACTTATTGTCATTCCCTCTTCAAAAGTCCTAACAGCCTGAAACGAGTTTGCCCTTTGTGCGCTTTTAGAATATAAATTTAGATAGTAAAGTGGTATTTTAAAAGTCTAAGGTAGAAAAGTATCATTAAACTATTATTTGGGTGGTAAACATAAAAAGAATTGGAAGAAATCAAAATATAACATTTTGATGGTAATATGAATGCATTTCTCATTTTGGGTGGTAACCTTTTACATTTACATGTCCAAACCAAAACTTGTAAACTAAACTCATATTCCTTATTTTCTGCAAATTGAAATTAACTTTACAGATTGATTCCAAAGTTCATACTCTTAACATAACTGAAACCATTATCTAATTGATTTTAATAAATAATATTTATATCTACGCTGATTAATTTGATCTGTGACACATGCTTCAACAAGATTTGGCTATGGTGAATTCTCTTCTATCTGGTTTGGAAGTTCAAAGTCTTTATGCTGTAAGCAAACGTGAAGGCAAAGAAGACTGCGAACCCAACCAAAACTGCAGCCACTGGTCCCATGAAGTTTGGATCAAACCCAAAATGGTCCTCAATGTACCACTTTATGCTAGGCCTAGTTTCCATTCCGGGCACTCGAATCGGGTCTTCGACATCTCCGTATTGTGACACGATCAATCCGTAAACTGTCCACGCTACCGGGCAAATCCAGTAGTACCATACCCACCACTTGGGAATTCTCTGAAATTTCAACAAGTAGTTTGTGTTAGAATGCATACGGTTAAGTTGCTTGAGAGTCAAGTAAGTTGATTAACATACCGTTCTTGGGATGAAGAAGCCGGAGAAGAGAATGAAGAGCGCGTAGAATGCTGCTGCGAAAATAGCTGCTACTTGGTGGTTTGGTGTGATGGAAACAGTCATCATTCCGTAGTATGTCCAGTATAAGAAGGAGAAGAATGTGACAAAGAAGAACCAAAAGAACTTGGCTACTCTCCATTCAAAGCTCACCATGGAATACACAATGAGGGTATAATATATGGTTTGAACGAAGACGTATGGTATCTCGGAAACCACCTGCAAAACATATAATTGCAATTGAGTTAAGTTTGTTGAATATGGACACAGAAAAAGTTTCTAAGTATTGACACCTAATTTCAGTTCCTTAGACTCACCTGTGCAAGGGCATAAGGTAATGCAGAGTACATTCCGGCAGCTCTTTCGCGATAAAACACCGTTCTTTCAATTGCTACTATTGGTTGTACCGTGGAGCAGTTATTGACACCGACAAACAAGATAGCAGAATACATGGCACCAATGATCATGGTAAGATCACTTGTGTCCTCCCTGAAAGAAGCAGAACATTGAGAATGTGAGTACTTTTTGCAGGATATCGCAGTTACTATTAGTGAATGAGGACTTGAATTTTGTGAATGAGAAATCTACAGACCTTTTAGTGCCAACTTTCCAGAAAATTGTTCCAACCATGAGAGCAGAAGCCAAGGTGAAAAAGTATCTAACAAGATTATAGTCAGGACTTCTCCAATAAGTCCACCACTGCTTCCAAAAACAAGACTTGAATTGTCCCCATGAAGATTGAGAATATTGAGTGGGAAAGTAAAGGTCTTTTGCTCCTGGTGGTGGTGTGCTTAACTCCTTAACCAATGCCTTGTTTCGCCTATTCATACACAAATGTGTTAGTTCAGAAACATAGAACATATTTGGTATCTCATGAAGAGTTACTTTTTCTGAAATCACTTACTGGAACAAAGCTGATGATTTGTAATATTCAGCAAAGTCCATGTTTAGACGAACTTCGGCTGCTGCTGAGCTCACTTCTAGCATCCATGTTGCTGGATTGTATTTTTCTTTAATTTTAGAGACTCCAGGAATAGCCTATGAATTTACATTAGATGAATTAGATAATGCAACCTTCTTTTCACACTATTAGAGGAAGAGCATTTCAAGAAGGGAAGGTACCTCAAAATATTCAATGATCTTGTGAGAATTTTTTCCCAGTGGTCCTGCGTAGATCACTTGTCCTCCTCTCTTCATCAGTAGCAACTCATCAAAGGCTTCGAAGATATCGATGCTAGGTTGATGAATGGTGCAAACAACAGTCCTACCAGTATCCACAGTGTTTCTCACAGTCCTCATAACAATGGCAGCTGCCCTTGCATCGAGGCCAGATGTTGGTTCATCCATGAAAATGATTGAGGGATTAGCAACAAGCTCCACTGCTATTGTCAATCTCTTTCTCTGCTCGGTTGACAGCCCTGTAACTCCTGGCAACCCCACTATAGCATCCTTGAGACCAACTAGCTCTACCAATTCCATCACTTCATCCACAAAAAGCTGAAAGGAAAAAACCAACAAACTGTTTTAGTACTTCAATTTTTGCCGAACACTATGTGTTGATGTAGTTGTACTGGTCATTGTTCTTACCATCTTTTCCTCTTTGCTGACTTCTTTAGGGAGCCGAAGGAAAGCTGAGTAAATCAAGGATTCTCTAACTGTGACTTGGGGCGAGTGGATATCGGTTTGTTCACAGTACCCTGAAATTCTTGCAAAGGTTTCTTGTTTCTTAGGGAATCCTGAGATTCTAACATCACCTTCAATGTAACCGCCAGTCTTTCTTCCAGCCAAAACATCCATCAAAGTTGTCTTTCCTGCTCCACTGACTCCCATTAGAGCTGTCAATAGTCCAGGCCTGAATGCACCTGTTACACCCCTAAGTAGCTGGAGCTTGTCCTCTGCTACACCTTGCTCTTTCATTTCCTGATACAACGACCAAATTTATGAATAACATTGACATTTGGAATTCACAAGGACTCTGGATACAATTGCTATTTCTTATTGTAAAGTGAAAGACGAAAGGAGATTCTTACAGGAGGCATGTCCACAGAGTAATTCACAGTGTCGAATGACATTGCAAGAGGAGTGAAAGGCAGAACCATTCCTCTTTTAGCAGCAACACCGTTGGCTGTCCCAAGAGAGGCATCACTATTCCTACTTAGTCCATTGGGATTGGACCTGCTGCTCATTCTCTGGATTATCACTTCTCCTACAAAATTTTAAGTCCATTTAGGAACTTCTAACTTAGTGTGGACAGAATTTATAGAGACAATATCATGCCATTTCTTACTTGAATTGTTCGCATCAGCGGAAGATAGTGATCGAGGGAATGAATCTTTTTTTGATTTTGGCCTTACTAATCTTGGCTCCTCCTTTGATTCCTTCTGGTCAGCCTCAATCTCTGCTGCTGTTTCTTCAGACAGTATTGCTTGCGGCTTTCCAAGAGCTAATATAGAGTAAAACTATTAGCCACCACAAATGAAGAGAACAAAATTTTTCACCAGAAGAAACGCCTTGAACACAATGTAAAGACTTACGATTTAGGTACATGAGCGCAAATGTAAAGAGAACATTGAACAGAACTGTGAACCCGAAAAGGGCTGCCACGCCAATCCAAAACCAGTTTCTGTCAGTGGGAACATCGAAGGATCTGAGCACTGCCACTCCTAATCTGGTGACATTGTCTGCGGCCTGAAGTCCGACAAACACATTGTTAATATTGCAATCACTTGAGATGTGTGATATGAAACCATAACATAATGAAATAACATACCATTTTGTCCATCCATCTAGGAGCATACATTTCATTCACAGCAAAGGCATTGAAACCATATGTCAAAGGTGAAACCCAGTAGCCCCAACTCCACCATTTTGGAATTTGACCTGTCACCAATGAAGCAACTCTCATGTTAATTCATTAATCATAATTATAATTGCTATCTACTCCATTTTATGTGTTATTTTATTGTAAGGTCAGGTTGTTGCATCGACCTTTAGGAAGAATGAAACCTCCCAGCAAAAACACAAGGAGTAGAGTGAGAGCACCGCCGGTATGGGCAATGATCATAGTCCTGCACACTCCAGCAATGAGCCTGAAGATCCCAGCAGCCATTTGTTGAATCAGAAACACCGCTAGCAGATGCTTGAAAAACCTGAAAATTTGTATGCAATAAGTTGCTATATTAGTACTCATTTTCTCATCTTATCTTTGTAATAACATTCAAATAATAAAGTTACCTGCTAGCTTCTGGTGCAAATCCTATTGAGTAATATGTCAAGGCAACCCAGACAATGGACTCAAAAACAGATATCGGGATTCCGAGCAGGAAAGTTGGGAGAGAGAAAGTCCAAGCAGGATGAAACTTAAGGTCTCTCTGCTTGTAAAACACTGGAAGTCTTGAAATCATGAGTGAGAGCTCAGCAAAGCCATTGAACATATTATTGATCAGGGAAAATAACAATGCGCCAATGTATAATGCTCCATCGTCTCTATTTCTGGTATGCAATTTAGACCTTATAAACACTGTCGATGCAATGACCGCGAAGATAATAATCTGCGTTGTCTTGAACACATAGAAAAATGCATTCCTCTTGATCAATAGCCACTCTTTGTCCCAACAAGTCTTGAGTAGTTCCATTTTCGGGACAGAGTATTTATCGAAAACTAGAGCTGCTTTGTGGCCCCTGGACTTGTCAAAAGGCACAGATAGCTCACTCTCAAGATGCATTCCTATATGGAATCTCTTGAACCTATTTGCAAACTCAGTCACTGAAATGTATCTGTATGGTCTGCTCCTGTCTGCCCAATATTGCTCCTGGTCCTTCCTGGAAGTAACCTGTAGCAATTCCACCAATTCAGCTACGTGTCCAAACAATACGATTTACTTAAATGAAATTGTTGCATTACTGAACCAGTAGCATTATCGAATTAGTGTAAAACAGTCGATCAAAATAATGTTACTAGTCCAGTAACGTTACTAGTCTTGTTATGTATTAAAGTGATATCACATGATTTTAGTACCTCTTGCAAGAAATCAGCAGTTCCCTTTCTCTCAGGGCATCTGAACCCACAACTCTGAAAGAATTCAAGAATGTTATCTCGTGGGCCCTGGTAAACAATCTGGCTTTCTGATAAGAGAACCACATCATCAAAAAGATCAAACGTCTCAGGAGCAGGCTGCAGAAGGGACATCAAGATCGTGGCGTCAGTGAGGTGCACAATCTGCTGCAAACACTTCACTATTTGATATGCTGTGGAGCTATCTAGACCGGTTGATATCTCATCCATGTACAGTGTTTTGGTGGGTCCAACAATCATCTCCCCTGTATCAATAATCACAATTTAACAATGTTGTGAAGAAGCTTTTTTTAACAGTATTGAAAACATTTTTAAAATGACAAGTATGATACTGATCCGATAACATCATGTAGTATAATGTGAATGTGCAGAAAGTGTTTTTGAAGTATTGGAAATGTTTTTTAAGTGTCAAATATATTTTCATTTAGAACTACTTCCGGTAGTAGTTTCAATTGCATGCTAATTTATGTCATTTTCAGAATCTATATTAACAAGGTTATTCTTTTGGCTGCAATTCTCAAATGTGAAATGAAACTGACATTTCAGCTGTAGAGAAACATAAGCCCTCCTCCACCTTCTGATTCCAAATATGTTGAATTGAAAGATTTAGAGTTGGTGAGAGTTCAACTAATTCAATTCAAGAAATTGGCTTCAAAGATTGAAATTGCCAACTTGGTATTGCTCATTCTGTGTAGACAAAAAATATTAAAGAAAATATAAAAATAACCTGTTGTTACTCTCTTCTTCTGTCCACCAGAAATGCCTCTTTGCATCTCATCTCCAACAATGGTGTCCTTGCAAATATCAAGTCCCAAAATCTGTTCAATCCAAAACATGAATAGATTATTTTCCATGGAAATTATAATAAAAATTTAATTAACTTGGAGGGCTCTGAGTTAACAAGTTCATGATATGAAAAGTTGGTACCGAAAATTATAAAAAGAAAAAAAAAAAAAATTGGGCCCTCATTATCCACCAAGAACAAATATGTAAAGCTTGTTGAAACAGCCAGTCAGCCAGAAAGTAGGTATATACAAGAGAAAATGTTGACACAAACTAAAGTCTTAAAGTTGGTGGACCTATATGATCTTTAACTTTGAGTTGTTGAAATCTAATTTGCTCAAAAGTCTTCACATCTTTCTTATCTTAACCATTATGTTAACAAGAAAATATGACTGAAAAACTTAAAGAATTAAATCCCAGTTTAATTACCTTGAGAGTGTAGTCTGTAATGAGACTGCTCTCAACTCCTTTCATTGCAGTTGCCTTCATGAAGAGATCCACTTCAGCTTCTGGCAAAATGCCAGCATCTTTTTCTCTTCTTGCAAGTTCAGTGAGGAGTTCTACAAACATAAATTATCAAATTAAAAGTTGTACAAAGATGCGATTTATTTTATTTTATTTTATTATTTTTTTCAAATTACCATATCTAGATCCAACTCCTTGGCATCTAGCTGAGAAATCAAGAGTTTCTTTCACAGTCATTACTCCAACATGAACATCATTTTGGCTGATGTATGCTGAGGTCTTTTGTGGCTCAAACTCATTCATCCTGTACCCATTATATGTAACTTCTCCTCTAACCTGCAGTTTCATGTAAAGAAATAAAAAAAAAAAAAAAAGTTGCTATAAATTAAAGTAATTTAATTCTTCTTGCTACAATTTTTTAGACCAATTATTGTCACCAACCTTCAAGCTTGGGTCCAACTTTCCAGCTAATGCAAGCAAAAGGGTTGTTTTCCCTGATGATGGTGGACCCAGTAAGAGGGTCATTCTGTAGAAAATTAAAACCTTGAGGGTTATATTCATATGAGAAACAATACGGATGTTTGTATTTTAGGTTCGAATGATTAAGAATTATGTTATACTATTAGACCTTGATGGTTTTATGATTCCCGAGGCATCTTTAAGGATTGTGAGTTTTGTTCTCTTGGCCAAATTGATTCCAACCATGCCAAGAACTGAATCTGCAATGTTTCTTGCAGCATTTGGGAGAGTGGGAAGAGCTCTGTTACCAACATGGCAATTGGCTTCAATTGTTAAGTGTTCAAATCTAACTTCAACTGTTGGAAGTTTAATCCCCACCCTGCAGAAATTGTCACATAATGAATTAATGAAGATTTAATCAATAGAAAGATGTTTTAACATTTAAGTTCGATAGTGAGATCGCATTAATTACGGTAAAGAAATTAATGGACGAGAACAAGACAAAAACATGTCAATTTTGATTCCTTTTGAAGCAAATTTGCCCTTGCCAAAACTCTTCGTTTGGTTTATTTTGTTTGGCTCTAATCTAAAATTCATTAGAGACTTGCTAGCAACCACAAAACTATGAACAGTTCAAGATATCAAACAATTAATATTATTAGAATGTGAACACTTTTTGACAATTGATGAAGAAAAGGCAAGCAAGAAAAAAAGGCAAACAAGAAGATAAAAGAATTTAAGTTTTAGGCAAATTTTTAGTTTAGGAATTTGTAATTGAGAATATTTGTTTTCTGTTTATTTTGAGTTTTATTAGGAAAAAAGAATTGGTTTAGGATTTTATTTAGAGTTAAAATATGACAATGAATTAAATTAGAGTAAAAAAATATGAATCTAGTAGAAAAAAAATGTCATATTTTACCTATAAATAGAGGGGTTAGAATTAATTCAAAATTATGAGAGAGGGAAGTAAAGAAAGAGAGATTGTGAGGATACAAGGGGTTTTAATGTAAGGGTATCATAGGGTAGAGAGCTTTAGGTATCGGGTAAATACCAAGGGGTATTAAACACCATAAGAACAAAATGTTTGGTTGAAAAATTAAAGGATCCGACGATCGCTTAGAATGAAAATTGATGGTGTGATAAAACACTTATATCGTATTCATATTATTATAGTGAAAATCCTCTCATCCGTGGATGTAAGCAAATTATGTCAAACCACGTAAAATATCGTGTGCCTTTGTATGTGATATTTGTGCTGTTCTTTATTTTTTATTTTTTTACTCGTCCGATTTCTATCATGGTATCAAAGCTTATTTTCTTAAGGGACCTACGAAGAAGGTGCCTATGGAAGATGAAGCGAAAATTGCAGGGTGATGGTATGCAAGAATGTCGGTGACAAGATCGATGAGAGAAAGCCATCGAGACTCCAACAAAGAGTGGAGGAAGAAGAGATGACTCCAGCAGAAGATTGGAGAGAAGAAGCCAACACTAAGGGTGGTAGACTTAAGTTGTAAAAGAAAGGAGGAGTAAGAGAATGAAGAACAAGCTTAGAAGATGAATTACCAAAAAAGTTCAAGGAGAAGTGTTGGAATGAGAACACTTTTCGATAATTGAAGAAGAAAAGGCAAACAAGAAGAAAAAAAATTTTAAGTTTTAGGAGATCCAACGATTCTCAAAATGAAGGTTGATGGTGTCATAAAATACTTGTATCGTATTCATATTATTATAATAAAAACCCTCTCATCCATGGATGTAAGCAAATTATGTTGAACTATGTAAAATATTGTGTGACTATGAATATTGTTATTTGCTATTATTTAATTTTATGTTTTTTTTACTCCTGCGATTTTCAACAAATATATAATAGTAAAACCTTTAGCCACCAACCTAATAACTAACTTCAAATATATAATAGTAAAACCTTAGCGACCAGTCTAATAACTGAATGTAAGTATATTATAGTTTATTTAAATGATTAAAATATGTGGTTTTCTCTTGCAGGAATTCGTGAAGAACATATTGAATAAAAACTTACTTTTCAATTCTATTTCTGAACTTGGTCAAGAATTTTTCATTGTCTTCTTCGGCAACTCTAAAAAGTTTATCGATGAATTTTTGGCGATCATTGACGTCAAGTTTCGTGACATCAACTTCTTTGTGAGCCATTTTTTGTCCCGGAGTTTCATTCTCGAGATAAGACTGCATAATACTTGTTCTTAGTCTGTCATAAGTTGGAAGCTTTTCAATGGCAGCCCATTTGAGAGCTTCTTCATCTTCATCAATTCTGCTACTTCTTCTCGAATCTCTGCCTCCTGCAAATACCACCTCCATGTTCCAACTACTCCTGCTTAAACTCCTGCTTATGCTCGTTCGCCGCGAATTTCTCATGTTTTGATCCATTTTTGCTCGCCCTGGTTTTCAGTTTTCAGGAGAAACCAAAGATGATTAAAAACCTAAGAGAAAAAAAAACAAACCTAAAACGTTTCATGTTTGTCACATTATTCTGGGATTTTTTAACCTTTGTGTGTATGAAGAAAGACAAAAGTAAAGAGATGACTGCAAGAAAATTAAGCACTTGCTTAATTCCTTAAATTATGATTAGATCAAAATACAGAAAACTTGAAGCTCTCAAGTACTCTCTCTTTATGAGAGATAGAGAGAGAGGTTTAGATGGTTTGGCGGAGTCCTGAAATAATCTTCTGATTAAAAACTTTCCTCTATAATTTTTCTCACTTTGTAATCTCTCCAACAATCTCAGAAATAGCCTCTCTCTGGCTTCTCCTTTTTTCCTTGAGAAGAGAAAGTGAGAGACAAGAGAGAATTGCAAGTTTCATTCTTCAAGCTTTAGCTCTATTTATATATATAGGAGTTTACATGCAAGGTGAGAGAGAGAGACAGAGAATAATCTAAATTGGAATAGTAAAATTAATTGATTAGAAAGAATAAATATAAAATTAATTGATTAGAAAGAGTAAATATTATATTTTGAACATTTGGAAAAGGGTGTTCAAATATGATGGGCAGGGAATAAAGCCTGCTATTTCCTGAACACTTTCTTGCAATTTGTTTTCTGACTTTGATCATTATTTATTTTGTGGGGTCACATGTGGTATTTGGTGAAATTGTATCACTATATGCTATATTAAGTGTATTTTGATTTTTGAGAGTTGTTGAATATCATGAAATAAGAAAGTCTTGTTTGCCCAACTCTATTACTATGTTATGCCTAAAATAAGGGTTGACTTATGCTGATGTTATTGAGCACCAATCAGAATCTAAGAATCGCCTTGGCCGCCCGTACAGCACGGACACGTCTTTAAAGACAAGATGAATATAACTGTCACAGACCCAAACAGACTCAAGAATTTGTGCTCGAGTGATTTTGGTTCGCACACCTGTCCAAGCCCCATTTAATTTAAAGATATTTTTTGAGTTCTCAACGACTAGGAAGGCATGAGAGATCTACACGACACCATGCCACTTGCAAAAGTGTGATCATTACCTTGAGCTAAACAAGTATAACTAGGTAGCTCCCTCTCACAAAATAGAGGTTAGACATTCACGCATTCAACAAATAAAATAGCCAAGATACATTATTAAAAAGAGATTGGCTTGACATTCTCTAAGAACACTTAGAACACCAAACCCTTGTAATCCCAGATCATAGCTCGCGACCTCTTGTAAGCTTGTCTAGCAATTAGAAAGTAATATTTATATAAATAAACACAGTGGATGTAGGATTAGCTTTAAGCATTTGAACCACTATAAAAATCATCTTGTCAACTTTGTATTTACGTCTTTGCATACTACTGTGCTCACAGTACCTTACCTATTTACTATAATCAACTCACGTGTGATTTCTTAGCACTTTACACGAGTGAAGTCGTTGGTGTCAAAATCAAGCATTAACAGTTTGACACTAGAAGGAGGGCATATTTCATTATTTTTCTTCATGAACCACCCTTGGGTGGTCGGGTTGGACGATAGAGACTTTTGAGTGTATTACTCAAGTGGTCTTGAGTTCGATTCCCCTTGGTTACTAATAGAGGTGATCACTAGAGGGTTTACTTGATTGTTAACTTCAAAGCCGTGATCAAGCATTAACAGTTTGACACTAGAAGGAGGGCAGATTTCATTATTTTTCTTCATGAACCACCCTTGGGTGGTCGGGTTGGACGATAGAGACTCTTGAGTGTATTACTCAAGTGGTCTTAAGTTCGATTCCCCTTGATTACTAATAGAGGTGATCACTAGAGGGTTTACTTGATTGTTAACTTCAAAGCCGTGAGGAATTAGTCGAGGCGGCCGAGACACCCTTGGTCACCGAAAAAAAAATTGTTCATGAGTTATTAGTCTTTTATTATTATTATTATTTTCTTCTCTCTCTCTCTCTCTCTCTCTCTCTCTCTCTCTTTATTTATTTATTTATTTTTTTTGTATAGAAAAATTATGTTATATTCTTTCTCAATTTTCTTAAACATATATTTGTTCGTTTTAAAATATGACTTTTGAGATGGGATGATTTCATTTGCCAATATTATTACGCGAACGCAATTTTATTTAAAGTTTTCCTGAAAAAGAAGCAATTTTAACCATGTAAAAGCTATGTATAAACGAGGGAACTTCTGCTTATTAATTGGTGAGAGCTCCATGGGGGGGTTATGATAAGAATTGAAAATTGAACAATATTATTTTTCAATGAATTAAGAAAAATATATTATTCAAGATTAAGGCTATCTATGTGTATGTTTGATATCAAAATTCTCACCTTAAGAACATTGAAAATTATACGAAAGAAACAGAAAGATAAAATACTTCTAGAAAATATGTTCATATTTTCTACTTGGCAAAAAAGTCTCTATCTACTAATAAAAATAAGGTAATTTTATGTCAAAAATCAATGTTGATGTTGAAGATTAAGGCTATCTATGTCTATGTCTTTGATATCAAAATTCTCACCTTGAGAACATTAAAAATTATACGAAAGAAACAGAAAGATAAAATACTTCTTCTAGAAATATGAGTACATATTTTCTAGAAGTATTTTCTACTTGGCGAAAAGTCTCAATCTACTAATAAAAATAAGGTAATTTTGTGTCAAAAATCAATGTTGATGTTGAAGATTATGGCTCTAAATCAAGTTTTCTTGGCAATTATCCTTCTAAAGTTGAAAGAGTCTTGTTAAAACAAGATAATTATATTAATTTTTTACATTTGCCAAATTAATTATAACACTATTTCATCTTTGATAGCTTCTTTCTGTTTTTATTAAACCAAATGGGATAATAAAATTATTGGATTGGTTTGAATGGATGAAAATTAAATTAATATCCCTTTCATCTTGCAAGACTTTTTCTTCGTGGTAGGTGAATAGATATATTTACTTGAACATAATAATTTCATTTAAATCAAAATTGGTTAGGCTACATGGGGTCTTCTGTAAATTTGAAGAATCGTATTTTCAATTTATTGATTAATTCAGTAAGAGTTACAAACTTTATGTAGGGAGGATCAATCTATGGAATCTCCTAATTATGTCAATTACAATATACAGACATAATTAGGAGATTACAGGTAGGGGTGTTCAAAAGAACCGGTTGGAACTAGAACCGATGGGTACCGGGTTTGGGTTTGGTTGGGTTCCTACCAGGCGCTTGTTAATGGGTAGGTTCCGGCCTTCCAAATTTTTGGAACCGAGTTATCGTAGGTTCGGCCTTCCTTCTGTTCCTATAGTTAGGAACCAGAACCGGAACCAGGAACCAGGAACCAAGACTAATATGAAATAAAATTAAAGATTAGGGGGGTTAATAAAAACTTTTGTAGAAAAAGTAATGTGAATACATTTATATTTATATTTCATAACATTTAAAGTAAGTTGGTTTGACTTTTGAGAATCTAGCTTTACAAAGTAATGGAGTTTGTAATTTTGAATTTATAACTTGTAATTTTATTTTTGTTAACAAGTGCCAGGTGGGGGGGTATTTGTAAGTTTTTAAGGGTTTTTTTGCCATTTTAAAAACTTTTGGGGGTCATGAATTTTACAGGGTACCCAGAACCGGAATCGGAACCGTTGTTACAGGTTCTGGTTTTGGGTACCTAGTCGGTTCCGGTTCTGATTCCAAATTTCAAGGAACTGTCGGTTTTGGTTTCGGTTCCTTCAAAAAGTACAGGGTACCCGGAACCGAACACCCCTTACAGGATATCAAAGACATTATGGGTATCCTAAACTAACAAAATAAGAAGATCCTGAAATATTCAAGAAATATTGCTAAAATCTCAACACTCCCTTTCAAGTTGGTGCATAGATGTCATACATGCCCAACTTGTCTAAAACTTGTGAGAAAATACGTTTGGAGACAACCTTGGTAAGAATATCGGCCAATTGATCTTCTGAACGAATCTTAGGCAATTCAATGATCTTTTTATCCAACTTTTCTTTGATGAAAAATCTATCTACTTCAACATGCTTCATAGGATCATGTTGAACGGGATTGTGAGCAATGTCACATGCTGCTTTATTGTCACAATATAACTGGATTGGTTGATTAGATTGATAGCCCAAACCTTGCAAGAGAAATCTTAGCCACAAAGCTTCACAAATCCCAAGTGTCATTCCCTTAAATTTTACTTCAACGCTTGAGCGTGCCACAACATTATGTTTTTTACTTCTCCAAGTGACTAGATTACCACCTACAAAAGTGAAATAAGTAGAAGTAGATTGTCTATCATCCACTACTCCAGCCCAATTAGCATTAGTATATGCATTCCCATTTTGGTAGTCCTTATTTTTAGTAAATAGGATTCCCTTTCCAGGAGCATGTTTTAAATATCTCAAAATATGCGTAACTGCGTTCATATGTTGCTCTCTAGGATTATGCATGAACTGTCTGACTATACTCAATGCATAAGCAAGATCTAGCTTAGTGTGTGATAAGTACATCAATCTTCGTCAACTAGTACTTGATTAGTCTCGACTCCTAATTTCAAACCTTCTTCGATTGGTGTATCAGTTGGTTGACATGCTAACATACCAGTTTCCTACAACACATCCAAGGCATACTTTCTTTGTGATAGAAATATACTTTTGTTAAATCGAGACACTTCAATTCCAAGAAAATATTTCAAAGAACCTAGGTCTTTCATCTCAAATTCCTTTGACAAGTATTTTTCTAGGGCCTTCATTTCTTCTGGATCATTTCCTGTAACCACCATATCATCCACATATACAATAAGTGCAGTGATATTTCTTTGCTATTTTTTCAGGAACAGTGTGTAATATGAATTGCTCTGATAGTAGCCATTCCTGTAACCACCATATCATCCACATATACAATAAGTGTAGTGATATTTCCTTACTGTTTTTTAAGGAACAGTGTGTGATATGAATTGCTTTGATAGTAGCCAAAAGATGTCATAGCTTTTGTGAACCTCCCAAACTATGCCCTCGGAGATTGCTTCAACCCATGTAGGGATTTCTTTAACTTATACTTTTTGGCCGTGCTTCTCTGGTGAAATACACCTGGTGGAGGATCCATATAGATCTCTTCTGATAATTCTTCATGTAGAAAAACATTTTTTACATCGAATTGTTGTAAGGGCTAATCTAGGTTTACAGCTAAAGATAATAAGACACGTACCGTATTGATTTTAGCTGTGGGTACAAATGTCTCTGTATAGTCTATCCCATGGGTTTGGGTGTATCCTTTTGCTACTAGTATTGCTTTGAATCTCTCAATTGTACCATCAACTTTATACTTCACAGTGTAAACTCATCGACATCCAACAATCTTCTTTGTGGACGATCAACAAGTTCCCATGTTTCATTCTTCTATAACGATCTCATCTCTTCGTTCATAGCAGCTTTCTATTTTGGATCAGATAAGGCTTCCTCCATACTGTTAGGAATAGATACAACAAATAATTGATTTACAAATGACATATTTGATTCTGACAAATGATGGTTAGACACATAATGACTCATAGGGTATCTAACCTTACTAGATAGTTCAGGTTGATATGTTGGTTTAGGAATCCCTCTAGTACTACGTGATGGTAACTATTTCCTAATTGGTTCAAACTCAATTTGTTCAGACTTCAAACTAGGTAGATTCTCAACAAGAGATGGTTATGGTCTATCAGGTATGAGGGACTGGATTGAGAGACTCTTCGAGCAGATTCAGATCTACCTCCATATTTTCATTATCCATTTCATCTTCTTGTTGATCAACATGCCTATTTTGTGAGTCATGGTCTTTCATATCTTGAACAGCACAATCAAGAGTCTGAATTTCTTCCTGATAATACTCCCTCTGAAGTTCAGACTCAGAAGAAAAATACATCAATTCTTCATGGAAAACAACATCCATCGTCACAAACATTTGTCGAGTTGGAGGATGGTAACAACGATACCCCTTTTGATGAACACCATACCCAACGAAAACACATTTCAATGCCCGAGGAGACAACTTGTTGCGTTGATGTTTATGAAGGTGTACAAACGCAACACAGTTGAAAACATGAGGTGGTAAGTTCATGACCGCTGGAGCATTCACTGCTTTACTAAGAGCCACTCTCTGATAAAAAAAATAAAAATTGCTCATTGTAGAGTACTCGCCGGAAAATTCATCTTTGAGTAACCATCCATCCGATCGTCATCAATCCAAGAAAGAGAAAATGACTACCATCAATCAACCCAAACCCCAGCCATCCTATCTATCCAACCAACTTGCCAGCCACCAATCAAACCACCATTGCCATTTCCATCTCAAAACCAAATCACCTAACAAATCAATCACCATATCACATCCAAAGCCAGAAATCAACCCAAATCAAACCACCATATAGACGATAATCAATCAAAACCACCATACACAAATCTCCCGTATCAAACATCTCCAATCACCCAACCACCAACTTTGGCACCGTGGTCAATCGAAGAAAAAACAAAAAAAATCCTACCATCAATCAAGTCTAGATCAGTGCTAGAGAAGAAAGTAAACCATCATCAATACACAACCAAGCCCAGTAGCCAAACCATCGCAAACCCAGCTGCGAAAGATTCGTTGACTGGCTACTGTCTCAACCGTTGTCATCGCCAACCCAATCGTGAAAGAACCATCGATTTGCTGTTGTCTCAATCATTGCCATCGCCAACCCAACAGAGAAAAACTTGTCGTCACTGATCTGCCATCAACGACATCAATTGGCCACTTTTGAGAAGAGATGCCACTGCCGGTATCCCAAACCAATCTAATCCTGTTGTCGATCACTGCACTGATTTGCTGCCATCCTTCGATCAACGCTGGCTGCCCACTGCTGGGAAGAGACGCCAGTGAAGTTTGTGTTTCAAAGAAAAAAAAAAAAAAAGAAGAAGAAAAAAGGGAGACACAAGTGAGTGAAGTTTGTGATTAAGAAAAAGGTGACTTTGTGGTTTAAAAAAGAGGTCAAGAGTCAAAGAGTAAAAAAAAAAAAAAAAAGGATGTGTGGGGAAATTCTATGCAGAAACCCGGTTTCAAATTTCGTTGAAACTTTAGCAATGGTAGCTCAGAATGAGAGTCATCATGCACAGACGAAACCTAACAAGCCCAACAACAACAAGAAGAGAAGTTTTACTGCTGCTATTGTGAAAAAGGAAGAAGATGTCATATAGTCTTCATCACTTGTAGCCACTACTGGAAATGATGGTAAGTCTTTAAATATGTGTATATCTGTTTCTAATAGTGCATGAATAATTGATTCTCGTGCTACCGATCATATGACATTTGATTCTAGGCATATTTCTAACCTTAAAACACCCTCACAAAAATTTGTTTCTACTGCCAATGGTGAGTCCACCCGGGTCTCTGGGAAAAGATCATTAACCCTTAACAACACTTTCCACTTAAAGTCTATTTTAGTTGTTCCATCGCTAAATTATAACTTGTTGTCTGTCTCCAAAATAACCAAAGTGCATGTTATTTTATGTGGTGATTTTTTTGCTTGAATTTTGTGAGTTTAAAAGCATTTAAACAAAATGGACGATTTGTTATGGAATTAGACATGGACAATTATATTACTTGGATTTAGAGTCAAAACATTCTACCATGTTACAGCAGGCTATGACAGTAGATTACTCAAAAAAGGATAAACATAAATCTAACATTTGGTTATAGCATCGACATCTAGGTCATGCTTCGTTTGGTTACTTGAAGAAATGTTTTCCAAGTTTGTTTGAAAAAAATGATATTAGTAACTTCCGCTATGATGTTTGTGAACTATCAAAAAGCCATCGAGTCTCCTTCCTAATAAAATTAAACAAAAGTCCAAGTCCTTTTATGCTTATACACTCTGATGTTTGGGGACCATCACAAGTTACTACTTTAGGTAGCTCTCATTGATTTGTTACTTTTATTGATGACCGTACAATGATAACTTGGGTATGTCTAATGAAATCTAATGGGGAGGTTAATTCGATATTTCAAAGATTTCACAAAATGATTTGCACTTAGTATAGTGCACACGTTCAGGTTCTTCGGAGTGACAATGGTGGAGAATATCAAAGTTCTGATCTTTAGTAATACTTGGCCGCACATGGTATTATTCATCAAACTACTTGTCCCAACATGTTTGTCATAAAATGAAGAGTTGAGGATCTCCTTGTAATTTGTCTTTTGCATCTCTTGTATATGGTGTCATTTTGCTCTTGATGTTTTACATTGTTTGTAACGATGCTTTAGCTCAGTTTTACTTTAGCTCATCTTTGCTTTAGCTCGTCTTAAGTATAAAACATGAGCTAATTGTAACTGATTTTTTTTTTTTTTTAATAAAAAATCAATAAAGATTCTTTCTCTCTTTCATCGTCTATTCTTCTTTGAGTTTTACATGGTATCAGAGCCAAACGACTTACGTCAATGGCTAGAGTTCCTAGTAACAATATGTCAAACAAGAGTACAGAGAAGATGCTTAACGGCTCAACCAATGTTCATTCTTCAATTTTCAGTTCCAGTCTTCAAGTCATCACTCCAAAATTGACTAGAGACAATTACCGAGACAATTATCTGTTTTGGAGGTCTCAAGTTCTTTCTACAGTAGGTGCTCACGATCTTGAAAAACAACTAACAGGTTTGATTCCATGTCCAGAACCTTTTATTGTTTGTGATGATGAATTGAAAGAGCTAAGCTCAAGTGAGATTAAGGAAACCCTAAGAAAAGAAAAGATTAATCCGGAGTACATAATCTGGAAAAAGACAAATAATTTTCTTGTAACCTGGCTCCTAGCATCAATTTCTGAATGCATATTCAGTCAAGTGTCGAAATGCAAGTTTTCTACTGATATTTGGTTCACACTTGAAAATGAGTTCTTGGCTAATTCTAAAGCCAGAGCTCTGAATTTGAAAAACTTGCTTCAAACCACACAAAAAGGCAATCTGAGTGTTAGTGAGTATGTGAAGAAAATGAAAGGGATTGTTGAGAGTTTATCGTCCAGTGGTCAGATTGTTTCAGATGAAGAAGTGTTACAATATGTTTTAGATGGATTAGGTCCGGAGTTTGATGCATTTGTTGTCAATTTGACTTCTAGGATTGAGTCCAAGTTTAATTCAATTACTTTACAAGAGGCTCAATTCCTTCTATAGAAATATGAACTGAGACTTGAGAAATTTAATTCTCTTGATTTTCCAAATTGCTCAGTCAATGTGGCATCACTCAGTCTTAACTTAACTAAGTCTCAGCTTCCTTGTCACAACTCAGCATCAGTACATTTAAACTCTGTTGAAGGTTCTTCTAAAAGTCCTGGATCTGGACATTTTGGATCAGTCAACCATATGGTTCTGCTGTAGAATGCTCTATCTGTACCTTCACAGAGTTATCCATTGACTATTGGAGGTCTGTCAATAAATCAGAACTCTCCTCATCTCTTATCTGAGGTTATAAGTCAGCTTTCAAATTAACCTGCCTATAGACCTTTTGGATATGTTGGAAATGGCAGAGGCAGGGGCAGAAACAATGGGAGAGGCAAACCAATTTGTCAAGTTTGTGGCAAAATGGGACACACAGCCATTCAGTGCTATCATCGTTACAACACTAGCTACAATGGCTCTTCACTCAACTATAATGGTTCTTCACCACAGTTTAATACCAGTTATACTGGTGGTGCCTCAACTCACTTTAATTCACCACAACAGTTTAATGGTTTTTCTTAAGATTTTGGTCCTGGTCCTGGCAGCGTCAACACTAATTCATTTGGCCATATGTTTGGTCCTGGCAATAACTCCTATGACTATCATACACAACAAAATGGAAGCCACAATCACCAGTCTCAACAATATCAGTTTGATCAGCAAAAGCAACCTTCTTACTCAAGTCAATAGCCAGGCTTCAGGGTTCCCAATCCACAAATGCAACCTCCAAACCAAGCCTTCTTTGCTGCCCACTTAGCTACATCCTTCCCAAACATGAACTCATTTCATCCTACTATCATCACTTCCAATTCACCTCCTGATCCAGCTTGGTATATAGACTCTGGTGCAACTGATCATGTTGCATCAGATCCAAATCAGTTAATAGCCAGCCGCAACTATGATAGTAATGATCAACTACAAGTAGGCAACATTGAGTCTCTAAACATTTCTCATGTTGGTTTTGCTTTGCTTCCTAGTTCCTTGAAATCTAAATGTGTTTACTTAAAGAATGTGCTTTGTGTGCCTAGGATTACAAAGAATTTGCTTAGTATCTCAAAACTTACCAAAGATAATAATGTTGTTGTTGAATTTGATTGTGATTATTGCACTGTAAAGGACAAAGCTTCTAGAATCATGCTGTGGGAGGACTTAAGGTCAATAGACTACTTGAAAATACCTTCTAACCTGTCATCACATACTTCTCCTTCCCTGCTATCATCTGCTGTTGCATCTAGTAGTCAATCTGTAACTGTTCCTCAAACTTATGTTACTGCTGTTGAAAAAACATCCTTAGGACCTACTTTACATGAAGAAAATAAGGCTAGTTCGATTAATAACAGTTGTACTATGACTGCAATACAGTCTTCTAATAGCAGTTGTAAGTCAGAGGCCACTGACTCAAACCCTTGTAAACCATCTCTGTCTTGTAATGTGTCATCTTTAAATAAAACAATGTTGCAATTACCTTGCTTATTATCTCAGCATTGTGATAAATTGAATGAAACCACCCATAATGCATCTTCCCTACATAATGCAACTCCATTACATAATACTTTTTCATTGCGTAATACATCATGTGCTTTTCAAGTCAGTAATAATTCATAAAATCAACTATCACTTTGGCACAATAGACTAGGACATCCGCATGCTGAATCATTACATAAGATCCTATCTTCTATGCATAAAAATCCTGCTGGTCATATGTCACAATTACCTTTTTGTGATGCTTGTAAATTAGGTAAACTTTATAGGAATAACTTCCCAATTTCTCACTCTAAAGCCACTCATCCTCTTGAAATTGTTCATAGTGATGTTTGGGGTCCATCTCCAGTCATTTCCTTAGAAGGATATAGATATTATGTCCATTTTATAGATGATTATAGTCATTTCACTTGGTTATTTCCCTTAAGAACAAAAGTTGAAGTCTATTCTGTGTTTGTCAAATTTCATCACTTCGTCGAAAGGCAGTTCAATTGTAAGCTCAAATGCTTGCAATCAGACCAAGGTGGGGAATATAATGGTCTTATTTCTTATCTCACCACTGCTGGCATTCAGTTTAGGCATTCGTGTGTATATGTTCATCAACAAAATGGGCGAAGTGAGAGAAAACATAGACACATTGCTAAAACTGGTCTTACCTTGTTAGCTCATGCATCCATGCCCTTGCATTATTGGTGGCTTGCATTTGATACAACAGTTTTCCTTATAAACAGAATGCCTACTTCTGTATTGAACTTTCTTTCACCATATGAAGTCTTGTTTGCATCAAAACCACTACATTCTTCTCTTAAAACCTTTGGATGTGCTTGCTTTCCTTATCCTAAAGATTTTAATAAACATAAACTGAGTTTTCATTCTTCCAAATGTGTGTTTGTTGGTTATAGTCTTATTCACAAAGGATATAAGTGTGTCAATTCTGAAGGTAAAATGTTTATCACCCCAAATGTCTACTTTAATGAGTCTGAATTTCCATTTAAGAAGGGTTTTGAGTCCCACTTTCCTGGTCTATCTCCTTCAAAAACATCATTTGAACAAGTCATCCATGTCAATTTTGATGTTCCAGTGACACATTTTCCTTTCACTGTAATGCCAACTGCAACTGATCACAGCTCCAGCAGACAATCCTCATTGAATCATGACTGTTCTGTAGCTGATCCTTGTAGTGATAATTTTAACAAATCAGTCATTCCAACCCATGATAATGTCTGTTCAAAAACAGATAGGTCTTAAGACTTAACCACTTCACAAACTGTTTTACAATCTTCACCATCTGCTCTTCATAAATCACCCACAAATTGTTCTTTTACAATTGATCTCACCTGTTACAAACCAACAAATATTCCCACTTCTCAATCAACCAACCTAGGGGCATCATCCTCTTGTCCACTTGTAGTTGATCTAACACCATCACAGCTTCAAACAGAACACATTAATCAGGTTACTTCAGTTTCTAATCTAGAAAGCCAAACTAATCAGACACCCTCCAACGAAAATCCAACAACCTACTCTCACCAACATTAAACAGAACTAACCTACTCTTGCCAACATCAAATAGAACTAGCCTACCCTCACCAACATCAAACAGCACCAACCTGCCCTCACAAGCCACAACAAAATCAAATTCAATCTTTCAATACTCATCCTATGCTCACTTGTTCAAAGACTGCTGGACAAACAACCACAATCTTACTTTCCTCCAAATCATCAACCATACAACCAGAACCTAATTCCATACCTGAAGCTTTGGCTAGTGTTGAGTGGAAAAATGTTATGCAAGATGAGTTTGATGCACTTTTAAGGAACAATACTTGGACTCTTGTTCCTAAAACTCCTGATATGAATGTTGTTGGAAATAAGTGGGTGTTTAGAACCAAGTTTCATGCTGATGGTACTTTACAAAAATATAAAGCTAGGTTGGTAGCAAAAGGGTTTCAGTAAACTCCTAGGTTAGATTATTTTGAAACCTTTAGCCCAGTCATTAAACCATGCACCATTCGCATTATTTTTACGCTTGCTGTTTCTTATGGCTGGGACATACAGTAAATTGATGTAAACAATGCCTTTTTGAATGGAACATTGAGTGAAATTGTTTACATGCAACAACCTGCTGGGTTTGAGAGTTCAACCTGTCCTTTACATGTTTGCAAGCTCAATAAAGCATTGTATGGCCTGAAACAAGCTCCAAGGGCCTAGTTTGACTGATTAAAGCAAGCATTACTGGAAAAAGGTTTAAAATTCAGTTTCTGACTTTAGTTTGTTCATTCTCAAAGAGCCAAGCCAAGTTCTTTATGTGCTCATCTATGTTGATGATATTTTGATAACTGGATCCAACAACTCTTCCATTAGGAAGTTGGTTCATGATTTAAATGATCAATTTGCACTAAAAACCTTGGGATCAGCCACATATTTCTTGGGGTTGGAAGCTACAAGAACAGATGAAGGAATTCACTTAAGGCAGTCCAAATATGTCATTGATTTGCTTGTCAAGACAAAAATGCAAGATGCTCATTCTTGTCCTACTCCCATGGCTGTTGGGACAAAACTTTTTGTTGGTGATAGTGAGTTATTTAAGGAGCCTAGTCTCTATCGTAGTACCATTGGAGCATTACAATACCTAACATTAACAAGGCCTGACATTAGCTTTACAGTCAATAAGCTAAGTCAATTCCTTCAAGCTCCAACAGAACTTCAGTGGCAAGCTTGTAAACGTGTGTTGAGATACATTAAAGCACTTCATTTCATGGTCTTCTTTTCAAACCATCGCCTCATTATGTGTTGAATGTTATGCTGATGCTGATTAGGGTAGTAATTTGGATGATAGAAGATCCATAAGCGGGTATTGTGTGTATCTTGGTCCCAATCTAGTGCAATGGAGTTCTCGTAAGCAAAAAGTGGTTGCACTCTCATCTACCGAAGCTGAATATAGGGCTTTAGCTCAAACAACAACTGAATTAGCATAGCTGAATAGCTTGTTCTCTGAATTAGATGTGAAATTGAACTCCATTCCCATAATTTGGTGTGATAACATAAGTGCAGGAGCTTTGGCAGCCAATTCTGTTTTTCATGCTCTAACAAAGCATATAGAGATAGATGCCCACTATATAAGGGATCAAGTGTTAGCCAAAAAGGTTCTGGTTCAATATGTTCCGTCCAAGTTACAAATTGCTGATGTTTTGACAAAGGCTTTTTCTATCTCACAATTTTAGGAATTAAAACAAAAACTTACAGTGGTGTCAGCACACTTGGAGACTGAGTCATGAAATGTACTGGTGGTTTGATTAACACTTCACACTGATTTGTTGATAAATTGTCACTGCAAGGATGATGTGATACAGATCTGCCTTCAAACCTGTCCACTGATTTGTCTACTATTATGATTGGTTTGTTGGGTTGTTGCTATTGTGTTGTTGTTTTATTTTGAAGCTCATTACAGGAATCAAAATGAAATGGTTGTATAAGTTGAGATTTTGATTTTAGCTTGGTTGTTGTTGTTGAATAGTTGTCTTTTGAAGCTCAGTGCAGGAACCAAATTTGTGTTGAATAGTTGTCTTTTGAAGCTCAGTGTAGGAACCAAGTTGGTATGACTGCATAAGTTGAGGTTTTGATTTTAGCTTGATTGTTGCTGTTGAATAGTTGTCTTTTGAAGCTCAGTGCAGGAACCAAATTTATGTTGAATAGTTGTCTTTTGAAGCTCAGTGCAGGAACCAAGCTATGAGTAAGAACTATATGCTTTCTATCCATGGTTATTGCTGTTTTAATTGTTGTTGAGCATGTCATTTTTTTAAGCTCTAATGAAAAACTGAAATGAGAATAGAGTAGTGCAGAATCTGCAGAAAGAACAGAGCAGCTTCTAAATAAGAACTGAATGGAGAACATAGTAGTTTTGAGTAAGAACCAAATGGAGAATAGAGAAGTGCAAAAACTAAATCCAGAACAGAGCAGTTTACTGAAACAAGACCAGTGGTTTGATTTGCGAGGGGATGTTAGTCACAGCTGTTGAGTGGTCTGGTATACAAGGGGATGTTAGTAATTCTTGGTGAAAAACAGAGCAGTATAGTTTAAGGGGAAGTGTTTGTCATAAAATGAAGAGTTGAGGATCTCCTTGTCATTTGTCTTTTTCATCTCTTGTATACGGTGTCATTTTGCTCTTGGTGTTTTACATTGTTTGTAATGATGCTTTAGCTCAGTTTTACTTTAGCTCATCTTCTTTAGCTCATCTTTGCTTTAGCTCGTCTTGAGTATAAAACATGAGCTAATTGTAACTGATTTTTTTTTTAATGAAAAATCAATAGAGATTCTTTCTCTCTTTCATCGTCTATTCTTCTTTGAGTTTTACACAACACACCCCAACAATATGGTGTTGTTGACAAAAAAAAATCGGCACTTATTGGAAGTTGTTCATGCATCCTTAATAGAAGCTACCATGCCATTATCTTTTTGGGGAGAAGCACTTACTTATGCAGCATACCTAATCAACCAAATACGCTCTAGCTCAATTGAGTTCCAGACACCATTTCAGGCCCTTGGTTAAGCAGTGAATGCTCCAGCGGTCATCAACTTTCTACCTCATGTTTTTGGCTGTGTTGCATTTGTACACCTTCATAAACATCAACGCAACAAGTTGTCTTCTTGGGCGTTGAAATGTGTTTTCGTTGGGTATAGTGTTCATCAAAAGGGGTATCGCTATTACCATCCTTTAACTCGACTCGTTGAAATCTAATGTAAACTTTTAATACATAAATTATAATTGTGGGTTTTTGCCCCTAGCAACAAGTAACAATATTTTGGTGATTACCAAGACCATGTGGGTAACAACAAAGGTTGTTGAAAGTAGATTTATTTGTTAAGCCAATTAATTAATTAATCCAAATATTTGACGTTTATTTCTAGTTGTAAGAATGTATTAAAAGACAAAAAAATTTCATTTATAATTTAAAACAATTCATAAAATTTTGTTAGATTAACAGATTATACCGAACAATGTAAATTGTCGTGTCTTTTTATGTTATATGTATAATTTAATTTTATAAATATTAAATCTCGATGTTTGTAATTATTTTATGGAGTAAACGATTTTTTTCCCACCTAAATAATGGTTTAATGACACTTGCCCACCCACAGACTTTTAAAGTACCACTTTACTATCAAAATTTATATTCCGTTACTGATTCTAACATCATTGCGACCCAACACCACCAACATTCTTTTCCTCAATCATCACTCATCAAAACCCCTCTAACCCTACTCCTGCTGACAGACACATAGCCACATAGAGAGTTGTGGGTTCAATTGAACCCACTCAACTTTTTAAAAATTTTAAAAAAGTCTTAATGTTTTATAGATTTTACCATTTTAACCCCACTTAACTTTGTGTTAACCCCACAAAATGAATTATTAATTAACACTTTTTTAACTTTTCTCTCTTCTTCATTTCCACTCCTTTTCGCTCATATTATATTTTTCCTTTGGTTGGATACTCAAGAAAGGCTACTCCTTTAGATTATAAGGTAAGATGATGTTCATTTTTTTTTAATTTTCTTTTTACTTAAATTTTTTTTTTTTTTTTTAATTGATGAAAGATCATGAGCTATGAGTTTTTTTTTAGTTTAATAAATAGGTTTGAAATTGGAATATTAAATTCTCAGATTTTGATGTGGGTTTTGATTTAGTCTTGTTTGCATTGAAGTATAGGTTAATTAGTTGTTATTTTAAGTTGGGTTTGATAAATTTTGGTTTGTTATTGAGTTAATTTTGAATGGTTTAAAGAATTGATGAAGCCCTAAATTGTAGAGATTTGAGGATTTGATTTAATATTAATATATTGGTTAATTGCTTGATATTTAAAGTTGGGGATGATGAGTTTTCATGGGTTTATGAATTATATTTTATCGGGTTAATAGAAATTGTTTGAAAAACCCAAGTTATGAGTTGAATTTTGATAAATTTGTGGTGTTGTTTTGTTTAATTGTAATTGTTTTTTTTTTTTTATGTGTCATTTTAATTGTATTGGTTAAATATAAGTATTGTATATATTTTATTGTAAATTTATCAACTTTGATATTTTGAACCCATTGACTCGAAATCCTAGCTACGTCCCTACCTGCCAACCCATTAATCGTCGACAAACAATTACGTAGCCGCCATTCCCAAGTCAAATTCCGATCAATCTTGTAATTTAGCTACAAGAAAATGTACATTTTGCAACCAAATTTTTAGCAACTAGCAAATATTAGTTGCAGATACTCCACATTTAGCAAATAAAACGCAATTGGTCGATGAAGGGGGATAAAATTTTGGGGGCTATTTATTCCCACGTTTGGTGTCTAAAATTAATATTCTGCGACTATTTGATTAGTTGTAGATTAATTTATTTAGTTGGCAATTTTTGCTCGAAAATATTTCCAGGTAAAGCGGAACAATTGATATCTAAATACAGGGGCGTAGCTAGAAACTCATTTTACGGGGTCAAGACGTTGATTAAACTTAATAATACAATTATAAATAAACTTATAATAAATAATATATAGGGTATAAGTTATACAAAAATATGAGTATTTATTTATAATGCCTTTTATAATTAATATATTTACTATTGTGTTTGACGATATCGAATAAATTTATAATACTTTAATGAGTGTAAAACAAAACTAAGAAAATTTACTAATGAACAAGTTATTAAGCCAACACAAATAACAACACCTCCAAATTAAACTATAGTAAAATTTCTACTAATAAATTATTCAAAGATTTATCTAGCTTTTATAATAAAATATTATAACTTTTGTTGTAATTTCACTTTTATGTTTCGACCCCTTAAAATCATGCATCAAAATACATATTTTTTATATTTATCTTTTTGTCCTAACTTCAATATTTTGATATAACCCATGTGTGGGTAGTCTAGATGGTTAGAACAAATTGGGGATATTGTGGATAAGCATACGGTCTTAGGTTCGATTCTCCATTTGAGCATCCGAAATTTAAGCGGAGGGCCGTGATGGTGAATTGTAAGCTATATATATATATTGAAACACAAAAAAATTTACAGTAATTTAATTTGACAAACAAATTTTAGAAATAATATTTATTTTATAAAATATATGAAAAGATATACAAACTTTCTTCATTTTGTTGTTTTTACAATTAAATAATATATATATAATTCATTAAATGTATTTGTGAGATTTTTTTGTAAAAACTAAAAATTTAATTTGATATATTTGATTAATTTAAAAGTTAATATATATAAATATAAATTTTGATAATTTTTCAAAGTCAAGGAGGGTCAACTGACCCTCCTTGACCCCCCCTCCCTCCGCCCCTATCTGGATATGTGATTTCGTATCTAAATTTTTGGTTATAGAAAACAATTATTGGCAACTACAATATAGTAGCTAAATTAGTTACATAATAACAAAATTACCAAAATATCCAAGTTTTTGACAATAATTGCAAAGGGCCATAGTATATTTAGCAACAAATCATTTTGTGCATATTAAAAATAGTTGCAAAAAAACATCTATAGCAACTAAATTGGATTTAGTGGCCAAAATTAATTGAAATTTTCATGTTCCCACCCAATTTTTGTATTCTCATCGAAGGAAAATCATAGACAATTAAAATGATTGTTTGACAACAAAAAATTAGTTCTAAATTAACTTGTTTGGCAATTATGGTTTACAAAATGTGAAATATACTAACGGTAACTAAAAAATTAGTTAAAAAAATAATAATGAGCTAAAGAAATGACCAAATGTTTTAAGTTAATTACTAAAAGCCCATTCCAATATAAACCCAACCACTTTCCTTTCCGTTCTTGGTCTTGTTGCCGTTGGTGTGGAGAAGGAGAAGGAGAAGGAGAGAGAGCAGTCACATTGAAGTGGGAGTCGACCAGAAAGGCACCGAAGCGACCAGGATGAAAAAGAGAGGATTCGGGAGCAGGAGCTTAGGGAAAGAGAAAAGAGAGGAAGTTAAGGGATCGAGATAGAGAAAACAGGTCTTATCATTTTTTCTGTCTAATTTGGTCTGCTTATGTATGTATTGAATTATACTTCTTTATGTTATGGAGTCTGCAGATTGATGTTGGATCAAACTTATTTATAATGAATACATTTCATGTTCGATTGCAAAAAGAAAATGATTGATTGCATTTGCTGCATGAAGTAGCATATGTTACTGACTGTGTAGTTATAAAAGAACTGATAATTATCTTATGACTTCTATTGTAGAAATTGGTGTGGTATATGTTTGTTCTGTTTAAAAATGGATTGATCATTCTGTTGTGAAGATGTTTTTAGTCTAATATTTAAAGTAGCTTAGCAAAGGTGTTATGTGTTAGATTTGGCAAAACTTCGTTTTATATTACATGGTTTGTGGATGTTTTTAGTCTAATATTTAAAGTAGCTAATTAAAGGTGTTATGTGTTTGGTTTGGAAAAACATCATTTATGTTACTTGGTTTTTCAACGAGAAACTGTGTGAATATAATAATTTTTTTGTGCAAAGTTTTGATATTTTTTTTTATTTTTTATTTTTCCATTAAAAATAGTACCGCACAGTTTAACAGAGCTTAACTATGCACATCATTTTATGTATTTTGAGGGGAGGTGGTCATGTCTTTTTGGGGAATGGCTCTCTAGGGTGTTAAAACAACTGTATTAGAACCCTTTTGTAGTGGTGCTATCATCTTGACACCTTTGCAATGTGCTAGCTCCTATAATACATATATTCACCCAAAAAGTCCCTTGATCTTTTCTCTGTGTTCACCGAGTCAAAGAATGAGGGTCTTTCTAGAGTATACAAGGTTGGTAGCTATGAGAGCTATGTGATATAATATCCCAAGTAGATAGCTCCAAGGAAATTTGAATCGTTGAACTTTTGGTTGTACCCAAGGGCCGTTTCCACACCCAACCTCTGGCATTCACATACATTACCCAATTCAAAATTAGGGCTTACTAGTTGCTTTGCCTTAGTTTATTGTTGTATTTGGAAGTTGGTTCACACACACACACACATATATATATATTAGTGAAATTTATGGTGTTTTAGTTATTATATTTTTTTTATTTTTCTGCTATAGTGCTGATTATTAGTGCTCACCTTGTTAATCTTCCTTGCATGGGTGCAATGTTTTTGGGATTTGTAATTCCATTGCTTATTCCAAAATGTCTAGAACTTATTTTCCCTTGGTCTGCCTTTGATTCTATCCCAGCTCTATAGGACATAACATTCAATGAGAAGATAATCCAACTTTTCTGCTCGTCAAGTTTTCCTCCAAATACAATTCTCGCTTGACAAGTTCTATACTGCTATAAGCATTCTCAGAAATAGTTCTAAGTACAAGCTGCTCATCAAATTTGATGGGTTATTTTTCTAATTAATTAAACTCACAAAAGTAACAATTTATGTCCACCTACTTAAAAGAGAGTCTATTATGACTTAGTACACCCTCTAACCACATATATGTGTTTCAGTTTTTTGTTTATCTTGATGCTGGAGCATGTGATAGTTTCTACTCAGGAGAATTATTTTATGAGGATAGTTAATCTCTCGAGCAGATGACATTTTTAATTTGCTTCAAAAAGTTTTTGATTTTTAGCACACATCTTGCATAAAGAGTTCAGTTTTTAAAAGAAAATTAAGATGTTGGGAGAAGAAATTGATATATTCATTTGATTTTGTAGTCTTGTTTGAAAGATTTTGTCTTTAGCAAAGTCTTTCCCTTAGGAGTTTGCTTTTTAGAAAATCGGGTCGAGAGACTTGTTTGGGCCTGTAAAAATTCAACTTCATAGTATGATTTATGCTTAAAGTCCTTCTCTGGTGCGGATGTTCTATAAAAAATTTGGTTTGGTAAAAAGTGATAAAAGGTTCTGTTTGCATTACAATCTTGTGGAACTCTCCCAGTATATTCTTGAATCTATTCAGGAAAAATTAGTTCGTGGATTGACTTGGATTCAGAAGATGAGACCCTTCGGATGGATTCTGAAATTACTTTGAAGCAAGAAATAGCATGGGCTACGCATTTGTCCTTACAGGTTTGTCTTGAAATGATTTCCCTGCAATGTTTATATTAGTTCAAACAAAATATTAAGCATTGATGTAAATTTCTTTTTGTTTTGCTTGTGATGTTAGCTTCTTCATATGATGCACTACAAAATCCAAATTATTTTCCCAAGGAGAAATTGGGAGGAAAACTAAATGAAGTAGCATATACTGCTTTGCTTTTAATAATTTTTTTTTAGTTATCTGAATTCTGGATCACTATGCTATGTCAGTGTTTGAGTAGTGAAAGATCATACAGTTTTCTGCAGATGATTATATGCATGAATAAGTTAAAGAATTCAACTCACAAATGATGTATGAGAGTTATGATCAATGTTGTCCTGAAGCTACTTTGGAATATATGATCCCTGCACACTCCTCTGTCTTGTATCATGCATTCTTTTCCTATTTGACTTATTAATAATTAGTATTTTTTGCATTTATTCATGTATTTGCTTGGCCCAGTAACTAATGCAACAACCTCAAGTTGTGAATTTGAATCTTCTTTTTAGATTTTTGTGTTTTGGGACCAAATCTTTTGATGAAGGGTTTTTTATTATGCGAAAAGAATGAAGAAAAAGAAAAGATTGGATATATAGTGTTCCCAAATACTTCCCAATGGTTTGAATTGTCTAATTAATTTGGCTTTGATTTTTTCAAATTTTTTTTTTTTCAATCAGGTGTACAACCATAAATTTCAAAATAATTTTGGAGTTGTTTTGTAGTATGGTTTGGTTGTAAATGTTTTTGTTTCTTTATGCCTTAGAGTTTGCCTATTTCTGTTCTGATTGATATTATTTAAGTTCAGGCTGCAAATATGAATGATTTTAAGAGATGTCTTAGCTTATATTTATGAAAATTCTGATATTTCCTTTAGGGGTTTGAATATGTTTGCTTAGTTAGTGTATCGTGTACCTGACAAATACGTGAATCCATTACTTCTGGTCCTTCTCATGCGATCGACATAACGAGGGAGGTAGGTATTGGAGTCATTCTAGATTGCCCTTGAAGTTAGTTCAGGTTCTTCATTAAGAGGTTGGTTTAAATGTCTGTAGTGTATATTTACAAGTTCCATGGGGTGCAGGCTATAAGGGAGGGTGCTGACGCTGTAATTGTAGTTGGAGGAGATGGAACTCTTCATGAGGTGCAGTTTGTTTCTCTTTCAAATAGTATGTTAATTTCACTATTTTATGCGTGAGATTTTTTTTTTTTCTTCTGCAACTCAGTAAGAGATCACTGATTTTTTTGTAGTGGTAGCTATTGAACTTTCTATGTGAGCTTAGATGGATAGATAGCAAGGAAGGAATATGTTCAACAGTTATTCAAATAAATGGCCTTGTATTTTGTTATCATGTGCCTTGGTTAAACCAAGTTTGAACTGAAATATGTTTATTGTAAGCTTTGGACTGAGAAAAGTATTTGAAAAAGCAGTAAAATGGTGTCAGGACTTCAACATTGCTTTTTACTAATGTCTGTATGTCTGGTAGATAGAATGTAACTTACATCTTGCTTTATGATCAGCAGGTTGTTAATGGATTCTTTTGAGCTGGAAAAACTGTAAGCAGTCACAATAGAGAGTCTGCTCATTCAACTGCTCTCGGTGTAAGTTATTTCCATGGCATTCAATAGGTTTAGTCACTGCTTCTTATGCTTTCTATTTTGCCAAGTGATGCATGTGGATTCATTGACTCCTTGCAATGAATTTCTCGAGGGTATCTATAATGATGTTGTAGCTTTCTACAGCTCAGCCCCTTAGGCACTGGGTCTGATTTTGCAAGAACATTTGGTTGGTACGTTTGTCCCCCTCTAATTTGGTTTTGATTTGGTGGGCTTTTTGGATAAATAATACCCTTTAGATCTGAGTTTTCTGTGGTTATCTGTTTTGGTAGGAAAAATGATCCTCACGAAGCCATTGATCGCATAGTCAAAGGTATCACTTGCCCCTTTTTAACTCCATGCCATTTCAAAGTAAAAAAAAAAAAAGAGTGGAAAAGCTTTTACCTGTAGAAGAATTCAAATGGCTCACTGGATCATATGCCTTTTCAGTTGTAATATTCTAAGCAATGTTTTTCAGGGATGAGATCACGGATTAATGTCGGAGTTATTAGTGGAGAAGGCGGAGAATCCCATTACTTAAATGTTGCTGACATTCATTTGCAGGGTTAATTAGGGATTTCTCTGAGTTTAGCAAAACAAAAATCCATGTATGGGCTATTAATTTTATATGCAACGAAGATATTTGATGTTATTGATCCAGATTTTTATATCGTATCACTCTTATTTTGTTGATGTTGAATATATAAACCAGGTCAATTACAAAACTCATATACTATCGATTACTATATTATTTAAATGCAAAAAATTAATTTTAATAACTAAATCATTAGTTCCGAAAGGTAAGAAACCAAATTGGGCATACACATTTTCTAACTAAAAAAGAAATGCTTTTGTCACTGATTTTTTTTCTCATAAAAACACATATTTTGCAACTAATTTCATAGTAAAAGAATGTAATTTATTATATTTGAATTCAACATTCATCGTTTAAAATTATTGGAATTTACCACTAATTTTTTTCTCATTAAAAGATATATTCTTCAACTAATAGAGTAGTTGGGAAACACTTTTACCAAAGTATCTTTACACATTTAGGGTCTAAATTTTTTGGAATTCACAACTAATTTTTTTCTCTAAAAGATACATTCTTCAAATAATTAATTAATCGCGATATAATTATATTGAATTACTCTTACACATTCGGTGTCCAAGGCAGAGGACTATTTCAAACAGCAATTAGTAATTAAACTGCTAGTCGCTAAAAAAAATTTCCGCATCTAACCTAATATTTAGTTGTCTATTTTTTCTGCGACAACGATTCTGCAACTATTCGGTGACTACGTAAATTTAGACGCATAAGATAATCAGCATCTAAATTGAACGATCTGCATCTAATTTTGCTAGATGCCGAAAGCCATTTTTCTTGTAGCAAAAAACTCATTGGCATCCCCTTTTCAAAAATCTTAACAATCTAGAACGAATTTACCCTTGATTTGCTATCAAAATATAAATTTGGATGTTATTTTAAAGTAGATGGATGAGAAAGTGTCATTAAACCATTATTTAGGTAGGAAAAATAGTCATTAACTCTACGATAACTCTTAACACATAAATGGAAAGTAAGAATGTGAGCGGATATATAAAAAGAAATGGAAGAATTTTATGCCAATATGAATGCATTTCTCATTAAATATATAGTAACCTTTTTACATTTACATATCCAAACTCCAAAACTTTGTAAACTAAACCCATATTCGTCATTATCTAAATGGTTACAATGACCATCTGCAAATTGAAATCAACTTTACAGATTCCAAAGTTCATACGCTTAGCAGAATTGAAACCATAATCTAATTGATTTTAATAAATAATATTTATATTTACGCTGATTAATTTGATCTTTGACACATGCTTCAACAAGATTTGGCCATGGTGAATTCTCTTCTATCTGGTTTGGAAGTTCAAAGTCTTTATGCTGTAGGCAAACGTGAAGGCAAAGAAGACTGTGAACCCAACCAAAACTGCAGCCACTGGTCCCATGAAGTCTGGATCAAACCCAAAATGGTCCTCAATGTACCACTTTATACTAGGCCTAGTTTCCATTCCGGGCACTCGAATCGGGTCTTCGACATCTCCGTATTGTGACACGATCAATCCGTAAACTGTCCATGCTACCGGGCAAATCCAATAGTACCATACCCACCACTTGGGAATTCTCTGAAATTTCAACAAGTACTTTATGTTAGAATGCATACGGTTAAGTTGCGTTTTTATAGTTGCTTGAGAGTCAAGGAAGTTGATTAACATACCGGTCTTGGGATGAAGAAGCCGGAGAAGAGATTGAAGAGTGCGTAGAATGCTGCTGCGAAAATAGCTGCTACTTGGTGGTTTGGTGTGATGGAAACAGTCATCATTCCGTAGTATGTCCAGTATAAGAAGGAGAAGAATGTGACATAGAAGAACCAAAAGAATTTGGCTACTTTCCATTCAAAGCTCACCATGGAATACACAATGAGGGTATAATATATGGTTTGAATGAAGACGTATGGTATCTCAGAAACCACCTGCATAAAATATAAGTGCAATTGAGTTAAGTTGTTGAATATGGACACAGAAAAAGTTTCTAAGTATTGACACCTAATTTCAGTTCCTTAGACTTACCTGTGCAAGGGCATAAGGTAATGCAGAGTACATTCCGGCAGCTCTTTCGCGATAAAACACCGTTCTTTCAATTGCTACTATTGGCTGTACCGTGGAGCAGTTATTGATACCGACAAACAAGACAGCAGCATACATGGCACCAATGATCATGGTAAGGTCATTTGTGTCCTCCCTGAAAGATGCAGAACATTGAAAATTTGAGTACTTTTTGCAGGATATCGCACTTACTATTAGTGAATGAGGACTTGAATTTTGTGAACGAGAAATCTGCGGACCTTTTAGTGCCAACTTTCCAGAATATTGTTCCAACCATGAGAGCAGCAGCCAAGGTGAAAAAGTATCTGACAAGATTATAGTCAGGACTTCTCCAATAAGTCCACCACTGCTTCCAAATACAAGACTTGAATTGTCCCCATGAAGATTGAGAATATTGAGTGGGAAAGTAGAGGTCTTTTGCTCCTGGTGGTGGTGTGCTTAATTCCTTAACCAATGCCTTGTTTCGCCTATTCATACACAAATGTGTTAGTTCAGAAACAAAGAACATATTTGGTATCTAACGAAAAATTACTTTTTCTGAAATCACTCACTGGAACAAAGCTGATGATTTGTAATATTCAGCAAAGTCCATGTTTAGACGAACTTCGGCTGCTACTGAGCTCACTTCTAGCATCCATGTTGCTGGATTGTATTTTTCTTTAATTTTAGGGACTCCAGGAATAGCCTATGAGTTTACATGAGATGAATTAGATAATGCAACCTTCTTTTAAAACTATTAGATGAAGAACGTTTCAAGAAGGGTAGGTACCTCAAAATATTCAATGATCTTGTGAGAATTTTTTCCCAGGGGTCCTGCATAGATCACTTGTCCTCCTCTCTTCATCAGTAGCAACTCATCAAAGGCTTCGAAGATATCGATGCTAGGTTGATGAATGGTGCAGACGACAGTCCTACCGGTATCCACTGTGTTTCTCACAGTCCTCATAACAATGGCAGCTGCCCTTGCATCGAGGCCAGATGTTGGTTCATCCATGAAAATGATTGAGGGATTAGCAACAAGCTCCACTGCTATTGTCAACCTCTTTCGCTGCTCGGTTGACAGCCCTGTAACTCCTGGTAACCCCACTATAGCATCCTTGAGACCAACTAGCTCTACCAATTCCATCACCTCATCCACAAAAACCTGACAGGAAAAAACCAACAAACTGTTTTAATACTTTAATTTTTGCCGAACAGTATGTGTTTATGTAGTTGCACTGGTCATTGCTCTTACCATCTTTTCCTCTTTGCTGACTTCTTTAGGGAGCCGAAGGAAAGCTGAGTAGATCAAGGATTCTCTAACTGTGACTTGGGGCGAGTGGATATCGGTTTGTTCACAGTACCCTGAAATTCTTGCAAAGGTTTCTTGTTTCTTAGGGAATCCTGAGATTCTAATATCACCTTCAATGTAACCGCCAGTCTTTCTTCCAGCCAAAACATCCATCAAAGTTGTCTTTCCAGCTCCACTGACTCCCATTAGAGCTGTCAAGACTCCAGGCCTGAATGCACCTGTTACACCCCTAAGTAGCTGGAGCTTGTCTTCTGCTACACCTTGCTCTTTCATTTCCTGATACAACAACCAAATTTATTAAAAACATTGACATTTGGAATTCACAAGGACTCCTGATACAATTGCTATTTCTTATTGTGCAGTGATGAGGAAAGGAGATTCTTACAGGAGGCATGTCCACATAGTAATTCATAGTGTCGAACGACATTGCAAGAGGAGTGAAAGGCAGAACCATTCCTCTTTTAGCAGCAACACCATTGGCTGTCTCTAGAGAAGCATCGCCATTTCTACTTAGTCCATTGGGATTGGACCTGCTGCTCATTCTCTGGATTATCATTTCCCCTACAAAATTTTAAGTCTATTTAGGAACTTGTAACTAAGTGTGGACAGAATTCATAAAGACAATATTATGCCATTTCTTACTTGAATTGTTTGTGCCAGCAGAAGATAGTGATCGAGGGAATGAATCTTTCTTTGATTTTGGCCTTACTAATCTTGGTTCCTCTTTTGTTTCCTCCTGGCCAGCCTCAATCTCTGCTGCTGTTTCTTCAGACAGTGTTGCTTGTGGCTTTCCAAGAGCTAATATAAAGTACAACAATTAGTCACCACAATGAAGAGAATAAATTTTTCACCAGAAGAAACACCTTGAACACAATGTAAAGACTTACGACTTAGGTACATGAGCGCAAATGTAAAGAGAACATTGAACAGAACTGTGAACCCGAAAAGGGCTGCTACACCAATCCAAAACCAGTTTCTGTCAGTGGGAACATCGAAGGATCTGAGCACTGCCACTCCCAATCTGGTGACATTGTCTGCGGCCTGAAGTCCGACAAGCACATTTTTAATATTGCAGCCACTTGAGATGTGTAATATGACACCATAACATAATGAAATAACATACCCTTTTGTCCATCCATCTAGGAGCATACATTTCATTCACAGCAAAGGCATTGAAACCGTATGTCAAAGGTGAAACCCAGTAGCCCCAACTCCACCATTTTGGAATTTGACCTGTCACCAATGAAGCAACTCTCATGTTAATTCATTAATCATAATTCTACTTGCTATCTGCTCTATTTTATGTGTTATTTTATTTTAAGGACAGGTTGTCGCATAAACCTTTAGGTAGAATGAAACCTCCCAGCAAAAACACAAGGAGGAGAGTGAGAGCACCGCCCGTATTGGAAATGATCATAGTCCTGCACACTCCAGCAATAAGCCTGAAGATCCCAGCAGCCATTTGTTGAATCAGAAACACCACTAGCAAATGCTTGAAAAACCTGAAAATGTGTATGCAATAAGTTGCTCTATTAGTACTCATTTTCTCAGCTTATCTTAGTAATAACATTCAAATAATAAAGTTACCTGCTAGCTTCTGGTGCAAATCCTATTGAGTAATATGTCAAGGCAATCCAGACAATGGACTCAAAAACAGATATCGGGATCCCGAGCAGGAAAGTTGGGAGTGTGAATGTCCAAGCAGGATGAAACTTAAGGTCTCTCTGCTTGTAAAACACTGGAAGTCTTGAAATCATGAGTGAGAGCTCAGCAAAGCCATTGAACATATTAATGATCAGTGAAAATAACAATGCGCCAATGTATAATGCTCCATCTTCTTCATTTCTGGTATGCAATTTAGATCTTATAAACACTGTCGATGCAATGACCGCAACAATAACAATCTGCACTGTCTTGAACACGTAGAAAAATGCATTCCTCTTGATCAATAGCCACTCTTTGTCCCAACAAGTCTTGAGTAGTTCCATTTTCGGTACAGAGTATTTATCGAAAACTAGAGCTGCCTTGTGGCCTCTGGACTTGTCAAAAGGCACTGATAGCTCATTCTCAAGATGCATTCCTATATGGAATCTCTTGAACCTATTTGCAAACTCAGTCACTGAAATGTATCTGTATGGCCTGCTCCTGTCTGCCCAATATTGCTCTTGGTCCTTCCTGGAAGTAACCTGTAGCAATTCCACAATTCAGCTACGTGTCCAAACAATATGATTTACTTAAATGAAATTGTTACATTACTGAACCAGTAACACTATCGAATTAGGGTAAAATAGTCTATCGAAATTATGTTACTGGTCCAGTAACATTACTAGTCTTGTTATGTATTAAAGTAATATCACATGATTTTAGTACCTCTTGCAAGAAATCAGCAGTTCCCTTTCTCTCAGGGCATCTGAACCCACAACTCTGAAAGAATTCAAGAATATTATCTCGTGGGCCCTGGTAAACAATCTGACCTTCGGATAAGAGAACCACATCATCAAAAAGATCAAACGTCTCAGGAGCAGGCTGGAGAAGGGACATCAAGATTGTGGCGTCAGTGAGGTGCACAATCTGCTGCAAACACTTCACTATTTGATATGTTGTGGAGCTATCTAGACCGGTTGATATCTCATCCATGTACAATGTTTTGGTGGGTCCAACGATCATCTCCCCTGTATCAATAATCCCAATTTAAAAATGTTGTGAAGAAGCTTTTTTTAAAAGTATTGAAAACATTTTCAAAGTGACAGGTATACTGAGCCGAATAACATCTTGTAGTATAATGTGAAAGTGCAGAAAGTGTTTTTGATTTTAGTGGAAATGTTTTATAAGTGCCAAATATGTTTTCATTTAGAAATACTTCCGGTAGTAGTTTCAATTACATTCTAATGATGGGAAACATTGAACAAAGGATTGTCTTTGTCAGAGCACTAAATTTATGTCATTTTCAGAACCCATATGAAAAACAATATTAACAAGGTTATTCTTTTAGCTGCAATTCTCTGTGTGAAATGAAACTGACAGTTCAGCTGTAGAGAACCACAAGCCCTCCAACTTCAGATTCCAAATATGTTGAATTGAAAGATTTAGAGTTGGTGAGAGTTCAACAAATTCAAGATAAAGTTGATCATCATGTGTACATTTGGCCAATCTTTGAAATTAGCTTCAAAGATTGAAATTGCCAACTTGGGTATTTGTTTATTCTGTCTAGACAAAAAAATATTAAAGAAAATATAAAAATTACCTGTTGTTACTCTCTTTTTCTGTCCACCAGAAATGCCTCTTTGCATCTCATCTCCAACAATGGTGTCTTTGCAAATATCAAGTCCCAAAATCTGTTCAATCCAAAAGATGAATAGATTAATTTCCATGGTAACAAGTTCATGGTATGAAAAGTTGGTAAAGGAAATTATAAAAAGAAAAAAAAAAATTGGGCCCTCATTATCCACCAAGAACAATTATGTAAAGCTGGACAGCAGTCAGCAGAAAGTAGGTAAGGAGAAAATGTTGACACAAATAAAGTCTTAAAATTGGTGGACCTAGATGATCTTTAACTTTGAGTTGTTGAAATCTAATTTGCTCAAAAGTCTTCACATCTTTCTTATCTTAACCATTATGTTAACAAGAAAATATGACTGAAAAACTTAAAGAATTAATCCTAGTTTAATTACCTTGAGAGTGTAGTCTGTAATGAGACTGCTTTCAACTCCTTTCATTGCAGTTGCCTTCATGAAGAGATCCACTTCAGCTTCTGGCAAAATGCCAGCATCTTTTTCTCTTCTTGCAAGTTCAGTGAGGAGTTCTACAAACATAAATTATCAAATTAAAAGTTGTACAAAGATGCGATTTATTTTATTTTATTTTATTATTTTTTTCAAATTACCATATCTAGATCCAACTCCTTGGCATCTAGCTGAGAAATCAAGAGTTTCTTTCACAGTCATTACTCCAACATGAACATCATTTTGGCTGATGTATGCTGAGGTCTTTTGTGGCTCAAACTCATTCATCCTGTACCCATTATATGTAACTTCTCCTCTAACCTGCAGTTTCATGTAAAGAATTAAAAAAAAAAAACTAAAAAAGTTGCTATAAATTAAAGTAATTTAATTCTTCTTGCTACAATTTTTTAGACCAATTATTGTCACCAACCTTCAAGCTTGGGTCCAACTTTCCAGCTAATGCAAGCAAAAGGGTTGTTTTCCCTGATGATGGTGGACCCAGTAAGAGGGTCATTCTGTAGAAAATTAAAACCTTGAGGGTTATATTCCTATGAGAAACAATACGGATGTTTGTATTTTAGGTTCGAATGATTAAGAATTATGTTATATTATTAGACCTTGATGGTTTTATGATTCCCGAGGCATCTTTAAGGATTGTGAGTTTTGTTCTCTTGGCCAAATTGATTCCAACCATGCCAAGAACTGAATCTGCAATGTTTCTTGCAGCATTTGGGAGAGTGGGAAGAGCTCTGTTACCAACATGGCAATTGGCTTCAATTGTTAAGTGTTCAAATCTAACTTCAACTGTTGGAAGTTTAATCCCCACCCTGCAGAAATTGTCACAGAATTAATTAATGAAGATTTAATCAATAAATAAAGATGTTTTTAACATTTAAGTTGCATTAATTGCTGTGAAGAAAATCAATGGACGAGAACAAGACAAAAACATGTAAATTTTGATTCCTTTTGAAGCAAATTTGCCCTTGCCAAAATTCTTCCTTCGGTTTATTTTGTTTGGCTCTCATCTGAAATTGATAGAGACTTGCTGGCAAACACTAAACTACGTCTTAACACATATAGAACAGTTCAACATATCAAACAATTAATATATAATAGTATAGCTGAACGATAAAAAGAAAATTATGAAATAAAGCTTAAAAAATAAGTATATTATAATTTATTTAAATGATTAAATATGTAGTTTGCTCTTGCAGGAATTCGTGAAGAACATATTGAATAAAAACTTACTTTTCAATTCTATTTCTGAACTTGGTCAAGAATTTTTCATTGTCTTCTTCGGCAACTCTAAAAAGTTTATCGATGAATTTTTGGCGATCATTGACGTCAAGTTTCGTGACATCAACTTCTTTGTGAGGCAATTTTTGTCCCGGAGTTTCATTCTCGAGATAAGACTGCATAATACTTGTTCTCAATCTGTCATAAGTTGGAAGCTTTTCAATGGCAGCCCATTTGAGAGCTTCTTCATCTTCATCAATTCGGCTACTTCTTCTCGAGTCTCTACCTCCTGCAAATACCTCCTCCATGTTCCAACTACTCCTGCTTAAACTCCTGCCTATGCTCGTTCGCCGCGAATTTCTCATGTTTTGATCCATTTTTGCTCGCCCTGTTTTCAGTTTTCGGGAAAAACCAAAGATGATTAAAAACCATAAAGAAAAAAAAAAAAAAAAAAACTTAAAACGTTTCATGTTTATCACATTATTGTGGGATTTTTTAACTTTGTGTGTATGAAAAAAGACAGAACTGAAGAGATGACTACAAGAAAATTAAGCACTTACTTTACTTAATCTCTTAAATTATGATTAGATAAAAATACACCAGAAAAGTTGAAGCTCTCAACTCTCTCTTTATGAGAGATAGAGAGAAAGTCTTCTGATTATAACTTTCCTCTGTAATTTTTCTCTCTTTGTAATTCTCTCCAACAATCTCTGAGAAAAGCCTCTCTCTGGCTTCTCCTTTTTTCCTTGAAGAGAGAAAGTGAGTGAGAATAGAGAATTGCAAGTTTCATTCCTCAAGCTTTAGCTCTATTTATATATATATATGAGTTTACATGCAAGGTGAGAGAGAGAATAATCTAAATTAGAATTGTAATTAGAAAGAATATTATATTTTTGAACATTGGGAAAAGGGTGTTCAAATATGATGGGCAGGTTCGGAGAGCCTGCTATTTCCTGAACACTTTCTTTGGGATTTCTTTTGTGACTTTTAGTCAATCTTTATTTTGTGGTGTCTTAATAAAGTCACATGTGGTATTTGGTGAAATTATATCCACTATTTGCTACATTAAGTGTATTTTGGGAGTTGTTGAAAATCATGAGATAAAGAAAGTCTTGATTGCCTAACTCTATTACTCGATATTTACATCTCTTTTTATTGCGTTCAGATGGTTTTAAAATACAGATCTAGTTAACTAATAGTAATAAATAATTTATAACGTTAGGTTATTTTAATTTTTAGAAAATTTATATTTTTATTTATTTTTTATTTTTATTTTTTTTAGGTATCTGAGGTATCCAGACTTATATTAGAGTCTGTCTAATCCTTAAGATCACGAAATATCTTATAAGCTCAATAGACTAAGGTAATTGCATAAATATATTAGATATCTCTCTTGCAACTTGAACATAAAACTCTTTGAATATAACTAACCTCAATGATTAAAGGGTTTGTTATCTGAATATTTTTATTTTTTCTTATTGGGTTTAGACGGTTTTAAAGTATGGATCTCATTAACTAACATACACTTTATTATTGTATACTAATACTAAAATTGTAATATCACATAGAGATTTTTGTATTAAAAACTGTAAAACTTCAAGTTTAAAAAAGATGCAGATATCTATAATTGCGGTTTAGCATTAGATTATCTTAATTTTTGCAAAATTTATATCATTAAATTCTTCTACTCTTAATTATGTCATACAATAATTTTCAATCCCAATAAAATTATATATTAACTAGGCTTTTTAGCTATAAAATTCAGTTCTTCTTCTGATATATAGGAATCATGAGAATTAAAACATGAGATAAACGGGTTTGTGTTTTATTTATATTTAATCTATTTTTTAAAATATCAAAGGGTTTAGTTGAAGTCAACTTATCATCACTGAGAATCCAATTCGCATCTCACAAAACACCAAATTTTATGTTATAGTTTAGTGAAAAGCAAACAAAATCCTCCACGTTTGTGTAATTCAAGAGAAAATTTTCATATAAAATACAATTAATTAAAGCTTAATTGATATATAAAATTTCCTATAGTCAATTAAAACTCCAAATCATTTCACTATATCATTCAACTTACAACTTACAATTGAAATAGATTAATTTCATGGTATCCAATAGTAAGTCATGCATGGCGACTAGCATGTTATAATATTATAAATAAATAAACCACCCCTGGGTGGTCGGGTGAGGTAATACTGACTCTTGGGTATATTAATCAAGAGGTTTTGAGTCTGATTACCTTCGTTTGCTAATAAGAGTGGCCACTAGAGGGTTTATCCAGTCATTAACTTCAAAGCTTCAAGAGATTAGTCGTTTGCTAATAGGGGTAGCCATTAGAGGGTGTACTGTTAGACCGGTCGTCACGGTCACAAAATTAAACCTAAGTACCGTAGTTAGCGGTAAGCAGGGTCGAATCCACAGAGAACAAGACTAACGACCTAATATATATTTGAGTTAACGAAAGAGAAATTGGCAAAATGATTGATTAAAACTAAGGAAACTAATTACTTGCAGGAAATTAAAAGCATTAAATAAATTGCTAACTAAAACACAATATTAAAGGCGTTGTCGCTACGGGTTCGGTTTGACTCAAGACCAACTCTCACAATTCCTCTCCTCGCTCTTCAATTTCCTAATCCTACAAGGCTAGGCAAATCAATAAAAATATCTCTCAGCAATCTAGGTATAATCTATCCTGTCTCCCCGTCGTCTTAGTTACAGATCGATTGGTTAAAGACTATCATCGACTAACCGAAAAACGCTAAACCCTTAAACACCACTAGTTGGTACAACGTTAACAAGTACAACCTACTAACTTGTATCATCCAATCAACTAATTACACAATAAATGCATTTCTAGTAGAAATGATATTAAACGCTACTACAACTTGATTGCAACCGCATCAAGCAATTTAAAGTCATAATCGCATTCAATAATCTCAAACCGACATTCAATTATGCAAAAAGTTATATATCAATAAACGTTCTCAATGGACATTATCAATTCAACACGTCGAGTATCAGAATAATATTAAAGTATCGCAAACAAACTGAAACGAAAACAAATATAATCAATACAAGAAACTTAACCAAATATCCAACATTCGACTCATCCAACTAGTCGAGCGATGAGGAGATCGGTGGAGTCAATCTCGATCTCGCCTACACCGTAATCGGACAACCGGGAGCTTAGCCGCTCATGGTGGTGATGACGGAGGCTGAAACAAGTGGAAACGGAGCTGATCATGGCGAAGGAGGTGGCAGCAACGATATGATGCGAAGGGGCGATCATGGCGAGAGGTAACCGACAACGATATGATGCGAAGAAGGGCGGCGACCAACGGACAGACGCGAATACGAACAAGCAGCGGTTGGCAGGATAAAGTTTAATTTTTATGGTCAGAGAGGTGGCGAAATGGGATCGAGGTGGGGAGTTTAGAGAAGAGGCGCTACGGCGTGGGGAATGAAGATCTACCCTTGGGGAGCTGGAACGTCACCAGAAAACGGAGAAATCTCGCCTGGAAGACGAAAAGTCACGGTGGTGGAAGGCGAAGCGTCGCGGCGTGGTGGTTCTCGGTGGTGGTTTGCCGTGGTTTTGACGGGATGATGATGCAGCGCGCAGGGAGGCAAACGTCGTCGGAGAAGACGAAGGGTCGCCGGAGGGAGACGAAGGGTCGCCGGAAAAGATGATGAACAGCCCCCCACGGACGCGATCTGCATTTTTTCTTTTATAGAACATATTATAAAATATCAGTTTAGTCCCTGCATAATTGAAAAGTGACCAAATCAGCCCCTTAAAACATGACATTTTACCCCCTAAACAGCATAAATGAGACAAAATCACCCTTAATCCATAAACCACAACCCAATATCAACTCATATATTTTCCAAAATCATTCCAAACACGTTAAATTTATAAGAAAAATATTAGAAAGCGATTTTCGTGATAAATTCATAAATTCTTTAATTGTCTCAATATACTTCAATTTAATCACACATGGGGTATTTTTATCACCAAAATAGAGTCACTTTCATGACTCTAACATGTACCTAGTTGTTAACTTGAGGCCCACAGGAGATTAGTCGTTTGCTAATAGGGGTAACCATTGGAGGGTTTATCTAATCGTTAACTTCAGGGTCTCGGAAAAATTAGTTGCTAATAGGGGTGGCTATTGGAGAGTTTACTTGGTCGTTAATTTTAGGGCCCCGAAAAATTAGTTGAGATGCACACAAGCTGGCCTAAACACCCTCTGTCACTAAAAAAAAAAAAAAATTTCCATAATAAGTATGATTTCAACGAAATTCCAACAAAGCGAAAAATAGATATTTTGTTGGGTATCATTGAAGGATTTAATTGTTAGGTTGTTTAATTAAATTACAAAAACAAAGTGGGTGGACTAAATGTCTACGTAGTAACCAAAACAATTTCTTTTACATATTATCACTAGTTCTTTTCTTAATTATTTTATTTTTTCATTGGGACACTATGCAATATTAGAATATTACGAGCATGGAGCTGAGGCATGTATATATTAATATAGTAAAACATTTATATAGTGATATTCTATATAAGAATAACTTCTATGTAGTCATAAAAAATTATGGTCCCAATTTTGGCCAATTATAAATAAGAATAGTTTTCACATTATAGTAAGTTATAATTTTTCTATGTCCCATCTTAAGGAACTTGCCTTTACATAGAAATAATTATATGTATATTACAAAAAATATATGTTATGTTACATTAAAGATTTAAGATGAAATAAAATTTATCTAAAGTTGTTTGGGACAATGATTTATGCTTTAGAGTTGTTATCACATATTTTATCTTGTAGGTATGTAATAAGCCACCAGCATGGACACCTTCTTATTGAAGCCAAAATATTTCTAGCTCTCAAGCATGTTTAGAGCTTCTTGGCATGAAATTTTTTGTATTTCCATACTATCATCCTCATGATTATCTTTTTCCTCTTCTTGTCTAATTCCAATAATGATATATTCTTCAGTTAAAACATACACAACTTAGTGCTCATTTTTATGATTGAGGAAAATATTAATATCTATTTAATTAGTGTAGTGAAGTTGTTGATTCTGATCACTCAATTTTACAGTGACTCTTTGATATCCATTTCTGTATTATCCTAATGCTACTAAAACAATGAATTGAAATCCTAATACTATTAAAACATAAATTATAAAATAAGAAATCAAATCAATAATTCTTGTAACTACACCTCTATTAAATTATAACCCCCTTATAGTAATAAATGTAATTGGTCCAACATTATAACTATAGAAAGGTTCTACTATATATATTCTTTAATTAGAACACCTTTTAAGACCAGTAGACCATGTGCAAGTGGCTCCAATAGATTTTGGTCCTTTTTATTTTTTTTATTTTCTATTTTCCTCTTTCTGAGAAGCTTGATATGTTTTCTTATAATACCAAATCCTTAAAATGGTGGCTATATAGGTCACTGTTAAGTCAACTAGCCAAACATGGGATAAGATTTGAAAGAGTAGGAATAGGAATTTTTTAGTGTATATATATATACCATTTACTTTTTTTTTTTTTTTTTTATGACTGGGGTTGTCTAGGCACTTACGGACACTTTAACTAATCTTTTAAGACCCTAAAATACCGTCGGATAAGAACTCTGATAGATACCCCTATTAGTAATTGAAGAGGGACTCGAACTCATAACCTCTTGAGTAATACACCTAAGAGTCTCTATCAAACCATTCAACCACTTAGAGGTAGTTTATATACTTCTTTCCTTCGTCTTCCTTGATGTGAATTATATATGTAAGTAAACTGTTATATAATATATTTTTCAAATACATGAGTTTATACAATTGTGTTAGTGTGATGGATTGAGGTTGATCAACTATGTATAGCATTCATAAACCATAATCTAAAGTTTTCAAAGTTGGTAGCAATTGAAGATAAAATAAAATAAAATGAATTGATTTAGTAAGTACGTAGCATATGGATCATGGTGGTTTACTAGTAAAATTAGGACAATTTAATTAAAATGTGCAAGATGTAGATAGAAATAAATTAAATCCAATTCTAGAAATGAGACAAATGTCTGTATAATATAAGAGCAAGCTAGCTGGCCGTTCAATTATTATTTAAGAAAAATTGATTGCACCAACTGACCAACATAATGGAGAATTAACAAGTATATATATATATATATATATATATATATATATATATATATATATATATATATATATATATATATATATATAATACTACACATACATCATTCTCATACAATATTATGTGATAAGATATGATTTAATAAAAGTTTAATTTTAACTTTAAATTAGTCAATCATATCTTGCCACATAATATTGTATGAGAAATGTTGTATGAAAATGATGTATGTGTAGTATATATATATATATATATATATATAGGGGCGGATCCAGCCACTTTGGCCCACTCTCAAATTTTTTTTTTTTTAAATATTAATAAGTATAATATATATATTTTGGCCCACCTTCACAAAAATATTTATGGATAGAAATATTAATATATAATTAATTTTTACTTTGGCCCACCCTAGCAGAAATTTCTGGATCTGCCACTGTATATATATACACACACTTTTTTTTTCTCATTAAATTTGAATAAAATTCTTAGTTCACATTGGATTAGAATTTCTCAAAATGTATTAATCTATCAAACTGATGTTAAAAATTATGAAATTACATAAAATAATTTAAAAAATGAGTACGTGAAATTACAAAAAATTATCAGGTGTGAAATCTAAACTCTGTACTTAAAATCTGAACTTAAATTCTCGCTAGCAAAAGTTAACATGTGTACATGAGTCTGTCTCGCATACAAGAATTTTTTTTCTCACTATTAAATGATAAAAATATTGCATACAAGATTAACAATTGCCAACAAGAGTTATAATCTAGGTTAACCAATTTTAAAATATTTCTCTCTACAATTATGTAGTAGAAAAATGACATCAAAATGGGGACAAAAAATAGCTAGCAAAAGGGATGTATCCGAAGTTGCCAACTGCAAAGAATTCACAATAATCCCAAAAGAATATGTTTCTAATAGCAAGAACAAGCAAGCCGGTTGAAGAAATATTAATTGACCACACCATATACTTTAATAATTTTGAATTTGTCAATTCCATAAAGATTTAACGGCTTGTTGAATCTATAAAAGTGTATTCTCAGATACAGAACCCTAGATTAATTATAGAAAATTCTCATTCTTTGGTGTATATAGAACATGACATTAAAAACATTTTGAAAAATAAAAACAAATCTTGCTGCACTGTTTGTTTAAATTAACAGATAAATTGTTGTAAGAACTGAATAAGTCAATCAAACTAAGAAAAGCTGTCATCAAGCAGGCAAGCGTCCATTAATTGAAGCTTACATTGGAATTCATTGGCTCTAATTGTGGAAGGAATCTGCTGGCGTTGTTGATAAATCCAAGAGGAAATTAACAGGGAATTTCTTTGTGATTTCAATTTTAATTACAGAATATAAGATTAATTATGGTGAAGGGACGGTTTAAAAAGATATTAATATTTATAAAGGGTGCGTTTGGTTTAGAGAATATTATATTATTGAGAATGTTATATTAATGGGAAGATAGATTACTTTGAAGATTACTGGGAATGTTTAGGGAAATGTGTTTAGTTAGGTTGTAATAAATTTGTAGGTATGTTATATAGATTACTAAATTGCCCTTCTATTTTAATATTATTTTAGATTTTTTTTAACCCCTACATTTGTTAATTTAGCTAAACACTCCTACAATAAAAGTTTAAAATTTAACTAAAGTACCCCAGCCACCCAAGAGGATAGCCGACCGTCGGCCACTACCACCAGATGGCAGTCACCGAAATGGCGCACGACTGGCCAGAGATGGCTGTTTCCGGCTAGATCTATCATGGATCTAGTCAAAAATGGCCAGATCTACGGCCAGAGATCTGGCAGTTGACTACCAAATTCTGGTCGTTGTTAACAGGTAGATCTCAACCTGAATGTGGCCGTCAACAGCTAGATCTTTGACTGTTTTCGGCTAGATCGACACACGGCCGACCAAATCTTGCCAACAGTGCGTCGTTCCAGCCACGTCAGCCGGCAATGGCCGCTGGCGGTGGTTGCTAGCGAGCAGTGGTGGTCTTCGTTGGCCTACAATTTGTTTTAAATAAAAGGGTATTATTGTCCAAAAACTTAATTAATTAGGGTAAAATTGTAATGACAGATTCATGTAAATTAATTTCAAAATAAGGGCATTTTTTTCTAAAAAAATTATTAATAAGAGGTAAAATTGTAACAAAATTAATATTACCAAATAATCTTAAAATACCTAAGAAAATTGAGGTAATTAGATTACCACCGATATAACTAACAGTAATTACTATTGGTTTTAGAAGATTACCGAAATTTTATATTACTTGACAATCAAATTTAGTAATCTAAGTAATATAAGATGATATTACCTCAGTAACGAAGGATAACCCCCAACCAAACACCCCCGAAGAGCAAAGAAATAGTCTAAGAATGCTCAAATTGAATTTACTATCATATTGTAATATACTTTTATTCCAATCAAATTCTATTTTAGGCATAAATTGTTAATTTTTTTCAATATTAATTTCAGAAAAAAAATAATTCTAATTCGTAAGGAATATTAGTTTATTAATTTAGAATTTATATATATTTTTTCATTATATTAATATTTTAGAAGTTTTATAATTATTTTTTTATTTTGAAAATTCATGGGAATTGTTATATATGTAGTTTTATTTGCTAAATTCAGAAGAAATAATGATAATTTATGTGACAACAAAAGACAAAGATGTTGCATTTAATCCAACTAATACTTCGATTACTACTAAAGGATTTAATTACTTTTTTCAATATTTAAAACAATATGCGTTTTCGACATGGTCAAAGAACTCTCAACCTCAACCCCATCCAAACCTATACAATACTTAAAATTGAATTGCTAGAACTAAAATAATACCATACCTACTACTATTTTATCGCCATACTTCTCACAACATAAACTAAAATTTACTTTGGGAAATTCTGTGTTAATTAAACAACCTTTAACCTACTTTATTGACATGTCGGTATTACCTCTCAAACAAAAATTCTCTAACCACTGTATTCCTAGCAATAGTTATGTACTGAAAGACAATTTCAACCAAATTTCTTGTATAATTTTTTGTTTTAATATTAAATATACAACTATCGACAAGGGTTGCCTCGAATTATTTTAAAATTAATTCATGTACTTCTCCAATAGGTAGAAGTGTTACTTGATGTGTCACCCACCTAAAACAATTTATAAAATTATACACAAAAATTAACAAAAAATAAAATAAAATAATAAAATGGGATTGGTGCATTGTGAATTCATTGGTTACCCAACCCACCCAAATCAGAAAGTAAACTTGATTAAGTGGGAGTTGTTGAATGGAACACTTGTGAATTGGTAGTTGAAATGAGGGAAAAAGGGTTGTTGATTTTGGTCCACCTTTCCAATAATTTTTTTAATAATAATCTTGAAGACTTATCTTCAACCTTAGACATATATAATTAGTGCCATTATGTAGAACTAATATAGCATTAAGTCATTTCTATATTCTTCACGTTTCTCTCTCTTTTTGAACCTTTGAGAGATCATCTTTGTTTTTTTGTTAAGAAAGTTTGACTCTCCATCACCTCAATTATTCAAAAGTGCTTTTTGGCCTCGCCACTCTTTCTGTGTCTTAGTATTTTTAGAGATTATATGGAGATTTGATTGTGTCACTACCTTGTTATTGCAACGAACCAATATGCTTGGATATATATTAATAATTTAGATCAAAATTTTAAGCTATTATATTGTGATTGTAAGAACTAAATTAAAAATATAAACGTTATAGGATATGATGAAAAGTAATATAGTTAAATATATATGTACGTCGAAAGTATTTTCATACAATATGAATTTGTTCATACCATTTTCTTTTTGCAAAAATACATAAAAACGTTTTCTAAAAATTACTTACTAGTTGTCTCTTTCAATATGTATATATCTACTTAAAATTTTAGTTAGTGATGTCAAAACAATAACAGAGATGACTAAAACCCGAAAATCAACAAGTGATACGAAAAAACACCACTGAATTGTAACAAGATTCGGATATTAGATTGGATAAAAAAAAAACCACACAAGGTTCTAAATATTTCATTCAATATAATAATAAAAAACTATCTCTTGTTACTTGAACCAACCTTTAAATACTTCTCCTAAAAAACATCTAATCCAAAAAATCAAAGAAAAAAGAAAAATTAAACAATTATCGGAGAAATTTGAAAAAGTCCATAAACTTGCAAAAACACCCTAAAAATAATAAAAACATCCAAAAGGCTAAAAAATGATCAAACTCATGTTATCACGATCCTAACTTGTTTGGCCGTTTCAAAGTGCCCCACCAAAAATCATAGTATTCTTACACTATCGATACTATTCATCCCGTGGTGTCCCTGCATCAATTAGTTTCTCTTGTAAACATCAAGTTTAAAATCTGAAACTTAATTTTCACTAACAAGAATTAAGTCATAAATGTGTATTTTAGGTTCACACATCAAGAATTTTTCCGTAAAATTCAAACCAAAATTCTATATACACATGTAAAGAATTTATTAATAGACTGAAAGTTTACCTAACTCTTTATGTATAGAGTTTATATTTTGTTCATTGAATTAGTTAATTTTTTTTTTTTTTTTTTAAATAAAGTTATTGAACTTGAATCTTTATTTTATGAAAAAGCAAATATCTGGATAAGAGAGAATGATATCTAATTTTAAAAAAGCATGTTAATTTATTTTTCAAATGTTATTAAATGAATAATCAAGTATTTTTAAACAGTTTAAGTACTTTAATAATCCTAATAAATTAATAAAAATATATAGTTTATTAAACCCCCCAAATATTATTTAAATTTGTATATAATTTACTACTCTTGACATTTGTTCAATTAATTTAATTAGCAACAAGATTGGATTCTAAATTAATATGAACCAAGAATTTGTGTATCCAAAATAAATGGCTGGCATCACCGAACATGGAGCTTTCTGTCGTAGGTTAATTTCAAAGTTAGATGAGTACAAAAATTGGTTCAATTCAATTAATTCATGTGATTGAATAGGTGATCAAGGGCACTTGGCCACATAATTAGATATAATTAATTAGTTAAACAAGAAGTGGTTTTTGAAGGTTTGAAATCTAAATTAAGATTGACATTTGTAATTGTTAATTAATGACATTTTTTGTCAATCTTTCTTAACTTACTTCAAAACTCATCAATCAGTAAAGTCAAAAGGGGTTGAAGAAAACGATGGGAAAAATATATATGTAACATTCATAAAATGTGTTTCATTCACACCGTAATTTTTTTTCATGAACCACTCCTGGGTGAACAGGTGAGACGATAGAGACTCTTGGGTGTATTATTCAAGAGGTTTTGAGTTCGATTCTTCTCAATTGTTAATAAGGGTGGCCACTAGAGGGTTTACTCGGTCGTTAATTTCAAAGTTCTAAGGAATTAGTCGATGCGTGTTATTAGTCTTATCATTATTATTATTGTTGGTATAGAAAAGTTATGTTAATTCTTTCTCAATTTTCCTGAAAATATATTTATTCACTTTAAAATATGACTTTTGAGATGGGATGATTTCATTTGCCAATATTATTATGTGAACACAATTTTATTTCAAGTTTTCCTGAAAAAGAAGCAATTTTAACCATGTAAAAGCTATGTATAAACCTGGGAATTTCTGCTTATTAATGGGTGAGAGTTCCATGGGGGGAATATGATAAGAATTGATTATTGAACAATATTATTTTTCAATGAATTAAGAAGAATATATTATTCAATATGTCTATGTTTGATATCAAAATTCTCACCTTTAAAACATTAAAAATTATACGAAAGAAACAGAAAGTTAAAATACTTCTAGAAAATATGAGTACATGTTTTCTAGAAGTATTTTTCTAATTTGGCAAAAAGTCTCAATCTACTACTAAAAATAAGGTAATTTTATGTCAAAAATCATGTTAATGTTGAAAATTATAGCTCTTAAATCAATTTTTCTTGGCAATTATCCTTCTAAAGTTGAAAGATTCTTATTAAAATAAGATAATTATAATAATTTTTTACATTGCCAAATTAATTATAACACTATTTCATCTTTGCTAGCTTCTTTCTGCTTTTATTAAACCAAATGGGATAATAAAATCAATTAAAACTACTGGATTGGTTTTTGAATGGATGAAAATTAAATTAATATCCCTTTCATCTTGCAAGACTTTTTCTTCGTGGTAGGTGAATGGATATATGTATATACTGGAACAGAACAATTTCATTTAAATAAAAAATTTGGTTAGGCTACACGGGGTCTTCTTCGTTGAAATCTAGTGTAAACTTTTAATGCATAAATTATACTTGGTCACGACTGGAAGACCTAGATGGTCGGGTAGAGTATTTTTATTATTAAATATAGTATAGTTTAGTTAATTTTAAGTCCCCACACATTTGATTATTGCCCAATTGATGTGGCGTTTTCAAGTCTCTTTTAAAATAGATCTAGTTCAAGACTTCTAGACAATATATGTTTGTTTCATTCTTTCATCAGCTTTTCGTCATGAAAAGATTTAATTCCATCATCTATATAACAAAAAAATCAAACCATTATATCACAGGCTGATTGATATGCGTAGAAGAAACTAATTATGATGATTGAAAGAACTAAAGTTCTAGAGAAAGAAGAAAGAAAAATAGTTTGAATAGTATTATTGGAAGATTTGTTTCTGAAATTATAAAGACTTATTATATAAAACTTCCAAACTTTTAATACGAAAACTTACTTAAATCACTATAAAAAAAATCATATGTAAATAAAACTAATCTTTTGTTGTGACATTAAAAATTTTATGATGTCAACCTATATCCATAGGTAGCACAGCGGTAAAGAGAACCAAGAGGATTGCAAATAGGTAGAACTCATTGTCTCAAGTTCGACTCTCCGTTAGACTCAGAGATAGAGCATTTGCTCATAATTTACCTAGAGGATCATAACAGTGAATTATTGTGAGATAACTCCCCTTGAGGATTAGTCGAGATGTACGTCAATTGGTTTGGATATTTCAGTTTAAACTAAAATTATGACATCAGCATCCGAAATCGACTATCTATATACTAAAACACAAACAATATATAAATTGTATTGATTTTTAAAAACTTTGTTACATCTTCACAAGAGATTGACGTGTGTGTGCATATATATATAATTAAAAAAAAAAAAAAATGAGTAACAAAAAAGATAGAAAAAGAAATGGTTTGTAACTAAGCGATAAACTTTTCTTATTAAACAATATTAGTTTAGATGTTACAGTGTTTTCATTTCTATCTGGTGATAAAAACAATATATTAATACCAGCCGACAGGCAGAGCAATAAGTCAAGAAAAATTTCAAAGCATCAGATCATCTGGACATTGTTTACTAATTGCCAACTTCATCTGAAATATGTTCTCATAAATTTTGTCATGACTTAAACCCTACTTTGACATTTTTTATAGGTGTCATATTCTTACGTGGTCAGGAACTATGACACCTATAATCTTACAAGTATGAGTTAACTCCTGTTAAGAAAAGTTAATGTTTGAATTTAAAAATAATAGGAATTCAAGATGTCCACATAAAATATTGATTACGTATATGCTCTAAAAAACAGATCTGTGTTGCCTCAGTGATGAGTTGTGCTGGATATGGCAGTGATGAGTTGTGCTGGATATGGTAGTGATGAGTTGTGCTAGATAGGGTGTATACTACTCTTATCCTTGACAGATTATCTATCTATAACGACTTATTTAGAGGTTCCAAATGGGGTTAGATTTGAATAAACCTAAAATAGATTAGGTTTTCTATTATGTATTTTCTATAATAGTGAGAAACATAATATTTGAAATAATAGAGAGTGAAAATGAGTTGTTGTAATTACTGTAGAATTCTGATACTTAATAAAATTCTCTATTTGAATGATAGACGTAGTTCTTTAATTGAACGAACTACTATAAATTATATATTCTGTCTTTTATTTTATATTTTACTTGTAACGTATTTGACTTTCGAATTCAACAAGATGGACGTTATGATGAGTACTGCAACTCTACTAGTGATGTTGCTGGTTTATTGTATACCGACATCATATAAAATCATAAAAGAGCCATAGAGATTGCGACACTATTTGTATCGAAATAAGCTTCATATTCCGACATTTTTTCTCTAAGTCAGTAAAAATGTCATCGAAAAAAGACATTTTTCTCATAATGCCAAAGAAGTAATTAATTGAGCGGTCGACAGATGATCAAAGGGATTCTATGGTAACAAAGAGAACTTTCAATTCACTTGTTTATCTTCTTTTTCTCTCTTTGTCCATAGAATTTGTCTGGTGATCCATAATTCTTAAGTCACTATCCAATTCTTCGTAACAATTCAAGATACATCATAAACTAATTAATGAATAATACAAATATTCCATATTCATAAATGCAGGTTTGAAAGTTCTTCTGCCTCGTTTGAATCACGGCCATAAGATTCCCAGATAAGCGACTGGCTAACTGAGAATATTGGGAATTTATTTGTAATTATTGTGTCCGTCAGTTTATAGAAATTAGTCAAAGCAGCAACATAATAATAATTAATGTGAAAACAACATTATTATGCTCTTTAATCTGCCATAGAGAAAGAGAAGTTACAATATTTTAAACCCTAATTAATCTTGTATTAGAGACATAATTAATAAGAGGATAATCACCGGACGGTCCGGCTAGTTAATTATTTCATGGATAAATGTAGATAATAAATAAGACAATTATTATAAATTCAGTGTCATTTTCCCTTGCTAATTACAAGTTTAATTAAGTTTTAAGAGATTATCGGTGTCTTATCGGCCTCCTACTGATTTTTTCTTGTTGGCATGGACTAAAGATTGACAGATTTAATTAATTTATTTCTTATATATATATATTAATTATTTGGTAAAGTTTACTAATTTAAAACTCTAATTATTAGGTTTGAAAATTTCAATTAATAGAATAAACATCTCACATATGATGTTTTTCGTTTTGTCTTTTATGAAAAGATCAAACAATATAGTCCTTATATATTGATTTAATTAAAAAATTAATCCTCAAAAACCAACCATAATTAGTAAACTTGAATTGGATTAGATTTTGAACGATCTTATTACAAAAAGTAATCACTGATAATCCATATGAAGGTTGCGATATTTTTTATTTTAAAAAATTGTCTTGTAAAATCAAGTTGTTGGGATTTCTTGACTTTTTTTACCCAAAATATTAAGGGATCAATCCTCGTATTTGTGACATGATTAAAATATTGCATCTTGGACTTGTTCAAATGTTCACATTAACAAGTAGACATATTAAACATGTATCTTAGAGATGCAAGTCTTTTGTAATTGAAATTTGGGTTATTGTGGTCAAATTTTTGGGCCCAAATAATTGAACCCACTTTGTCACATTCACATACATCAGATTCACTTTATAATTTTGAGTGCATTTAAAGGGATATTTTTGTAGAAAAAGAGGAAAAAGTTTTAGAATTTTTAATATAAAATTAAATTTTAATTTATGTACACCAGTTTTTACCCATGTGATGAATTCAACATAATTATTATTTAATCATTTTAAATATAGATCAAAGTCAAGTGAGCTTTTTGGGCTCCTTGTTTATCTATGATGAATTAATTTTTATTTTTAAGAAACATTGGTTATAAATAATAAACTCATAAAAATGTTTAATTTTTTTTTTTTTGGATAAAAGGGAGTGTTCGGGCCAACTTACGCGCATTTTGAGTGATCCCTGAGGTTTTGAAGTCAACGACCGAGTATAACCTCCAGTAGTCATCCCTATTACCAACCGAGAGGAATCAAATTCAAGACCTCTTGAATAATATACCCAAGAGTCTCTATCGTCTCACTTGACCATCCAGTGACAGTTATGTTTAAAAATTTTCATTCTACGTTACAATTAACATTTTAATGCTTCTTTAACCTTCAAAAATGACTTTCACTTGCTTTAAGTAAAACATTTTAGAATATTTAGAATGAAGGGTTATGTTGATAAGTTCGGATCTTTTATATATAAAAAAAATAATTAAATAATTATACTTTTGAAGGTATAATTTAAAGAATAAAAAGCATAAAATATGAAAAAGAAATAGCCACGGTTGGTGAGAGTCCTGTCCAGCCACCGTCGGCAGCAAAAGGTAGGTGGTCAAAGAAATTAGATAATTATGTCATTGAATTTCAGATTAATTATTCATACCTGTAGACTTAATCCACCGAACAAACCTTAAGGTTACTTACCCTTTTGACTACCTTCTCTTTCATTGCATGTCCATATGAGTTTACAAATGAATTAATAAATACATTTGAAAATTTTCTGGTTATTATATCATTATCAAAAAGCATTATTTACCCACCCATAGGTAGCCTAATAGTCAGGGCGAATCAAGGGGGTTAAAAATTGGTAAAACTCACAGTTTTAAATTCGATTCTCTACTAATCACAAAGGTAGTATTTTTGCCTATAATTTATTTGAACGGTCATAACCTTAAGGATTAGTCGAGTGTAATATATAATAAAATTATATTAAATTATATTTTAGAATAAATTATTTTATTAATTAGATTATATTTATAGGTAGTATGATCAGAATTGAAGTGTTTTCTACTTCTTCCTCTTTTCTTTTCCACAAAAAAAGTGATTTTTAGGTTGCATATATTCAAAAGAGAAGATAAATTTTCCTTCATTTTTCTCTCCTAAGAAAATGACATGGAATTTTGTTGTTTCACATCATTAATTTGAATGAAAGAATTTCTCTAATTATTGTATTGATATTGATTTTAATAAAATTATTATGAAAAGTTATTTTACATTGCCAATTTTACATATTTAATGTTATATTTTCTTAATTCAACAGTGTCGGAAGTCTTTCCATCTAGTACTATAAGAAAGCACGTTTATAAGATGTTTTAGAACAAAATACTAATTAGGTAATTAAGAAAAACTAAGAAATGTTCTTCAAGTCACATTTTTTTTTTTTTTTTAATTACCGAGGTTTCTAGGCACCCCGACTTTCCTCAAAGTTTACTTCAGACCGAACCCTGGACACGCCAATTCCACCTAGTATTTAGGACCCATTGAATACTTTACAAACCGAATAGATTGGACAAGTCATAATTATGGTAGATGGTCATTCCCTAAGTGAATCGAACATGAGATCTCTAAGTCTCCTGACAAGCCAAACCCAATGGTCTACCATAGGGAGTTGGTTTTAAGTCACATATTCGTCATTCCACTTACAATAAAATGAATTTACAATAGTCAAATGTATATTCACCTACTTTTCCCTGAAACTATTTACAAACTCTAAAGCAATTAGGTCCTAGACCATTTTATGGTACAAATATTCTGTTTCCACTATAAAATTTTCTAAATTTACTTGTTCAATTATAGAAAATATGCAACATTGGTACCCATGTGTTCATACATTAATAGCTTCTCATTTTTACATGTGGAAACATTGAAAATTTTCTATAAACATTAAATATTTTATGTAAATTATAATTACTATTTAATTTTCAATTCAAGACCTACCAAGATCTTCGTATTCAAATAGATTTATACTTTACCATACCAAAGTTTTAATATTTGATTAGTGAAGACCGGCACTTAATCGCCAAATTTAGACTTTGCTTTATTTTTTTAATTTTCTCATGTATACTATCTGTTTTCAAAAGTATTGAAAAATTAAATAAAACAAAACAAGAAAATGTGTTGAATTAGTGTTTTCTTGAAGACCGTTTGTATATATACACATTTAAGCGATCACTATAAAATGGAGTTGACTTACATTGACTCAATTAAATTCTAGGTCCCTCATCTTTCTGTGTTCTTCAGTTTGGGCCATTCAACATATTCGTGGCCCAATTCATGTTTCATTGATTGAGCCTAAATTTTTTCAATCGGCCCATGATCAAGAGCCCTTATGAATTAGGGAAAGGGGTTAATTCAAAACTAGGCCTAGTTTAGTTTTCTGCTTCTAAACTTTGGGCCAAGCCGAACCATTTGACTGTGGCCCAGCCCATTCAAATTTTGATATATTCTAGACCCATATTTTTTTCATTTTGAGCATTGGTGGTCTCTCTCTCCCTGGTCCATGCTTTATTTCTTTTCAATTTTACAACGTTAAAGCTTTAAAGTTCAAACTATTACATTTTATATATATATATATATATATATATATATATATATATATATATATATATATATATATATATATATATATATATATATATATATATTAAACTTGTTTCTACATAATAATTTTAGGAAGAATTTTTTGGAAATTTTTTTTTTTTTCCCTTATTTAACACGGTTCTTCTAGATTTCCCATAAAGTATCATTAATTTCCATGATTATCATCTTTAATCGGGTTTCATGAGTAATAATAATTAACATTCTCAAGAATGTTAAATTCAAATCAATTACTCTAGTGACATAATAATTATCTCCACATTAACCAAATATTAAAAATAATCAATTACTCTAATCATTTAAAGATGAATGATTATCTTTTTCACTTACCTATCATTGAAATACCTTTTCAAATATACTTGTAATTTCTTTATTAGAAATTCATTACAAAAGGTAATTAAAATCCTCCAATACTATCTAATTAGAAGAGAATATGTTATATTGATAAAGATCGAGAAGTCAATTTTAGTAGCAAAAGAAAACTTTTTATAACTGGACAAATTAATTAAAAATTATTATTTAAATGAAATGTCACAAATTGATTATAGTATATAGTAAGACTAGTTAGATATAATCTATGATCAATTATAATATAACATTGTAACTTGTTAGATATGTAGTAGGACTTATGTTTATAAAATTAGATATTACAATTTAGAAGATATTATTATCTTAAATTAGATATTAGACTTATGTGATACAAATTATCGTGTCTCCCCAAGACTCCATCATTATAATACACATAAAGTTCCTCTTCCTTCTTCTAATTAATTGGTAAATTTAATTTACAATTATTTTTAATTTGTTCTTGTGTAAAGTTCATCTTCCTTCTTGTAATTAATTTGTTTAGTTTGCTTAATTGATTAATTTTCAATTATTCAAATTAATATAAGATTAATAAGATTTAGAGAATATTGATAAAATTACATAGAAAAGATTTATATTAAATTTTTAAATGAAAAGATATTATGTTTTTTTCTATGATATATATATATATATACGGGTCGAGGTGGGGCAGGGTGCAACCAAACTCTGTCCCTGGCCCGTCCCCGCGTGAGCGGCTCAAACAACCATCTTTACATTTGGGTGAACAATCCATTTTTATATGAAGCAATTTTTTGAAATTATGAAGCTACCCTAAAATTCTATTTTCTTACCATGACCTCACCACATCAGCTTTTCTTACAAAAGAGCCCCATTTTCTTCCCTTTGTTACATGCAAACCCAACATCTCTTAAGGATGGGCATGGGCCAGGTCGAGGCTGGGGATCTTTGCCTACGGGCCCAACTTGAAAGCCCAAGGGGATTCCTCGAATCCAACCTATCCTTGAATCACAAATTTCAAGGAATCCCCAAATCTAGTCCACGGGAATTTCGGGGAATCCCCCTCCCCCTCCCAAAAAAAAAAAAAAATTATAATGAATCAAATGATACATATATTAACACTATTATAATATTATATTTGTACTTTATTAATATTGTTAAGAGACTTTATATCCATTTTTTTTTAAGTCTCTTATCAAATTATCAAATATAATTTAAGATAAATTTTAAATAAATAACTACAATTCTATTCGTAATGTTATTACCATAATTTATTATTAATTAATTTAAATGACTTAGTACATATATATTATATATTTATGTTATTAACATTTACAAGTTATTTGAATAAAAATTATGTTATTATCTATCAATAATATAACATACATAGTATTAAAATTTAGTCATTTAGATATATATCAAGTAATTTATTTATGCATATTTAGCTTATTATATTTAATATAGACAATTTCTCTAGTATTATTCATTTGTATATGGTTTCACTCAATGTTCCCACAATTATATTATTATAATCACATTTGAATTTGATCAATTAATAATGTGAAACAATTATATATATTTTATTATAAAAATATAACAAGGACAATTAGGTAATGGAATTGAAATAATAATTCAATGAATAACAAAAAATATTTATAGCAATTTATTGATTTTTTATAATAAATCAAAATATCAAATGATACTTTATACATATATAACATATATATTATGTATTAACATATGATTATGGATAATAGCATATTATGTATAATGCATAATACATATGATACATTATACATTATTAATATATAACATATATATTATGTATATCAAATGGTACATTATACATATGTTTGATTATGTATTAAAAACATTTATAATGATTTATTAATTTATTATAATGAATCAAAATATCAAATGATACATTATAATAAATTATAAATAAATAACCACCATATATATTATAATAAATTATAAATAAATAACTACCATAATACAACAAGGGCAATTTGGTAATAAAATTGAAACAATGATTCAATGAAGGGAAAAAAAATATTTATAATAATTTATTGATTTATTATAATTAATCAAAATATCAAATGATGCATTATACATATATAACATATATATTATGTATTAACATATGATTACAGATAATAACATATTATATATAGTACATAATGTATAATATATAATGTATAATTTTTGTTTCATAGCATATTATGTATAATACATATGATACATTATACATATATAACATATATATTATGTATATCAAATGATACATATACATATATAACATATTTATTATGTATTAAAAATATTCATAATAATTTACTATATTTAATTTATATATGCACATAGTTTATTATATTTAATATAAATAATTTATCTATTATTTATTACTATATGTATATGGTTTCACTCAATGTTCCTACAATTATATTATTATAATTACATTTAAATTTAATCAATTAAAAATGTGAAACAATTAATTATGAAAGTGGTATATATATATACGGGTCGGGGCGAGATTAACCCTGTCCCTGAATTCGGGGATTGATTTTGTGCCTTGGCCTGGGCCGTCCCCGAAAATTTTGGAGAATCTTCGCCCCATTCGGGCCGGGGCGGGAACATGCCCATCCCTAGTAGCTCTCATTTCTTTCGTTTTCACCATCAATAAAAATTTAAAAATCCATCCCCTCCAAAATCAACAAAATAAACTTCAATAAAATCCCATAAAATACGAGGTATTACATTTTTAAATACTTCTTCACTTTAAGGCCCGAAACTCGTGAAAAATGAGAAAAATTTTATATAACATGTAGTCCTTATATTGTCCAACATTTTCTTATCTATTAAGCCAAGGTTTTATGTATATATGTTCAGGCTGTGGAAAGTTTTGTTCATCTCAATAAAAGTCATAGACAAGTTCTTAAAAAGTGATTTAACTTGATTTGAGTTGGATTAAATCCAATTGGGTTAGATTTTGAAAATGTGTTTGGTACATAGTTTTTAAATTATTTTTTAACCCCCTATATTTGTTAATTTAGCTAAATACACCCACAATAAAAGTTTAAAAATTAATTAAAACACCTCAACCATCCAAGAGGATAGCCGATCGCTGACCACCATCGTCGGACTACAATCATCAATCGTAGGAGCGACGCACGATTAACTAGATCTGACTAGTCATACACCGATATGACTTTTTCTGATCAGATCCCCCATGGTACTGTTAGTGCATAACTTTTCTATTAAATCAGGGAAGACAATAAATTGAGAAAATATGATCAATTTAAGGTGATAAAATAAAACAATTGAGGTGATGGAAGTTAATTTAGGATTTTATTTTATATACATTAGATAAATAACAAAACTCTTACATTAAATGCATGAATCGAAAGGAATTAAATGAATAAATGTTACAGTATGAAAACGTACTCATATTAAATTTGAAATATTTAAATACAAAGATATATTTAATTTTTGAAAAGTTAACTCAAAACACTTTATTTCGTCACAAGGGAGTTGGTTTTAAGTCACATATTCGTCATTCAACTTACAATAAAATGAATTTACAATAGTCAAATGTATATTCTTAAACAATTAGGTCCTAGACCATTTTATGGCACAAATATTCTGTTTCTACTATAAAATTTTCTAAGTTTACTTGTTCAATTATAGAAAATATGCAACATTGGTACCCATGTGTTCATACATTGATATTCAAATAGATTTATACTTGACCATACCGTAAAAACCAAAGTTCAAACTTTGTTTTATTATTTGATTAGTGAAGACCGGCACTTAATCACCAAATTTAGACTTTTCTTTATTTTTTTAATTTTCTAATGTATACCTTTTTTGTTTTCAAAAGTATTGAAAAATTGAATAAAACAAAACAAGAAAATGTGTTGAATTTGTGTTTTCTTGAAAACCGTTTGTATATCTACAAACATAAAAGCGATCACTATAAAATATGAAAAAAAATATAGATTTTAAAATGAATTAACCAAAATGGAGTTGACTTACATTGACTCAATTAAATTCTAGGTCCCAGCAGCCAGATTAGCTACAGTTTGGGCCCTTCAACATATCTACGGCCCAATTCATGTTTCATTGATTAGGCCTAAAAATTTTCAATCGGCCCATACTCAAGGGCTCTTATGAATTAGAGAAACGGGTTAATTCAAAACTAGGCCGAGTTTAGTTTTCTGCCTATTAATCTTTGGGCCCAGCCCATTCATTTTTTTTAAAATATATTCTAGACCCAAATTTTGTTCATTTTGAGCATCGGTGGTATAATTACTTCACCAAAAGGTTGGGATAGTTTATGTTTGGTGGTGGGGTAAAGAATAATCTTTAGTAATATCTGAAGCTTAACTTTATGAAATTGAGACAACATGGGCCCTGCAAGTCTGAAGTAAGCCTGCATATTGTATTATCATGAGATCTTTCTCTCTCTCTCGTCCATGCTTTCTTTTCAATTTTACAGCATAAAAGCTTTAAACTTTAAAGTTCAAACTATAACATATTTTCGATAGGATTCTTAAATATATTATTCAAGAGATCCTGAGTTCGAATCCCTCCTTAATTGCTAATAGGGATGGTTATTAAAACTTTTATCCAGCTGGTAGTTTCAAGATCCTAAGAGATTAGTTAAGATGCGAGTAAGCTTGCTCGAACAGCCTTGGTCATCCAAAAAGAGAAAAAAGTTATTCTCATTTAAACCCTATATATATATATATATATAATAGGTGGCAACTCAAATTTTGAGATTGTGAAAAGTTGAAAATAAGGAGATTATATGTTCGCAACAATTGGTTCGAGTGAGCAATGTGACCCCTGATGTTGAAATGAGCCTTTGTGTCAGCCAGCAGGCCAATTCAATTGCTTTAAAAGAGATGATGACGAAAAAAGCAAAAAAATGTTGTGATGATTCTGTAAATGTAGACATTGTTAATGGTAGTGCATCATTGTTTCTCCAATCACTTTTTCTTTATCACTTATCAAAAAAGAAAGTTAAATAAGAAAAGGAAATGGAGAATTCATATGCTACAAGACACTCAACAGTTTTATCATATTAATAACAAGTTATACTTAATTCTACTGAGCTTAATTCTCTGATCTTTTCAATGGCTGCAGTTTCACCCCAATCCGTGCCCGAAAAGCCCCTCGATTTCCGTGCGCCACCGCCATCGCCCATCGCCAGCAGCCGCCGGTCATCGGTCACCAATGATGATGTCCTCACTGAATATCTTGAGCATTCACTGCGTGTCCCGGATTTGATTTTGCCCGATAAGGTGTTTCCTAGGCAAAAGTTTATTGAAAACCCTCCAAGAATTGATTTTCAGACATTGAATTCTGAAGAGAGTTGTGATTCTGTTTCCAAGATTGTGGATTCTATAACCACAATTGGTTGTTTTCAGCTTGTGAATTATGGAATTCCAAGTGAATTAATCAAATCTGCTTTGGCCATTGCCGCCGGAGTCTTCCGGGTGTCGCCGGAAAAGCGAGCAACAGCCACGAGGTCCCCGGAGAAGCCATATGGGTTTGAGGAAGTTCATGGGGAAGAAGAGAGTGAAATGACTGAAGAATTTGTATGGTGTAGAGATGAAAATTTGAAGCTTGAAATGGAGGGAATTTGGCCTCTTGGATATTCAAAATTCAGGTAATTAACTACCATTCTTGAACATAAATGTTTTCTTGTAGTTTAATATTTTCTTGTGCTTCATAATACAAGTTCGAGGATTTCTGGATTAACAAACAGATAATTCTATAAAAGTGAATTTTAATTTTCTTGAAATGTGCAGTGAGAAAATGGAGACCCTTCTGGGGGATATAGAGAAGTTGGGTGAGAAAATTCTGGTGATTTTGAGGGAAAATTGTGTGAGAAAATCAATGCATGGGGATGAAATAGTGGAGGAACATGAAAATGTTGGATCAGTTTGTCATATTCACAAACATAGCCATAACATTCTGGCTGATTTTAGCTCCCTGAGATATGATGTGATCAGAATGCTGATAAGAGGAGTTGATTATTCACATGCCTTGTGTCTGCATATTTGTGATGGGGCTTCAGAGTTTCATGTTTACTCCAAGAAAGGTTGGGTCTCGTTTTGCCCTGATAAAGATGCCATTCTCATCACTGCTGGAGATCAAATACAGGTAACTTATTCTCATTTATTCAACTCTGCATTATACGGCTCGAATCGAATAATAAATTTTCATCATACCGTCGAGGTTTAGTTGAGTTTTGCAGACACTTTGTTTTTTATTATCCTGCATTGGCATTAGAATTGTGTAGTTCATAACTGTTAGTAGACTGTTTGCATAATTGCAGAAACCCCACCAATTTAATTTAATTAACTTAAACTATCATTAGTTTTTCCTTCTTTATATATGTTTGACAGCTGAGCATAATAGATGAATCAGACTAAATATTCTTTATCAGTTTAATGGAGAAAATGATGACAATTTGTAGTACTCCCTTTTCTTTATAATATGATCTGTTAAAAGAGTTTAACACTACTATTTTACTGTTAGTTTATGGTATTTGGATTGATCATGTCATATTCCACGAGATTGAGTCATTAAGAGTTGTGGTCGATTTGTAAGTCATAGGTTATTTCAACTAAGTAGATGTGTGTTGTTGGAGTGATGCTTGTGTGAAGTTCAAAAACCAGTTCGAATAAGTTGAATTCTTTGAGTAATTAACTGGAGTTAACCATCATTAGGTGGCCTGATGATAGAAGAACTAAAAGAGGTTACATAAGTTTCTGAGTTCGAATCCCTTTAAGCACTAATTGGGGTGATCATTAGAGCTTTTACCTGGTTGATAGTTCCAAGACCCCGAAGATTAGTTGAGGTACACGCACACGGGCTCGGACACCTCTAATGATTAAAAAAAAGTTGAATTCTTTGAACTGAGTTTAAAAAACAATATCACTCTGATATTATCAAACCGAGTGCAATCTTTTTGTTTGTGAGGATCCAACCAAAGTGTCTTTTACTTTTTATAGGTCATGAATTAGATCATAATCATTCTCATTGAGTGCAGAAGAAGTGAACCCATTTTTCTATTCAACTCTGGGAAAAGTTCGAATAAAATAACTCAAAAGATAAAGAAATATTATTAACCTCTTCATGCTCTAAGTTTATAGACCCAAAACAGACAATATTTACTTAATTAAACAGAACTATTAGTTTACAAATTTCTTGTAATGAGGTTGCAAACTTCGCTAAAAAATAATGTCTTTCTTATGTGACAGGCAGTGAGTGGTGGGCAGTACAAGCATGTGATAGGAAGGCCAGTTTATAAAGAAGAGAAAGGGGACTGTATTTCAATGGCGTTTCTCTATGCTCCTCAAACCATTATCACCAACTTTACCCCCAATCTGGAGAAGGAAAAAACTATTTCCCTTCCCCAACAATTTATAGTTGCTCTACTTTTAACTCTTCTGTACCATTTTCTGGTTTTTGTTTACAAAAAATTCTGATTCTGTCTACATTTTTTTTTTTTTTTCATTCAGATTTATACATATTCACACCCTTCACTCATATATGTTCATAAAACTTTATCATTTTTTTCTTCTTGAGTTTCTATATTGAGAATTTTGTGTGTATGTTTTCACATTCTTTTGTGTATCAAACTCTATAATTTTTTTTTTATTCAGAATTAGCATAAAATATTTATTTATTTTATCGTTAAATTATGTGTTCAGATTAATTTGTTATAAAATATGAATTAATTGAAATACACAAGTGTGTTTAAATGATACATCCATCTGTATGTAGTCCAAATGATTAAAGTGAATTGAAGATAATATTAATAGATATAAGATCTCAGGTTCCATTACCCATAGCCCAGACACCTTTGCTAAAAAGTGTTTGAATGACTCAAATCAACGGCACAAGAGTTGAAATTTTGAGTGTAAACAAAAATGGGGAGCGAAAATTCAAGAGTTATCTCCATTTTTATCATTACTCTGGATAGGCTTAAATTTATTATATTACCATAGATACATTCAACAAAATCTTACTACAACTGTATTACCTAATCACTATCATATAGCAATGAAGATGGATAATAATTTTAATATGAATTGGGGTTTATTTCATATTCGTGTCGCAATCTTGTACATTTTTTATTTCTATAATGACAAAACAACCATCCATCAAGCATTTCAGAAAAAACGTCAAGTTCAACCTCCATACAATTATCCAAATTGCTCTAATTGCTATTTATATATGCAGATCTTACAAATCTCAACCGATTAGATCCAAACGATGAGATGTCGTAATAAAGTATTCTAGCACAATACAAATTTAACCGTTGATTAATGTTTCACCGAATATTATTTTTTTAATAAAAAATATTAGGACAGTCTTATAAATCACTCTATTTGATACTTTTTTATAATCATTTGTAAAAAAGACCTCTAGAAATGAACATACAACATAAAGTCATTCGTATTTTGTGATGCAATGCAAGTACTAAAAACTAAGAAAAATAATATAGTTATCGAAGAATGTACATTGAATTTATACATTGAATGACGTGGTGTCATTCTGACTGTCGATTAATTATAAATTTCTTTTTTTTAAGAAAACAAGATAACCTCATGTTATTGCATGAATTCGGTACATATTATTCGGTAACTATGTCATTACTAAAAAACTAAAGGAAAATAAAAATCTATGACACCAAAACCATGTCGTTTTAGAGCAGTTCTTTTCAATATAGAATGCACGTGGGGTCTACTTGTTCTTAAACCCGACGTGGCAAGATGTAGTTGGGCGACAGAATCCACTAAGCACCAACTAAAACCTCAGTTCTGACATAAAACTCCTGAAAGTGAAGCCTCAAAGATTCTCTCTCTCTCACTTGAACTTGTTCAGTTTTTCAAAGACATGGGGGATTTGGTGTCAGCAAGAGACTCATGGCCTGAATTTACACTTGCTGAGGTAAAATAATAATAAAAATATTATCTTTGAGAGTATTTTCTTCATGGTTTCTTCATTTTATCATGAGGGTATGTTTTGATTATTCACCTCCCAGTTTGTGTGCTTATGTTGCTTAAAGTGTTTAATCTATGCTGTATTATAATGGGTTTCTGCTCAGAACGATGATTATGGGTTTTTTTTTTTTTTTCCTTAAATGGTTCATTGGTCTGATTATGATTTTTATGGAACTTCTGATGGGGTGTACCGTGTATGAAGAATTTTTTTAGAGGTTTATGATAATTTTTGGAATTTTATGGAAGGTTTATGAAGGATTGTGAAGGTTTAAGTGAGGTAGGTTTATTCATTTTGTCTTGTTTTCACTGGGTTTTGTAGCTTTCTGGGCTATCTATTGAGTTTGCAGTTCAAGTTCAAGTTCCAGTTCAATTTTTTTTTCACTTTAGCTGTCCTCTGTGTGTTCAGTTATATACATTTTATATAAGTACATACTTTATTATCTCATTTTTGTTTAAAAAAATAAAATTTAACTTACAACTACTGAAGCGAACCCCTCAAACACATGGGCTGAGAAAGATGAGATCTCAAGATTTCTTTTACAATCCCAAGAGAAAAGATCCACCTGTCTGAACTCGGGTTTTTTGTTTCGTCTTCGTTGATAGATTAAGGAATTGGAGAGTACATATAAGGAGTTAGGCGAAGCATCATTGAGCCAGGAGTTTTGCCAAGCACTCGCAACCAGTTTTAGGTGGAATCCCTTTCTGGAAAATCATTATGTAGCCTTAATTGAATCAAAATTGTCTCTTTTCGTTTTTTTGATTACTATTATGTGCTTTAGATAGCAAGTTTTGTGAACATTTAGTCTTTTTCTTCTCTGTATTTATCAGTTTTGCTGCGAGTCGTGCTGCGAGACCTGCCATTCCTTGGCAACAGGTTGTTTTCTTGAGTCTCCTCCAAGCTTTATTATTTGTTTGTTTGAATCCCTTCATAACTCTTGTCTTGTTCTTATTTTCTTATAGGTGCAAAGTTGGTTCCTGGATAAGCTGAAAGGCTCACGAACTAAAGTCCAACCGTCTTCATCTAAGGCCCTTAGTTTCTTTGTTAATCTTTCTCGTGACATTTTTCCAAGCATTGAACCTGAGACTTCACAAAAGCCTAAAGGTTTTGTATCAGCATGAGTAGAGTTGCTGTGAAATTAAGATTTTTGAAATTATGTTATGTTGAATCATTTATCTGTGTGTTTTGAACTTTAGGCTTGATAATCTGCATAATAATTATTGGAAAATGTTGTTTGAGGTTTATTGATCATGTAGAACTAAACTTAGGTTGCTAGTTACCTACAAGTTTAACCCAAGAGTGTCACTTGTTGAGTTAGAGTTTGTTGTACTTGCAATAGTGGAATTGCATTCAAGAAATAAGAAAAAGAAACAGTTATATAATTGGGACATCATCAAAATCTGAACGAGGAATTATAACATAGAGCATAATGTAAGCCATTCTAATTCGGTTTTGCAGCTATGGCAAAACAGGATAAGCTGGTGCCAGGATCTCATTCTTGTCAATGACCATAACCTGTCATTCATTTTGAATCAATCATGATTTTTGGATACAGCACATACTTGCCAAGTGCAATGACGTCGACTGGCAGCCTTGTTGATATAGTTTATCTCAGCCTTTTTTTAGGAGCAATAACAAGTTTACTGGAGGCTCTTGGATGCCTACTGTTGATTGTTTATGATTGAGAAAATGAGGGATAAAGTCTAATAGTCTTTTCCTTTAGTTATATTCTATAAATAAGAATGCTGAAGTATATGAAAACTGGTGACGTGATGCAGATTAGTTACTTTTGAGTATTATAACTCGCTTTGACATGTCTTTTTTGGTTACTTTCAATCTACATCTATATTCTTTTTTCCCTCTTTTCCCGCTGCTGGAATGTTAATTATTAACTTCCCATGTAAGGCTTTAGATCAGTAATACCTGTTTTTCCTTCTCTACTCAGCAAAATCTGAATGCAGTTTATGATGACAACATATAATCCGATATTTTTTTCCCTCATTTTAAAGATGAATTAAATGCTTATGCTGTATACATATCAGGCCATCCTATGGAAATTAATAATGATAGCTGACCACCTGATTTTGTCATTCAGTCTCAGTAAAAGTATTGCCATACATGCAAAACTATAAACAGAACTATAACTTGATTTCTGATATCAATTATTATGCAGGTAACCGGATCTCAGAACTAAAGGAATGCCAATTTGAAGCTAAATCAGCAAAAGACGCTGCATGGTAAGAATGTATCTAGTAACATGGGATCGCAGAAGTTTGTGTTAAATTGCTATATTTGCTTCTTGCATGTACAGAAACCGTATTATGATTTATTGTAGAATGTTTGAAATGCTTTTTTGGTGTAACGTCCAGGTACGATGTTGCTTCGTTCCTCACCTACAGGGTTACATATGCTGGTGATCTAGTAAGAATCATTTAGAATGAATTTATGTTTCTTAAGGATCAACGTGGCATTTCTTAAACAAGTGCCTTGCTTATGAGATCTTTTAAAATGAACCAGCGAATTGTTTCTCAAGCTTTGGTGATTATTTCTAATGCTTTCCTTGTTTCGACATTACTATTTTGCAATTGAACTCGACATTTTGGATCTTGGTTTTTTCAAACTAAAGCTATCTAATCTCTGATCAGTGCGTAAACTCATTTCAACCTGCAACAATACGGCTTAGACTAGTTCAATCAAGTACACATTGTCCAGTGAAACATTGAGCTTACTATATCTTTCATTAAAGAGAGAGATTTGTTCATTATTTAAACCTACAATAAATTACTAAATAGTGCATATATTCATAGGAAGTACGTGTACGATTTTCTGGGTTTGGCAATGCAGAAGATGAATGGGTGAATGTAAAAGAGGGTGTTCGTGAGCGATCTGTTCCGTTAGAACCATCGGAGTGTCACGAGGTCAACGTTGGAGATCTTGTACTGTGCTACCAGGTATTCCATTTTCTTTAGAAAAATAAGAAGGAAGTAACATGCAACTATCAATTACGCGTTTTGGACTATGCACTTTGAAAAGCGTATAGAGGGTTGTTGCTGTGTTGACTATCATTTTCTTATTCTTTAATTATTGTTGCGATTCAACTATCCATGGTGCATTAACTTGCAGTTCATATATAGAAATGAAACCCATTTGTATGCTATGTGAGGTTGTTGCCTTGGGAAGTATGGAAGAAACAGAATGGAGAAGAGACATACCCTTAAACTAAGTTTGTTTGTTTTTCTCTCTCTCTCTCTCTTTAATGGCGGATTACAGGAAAGAGAACATCAAGCAGTCTACTGTGATGCCTACGTTGTAGAAATCCAGAGGCAGTTACATCATGATAATAATGATATAGAAGGCTGCCGGTGCATCTTTTTGGTTCGTTACAGCCATGACTACACTGAGGTTATTTAACAAAACTATCTCCTTCCTCTTATCAGTTTGTATGCATATGTATGTATGTACGTATACGAGTATTGCATACGAAACTACACGTGGTAACTCAAGTCATTCTGTATTGTTTTAAACCTTTATGTTATGTAGAAATTAAATCAATCTCGTCTGATATTTCATCTGACATGTTTGTACCAGGAAGCTGTTGATTTGGGGAGGCTGTGTCGCAGGCCTAAACATTAAAATGTGAGGCAACCTTTCATATTCAAGCGGTTTGCATTATGCTGAAAAGTGAAGATCAACTTTCCCTTTAGGGTGCGTTTGGTTCAGAAAATATTAGATTACTGGGAATGTTAGATTACTGAAAAGTTAGATTACCTTGAAGATTACTGGGAATCCTTAAGAAAATGCGCTTGGTTAGTTGGAATAAATTGGTGTGTATCTTATATTAATATGTTTGGTTAGGAGGAATAAATTGGTGATTATGTTATTTAAATGACTAAATTGTCCTCTTTTTAAATATTATTATAATATTATTTATATTATTAATTTTTGTATAATTTTTTTTAATCTCCAACATTTCAAATTTAGCTAAAACACCCCCGTTTATATAAAATTTTAATTTATAACAAAATCACCCCAAGCCACTGCCTGCCACCGCCAATCGTTGTTGGATATCACCGTGAGTAGCTGAGAGACACTGGTAGGCTTTGATATGACAATTTCTAGCTAGATCTACTTCAATATAACCGTTTTCAGCCATCAAAATGGCTAGAAACGGTCATATCGGAACCTCCCGGTGACGGTGAGCTACTCATAGTGATTTCTAGCTTCTTTTGGCGACTTTTGGCAGCGACTAACGGTGGTTTGGCTGGCGGTAGGTGGGTGGGGGTGGTGGCTTGGGTGGGTTGTAATTTGTTTTGAATTCAAGGGTAATTTTGTTCAAAAAGTTAATTAATTTGGTTAAAAAGTAAAAGTCAAATCATGTAAATTAATTTAAAAATAAGAGTATTATTGTCCTAAAATTTTATTAATAAAGGGTTGTTTGGATCAAGTTGACATTATATAATGGGGGTAATATATTTTAAATTGGATAAATAACCATGTTTGGTTGTTTTGTAAAAAAACATTCTCCAAAAAAAAAAATGTCAAACAGTGCCAAATTGAGGGTAAATTGTAGAGAATAATATTACTTGAGGGGAGGGTGTTATTAAAATATTACTCTGGTAATCCAAAATTATGTCCAATTTTGCCCCAAAACAATGGACAATGTAGACGAAAATATCATTGGTTTTGTTAATAATTACAAAACACCCAATTTACACAAAAAGACGGATTTGTCCTCAGTTTTTTTAATTTTTCGGATAAAATTGCCTTGCTTATTATCAATATTTTAAAAAATGCCACGAAATATTGGTGTGCTCATATTATTCTCACATATTTGCATATTGTGACCAATATGCTCTTTTATTTCACTAAAATTACAATATAAAAAGAAAAAAATTCTCAGCCCTAATACACATTTTGACCGAGACTCTGCCCTAAACCTCCATCACCACCGTTGGTCTTCTTCTTGATCTCGTTCACGACTTTATCACTCCGATCGCCATTTTGCAATAAGTCAAATGCCCCCTTTCCATTTTATTTTTTATTTTGGGTTTGTTTTGCGTTCGTTAGTCTAAGATCTCGCTCTTGCCTGTCGTTGGTCGACCATCTTTGCCACAGCACCTCGGGTCTTCGTCTTCACCTGTTTGATCCGGATATCACTCCAATCGCCATTTTTGGACAGCACTACAAATTTACCAATAATTCTCACACTTTTCACACATAATTTTGATCTAGGATAAGTGGAAAAAGTTAACAAAATTCTTCAAATTTGGAAACTTGCATTTGTATTCCAAACCAAAAAAAAAAAAAAAAAAATTTCTTTTGCCTTGAAAAAAAGAAGGCTTCAATTGGACTAAGTAAAAATCAACATATAGGAACTATAATTTGGGGCAATACACAAATCAGAGTTTTAAATTGAGAGGTGAGAACTATATTAGTTCCAATAACAGGGTGAGGTATTGAATGTATATCCAATAGAAAATACAATAGCTCTTTTTCGAAGTTTCAATAGTCTGTGTAAATTTGTCAATAAATGACTTAACAATCAAATACTTGACTAAAATATAAGAAAAAAAAATTGTTAATTGATCATTTGTTTCATTAACTAAACACATTAATTATTTAAACCCAGTAATCATCTAAAGGGCATTTTAGTAAAATGTAATCAAGACATCTGCTCTTATAGCCAACCAAACAGATTAATTAGTAATACAAGTAATCTTCTAAAGGGCATTTTAGTAAAAGGTCATTTCAGGACACTATTATTACTATCAACCAAATACATTAATTATTAATACATTCCAATTGAACCAAGCACAGTAATAATTTAAACCCAGTAATCCACAAAGTAATCTATCTTTTTGGTAATTTTATTACTAAGATAAAAAAAACATTATATAATCCAAACGCTCCCTAAGGGATAAAATTATAACAAAAATAAAATTATCTTGGTAATCTTACAATACCTAAGAAAATAGAGGTTATCAGATTTCCTCCAATATTACCAACAATAACTAATATTGATATTGAAAGATTACTAGAATCTTATATTACTTGATAACCAAATATGGTAATCAAGTAATATAAAATGATATAACCTTAGTAATCTTATATAATCCCCAACCAAACGCCCCTTTAGTGTTAATAATTTAACCATTTTGTCATTTTGTGACTTGGATTAACAACTAAAAGCTCTTTGGATGTGTTTTGGAAACTATTTTCCCATGTTTATTTAAAAACACAGGAAAAAAAAAAAAAAAAGGAAAAAAGGAACTGAATTTGTAAGTTGAAGTGATCATTTAGGTAATATCACTATTTTAAAACCCAGCCCTGCCCGGTCAATTCAATCGGGACTCGAAACCTTTACCAGGTTAGGTCACAAATTTTTTTATTCATTTAAAACTCCTAGAAATGAGGACATTAATCCATAAACAATTGAAGATTAAAATTTTAAGGCTTTTAAAGAGAAATTGTCGGTGAGTACAATGATGACAACAACGTCGATTTCTAATGAGTGAATCGATTTGAAATCGCAAAACAATTTCGTCGAAAAAATCATACTATCATCGATGATTAAAGAGGCTAACGAGACGAACGAGGGAGGGGTGAGATGAGTATTAGTCAAGAGGCCGAGAGGAGTATTTTTGTGATTATGGGAAGTGTTGTCATCGAAAACAAGCCCTGTTTGTCGACGTCAATGATTGTGTTTAGAATGTTTTTGCAAGATTTCAAACATATAAAAACTTACATTTAATTTTCAAAAATATTTTTGTTAGATTTCAAACCTGTGAACACCGATTTGACCCCCCAACAATCAACCTAAGACCTGACCACTTTTTTTAATTTCACCCCGAGTTGGGTTTTAAAACATTGGGCAATATTTCTTTATCGATTCGATAAAGTTACCAAGTCGACACAAATATAGAATTACAAATCAAGAGCACAAATAATGATTAAAAGCCAACTTTTTGCATATTATGACCTACAAAAGTGCTTATTGTTCAAGACTATACAAAGCTAACAGACCCATAAAATTGGGACATTGAAAGTGGGGCATTGGCCAAAGAGAAATTCCACCCGATTGACACAACATACAGTGTGACTAATCTATACCTTGATTAAAATCAATTAAATCTGTACTCATCAAAACCTCTCTAAGCCTTGAGCATGAAACTTAAGAAATTTCTTGCTTTCCAGTGGCTACCTAAGGTGGTGTTGAGAACTGGCATTCTCAGTAGTTACAATGCTGTCAGGAGTGGCACCAAATAATAATGTACACCTCATGAAACTGTTCGTCCGTAGCAGACGGATGCAATATAAAGATTCTTAGCCCATTTTTCCTGCAAAAACAGTTAAAACTTTCAGACCTGGAGATTATATTGAAAACGGTAACAGATGAAATGCAATACATGATGAAAATAGATGATAAACCTTGACATGTGCACTAGGAAAAGCTGACGTTCGAAGAGTTTCTTGGGTTTCATCTGCAGGTTTTCTCCTTGGCACGCTAAGAACAAAAGCAGCCTGGTCCCAAGTTGCTGCAGTAGCTGTGATACGGTATCCGGAATCCCACCGCCGATGAATACCTTCGCTTGGGTAAAGAAAATCAAGTTCAACAACCTGAAATAAACGCAGAACATCAGTAAGTTATAAGTGCTTCTACCATATTAAACATTGGCATGCAACATCGGTAATTCCAAGATGACCTGGTCAGAAAATCCTGCACCGCGAGACATAACCACGCCCCATCTACTGCCAGAGGTGGCCATAGCAGTGACATAGAAACCCTCTCTCCACTTTTTATTGATCCACTTAAAAGGAAATGAATCGCTGACTTTGTAAGATTGCTGCAAATACTGTGTCCCTGCACACAATATATAATTTATAGTCAATTACAATGAATTTAAAAACTCAAATGCATACAGAACCAAGAAGTAAAATATCTTAGACTAACCCTTTGACATGACTACTAAGGAACTTCCATTTGTAGCTCCAGCTATTGCACTGATGTAATAGTTCTTTTCCCACTGCTCCATTATCCATTCCTGCACAGACAGCCAAACAACAAATTAGTTACTATATCCTAAAAAAACCTATTTTACACGATAGTAAATTTTATTAAGGGATACAACAGTGTGACAGTGCAGAAGAGTAGACAACAAATTGATAAATAAAAAAGAGTATGTACCTTATGAAGAAAAAAGGGCGAGAGTTCATAGACTTGTGCACTGAAACCAGTGCCAGCATCCATAATAAGGGCCCACAGATTTTGGCATGAAGCTACACTGCTAATAAACAAGCCATCCTCATTCCCTTTCTCAATGTGCTGCGCAAGCCTTGCATCTGCCACATTATAGTGATACCTACAATGGCAAGAAAAAGCAAAATTCTCATCATAATGATTCAAACTATTTGATCATTCTTAATTAAATTTAGGAAATAATGCAGACACTAAAAATGAAGGACACAAATTGCAACAGATAGGAAAAACTATAAACTCAGTAAAGCCTTATCCATTCCAATGAACAACAGACCCAAAAAGCAAAAAGAACTGATAATATCATTAAACCAACCCTAGCCAAATCTGCGAAGCAGCTAACAAATGACATGAAGCATGATTATACCTTTGCTTCATCGGTCGACGAGCGTTATAAACACTAATCCATTGTGTAGCTGGCATTCCCATCCGAATCTTCTTCTTCGGTTGTTCATCATCTTCATCCTCCATTGTTAGCCGACCTCTCTTATGACCAACTTGATAAATAAGCTTCACAAGTTTAGAAGTACAAGTTAGGTACACCAAAATCTTCCGTCATTCAAATTCAGTATATCTAATGATACCTTCAATGGCAAAACCACAATAACTACAAGATGAATAAACATAACCAATACCTTCTGTGCACCTTCTGTGTTAATTGGCCTGATATCTGGATTTGGACCAACAATCCCATCAAAGAGGGAAATGTATTTTGTGTAATTAGGTTCTTCATCAAACTTCAAGTTCACAACATACTCAACGAACTGTCTAAAAGGCTGTGGACAGAAGCAACATAGAGCCTCTGGAGACGTTGCCATTTTTTTCTTGCAAACAAGGAATCCTTTATTATCTCCCTACAAAAATCATAACGTTAAAACATTATATGCAAGATCAAGCAAAACATCTATCCTTTCTCATTCCTTTTTTATATCCCCACAAAATACAAGCTCCTACAAAAGATAAGAAGGACCACTGACCTGGTATCCTTGCCAAGGCAAACGACCTCGAAGAAGAAAAATGAGTGTGTAAGCAAGTGATTCTAGATCATCTCTCCTACTCCCAGTTCTACCTAAATGGGCATGTACACTAGCATAACGCACAGTTCCTCTGCCAGACAGGAATAACCCTTTAAATTAAGAGAATAAAAATACCAGAAATAAAAAAAATTTCAAACCAACCATGACAAAATTATGGTCATACCTGAAAACATCTGGCCGTTGATCATATTCAACATGCAATCCAGTTGAACTATCTCGCCATTTAGTAGCTGATTGCCAAAATCAGGTCATAAATCTATAGTTACAAAACATTTTTGCAAAAAGAGCGCTTAACATAAGAAACAAAGTGATAAACAGTTTACCTAATCCAAGGTCAACAAGGAATAATCTCTTCTCATCAGTTGTTCCTGGGGGACCAAGCAGAAAATTTTCAGGCTTTACATCTCCATGCACATACCTGCCACAAATTGCGGTGAGCCTAATATGAGAATCCTATATTTTATGGTTTTGGTCATACAGATAACCATAGGAGTGTTTCATATACGTCACTGACTATGCAGACCAATGCACTCCGCCTCACAGAAAAATAAAATAAACAGTGGAACCTATGTGTATGAGTGGTGACAAGAAGTAAAAGACATGGTTAGTAACACAAGAAACCTTACCCTCTGGAGTGCATCTTCTCCAATATGGATATTGCTTCAATGGCAATGCAGGCAACCATTTCAATGGACATCCTGTCATTAAAAACAGTATTAAATTAAGCAACCAAGAAACGAGATGACATAGTACTTTAACAGGGAAAGGCTAAATGAATATGCATCAATTTTGAGAGAACTTACGTATGTGAGTTATTATTCCAAACATCCCACAAGCTTGGTCCCAGCATATCCATGACCTGCAACAATTAAGGTTTTTCATAAATCCTTGTACAAACAAGCAGAAGCAGATTAAAAAAAAAATCAAAACAGAGTTCAAAAGATAACATACCATGACATAATAATCACCTTGCCGGCCCTTGAAGTGTACTCGAGGGACACCATGACTACCACCAAGGGTGCTGTTAAAGTCACAAAAAAGGTTAACAGTCTATAAAAAATAGAAAACCAACAATCATAATAAAACATAAGCAAATATTACTTTACTCACTTGTATACTTGCCACTCATATGGCGGTCCATAGTTGCATCCTTTACTACTTCTGTGTTCAAATTTCAACGCAACCTAGAATGCAGAGATCATTCAATGAATAAGTAGGTACAACACGAAAGATAAAAAACAAAATTCACAGAATAAAAAATCAGATACTAAATGCTATACCTCCACAGCTCCTGGGCCGGTAGATCTATCATTTGTATTTACAGGAGACACACGACGACCAACATATACTTGCCCAAAACCACCCTTGCCCAGCTTTCGGTCCAGTCTATACATTGGGGAACCCCCAACTGAAATCTGTGAGAACCAAGCAATTAAATTCATTTTTCAGAGATACAAGAGAAAAAGAAAGTGTCATGATACTATTACAATAAGAGACTACATTTATCCAAATATAATTCAATTGACAAAATTATATATAAAGCTTCACAACTGCCCTTACAACTGGTCTTTAACTCCATATAGAATAAACTACACAATTCCCAATCAAATGTCAAACCAAAACCTGTGCTGATCAAAATATTGGAAGGAAGAGGGAAAATAATAAACTAAGAAAGCCTTATTGCCGGATAAAAAAATAATACAGAGAAATTTTTTGAGCTTTAACTAAGCACCCTATTCAACATGAGAAACCTCATTTTCATAGAGAGGCCAACAAGGCTAATTAGGTCATTTCATACAAAAAATATGTTAACTCAATCAATAAATTAGTGGAGACCAAGTCAGCCGATAAATATGAACATCAACTCATGAAATTCTTAATATGAATACTGCAATGCCTGCGGTATAACACTGACAAAAAACAACTTTTAAGTGCCACAATTACTTTATTGTCATTATTGATGATTAAATTCTCGAAATTCACTTAAATTCAGGCCATCTTAGAAAGCAACAAGAGAAGACAAATACACAGGCGAAACACGAGAAAAGCGCCATGCCACAAGGCGACCAAATTGAAAAAAGTCAAGTTTATAAATGAATATCATAAACCGTTTTGTGAACCATTGATGTCCTATAAATTAGGTCAGACCAAGTAGTTATAAGCTACAGTAACGACCAAAAAAAAAAAAAAAAAACCTTCAAATAGCAGTACGACATCTAACTACAGAAATACATATTAGTTATGGCAGTTTAGAATATTGCATATTCTGGGTATATCAAGATAGCATATATTCTCAGTGCATCAAGATAGTGTCCATATTAAATATATGACGAAAGATCCTCATTTTATACCAAATAAGTTAACATAACGTACATAAAACTAACACGTGCAAACCATCTCACACTGCAATCACAACCAAATCTAACTTTCCCCCAATAACAGCCTTTGTTTAATTAAAATTACTCCGTCCTCAAAACCAACAGTCAAAACACTAATTACTCCCCGTCCCAAACTTGACTTTAAAACTGGTACATCATACATAACATAAATCAAACCCACCAACAAATTCAATTCATAAACCAATCCAAACAACCACCGTACATCTGTTACTGTAAAAAAAATCAAATTTATAACAAAAAGGCCTAAAAACCAAAATTATTAAAAAAAGAAAAAAAAGAAAAGAAAAGAACAGAAAGAAATTGTTACTTTTTCAGGAAGAGGCGCCGTGCTTCCCTCATCTTCGCCCCCCGCCACGGCCTTATCAATACTTCGACCACCACTGTCAAACTCATCCATATTCTTCTCCCCAACTTCCTCCTCCGCTTTCTCCGCCTCTTTCACCTCCGCTACCACCACTACTTTCTCATCAACCTTAACCTTCTCCTTATTGTTATTATTACTCTTCGGCACTCCAACCGGCAATGGCACTGCCGCAGCCGCAGCCGCGCGTCTCCGCCTCGTTCGTGTCGCAATCGCCTCTCCCGATCCCTCGACTATATTCCTATTCCCCTCCCGCCGATCCTCCGCCGTCTCTTCCGCCTTCGCTGCTGCTGCTGCCCGGCCTCTGCGCACTCCGCTACGCAGCACCGGCATCGTTCATCCTTCAATTATTCTCATCACAATTTAAAAAGACCCTAACAACACTAATCTTTCCTCACAATCACTCGCAACAACAAAAAAGACTCTTAATTTCAGCAAGATTTCTAACGGCGAATCAGCCAGATGTTTCAATTTTGGATTTTGATCGCAAATTTGAAGACTTTGGTTGTCACTCTGTGACGAAATTAGGGTTTTGAAATTTGGGGATCTATTAAGTAAGAATCTAATGAAAGAGAGAGAGAGTGTGGAGAGAGCAGAAGAATACTTTTCAATGAAGAGAAGTAAGAAATTTTTATTTATAATTTTTTGTGTTTTCAGAAATTTAAATTATAGCGTGGAACGATCTGGAACGTTAATTGGGACAAGATGGACGGTGATGGGAATTTTTATAAATTGATATGAATTTACGAAAAATGAAGGGTGTGAAATTACTAAAAGGGGGTTTGAGTTGTACTTGCGCTGACAGAAAGGACAAAGCCACGAAGCGGTGACACAAAGTAGAAAGTAAAATAACTGTGATGCTTTGATAGATGATGGTGCATGGAGCTTGTTGTGAGGTTGCGTGAATCTAAGCCGTTGGATCAGGGAATATACACAAATTCTCAAGTGCAGACATCCGAACAAAATAATCATTTTAGTGTATTGATTTTTTTGTCTATTTTACATAAAAATAATCAAAATATGTTGACTCTTTATGGTTTCATTGACTAATATATAAAATTTTTCAAGTGTGAACTTCCCATGGTACCATACAAACTAAAAACCCGTCGTTGATTTTACAAAATGCAAAAATTAAAGTCAATCAACTAGACAAAAACCTTTGATTTGTACATTAAAACTTTGTATAATATGTATAACGTTGGTGACTTTGAGTGTCGCGAGCGAATGAACTACGGATAGGGGTGAGCAAATTTCTAAGGTGAAACTGAAACCAATGGGTACTTGAGATGTCGGTTTCAATTCCAAATTGATAGAACTGGCACTAAGTGAGCCCAGGTTTGGTTTCACTGTTTTAGGAACTGAACCCGAAACCGAGGTCTAGGTATCCGAGGTGGAACTAACAGGTATCTGAGGTATATTTGTAATTTCTGTATACAATTGGGAGTGTATTTGTAATTTTTATAGGTTATATTTGTCATTTTTGCGAACATAAGGGGTATATTTGTAATTTTGTGTGAACAATGTCCAATACCCCGTCCTTGAACTGAAACCTGTTCCAAGCATTTAGGAATCAAAACCGACTGAGTCTAGTTCTGGTTCCTAAATTCTAGGAACCATCAGGTCTAGTTCAGGTTCCTAAATCCTAGGAACCGTCGGGTTCGGATCCAGTTTGAAGGAATTGGGTCGGGTACTAGGACCCACTCACCCCTATGAACTAAGGTGTACCAAGGTGTATAAGCTTGCATGTTTTCAAGAGTATCTTTGTATAAGAATGTTGGCATACATATATAATGGTAAGTGAAAGTATGAAAAAACTTTATAAATTGGATTTATACCTTTAAAGGAAGAATGGTTGCTGATCATTAAATACTTCTTAAAGCCTATATTGAAATTGTTGAATTTTTTTGTAGAAGAAGTTAGGTTTTGAAGGAGCAGGGCCTAATTGACAAGAGAATAGGATTAGGATTCCTAATGCTCTTGTTTACTTATTAGAATTGAGTAAAGAATTGGAATCTCATGGATAATCTATTTCATAAAAGCATAGGTTAAGGATTCCACCAAATTCTTAAGATAGGGAATCCAGAGAATTTGTTGAGTCACGTGGGTATATTTTAGGAGTATTCAAAAGAACCGATTGGAATGGGAACCAGCAGGTACCGGGGTTTGGTTCCGATTCCTACCCAAAACCGGTCGTCAATGGGTAGGTTCTGGTTCCAAATTTTTGGAACCGTTACTGTGCGGTTCCGATTCCTATAGTTAGGAACCGAGACTAATATAAATTAAAATTAAAAAGTAGGGGGGTTAATAAAAATTTTTGTAGAAAAAGTAATGTGAATACATTTATATTTCATAACATTTAAAGTAAGTTGGTTTGACTTTTGAGAATCTACCTTTACAAAGTAATGAAGTTTGTAATTTTGAATTTTGAATTTTGAATTTTATTTTTGTTAACAAGTGTCGGGGGGGTATTTGTAAGTTTTTAAGGGTTTTTTTGCCATTTTCAAAACTTTTGGGGGATAATGAATTTTACAGGGTACCCAGAACCGTAACCTATAACAATTGTTATAGGTTCCGGTTCTGGGTATTTGTAAGTTTTTAAGGGTTTTTTTGCTATTTTTAAAACTTTTGGGGGATAATGAATTTTACAGGGTACCCAGAACCGTCTGTTCCAGTTTCAATTTCGGTTCCTTCAAAAAATGCAGGTACTCGGAACCGAACAGCCCTAGTTTATTTGATTAAGTCTCTTTGTTTACATTATGAGTCTATTGTTTTGACCGAGTCCACTAGAGTCTGTTATTAGTGGAATAATGCTTAAATTGATACTGTTACAAGTCCTAGTCTTTAGGCACTTATGTAGGAGTTAGTGGCTAGATATTTTCTTTATACATATAGCCGTTTGGCATTTAGCTCTATAAATAGAGCAGTTTGCTTTTGAGTCATTGTAATTTGTAGTGAAGCAATAAATAAATCTTGTCTTTTGTCTCAAAAACTATTCGTCTCTTTCTCTTATTTTGTCAACATTTGGTATCAGAGCCAAGTTAAAACAAAAAGATAGTGTGAGGAGTTTGACAAAAAGTGAGAGAAGAAAGAACAAAGTGTGGTGTTTGCTAGTGAGGTTGAGAGAACAAAAAAAAAAAGGGCGAGTTTTGTGAGAACGAAAGGACGTATTGCAGCAGCTTTATTTCTTTTCTCCTTCACTTTGTTTTATTTTTTGTAGCAGTGAACGATGGCCACCGAAAACTTTGTTCAACCGTCTATTCCTCGCTTTGATGGTCATTATGATCATTGGAGCATGTTAATGGAGAACTTTCTAAGATCTAAGGAGTATTGGCACATCGTCTCTAAAGGAATTACGGTACCAACAGATAGTATGACAATGACACAAGCACAAAGAACGGAGCTAGGAGGGTGGCAGTTGAAAGATCTCAAGGCAAAGAATTATCTTTTCCAAGTAATTGATCGCTCAATCTTGGAAACCATTCTTTGCAAAGACACTTCGAAACATATTTGGGATTCCATGAAGAAGAAGTATAAAGGTTCTGCAAGGGCAAAGAGTCAATAGCTTCAAGCACTTCGTACGGAGTTCCAAACACTTCGAATGAAGTCGGGAGAATCAATTACAGATTATTTCTCTCGAACAATGGCGATCGTGAACAAGATGCGGATCCACGGGGACAAGACAGAAGACGTTACCATAGTAGAGAAGATTCTTCGATTCATGACACCAAAATTTAATTTTGTTGTTTGTTCCATAGAAGAATCTCATGATATTGATGAACTTTCAATTGACGAATTACAAAGTTCTTTGTTGGTTCATGAGCACAATTTTAACCAGCAGGAGAAAGAGTAGCAAGCTTTGAAGGCCTCAACAGAAAATCACTTGGCGACAAGAGGAGACAGAGGACGAGGTAGAGGTCTAGGCAGAGGCAAAGGAAACAATGATCGTGGAAATCAACAACAACACCAATACCAACACCAACACCAAGACAACTAATTTCAAGGAAGAGGAAGAAGACGAGGTGTCAACCACTCGACTACATATAAATTGAGGTTAGCAGACAAGCCCAATGTGGGCTGCTACAGATGTCATAGGCACAGCCACTACAAGTCTGAATGTCGAACTAATCTGAATAGACAAGGTGAAGAAAGAACTAACTTTGCAGAAAAAGAAGAAGAGGTGTCTTTTTTGATGGTGTGTCACGTAAAGGAAGAAACTCAACCAAACATGTGGTATTTAGACACTGGCTGCAGCAACCACATGTGTGGAGATAAGAAGGCGTTCTTTAACCTAAATGAATCTTTTCGCAACACCGTTAAGTTTGGTGACAACTCCACGGTTTCTGTTATAGGAAAAGGAAGGGTAACTATTCAAACTAAGGAAAATTCCACCCACATTATCTCTAATGTTCTTTTTGTCCCAGATCTAAAGACTAACTTGCTTAGTGTGGGTCAACTGCAAGAGAAGGGGTACGAGATTTCTATCAAAGATGGAGTATGTCAAATTCAAGATGCAAAATGAGGCTTAATTGCTCAAGTTAACATGACAACAAATCGTAGGTTCTCACTTTATCTCCACAACACCACTCATTCATGCTTCTCAACAAAACTGAACAATGCAGCATGGCTATGGCATTTTCGCTATGGTCACCTAAGTTTTGGTGGATTGAAGACTCTACAGCAGAAAAATATAGTGACTGGTCTTCCTCAAATTATTGCTCCATCTGAAGTTTGAGAAGAATGTGTTGTTAGCAAACAACACCGTAATCAATTTCTGTAAGGAAAATCATGGAGAGCAAAGAAGCAATTGGAGCTGGTTCATTCTGACCTTTGCGAGCCAATAAATCCACCTTCCAATGGAGGTAAAAGATACATGATCACCTTCATTGATGATTTTAGCCGAAAAACATGGGTGTATTTTTTAGGAAAAGTCTGAAGCTTTTACAGCTTTTAAAAGCTACAAAGTTCTTGTTGCAAAAGAAGTTGGCAGCCAAATAAAAGTTCTTCATACTGATCGTGGTGGAGAATACAACTCATATGAATTTGCAAATTTCTGTGAGACTCATGGAATTCAAAAGCAACTTACATCAACTTACATGCCGCAGTAGAATGACATTGCAGAAAGGAAGAATCGTACAATCTTGAACATGGTGCGGTCAATCTTGGCAAGGAGTAGGATTCCAAGAAGTTTTTGGCCAGAAGTTGTCAATTAGAGTATTCATGTACTAAACAGAAGTCTCACCCTTGAAGTTCAAAATGTGACATCGCAAGAAGCTTGGAGTGGACGTAAACCATCTGTCGAGCATTTCACAATTTTCAGTTGTATAGCATATGCACATATTCCAGATCAAAAGAGAAGAAAACTTGATGACAAAGGAGAAAAATGCATTTTTCTTGGTGTTAGTGGGCAGTCAAAAGCGTACAAATTGTACAATCCTATCACTAAGAAAATTGTCGTTAGTCGTGACGTAATTTTTTATAAAGAAAGATTATGGACGTGGAAAGAAAACAATTTCAAGTAACAAATACTGGCCGACTTTGATGGAGAAAATGAAAGGCAATAGCCCGTGGAGAATGGACAACCATTGGAAAACGAGCAACAACCAATTGTAGAAGACCTTCTAAGCCCAGTTAGAGTTGATATTGCTAATGAACAACGACCTCAACGAGTTAAAAAAAGACTAGCATGGATGACTGATTATAAGGTACCTGGGATGATCCATTTGAAGACCCACTTACACATTTTGCTCTTTTTTCAGATTGTGATCCTGTAGCTTTCAAAGATGTTGTCAAGGAGTCAAAGTGGCGGCAGGCTATGGATGCAAAAATAACAGCCATTGAAAGAAACAACACTTAGGAGTTGACGGAGCTTCCAAAAGGGCAAAAGAGCATTGGTGTGAAGTGGGTATACAAGACGAAACTGAAGGAGAATGGAGAAATTGACAAGTACAAGGCATGCTTAGTCGCTAAGGGCTATAAGTAAGAGTTCGGCATCGAATACAAAGAAGTTTTCGCTCCAATTGCAAGACATGACACAATCAGACTAGTGATTGCATTGGCGACACAAAACTCATGGCCTATCTTCTAGTTGGATGTGAAATCAGCATTTTTACATGGCGCCTTGGAAGAACAAGTATCTATTGATCAACCTCCACGTTATGTGAAGCTTGGAAGTGAAAATAAGGTTTATAAACTCAAAAAAGCATTGTACGAGCTAAAACAAGCTCCACGCGCTTGGTATAGTCGTATAAATGCTTATTTTTCTAAAGAGGGATTTAACAAATGTCCTGTAAACCCCGCGTTATTATTCCGATGCCCTAAGGTATGAAATTTACCTTTTCAAGTAATTTTTTTTTAATGGAAGGGTAAAATGGTCAATTTACATGTATTTTGAGATGTGGCCATTATAAAGTGTAAGGGGTGATGTCATTGAAGAGAAATGAGGGTAGAATGGTCATAAAGTTGATTGATATGGTTAAATGGCGTAAACGCTAACCAAGGGTATAATGGTCTTTTTATAAAAATCCATATGATTTAAGTATCGATAAAAGTGCACCAAGGGTAAATTAGTCATTTACCTAATGGGATTGCTTAATTGTTAAGTGTTTTAAAGAAGTCAAATGACATTAAATGAGTGCTAATCATTATGTTGTGGTGGAAATGACTAAAACGCCCTCATATGAAAAATTTATGTCAAATAACCCTTATATCTAACTTTTATTGACCAATCATAATAGAGTACCAATGGAATAAATATTTACAAGGTTTTAAGAGAAAGGAGTCGGCCTTGTACACCCCAAATGCATCATCATCTTCTTCATCTCTCAAATCCACCATAAAAGCCACTAATCCAAGCATTTTATTCTAAAATTTTCATAGGATTTCAAGTTGATTTTCAAAGGAGATCACCATCCACACTTAAAGAAATTCAATTTTAGGGTTTAAGGTGAGTTTCAAAACCCTAGTTGTTCTGATCTTTTAGTTAAAAGAGAAATTCATAAGTGGTTATGTGTATAAGGTAGAAAGGGTGAACCTTTGAAGCTAAGAAGGAGTGTCTTTGTGCTTTGAATACTAAGGTAAGAAAAAAAATCTCCCTTATGACTACAATTGATAACATCTAGGGTTTATGGAACTTACATTTATTTATGTTAATATGAGTGTGATGCTATGTTTTGGTTATAGATTGTTTAAATGGGTGTGTTGATTGGTATATGTGTACATATGGAGGATGATTATGTCAATTAAGAGATTTGTAGTTGGACGATGTTTTGGCACTTTTTGGTTCTGTAAAAAAGGAGGTTTTTATGGCCTTTTATACTTAGAATGATATAGCAAATGATATGAATGTGCAAATGAAGGTGACATGATTAAAATGAATAGAATTCAGATTTGGCTTTTTAAGACTTATACTGTACATGCTTCACTGAATTGGTCATAACTGAAGTTATAGAAGTCCGATTGAGTTGATTCTTGAAGTATTAAAAATTTGAGAAATAGACCTAAAACTTTTATGTTTTAGCCAAAAATCAATTCGAATTGGAAGATAAGGGAAAAATTGCTTGAAAAGTGATGAACTATATGGCATCCACCTTCTTAATGGAAATTCTCATTTGTTTTTAATTCTAATAAACCCCTGAATAATCTTACTATTGAAATTCCTTGTATTGTATGAGAAATTGAATTAATTAAGGAATGTAGTAGGAGAATATTCATGTCATAGAGTTTTGCTAAATTGATTGATGAGTTGTGCAATTGGCCAATGGTACATGTTAAATGAATGAATAGTATGATTGAGCATGAGAGATGTTGTTCCATATGTTTGCATTCATAATGATAATACATATAGCTTATTTAGTTGACTTATGAAAAAATTTATGAAATGTTAAAAAATGAATTCCATGAGTCTCTTGAGATATAAACCAAGATCAGAGGAATAAAATTCTTATGGAAACCATGAGTCTTTTGAGGTGACGACCAAGAACAAGGTAATGGTTCAAATGAATCTGATCGGATAACAAAGATTAATGAAAACATCAAGTATAAAGACAAAAGAAATAAGCATGCCATGTATATGAATATTTCATAAGTCATATATGTTCTATGTTATATTATGTATGGTTATGTTATGACTTATGTTTATGAGAAAAGTCCAAAGTGTATGATATGTTTTATGAACTTGTTTTGTCAAAGAATGAAGGTCATGTTTTGTAGATAGGTAAGGTCCTATGTAATATACTTGTATAATGAACCTTAATAATTTAGAAATGGCCATTTTCCCTTACTGAGCGATTAGCGCTCACCCCATGAAATGTTTTAAAATGTTTTGCAGGTAAAGATTAAGGCATGAAGCTGGGAGAGGATTTCGAGGGACGTTATGAGCCTGAAGGGGTGTTTTAATTATGACTATTGAATGGTTTTGCTAGTATTTAGTATAGTAATTATGTTTATATCTCATAATGCAATAAATATGTCCATGTTATAGTGGAGTATATATGTTTGTGCTAATAAAGGAAATCAAATTGCTAGTAAATTTTGTAAAAGTGTGTATGTTCTAGTAAGTACTACTATGGATTTCATAATTTACTCCAAGAAAGGAAACTATATTTTTTGACTTGTACAATGAACTTATTATAGTTTAGAAATTATATATATATATATATATATATTAAACTACAGGTTTATTCTTTAAATAGGATTTTAAATAAACTTCTTTCCTAGGCGTGTTTTTTTCAGGTTCTCAATGGCCAAGAGATACTTAGAAAATAGCCAGTTAGGGAGGGGTTTTACATGTCCATATGAGCATACACTTTGTACAAAACTGGAGATGGAGGAAAATTGCTCATTGTTTGCTTATATGTTGATGATCTTATTTTCACTGGAAATGATAGTGCCATGTTTGACAAATTTAAACAATCTATGATGGTTGAATTTGATATGTCTGATCTTGGAACGATGCATTATTTTTTGGGCATTGAAGTGGTGCAATCTGCAGATGGAATTTTTATTTCTCAAAAGAAGTATGTGCAAGACATTTTGGATAGGTTTCAAATGAAAAATTGCAATTATGTTAGCACAACTATTGAAGTTGGTTTGAAGCTTGTTCGAGATCCTGAAGGAAGGAAGATTGATAACACTCTTTACATGCAAATTGTAGGGAGATTGATGTATTTAACAGCTACGAGACCTGACATAATGCATGATGTAAGTCTTATTAGCAGATACATGGAATGCCCGAGGGAGATACATCTTTAGGGTTTAGGGAGGGGTTTTTTGTACAAAGTGTATGCTCATATGGACATGTAAAACCCCTCCTTAGCCGGCTATTTCCTAAGTATCCCTTAGCCATTAAGAACCTGGAAAAAGCACGCCTAGGAAAATTGCTCATTGTTTGCTTATATGTTGATGATCTTATTTTCACTGGAAATGATAGTGCCATGTTTGACAAATTTAAACAATCTATGATGGTTGAATTTGATATGTCTGATCTTGGAACGATGCATTATTTTTTGGGCATTGAAGTGGTGCAATCTGCAGATGGAATTTTTATTTCTCAAAAGAAGTTGTGCAAGACATTTGGATAGGTTTCAAATGAAAAATTGCAATTATGTTAGCACAACTACTGAAGTTGGTTTGAAGCTTGTTCGAGATCCTGAAGGAAGGAAGATTGATAGCACTCTTTACAAGCAAATTGTAGGGAGTTTGATGTATTTAACAGCTACGAGACCTGACATAATGCATGATGTAAGTCTTATTAGCAGATACATGGAATGCCCGAGGGAGATACATCTTTTAGCTGCAAAAAGAATATTTCGATACTTGCAAGAGATTGTTGGCTATGGGTTGTTTTACAAGAAAGGAGAAACGTCCGATTTAATTGGATTTACTGATAGCGATTATGCCAGAGATCAAGATGATAGAAAGAGCACTTCAGGTTATGTCTTTATGATAGGTTCAGGAGTTGTCTCATGGTCTTCAAAGAAATAACCAATTGTCACGCTATCAACAACTGAAGCCGAGTTCGTTATTGCAACTTCATGTGCTTGCCAAGCTATTTGGTTGAGAAAGTTCTTGAAGAGCTATATTTCAAGCAACAAGGACAGACCCCAATTAATTGTGACAGCAGTTCAGCAATTAAGCTCTCCACGAATCCTGTTTTACATGGGCGAAGTAAAAAATTAGATGTGAAGTATCACTATTTGAGAAATCTCACCAACGATGGAATCATTGATCTTACCTTTTGCAAAAGTGAAGACCAAGTTGCTGATATATTTACTAAACCCCTCAAAGTGCCTTTATTTCAGAAGCTATGGAAATTGCTCAGTGTACGCACTTTGGAATGACCAGTTTTAGGAATGATTTTTGTTACTAATGTTTTCTAAATTGACTGTTTGAAAATATTTCAATTTAAGGGAAGGAATATTGAGTCACGTGGGTTTATTTGATTAAGTCTCCTTGTTTACATTATGAGTCTATTGTTTTGATCGAGTCCATTGGAGTTTGTTATTAATGGAATAATGCTTAAATTGATACTGTTACAAGTCCTAGTCTTTGGGCACTTATGCCGAAGTTAGTGGCTAGATATTTTCTTTATGTATATAGCTATTTGGCATTTAGCTCTATAAATAGAGCAGTTTGCTTTTGAGTCATTATAATTTGCAGTAAAGCAATAAATAAATCTTGTCTTTTATCTCATAAACTATTTGTCTCTTTCTCTTATTTTGTCAACAGAATTCACTTTTGTTTTTGACCCTATTTTGAATTTAAATCTTTTATTTTTCTTTTAAAGATTCTTATTTCAACATTTAATATTTTATAATTTACTGATTATTAAGATGTGATTTTATAAATATTGACATTTGTTAAACAATTTATAGGACTTGGTCGTTGACCACCCTTTGACCATCATTGACTGGTGTTGACCTTCCATTAACCGATCATTGATCAGTAGTTGACCGGCCATTAAATTTTGATTCTTTAGTTAGAATAACTATTGTTAAAGAATATATATAATTTTTTTTTGTTATTTACATAAGTAGATTTTTTAATCTAAAATACAATAATAATTTTTAACTTTGTACATAATATTTTAATGGTGAGGGTATTTTTGTCTACATACAACACATTTGATTCAATTCCCTCAATATTTCATCTTATAAGTATAAAATAGAATCATAATACATTGATTCATTATTTGAATATGTATCCATTTCTATTTTTCTTTCATTTTCAATACAATTCCAATAAGTAAACATGGCCTGTTTCACATGTCTTCGAATTTATTTTCAGTTTGATTTTTAAAGCCTTGTCTTTATTTTTCCTCTGCCTTCTCTCTTTCTTTAAATTGATAACAAATATACTAAATCCACTGATTTTTAATCTAGGAAGGATCTAAAATCTTTAAATTTCTAAAATTGAAGAGTTTATTGGTACTAATTATAAATACAACATCCGCTGACAACAAGCCCGTCTAGCTCAGTTGGTAGAGCGCAAGGCTCTTAACCTTGTGGTCGTGGGTTCGAGCCCCACGGTGGGCGTAATATTTTTTTATTTTTGTCAAATTTGTTTCCACATGGGCTTTTTTTTTTGTGGGCTGATATTATTCTCTTTCTAATGTTCTTCTTCATTATGAGTTTTCTGTTTTGTGGGCTAACTTGATTTTTGATCTCCGTAGCCCTTTTGAGTCCATTTCTTCTTTGTCATAGTGGAATGACGGGCCTCTTCGTGGGCTTCAAATGCTCCAACAAAAGACTATAGTCGATTATCGACTCGATAACATTATCACCAATAATCATACAAATTACCGTAATTAGATTATTAAACCATTGAAGGCTAACCCTGGTTTTAAATGCTTGATTGATTCATTTGTTTATTTGATAAGTGGTAAGTGGGGATTAATATAAAATTAATTTCAAAGTCATCAAGCATCCTTTTCTCTTATTTCTTATACGAAAGAACCTAAAATGAGGGAGAGTAAAATTAAAGCATGAAAAAGAATGTCCCCTCTACATTAAATAAAAGAGTAAAAGACTAAATTGATGCAATTTATCAAGGAATGCTTTGTCTTCTCTCTATCTTAAATTATGATATTAAAATCACAAAGTACATTTTTTGTTTGGATTTGATTTTGAAACATATATTACCTAGATTTGAAGCAAACAATATATATATATCCATCCAAAAACCTAAATATTTTTATATCTTGCTTGTGGTGGATATATATATTGCCCAATCATCAAGCATTAAGTTGGTGGAGAACAAATCTTTTTATAACACAAACATATTCAAAAGTAGCCTAATCCATAAATTAAGACACATAATAACATTAATACTTTTGTTTAACATGAAAAAAATGAGGTCTATTATATATGGATCGCCAACCTTTGGTCTACAAATAAAAGATTTCAGCGTATCCATTTCGGAGGGTTGACATAGTTTGTGAATGATTCATAAATATGATAAGGTTTCTTTAAAACCTAAAAGGATTGAGAATTGTCACCTCTAACCCAAACAGTCATCTAACTAAACCTAATTCTCTTTATAATTCTTTTGGATGAGCATTAGCTTTAGGACTCCATATATGTTATAGCTTTACTGAGTAAACAATAACCTAGTATGCGTTTGGTTTAATATTTTTATCCCTGTTCTGGATCCTATTTTTCAAATAGCGTTTGGTACAATATTCTCAAAATATTACCCTATTTTTTTAATTACATTTTAACCCTATAAGGTTATTAATTTCACTAAATACCCCCTGAAAAAAAAGTTTAAAAAATTAACAAAAACACCCCCATCAACCCTCAACTTGTCGATTCCGGCAACCACCGCTGATAGCTGGACCAGATATCTGCCAAACTTCCACCTGTAAATGGTTCCGGAAGTTTCATCGCGGGCCTTTTCCGGCCGATTCCACCTACGGATCCGGCCGGAAAGGCCGCATCCGCCGCCAGCACGACCTAAAGAAATGGCCGCCGTTGACCGAAAACGACGGCCACATCTTTGGCAATGACCGACGGCCAAAGATGGCCGCTTGGCCTTTTCCTACCTTTCCTGACGCTAAAAACAAACGTAGAAATCGGCAGATCACCGCGATCTGCGTTAGCGGCGACCAAAAGAAATGGCCGTGTTGGCCAGCCACATCTTTAGGCGATCGGCGGCAGCTAAAGATGGCGTCGTTTGGCCTTTTCCAGGCCCTCGGCGGCGTAGCCGTAGATCGGCCTTTTAGGCCAGGATCCACCATGGATCTAGCCGGAAAAGGCCATAACGGCGTGTTACGGCACAGATCCAGATGTCATGCCGTAACTGTACGCCAGTTCCAGGTAGGTGGTGGAGGAATGGCGAATCACTATGAGATGGTGGGGGTGTTTTTGTCATTTTACATGTTAGGGTCTTTATTTAAATTAGTAAACCTAAGGGCTTTTTTATAAATTTTTAAAATTTACCTCGTAATACTCCCATATCCAATAACCCAATACAATCCCTAAAATCCTATCCAAAATACTAAACCAAACGCACCCCTAGTGATCTTAGTGGCCGAAAAAGCATATACAATGAAGGAACTTTAAAGTGCTTTTGACATGAAACATAATATATAATTGAAGCAAGAGAGAAAAGGCAAAGGCAAAACCACTTTTCTTCTTATTCAAACTTAATATTCTCTGTTTGCCTCCCAATAATTTGGCATTCACAAAACTTAATGGCTTAATCTTCCTTGACAACCAAGTGCATGATTTGATGTTTAGTTTATCCAAACTGTGTCAATTCTCTTAAACAAATTTGTATATTAAATTAATTGGAAAGATCTGTACTTGATTATGTGATTTAAGGACTCTTTAAGCTTTAATTAAGAGTCTCTCACTACTACATCTTAGAGACTAGATAGATTTTACAAGAATATATATATCTTCTAAAATTAAAAAAAATCTCATCGGTTCTATAAACGATGGGTTTGATCCCTCTCATTTACACCTACATGGTTAAAGGTAATTGTTTTCTATTTTCTGAATATTTCAGGATTAGTTAGGTTTTACAAGAATATAAATATCTTCTAAAAAGAAAAAAAAAATCCCATGGATTCTACAAACAATAGGTTCAATCTCTTTCATTTATACCTACATGGTTAAAGGTTATTGTTTTCTGTTTTCCAAATATTATAGGGTTCGGTGACGGCTCCAATTTCGAACTTGAGACTTCTGGATTGTTAAAAAAAAAGGAATATCTAAGGTAGATGTTAATGATTCTTTAAGATTTAATTAAGAGTCTTTGAGTATTGGATAATAGACTAGCCATATTTTACAAGAATATACATATCTTATATATTAAGAATCTTTGAATTAATTTAAAAATAAACAGAAGGATCTAATTTTATAATAAGGTACTTGAAGCACGGTCGATTCTTTGATGGTACTTGTCTTTGATAATTCACAAAAAAAAATATTGCATGGAATTCCCATAGAGAAGAGAGGACCAGATGTCGAAAACCCCATGGCTCAAGAAATCCAAGTTTGTCTTCATGCAGCCTGCCTAGACAGCTTTCAAAGATGAATTAATTCAACAAAATTAAATTAAAGCTTGAGTTGTGGCTAAAATTAGTGAATAAGTCTAAATGAAGAGTTCAATTATTGAGCACTATTTCCTCTTTCTTTGGCAGCATTTTCTTTCTTTTCTTTATTTGTTTCACCCACTCTTGCTTTTGTTGTCGTTTTCAAGACTTGCTTTTTGAAATATCTAAAATCTACCATTGTTGTTTCTATATGAAAACTTCAAAACCTAATTTCTATTTGAGAACCCCATTTCAACTTTTGCATGCTTCCCATGCATATATAATTCCATCCATACAATTATAATTTTATTTGATATAAAATTTGCACTTAAAAACGAAACAGTGGTATTGATGAAATCACCTATAAATTAAACCTATATGTGTGCATAGGCATGCATGTATGTCCATACAAGCATCCATGTATTATGATTTGGAAGTAAGTGAATTGCTTTTGAAATGAATATGATAATTATAACTTTAGTTGAAGCTCTTTTTGTTAGTGGAGAAGATACAGATTGAAGAAAGCTTGGCATGAAAGAAATTGAACTTTTGAAACAAAAGCCTTCTCCTTTTGCCAACCTTCCCCACCACTTCCTTCCACTTAATTACCTTCCAAACTATAATTTAAGAGTTCATGGTTTTTTCCAAGCAATCTATATTCAGCAAGTGTAGGGCACCATGTTTTTGTGCTCTTTATGCTTTTTAATTAGAGAGAAATACTTTATCTGCCATAAGGTTTTGGTCAACTATGGTCTAGGTTAACCACCCTTGAGTGGCCGGGTGAAACAATATAGATTCTTAGGTGTATTATTCAAGATATCTTGAGTTCGATTCCCCTCGGTTGCTAATAAGGTTGATCATTGGAAGGTTTACTCGGTTGTTAACTTCAGGACCTTGAGGGATTAGTCGAAGTGTGCATAAACTGACCCGGACAATCCTGATCACAAAAAAAAAAAAAAAAAAAAAAGTATGATCTAGGCTTTGTGTTTTAAAATAATAGGATCTACTCTCTTGAATTTAGCAAATGTTTACACAATTGGTTAATTGGTAGAAATTTTTGTTTAAAAATTAGAATACTCCTTATTCCATGTTGTCTCAGTTTTAAAAGCCTAGATCACCAACTTTGTATGTTAATTAATAGATAATATGTTTGATATAGATGCAAAGTATATTAATTTTAAACATGTAATTCATGAAAATTTATACAAAGAATTAACCGTGATTATCATGTGTATTGCATATTAATAACGAAAACTCACATGGTTAAAGACGAAGGCGTGCTATAGTGGCTAGGGACCATGTCCACTTTTAATTAATTTTTTCCTCGTAGGTCTCTTTGTATAAAGTTTTAGCTTGTAAAAAGAATTTTTTCCATTGATTGAATTTTTTATACTTTTAGATTAATTAATATATAATCAATTTTGTTAACATCATATTTAACGTTATTAATTAAGTATTCACTAATTAGGCCAAAATATTAGACCTACCCCTTGTGGAATATAAGTAAGAGTTTAACTTAAATTTCCTCACATATTAAAATGATACCGTGATAGTCAGCACTGAGTGGTCGACTGATCAATTATGATTCTTAGAAACTTACTCAATCGTTAACTTTAGGGTTTTATAAGATTAGTTGAGATATACGCATGCTGACCTCGATACTCTTGGTTAAAAAAAAAAAAAAAAATTGATACCGTGATAAATTTTTTTTATGTTCAGTAACTATTTGACCCAAAAAGCATATATTAAGTATTATTATAAAAATTAATATTTAACTCTTAACAAACTTAACCCTAGGTCTACAGCATAAGTTCTTGATTATATACATATGGGATTAATCTCTTGAATATCTTTAGGGATCCATCCTAGTCCTAGAATTTGAACTTGGATACTCCAAGATCTAAAGTTTAAGAATAATCACTCTTAAGTTCGAGATTTCTCTAATTAATTAATCAGTATAATATTGTTACATGATGGGACCTTCAACCTTGTTATTAAAATCCAAAAATTGGCCGGTAACAAGAACAAAATTTATGGGTCCATCCCCCATGAAAAAAAATCTTGTACAGCAGTTCAACTAATTAAAATTATTGGAAAAAAATCAAAATTTTGTACGTCAAAAAGCAGCTTTTCTTATTTGCATGTAATTAGTTTAACTTTTAGTAGAAATTTTGGTTCCTTAAAGGTTCATGTTAGAGTCATTTGGACTAAGTCAATTATATTAATTTTAATTAATTAATATTATATAATAATATAGGTCGGTAATAATTTATCATATATGTATTATACACATAGAAAATCTTTCAAGTTGATTAATTTTATTAAGTAATGGTGAAAAAAGAAATAGTAATTCTAATTGTTAGACGGAAACATCCTTAATTAATTATATGATTTTGACTGGTCAATTACTTCCAAGTAGAAAGTGACAACAAAGTGTACAAAAATATCAATAGAGCCGACATGAAATGTTAATAAGTTATAAACAAACTTATATAAAATGATTGAAGACGTCCAATTATTGAATACAAATTATTAAGTGTATGTTCTTGTATAATCTTCAATTAAATCAATTCAAACACGGATTCTCAAAGATAAACACAATCAAATTAAAATTTGAACAAACATAAGTATCTTGTCCCGATTATATACTCTACCATTTTTTTTTTTTTTTTTTGAATAAATAATATAACTAATTAAGATCATATATGTTGTGCAGTCTTTTGGACAATCGAATTCGTGCCACTTGTCCTCTACATCATTTTGGGATCTAATTATCAGGCTCGCCCCATTTGTCATCCCACAACAGATGACTTCACCAACAAGCTCATCAGTATTAAACATAAGTGTTCAGACCTAAACATGAGAGGCTTGATTCAGATCCAGATTACGGGGATTATGTGTGTAATCCACCTCGTAACAACAACTTTTAACCATTGTTAGATAGTGTATAAAAGGGAGAAGCTACCACCGTTTTGGGAGATCGATTATTCACACAAAGAACATGAAATCACTTGGAGAGAATTTAACCTCGTTTTTATGTGTTTTTTCTTGTAATCACTTTGTGTGTAACGTAAATAGAAAGCAATAATATAGTAATGGATATAGGTTTGATTCTAACTGGTCGAACCATTTTAAAAATCGTTTTTTTTTTTTTTTTTTTGGCTTTTCATTATCCTTCTCTAGTCGGTTCTTAGATGGTTTTTTTAAACCACGCACACATTCTATCCAAATCCCGTCAAGGTCGATTAAACACTATTAGTTGTTGCATTTTTGCATAACAACAATATTTAAAAGTATATATTAATTTGATCTTTTATATAATATTTTTGCCAAATCTTCAATAATATAGTAGAATTCAGTCACCATTTAATTATTGACGATAATATCAGCTAAACCTAAATGTTTTTGTGTTCTCATGTAATTAATCTATAGTATTTTCGCTTCTAACTTCAAAATAATAACAGCATACAGTATATTGATTTGATGTGTATAATATAATGTTGCCAAATCTTCAAGAATATCGTAGAATTCAATGATTAGCTGCTAATTGATTGATCAAGAAAAAGATTAATGACAATTAATTATCAAATCTAATAGAGCTTAATTCCACGTGAAGCATGTCAAAGAGAGAAGCTAGGCCAAGGTAAGTTGAAAATGTGACATCTGTGCTGCAATTTCACTTTCATGTCCACACCTAACATATTACCTAAACCTTTTGGCCTTATAAGTGCAGAGCAGAGCCACCAATTTCATCATGCATTATAAAAGAAAAAATTGAAAATAAAAAGTTAAAAACCACTTCTGGTTATTAATAATCAAACATCAATCTTTGCCCACAAGAAATCACATTCCAGAATCCAGCTCATCTTTTCTCCATTATTCTATTATTGTTTTAGAATTATTGTTATCGGAACTTTGTGTTTCCGTTGCGGTCAATGTTTTTGGTTCATTCAAATCAAGTAATCAATTACCACTTTTCTCTAATTTATTATATATATAATATATATGAACATCATTTTTTTTAACGGGATATAGGAAATTGGAAAATAAAAAGTTAAAAACCCATGGTTATTAATAATCAAACATCAATCTTTGCCCCTAAAAATCCACATTCCAGAATAAACTATCTTTTCTCATTATTCTATTATTGTTTTAGAATTATTGTTATCGGAACACATGTTTCCGTTGCAGATAATATTTTGGTTCATTCAAATCAAGTAATCAATTTTTTTCTCTAATTTTATTATATATATATATAGACATCATTTTTTTTTTTTTAACCAGGATATCCGGGTTAATTTACACGTACCTCAATTAATTTTCTAGGATATTGAAACTACTAATCGGATAAGAACTTCAGTAGCTATCCCTATTAGCAATCGAGGAAGGACTCGTATTCATGACCTCTTGAATAATATACCCAAGAGTCTTTATTGAACCACTCGGCTACTTAGAGGTAGTTAGATGCCTATAAATTTGCTTTCTCTATTAAAAAAATACAACAAAGAATACTACACTACTTATTTAAAAAACCTTTAAAATCCATACTTGTATTCCTGTAGACAAAATTTAAAATATATTTATACCAGGTATTTTATTGAAATTTTATCTTTTAAATTCTATAGACAAAATTTAAAACATATTTATACCAGATATTTTATTGAAATTTTATCTTTTAAATTCTATAGACAAAATTTAAAACATATTTATAGCAGATATTTCATTGAAATTTTATCTTTTAAATTCTATAGACAAAATTTAAAACATATTTATAGCAGATATTTCATTGAAATTATATCTTTTAAACTCCATAGACAAAATTTTCAATATATTTATGACGTAATGAGTAGCGTGATAAAACAAGGCTAGCACTCGACTACGTCTTTAGAACTGATAACACAAGTCTCAATCCAGAAACTTAAAGCTTAAAATCGAAAAAGTCAACTTTGAATAATTTATTGAATCCTCTCCAAAACGAAAAATAGGTTTATACAGGGTGACAACCAACCCTAATAAGACTCCTAATAATAACAGAAAACAAAAACTAAATCAATTAAAACAAGAAAATTAGAAATAAAATAGGAAAAAACGCATAATTAACTAAAACAGCCTCGAAACATGCCAAAATAATGGATTTTGACCTCAAAAATGACCTCCAACCAGCTAAAGCAATTGCCACGTCGACGGGCTCGACATAAACTTTCCAACGGTATCTTACAAACCCCGTAACTCTTTCCGGATCAAAAGCTATGACCATTTGAATATAGCATACTCATTTAGGCTCTTTAAACTTTACGCACGGACTTTTGACGTTTAATCCACTCGATGAATTCATCCGCTAGATGTTCTACGTCAATTTATACCAGATATTTTATTGAAATTTTATTTTTTAAAATCTATAACGTCTGCAGCTAAAAATATCTGTGTTTGTATATATTATAATACCGAAGAAGAGATTCAAGTTGATGCATTTTTATTGTTTAAAAGTGTTTTTATGTATAGAAATCGCAAACATGAGTATTTTCATATATTAAGCTGTACCACTTGTTGTGCTACAGTGGAGTCCAGTTTGTCAAACGATAGTTTTTCACATATAAAAAGCCGGAGAAGAATGAAAAAGAATGTAAAGAAAAGTAGGGTTAGCTCACCATAAAGACAGTTGTTTTCTTCAGGATTTGCTTTTGCAGCAGCCAATTTTAGCTTAGATATAGATTACCTAATCCACAGTGTATAAAAACATATTAATTTGACGATCAATTTGTACTTAGCTGTGTCGGTCTTCTCGGTTGCACATTCCGAAAACTTTTGCTTCTTAACAAAAGCTAGTTAGTCCAAGTAAACTTTGATGTCAACTTCATTATTTTAATTATCAAATCTTGATCATTTCAATCATTCAACTCTGGCTATTTCAAGATATATATATCTCCATTGATCTCCTTGACTTTAAATATGTTACGTTCTTTGAAGAAAATTAGTCATCGTTTGTTTATTTAGTTAAAACTCGATTAATTAACACATGTCAATACCCCATTTATAGAGTTTTCCAAACTCAAAATGACACAATTAAATAAACGTCAGAAGTTGATTAGTTAACTTCTGGGATCAAGATCCTTTTCTGATACGAGCTGTGATTGATGTTTTTGGGTTATTTTCTTCTTAATTAACTTAAAATTTTAAAACTAATTAAAGCTGATGAAGGGCCTCCATCATTGACTCTCCAATGTGCGTAAGTCGCCGGATGAAGCTTTTGTATGAAAGATTAAAACTCTTTACAACCTTTAAAATCACTTTAGGTTCCAATAGGTATTCGAGTTTGGGTTGTGACTATGATTTCAATCATCAAAAGCACCCAATTGCATCCAACCTTAATATGAGGAAGTTTCCTTCATGTAGAATTTCGAAAATAAAATACTCAAAAGGAGAAAAATTAAAAAAGAAAAAGTGGAAAAAGGCTTATAGTATTTTGAGGAGTCACTGGGGGGGACTGGGGCCAGCTATTTGGGGTTTACTTTAATTAAACTTAGTGGAATCACATCAAGACTCGAAAAAAAAATCTACCAAATTTAGTGGAATCAAAGTGCTGTTTAGTCTGTAAATTAAACCCCATTTCCCACATTCAATTATATTAATTCATCTTGGTTTTGTATTATGTACATGTGTAACCCTTCAATTTTTCATCTCCAAGAAACAGTGCAATTATATATGCAAGAGGAAAATGATATCAAAAAGTAATACTGAATATATTTCAATTACTTTTAATCATCATTGAGTGACCTAATGATAAAACAGTAGAGGAGAATTTTACATGGTTTTCCAAATTCAAGTTCCCTTGATGGTAAAAGAGCAAGAGGAGGACCATCTCTCAAGTTCAAGTCTCCTTGAAGGTAAAATAACAAAAAGGAGATTTAACATGGTCTCTTGAATTCGAGTCCCTACAATTGCTAATAGGGGTGATCATTAGAATTCTTATCCAACCGATAGTTATAAGGTCTTAAAGGATTAGTTAAGATACAGATAAGTTAGCTTAGACATCCCCTCCAGCCATTAAAAAAGAATTCAACACGTATGCTCATTAACTTCAACATAGTTTAACGTTTGTAAAAACTCAAAAAAGTTTATATCGGTATATGAATCTAATTCAAAAGATTTAAAGGTAAAGTTGCTAAAAATTCTTAACCCAAAACCTCAAAAAAACCTTTTCCAAGCTAGCTTCCCAAGAAGAATGAGGAAAACTCATTACTTAGGTTTGACTTTGTGTGTGAGAGATGCAAGGTATCCAAAGAACAAAGATACCCTAAGTTAAGATTTGAATAAATTTATAACGGGATTTGGGTCAAGAAAAGAATATTAGGGTTCTAAATTTTTTAGTTTCTCAACACTTAATTGAAATCAAACAAAACTTGAAAAAGGAGAATTATGCATTGAAATTGATCCCTCTAGTGTACACATCTCTTATAATTTGCTTACAATAACATTCTCCAAGACCCAGAAGATTAAAACATTAAAAGTTTATACAAACTTTTAATTATTTTCATTTACACTAATAAACAACATAAACAAAATTAACTTAATAATTAAAAAAAAAAAAAAGAAGAAGAAGAAGAACAGAAACCCTATTCAACACTCAGCCGTGGACAATTTCTTCTGCTTCTCCAACTCCTTGTAAAACTTCTGTATAAACTCTTCAGCTGCTTTGTCAACATACCCATTATCTTCATCAACATCTCTCAACGGGAAGGGAGAGTCCGTTATTCTCAACGGCCTCACAAACGGGCTCCGTCCGAAACCTGGCAACGCCGGGGAAGCCTCCACCAACATGTCATTATTGTTGAGCATCTCGAGAACCACCTTGACGGTGTTGACGTCGTCGTCGTCAGTAGGCGGCGCGTGGGCGCACCCGAAGAAATGGTGGTAGTTGCTCTTCCTCTTGTTGAGGTGGAAAGGGAAGGTGTAGTTGGGGGTGTTGCTGCAGCTGAACTCATACTCATTTGGGGGTACCACGTAGGAGGAGACGTGGTGGTTGTGGTGGCTGTGATGGTGGAGGAGATTGCTGAGGGCTTTCCCGGCAATCTTGCCGCGTTTGAGCATCATGTTGAGATCAACCATGAGCTTCCTTTTGGATAGGCCTTTTCTCACCATGAAGAACATTACACGTACTATGCTCCACATTCTTTTGGCTAATACTGGTAGATTTTGTTGTTGCTCCATTTTCTTTTTAATCTGTTTTTGTTTTTCTTGTTTTTGTTTTTTGATTTGAGAGAGTGAGAGAGAGAGGGAGAGAGAGAGGAAAGAGAAGATAGTTGATTGGGTTAAGAAAAAGAGAAGGGAGAAGGGAGTATTTAAAGGGGAGGGGGAGGAAGAAGGCAAAGATGGTGGTGTGCTTTAAACTTTAGCTACAATTTCTTGTGGGCATGCATGGATTTTTTTATCATTTATTTTATTTGGTACAATCATGCATGGTTGGATATTATATGGTGTGTGCAATTTTACACCTATAGTATAAATTCTTTTTGTGACACTATAATATTGATATTCATTTACCTGCAAGTTCGGTGGCATCATTTTTTTTAACACAAATTATCATAAATTTATGAACCATTAGATTAAGACATTTTAGATGGTTTTAGATTAATATAATTTATAAAATTGATACCAACAGGCTCAGTGGTATAACTTATTAAGGTGTTTGAACCAACTTATACGTACTTTGATTAATCTTTGGAGGAATCTATTTTACAACAACCGATTGCCATGGCTCTCTAAGTAAATCGTTTTGCTTCCAACGGAGAATCGAACTTGAAACTGTAGGTTGAAGTTGTACACAACCCCTTTGGTTCAGTGGTATCGCTTTTTTAACACAAAATTTGATTAATTTATAAGCTATCAGATTAAAACATTTTAGATAGATTTAAATCGATACAATTTAGATATACAATATCAATCATTCAATGTATCCATCCTCTCAATCATTCTAGAGTCAATACTCTTAAACTTTTTGGTTTACTTGACAATTTCAAATCAAAACTCTTATAAAGATCACTTTTAGGTTACTTGAAAATTTTAAATAAAAACTCATATAAAGAGGCACACCTTAGAACTAGCTTTATAGAGTTTCCTTTTATATAAAAAATAATTAAACCAAACATGAGGATTTAGAGTAACCAATAAAATTGAAGGGATTCACATGCATGTTGGCTTTTTGATTTACTTAACCAGAGAGAGTAGTACAAAATGTTAAAGCTTGTGTTGTATATTGACTTTCTTTTTTTTGTAGGTTTGAAAAACATGCTCAATTTTCAGCTACAACTAAATTATTAGCCTCTCTCCCCCAGCCACCATCTATACTTAATGTATAAGCAAGAGACCTTCAACTATAAAGCTATCTTGCAGGATTTACATGTGCACAATTATTAGTATGGTGGTCTTTAATAATTTATTGATTAAGTTCGAAACTGGCTTAATTAGTGCTTGGATGAGTTCTCAGTTATATCATGAACCTCATGGGGCATTTGACACAATTATTAAGTATTTATATATGGGTCTTCAATTATGGTCGAGGAAAATGAAATTAATCTAGTCTAATTAAGAATAATTAAACATATTGAAAGTCCAAAAATATCACCGGGAACTATCTCTGGGTAGCTAAGTGGTTCGATAGGGACTCTTAGGTGTATTATTCAAGAGTTAAAGACTATTATCATGTATTTTAATCAATTCTAACATGTATTCATATTAAAAGTCCAAAAATATCACTAGGAACTACTTCTAGGTGGTCGAGTAGTTCGATAGGGATTCTTGGGTGTATTACTCAAGAGGTAATGAGTTCGAATTTCTTCTCGGTTGCTAATAGGAGTAGTTACTAGAGCTTTTACCTAGTCGGTAGTTTCAAGATTTCCGAGGATTAGTTGAGGTACTTGTAAACTGGTCGAATAATCCTGGTCATATATATATCATTGGGTATATTTAATTCAAAATAAAGTTGAGATACAAAGTTAGAATCTCAACCCATGTAACAGTTGATTCGATAACATGATTTTAGTTATAGGATGATGATAAGAGTAAATTAAAGTAGATTAAAAATAGCTAACTTATACATTAAAATAAGATAGAAATTTAAATCAATAAAATCTTAGTAAAAAATCTAATTATCTAAACCGAGATAAGACATAAGTGAAAATATACGTTTTTGTCTTTGTCTTTTAAATTTTTATATTAAAAGCTAAAGATTAATGCTAGCAACATATTAGTTTTTATTTTTTTCACTCTCTTCAATATTTTTTATTTGACAAAATAAAAAAAGAATGCATGATAAATTTAATCATTTTAAAGGCCAAACACATTATTTGAAAAAAATGAAATAAAAATAAAAAGCCTCAAGCATTACAGATGGATGGATGGATCCCTTTGAGGGCTCAATACAGTGGGCTCATATCAACAATCAAGCCCAGACCATAGATAGTCTAAAGACGCAAAACCCACATATAGGCTCAAAGCCCAGATCATGAATTCTACAGGTCCATAAGGTATTTCTTGGCCCAAAAATCGGCCCAAACATCAAACAATACCTTAAAGATCGAAGATATTTTTGCATGGCGACTTTCCTTTTCATTCACATGATGAAAGAGTGGAGGCCCCCAAGCCATCAGCGTTCGCTACAGTTAGCAATGAAAATGCACCCAACATGCTTGTTAAAAAGCCTCATTCAACTCACTTTCAAGGCATTAACTATATATATATATATGGAATCTTTATTCAATAAATACTGTTAATGGCTTTAATTCATTCATCTCTAGCCAGCTTCATCAACTACCACTCTTTTTTTGGATAAATCTGCGCATGTGGGGAGATTTAGCTGCTCGTGATTTAGCTTCAACTGCCATAACAGTTTAGTTTGTGGTTGTAATGGTGAGATATAGAGTTAAATGTTGTCACTTTCTTTCGTGTTACTGTCCATCCATCTGCATGCAGCCCAAAAGAGAGCTGATTGGCTAAGGATTATATGGTTACTGTGGGCCGTCTCGTGACTGCCCACAGATTGTTTTTGTATGTATTTATCAGTGTACAGGGACAAGTAACTGTTCTGGTGTTATTTAATGGAGAAATTTATAAGGGATTTTGCATATGATGTTGATGGAAGTAATTGCTACAAGAAATATGATTATTTTTTGACAAATTAAATGGAAGTTTCCAATGTTTCAAGCTAAATTTTCAATTGCTGATGTCTTAAACTTCTAGCGTGCAAATCAAACTAACTAGCCATTAATGGTTGATAAAAAAACTTGTTTAGAAGAAAACATTTATTATTATTATTATTATTTTTTTAATAATTGAGGTATCAAGATCAACTTACGCATACCTCAATTAATTATTAAGGGGAGTTATCTCATAGCAACCCTCCGTTACGACACCTCAAGTAAATCATGGGCAAATGTACAACTTTTACTCCCAACAAGAAATCAAACCTGAAACTGTGGATTAAACCATTGCAACCCCCTTGATTTGCCCTTACCACTAAGCTACCCATGGGTGGGTTATTTAAAATAAAACTTTTCAATGTTTCCAATATGATAGTTAGGTTCATTTCATCAAGTTTAATTTGCAAATTAAAATGGAACTTTCCAATTTTTCAAAGAAAATTCTTTACTATAAACATCCTAAAAGTTTTAATTTACAAATCAAGAACTAGTGATTAATTGTTGACAAACAAAATGAAAAACTCAAAATCAGGGACTAATTCCTATTCCTTAATCTATATATTAAAACTTTCAGGATATCTACGTTGAAGAATAACTAAACATGAAAATTAAAATTTTAACATGTCTATAATAAAGTCGAGTAATTAACTATATTAGATTAACTTTTGTATTTTGTAAATCCGATTATTAGTTTCTACCGATTCAATCTACACATTGAAAACTATAAGGCATATGTCGTGTATGATTTATACTTCTCTTAGTCTTGACATATTATGGCTTACGCGTAAAAGATTTTCTATTATATGTATTTTGTAATAGTGAAAACCTAGAGTGTCAAAAAACAGAGAGCAAGAGTGAATTGTTGTAATTTAAATGGTGGACGTAGTTCCTTTGATTGGAACGAATCAGGATAAATCGTGTATCTTTTTTACTTTTCTATTTTTATTATTGTGTGTGTTTTAATTGTGGTTGATTGTGGTTTCAACAGCATATACCAGAATATGTATATTACATGGTGCTTGCTGTTAAAAAATAAAGCAAAAAAAGCTCACAACTATATACCTACTAAAGAGGGATGCAAAGAGAAAGCAAGGCATGCAAGAAGTTAATCATATGAATTTCAGAAAGGTGATGCAAAAATTGAATGAAGTTAGTTATGTAGAGTTATCATCATCATCACTATTCACCAACTAAATAAAGCCAAAATAATTTGCTTTTTCTCAAAAATCTTTCTTGAAAAGTCGAGCATGTTCACGTTTCTTCACGCTTCAACTGATAGCTGACATGTGAATCTCCAATATCCGCATAAATTCAGTGCTCCAGATTCCAAACAATCTATTATAAATAACCCTTCGTCAACCTCACCTTCTTCACCATTCGAAACGCAGCCAATCTTCCCAATCATTCAATACCCTCTTCAGGTTCTGGCTAGTTTGTTTTCATTCATTCCGGAAAACATCAATATGGCGCCTCACGGAGAATCCATTCCCAGCAGTTTCACTTCAGCTCGCACCAACAACTTCTCCAAGCCTCCGCGACTATCGAACGATAGTTTAAGTCGAACCATGTCTGATATTTCCTTCGAACTGTGCAGGGAGGAGATAGATAACATCAAATCGCAAGCGAGTCTTCCACCGATATCTGAGGTCGAGGACGCGAAATGCGAGTGTTGTGGGATGTCGGAAGAGTGCACGCCGGAGTATATCGACCGCGTGAGCAAAAAGTTCTCCGGGAAGTGGATATGCGGGTTGTGCACGGAGGCAGTGAAGGAAGAAATGGAGAAAAACGGAGGGAAAAGTGATGATGCATTGAATGCACATATGAATGCATGCGCTAGGTTTAACAAATTCGGAAGGGCGTATCCGGTTTTGTTTCAAGCTGAAGCCATGAGAGAGCTTTTGAAGAAGTCAAGATTGGAGGGGAGGGGAGCTAGGGCAAAATCCATTAGCCCTAGGGATGTTAAAAATTATAAAGGAGGGCAAAACAAAGGAGGGATTGCAAGGAGTTCAAGCTGCATCCCTGCTCTTACAAGGGAGATTAACGATCTTACAATTGCAAATTAAGGGTGTGTTTTAATTTGAAAGTGCTTTCGGAAAGCACTTTCAGATAATAACCGTAACACTTTTTTGCCAAAGCTCTCTGCTTTTGCATGCATTTATCAAAGGGTTATGTGGGCTCCTATTTGTCACCCTCACCCTTCACTAATTAACTATCATAATTACTCCCTTTTGATCCTTCCTACCCAAATTTTAGTAAGCGAGATTCGATTCGAATATCAAATATTCAGATTCGATCAGCTGAATTGTTGTTAAAACGCATCGACCCTTACAAATATAGAGTACTATATCCTTTCATCGAGTTTATAGGGTTTTTTCGGCGACACTTTTTTTGACAAAGGGGAGTTTTCTTTCCTTGGTTTCCATTTGCCTACCTCTTCATCTTTTACTCAATTTCTAGGGTTTTTGAGGTAGAGCTAGGGCTAACAAGTTGCCTTCTAAATACCCTACTAGGGTTCTTAAAATATAAAAAAAATATATATATATATAGTACTCTATTGAGTGTTTTAGCTTGATTAGATGTGGTTTAACTGTTTAAGTCATGGTCTTTAATCATTGTTATGTACAACTTTGTTTATGGGATATTTATGTTTTAATAAAGTGTTTTGTTATTTTCATTTTTATAGAAGTGGTCTCCTTATTTTTCTCTCCTTCAATTAATAAACATGAGAATTCCCACTAAGAAGCAATTAAGCAAATATTATATTAACTCGATTATTTATTGGGTTTCTGAATTTGTATTTTCTTTTTTACCCATGAAAGATTAACAATAGAAATATTTGTTTGTTGAAATATACTCAATAACATTGAGTATTTCAAAAGAATCAACCAAGAGCTAGCATATACCAAAGGGAAATCTACAATAGGAAGAATTAATAGATACTGAAAATACAAAACTTTTAAAGTTTAGTTTAAAATTTTAAATAATTGGGATGTACTTAACGCAATAATCAATATATCATATTACACACACACACACAAAAATCTAAAGTAATTTATAAGTTATAACATAAGATCTTGACATAAATATGTAACACAAGCTACTAACCTTTGATTATTATAATCCAATAGTTGAGATTTGAGAAGTTGTCTTATTATTACATTAGATTGCTCTAAATCAATGCCACAATAACCTATTTCTTCTTATTATTCATAATATAATCAGATATTAAAAACATAAATTAACAACCACATAAACCTTATGATTGGATATTACACATTTCAACTAAACTTTCAATACCATAAAATTAAACCTTTAATGGACCATCCTTCTTAACAACAAAAACAACAAAAAAATCAAACTCAAGAATCCATATTCAACCTCTCAACCACCCATGGGTGGTCAAATTCCATGTTTTTGTTGATCTTGAAATGGACTAAATATTTTAACAGTGATATATAATGATTCATTTAATTTGTCAAAATTAAAACTTAGAAATTTAAGTTGATTTAAACCCAAACTTCACAATTTAATTTCGTATCTAATTTGAAACCGTTTAACTTGCTTCTGTTTCTAAAAATATGAGAACTATTGCCATCATACGTAGACATATAAATAATGAAACCCAATTTTCTATGTTTTATGTAGTTATTTCAACGATGAATCATTTCAGGTAGTGGTTACATCAAATCCAAATACTGTACATTTTTTTTGGTTTTCTAAAACGTAAAAACATATAAAACATGTTTAATGGTATGACTCACATCAAGAAATACAAATATTCAAAACCTAACATAAATAAATTTTCAAAGCATCTTAAAAAAACGTTTTCAACACTTTAATACATCAAATAAGAAACTGCTTTGCAAATAACCAAAAGGGTTTTCTCCATTTTGAGTGTTTTGCCAAGAAAACATGTTTCCAAAATGGAAACAGATTTTTGTTTTCAGAAAACAGAAGTGACCCCAGATGCAACACAAGAAATACAGGATTTTGCAAACCTAATTAAGTTTTCATGTTGCATATTCATTACAGAATAAACTCCCAAGCAACACAAGGCAAGTTTAGAGAAAAGCAAAAGGAGGCCTAACAACCTTATCTGTCCTAGTAGCAAAGTATTTTAAGGCTTTCATGGCCGAAAGTTTAAACAAGCCAACAAAATATAAACTGTTTTTTTCTGAAAGTGTTTTCTATTTATCCTTGGCTGCTCCAAATATCAGACAAAAGACCAGTTAATGAACATAAAGCAGATGCAATGAGCAGTCTCTTCTTCATTCAGTACCTTCCACGCCACTGCACGTTCATAAGAAACCGGTCTACCCATGCTCGACAAACAGATACCACCTTGAAGACAAGCAAACCCCTACAAAGTGCAAAACTCGATCAATTTCTATTCATCTTCTCATGAAAAGGAAAAAAGAATTCAAACAGCTGTCTAATTTTTCTATAATTGAGGGAATTATTGAACCTGTTGCATTATCTGTGGGAACTCTGAGCAGAGAGTCTTTCGTCCGTGATCATCAAATATCTTTTCCAAAGTTATGTCTTGCAGTGCAACCAAGGTTGTCTCAAGCATATCAAGTCCTGCCTGATTTGCAAAAGTGAAAACGGGCAATGCCTGTAACATAAACTCAGGTGTTAAGACAGATTTGGCTTTTAGAGAATACTAGATTTTTAAATGATATGATTTCTTTGGCCCTAGAAATTATAACTCCCCATCCAAAGACCTCATTTATCAAAAGGCAAGATAAAATGAAGAGGAGGTCATCATGCACACCTTCAGAGAGCAGCACATGATAGCATCTGTGTGATGCCACAGGGTTTTGAGAACGGATTCACTCCCTTCGCTGCTGGATTTGAGCAGCTCCACACCCAAGTAACACCTGGGAAATTTAGAAACAAAAATACAAACAGTGAAACCTCTGATCATGGAACAAAACATAGCAGCAGTTTTCTTTGCATCAATGTACATTTTCAACAGCATTTCTTAGGAGTCCATTAACATACAAGCGAAAAATACAGAAACAATCTAATTTCAGTTATGTTTTCCAGTATGTATGAAATTGAAATTCAACATCTATATGACACAAAATCATTCATGACTTGATAAAGTAATGAAAAGCAATTGTAACAAAAATCAGTTTGGCAACAAATTTGTCCACAGAAAGGTATTGTCCTCCATGCTAAATAAATGATGTGACCTTCCATGTTTAAAAATTGAAAAACAGACAAATAGCATACCTATAACTCTGGCAGATCCAACGAGCAAGTGTCTGTGCTTCAGGAGTGCCCAAAGGTGTCCGAAGACCAGCTTGAGAACTTAAATGAGAGGGAGAGAGTGCTAATGCAACCCTCTGAACAGATGATATAATGCTGCGGACATATTGCCGAGCCATGGATGCCACATGATCCTGCATGTGACTTTCAAATGCAAATTCAAATGCTATTGTCATCACTGATCTCATGCAGCAGCTAGAATTGGCAGAGTAGTCACTAGACGCTCTATTTCCAGCTGGGCCAATCTCAAGAGCAGAAGCAAGGTCCAAGGTGCGATTTGGACTAGAGGCTTCCTGAAATATTTTGCAGGGTATCAATTAGGGAAGTTCACGATATGTGATGCAATAATAAATAGAATAGTTCATGCAACAATGTAATTTCTTAACCAACCTTTCCAGAATCAAGGGGAATGATGCGAAAACCAGATGGTAGAAGAGGAGCATCATCAGCAAACGAAGCATCAATGGGAGCAAATATAAGTTCAGCACAGGTGCCAATAGCATTTTCATCCATTCCACTACAGAGCTATAAAACAGTACAAGAGGAAATTTTACCAAGAGACCCAATAATAAAATCATTGTGAAGACCATATATCAAAGACAACATAAGTATTTCCAAATATGCCATATTAACCGTTCACAAGCGTAAACTAATCAATAACAGTGCATTCAAAAGTAAGATCCTTTTTTGTAATTGATGATATCACTTGAACACCAAATTGCACCAGGAGGTTAATTCTGTGTGGACATAGCAAACTAGCTGATCAAAGTGTTGTAGACTAAATTTTACTGGATAACCTAAAGCTTGGGAAAGAGGAAGTGAGGAACATATTCATTAACACAAGTATGTTCTGATAAGCCTCTAAATTGCATAGCCATTTCAACACCAATGGAAACAAACATTCAACATGTTATATCACACAGGCACTTGCTTCTATCTGTTATCAAGGAAGTAAAATAAAACAAAATTGAAAACATCCCTGATTTGTCGCATACTGTACAATGCAATTTAGGGTCAAACAAATATGATGCTTAAAGACACCCACAACATTCTCAAATCCAGGTCATAACACAAGTCCAACTCATACCTTAGATGTGACTATTCTTGCTTTCTTAACAAAAGTTAGACAAAACAAACTAACTGAAGCTAAATTATTATAAAACCTATAATTGCACAAATTGAACTCTTGAAAGACGAAATAGGAACACAATATAAAGAAATGATACTTACTTGCAAGAGAAACATGTCTCTAGGCATTATAGCGTCTTCAGGAGAATGGCCAACACCTTCCAACTTGATGACCTCCAAGAACTACAAAGCGAAAGAAACAAAAAAGGAAAAAAAAGGATCATGTCCAAAATATATATTTTAGAAAAAAGAAAAAGGAAACACAAAAAGTAAAACCAAGTTCTTATATCACACTAATGCATAAGAAAGAATAATGCAGTATAATAAAATAATTGTGGATAACTACAAGTATCAAGATGCTTACCTCTTCATGTTCAATAGTGTGAGCCAGTGGAAGAATAACTTGACTCCCAAAACCTCCAACTCTGGACCCTGCTAAGCTACAGGGACCAACCTTAATAGCTGCAGCTGAGTAAACATCAATATTATTGTCTGCCCATTCTGACCTGTGCTCTCGCAAAAACCGAAGAAGGATTGCCGGAGGCACATTCTGAAAATGAAATAGTAGACAAAAGAATTGGTATTAGAAAGAAAAGTTGTTTAAAATTCATATAAGAAGCTGAATCCAAAACATAACAAGATTTGCGATAGTGCTCCATTCAGAGGAAAAAAGTTTTAACAGATTTGGTTTGCTATGTGCTTTGCCTTTGGAATATACTATCAAAAGCATAGCCAACCAACGGCCACCAAGAAAATTAAGAAGAAATATTTTCAGTGTACCAACCTGCAAAAGCATTGACGCTTTTGCACATAGGACTGCGTTGCTGACAGCTGGAAACCCATTAGCAAAGGAAAGGTTTAAACCCATTAGCTTTTCAGGAGATGAGTTCACAAGAATGGTAACATCATCCATGCCATCATTTCCCATCACTGTCCATCCCTCATCAGTAAATCCATTGACAGCCTCATTAAAACCCCTATCAGGAAGCATATATCAGATTTGAATACCAGAGAAATATTTACTAACTGCATGAGATGTCAAATTAGAGATACAAACCTGCTCAATCGCTGGCTAAGTGCTCGTAGAGCGGCAGGTCGCCTTCCCCAGCCAGTGACATTAGACTGAGAAACCTCCTGAGCTATCTGCCTCAGCTGGCGTAGAGCCTGAATAAAAATGAGAAAGACACCATTGGAAAATAAAATCATCAGCCTTCTGAAGAAGCAGTGAAACCATGCTGAAAGTGAATGACAAGCTTACCGCCATTGTTGTCTTCTGAGCAAGAACTGTTGACGATTCATATAGTGGGCGCAAAACTTCAGGCACACTCCATGGCTATATGTCAAAACAAACATGCATAATTAGTTTTTTACTGCTCAGTGGAAACTATTTAGTAACCACAATCGACAATGCAAAAGAAATTTTTTTAAATAAAGACAGGTACCTCCAAATCCATATGATCAACAATGTGTATGACTGAACCACCTCCTTCACAAGGTCGAATCAGGTACCCACTCGGCAGCATTTCTGCTCTGACAAAATGCTGCACCGGTGGCATGCTGGGACCATTTTGTGTATTCTTCAGGGATCTCTCACAGACCTAAGCAATATCACATTATAGACCAATGCAAGGGAAACATCAGATTAGCAAAAAATGATAATAAAAAAGGATGAACATACATGGGTTTGTGCCCATCCATACAGCCAAAATAACATAACATTTAGTCTCACAAATTATAAACTTAGTATTACATACCACAAGGCTACCATCTTCTAAAACAGAAGTATAGCGCAACAACCAAAAGTCGCGAGCTGGTGCCAATGTAGTCAGCGCATAGTGCTAAATATACAACAAAACAAAGGTATCATTCAATATCTCCAAACAAAAATGCTCCAAAAAGTATTATAAGTACATAACAACCGTTTCTCACCTGCATGTATAGCAGCTCAATGGTTCCACCATTGGCGGTTGGCAGCACATTCAGAACATCCACAGCTCGGCAATCGCGAAACCACGAAGGCCGATCCTTGAGGATCTCTGCGACCTGAAATGAACATAGTCATTTATGAGTCTCACAAACTTAACAAAGTGAATATCACAGAAGAAAGGAAATTAAGTGTACGTACCCTAGTAGGCTCTAGGCCCACCAGGCCGCACGCTCGAGCTGCCACTCCAGTGCAACTATGAGAAATAGCAACGATTCCAACGGAATCCGGACCAGGCTGTTCATGACAAGAAGAAGAAAGTTAAAAATAAAAGGGGTATTATGAAACAAATTAAAACTTGTTATTCAACCAAACTAAATGTCAACCCTTTACCGCAAGATAATAAAATAGAGCAGAAATATAAACATTATATCCATTGTGGTCCCACTATTTCCACTCACTCCCCACATTCTTTCCTACCCATTACCGCCCACAAAGGTGTAACATTCAGGAACATCGCGTGCATCAAGCTTTAAAATCTTTTTCCTTTTACCTTACACTCATAAGTTTTAGTTTTCTCCTGGGACAATCTTTAACTTTTGTTTATTAGATAATAGAAAAAGAAAACTTAATTACACACTTTTTCAGAAAAAACAGTAAAAGAAAAAGGTCAAAGAGATACCTTCATTCCAGGCATTTGGACCCACTCAACAGCAGTTCCAGTGGCCTTTGAAAGAAACTCTGTTAAAGTCTCTTCTGCAATGGACAAAAGCCTGAAAGGATACAAGCATGAATTCATGACCCACTAACAAACACACAAAAATCAAAGTGGTACAGAAAACGATGACAGAAAATGACTCAACAACCATATACCCACTCACTCACCCTGCAGGACTAGCATCCCTTGGAGGATGCTGAGGTGTCAAATGGTGTTGACCACTCGTCACCACTGATTCACAGCTTGTATCTTTGGTTGCAAGCGTTGTCTGTAAGAAAGCAACTCTTATTTTTTCAACTTTCACATGATTCAACAAGATAATTTAAACAATAATGCAGTTGAGTTCATTAGGCTGCCCAGAAATTGCATAAAAAGAATTGCTTTTCATTTTCTTTTCCGACAAATCCTCACAAACCAAATAGCCAATGATAGGAAGCAAGTAAAATTTTAAAGCAAAAAGAATAAATTCTTACGTTTTGGGTATGTTGGCGGAAGTATCCATTCTCATACACCAGTTGTGACACCTGCTTCTGCAACCTATCATTCTCCTCCATTAACAGCTTGTTCATAGCTGTCAGCTTTCTATTCACTGCTTGAAGGCGGGAGGCCTCTTTCCTCTGCTTCTCTCTGCATCTGAAATAGCAAGAGTAGAAACAAACAAAATACAATGTTACTACCATATGACAAAAGAATTAAGAATATTTCAATAACACAAGAAACATTACTTGTGAAACTAAGTTTAAACAAGGTTTCCAGTCTCCAGGTGAACAAAAGAATCGAAACATAAGAGTTTACAGTTTCATTTCCTAACAACAATAAAGTTAAATAATTGCACTATACTTAAGTAACTTAACAATATTAAATTGCAAACCATGCGTACCTTCTGTTCTGGAACCAAACTTTTATTTGTTTGGGTTCAATATTAGAGAGGATCGGGCACTCCCTAATCAACTGTTGGCGGCGAATTGAACTGGGTTTGGGGCACTCATGATACAGCCTCTCAAGAGCCTCAACCTGCTCAGGTGTGTACCTGACATACTTGCCATTGTCCAAGGTCACTGATTTACCATCCTTGCAGGACATTGCCATCTTCAATTTCACCACCAAAATTCACAAATTCCCACTATGATTTAAACTAGCACAAAGCCAAGTGGCTTCTCTTCTTCACTCACAGCTTCAAACACCTTATGCAAAAGTTGACATTACCCACCAAGTGCTAAAATTTCCTTAAGCACAAGCTCACAAACTTCTAATACCTTCAAGAGCACCAAAATATGCACCAATGAGTTCTAGGCGGTTTGTAATACCCACAAAAAGCTAAAAGCCAAAAACAAGTGGTTTCTACTCCTTGAACACAATTTTAAGCCCTTGATAGTTGATACACCTTAAAGCACAAGCAAAATAAACACAAACTAAACCAAACACAAGTAGCTCCTTTTCCTCAAACAAAATATCCACACCCTCTAAAGCTTAAAAACAAAGAACAAAATCTAAGGGGGTTTAACTAAAATGCATATACTCCATAAATTTATATCCAATTTTCGAACTTTAATATTTTAAAGAGTAAAGATAAAAACGACAAGAGACAAGGATATCCTGATTCGGTACGCAATTATTCTTGTTTTGTAACTATGAGACAGCCCCAAACACAATAAAAGCATAAATCCTTCGAGATCAGAGCTTTCAACACTTAACGATCTGTTTCACGAAAACATTTCCAGTGTTCTCCAAAGCATCAGAAACAGAATAAACCCCACGAAACGTTTCGCACCCGGGTGGTATTTCTCGTCGCTCAAAGTTCACTCTTCCCACCAGCCACCAATTCCAACAAGCTGATGCTCAAAATCCCAGAAAGGATTCTCACCAGAAAATCACAACGTTTCCTAAAACAACCAAACCAGAAAAAAATAACACCGAAACGTTTCGAACAAGACGTTTCACCGCGATTCGATGGCTTTCTCTCTCCTCAGCTCGCGAGCTACCGATTCCACTCAGTTACTCATTTCCGACTCGCCCATCTTCCAAACACGAAAGCAACATAAACAGAAAGCACCCCGTCTGTAAGATCTCTCAGCTTACACAACCACGAAACAGATCGAAAACGTTTCAACGATCTCCATACTCGCGAATCGTCCCTAACCTCTGAAACATTTTTTTATTTTTTTATTTTCCCTAACTTCTACAGCTCACCAATGAACAAACACAAAAATCAACATCTGGGTTTTTTGTGTTTATGAAAAAACAAGAGATGGGTCCTTTTGAGAGTAAATTGAAAATACAAAAACAAAAACAGCCAGCTAGAGCTTTTGTTTCTGTTGTTGTTGTTGTTGTTGTAGTTGTAGTTGTAAGAGAGGTAAATAAAAAGCAAAAGCAAGAAAAGTACTACTACTACTACTTGGGGTGTTTTTGCTTTTGTTGTGTTGTTGTGTTGTTTGTGCAGTGCAACAGCTTTAGTTTGGTTTTTGTTTTTTTTTTACATTTCTTTCACTTGGATTGGTTTTTGGCTTTTGTTTTTGTTTTTGTTTTGGGTGTCTTTTTTCACTTTTTGTTTTTGTTGTTGAGGTTTTTTTAATTGGTTCGTCACTTTCGGCTCTGATGCTCTTCCACTCTTTCACTGTGTAAGAAAATGGCAGTTCATAGTTTTTTTCCTTTCTTAAATTGGTGAGTAATCTGTAATTACCAAATTACCCTTTTTCCTAAACTTATTGCAATATTACTTTCATTCGAAATGTTTGAATTACCTTAAATGAGTGTGACAATAGCCTAGAAAAAAAAATATATATATATATATATATGCACTTCACCATAATATTAATATAAATTAATCATCTAATGGTGAAATAACAAAAGAAAATTTTATGAATTTTTAAGTTCAAGTTTCTACATACGTTAATAGAGGTTGTCACTGAAGAGCTTACTTATTCGTTAACTTTAAGGCTTGAGAGGATTAATTGAAATATATGTAAACTGACTCAAATAACCACAATCACTAAAAAAACCATATTGATTGAAATAATTATATCAAGAATTTATAAATTATCTGGAAAATATTTTCATAATTTTCAATCTTACATAGTTATTAATATTTACGGTGAGAGGATCTGATTTTGAAACCCTGGAGAGTACAATTATAAGAGATTCAATCAGGAAACTAATTAGTTGTCTTTTTTTTTTTATTATTATTATTAATTCAATCGTTTCCACATATTTTTTATATGAAAATTGTTTGAAACCTTGGAGAGTACAATTATAAGAGATTCAATCACGAAACTAATTGGTTGTCTTTTTTTTAATTATTATTAATTCAATCGTTTCCACATATTTTTTATATGAAAATTGTTTTTTTGACATGCATAATTTATTATTCTACTTATTTGTTTAATAATGTTGATGTTTTAACTAAAATATCAATTATCTTTTTATAAAGGGACTATTTTATATATCTTGTAAAATCGATTATTGGTTTATATTATTTAAAAAGTTGTGAGTTCGAGTATCTGTTAAGTGCTTAATAACGATAGTTATTAGAGCTCTTATTCAATCGATAATTCTAAAATTCCGAAAGATTAATTGAGATATATATAAATTGACATGAACGCCTTAATCATAAAAAAAAAAAAGGTTATGAGTTTGAGTCTCTCCTCAGTTGTTAATAAGGATAGTCATTGGAGTTTTTACCGTAATTTATAATCCCAAAAAATTAGTTAAGATATGCGTAAACTAGTACAAACCTATTTAAAAAAAATGTTAATAAAAAAAAAAAAAAAAACCAAATCAACATAGATTAAACCCAAACGATTAAAAGGCAATAAAAAAAATAAAAAGTAAAAAAGATTTCAAGGACCTTACCTAACAAAAGGGGGCATTGAATTAGAGAAGTGGAGAAGAGAGTTGTAATAAAGAGGGAAGTACAGGGGCATTAATGAGAGAATCAGAAACTTATAAAATACCAAAGGCATGAAAGAAAGAAGTCTGCGTGGGAGTGGGACACACAGGACAACATGATTAGGTTCTTGCATGCGTCTCGATTTTAAAGCTGAAAAAAACGTTTTTTTTTTTTTTTTTTTAATTTTACTTGACATAATAAAATAATAAAACATAAATTATATTAAAATAAAATTAATTTGGCTCTGCAGCATCATGATGATGATCGTCAAATCAACAGACTGCAAAGAGAACAATTAAGCAGTATATAAGAGTTGCAGTGCAGAGCAGCTGACAGACGTGACCTTTTTTCATTAATCTTTTTATTTTTATTTTTATTTTATATTTTTAACCGTTTATTAAAATCTATGTAATCTTCTTTCAAAATCTAAGCTTAAGATCTGCTTTTGGTTATTGGAATCCGATGGAGATTACAGAACAAAATCTTAAAAGCTCGTATTTTAAGGTTTTATAATTCAGACTGATGTAATTAGTGAATAATTAAAATTTTATCAAATTAATTATTTACGTTGATGATGATTTTATTATTTTAGAAATCACTAAAAAAATTCTCCTATTTAATCAAACTTTAAAAGGATTAATAATATTATTAATTATGTTGTTTTTCTAAGTTGAATTTTGGTCAAATGGTGAGTAGTATTTGAGAGTACTCAGTGTTAAAATGATACGTGTTTATATATGTAACATAATGCGTAAATCATAAATAGGTATGATAAGAAAATAGATATTTTAAAATAAGTCATTTTATCTCATATTTTTTTAATAAATAAAAACACTAAATTATAACATATATATTTTATGAAAAATAAATTATATTTTATAAAATATCTAGATGTATAATTTTGCATTACGTGATTTTGCTTGATTATATCTCTATAAACAAAACGTAACAAATCAATTATGATTAAATGGTCTGATGATAAAAAAGTAAAATGAGATTTTATAAGTATTTGAATTCGAGTTTCTTCAGACACTAATAAAAGTGATTATTATAGTTTTTATTCGATAGTTCTAGAATCCTAAGAGATTAATTAAAGTATATGTAAACTAATTCAAAATTTTTTCAATGATTATTAAAAAAAAAAAAAAAGTGCAACTTAAAAACCATATTATTTATAACAGAAATTTTGAAAATATTACTTAAAACATATTTTTTTATTATTATAAATGAATTAATCAATAATTCTCAAATTAAGACAAATATATATTTAAGCATAGGAACAATCATCTCAATTTGTACAAATAAATGTGGCAGTTCCCCAAAAAAGGCCCAATTAATGTAAAAAGAATTAATTAAACATAAAAAATAGTAAAAGAGATGATGAAATGACAAGAATGGGACGTAAGTGACCTGATGGATGGTATTGGTGGGTGTGATGTAATTTGAGTGGGGACAAATTGGGTGTTACTGTTAGCAGACCTTATCTTCCTATATAAGATTTAAATTAATTTGAAGAAAATTATTATTATATTATTATTATATATGATATCATATCTTATATCATGAATTGGGAATGGAATATGTTGTGTGTAGCCATCACTTTCGATGTATGATTGATGATGATTTACTATTTTTACCTCCTCTATCAAATGTAAATCACCTATTTTCAGAACTTTGACATTACACTCTAACTAATTTCACTTCTTTTTTTAATCTTTTCACTTCACCCTGCCTCTGCCTCTGCCTCCTTATCTATCCCTTCCCAATTACCCATATATGATATGAACCTTCTCCCACCCTAGGTTTGCCTTAATTAACTTTTTTACCCAAAAAATTTCAAAATACCATTTTTCCACTAAAGATTATATTCTTTTAATATCTAAAACACACTTTACTTTCTCAGTCGGTATTTGATAAGTTACCAGAAGCCAGAGTAAGATATATTTTATAGAGTAAAAGCCGATTGATTGAATGGTAGTGATCGATTGAATATTAACCATCGAACTACTTAAAAATAGGAAAACATAACTTTGCAATGGCTGATAATCTACAAGAAATCAAATGTCGAACAGTAAGAAATTTTGTAAAGAAGAAATCAGATGTTTAAATAATAGTGACAGAGATAATTTTTGTCATCAAAATCAACTTTGAGTAGTAATGTCATATACACTGTAAATAAGAAAATGATATTTTGAATTTTTTTTGAATGGAAAATATCATCAAGGTAAACCTTGGGCGGGAAAACCTCATTCACTCTTTATACTAAGTATATTTCATTAATTAAATTAGATGAAAATAATCTTATAATATTCATCAATTTTTATGGTGTATTATTATTAAATAAATATAAAATAATATACCATAATTAAAAGGCCTATTTAATAAGCAATGGATGATTATCTGGAAAAACGAAGAGTATGAACTCAATGGCTACCACGTATAGATAATGTTACATAGACAAAATCATGTACAAAGGGCCTATCTAATATGGGACTATCATAATACTATAGACCTTATCATTCAACCTCAATTTATGGTGTCTCACTTGATGCAACCAAAAGTGGGTCCATCTGCCACAAGATCAACGCATTTACACCTCTCTCTCCACACCGGGCCCACACCTCCTCTTAAGATTTGGGGCCGGCACAAATCATATCAAAGCCCTCCATACCGCTGACATCCTCACATTATCACTCCCGTATATCGTCATCAGCATCATGTGTCATGCACTGTGGATACACGCAATTAATAATACTGCACTTGACGTGACACTCGGGGCGGGTAGTAGTGGTGGTGGAGGTGGGGCGATAGACAGGCATGGCCCGACAGGGGTATTCGTGGGGCCTACCAAGATATGTCCTGATATTTGAAATTTGGGAAGCTGAGCTGGCTGAGCTGGCGGGTGACATGGCGTATGTTATGATTTGTTTCATTAAATTGAAACGATTTACTCGGCGGCGGCGCCGGGTCTAACGTGCACCCCTATGGCGTGTTTTTTAAGGGAGAAAGAGAATGGCCCAACGTAAATTTTATTTATTTATTTATTACTTTTATCCCAAGATTAAGGAAAAAAATATGATAAAACGGAATAATTATGGCATCAATTATAGTAAAAGGATAGTTACATTTTCACTAACGAACTAAATAGTTATATTTAAATATTTTTTTAAATATAAATAAGTGTAACTTTTCACGGACGTTATTGTATTTATCTATTTTTAATTTTATATATATTTGTATGGTCGTTTAATTAAAAACCACCAAAATTCTTCGAAACCATCAAAAATCTTTTTAATTATTTATTTTTTAAAAATAGTAAAAATAATTATTTTTGCGATCTTTGAAAGTCAAAAGTTTGAATAGATTCTAAGTAAACATCCTACAAAAATTATTTGAAGAAAAAGAATAAGATCTGTTTGTTTTATTATTTTGGATAAAATTTTAAAAATAATATTGGATGGTTGAATAAGGAAGTATTAAGTGATAAAATTTAAAAATTTAAAAATTTATAAAAAAAACCTTTTGCTAATTTAACTTAACACCCCAATATATAAAAATTTTTATAAAATGATAAAAACACCCCCACCACCCATAGTATCAGATTTTGACCACCGTCAGAATCTGGTTAGAAAATGCCGTTACGATGTAGACTGATCGAATCTGGCGGGTAGGACATCAAAATGATATTTTTCGATCAGATTCACCACAGATCTGACCGAAAAAGGTCAGATCGACCATCGACGGTCGAAAAAGTTCAAATCTGACCGTTGTTAACCGTTAACGACGGCTATTTCTTTGATCATCGCTGACGGCTAGATCTGATATTTTCCAGCTTATTTCACAAATCTTACAATAACAAGTGAGCAATTAAACGCTCACTTTTGATCCCCACGCTAAAAATTTTAGAACATTTGTATTAGAGACTTCTCAATTATGATAAAATTATAAGCGATGAATAGCTGTATTTCGTTAAATATACAACCTCTGTTAAGAAATTGGATGCAATTATAGATTTCCAAACCTATTGATATAATTATTACTTAATTCAAACCCAATTGATGAAAATATAAATACCCATAATAAAATACAAATCAGCTCTTTTACTTATTACATAATTGTTAAATACCATTATTTATTATAAGTTGTAATAAGGTATGGTCCAGGACTTAATTAGGGGTTTGGATAACTATTATCGCTTCACTGATTTTAATTCTCAAAATATAAAGTTTTTATTTAAAGGATATATGTAGTTATAAACTTATATGATTTATCATTTATACCTTTAATGAAATAATAAATAAATTATTTTTTAATATATAACATTAGACTATGATTATACCATATTAGACTCGATAGTTTAGTATTTAACAATCTCATTAAAATATGTTAGAATATATTAAAATTAATAGTGTAATTTCTTCTAACTATCTTTTCCTTATTATTTTTTATTGAAGAGAATTAGAATTAGTAAGACAAGTATATATATGAGAATTACTCAAATACGTAAACCTTAAAGAGCATAAATTGTATTAATTTGAATTATCTTTTTTTTATTATTTATTTTTTAATTTTTTATGATCGGAGGTGTCTAGAGATGGTTAAGGGCCAGTACCAGGACCAGTCCCAGGCCCATGAGCAATTTCAGGATTCGAATCGATCCTATGGGCTTGAAAAATTTCTTTTCCCCCTTGATTTTTTTTTATATTTTAGGGGCAAAATAAAATTTTGTAGCTGGTTTTTAGTATTTTTCAGAGGTAAAATTCATAAATTTTGCAGGGCTGGAAATTTTTTTTTTTGTTAAATTTTATAAAAATTTTTTAACCCCTATAATTTATGTTTATTTCAAAATTTATAAGGGGTTTTATGTAATTATACAAGGGACTAAAAAAAATATTTAAAAAACTTTGGGCCTAGGCCAAGGACCGGTCCTAGGCCCGGGCCTTCCTCCTTAGGCCTAGTCTCGTTTTGGGACCAGGCCTCTTAGGACTGATCCTCTCAAATGCCTTTCAAGGACCGGTCCTAGAGGCTTCAAAGCTACCTTACATACACCTTAACTAATCCCTTAGGGCTTTGAAATTATTAGTCGAGTAAGAGCTTTAATAGCTACCCTTATTAGCAATCGAGGAGAGACTCAAATTCAAAATTTTTTGAATAATATACCTAAGAGTGCCTATCCAACCACTTGATTATTTTGAGGTAAGTATTTAACTTGTATTATTGACAAACCTACTCAGTAAGCAAGCCAATCTCTGACCAACTTTCATGAGTTGGTCAAGCTCGTCAAACTATACAACAATTAACTTAATTAAGTTGATTAATTAATCTCCCTTATAAATTAATCTGATCTCTACCATAATTAAAAGCTCTGCTGCACCAACAAATCAACTACCATACCATGCAACTGATCTTGGTTGGCCTCACTAGCTTGTCCTTGTCTGTTGTTGCTGCACAACCAAGACTGAGCATCTGCCCACATCGTTTGATACAAGCAAGTCTCCAAGTTCCGGAAATTCGCTCCATTCTTTGAGCTCGGATGTCTGTTTTGAATCCAAATTGGCTCCTCTTCCAACTATCATCAGGTTAAATTCAGTAATTATGGAATGAATTATCATAGCTGTTTCAGGTCCCTCTTTTACCTCTTGTTGTATGCAGTTGATGTACCCATTGGTTTTTATATCTCTAAGTGATACATTATCAATCGTTTTTTTCCCATTCCTCGGGATCAGAATCATTGCTCTTTTCAGCGGTTAAATGCAGCACGAAGAGGCTGACCCTAGTGTTTGGTGCAATCCGTTTGGCGAAGGTTAAGGCCTCTCGGTCATCAGGACCGCCTAGGAATATCACTCAACGTTATATTCAGGTTCGGATAATGGATCCAGCGCAGGACGTTGGATGTTGCCGCGGTCTATCAGGATTCCTACTGAACAAGGAGACTTTTCTAGGACCTTGGAATTTAAGGTCCTTATAACTTCATTTTCTGATTCGATAGATCCGTCAACGTACCATCTTCGATGAAACGGGAGAATTATAAGAGATGCTAATTTGTCCAATGCGAGAGTGCATATATCATCGTGCATGAGATTCGGCGGAGAGACTGCTGTGAAAACGTTGACGGATAAAGATCCCCAGTAGCTTCCCTCAAATTTGGTGAAGGAAATTATGACATTTTCGGAATAGGAGTTGTTGGAGAAAACCTTCTTCTTCTTTTGGTGGGAATTGAAGATGGGAGATGCCTGGCCACTGAGCTTCACGAGATGAAGGACATTTACAGACATTTTATTGTCCTGAAATGGAAATGCCACATCCAATAGGTTGATCACTGCACTCACATTGTCTGTTACATGAATGCAAGCAACTATTTCTAGCTCTGTGTTGGGCTTGGCAGCCATGATGTTCCTTTTCCGGTAGCCTGCGTAATTTCTCGAAGGATCATAGAGCAATTTCACCAGAACCGGCACAACGCTTGCCATATAAATGACAACGTAAAACATGAAACAGGACGTTTGTTCGTCTATAATCTGCAGTTAATTGATCAATGAAATTATGAAGTTAGAATAATTAGAAAGATCGGATGAGAAAATGATTAAAAGAAATAACTTACTGTCGAACAGGAAGCCGAAGATTGCCATCTCGACAATGCCTTTACAGCTCATAATGAGAGCGAATGTAACCACATCATATGTAGGCATTTTGCTGTACATTAATGGTGGAAGCAAGCAGACTAAAAATTTAACCAACAAAGCTGCAGCAGCGATCAATGCATTAACACTTGGGAAATTGGTATCAAATCGGATGAACAACTTCTCAATCTTCATGCCTCATGTTGTAACAAAAACTGGCAAAAGTAAGTTCTGAACCATGGTTTCGGTCTTCTCGATCAGACCCCAATGCCGGTCCATGTGGGATTGCTAAACCAAAAACATAAACCCCCAACAATAAAAATTCACTATACCATCTGGCGAGAGATAAGAACATTAGAAACAATAATAGGACGATCGAGATGAAAAGTTGGTTCACAGGCTGGCCTTCAGGAATGTATGAAATCACATATTTAATTCCAGGCCGGAGCACCAGAAAAAGAAAACTAATGAAGGCAATAACATTTACGAGATCATATATAGCTGTGCGAATCTCATTCTGTAATGCTACTCTCAAAACTACGATAGAGACAGTGAGAAATATGCTCAAAAGGTCACTGAAAATTGCAGAAGAGAGTGCTACTGTTGAAGATTATGATATCATGCTGAAATGATAAAGTTGACGGAAATCAATTGGCATGTTTTGCCGCCAACGTGCTGTGCATGCAAAAGTTGTTTTTTGGTCACTGTTTTAGAAATATTTCAGTGATGTGTTTAGGTGAATTAGGTTGATAAAATGATGTATTTTGATATGTTTGTACGTGCTTTAGTTGAAGTGTTTAGTTAAATTTTAAATTTGCAACTTTAGATGGAACAGTTGCAGGTTCTTGTATAAAAACTATCCCTGTTTTTGAATGAAAAAACAGAGCATGAATTCCAGCCTACGTTTCTCTCTCTATCATCAGTTTCTCTTCTTTGTTCTCTAGCAAAACCAACAGCTATTCTGCCGAGTTCCGAATTCAGGATCTTCAGTTCACTGAGAAGACAATAAATTACTGGAAATGAAGTCATAAAATAAGGCGCTGAAAGAAGCAAAAGTTTGATCTTATCTTGTTTCTTCAAGGTGAAAATCTCCGGGATTAGAATTGCAGAAAGCATAGGTATTGTCACAGAAAGGAGGCCTATAAAAAAGGCTCTTTTGCTCACCTTGGTCACCATGCCTGGATTCATCTTCACTCCAATCAGGAATAAAAAGAAAACATAACCAAATGACCCCAGGGTAGTAAGAACTTGTATGGTTTCTTCCGTAAACAACTTGTCGGCTGCGGTTTTTCCGATTACTGCTGGAGAAAGCAGCAGGCCAGTCTAGTTAATTTACAGAAAAAATCACAATTTGTTAGGAAATTTCATTCAAATAATTCCAGGCAGATACAATAAGAGATCGATTAAGGTGAGCGAAAAAGAAATCCGAAGTACTTCCAATAAGCTGAGAGGTAAACATTGGAAGGCCTTTTTCTTTGAGGATGGAATGAGATAAATGAATGCTGAAAAAGATCATGGCAATGAATAATTCAAGTCTCGGCAATCCAAAAGCGAACCAGTCCAGTTTTCCTCCCACTGCAATTCCCTTCCACAGGCCACTAGATTGAATATTAGGGGGGATTAGAAGGCAAACCGTGGTTAGATTCAGGGTTCCTACGGCAGCCATAATAAATAATAATTCAGATAATCTTGCTAGCAATATTAGATGATTAATAATTTATGCAGGAGATAGACGATCGCTGTGAAAACTAGGAATTGATATACATATTATGATAATTTCTCACCAAGTTGAATACACTAACAAGTAATCACAAGTTTAGTGGTAGGAGGCTGCCATTATTTAAACTTTTCTATACTTAATTCTTCAGTTGAAATGCTGATTGGTGTAGTAGGAGTGTCCCGAGGTAAGAGGCTGTAAAATAACGTATTTAATTTATTACTTATTATTGTCATATGATTTTTGGTTCACCTTCATTGTAGCTATGTGAGTTTATATTTTTTAACATAATAATCACCACAATGATAATGTTATTTATGGGTAATGCTCGTTATGTCCTCTTGATTAAACGTATTTTTCGTTATACAAACAGAGATTTTTTTTATTTTTTATTTATTTTTTTTACTAATTTGTTTGGGCATAGAAAATGTATTTTACCCTTTAAAACTAGTATATAAATTTATTTTTCTCTTTTATGTGTATAATAGCAAATCATAGGGTAAATTATCCTTCATTTTAACGAGAAAAGTGAGACAGTATTTAAATAAGATTAACCCTGCTGGACGTAGCCAATTAATTGGGTGAACTAAAATAAATCGCATGTATTATTCTTTCTTTTTACTTGTATGTGTTTACTGTTTTTTATTTCCTATTGCTCTAGGTTGTTTCATTATATCGAACCTTAAAAGGCTCAAAAATAGTTGAAAGTCACATTCTCAGCATCAAAAGGCTAAGAGAAGCTCTTCATAGTTTGTAGCCACCGAGACACAGGATACATTTGTGATTAGTTTCTAGTACTTTTGAGTAGATTTCTTTTTATAAGAAAGAGTAAACCACATGTTCCCACCCAAGGATTGGTGAATCTACAAGTTCCTACCCATGGTTTCATAAATTTTAGATTCCCACCATTAAATTAACAGAAAATAATTTAATGTAACAGTCAAAGGGTAAATTAGTCATTTCAATCGCATTAAATCAGAAATAAAAATAATTTTTTTTTAAATAACCTTTCATATCTCAAAATTGACAAAGTGCCACCATCGTTGCCGCCGTCGCCGGCCAATTGGAGTTGATCCCGTGATTTTCTTATCAAAATCGATAGAAATTGTCACCTTATCATTTCCCAAGTATTTCCCAGCCTTGATAACCCTCTATTTGGCCAATTTTTGTCGATTCTTGCAACCTAGCTCCGCCACGCGCAACAGCCATTTTCGGCCTATACCCAACGTCGTTGGCTTTCCCGGCAACACCATCTTCCTCCCTTAGCCCTTAGACCAAAACCCTTATGACACCTCACTCGTTTACTTTGTAAATCGCCGACCATCGCCACTTTTTGGTCCACAACTGCTCAAGCTTTTTCCAATCGACCATAGCATCGGAAATAACCCTTGTCACCACCCATCGCTTCTCTAGCAGCTGCTCTCCAAAATCCCCTACCAACCTAACCTCGTTAGTCCGTCAATAGCCGTCCACCTCTCCTTAGGGTTTCCCTTTTTTTTTTTTTTAAATTGAAGAAGAGGGTGTTATTGAAAAATATTTGAAAGTAAGATAATTTTTCTAATTCTTTTTTTTTTTTGGGGGATAAAAAGTAATTTATTAATTTATTTGTTAAGTGCAATATGATAATAGCACTTTATATACTTCGTTAGAACCCAAAAATTACTAACTGTGTTAATTTAAGGGTGAGAATTTGGAATTTATGAAACCATGGGTGAGAACTTGAAGATTCGTCCAACCTTGGGTGGGTAGATGTTGTTTACTCTATAAAAAATAATTGCAAATTAAAAAAAAGGCTTGTAGTTTTACACCTTAATTAAGAGCTAAAATCCTCCAAATAACATAGAAATGTATACATAGATATATTAGATTATTTTAAGTTTTGAGTTGCAAAGAGAGAACCATGTGTAAAAGCAGTTTGTTTTTCTTGTGATTGTTATTATGCGTGGTTTTATCTGCTGTTATAGAGCAAAGGAATTTTTCCCACTCAAGGTTTGCCTTAATCACATTTCCCCTCCAAAAAGTTTCAAAATACACCTTTCCACCCAAAGTTTATATTATGTTAATACCTAAAATATACTTCATTTTCTCAATTGACATTTGGTGAGTTACTAGGAGCCAAGATAAGAGGTGTTTTGTAGAGTGGAGACTGGTGGATCGAATGGTGGTGACCTATTGAATATTCGGCATCAGAATCAGTTATATATCAGTTAAGAATATGAAATCCTAGTTTTATGGTGGTAGGCAATAGACTATAAATCAAGTGCCGGAATGAGAGGAGTTTTGGACGGAGAAGACCAAATGTTCAAATGGTGGTGACGGAAAGAATGTTTGTCCCTAAAATCGGTTTTGGATAATAACGGAATATTAACTTATAATAGGAAAGTGGTATTTTGAATCTTTTTTTTGTGGGAAAGTATCTTTAACGCAAACCTTGGGTGGGAAAAAGTCGTTTACTCGCTATTATATCATTCCTTAATTAATAATAATAATAAACGGTTTGCATTTCTCTTTAAGTCCATTTAAAATAAGATACTAAAATTGTTCAAGAAACATGAACAAGGGAGCATATATGGATGACGGACAAGTATCCTCTCATATCTGAGTTCAGTTCAGGAGAAGATCCTGGTGATCTTCTCCATGGATGATGAACTAAACCCATTACAGCTGGAAAGAAAGGTGAAGAATCACTGAAATAATAGGATAATTATCATGTCAATCAACAAATGTATACATCTATCTTGATCATGAAGCAAAGATTGAAAGAATAAAGATTTCACCCTAACCTAAAGATGCCAGCAACTAATTATCAGCCATCAGATAAAAATGGATGCAAATAAACCGGTTGGCTTAATGAGATTGTCCGATGTCGTTGCACAACTAAGACTGTTTGCGTTGTAATAGCCCTCTCCAGTGAAAGTGTTTAGAAAACTCTAGACCAGTGGCGCAGCTTTCGCCGGGAGATGTTCCATGGTCAGCAACGATCTACGGTGTCAGTGTATGTGGCATGTTCTGACAACATTGTGCGGCGTTGGAACAGACGCAGTCGGGAAATTCACTCTCACATGTTGTTGGTTATTGGGTTGATGACTGGGTTGTATGTTGTTGTTGCACAATCAAAACTGAGCATCTGGCGCTGTAATCTTTTGATGCAAGCAGGTCTCCAAGGGCTCCAAGTTCTGGGAATTCACTCCATTCATTGAGTCCTGATGTCTGAGGTGACTTCAAATTCGCTCTCCTCCCAACAATTATGAGGTTAAATTTATTAATCATAGAATGAAGCATAGTTGCGGTTTCCAGATCCACCCCCTACCTCCTTCTCAATGTAGTTTATATATCCATCAGTCTCCATATCCCTCAATATCACTGTATCAACCACCGTCCCCCAATCTTCCTTCTCTTCAGTTTCCCTTGGAAGCAAATGAACTACTGTCAGGTTAACCTTGGGGTTTTGAGCCATGCGCTTTGCGAATGTTAAGGCCTCGCGATCATCGGAACCTCCGATGAATATCACAGCAACGTTGTACTGTGGCTCTGATGATGGATCATGAACTCGACCCATCTTATTGCCACGGTCAAGCAGGATTCCTACTGAACAAGGAGACTTTTCCAGGACCCTGGAATTTATGCTCCTTATGAATTTGTTTTCCTGTTCGACGCCTCCATCAAGGTACCATCTACGATGGAATGGGAGGATTATAAGAGATGCAGATTTGTCGAATGCGAGACTGCATATATCTTCCTGCATGAAATCGGGTGAGGAAACTGAAGTGAAAGTGTTGACGGATACAGCTCCCCAGTTGACTCTCTCGAATCTACCGAAAGAAAGAAGGATGTTCTCAAATGAACAAGAGTACTGATCACCAAAAGTTGTTGTCCTTTCCTTGTCGTGGGAAATGAAGACTGGAGTTGATTGTCCTCTGAGCTTAATGAGATGAAGGACATTAACAACCACGTGGTTCTCTCGTGAAGGATACGCAACATCCAACAGATGGATCACCGCGCTCACATCATCCGGTACATGAATGCAAGCAACGACTGGCAGATCCGAATGAGGCTTCAAATCTATGAGGTTCCTCTTCTGGTAGCCAGCATATTTTCTTGAAGGATCATAGAGAACTTTCACAAGCATAGGCACAATGCTTGATACATTAAGGATTACATAAAACATCAACGCATACATGTCTGCATCTATAACCTTGATGTCACTCAAGAAGACGAACCCAGTGAGCTCAACAGTACCTAAAGAACACATTATGAGGGCTAGTGCAGAAGCATCCTTCAAAGGGATGTTGGTATACAGTGGTGGCAGCAAGCATGCTGCGAACTTCACCGTCAAAGCTATGGCGGTGGTGTGTGCGTTAAGTATTAATGTATGATTGCTTAGTACCACGAACAATTTTTCGACCCTCATGCCACTTGTTGTGAATAACAAAGGTAAAAATAAATGGGTGATCATGCTTTCTAACTTCTCAACCACAAGAGATCCCATTGGCGGTCCATGTGGAATTGCTAGACCAAGAATATAAGCCCCCAAGAACCTGAACCTCATATACCAGACAGACATGCCTATAGAGGACATAAATAACAGTACGACGATCGCCAAGTAAAGATAGTCTATAGGCTTGCCTTCTGGGGTGGATTTAACCACTGATTTCAGTGCAGGTCGGACCACCATGAAAACAAAACCGACGAAAACAAAAATAATGATAAGATCATCAAGTGCCTCTCGAGGTGCCTTTTTCATCAAATTTGCTGTCACGAAGACAAACAGACTCAAAAAGTCACTAACAATTGCAGAAGATTGTGCTATTTTGCCAAGTTCTGAATTTATGATCTTCAATTCACCAAGCAGACAATTTACGACTGGAAATGAAGACATAATATAACTGGGTGCAAGGAAGAAAGATATGGACTTCTCTTCATCGTTCTTACTGAAATTCTGCAGTATCATTACAGTGACTACTAAAGGTGGTATAATGGCGAGTAAACCAATGTATAATGCCCTTTTGCTCACTCTTGTCACCATGCTCGGATCTAATTTAACTCCACTCAGGAAGAGAAAGCCGGCATAGCCAAATGTCGAAAATGTGCCAATCCCTTGTATGGTTTCTTCTGTTACCAGCATATCGAAAGCAGTTTGTCCGATCACTGCCGGAGAAAGCATCAAACCCGCCTGCAGGTCCACACAAATCATATCATTAATATTTCCAATCACTCAAAATTATCAAGAATGGAAGAAGATAAAATACAATTCATAAAAAGAGAACGTACAAGAAGCTGAGAGGTGTACAACGGGAGGCCAAATCGTTTGAGAGAAAAATGGAAGGCCTGAGTGCAGACGAAGAGCAAACCAATGGTGAGTTCGATTCTGGGCAGTGCATAACTCAACCAATTATGATTTTCATCTCGGGGAAACCGGGGATCTCCCCTCCACAGGCCAAATGATTGTATACGCAATGGTGATGTAATGCAGATTTTAGTTTCATTATACGATGGTAATCCTCGAGTCGTATTCATTCTTGTGGTCGCGACTGGTTAACCAACGCGTTTAACTGGATTTGAATAACCTGTGATATCAATTTGAAGAGCAAATGGTTTTGATGGTGATCAAATAGCTGACCAAAGTTATGGTTTTTGATATGCCATCAACAATCAAATTGGCTGTAGTAACAGATTAAACAAGAAGAGTTTTGGTTAATTACTGTCAAAGTTTCGTGCAATCCAGTTAATAAATCGGTTATGGATGTATTTACTATTCATGGATTTATAATAACAAATACATTTGACATAAGATTGTGTTTGAATTTATTTAGTTAAAACTTTGTTTTGCATATTGACTTCTACCTGTAGAATATATTTTAACGATTTATTCTTTTAAATAGGACAAAAAAAAAAAAAAAAATTGATTGTAACAAAAATATTAATTATATTATCTACCTGTTCCTAGTTTTATAAGTTCTCCGAGGACCCTGGAACTACCGGTCGGATAAAAATTCTAGTGGCTATCGTTATTAACAATTGAGCAACTAATCTCTCAATATCTTGGAACTATCGATCGGATAAGAGTTTCAGTGACTATTCTTATTAATAACTGAACAACTAATATCTCAATATCCTAGAACTATTGGTCGGGTAAAACCTCTAGTGGCTATCCCTAATAGCAATCAAACAACTAATCTTTTAATACCCTGAACTATCGGTTGGGTAAAAGCTCCAGTGACTATCTTTATTAGGAATTGAGGAAAGACTTAAACTCAAAATCTTTTGAGTAACACACCCAAGAGTTTCTATCGAACCACTCGATTACTCGGAGGTAGTTTAGTTTTATAAGTTATACAATTGTTTAGTCTTATTAAAAAAATTAAGGGTGAGTTTGGTTGCCGATAATTTCTCCCTTTTTTTTTTTAATTCAAAAGGTATTTGGTAAACTAAACTGACTTTGAATTAATTTGTTTTATAAAAAAATTCCAAAAATAGGTTTGAGTGACTTTTTGAAAATCATAAGCTGCGTATGGAATATTAATTACATAAATTTCCTATCTATATTAACAAAAATTGTAGATTTAATTTTCATGAAATAATCATTCAATTAAATTCATAATTTAATAAAAACAATATAAATTTTAGAAAATTGAAAATTAGCCGGTAAGGTCATCGGTCGGCGGCCAACTCTATTGGATAGATCTCCGGCCAATCTACCCAATAGAGCCATTTAGGAGTCCGATGGCTATGATATTTCCCCTCAGCAGGCCGAGAAAGGAGGGTGGAACCTTTTTTGCCCTACTGCAGTGAAATGCCATAGCCGTCGGCGTCCTCGATGGCTCCATAATTCATTGGGTAGATTGGCTAAAATGATCTACTTAATGCAGCTAGTAGTGTTGCCGCATGCGCTAACCACATCGTTCACCCATCTTAAGCCCAACTAGTTTTCAGTTATATTTTTTTAATTTTTAATTTTTAATTTTAGAACATTTATTTTAATAAAATAATTTATTTAAAAAAATTATTTTTGTCATTTTACATATTATTTCTTAAAAATAAAAAATTTAATTAAATAAAGTAAACACCTTAATTTTTTTATCAAAAATTAATTATTTATAAAGTTGAGTCAAAATTGATTAAAACAAAAGTTACAATTATCTAGGCATGGTAAGAGCCCCGACCTGCCCCATATGGGGCGAGGATTCCTCGGTTTTTCAGGAATCAGGGCGGGGATGGGAGGAGTTTTAATCCACGTCCCTAGGGATGGGGCGGGGGTGGGGGTTGCCCTTCCCCTACCTCGACCCCGCCCGTATATATATATATTACTTTCACTAATATTCCTATATATTTCACCTAATTACACAATTGTCATTCGCCCTTAGTCGACTTCATATTGCTGTTCACTAATGCCGATTTGATCTCTCTGATCCAGCCAAACTTCAACTCTCTCCAAAGGTAAAATTAACGAGGCGGGGATGGGGAGTAATTTTGAGGGCAGGTATGGGGACGGTGAATGAGATCCCCGCCTCGCCTCCGCCCCATTGCCATGCCTACAATTATCTCAAGCTAATTCTAATTTTAAAAGAATAAAAAGAAAATAATTTAACTTATTTTCATTTAATATTTTTATTAATTCAAAGTAAATATGGTTTTATATTTTATTTTATCTTTCTCTAATTCAAGATTTAGAAAATTCATTTATATATATATTTCTGTATGTCATATTTCATTATTGAATCATATAAGTAGAAACACAACTGATAAACCTATCAAATAAAGGTAAAAAAATAATTAAAATTTTCTATCCAAACGTCAAATTTGGAAAAAAAGAAAAAGAAAAAACCAGTTTTAAAAACTATCCCTATTATTTTAAGCTTTGAGATTAATAGTGGATATAAAACCAATCAATCTCGTAACTTTATAATATAAATAAGTACTTCGTCCAAGTTCCAACTGACAAAATCAGGATTCTTTCTTAGTATAATCTTTTACTGAATAAAATATAAGCTTGTTAATAAAAAAGATAAATTTATGAAACCAAATCACAACCTCACATGCTCTCAAAAATCTCAATTAATTATATCTAGATGGTCCAGTAGTTTGATAAGGACGCTTGGGTTATTACTCAAGAGGTCTTGAGTTTGAGTCTCTCCTCTGTTGCTAATAGGGATAGTCACTGGAGTTTTTACTAGGTCGATAGTTTCAGGATCTTGAGGGATTAGTTGAGATATGCGTAAACTAGTTCATATACTCTTGACCATTGAAAAAAAAAACTCTCAGTTGATCAATATGGTTAACTCCTTTAACCCCACGGCATATGACGAAGGGAAAGAAGTTAGACCAAGAATGATTTGTTTTTAAATAATATATTTTATTATATCATGAAGGGACAAATAGTAATTAAGATGGATATTTTATTAATCTAATACAATCAATCCGTAACATTTGCTAATTTTACAGAGTTTCTTAAAACTTCTTGAAAAATAGCGAGTATTGATAAAATTAGAACACAATTAATGTCAAAACTAGACTAGAAAAATATCTACACCTGAAAAGGGATTCCCTAAAATAACTAAAGAATAAATAATTTCACTACCCACCTAAAGATCCTACCAACTAAAGATAAAAGAATCAATCTATATGTAATGGTTTGAAGATTGAATTAAGTTGTCTGCTGTTGTTGCACAATCAAGATTGAACATCTGCTACAGTAATCTGCAGACGCAAGGAGGTCTCCCAGGGCTCCAAGCTCCGGGAATTCACTCCATTCTTTGAGCCCTGACGTCTGTCGTGACTCCAAATCCACTCTCCTCCCAACAATCATCAGGCTGAATTCATGGACAAGAGCGTGAAGCATCGTTGCGGATTCAGGCCCACCGCTTACCACCTTCTCTTTGTAATGTATATATCCATTGTCCTTGACATCCCTCAATATAACAGTATCCAACATTTTCCCCCACTTGTCCCCCTCTTCGTTTCCGGCTGCAACCAAATGAATCACCGTGAGGCTGACCCTGGTGTTTAACGCCATCCGTTTTGCGAAAGTTAAGGCCTCACGGTCATCGGGGCCACCAATAAATATGGCAGCTACCTTGTATTCTAGTTCTGATAATGGATCATCGTGAAGCGGCATGTTTATGTTGCTGCCGCGGTCGATCATGATTCCTACCGAACAAGGAGACATTTCCAGGACCCTGGAATTTAAGGTTCTTATGTATTTATCATCTGATTCTACAGATCCATCAATGTACCATCTTCGATGGAATGGGAGGATTATCAGAGATGCAGTTTTGTCCAATGCGAGAGTGCATACATCTTCCTGCATGAAATCAGGTGAAGAAACTGCTGTGAAGGCGTTAACAGATGCAGCTCCCCAGTTGTTTCCTTCAAATTTATCAAAATAAGCAATGATATTCTCGTAATGGGAAGGGCCACGAAGAGATTTTGTCTTATCATGGGAAATAAATATTGGAGTTGATTGTCCTCTAAGCTTCATGAGATGAAGAACATTAACACTCATTGGGTTATCTTTAGAAGGCCATGCCACATCCAACAAGTTGATTACCGCGCACACATCATCCGGTACATGAATGCAAGTAACTATGGACAGCGGTGAATGGAGCTTTAAAGCCATGAGGTTTCTTTTGTTGTAGCCTGCATATTTTTTTGAAGGATCATAGAGGATTTTCACAAGCATAGGCACAATGCTTGACATAAACAAGACGAAATAAAACAGCATTGCGTAGAATTCTGCATCTATAACCTGCATTTAAACAAGTCTGGGATTAGTTTCAGGAAAAAAATTAACAATGAACAGAAAATCAATAGTAGTACATTAATGTTGATTATAAAGAATATATACCCTTTTATCATTCGCGTAGATGAACCCGGCGAGCTCAACAGCACCTTTAGAACACATTATAATGGCGATTGTGAAAGCATCCTTTAAAGGCATGTTGAAGTACAGCGGTGGCAGCAAGCAAGCCCCCAATTTCACAATTATAGCAATGGCGGCGTTTGATAGAGTAATTATTGATATATGATTTCGAATAATGAAGAACAATTTTTCGACCCTCATACCTGCTGTTGCAAATAACATTGGTAAAAAAATATGATTTATCATAGTTTCTAACTTCTCAACCAAAGTAGATCCCACTGGTGGTCCATCCGGAATTGCCAGACCAAGAACATAAGGCCCCAAGTACCTAAACCTTGGAGCCCACTTCGCCATAACTATAGATGCCAGAAACATAAATATGAAGAGTCCCAAGTAAAAATTGTCTAGAGTTTTGCCTTTAGGGATGCGTTTAATCAGGTGTTTGATTGCAGGCCGAATCACCAAAAAGACAAATGAAGTGTAGATGATAATAATGGCAAGTTGCTGAAGAGCATTGTCAACATTTTCTCTGAACAAACTAATAATCATGAAGAGAAGAACGCACAAAACGTCAGAAACAATTGCAGAAGTCTGTGCGATTCTGCCTAGTTCTGAATTTATGATCTTCAATTCACTGAGCATACAAGTTATGACTGGATACGTAGAAGCAACATAACCAATTGAAATCCCCAAAGCTTTAACCCTTTCTTCTTCACTAAGACAGAAAACCTGTAGGATTGTTACTGAAAATACTGCCGGCGGTACAATGGCCAGTAATCCGATATATACGGCCCTTCTACTCACCGTTATCACCATGGCTGGATCCATTTTAACTCCACTAAAGAAGAGGAGGCCAGCATAGCCAAACGCCCCAAATACTCCAATCCCGTTTATGGCTTCACTTGTTATCAATTTCCCGGAAGCAGTTTCTCCAATTACTGCTGGAGAGAGTATCAGGCCAGCCTGGTAATTCATAAAATCATCACAATTTGTTATTAACATTAATGAACAATTACAAGAATATTATTTAAGCTAAAATTAAAGAGAACTTACGATAAGTTGAGAGGTGAACAAGGGGAATCCCAAGTGTTTGAAAGTGTAATGGCAGGCTTGAGAGATAATGAATACCAGAGCAATGACAAATTCAACTCTTGGGAAAGCGAAATCTAACCAATCTTCAATTCCTGATCCTCCTGCAAGTCCCTTCCACAATCCAGGTGATTGAATCTTAGATGGAATTACTATGCAGGTTTTTCTTTGTTCATAGAAGAAGCCTGGTTGGGTTGGAGAACTCATTACTAATTTAATGAATGTGGCTTAATTTGCTGATCAACTTTGCTAATTATTTCTTCTGCCAGCTAGAAGCCTCCTTCGTGGGTTCACAGGAAATCAAAGAAACTTTTTTTTGTGTTTGTGTTTGAAAAAGCTGGAGAGGGGTGGATGGATTATGAAGACTAAAAGGGATCAAACAGCTTGCTAAATTCTTTGATTTGTTATCAGAAACTAAAAGCTGTTTGTGTAATTAGTGGTTTTTCATTGACCTTGTGAACAAGAAAATCAATCTTCAATTCTATCTAATTGATTATTTCATAACTTATTCATTTAATAAAACTAAAACAAATCATAAATATAATTGGTCAAAGGGATCAAATGAATGATAGTCTAAGTTCTTATATATGAACCATTATGGTAATGAGTCAAATTATTTACGAGAAAAACTTGATATAATATAAAACAGATTTAAACTGTCTCTATTATAGTCAACTTTAAGGCTAATTGTTGTTAAATAGTTAAATCTTTTAATTAGATGATATGGTTATTGATAAGTTAATTTGTTACTTATGGTTTATACGCGCAGAATTCACAATCTGTGAAACGGTTGTTTATTGATGAAATTAATTAATATCTGGTTTTAAACTTTAAGGGGTTAACTTGGTGGTCAAAGAAGTTTGTTTTTTTTTCTTTTTAGCTTTTGAGTTTAAACCTTCGAATCACTTATCAATCACAATAACATTGTGGTTTATTTGATTATTTGGACTTGTAAAGTGTTTAATGGACCATAACGATTAGTTAAGATACGCATAAACTGACTCGAACACCCAAATTACAAAATAATAACAATAATAATAATAATAATACTTGGTTTTAAAAAACCAGAAAAAAAAAATCATGTTGACTTTAGAACAATTCTCGTCAACCACTTTAATTAACAACTCTTTGAGCTAATTAATAACCTACTTCTTTAAATAATAGAAAAAATATCCTTTTAACTTTAATTTCTTTAATTAACCATTTATAACACACACTTATAAAATCTCTTAAAACTCTATACAAAGTTATGTGTAGTCAAGATGGAATTGCCATTTCATCTGATTGAAATTAATTAAATTTTTTTTAATTAATTATTCTATTAACTAGACTCTAGTTATCGCAAAATTGAGGGTTTTATTTCTATCGTTTTTATGTTTCCAGTCCTTTTAAAATCAATTTTCATTTACATATTGGTTTCGCTAATTTATATTATATTATTGGAGATACCAAGAACTATTGTACCCCGCTTTGTTTAACTTTTTAATCATATTCTATTCAACTATCTTATACTAAAAAATGAAAAATGTGTTTGTTTTAATATTGTTCAAAATCCAATTATATTCTATTTGACTCAAAATATTTGACAATTACATTTCTCAATAAAATTTATAGATTAACAAAAACACCCCTACCCACCTAAGCAACGTTGCCCACTCTCTGAATCTTGTTCTTACCATAGAACGATGCACAATTGGTTGGATCTGGCCGATCGTGTGTCGATCTACGACCAAAGATCTGGTCATTGACGACGGCCAAACGACGACCAGATTTCTAGCCATCGTTTGGCTATAGATCTAGTTGTTTCTAGCTAGATCCATGGTGGATTTGGTCAGAAATGAACAGATCGGCCAAATCCAGCCGATCATGCGTCATTCCAGTGAATTTTGACCATCGTTCGACGGTGGTGGCGAGCTACCAGCAATCAGGTGGGTGGGTGGGTGGGGGTGTTTTTTTAATTTATAAACTTTTGTTGAGGGGTGTTTAGCTAAATTAATAAATGTAGGGGGTTAAAAAATAATCTAAATATTTTCATAAAATGTTTTCCAAAAATGTACCAAACACATTTTCAAAATCCTATCATATTCTGAATAGAATACTATTCAGAAAAGTGAACCAAACGAAGCTGTAGTGTCTCTTGTCAATCGTGTGCTGTCACCTTTACCCCTACCAGTTATATATATATATCATCTATTTTTAATATATTTTAGTAAAGAAATTATTTTAAAAAATCAGTATTAGTCATTTTACAATTTCTTAAGGGGACATTTGGTTCAAGGAATGTTATATTAATGGGAAGATAGATTACTGAGAATGTTATATTAATTATGTTTGATTAGATTGAAATAAAATAAATCATTAATATATTTGGTTGGGAGGAACAAAAGAATTATGGGAGAAACCTTTTACTGAATTGCCCTTCTTTTTTTAATACTATTATTATTATTAGGATTATTTTTATAACCTCCTACATTTGAGAATTTAGCTAAAACACGCCAATCACAGTAAAAGTTTAAAATTTAACAAAATACCCCAAGCTACCTAAGACCGTAGCTGTCTGTCGACCCTCATGACACCAACCCTCACCTCCTTTGGCCATCGGCCAGTGACCCTTTGCCTTCCCCCATTGTCAACTGTCCTTGCCATCTCCTTCACGTCATCATGACACTTCGTCTCCCCCACCGTCGGCAACGATTTGGCTTCCAATGATTTTTCCTCCATTTTTTGATGGCATATGCCCTTCCCCTATGTAGATCGGCCACCATAGCTTCATCTCCACCTTCACCCGAGCTCTCCCACGTTGATTCCATCGGAGATTGGCTATGACTGTTCGTATTTCGTCAGTGACCGTTCATCCTCTTTATCGGATTTCGCTCACTTTTCAATGATGTTTGGGCTCCCCAACACCTGATTTACCTCTCCTTATGTTTAATCATCATTTCACCATTGGTGATAGTGGTCGGTTATGGTTAGAGATGTTAGCCAAGCAGAGCTGCTCGGCTTGGCTTGACTAGGACTAAAAAAAAACTCAGCCCACCACTAGCCGAGTCAACTCGTGAACGACTCGTTATAGTAATCGAGCCGAGTTCGACCAGCATGTGGCTCGACTTGATAAGCTCGTGAGCCTAAACTGGCTCGCATACGCAGGTTTATTTTAGTTTATTAGAAACTATGAGGGACTAAAATGTCATTTTAATTACTAAACCTTTGTAATTATGGCAAATCACCCCCAATGTAACAATTAGTAAAACACGAAAAACAGCCCCTGAAACCAAAATCCCTAAATCAGAGCTAAACGAGAGGAAGACTTCAATCCCTAAAACTTGAAATCTTTGATCAATCAACATTCCTTGTCCACGTTTTGTTGTTCTTCTTGTTGTCAGATTAGCCGCACACGCCACCAAGAATTCGCGTACCTTTGGATCTGAATGCGTTCAATATCACCAAAGAAAGAGAAGAACTCGTGAATCTCTCTTTCAGTAGCTAGCTCTAAAACATTCTTTACTTGAACTGTTCTTGTCTGTCAACAAACAAAACAAAAGAAAGGAAGAAAGAAAAAAAAAAAGTAGTGGTGAAACAAATTGGTTATGAAATTTTTCTAAGATGATTGAGAAGAAACCTACCCAAAAAAAAAAAAAAAAAAAAACACTAACCTACATTGTTAATGTGTAAAAGCAGCAGTTGAAAAATAGAGTGGCACTGGTTTAGGATTAAGTTGTTTGGTAGAACGGAAAAATAGAGAGAAAAATTAAGACTAAGTAACAGATAGGTAGGAGCTCAGAGAAAAGAGAAGGAATGTGAGTAGGAGAAATGAAATGTATGTACTTTCATAAACGCCCTTAGCCATTTTTTTTCCCATTTTACCCTTTCATGTAGCTCATAATTTTTTTATTTTTTTATTTTTTTATTTTTTTATTTTTTTACTTCAACTGAGCCGCTCAAATTTGAGCTCGTTTAAAGAGCTCAACTTTTAGCTTGTTTGCACCCCCTATAAATTGAGTTCGAGCCGAGCTGTAAAATCCAAGGCTCGACAGGCTTAGCTCAAACTCAAGCTCGATCCTTTTGTAATTGAGCTGAGCTCGATTATAGCCCTAATTAGTGTGGTGGTGGTGTGGCTGGGGTATTAATTTGGGAATGTAATTTGGTGGAAATACAAGGATAGTAGTGTCTTAAAAAATCTTGTGTATAAAATTAAAATAGTCCATGAATATTCTTGTAAATTATTTTCAGGATAAGGGCATTACTGTCTAAAAGTTTTATTAATTAGAGGTAAAATTGTAATAAAATTAAGATTACTAAGTAATCTTAGAATACCTAAGAAAGTGGTGGTATTCAGATCACCACCTATATAACTTATGCGTTTGGATCATATAATGTTTTATTATAGGGGGATATTATATTAATTGAAAGATAAATCCCCTCGAAGATTATTGAGAATGTTTAGGAAAATGTGTTTGGTTGATAAGAATAAATTGGTGAGTAATATGTTTGGTTAGGAGGATAAATGAGTGGGTATGTTATATAGATTACTAAATTGCCTTCCTTTTTTAATATTACTATAGTATTATTCTTTATTATTATTTTTTGAACTATTTTTTTAACCCCTTACATTTGAAATTTTGCTAAAACACCCTAGCCATATAAAACTTTAATTTATAACAAAATCACCTTCACCCACCCCAAGCCACTATCGGCAATTAGCCACCATCGTCGGCAATCGACAAAATGGCTCACGATTGGCTGTATATGGCCGATCGTGTGCCAGCAAAGCCATTTGTGATCCATAGCCATTTCACGACCAAAGATGTGGCCATGAAACAGCCTTACTGGTACACGATCGGCTAGATCCCATAGGTCATGTGCCATTATGGTGATTGACACAAGCGGCTTGCGGTGGTCTTGGGTGGTTGGGGGTATTTTGTTAACTTAAACTTTTTTATGTCTGTGGTGCTTTAGCTAAATTCTCAAATGTAGGGGGGCTGGGTAATGGTTATTTGGTAGACATTTGAGGGCAATTGTGTTCGAAATAGTATTTATTTAAGGGCAAAATCAGAATAAAAATTAGATTACCTGGTAATCTTTTAATAACAGCTTAGGGGGAGGGTATCAGATTACCCCTTACATTACCAACAGTAAACACTGTTTGCAATAAAAGATACTCATAATATTTTATTATTTGCAAATCAATCAATGGAATCTTGCAAATAAACGAAGATTACCCTTATTATCTTATATGACCCTGATCCAAACGCACCCATAATAATTATTATTGGTATTGGAGGATTATCATAATCTTTTATTACTTGACACCAAACATGGTAATGTTAGTAATATAAAAAGACATTATTGGAGTAATAGGGGATTACCCCCAACCACATGCACCCTAAAAGTAAAAGCAATTTAAAAGTTAAATAAACCAAACACTTTAAATTTGTTTTATCAAAAGTTAATTATTTATAAAGTTGAGTAAAAAATGATTAAGAGAGACGTTATAACTATCTCAAACTAAAACTAATAAATAAAAGATTAAAAAGAAATACTTTCACTAATTTTCATTTGATATTGTGATTAATATAAAGTAATATGGTTCTTTTTTTTTTTATCTTTCTTTATGTATTTATTCAAAGATTTAGATTGGTTCTAAAATTCATTTATATATGTTTATGCATAAGACATATTTCATTGTTAAATCGTAAAACTAGCAATAGAACTAGTCAAACCTATCAAATCTAGGTGAAAAAAAAATTCCCAATACGTTGTTAATTTGTCATCCCATCGAAAATTTTAAGCTAATGGGTGATGACGCAAAATTGTATTAGTTTAATAGTTAGTAGGTAAGACCTCAATATTATATTAGTCAAATAGGCCATTTCAAGCTAATAAGCGAGGACTAGTAACTTTACTTTAGACCAGATTTTTTTTCATTTTCTTTTTATCTAGTTGAATGTGGGGATTCAAATTTAAAATTCTTTTATCCAGTTATATGTAGGCATTCATGTATCCAATTGAATGTGGGGATTCAAACTTTACTTTAGACTGGATTTTCATTTTCTTTTATCCAATAACAAGGGAATTTGAACTTTAGACCTTTCTGATACCATGTTAAATTATCACCCCAGCTAAAAGGTTAACCTAGCAAATGATGAATCAACATTATATTAGCCCAATAGGGCCCTCACATTCAACTTGGATTTTTTTTTCTTTTTCTTTTATCCAATTTGAAGGGATTCAAACTTTAGTTTTTTTTTTTTTTTTTAAATTACCATATTAAGTTGTCATCTTACCTAAAAGGTTAAGCTAGTAGTTGATGACTCAACATTATATTATATCAATAGGCCCCTCACATTCAACTTGGATCTTTTTCTTTTTCTTTTTCTTTTATCCAATTTGAAGGTATTCAAATAACTTTATATTTTTTTTTATCTTACACCATATTAAGTTCTCATCCCACCTAAAAGCTTAAGTTAGTAGGTGAGGACTCAACATTATATTGGTCCAATATTAATGAGTCATATTTAGAAAAACATATAGATTTAAAACTACCGGCCTTATTATATAAAGCTTTAACATTACTAGTTGTATTATAAAACCAAATAATTTCAAAACATTATAATATAAATAAGTATTTTGTCCAAGTTCTAACTAATAAAATCATGATTCTCTTTTTATATAATTTTATAACGAATAAAATACAAACTTATTGTAACACCCCTATATTAGTTTACTCATATTGGGTTGGTTGTAATGAGAATGTGGTATATTCTTTACCTTCGATTGTTTTCTTGTCGTGAATGAGGAATCTTTGAATGCGGTATGTATATATATATGTTTATAATTGTTTGTGTTTTGTGTGACTTCCGTGTGTTGGATGAATTGAGGTTTGAAGAGGTTGGTTGTAGTGAATGCACTATGGTGGTATTGTATGTCTTGTGTTCTTGGAAAGTGTGGAGTTATGAATTGGGAATTGACGTCTATGGAGAAGAAACTTTCGGGTGTAATATATGTATATAATCTTTGAATTGAAATGTATATATGTATGGGTATATATATGTTTATGATTGTTTGTGTTTTGTGTGACTTCCGTGTGTTGGATGAATTGAGGTTTGAAGAGGTTGGTTGTGGTGAATGCACTATGGTGGTATTGTATGTCTTGCTTTTGGAAGAGTGTGGAGTAATTGACGTCTATGGAGAAGACACTTTGGGGTGTGTATATATATATATATATATATATATATATATATATATATATATATATATATATATATATATATATATATATATATATATATTCGCAAGATTATTGACGTACGTGGATGCATTCGAAGGTCTTGTTCAATCCGGCTCAGGTTGAAGGAACGAGCATTCTTGCAAACCCGAAATGTTAGATGTGGATTGTGGAATAGGCATGAGGAACAACATGCTTGGGAATATGTGATTTTGGACATTCTTGCAAACCTAGAAATGTTAGATCGGATTGTGGAACATGCACGAGGAACATGTCTGGGAATATGTGATTTTGGACAAAGAGGTGAACGACCAATAGAACAGTGCCATTCATCCTTGGAACAAGTTTCCCAAAAGGAGGAACAGGCGTTCCATGGTGGGATGAAGGATTTTCCCATTTTTGGGCAGAGTCATGAACGACCTATGGAACAATGTTGTTCATGAATGGAACGGACATTACTCACCTTGGAATAGTCATTGCAAGATTTAACATGCAAGGGTGTAATTGCCAGTTTTTGAGGTATAAAATGGGGTCCACGTGTAAGAATGTAAAGTCTATGGATTGTTTTGAAAAGGAAGACAAATTTAGGGGTCTTTTGTTGTGAAAATACTGACGTGTTAGGGACTCTCTAGAAATAGCACAAAAACTCAAGGGACAAAATATATTTGCCAGGTGTTCACTAAATATCTGGTGGGGGTCGACCGGGAGAAGAAAAAGGGAAGAGAAAAGGAAAAAAAAAAGAGAGAAGAAAAGAGAAAAGAAAGAAGGAAGTGAAAAAGAAGAAACGAAAGGAAGGAAAAAGTGTAGATCGGCCCGAAAATTGTTAGGAAAGTGAATATTGGCGTCTATTCTTCGTGGGTAAAGTATTAATTTGGGTGGTTTCTCATCTTTTCCCCTTATTTCTTCTATTTTGTGGGTTTTTAGTTAATTTTTTCAAAATTGGCTCAATTAGGAGAAGGAGAAGATGATTTATAGAGGAGTTTTTCTATTGGAGTCGAGCTTCATGAGTTTTGAGTGGAAAAATCTAAAACCCTAACTTTTATTTTTAATAAAAGTATTTCAAATGTTTATTAAATATGATTATTGTGTTATTTTGCCCTAATCCTTTGATTTCTTAATGGAAATGAGTTTTAATACATATTATTTGTTAAGATTTGTTAATTGACATGAGAAAGATTGGATTTGACGTGCTTTGGGCAAGATTTGATGAAAATGCGAAAATTGGGTTAAATTGTCATTTTGAAATCACGTTTAAAAACCTATATTTTAGCTCTATGTTGCATGTGATGTTTTATTGTTATGGTAAATGTTTCCATTATGAATGAAGGCATGAGATTTATCGAAAATGGTGGCTTGAAAGTATTGAGTATGATGACAGTGGATTTCAAACCACCTTACGTAGTACGTATCATCTGCCCCCTAATATTATGTTATGATGTTGTGTATGTGTCTGATTGATTGTGATTCCGCCCAAGCGATGTAGGATGCTGCCAGGTTGAACGATTTTACCCGTAGGTACTAGTTGTGGTGAGAGTTTTCACATAGGATTAAGAGATAGTTTATGCTTATATGATATGTTCATGGAAATGAGACTTTATAACATGAATGTTTCATTGCATATTAAAATGTTTTATTCGTTCTCGTACTCACTGAGTATGAGTGATATCCACTCGAGGTTGGGCCACGTGACTTCATTTTGCCAAGTGTGTAATTATTGGGTTTCATTTTCCCATTACAAAGGTTATATTTCTCCATCATGTATCATTTCATGTTTTATTTGGATTATAAAAGCAATGTTCAGAAAACTGGACCAATCCTACTGTGAGCCATGCCCTTTACGGTTTGAGTCACCATTTTTAACTGTTTACCAAATCCCTAACCTGACCATCAGCGAATGAGTGGCTATCAAGTGTCAGGTTAGAGGGCCTTTGTAGAGTGGAGGTCGTTGGTTTAAGGGGTGGCGTCAGAATCAGCCGAAATTTTGCCAGAAAAATCAACCCAATACGCAAGCTAGGCCTACAAACGGAGGGCTACAAAGTGCCAAGGTTAGATGGTTTTGTAAAGTGGACACCGATGGTTCAGTTGGGGGTGTCGATTGACTTTTGGACGCCAGAATCAACCGGAATTTGGTAAGAAAAATCAACCCAATTGCGACAGTGTTCACGAGTCATGACCGATGAATGAGGGGCTACCAAATGCTGGGGTTAGAGGGCTTTTGTAGAGTGAAGGCCGCTGGTTCAAGGGTTGGTGTTGGATTGAATTTTGAATGTCGGAATCAGCCAGAATTTGGCCTAAAAAATCAACGCAATATGCAAGTCACGACGGACAAACTGGAGGCTACAAAGTGCCGGAGTTATAGGGATTTTGTAGAGTGAAGGACGGTGGTTCAAGTGGTGGTGTCGGATTGAATTTTGGCTACCAAAATTAGTTGGAATCTAGATAGAAAAATCAATTTAGGGTTAGGTTATAGGGGAGTATATGCTAGATTTCAAACTTGTTGGACTATGGTATATTTTTTACGAGTGTGTTTGCAAGATCTCAAACTTGCTGGATCATCGGAAACCAAAGGTTCTGAAACCTTGGCCGGGTGACACCTCAGGGTAGGTTTCAGAACCTTGTGTAAAAGAATATAAAACTTGATACCATATGTTTTGCTTTATTTGTAGAAGACCCATTCATGTGTTGCTTTATGATTATAGAATGAGAAAATGTTTTATGATGTTTTCTTCAAAAATACAGTTTATTGGTTTTACAAATTTTAACATGATGCGTCTCAATCACTTGAGTATCATGGATACATCCGCACTCTATCAGATAAAGAGGGTTGGGACGGGACGGATTGTGTCACTTATCATTAATGATTAAAAAAAAGGATAGAATACATATTCAGAAAAAACTCAAATGATCAACAAGCACTATTTAAGTCTATTGTTGTTGTTGGCTACGTCAAACCATGACAGATGATGAAGGGCAAGAAGTTAGATCAAGAAGAAAGAGTAAATGGAAATGATTGCGCTTTTAAATAATACATTTTGTTATATACGAAGTGATAAAAGGTAATTAAAGTGGATATTATTATTTAATAGAATCAATCAGTAACAAATACTAATTAAGTAATTATACAGAGTAACAATTAATGTCAAACTGCACAAAAATAAATAAATAAATTTACTACACATTAAAGGAGATTGCCTAAACTTTCTAACTAATTAAATAAAGTTTGACTACCCACCTAACTTAATTAAAGAATAAAATAATTTCACTACCCACCTAAAGATCCTAGCAACTAATAAATCGATCTTAATTATAAAAGAATCACTCTTAAAATGAAATGGTAGGAAAATTGACTAAGTAATTGTCTGCTGTTGTTGCACAATCAAGACTGAACATCTGCTAGAGTAATCAGCAGATGCAAGCAGGTCTCCCAGGGCTCCAAGCTCTGGAAATTCACTCCATTCCCTGAGTCCTGACGTCTGTGGTGACTCCAAATCCGCTCTTCTCCCAACAATCATTAGGTTGAATTCATGTACAAGAGCATGAAGCATCGTTGCAGTTTCGGGTCCATCAGTTATTTTCTTCTCTTTGTAATGTATATATCCAATGTTCATGACATCCCTTAACATAACAGCATCCAGCATTTTCCCCCAATCGTCCCCCTCTTCGTTTTCTGCCGCAACCAAATGAATCACCGTGAGGCTGACCCCGGTGTTTAAGGCCATCCGTTTTGCGAAAGTTAAGGCCTCACGGTCATCGGGGCCACCTATAAATATGACTGCAATGTTATATTCATGTTTTGATAATGGATCATTATAGGCCGAATGGTTTATGTTGCTGCTGCGGTCCATCAGGATAGCTACTGAACAAGGAGACATTTCCAGGACCCTGGAATTTAAGGTTTTGATGTATTTATCATCTGATTCTACAGATCCATCAATGTACCATCTACGATGGAATGGGAGGATAATAAGAGATGCAGTTTTGTCCAATGCGAGAGTGCATACGTCTTCGTGCATGAAATCAGGTGAGGAAATTGCTGTGAAGGCGTTAACAGATGCAGCACCCCAGTTGTTTCCCTCGAATTTATCGAAAGAAGCAATGATATTCTCGTAATGGGAAGAGTCATGGAGAGTTTTTGTCTTATCGTGGGAAATAAAGATCGGAGTTGATTGTCCTCTAAGCTTCATGAGATGAAGAACATTAACAATCATGGGACTGTCCCTAGAAGACCATGCGACATCCAACAGGTTGATTGTTGAGCCCACATCATCGGGTACATGAATGCAAGTAACTATTGACAGCGGTGAATGGAGCTTCAAAGCCATGAGGTTCCTTTTGTTGTAGCCTGCATATTTTTTTGAAGGATCATAGAGATTTTTCACAAGCATAGGCACAATGCTTGACATAAACAGGACGAAATAAAACAGCACTGCATACAATTCTGCATCTATAATCTGCATTCAAACAAGTTTAGGATTGCTTTCAGGAATGAAATTAACAATGAACAGAAAATCAAAAGTAGTACATTAATGTTGATTGTAAAGGATAAATACCCTTTTATCATTCGAGTAGATGAAACCGGCGAGCTCAACAGCACCTTTAGAACACATTATAATGGCAATTGTGAAAGCATCCTTTAAAGGCATGTTGTAGTACAAGGGTGGCAGCAAGCAAGCCCCCAATTTCACAATTATAGCCATGGCGGCGTTTGATAGTGTAATTATTGATACATGATCACGAATAATGAAGAACAATTTTTCGACCCTCATACCTGCTGTTGCAAATAACATTGGTAAAAATATATGATTTATCATAGTTTCTAACCTCTCAACCAAAGTAGATCCCACTGGTGGTCCATCCGGAATTGCCAGACCAAGAACATAAGGCCCCAAGAACCTAAACCTTGGAGCCCATTTAGCCATCACTATAGATGCCAGAAACATAATTATGAGAAGTCCCAAGTAAAAATTGTCTAGAGGTTTGCCTTTAGGGATGCGTTTAATCAGGCGTTTGATTGCAGGCCGAATCACCAAAAAGACAAATGCAGTGTAGATGATAATAATGGCAAGCTGCTTAAGAGCATTGTCAACATTTTCTCTGAACAAACTAATAATCATGAAGATAATCACGCAAAAAAGGTCAGAAACAATTGCAGAAGTCTGTGCGATTCTGCCTAGTTCTGAATTTATGATCTTCAATTCTGTGAGCATACAAGTTATGACTGGATACGTAGAAGAAAAATAACCAATTGAAATCCCCAAAGCTTTAGCCTTTTCTTCTTTATTATAACAGAAAATCTGTAGGCTTGTTATAGATAACACTGCCGCCGGTATAATGGCCAGTAATCCAATATCTATGGCCCTTCTACTCACCGTTATCACCATGGTTGGATCCATTTTAACTCCACTAAAGAAGAGAAGGCCAGCATAGCCCAATGCCCCAAATACTCCAACCCCGTTTACGGCATGACTTGTTATCAATTTCGCGGAAGCAGTTTCTCCAATTACTGCTGGAGAGAGTATCAGGCCAGCCTGGTTATTCATAGAAATCATCACAACTTGTTATCAACGTTAATGAACAATTACAAGAGTATTAATTAAGGTAAAATTAAAGAGAACTTACGATAAGTTGAGAGGTGAACAAGGGGAATCCCAAGTGTTTGAAAGTGTTATGGCAGGCTTGAGAGATGATGAATACCAGAGCAATGACGAGTTCAACTCTTGGAAAAGCGAAATCTAACCAACCTTCAATTCCTGATCCTCCTGCAAGTCCCTTCCACAATCCAGACGATTGAACCATTTGTGGAATTATTTCGCAGACTAATTCTTCATAATAGGACGTTGGTTTGGTTAGAAAACTCATTATGAATTTAAGTAATCTTCCTTAATTTGTTAATCAGCTTTGCTGATTAATTCTTCTGCTAGCTGAAGCCTCCCTGTTGGATTCACAGTTTGTGTTTGTGTTTGAAAATGCTGGAGATGGGGGATGGATTATTAAGACGAAGAAGGGATCAAAACAGTTGGCGTAAGTCTTTGATTTGTTATCAACTGTTTTGTTTGTTTTTTTGTTATGCTGGTTTTTCTGCGTGGACCGTTATGTCAATGAGTCAAATTATTGATGAGAAAAACTGGATATGACATAAAACCGAATTAAATTGTCTGTATTATGATAAACTTTGAGGTCAATGGTTGTTAAATACTAAACTAATATCTCTGTTATTCCAATAAACTTTGAGGTCAATGGTTGTTAAATACGAGGATAACGAAGAAATTAATCAGATGAAATGGTTATAGATAAGTTAATTTGTTACTTGTGATTTATATGCATGGAATGAGTAAACGACTTTTTCCAACCCAAGGTATTCCTTAATGACTTCTCCACCCAAAATGTTTCAAAATGCCACTTTTCCACCTAAAATTTATATTCCATTAATACTCAAAGCCAATTTTCGTGGCAAAAATTGTCTCTGTTACCATCACTTGAACATGTGGTCTCTTCTCTACAAAACCTCTCTCACTCTAGTACTTAATTTTTTGCCGATTGCTAGCCATCACAAAGCTAGGGTTTTTAGTTCTTAGCTAATTTCCAACTAATTTTGACGGCGAATACTCAATCGGTCACTATCATTCGATCCAGCAGCCCTCACTCTGCAAAACCACTCTTACCTTGGCTCCTAGTAACTCTTCAATTGTCCATTGAAAAAGTGAAGAATATTTTGGGTATTAACAAAGTATAAACTTTGAGTGGAAAAGTTATATTTTGAAACTTTTTGGGTGGGAAAGGTTATTAAGGAAAACCTTGGCTGCGAAAGTCGTTTACTCGCCTGGAATTCACAATCTTTGAAAATTGAAACACATACCCATTGAGGAAGTTAATTAATTACCTAATTAAGTTTTAATACCTGTTTTTCGAAAACCAAAAAAAAAAAAAAATCATGATGACTTTAACTAATACTCATTGACCACTTTAATTAATAAAAGAAATCCCTTGATTATAATTTCTTTGTTATAACAATAATGCACTTACAAAATTTCATACAAAAATCTGTATATAAAATGATGTCATAAGGAATAATGGATTATGCAAAATTATATTTTCTAAAGTTTTTTTTTGGTGACCTGGATGTCCGAGCCAATTTACATACATCTCGACTAATCTCTAAGTTCATTAAACACTTTACAAGTCCAATGAGCCTCAACTAATCATTCAGGTTTATTAAACACCCTACAAGTCAAATGGATCAAGTAAGTCACAAATGTGGTAGATGGTCACATAATACAAAACTTCTAAATAACCTAAGGTCTTGCCAACAGGCCAAAGCCAAGTGGTTCATATTTTCCAAACTTTCTTATGAGATATTGCCATAGAAGAGGTAGTGTTGGTATTTATTCCAAGCCTTATCGAAACTATGGTGATGTGGCTTATATTTGCCATGGTGGAGTCAGCATTTCCTAAAGAAGTCAGCTTTTTTATAAAGAAATCAAAGATGTCGTGTGCGATGTCGTTTTTCTCCTTGGATCAGTTTTCAATTCCTGTCATTTGATCTGTTTCTCTTGCAACAACTTTATTCTCATTCTCACCTCATTGGAAGCATGAATATGAAGAAGATTTTAGCCCTTTGCTCATCTCATGGTTGTGGAGAAATTCAAGACAGATGGAGGTCGATCTTGAGAGGAGTGTTTGTATTTATAATGGGGTGGGCTAGTGAAGGAAAGGAGCAGCTTTCATAGAGAAATCTAGGGTCTAATTTTTGGGTGTGTTCTTTTCTTGTACTCTCTGTTTTAATTCTTCTTTGTATTACTTGAAATCATGATTAATAACATCCTATTGTGAGCCTTGAAGAGTGGGTGTAGGCTACTTAGCCGAACCACTATAAATTTGTTGTGTCTTGCTCTTTTTTGCTTTCTTTCTTTCTTTTTTATTTTCATGCCCTTGATTGAATGATTCAGCATTTTCAGATTATTAAAAGTTGTTTGATTATCCAATTAATCTCTTGTTAAATTCAATTGAGACAACTCAGTAGACCCTAGTATTCTAACAGAAGCATTCTTTCTCTAGCCTTTTTTTGTGAAATCAGGTCTCCTTTCACCAAAAGCATAAACAGATGGAAAGCAAGTTGGTTGGGTGAAGGTGTGGCATTCCACAAGGTGGAGAAGCACTTGGGCTGGGTTGTGTGTGCACTGGGGTTGGGGATTAAGGCTATGCACGGCAGGATTTGGGTTGGACTAAGGTGCACAATTTCTGAATATCTCGTCCTGCGGGAAAAATTTTCTCGATTTCTACTAATTTGATGGGTGAAACAGGAAAGAGATTCCAAGAAAGTAAACGAGATTTTATGTATAAAACATAAGTGATTTTGAGAGGAATGGAAACATAGAAACGATGGAATTAAAACCTCCAATATCGCGATAATTAAAGTTGAACTTACGAAAATTAATAAAAAAAATTTAATTAATTTCAATCAAATGATGTGGTATTTGACATGACAATGTCAATTGAGTTGTTACGTTATTTTGTATAGAGATTTTTGAATGACCCTTTTTTAAGTGTAAAAGAAAAAATTGTTTTAAGCACGAACAAAATTAGAAGCACTCTTTTTGTAAAGGGTAAACAATTTTTTCCAGCCAAGGTTTGTCTTGATGACATTTTCCACCCAAATAGTTTCAAAGTACCACTTTTTCTACTCAAAGTTAATATTTCGTTACTACCTAAAGTCAATTCTAGCCGATTTCTAAGATTAAAATTCTCTCTATCATCACTATTTGAACCTCTGGACTCCTCTCTACAAAACCTCTCTCATTTCAGCACTTAATTTTTCGTTGATCACAGGTCATCGCAAAACTAAAGTTTTCTGTTTTTAGTTGATTTTTTACTTACTCCAGCGGTGAGTATTCAATAGGTCATTACCATTCGATCCACCAACCTCCACTCTACAAAACCCTTTTTACCATGGCTCTTAGTAACTAGTCAAACGCCAGCTAAAAGAGTGAAATGTATTTTGAGTATTAACGGAATATAAACTTTGGGTGTGAAAATGTCATTAAGGCAAACCTTGGGTGGGAAAAAAGTTGTTTACTCCTTGCTTAAAATAGAAAAGGACGGGCTATTCACATTTGATTTGATGATCCGAAGCAAATTGAAAACTTTGTAAGTGTTGTGTTATTGATAATTAACCGTTAGCATGATTTTTAAATACAGTAAATCAGTAATACTTTATATAGAATTTTTTTTTATGAAAACTCTTTCATATAAACAAATGTGTTTCAAGGTGATCGGATGATTTTAGATTAAAGATAAACTAAATAAATTAAAAGAGATTACGTATCAAATATGCAATCATCAATTTATAGAGAATAATTTGTGTCAATAATCTTTACTTATAATGTAGTAATAATAATAGTGTTATTACATGAGCATCTCCTAGTTGGTTGCCTCAAATTTTTTTTTTTTTTTCAAATAAATAATGTTCAAAATATGAACAATAAAATTAATCAAATAAAAAAAAAAAATTGCTACGCATAAAAGGGGATTCTCTAAAATGTCTAATATATTAATTAAAGTTTAATCAAACTTAATTGAATAATAAACAATTTCACTACCCACGGCCGTAAGATCCCATGAACTAGAAAATCTTCATCATCCAGAATGTAAATGAATTGAGTTGGACTCACTAAGTTGTCTGTTGTTGTTGCACAATCAAAACTGAGCATCTGCTACTGTAATCTTTTGATGCAAGAAGCTCTCCTAGGGCTCCAAGCTCCTGGGAATTCAGTCCATGCTGTGAGTCCTGACGTTTGGGGTGACTCTAAATCCACCCTCCTCCCAACAATCATCAGATTGAATTCATTGACTAGAGAGTGAAGCAGTGTTGCGGTTTCGGGTCCATCGCTTACCTCCTCCTCTTTGTAATGTATATATCCATTGTTCTTGATATCCCTCAATATCACGGTATCCAGCACTTTTCCCCAGTTGTTGCTTTCCTCAATATTTTCCGCTGCAATCAAATGAATCACTGTGAGGGTAACCCTGGTGTTTAGAACCATCCGTTTTGCGAAAGTTAATGCCTCGCGGTCATCGGGGCCTCCTATAAATATGACCGCAACTTTGTATTCTGGTTCTGATAATGGATCATCGTCGACCGGACGGTTTAATTTGCCGCGATCGATGAGGATTCCTACTGAACAAGGAGACATTTCCAGGACCCTAGAATTTAAGGTTCTTATGTATTTATCATCCGATTCTACACTTCCATCAATGTACCATCTGCGATGGAATGGGAGGATTATGAGTGATGCAGTTTTGTCCAATGCGAGAGTGCATATATCTTCATGCATGAAACTAGGTGAAGAAACTGCTGTGAAGGCGTTGAAAGATAGAACTCCCCAATTGTTTCCCTCAAATTTATTGAAAGAAACGATGATATTCTCGAAATATGAAGAGTCATCGGGGATTCTTTTCTTGTCGTGGGAAATGAAGATCGGAGTTGATTGTCCTCTAAGCTTCATGAGGTGAAGAACATTAACAACCATGGGACTGTCTTTAGAAGGCATTGCGACATCCAACAGATTGATTGCCGCGGCCACATCATCGGGTACATGGATGCAAGTAACTATTGAAACCTCTGAATAAGGCTTTAAAGCCATGATGTTCCTTTTATGGTAGCCCGCATATTTTCTTGTAGGATCGTAGAGAGTTTTCACAAGCATAGGCACAATGATTGACATAATCAGGATGAAATCAAACAAAAGAGCATACAATTCTGCATCTATAATCTGCATTCAAAACAAGTTGGGATTACGTTCAAGGAAGGAAATCAACAATAAACAGAATATTAATCAATGAATTATTTATTAAAAAAAATTATACCTTTTGGTCATTTAAGTGGATGAACTCGGCGAGCTCAACAGCACCTTTAGAACACATAATGATGGAAACTGTTAAAGCATCTTTTAAAGGCATGTTGTTATACAAGGGTGGCAGCAAGCAAGCCCCAAATTTCACCATCATCGCTGCGGCGGCGGTAAATGCAGTAATTACTAAGAGATGATTGTGAGGAATGAAGAACAATTTTTCGACCCTCATACCACCTGTTACAAATAACATCGGTAAAAATATATGATTTGTCATACTTTCTAGCTTCTCAACCAAAGTAGATCCCACTGGTGGCCCATCTGGAATTGCCAGACCAAGAAGATGAGGCCCCAAGAACCTAAACGCTGGAGACCATTTGGCTATAAGTAAAGAAATCAGAAACATAAATTCCAGGAGTCCCATGAAAAAATCGTCTACAGGCTTGCCTTCAGGGAGGCGTCTAATGAAGAATTTGATTGCAGGCCGAATCACCAAAAAGAGAAACGCAGTGTAGATGACAACAGTAGTAAGTTCCATGAGAGTTTCGTGAAAATTTTCTTTGAACAAAGTACAAAAAACGAAGAGAAAAATGCTCAAAATTTCACTAACAACTGCAGAACTCTGTGCGATTCTTCCAAGTTCTGAATTTATGATCTTTAATTCACTAAGCACACAAGTTATGACTGGAAATGTAGAAGCAGTATAACCAACTACAATCCCCATAGATATATACTTTTCTTCTTCAGTATCACAGAAAACCTGTAGGATTGTTAAAGCAAACACTGCAGGCGGTATAATGGAAAGGAAACCAATATAAATCGCCCTTTTACTCACCCTTATCACCATGGTTGGATCCATTTTAACTCCAGTCAAGAAGAGAAAGCCAGAATAGCCAAATGCCCCAAATACTCCAATCCCGTTTACGACGGCACTTGTTATCAACTTCGCGGAACCAGTTTTTCCGATTACTGCTGGAGAGAGTATCAGGCCAGCCTAGGAATTCATACAAGTAACATAACTTTTATTAACATTAATGAACATTTACAAGAATATTAATTAAGGAATGTAAAAATTAAAGAGAACTTACGAAAAGCTGAGAGGTGAACAATGGAAATCCCAAGTGTTTGAAAATGTAATGGCAGGCTTGAGAGATCAAGAATACCAAACCCATGAGCATTTCAACTCTTGGTAAAGAAAAATCCAACCATTCTTCCTTGCCTCCTCGTGCAAGTCCCTCCAGCAAGCCAAGTGAATGAATCTTAGGGGGAAGAACTACGCAAACTCTTGTTTCATTATAGAAGCCTGGTTGGCTTGAAAAACTCATGATTATTATAAATTAATGTGGCTTAATTTGTTAATCAACTTTGCTAATTAATAATTCTCCTGCTTGTGGGTTCACAGGAAATAGAAGAAACTTTGTTCTGTGTTTGTGTTTGTGTTTGTGTTTGTGTTTGAAAATAGTAGAGATGGGGGATGAATTATGAAGACGAAGAAAGAGATCAAACAGTTATCCAAATTCTTTGATTTGTTATCAACTATTTTAGTTGGTTTTAGTACCAAATTAGAAAAAGCTGTTTGTTTGATTAGTGGTTTATGCAACTCGCTAACAAGAAAACTAAGGAACACTTTCTCAAATTATAAGTATAATTGGTCGAATGGATCAAATCTGGTTAGGAATAATAATTCAAGTTTATATATATAGAGAGAGAGAGACGGAGAGAGAGAGTGAACATTAAATTTGACATGACATGAAATCGATTTCAACTGTTTATTAAGATAAACTTTAAGACGAATGGTTGTTGAGCTGTAACTAATACTTAAAGTTGAAAGTATATGGTGTAAATTAACTAGATGAAATGGTTATAGATAAGTATATGGGGTTAGTAATTAGCAACCCACTGAGCTAATTATGTACTAACCCCTTAGCTATAATTGGGTTAGTTATTAGTGTGATTTTTGCAATGTAATAATTACATAATAAATATACCTATAAAGGAATCAAATGGAATTTAAATAAATATAATATTAAAAATCCAAAACTGATTTACCAGAGTGTTACCATCTTCATTATTATCACTGAAAATCTATGCAAGAAACCAATGTAACGGCCCTATTGCTCAGCCTGGTTAATGAGTATGGTTGGTACTTGGATCCATCTGAACTAAGAGAGAGCTAACATAGCCAATGTCTCAAGTCAACTAAAACCTGAAAATTTCAAAATCTTCTAGGAATTCCGGGAATTCTGTAGCTATTAGGTCTGTCCAAATCTCCTTTAATTAAAGAGTAAACGACATTTACCCATCCCAAGGTTTGGCGAATCTGAAAGTTCCCATCGATGGCTTTTATAAATTCTAAATTACCATCTTTAAATTAACAGAAAATTGTTTAATTTAATGGTTAAACAGTAACATAGTCAGCACACAGCCGTCTGACCCCTCTCTCTCTCCCTCCTTTCACTCCTTCCTTTCTCTCTAAGATTTTAGCCAGATTTGCACCAAAATTTGGCATTGATTAACTACCTGACTCCATCATCATCTTCCTCTCACCATCCTCTTCAAAACCCCCACTAGCACTGCCACCAACAACCATCATTTCCACCTTTCGCAATGCGCGCTCAAGTTTGCTATGTTTGCGTTGAGTCCACCATCCATCGCCGACATCAAGCTCCTCTCTTCTCCCTTGACACACCGGTTAACCATCTCAAGTAACACCAATTGTTGTTTCCTGCTCGAGATCGTCATTCGTTTTTGAATTTGTGAGTGGGTGGTGGTTTGTGGTTGAATTTGTTAGTAATTTGGTGGCGGTAGGGCTGACTTTGGGGTTTAGAGAGATTACGATTATGGTGGATGGGTGGAATAGTGGTGGGCTCGGTTTGTGGTTGTTTTTGGATGGGTTTGGAGTTGAGTTTGTGGAGGTTTTTGAGTGAGTTTGTGGCTGAATTTGTGAGTGATTTGGTGGTGGTTTGTAGTGGTTGTTTGGTGGCAACGGGGCTAAATTTGGGGTTTAGAGGGATTGCGATGGTGGTGAATGGGTGGTATGGTGGTGGTGAATTTGGGGTTTTGGTCGTGATGGTGTTGAAGGGTGGTGGTGGTGGTTGGATGGTGATGGTGATGGTGATGGTGATGGTGGTGGGTGGCGTTGTAATCAAAATAAGGGCAGCATGGTAATAGCATTGTTTGCAACTCGTCAGATGTCAAAATTCATTAACAGTGTTAATTTATGGGTGGGAATCTAGAATTTATGAAATTGCAAGTGGAAACCTGCAAATTCGCCAAACCTTTGGTGGGTACATGTCATTTACTCTTAATTAAAATTAGAGCAAGACTTGACAAAGAGGAGAAGAGAAACCTCTATGCAGCCCTTGTTGATTTCATAGACATAATTTTGAATATCTAAAATGAATCACTATATATTAGACTTAGTCTTAATTTAACATATAATTTAAGAGTGGAGTTATTGGCATCCCACTAATGGACTAAAGAAACCTCACTTCTTAAAACACCTCATTTCAAAATTTTAAAATATTTTTTTTCTTATGGCTCCCCATAAATTTCATAAATGTCCTTCATTCTATTTTTTTAATATTTTAACAGAGTTAACATGTTATTCCCCTTACTAATGTTATATAACCCTCAACATCATCATTCTTGAAATAAAATTTAGATAATTAAATTGGAAGTTTAGAAAAATTGAAGCTGAAAAAAATCCTTGCAAATAATCCCAAGAGCATAATGCAGTTTAAAAACATAATATATATACCAATACTTTGAAGGAAAAAATAACAATAAATATATATGTGAGGCAATTAAAAACTTGCAATTTTGTACTGCACGTAACTTGGTATACCTTATTGTAAATCTTCTTCCATTAAATTATCTTTTTGTTTAAGAATGATTTGAATAGCATGAAAAAAGTTAGGGTTTACAAGATAATACTAAGGTGTGAAAGTATTCGTAAGGAGCAGAAAATTAAAGGCAATTTTAATAATTTAATATAGGGATAAATCCGTCCCTGTAGTAAGAAGAGTAGTTATGAACCCTGTAGACCACCCCCTATAGGGGTGGTGAAGGAAGGGCTCCAATTGGTAGAAAAAAACCCGCAACCCCTTGGGCTTATCCTGCACTTGGAAGAAGAAGTAGAAAAAGAAATAAATATAGTGATAATTTGATTCTTCACCGCCGTAGTAAATAGAAGAGAAAATCAAATTTCTTTCTTCGTTTTTACAATTTACAAAAAAAAAAGGATTTAATTAATATTTTACTATTTTTTATATTTTTATATTTTAGAGTTCTAACTATTACTTAGTTATGGGCTATGGGCGAACGACAGGGGCTATATGTTAATGGTTAAAAATAAAATACAACACGATATACGATACTGATTGACACGGCAAGGAGCTATGCATGGAAAAGTGCGCGAAAGAGCAATCAAGGGGATACAAGAAAGGAAAAGAAAGGAAAACCTAACAAAGCCAAAACAGATTGGCAATCAAACAATTAAAAAGGGTTAGCAAACATGAATCGAATGAGAGGCCAACTGCAACAAGCAGTTGCTCCCAACTAGTGGAAAAGGTGAGATTCCTTTTTATATTACTGAAGAGCTTGAATAATAGAAGATAAAAAGAAAGTCTTGCTATATCTACTATATTTTATCCAAGACCGCTTGCTTTTGATCCCGCTTTAGAGTCTGTGCCGGTTGATGATCCTCAGTCACAAGGTCAAGGGGGGTATGAAGTATTGTTTTTAGGGTGGGGAGTTCATGCAAAGGCTCTCAGAATGAAGATAGCATGGAAGATTCTGAAACACAATAATCTCTTATCGGAATTCTTCAAAGAGAGAGTTCTTGCCTCTAAGCACTTATGGGATGCTTTTCCTAAAACTGGGCACTCACACGCGCCTGGGCTAGTATTTTTGAAGTTCCAAAATCCCTGATTTGATTGGTCATGGGGGATTTATTAAAAAATGGGGGTTTTAGTTCATCAATAATGCTATGGACACCGAAAAAACTACACCAAAATCGTGTACCGGCCTATGTGTAATACGCTTCTTATTTTTTTTACAATTTTTTTCTAGTGAACGGCTGTCCATCAAAGATGGACGGCCGTTCACTCACATGGATGCCCATCCATACTTAAAAAAAAAAAAAATGTTTGGACGGGCGTCCATTAGGATTATTTTGGTTTCTACAAATTAAAGAAAAACTTTTTACTTACGTTTTTGTGAACTCTTTCTGGTGATAGCAATCTCATGCAGTATCTCCTGCACATCATCAGCCAACTTTTTGGCCTCTTCCAACCCAAGATAGTACGTTTGCATCCTGGTTGAAGTTCTGTAGCTTATCCTTATTCTCTTCATCGCTACTGACTTCCCCGAAAATCTTAAACTCTTGCCTCCCCGAAAAAAACACAGTGAATGAAGACGAAGAAGTAGACGGGCGAAGTTCTGCACCTTCTTCACTTGCTTCCATGGAAACTTTATTGCATCCATTTTGATTTAACAGGTTAGAATTTCAAACACATTGACTTAGACTTTTAAAACACTACAGACACATCATCATCTTTTATCTTCATCTTTATCTTTATCCTTAACCAACAGAGAAACCACTAAACCAGGGACTTAAAAATCCAGTGAACCAACGTCTTGGAATGGTTTTGTCACAACCGCCAATTGTAAGTTGTTTTCAAAAACTGTTCATTTGAAAAGTCTAAATTAAGCCAGTAAGAATCTCATTAATATATTACCTTCAATTTAACTCTTTGTCTACTTTCATGGAGTATAAATATCCCCTCAAACTGGAACCATTACCCACCGAAACAAAAAGAGTCATAAAGCTTATAAGAAATTAGTCTTTCAGTTATGTGTTTAATTTGTTCTCAATTTCAAAGTTTAAGAAGAGATGGCATGCACGCGGTCGTGGTCATTCGCTGCAAAGGTACGTCGTTTTCTTCTTTTTCCATGAATACAGTTCAAGAATTTTATGTTTAATGTGGACTCGAGTTAGGATTTTTATGTGTCTCAGTTATCACTCGTTACTGTAACTAATGAGTTTTGTTTTCTTTTATGTAGCTGCTGTGGCGTGGGAAGCTGGGAAGCCATTAGTGATTGAAGCCATCGGTAATTTGTAGAAACCAAAATAATGGACGCCCGTCCAAACATTTTTTTTTTTTTTTTTTTTAAAGTATGGACGGACATCCATTAGGAATGGACACCCGTCCAAACGTAAGGGACGGTCGTCCATAATTTATGGACGGCCATTCCCAAAGTATTTTTTTTTATTTTCATAATTTATTTATGGACGGGCGTCTTTTAAATGGGGACGCCCGTTCCTTGTATATGCATGGATGGGCGTTTGATGGACGGCCGTTCACTCACATGGACGCCGCCGTTCACTAGAAAAAAATTGTAAAAAAAATGAGAAGCGTGTTACACATAGGCCGGTACACGATTTCGGTGTAGTTTTTTCGGTGTCCGTAGCATTATTATTTAGTTCATTAATGGGTTGCTAAGACTGCAGAGTGGGCAAAAAGCCCGAGACCAAGAGGACCAAGTCAAACCCTTGGGAAGGTGGCCAAGCCCGGTCCCTCCTCCAAGGCCCAGGCTTGTTAAGCCTTATCTATATCTTCATTCAAATGATAATATCTTTATCTATCTTCATTCAAATCTCAGCAAGTGCTTATCTCTATCTTTCTTTATCTTGCTATCTCATTCTTGTTATTCTTGTTATTAACTTGTACAGTTGCTAATTATCTTCTCATGTAAATTCTCTATATATATTGATATTGTAATTCAAGCAAGACACAAGAAATACAAAATATTTTTCCAGCCTATTCTTTCTTTTACAGGGTCTGGGTTCAAAAACCCCTAACCCAATTACCAAATCCCCTCCTAACAAATAACCAAAACCCCCTATAATATATGTAATACATAATAAATCTATGGGTTAAATATAATTATACAATTAGGGGGCTAAATTGAAATTTTTCTAGCTAAATAGGTCAGGCCCGAGCTTGGGATTCGGTTCGCACTCCCACAAAAGTGATTGGCCTAGGACCGACCCAGCCAATTTGGGATCGGACCTAGTTGGGCTTGGGCTTGGGACCGTCAGGCCCAACTTTTGCCCACCTCTAGGTAATAAATCCACTCATAATTTAGTATTGTTTAAAAAAAAAAATTCAGCCCACTTCAAAATAAATTCTTGCTTCCAACCCCTAACCAAGGTTAGGCTAACCGGACTGTAGCAGTCAATTTTTAAAAAAAAAAAAAAAAGCACTGAGTAGGATGAGTGTTGGGGGAAAAATGTTAACTAATAGGTTTATATTATAAAATTCTGGATTTTTTTTTTTTTTTTTAATGGCTTATAACAAATGATTTAAGAAATTAGGTTCATTATTTCTCCTTTATTATAGTTATATATCATCGTATCAATAACAACTTTGATATTTGGAATCAGTAAAATGTTCAAAATTGATATGTCTAAGGGAAACTTACACAAATCAAATTACAACCACAGACATTTATGTGTTGTTCTACAAAATCATTTACCCACTGATTTCTTGTTTTGTCCAAAATTATCACTAGGATTTCTCTTGGCTTAATTAATTAATAATGAAAATACTTATTAAGTTTTGTGTTGTTGCTGCACAACCAAGACTGAACATTTCCCAGTTAAATCTTTTGAAGCAAGCAAGTCTCCCATGACTCCAATCTCTGGAAATTCACTCCATTCTTTGAGTCCTGAAGTCTGTGGATCTTCAATGTTGTATCTTCTCCCAACAATGATGAGATCAAATTCATTCACCATGGAATGAACAACGTTAACTGTTCCGCGTCCATCGTTTACTACATGCTTAATATAGTTGATATATTCACTGCACTTAGCATCTCTGAGAACCTCGGAATCAAGAATTTTTTCCCAGTCTACTTCGCCCTCATCACTCTTGGAAATGAATTGTGCTACTGTAAGCCTGACTTTCTTGTTCCGAGCCATTCTTTTGGCTAGTGTCAACGCCTCGCGGTCATCATTGCCACCGAAGAATAGCATAGCTACATTGGAGTATGATTCTGCCGGTGCATCTGAGTGAATGGGTCGCCTTATATTGCCATGATCGATGAGGATTCCTACAGAACAAGGGGCTTTTTCTAGGACTCTAAGGTTTAGATTCCTGATGGTGTGGTCTTCGGATTCGAGTGTGCCATCGATGTACCATGTTCGATGAAATGGGAGGACGATAAGAGAGGCAAGCTTGTCAAGTGCAAGAGTACAGATATCATCATGCATAAACTCTGGTGGACAGATAGCTGTGAAGGCATTCGATGTAACAGCCCCAAAATGATTTCCCTCAAATTTCTTGAAAGAAAGAATGACATTTTCAGAGTACGAATAACCAGTGAGCCTTTTGCTTCTCTTTTGATGGGAAAGAAAAATTGGGGTTGCAAGCCCACTAAGCTTGACAAGGTGAAGCACATTAATAGCTAGAGGGGTTTCTGTTGTTGGATTTGAGATGTTCAACATGTTGATGACTGATGTGACATTGCTGGGAACATGAATGCAAGTAACAATTTGCAGTTCTGCATCAAGTTTGGCATCCATAATTCTCCTTATTTGATAACCTGCATATTTCCGGGAAGGATCATAAAATCGTCTCAACAAAACAGGCACAATGCTTGCACCGAACACGACAAACATAAGTCCTGCATGGAATACTTCTGGAGAGAGCATCTGCATTTGATAATATGAACAAGAAGAATTTTTTCTAATCTGATTTTGATTGAATTAAAAATGAAGTTTAATTAGATTAGTTGTTAAGGTTGATTAAATACCTTTCCGTCACTCATGAAGGTATAGGCTGCTAGCTCAATAACACCTTTGGAGCATAAGAGGAGAGAAACAGCTAATGCATCACGTTTATGCATTTTCTTATAAAGCAATGGCCCCAAACATGACAAAAATTTCACCAATAAAGTCGTTGTAGCAAAAACTACATGCTCCTTCACCATTTCGTTCTTGAAATTAGGAGTCAACCTCTGTAATCTCATGGAGCATGTTGTGACAAATATTGGCAGAAACAAACCTGAAGCTATACACTCAAATTTCTCCACCAGAGCAGATCCCAAAGGGGGTCCTTTTGGGACAGCCAGACCAAGAACATAAATCACGATGAGGGAATACTTGTTAAACCCTTCAGGAATGACCCTCATACTCATCAAGAACACCACTATTATTGCATAAATGCAAGTTTGGTTAACCTGCTGCCCTTCAGGGGTTAATTTCACAAACAAAAGCATTACTGGTCGGAGCACAACCATAACGACAAAAATTAAGAACGATACAGATAGTAGTTCAAGAAAAAAGCCTGGACGAAGTATTCCTTGAATTGCTCTTAAAGCAAAAAAGGAGCCAACTCCAGAAAAAAAACTAAGAAAGTCAGCAATAATTGCTGTGGAATGTGCTAGTCTGCCAAGTTCTGAGTTGAGTATTTTCAATTCTGTAAGCAGGCAATGAATAACTGGAAAGGATGTCATATAAAAAAATGGTGAAAGATACAAGATGCTGGTTAATCCTTTCTGTTTGTTGCTGAACATTAATATGCTTGACATAGCGTATAACATCGGTACCAGGATCGATATAATAGCTAGATAACAAGCCTTGGATCCCACTCTTGTTACCATGCTCAAATCCATTTTCACCCCACTCAGAAACACAAAAAATGTGAAGCCAAACTCCCCTAAGGTGCTTAGCAATTGTACATTGTCTTGTGACATCAGAACCTGTGACCAACTTTTTGGAAGCACTGATTCAGATAATAATACACCAGCCTGGTTTAGGCAAAAAAAATTGCAGATTAGTACCTCAAAAAATCAATAACAATGGAAAATTCTATTGAAATTTCCTGAGATTGTTAACATACAATGATTTGGGACGTCATGAGTGGCAAGCCTAAACGTTTAAGAAAATAATGAGAGCCTTGAGTGAGGAAAAAAATTAAAACTATCAGCAACTGAAGTCTTGGAGATGCATAATCCAGCCATTTATATTTATTATCATCAAATTCCTTTAAAAACCCTGCAGAGTTGATCTTAGGAGGAACCCAAATGCAAGTCTCAATTGGGTATCTTCGATGGCCTGTAATGTTATTCATATTTGAAGTATCAAAAACAAAAGAAAGAAAGAACGAGAATACAAACAGTAGATAAACAGGAAGGGCTCAAAAGCTGGTAACAGTTGCTTTTTTAACTTATTTTACACATCTAGTTCAGCCATGTATGAAAATTGGTGCCTGCACAAACAAGATCCACTATTAATTTGTTATACTAATTTGAAAATGAAAGTAAAGTGCTTAAGTACTGCTATTCATCTCATCAATATTTTTCTTCACTACTCTTTTAAGCTAATTTTTCTGTTACAAAATTAATGATTCTCATCACATTGCGCCAACTTCTTCAACAATTTTAGAGCATCTTAGTTGTTTATTAAGGTGCTTAAGTCTTAAGATACCTTATATATTACACTAATTGAGTCTAAAAACCTGCATATTGTTACACTAATTGAAGAGTATGATCAAATAAGAGTATCAAATGAATTGTGTAGATTGAGATGATATAAAATTATATGACCTCCATACAAGATTTCATTATCTTCCTTAATAATAATATGTTAAATCGATACGATGTTTCAAGCAAAGAAATTAGTTTTAATTTTTTTCTTTTTATATATTTGATCTCAATTTTTAATTCTATGTTAATTAAAAAAATAAACTGTAAAATTTTACTTAGAGCCTATGAATTGTTTATTGTATGCATTTGTTAATATACCAATATGAATAACTTAATCAAAGAGTAAACTACTTTTCCCCACCCAAGGTTTGCCTTGATGACACTTTGCCACCATTTCAAAATACCACTTTCCCACCCAAAGTTTGAATTCTGTTAATACCCAAAATGAATTTTATTTTCTCAGTCGGCGTTCGGCGAGTTATTAGGAGCCAGAGTAAAAAGGGTTTTGTAAAGTAGAGACCAATTGATCAAATGGTAGTGATTGATTGAATATTAGTCGCTGGAATCAGTTGGAAATCAGCTAAGAACAAAAAACTCTAACTTTGTAGTGGCCGACAATCGTCGAGAAATCAATTATCCGAGTGAGAGGGGTTTATAAATAGAAGACTGAAGCGAGCTTCAAATGGTGGTGACGAAGAGAATTTTCACAGTTGGAATCAGCTTTGGGTAGTTAACAGAATATTAACTTTGGATGAGAAAGTGGTATTTTGAAACTTTTTTGGTGGAAGAATGTCATTAAGACAAGCCTTGGGTGGGACAAAGTCGTTTACTCTTAATCAAACTTAAACTAATAGAAAAATATTTAAAATACATTTGTATTTTCTTTTTGATGTATTAAGTATTACTTCCTTTTTACTTTTCATTTGTTAAAAAAGAAATATCAAATATTAGTTATCAACCCGCATCTTTTGCTATGAAAGAAATCAAAGTTTAAAGAAAATAATTATTTGATCACCAACAAATATAAATTAACTAATAAATAAACCCCCTAACTAATAAAATGAATTTAAAAGTACCATAGTTTAGTTATTAAAATAATCAAAGCCCATTGAATTTAAAAGTCGCTTATGTAATTTTATTTTATATATATTTACATTGATACTTATTTGAAAACTTTCTTCCTTTTAATTATTTCACGTCAAACAAGAATTTATCATCTTAAAAAATTAAAATACAATTCCAATTTGTTTATAAATTCTTATGAAAAGACAAAATTCTAATTCAAAAGGTTTAGAAATGACAGATTCATACTTTTTTTATTAAAACATTAATAAATCTCCTATTAACTTTACTCATTTCTATAAAAGCAACAAGAAAATGTGCATTTTTAACAATAAAAATTATTAAAACAACACTTTGGGGCAAGTTAGAAGATGAATTTTTGTTGATCGCGTAATTGTCTTTATTGAAAGAGAATTTGTTATCAACTATCAAATAAAAAACCTCAAAGAGATCTCCAGTCAACTATACTCAGGGCCAGAACAATTAAGATAGCCTGCTGGAGAAAACCCAAGGCCATTCCACCGATACCAAGCTTCAATCTCCTCAGCCCAGCGCAAACATTAGGCCTAAATCAACTGCTAGCCTACTCAGAGGTGATGCTGCAGCACCCAAGCCCATGCCCATGGAGCCCAAGCAAGGCGATCCAAAAGCTAGCCATGAACCCAGTCTTACTGCATGTAATTAAAACCTTCATGGGGGAACTATTATCCAAAACATTTGAGTTTTTATTTTATCAAAAAATAAAGTTTGAATGACAGGATTCATCCTGACCCTCCTTATCCCACAGAACCCCGATGCTCCCATGGGAGTCAGATGATCAAGATGTGTCATGTGTGAACAATGAAAAACTGCTTGTGACATAAACTTTTGTAGACGGTCGAAAATTCTACTCTTGATCTTCACTGAAAACTTGCTAGACTTGAGAGCAAATACACACAGAGAGAGAGAATGAACGTGAAGTCCTTGACTTCAGTGTGGTGTCTTTCGTTAGCACTTCGACGTTCAAGTCAACACTAGTAGAAGGAGACTAAGTAAAGGAAAGAAAGAATTAGATGTAACATAAGTCACTGTGAACGTGGAGCTATGGCACGAAAAGCGTCATAGAATGGTCAAAACTCAGCTCTGTAGTGAGAATCAACAGCGGTGAGTAAGAGTATAAGGAAGAATTTGGTAGTGTAAAAGTAAAGTCTGGAGTATGTTCTGATGTCCCTTTTGAGAGGGTCTACCTTGGTATTTATAAGAAGCTGAAGTGGTTAGAGCTTCCATGAGACTCGAAGTCCCATTGGAGAGTGAGCATCAACTCTACATTTGTTGACCTAGTAAAGATGTTGTAATCCCCTTCCGAGTATTGTGTTGCGTAGTTGGAGACCCAGAGTTTAATTAAGACTTAGTCATGGGATCTAATCTATAGAGCCGACGTCAGGTTGCACGACTGATGGAATAGTCCAACCCGTAGAGCAACCTGACTTGTAACGTGGCCGGGATTGTAGGTTGGCCCAATTCATAGGGTGGCCCAAATCTTAGAGTGACCCAACTCATGGAGTGAATGGGCTAGCCAATAGAACGAACCAACTTTATAGAATGGGCAACCTCGTAAAGTGGATCTTCTACGAGATGGCTTTGATGTAGAGCCAGTCGTTTGGGGGCTGTGGCGTAAAGCCAATTGTAGTTGGGCCTAATCTAGGCTTGATACAAATTTTTGCCCATACAACTTCCCTAAAACTTACTTCTCCCATTATAGCCGGATGATAAACCTTTTAGCCACCAAGGTTAGTTATACCTAGAGAGTCTTGTGTTTGAGTCACGAGAGAGATACTTAGACATTTATACAATTACCTTGGTCCATTGGGCTTGTAAAGTGTTCCGTAGCCCTGAGGATTAGATAAGCTCCAATGTAGACCTAAATGCCTCAGATATCTAAAAAAAACTTCCTTAAAACTATTCTTTATTAGCAAAACGATTTTATTTTTATTTTTTTTAAGAAATTATCGAATTATCTCATTAGCTACAAATATTAAAACAAAGTACTAGGTATGATACCTTACTCAAAATATAGAAATCTACATACCATAAATCTATGGATGTTGAATTCTCATGCAATCAATATCCAAAAACATGTAATGTGCAATGCAAATGAGACAACATCGCATGACCAAACCTTTAATTGAATTTGAATCACTACTCAGCACGATTCCCTATAATGACTTGGAGGAAGGAAAACTGGTAAAAAAGAAAAGTGAGCTAAAAAGGCTCAATGAGTGGAAGATTTTATAAAATATTTTTTTTCTGAAAACCTGAAAGTATAAAAATAACTACTTATACTTTTTCTGAAAAGAATGTTTTTTTACTGATCTTACAATTATCTGAATTATTTTTTATATACTGATATTAGTAAACTAGAAATATATTATATGTTATTTGATTTTATATTTCTGATATTTAATATTTGATATTTAAACTGTTATTATTAATTGTTTACTTTATCAGCTCATCTATGGTATAGTAAAATTGATAGTTGATAATGATATGATATTGAACTATCTAATATTGTTAAATTGAGAAATGATCTGATACTGTAAAATTAGTAATTGATACTAAAAACTCTCACCACAACTAATACCGAGAGGAATATCTATCATACATAAGAGCGTGAGAAAATCTATTATACACGACAAGCTCTAACATCGCACGGATAGAACAATTAAACCAGTCATACCTAGCGGGCAACTCATCGCGCAGATAGAGAAACTAAATCTATCATATGCATGAACGGAGTCAAATTTTTACTATAATCTGAAAGAAAAATGTTATCCTTACAAAGATCCATACAAAGAGGGTTATAAAGTGACATCATCCAAAAGAAAAAAACAAAGAAAAAACGGAAAAAGAGAAAGAGAGAGAGAGAAATCATAAAAATCAAAGGTGAGGATTGTCTTTGTATGTCCCCTTTATATGTGTCTTTATAAAACTAGCATTGTTCAATCTGAAATTTGTATCAGTATCTTAAATCTAGGTGGTGGGTATTTCGTAGGGTGGTTTGTAAACCACTACTAATTTTATATTGAACTAATACTTTCTTTTCTTAAAAACGTGTCCTTTTTATTATAAAAATAATATTAGGGGTTCAAAAATCAAAATGCAAACTATAAATATTTTCCCAAGTTCTAATTTTTTTTTTGTAGGAAGCATTTCCTTTCACTCTCACACGTTTTCATGTGCTAATTTATTTTTCCAAAGCAAAATTAAATTATTTAAAGCTTGGGCACACGGAAATTCTGTTATCTTGCAAAAGTCTTGGATAATTTCAAAAATCATTTTAGTTAACTTAACTACAATGACTTACCAAACTCTAAATTTTAGCCAAGTTTTACATACTACCTTACATGGCTTTAAACAAACAAAAGTAAGATTTTATAAAACTTCTTTAAAAACAGACCTAACTTGATCATACTGATTCTTATTAAACTGAACAAATGTGAAAAAGTTGAACTAGAAATAGACGTCACCCACTTGAAGAATAGTATCTTAGAAATATTTAAATTCCTTTTCTAAAAGAAAAATGGCTAACTGAATAACAATTGCCAAACCTCAATTTTCTTAAACCAAATTTATGGAAAACTAAAACCTTCAACTATTCTGGAGACTTTCATAAAGCTTTGAAAACGGAGAAAACCACCTACTTTGAGCATACTGTCTTCCAATTTTTCCAAAGATTAATTTGAATCTCTCTTATTACTTTTAGAACCGAAATTGGTTTTGGCTAACTCCTGAATAAATCAGGTTTATATAATGTTCAACCACAAATTCTATAATGTGGTAGGTATCTCTCATGCGGCTCAAACATAGGACCCCCAAGCAGTGGCGGACCCAGGATTTTTGCCGAGGGGAGGCCCCTCACTCTGCCACTTTTGCCAATCAACTAGTGAAAACATAAAAAAATAACATTACAAGGAAACATAAGAAAATTGTTACGTGGAAAAACCTCTTCAATGTGAAGAGATAAAAACACTACGGGAATCTAACGACCTACTTAAATCCAATATAATTAAAAGAGTTTATTGATGCGTATTTTTGACAAACATGCAAATGTAGCAAGTGCACTAGTCACAAAAGTAATAAAGTGATAAGTAGAGTATCGTTCCCAAGAGGATAGTGTTACTAAGTACCGATTTTTCTAGTTTAAGTCCTAATTGAAGCAACAATAAATTGGATTGATAGAAAATTAACGAACTAAATACAATTTAAGAAAATATAAATGAATTATAATGAAATTAAAGCAAAACTCAACAACTTAACTAATTAAACAAAATGCTAAAAAAAATGCTACGGTGTTGATTTCACCTAGATACGCTAACCCAAATCATAGAATCTATTACCTAAGTTATAATTCCTTGGTTGAAAATCGAATTCCCTAAGTAGTAAAACATACCTTCTTAGGCCATATTTTCTTACTTATCCCTACTAAGTTTCTGCACCCAACAAAATAAAGATTAATAGTTCAAAGTTTTTTAAGCTTTATGGAATTCTATCTAGATTTCATAAATCGGTAAACCTATCTCCAGCGTTTGCTTAATCTACGGTATTTATCCCAAGAGGCACAATCAATCACTTCATAGTCTCATTGTCAACAACACACATTTGAATGGTGATCAAGCATCCAAAAGTCATTAAACAAAGAGATAAACACTCAATCATGAAATTAAAACTCAAAATAAATCAATTCATATAAATTTGAATCATTGTATCAAGGTTACATTAAACCCTAGCTAAACAACTCAATTCATACTCAAAAACAAACTGAATCAAGATTTATCATTGAAAAACAAGCAAAAGATGGAGAAATCTTCTCTAATTTGAAGCCCAAATCTTCAATAATCTTCTCCTTCCAAGAGCTGCCTTCCAAATGACGAACCAAGACCCTTTTTCTTTCATTTTCATGCTAATTTATACATCTTTCACTTAAGGATGAAGCCCTAACAAGCCAAAACACGTCATTTTATTTTTCACATCTGACGCAGTTTCGCCGCGGCGAAGCTTTTTTCTTACAGTGGCAATAATCTTTCGGGCCAAATTTGAGCATGAAAGAGTCTAAATATGGAAAAGTGTTAAACATATGAATTATAGCCCTTTAAATTATGTTTCTACTCGTTCAAGAATCAGCACAATCAGAGGTCTAAAGCTCAAGTTATGGCAGAAATACTAAAGCACATCCAAAGACGTTTTTCTTCCGTTTCCAACATTCTGTTCACAACTTAAAGCCAAGTTTTCACCCTTGTTCACTCAGAATTAGGAAAAACCCAAAACATGAAAGTTGTAGCTCTGGTTCTTAGCTTTCCAAAGCTTCTAAAATCAGTTCATTCTGAGCTTCCAACCTCAAGTTACGCAATTTACGCTCAAAACTGTCATTTATGCTCAAAATCATCATTTAGGCCTGTAAAGACAAATTAATATAATTAGGTAACAATTAAGGCCCAAATTGTATGAGAAATATCCTAAATCTTATCAAAATTTAATGCAAAATCATAGGAAAAAATATGATTATCATTTATAACAACCACAAATCTACCAAAAATATTCTATACAAATTTAGAACTCAATCACAACTCTAACAAAAATAAAATACACAAAGGTTTACAGAAAGATGAATTACAATCACTCCAAATTCAAATCGGCATGTAAGAGGAAAGTTGGGAATTGGGGAAGAAAAACTTGAAAATAAAAAAGATAAAACCTAACTTTTTAATTTTTTAACTTTTAATTTTTTTTTTTGACCTTTTAATAAAACTTTTCAATTTTTTTTTTTTTAAAAGTTGAAGGCAGGGCTGGGCCTACTCTCAAGGGGCCTGGGTCCGCCCCTGCCCTCAGGTATAACGAATCTCAGTAATTAAAGGGTCTATCATCCGGTCACAAGGAGAGAGATTAGTCATGCACTTTAATACTCCAATAAAAATATTATAAGCTTCAAGATGAAGTGAAATCTCAACTTCCAATAAATTTTAAGTATAGCGGGAAATTTAAGGGTTAAGACTCATTATCTCTAGCTTGATTAGTGTGTATTATTTTTTTTCTATTAAGAAAAACATTTGATATCAACAAGATTTGAGTGTAAATATATAATTTAATTATAATTTCGAAAATAAAATTCAGCCCTCTTAAAAATGTAAAGCAGTATATATAAATGGAACAGTTTGTTTCCATTAACGAAACCTCCTAAAATTAGGAATTTTAATTAAAAATTAATTTCAGGTCTCTAACCTAATGAAGATTTAGTTCCTTCAATGTTGGAGCAAATTAATTCAAGTACAATACATATATACAAAGTAACAGATGTTTACTAATTACATTAATGATGGTTAGCATTTAAAGTAAACTACTTTTTCCCACCCAAATAATGGTTTAATGACACTTTTTTACCTACAAACTTTTAAAATACCACTTTACTATCCACATATATAATTCATTTTCGACTTCGACATTGTTGCGACCCCACACTACCACAATTCCCTTCCTCGATTATCATTCACCAAAACCCCTCAAACTCTTCTCCGGTTGACCTTGCCAATCATTGACAATCAAGCGATTAGGGTTTTTGCAGCCACACATCCTAAGTCAAATTTCGATCAATCTCAACCACAAAAATTTAACCTTCTACTACCAAAAGACTCATTGTCATTCCTCTTCAAAAGTCCTAACAGTCTAAACCGAGTTTGCTCTCTGTTCGCCATCGGAATATAAATTTGGATAATAAAATAGTATTTTAAAAGTTTGTCAATGAGAAAGTGTCAATAAACCATTATTTGGGTGGAAAAAAGTCGTTAACTCTTAACATTCAAGATTCTTTAATTACTAAGGCCCCCAAAATATATTATGTTTCATATAAAAGTCATCATAATTTTGACTTAAACTAAGCTACAATTAATTGTCCTAATTAAGATTGTATAAATTTAGAGTCAAAAGAAATGAAAAAAGGAAATTACTTTAACATATATTCATCATATGGCTGTTAGCTGCTGTAACTAGAAGCAGAAGAACTCTTTGCTTTCCCAATTCTACAATTTGATATGGGAATTTAGTTAACTACAATTACGGCATAATATGCCCATCGCTATACTATTATAAGATCAATTGAATAATAATATATTTGTGCTTGATATATATATAAACCCTAAATTGTTACCATTTTTACGGGTATGGAACATAATCCAACGTTGTCAGGAATTCCATTGTCAAGTTAGATTAACAAATTAACAGTAAAGATCTTGTTTGTGCAGGCAACAACTTCCTACAAGAAACTGTTTTCCAGCTTTTGACCCCTTCCTTTTTATCTATTGTTTCCATTCACATTCTTCATTCATTCAATTATTCTAATACAATTTCCTTTCTCCTCTTCTAGATTGAATTCTTTCTTCTTTTGTATTCGATACTATGAATATGAAAAACATTACAGGCGGCCATCGAAAATACCCTATTGAGAGTTGCATTATTCTTCCTCCTAAGATCAGCTCCGCTGGCTTGTTGAGGGAATTTGATGATAAGAATTATAAATGGCTTGATTATGCATCTCCAAGACTTCAATTGATCATAGTTTTGATCTTTGTCATCACTCAAGGCTTTCATTCTGTGCTCAAACATTTAGGCCTACCACTCATAACCTCCCAGATCATTGTATGTCCAAATCTCAGGAATTTCAATAAAATTTTCTATTTTCATTTAATATTTGAGCTACTAATCTGTATTTTTTTTTTTCCTAAACCAGGCTGGTGTATTGTTATCTGAAGCAATATTTCCAAAACAATGGTCAGATATTCTGATGTCTCAAGACAATGTACAATTGCTTGGCACCATAGGGGAGTTTGGCTATACATTTTTTATGTTTCTGAGTGGAGTGAAAATGGACACGAGCATGGTAACCAGCGGGGGAGCAAAGCCTTGTTATCTGGCTTTTTTAACTGTCGTCGTGCCGATGATATACGCTGTGTCAAGCATAGTAATATCGGGCAACAAGCACAAAGAATTAACCAGCATCTTGAGCATTTCACCAATGTTTTATAGGACATGCTTTCCAGTCATTCACTGCCTTCTCACAGAACTGAAAATCCTCAACTCAGAACTTGGCAGACTCGCACACTCAACCGCGATTATTGCTGACTTCTTTAGTTTTATTTGTGTACTTGGCGTCTCTGTTGCTTTAGGAACAAGTCAAGGAATTCCTACAGCCCTCTCTGGTGAAGTAAGAATTGTATTGTTCTTCATTTTAATTGCTATGATTGTGCTTCGACCAGCAATGCTGTTGATGGTGAAATTAACCCCTGAAGGGCAGCAGGTTAACCAAACTTGCATTTATTCAATAATAGGGCTGTTTCTGATCAGTATGAGGCTTATTCCCGATGTGTTTAAGAAGTTTTACCTGTTGGTGATTTATGTTCTTGGTTTGGCTGTCCCACATGGACCCCCATTGGGATCTGCTCTAGTGGAGAAATTTGAGTGTATGAATTCTAGCTTTTTTGTGCCAATTTTTGTCACAACATGTTCCATGAGATTACAGAAGTTTACTCTTGATTTCAGAAACGAAATGGTAAAAGAGCATACAGTTATTGCTACAGAGACTTTATTGGTAAAATTTTTGTCATGTTTGGGGCCATTGCTCTATGGGCAAATGCATAAACGTGATGCATTTGCTCTTGCTCTCATATTGAGCGCCAAAGGAATTGTTGAGCTAGCTGCCTATACCTTCATGAGTGATGGAAAGGTATTTAATCAACCTTGACGTTAATCTAAAACTCCATTTTAATTCAATCAAATCAAAGTAGTCACAATTTTGCTTTACTTCCAAATGCAGGCTCTCACTCCAGAATTATTCCAGGCAGGACTTTTTTTTCTCACTTTCAGTGCAAGCATTGTGCCTGCTTTGGTGAGAAAATTGTATGACCCTTCACGGAAATATGCAGGCTATCAAATAAGCAAGATCATGGATGTCAAGCTTGATGCAGAACTGCAAATTGTTACTTGCATTCATGCTCCAAACAATGTCACATCAGTCATCAACATGTTGAACATCTCATATCCAACAAAAGGAAGCCCTCTAGCTGTTAGTGTACTTCACCTTGTCAAGCTCAGTGGGGTTGCAGCCCCAATTTTCCTTTCCCATCAAAACAGAAGCAAAAGTCTCACTGGTTACTGGTATTCTGAAAATGTCATTCTTTCTTTCAAGAAATTTGAGGGAAATCATTTGGGAGCTGTAACATTGAATGCCTTCACAGCTATCTCTCCACCAGAGTTCATGTATGACGATATCTGCACTCTTGCACTTGACAAGCTTGCCTCTCTTATCATCCTACCATTTCACAGAACATGGTACATTGATGGCTCACTCGATTCCCAAGACAACACTATCAGGAATCTAAACATCAGAGTCCTGGAAAAATCACCTTGTTCCATAGGAATCCTCATCGATCATGGCAACATAAGGCGACCCATCTACCCGGATGCACCAGCAGAATCATACTCCAAGATTGCTATGCTATTCTTCGGTGGCAAAGATGACCGTGAGGCGTTGACACTAGCCAAAAGAATGGCTGCGAACACCAAAGTCAGGCTTACGATTGCACAATTTATTGCCAAGAATGATGATGGGCAAGTAGACTGGGAAACAACTGTTGATTCTGAGTTTCTTAACGATGCTAAGAGCACTGGATATACTAGCTACATTAAGCACATCGTAAACGATGGGCGGGAAACTGTGAACATTGTTCATTCCATGGTGAATGAATTTGATCTCATCATCGTTGGGAGAAGATACAACATTGAAGATCCACGGACTTCAGGACTCAAAGAGTGGAGTGAGTTTCCAGAGATTGGAGTCATGGGAGATTTGCTTGCTTCAAAAGATTTAACTGGGAAATGTTCAGTCTTGGTTGTGCAGCAACAACATATAGTTTAATTAGTTTAGAAAAATCCCAGTGATAATTTTGGACAAAACAGGAAATTTCTTTAGTTTCTAATTTGATTTGTGTAAATATCCCTTAGACATATCAATTGGAATTTTAGCAGGGGCGTAGCCTAGGGTTACAAACGAACCGAACAGTTTGCGAATAACTCGATGTTCGTTCGATAACTGTTCAACACTGTTCGCGAACAGTTCGATGTTCGTTCGATAATATGTTCGATCAAGTTCGAACATGGGATGTTCGTTTGATTATGTTCGCGAACATTATACGTTCGACTGATCCATCTGTTCGATTGTTCGTTCGTTTATGTTCGAAAAACATGGTATGCATTATTATAATTTATATTATATTTGGTTTAGTTTGGATGAATTTTTTTTAATGATAATTAATAATGAAATATTATAACACTTTTGTTTTTCTTATACATAATATGTTTGGATTATTTTTTTTTCCAAATATCATCAATAATTAAATATATAAGTATATAGCATTTTAATTAAAAAGTAATAAATTATTATGATTAATAGTATGACAAAATTTAATAATATAATAGATTGTATGATCAAGTGATATATAATATAGTAAATCTAATAACATAATTGTTTCATATTTTTTCAAATGTAATAAATAATTAAATATTATAAGGTAGCATTTCAATTAATAAATAATAAATATAATATGGTAAATTGATGAATATAACATATTGTATAATATAGCATAACAAATTTAATAATATAATAGTTTAGTTAAATATAGTATGGTAAATTGATGAACATAACATATTGTATAATTAAGTGATGTATAGCATGACAAATTTAATAATATAATAGCTTAATTAAATATAATATGACAAATTTATTAACATAATATATTGTATAATCAAGTGATATAAGGTATAGTATGACAAATTTAATAACATAATAGCTTAATTAAACCTAAATTAATCACACATTTATATTGATCATATATTACAATAAACCCTTGTACCACTATGAATTTATAGGTGTTGATACAAAATATATATGTAAATAGTTATTCGAACGAGTTGGTGTATATTTTTTATTCGAACAAGTATTTATAAGTTATCGAATGAGTTATTCAAACAGGCATTTACGAGTTAATCGAACGAGTTAGTTAAACGAACACGAACTAGCCTTTTGTTAATCGAACGAACACGAACAGTCATCATGTATTCGTTTGAGTTCGAACAATCGAGCATGCTTATCAAACAAGTTTGAAACAGGGGCTATTCGTTCTTCGGTTCGATTGCAGGCCTAGTAGCCTGAAAATTTTTGCAGCAGAGGTTAAACTTTTTCTTTTTTCAAATACAAAACTTGTAGAATTAGATTTTTTTTTTTTTTTTTAAAGTAACCTTAATGGTATTAATGTGATTCATTTATTGTGATTCGTTCTAGAAATCTAGTTAATTACTTCGTTGTCATCGAAACCAATAAACCAACGCACTTAACTTAGAGTCACATAAATCATCATATTCATAATCATGTAATATGATTTAGTTAACTATTTTATCCCACCCAAATAATGGTTTAATGACACTAATCCACCCACATACTTTTAAAATACCACTTTATTACCCAAATTTATATTCTGATGGCGAATAGAGAGCAAATTCAGTTCAGACTGTTGGGGCTTTTGAAGAGGGAAGGTCGATGAGTCTTTTAATGGTAAAAGGTTGGATTCTGGTGGTTGGGATTGATCGAAATTTGACTTGAGAGGGGTGGTTACACAAACCTTAATCGTTCGATTGTTGATAATTGGCGAGATCGACTGGAGTAGGGTTTGAGGGGTTTCAGTAAGTAATGATTGAGTAAAAAAGAATGGTGGTGATGTAGAGTCGCAACAATGCTAGAATATAAATTTGGGTAATAAAATAGTATTTTAAAAATTTTACAAGGTGGAAAAGTGTCATCGAATCATTATTTAGGTGGGAAAAAGTCGTTTACTCTATATATATATATATATATATATATATATATGAATGACTCGTAACATGCAACATAAATTTATGGCATCCTAAATAATGACTAATAACTTTAAAATATGACATGTAATATTAAACCTAAAAAAATTTCATACCATCTTTACGGTATCAAACATGACCCAACATTTCCAAAATTCAAGGAAAACAATCCAATTCAATCCTTTCTTCACAATAATATAGTATTGATTCGATAATGTTATCAAACCGGTTCAATCTTCGTAACCCTATGGGCTATAGTGCTACTTTCCATCCAATATAAGTTATCTTTAAGTAAGATAATGAATAGCTAAGATGTCCTAAATTGTTGCAGAAGTTCGCAACAATGTGATGAGAATCATTAATTGTATAACAGAAAAGTTTATCTTAAAAGAGTAGTGAAAAAAAATATATATATATATATCATGAGATGAACAGCAGTAGTGGCACTTCAGTTCCACTGTCAATTTAGTATAACAAATTAACAGTAGATCTTATTTGTGCAAGCACCAAATTCATACAAGAAAGAGCACTTGATTATGGCTGAGAATAACTGGAGATGTGTAAAATAAGCTAAAACAGCAACTGTTTCCAAGTTTTGAGCTCTTCCTTTTTATCTACTCTTTCCATTCTCCTTCTTATTCTTCAATCAATTTCAACACAATCTCTTCTCTTCTCTTCTAGATCGATTTCTTTCTTCTTTTGTTTTTGATACTCCAATATGAACAACAGTGCAGGCGGCCATCAGAGATACCCAACTGAGAGTTGCATTTTACTTCCTCCTAAGATCAACTCTGATGGCTTGTTGAGGGAATTTGGTGATAAAGATTATAAATGGCTTGATTATGCATCTCCAAGACTTCAGTTGATCATAGTATTGATCTTTGTCCTCACTCAAGGCTTTCATTATGTGCTCAAACATTTAGGCCTCCCAATCATGACCTCCCAAATCATTGTATGTTAAAATCTCGGGAATGTCAATAAATATTTCCATTATTTGAGCTACTAATTTGCATTTCTTTTTATTATAAACCAGGCTGGTGTATTATTATCTGAAGCAGTACTTCCAAAACAATGGTTAGGTATTTTTATGTCAGAAGACACTGTACAATTGCTTGGCACCTTAGGGGAGTTCGGCTATACAGTTTTTGTCTTTCTGAGTGGAGTGAAAATGGACATTAGCATGGTAATAAGAGGGGGAGCAAAGGCGTGTTATCTAGCTGTTATATCCACCCTAGCACCGATGATATACGCCATGTCAAGCATAGTAATGTTCAGCCACCACCAGAAAGAATTAACTAGCATCTTTTATATTTCACCATTGTTTTATATGACATCTTTTCCAGTTATTCACTGCCTTCTTATAGAACTGAAAATCCTTAACTCAGAGCTTGGCAGACTAGCACACTCAACCGCGATTATTGCCGACTTTCTTGCTTTTATTTGTATAATTGGCGTCTCCGTTGTTTTAGGAACGATTCAAGGAATTCCTAGATATGTTGTTATTCCTGAACTAGGAACTATACTCTGCTTCATTTTTACTGTTGCGATTGTGCTCCGACCAGCAATGCTTTTGATAGTGAAATTAACCCCTGACGGGCGGCAGGCCAATCAAACTTGCATTTACGCAATAGTGGTGGTGTTCCTAATCAGTCTGAGGCTTATTCCTGAAGGGCTTAATAAGTTTTCCCTCATGGTGATTTATGTTCTTGGTCTGGCTGTTCCACATGGACCCCCATTAGGATCTGCTCTGGTGGAGAAATTCGAGTGTATGGCTACAGGTTTGTTTGTTCCAATATTTGTTACAACATGTTCCATGAGATTGCAAAGGTTAACTCTTGATTTCAGAAACGAAATGGTAAAAGAGTATGCAGTTATTGCTAGTATGACTTTACTAGTGAAATTTTTGTCATGTCTGGGGCCTTTACTGTATAAGAAAATGCATAAACCTGATGCATTTTCTCTTGCTCTCATATTGAGCGCCAAAGGAATTATTGAGCTAGCTGTCTATACCTTCATGAGTGATGGAAAGGTATTTAATCAACCTTGACAGTTAATCTAAAACTTCATTTTAATTCAATCAAATCAAAGTAGTGACAATTTTGCTTGTTCCTATATCAAATGCAGGTTGTGTCTCCAGAAGTTTACCATGCTGGACTTGTTTTCGTAACTTTCAGTGCAAGCATTGTGCCTGTTTTGGTGAGAAAATTGTATGATCCTCCTCGGAAATATGCAGGCTATCAAATAAGGAAAATTATGGATGCCAAAATTGATGCAGAACTGCAAATTGTTACTTGCATTCATATTCCAAACAATGTCACATCAGTCATCAACATGTTGAACATCTCATATCCAACAACAGAAACCCCTCTAGCTGTTAATGTGCTTCACCTTGTCAAGCTCAGTGGGGTTGCAGCCCCAGTTTCCCTTTCCCATCAAAAGAGAAGTAAAAGCCAATCTGGTTACTGGTATTCTGAAAATGTCATTCTTTCTTTCAAGAAATTTGAGGGAAATCATTGGGGAGCTGTAACATTGAATGCCTTCACAGCTATCTGTCCACCAGAGCTTATGCATGATGATATCTGTACTCTTGCACTTGACAAGCTTGCCTCTCTTATCGTCCTCCCATTTCATCGAACATGGTACATCGATGGCACACTCGAATCCGAAGACCACACCATCAGGAATCTAAACCTTAGAGTCCTAGAAAAAGCCCCTTGTTCTGTAGGAATCCTCATCGATCATGGCAATATAAGGCGACCCATTCACTCAGATGCACCAGCAGAATCATACTCCAATGTAGCTATGCTATTCTTCGGTGGCAACGATGACCGCGAGGCGTTGACACTAGCCAAAAGAATGGCTCGGAACAAGAAAGTCAGGCTTACAGTAGAACAATTCATTGCCAAGAGTGATAAGGGCGAAGTAGACTGGGAAAAAATTCTTGATTCCGAGGTTCTCAGGGATGCTAAGAGCAGTGAATATATCAACTATATTAAGCATGTAGTAAACGATGGACGCGAAACAGTTAACGTTGTTCATTCCATGGTGAATGAATTTGATCTCATCATTGTTGGGAGAAGATACAACATTGAAGATCCACAGACTTCAGGACTCAAAGAATGGAGTGAATTTCCAGAGATTGGAGTCATGGGGGATTTGCTTGCTTCAAAAGATTTAACTGGGAAATGTTCAGTCTTGGTTGTGCAACAACATATAGTTTAATTAATAAGTAATATTATATATACAAACTATTCCTCTAAACTGATGTGACAATCTTACATGTTTGTCCGTAAGCTATTTTAATTATTTAATTTATTTTTAAATTTAAAGTTATTTAATCATTTTGAAACACATAAGGTCGTATGAGAAAGTTTGTATAAAAAGTTTACATATAAAGTATTAAAGTATTAAAGTTTTTCATCACATAACAATAAAACCAAATTTCAGTAATACCAACGTAGCATTAATATTATAATCCTTGTTACATATAATGTAAAGAGTAATAACATGGAAACATAGTAAAATCAATGTTTTAAAACCCGACTTGACCCAGCCAATTGAACCAGATCAACTGAGACTCATGGCCTTCACCAAGTCAGGTTACACATTTTTCTATTCATTGAAAACCCTAGAAATTAGGACATCAATCCGCGAACAATTGAGGGCTATAATGTTAGGGCTTTTGAAGATTAATGGTCGGTGAGTGCAACGATGGCAACGTCTGTGATTTCTGGTGAGTGAATCAACTGGAGATTGGGGAGGTGAATGGGGGAGGTTTTGGTCAAGAGGTTAAGGGGAGTGTTGTCGTTGCTAAAAACGTGCCTTATTTGCCGACGCCGACGATGGTATTTGGGATGTTTTTGCAAGATTTCAAACCTATAATGAGTTACATGTAATTTTTAAGGGTATTTTTGTTATATTTCAAACTTTTGAATACCAATTTGACCCTCCGATGAACCTAGGACCTAACCACTTTGTCAGGTTTCACCTTGAGTCGGGGTTTTAAAACATTAAAGTAAAGTAATGATGACTAGCTTTGAAATAAGACATGTAATATTAAACGTAAACAAATTTCATACCACTTCTATTGGTATCAGACATTAATCGAAAATTGTTCAAAATTCAAGGAAAAACAAAATATAATTCAATCCTTTCTAGACATTAATATAAAACTAGTTCGACAATGTTACCAGCACGTTATCGTAACCCTATGGGCTTTATCTGTTTTGTTGGTCCATTGGGCGGAACCAGCCCAATTGACAGTTCTTATAGGTTCATTGGTGCGGCCCGATTAACAGTTCTTAGGCCCATTTTATTTTGATCTTCTCTTAATTTGCAATCACCCACAAGGAGGTCGTCTTCTTACTTGACTCTCCATTCTCGAGCTCAGCTTTGTATCGAAACTGCATCGTTTCTGTCCTGGCCTTCGTCCTCATAAAGGTTTGATTTTAATTTCCCAAGAGATACAATTTGATTAGGATTTTTTATAAGTCAATTCATACGCTTGATTGATCATGTTTTATTTCCTACATTTCGTGTTCTCAGATTTATTCACTAATTGTTTGATCGATTAATTTTGATTGATTTGATTTGATCTATCACTAATTGATTCAATGTATCTGAATTTAGGGATTTTTTTTATATATATTTCTGTAAGGATCCAATATAAGCTTTCTTTTTCATTTTTGTTATGATATTTAGATTTTGGTCTATTTGGTTTTTGAGAAGGCCTTAGGAAAGTGGAAACTTTGAATTTTTAGATGTTCATTTTTGGTGCCCAAAAGGTTAAAAAGTAAATACTTGCATCGTACTTTAAGTTTATAGCATTTTCTCAGCAAATAATCAAGAGGGTTTGTGAGGAAGAAGGGAAAGACTTTTTTTTGTAATGGAATCATTTTTTGGGTTATGTTTTGTAGGGACCCATTAGAGGGAAGAATATTTTGTAATTGTTTAAATTGTAGTGTAAAAATTGGAGAAAATGCCTTCTTTGAAGATTGAACCTGGTCATGAAGACACAGTCCATGACGTGGCAATGGATTACTATGGTAAGCGCATTGCCACTGCATCGTCAGACTACTCAATTAAGATCATAGGTGTGGGCAATAACACCTCTCAGCATTTGGCTAAGCTGAGTGGTCACAAAGGACCTGTTTGGGAGGTGGCATGGGCTCACCCGAAGTTTGGATCACTACTTGCTTCGTGTTCCTATGATGGGAATGTCATAATATGGAAGGAGGGTAATAATAATGAGTGGAGTCAAGCTCATGTCTTTGATGACCATAAATCTTCGGTCAATTCAATTGCTTGGGCTCCTCATGAACTCGGTCTATGTTTGGCTTGTGGTTCATCTGATGGGAACATATCAGTTTTTACTGCAAGAGCTGATGGTGGCTGGGATTCATCAAGGATTGACCAAGCTCACCCGGTTGGTGTGACTTCTGTTTCATGGGCCCCGTCAACGGCACCTGGTGCACTTGTGGGTTCTGGCTTGCTTGACCCAGTTCAGAAGCTTTGCTCGGGTGGTTGTGATAACACTGTGAAGGTGTGGAAGCTGAACAATGGGCTTTGGAAGATGGACTGCTTTCCAGCTCTTCAAATGCATACTGATTGGGTTAGAGATGTCGCTTGGGCACCCAACTTGGGGCTTCCAAAATCTACTATTGCAAGTGCCTCCGAGGATGGAAGAGTTATCATATGGACTGTGGCCAGGGAAGGAGATCAATGGGATGGTAAGGTGTTGAATGACTTCAAGACACCTGTTTGGAGAGTCAATTGGTCAATGACTGGAAACATATTGGCTGTGGCTGATGGGAACAACAATGTAACATTGTGGGAAGAAGCAGCAGAGGGGGATTGGCGACAGGTGACAGCAGTTGAGCCATAGAACTTAAAAGTTTTTCAGTTTTCTCATGTAATGCAGGATCATGTTTCAGATCCTCATTATTACCTTCTGTTAGGAATTCATGACAAAAAATTAACTTCTGTTGGGACTCTTCACGTGAAACTTTGCTTCTTTTTACATTATTGCATGGTTTCAGTGATATTTTATGGAAATATTTGAACTTTAACTTCTATGAAAAACCTCAGTTTTATGTCATGAAGACAGATATGTGGTTTCATATGAGATACTCAGGTACTTGTTCCAACTCTTAAGAAGACTATCTGGATATATTTTGTGAATGTTCAGTTTTGTTTTTGTTTTACCAGATAATATGTATTTGATCCTTATTCCGTAGCTTCCCTGTATATCTGTTTGTCAACTTCGTGGGATGTATCTGATGAATGACTGTAATTATATGTTGGTTCTTACTATTTCTATTGCCTGTTCATCAATTTTATGACCAGCTAAATACTTTAAAAACATAATTTTTTGGTGCTGGTTCCCGTTCCCGCTGCTTGGTTTTCAACCATTAGTAAGGCATGAGTATGTGCTAATAGTAAACAGATTTTATTCTTAACTCTCTATACAGAACCTTTAATTAAAGTTTGCATCAAGTTTAGGTTATCAGGACTATCGTAGATTACTCAGTAGCAGTGAGATGTTAGTCGAAAGCAACAGTTTGCCCTTGGCATTCGTAGCACAGATTATGTATTGAGATATGAGCATTTATGTTTATGTATTGAGATAGGAACAGGTTTATGTGAAGTCTAGGGGCTGCTTCTAAAACTTCTTTTTCCGGGTGCCAGAGGCAGTATTTTCCGAACCGGGAAAATGGTGGGTAGCTTGCTTACCACTTTGTTCCATTGATCGTTAAACGTAAGTTTGGGCAGTTCATGTGATTCTCGGGTAAGAAAAGTTTGGAGTTTCCATAGAAGATGTTTTACAGAAGTATGCAATTTTTAGTTTCTGGGATCCACTTAGGACATTTGCATTAAGAATTTAAATTATCTAACAGTGTCTCCATCTTTGAGACACAGAAGGCTATTAGACGAAGGGCTAAGGCAAAGCATTTAATACTTTGCATATGGATGTTTATCTCTCAACTTGATTATTTGTTTTGGCCTTAAATGGGGTCAATAGAGCTCATCAAATCTAGATACAAGATACTCAAATTTCATATCCCACTAACTGTAGTGCCTTCTATAGGATCTCCATTACTTAAACCAATGATGGGACGATAGTGAGATGACTACATGGAAAGAAGTTTCTTGTAAGTGGGTTAAGTTCAATGTAAGAAGCTTTGAAATGTTTATGTTTAGATAGAGGTATCATATCTTTTACCAATTTTCGATACAAATACGATTTATTATATAATATTCTAATCTTATCAACAAATATGTAATATATAATACTTTTTGGTTCTTACTTCTTACTCACCTCCTCTTATGGGGTTCGTAGCATTAGGATTAAAAATATATAATAGTTAATTTAAAAATATTAAAAACCCTTAAAAAAAAACCTTGAGATTATTAGGAGAAAAATAAAAAAAGACACTATAACCTTACTATAATGTATATAGTAATATCCTTAAATTATATTTAGCCGTACTCATTAACTATCTCTAGGTGATCGAGTGGTTCGATAGAAACTTTTAGGGGTATTATTCCAGAAATCCTAAGTTCGAGTCCTTCTTAGGGTGCTAATAAATGTAGCCACTAAAACTCTTACTCGACCAATAGTTTTAAAGTCTTAAAGGATTAACTGAGGTACATGTAAGTTGACCAGACACCCTCGATTATAAAATAATAATAATAATAATAAACTAAGTTGAGTGCAACCAAAACCCATGTAAACTCTTAATTAGCCTTAATTTTGAGCAAGCAAATGTAGTACCCTTAATTAAGAAGTAGAACACTTTGAAGGGCAATAATTGAGAAAATAAAATAAAAAACCAAAACTTGAGAGTTCAATAATTCAATTGAACCCCAAGTTCAAAGGCAAAATATCAAGGGAGAAAGGCACGTGCGGGTGACCAATGAGCACGTGCAACCATGTTAGTAGGTGTAGACATGCTAAGCACAACGCACGTGTGAGGAAGCAGGAAAGGAAAGTGAGGGGCATAATGACTCAGTTGATTCCTGCCACTTGGCATTTGACCCACTCTCATTGGTTGGATTTTCAAAACCTAAAAGTACTCACATGATTGCTGACAGCATCCACCTCCTCTGTCACGTGCTCCGTGGACCCACTTATTACTAACTAATTAATTAATTAATTTAATTAAACTTAATTAGCTTTAACCAAACTTTTTAAAGATTTTACTGCTTGCATCCTTAGGATGGGCAGTCCTTTTACTAATCTTATTATATTATAGAACTACTAATCAATCATTAGATTCATTAATAATAAAATATTATGTAATATCAATTAATTTATTATTTAAAATTAACTCAATAAATTTAGAATTTATTACATATTAATATATTATGATTTGAATTCAATTAAAAGAATTTCTCTTGATGTTAATAAATAATTCTAATTCTGATTAAACATAATACGCCGTCGTTTTTCTCACTTTTACACTTCTCTTCTCTATTTTCTAAATTCTTATTTTAATAAATCCTAAAATCTTATTAAAATATGAGTTAATTTCTATTAATAAAAAAAGGGATAAGGTTCGTATGTAGTAATAAATAATATAACTAGCTAACCTTATCCAATTACCAAGCTGCAATTAACATTAACATTGGGATTAGTGTCCAATAATACACCCTGTAGTGTCGGTAAAAATACAGATTAATTAATTTTTTATTACTGAATATTTAATTGTTAAGCATCTCGGCTCTTCCAATGATTTAAAGGCTTTAATTAAGCTTAGGAATAATTTTGCATGTGAAAATAACCCCCTTGCTCATGTCATGGGTGGAAATTTCAAATGACTTTACTTTTTTTTTTTTTTTTTTTACTAAATGACATTTTCCCACCTGAAAAGTTTAAAAACGACACTATCCCACCCGCCCACGGTTAACTTTAATTGAAAAAGATAAAATGGTAAATTCAACAAACAGTCAAAAGGTAATTATTTTTTTACCCCCTATATATAAACTTAGGGGGAAAAAAACCCTAAATCAAACCCATTTTACCTTTGTTCCCCACCCCTTGAATCGCACTTGGTTAGAATCGCACTAAATCCTCCACCCCCAATCACACCATCTGCCCCAAATCTAGTGCCATTGGGCAAGCAAGATTCCGGCCAATTGTTGCGCTTAGAGCCAAAATGGGTTGAAGAAAGAGTAATGGCTCATGGTGGTGGTGGGATGGTGGCTGATGGGTGCATGGTAGAGGGTGGGGTGCAATTTGATTGAGGTGATAGGGATACGATGTGGTAGGGTGATATGGAGGTGATGTCCATTGGTGGTTGTGGGATAGGGCTAGGAATAAGAATAGGCGGCGGGTGGGCTGTGGATGTTGGAAGCAATTTGCTTTGTGTGGCTAATGTGACGATGGTTTAGGGGTGGGTTATAATTTGGGTGTGACAGAGATGGGTTGGGATCGGGGTACTATGGTCGTGGTGGAATGATGGCCAATGGGTGCATGTTGGGCAATGACGACGTTGAGTTCGTCAGACATTTTGTATGAGAAGAATGATGGTGGGATGACGGTGAAGGCATAGAGGGGATATGTTGGGATCGTCGGATGGTGGTTGATGGTTGCATGGTAGAGGTGGGTTGCAGTTTGGTTAAGGTGATGGAGTTCGGGTTTGGGTATGAATTTGAATTTGGATTCAAATAATAAATGGTAGTTTCATCTTTACATTGATTATACCATATCAGTTAACAAATATAACTAACTGATCTTAACGGTGGGTCGAAAAGTATCATTTTGAAACTTTTCGGGTGAAAAAGTGTACTTAGGCCAAACCTTGAGTGGGAAAATGTCATTTACTCTTTTTTCTTTTTTTTTATCTTATAAATGTTAATAAATAAGTCGAGATAAATAAATCATGTATTATATAAACAAATATGATAATTTAACATTATTCAACAAATTCACATAACATTTTAGAATATTTTTTAACTTGAAATACTCAATCATTTAAGCAAAAATAATCGACCATTATAATTATATAGTTTACAATCCTATTTTTATTACACAACTTATTATAGGACTTAAAAACAGTTAAAGAGTATGTAAATAAAATCTTTTTTTGGTGAAGTTATTAGGATTATTTATATATCCCGTGAAACCGACTAATATTAAATGCATCAATAATTATGATAAAATATCAAATCTCTCTTATTAGAAGGTTTCTTTATATTACTTTATAGAGGCTTAATGAATTAATTTCCTCCATCTAATAAAGATCGATAAATATTAAACGCTCAAACAATTTTAAAACATTAATAGTATATAAAATAGTTAACGACTTTTTCCAACCCAAATAATAGTTTAAAGATATTTTTTCACTCATAAACTTTTAAAATATCACTTTATTACTCAAATTTATATTCCAACACTGAACAGATAGCAAACTCGGTTCAAGTTATTGAGGTTTTTGAATAGAGAAGACCGATGAGTCTTTTGGTAGTGAAAGGTTGATTATAGTGGTTGAGATAGATTGAAATTTGACTTAGGAGTGGCGGTTTTACAAACCTTAATCGTTCGATTGATGGGGTCGATAAGAGTATGGTTTGAGGGGTTTTGATGAGTGATAATCGGGGAAAAGAATGGTGGTGGTGTGAGGTTACAACAATGCCAGAATTGAAAACGAAACATAAATATGAATAATAAAACAATATTTTAAAAGTTTATAGGTAAAAAAATATCATTAAGCCATTATTTAGTTAAAAAAAGGTTCATTTACTCTATATAAAAACCATCCCTATGACTAACCTCATAGGGTATAAAATAAACCTGATTTTAAAAATCGAAAATGATTTTTTTTAAATAATTATAGGAATAAACAATATTTTTCGATAAATAAATCAGAATTATAAAGAATATCCTATTATGTACCAATTTTTAAGGACATGTAAGAACATTACAATAATGTAATTGTACCAAACCCATTAAATTGTTAACAATGATTAATGAAAGTCGATTAAATTTAACCGTAGGGGAAAAGATCAAAAGAGAAAAGGAGCCACGTGGATGAGATCATGACCGTTACTTGGGTAGAAGTTGAGCTGTAAGCATCGTGCTTAAACGTGGGAAGAGAATATAATAAGAGGGTTATGAACAATTAATTAAAGGTTAAAAAAATAAAAGAAAATCAGTAAAAATAAAAAAAAGCACAATTCCCAAAGAGAAAAAATTATTAAGAGCAGAGGAATCCGGCTGTAAACTTGGACAGTAATGTACGAATCACAGAGACAAAACCTGCTCTTGTAGATCGATTCTTTTTGGGGTTGAATTTTCAAATTTCTTAATTTTTTTCTTCATTTATTATTTAATTCTCAATAATGCGATGCCGTTTAACCTTTTTATTTGCACCCTCTTCCATTTTTTTACCTGGTTCTGATTTGTGAATAATCATATAAATTTTATTAAATAATACCACATATACTAAGTTTTTAAACAAAGTAACTGTTGTGCAGAAACTCTGGAGCAGATAAAATCTTTTTTGGTATGTAAATATTTTGCGATATGAATTACATGATCAAGGTTGAAGATTATACTACTCTTCTCTTTTATCGAATTTGAGTTCATCTCCAACATAACCGTGTAACTGACATTAGATAAACTTAGTTAGATAAGCTCATTTATAATATATTTATGGGGGACAAAGAGAATAAGTCACAGAAAGTCAATTGCAAACTCTTTGTAAATCAAATTGTTATTTCAATATATTCAATAACATAACAGTGTACATCGTTTTATCAAATTTGAGTTTATCTCTAATTTATCCGTGCAACTGACACTAGATAAACTTAGTTAGATAAACTCATTTCTAATCTGATTCTGGGAAACAGAGAGAATAGGTCACAAAAAGCCAATTGCAAACTCCTTATAAATCAAATTGTTGTTTCAATATATTCAATAACATAATAGTGTACGTCGTTTTATCAAATTTGAGTTAACCTCCAACTCAACCGTGTAACTGACACTAGATAAACCCAGTTATAATATAGTTATAGGGGAGAGAGAGAATAGGTCATAGAAAGCCAATTGCAAACTTCTTGTAAATCAAATTACCGTTTCAATATATTCAATAACGTAACAGTGGACGTTGTTTTATCGAACTTGAGTTCATCTCCAACTGAACTTTGTAGCTAGCACTAGATAAACCTAGTTATAATATAGTTCTGAGGGGAGAGAGAGAATAGGTCACATAAAGCCAATTGCAAACTCCTTGTAAATCAAATTACCATTTCAATACATTCAATAATGTAACAGTGGACGCCGTTTTATCGAATTTGAGTTCATCTCCAACTCAACCGTGTAACTGGCACTAGATAAACCTAGAAATAGAGAATACGTCACAGAAAGCCAATTGCAAAATCTTTGTAAATCAAATTATTGTTTTAATACATTCAATAATGTGACAATGGATGTAAGTATCGGGTTACGAGCCGTCGAACCACTTCAAAAAATAATTCTCTTTATTCTTAATGTTTTGTATTAATCCTTGCACATTCATCATGTTATTGCTGATCCATCGGGATCATACACACATTTTATGTAGTTCTAACATTGTCAATCATAAATCTCTAGTTGGTTCAAAATTACGTACCGACAGTAACTATAGAACAACCGATATGGTAATAAACGAGAATTATAAATAAACAAAGTGATATATTAATATCTAAATTTAATATTAAAACATATTTATTTATACATGGTTAAAAAGTTATGACGGTCAAACTTGCTCTTTTTTTAATTAATTAATTAAATTAAATGGGCTCATTTAAATGATTTGATGTTTCTTAGTAACAAAACTGTAGAGATTAGAATCTTAATTAATCCCTTTAACATGTCTTAATTGCTTGATTATCCCTTTCCTCTTGGTAAAATGATTCACTTAACTTTACCTTTGTTTAAAGCATAAACCAACTTTACCTTTTTGCCAGCTCATCATTATCTCTTCACTTCCCTCACTCAAAACAAAAATTAATAATAACCCCTTCCCTAAATCAGTAAATTTTTTAAATTAATTAATTAATAATTAAAATATTTAACCCTTTACAGAACTTGCAAGTCACTTCCCCCCATTATAAAATTCAGACCACTTTAGCCATGAACATAGATGCTTCTTCCTTCCTTTTTCTATTTCCCATTTTGCCCTTCCTTCACTCCTCAAAACCCCCCACCTTCCCCCCACCCCCACCAGTCTCAGTCTCTCACACTACTCTTCTCCTCTTCTCTTCATTCTTCTCCGTTTTCTAGAAAACACTTTCTGGCAACACTCACTTTCTTGCAACAGTTTTTTATTCTTTCCGGTTACTTTAGTACAATTCTTGTTTTTGTTTTTGTTTTAAAGGAATTTTTGTTATGGAGACACCCGATTTCTTTATCGGAGGTTACTTCAATGCGACGTCAGCGAATAGTTTCTCGCCGGAGAAGCGAGTTGCCGCCGAGCAGAAACCCGGCGAGAACTTCAACTTCACCATTGAAGACCTGCTCGATTTCTCCAACGACGATGGGATTATCAGTGAAAACGGCGCTCTCTTAGACAATGTCACCGGCAACTCCACTGATTCCTCCACCATCACGTGCAATTCCGCAGCTTCCGGCGGAGACAACAGCTTCGCCGGAAAGTTCGGTGGCTGCCGCAGCAGCAACAGCTTCGCTGATTCCCAGTTCTCCGGCGAATTATGTGTGCCGGTAAATTTCTCATTTCTTAAATTTCATGTGAAATCCTCAAATTTAAATTTTTATAAAATGTGCAAAAAAAAAAAAAAGGCTTTATTTAATTCTGAAATTACAATTTAACAAAATTCAGTAACAAAAGTGTATGTGTTTATATTAATATAATTCAATCAATTGAATTCTAATTAAATTGTGTTTTTTTTTTTTTGGAATTTTACAGTATGATGACTTGGCTGAGCTCGAATGGCTCTCAAATTTTGTGGAGGATTCATTCTCAATAGACCAGACTTTACAGCACAATCACATGCATTTGTTATCTGGATCCAAACCACTCACACCCGAATCCTCCTCCTCCTCCACCCGAATTTCGGAACCCACCAGCCCGAAACCCAACAACCCAGTTTTCCTACCCGAAGCTCCATTGCCCGGCAAAGCTCGGTCCAAGCGCTCCCGTGCAGCACCTTGCGATTGGTCCACGCGTCTTCTTCATGTGTCTCCGAAAGCACCAATTATGAAACGTGAGAACTCGAGCTCAAGTTTGAATACAGACTTAGGGTCAATTCGGAAATGCTTGCATTGTGGGGCGGAAAAGACCCCACAATGGCGAACGGGACCTATGGGTCCGAAAACATTGTGTAATGCATGTGGAGTTCGATACAAGTCGGGTCGGTTGGTGCCCGAATACCGACCCGCACAAGTCCAACATTTGTGTTGACAAAACATTCAAATTCACATAGGAAGGTAATGGAGCTTAGGAGGCAAAGGGACTTGCAAAGAGCACAACAACAACAATTCCTTACTCAAAATTCATTTTTCGGAGTATCGAACGGTGGGGATGAGTACTTGATTCATCATCATACCGGACCCGATTTTAGGCATATGATTTAAGGTTGGAGCTCTGAGTTTAACGATGTATTGTAGTTTAATTTCCTAATTTTTGGTTATGAGAATTTGATTTTGTAGCTTTGTGTTGAGCAAAAAAATGTACAATTTTAAAAGAAGAGTTGGAGTGAGAAGAGGATTAAATGTACCTTTAATTGTTCTTCACTTGCCCAATTTGGCAAATTAGAAGTAAAATCTATCTTTTTGGAAGAAAAATTATTAAAAAATCTTGATCAGACCTTTCCTTTTGTGGTTGAGTGACAAACTCTTCAATCACTGAGGTTAGTTATACTCAAAAGGTCTTGTTTTGAGTCACGATAGAGGCAATTATCGGATTTATGGGGAAAAAAAAAAAAAATCTTGATTAGTAAGCAAGAGAAGAGGCTAATTATGAGGAGATATCTAGTGGGCAAATTTTGTAGTGCATCACTTTTATGAAACCAATGGGCCACCAAAAGGATGGGTCGCCCATACCTAAATTGCAACATTTCCACATGCCCAGCTGGTATTTGGTTCACTATAATGATGGTTTCTTAGATTTCCCGATTGTATTTTTGTTTCTCAAATATTATAGGGTTCGACGGAAACTTAAGTGTTGAACTTGGTTTCGCAAAATCAGGTCGGAAATTCTTCGGATTATAAAAACTAATAATAATAATAATGAGAAAAGAAGAAAAAAAATGTAGCAAGCTCTTATTTCAAGTAAAATGTAAAGAAAGAGTTGAAGAAAATTGGGTTTGTTTATGGAAAACGAGGGCCAAAATTACTGGGGGGGTAGCATGGATTTCAGTGTGAAATTGTCAACTGGAATTTAAACCAAGTTAAACATCGTCTTGTGCACGTACCATTAAAATGGTATTTATTTTATATTTTTGATTGTCTCTATGAATATTAATGGTGAAATCAAGGTGGGAAAATACCAAGAAAGTGAGGGAATCCGTAAAAGGAGGTTGAAGATGAGAAGAAAATTTTGAATTAAATTGGGCAGGTGGTGCTTAGCTGGCAAAATGTGGTAAACAAAGTCATGTGCAAGCAAGTGATAGTCGTAAATTAATTTAAAAAAAAAAAAAAAAAAGGACTGATTTAGGTGTTGATTATTGGGGTGATAAGCAACTGTCTACCACACTCAAGACATTTGATCTTCCTCTTTGGGTCCCACCTTAATGAGAATATGATTATCAGTCCAAAATCTGTATATATTCTTCCTAGATTGTGACAATCTGTGATAGGTTCATGCCTTAATTAAATTAATTAATCCCTTAATTAATTAATTAATTAACATAGGTATTTGATTTCTTATTTCTTAATACTCTCATCACTTTTTAAGTTTTTTTAATTGCCATGCATGCACGTGTATCTTTAATTACCTCTCTTACCTTCCTTCTTTTTCTTAAACTCAAAGAGGTTGTCCAGACCAGTTTGTGTATGTGTCGATTAATCCTTATAAGTGACTCGTAAAATATCCCATCGTTATGATCATCTGCTTAAATTTTGGGGGCAAAAGGGATTTGAATTTGGAACCATGCGCCTTAAACTCATCCTTGCATCTTCTCTTCTAACAAAAGTTGTAATATTGGATTTTTTTTTTTTTTAACATATTACAAAAATTCTTTGGTGTGAATATTTACATGTTTTTAAAACCTTGATATTCATCGGTTGACAACGATAATAAACACTAATTGATACTTTTTTTTTTTTTTCTTTTTAATCCAAATAAATTGTCTTTTAGTCTTAAAGAATGGATATAAACAGTTTATTATCATCAACTAAATCAAATCATCCATATTTTGGGTGAGAATCGAGGACTATTGCATTACATCATTTATATGAACCAATCTCATAACATTTCATCTTTTATATATATATTCATCTTTTATATATATATATATATATTCACTTGGAGAATCACCAAATGTAAAGTGTATAATGGTTAATTAGTTCAAATCGTCTTGACTCTCAAAATTTAAGCAGATGATCATGACAGTAGGATGTTGTACTAATCACCTATAAGGATTAGTCGAGATACGTGTAAGCTGACATAAACAATATGTTTAAGAAAAAAATGGATAATTAGGGAAAAAAAATATAAAATAAATATTGTATTAAAAATTTACAAGATGATTATATACATGAATAACCCAATTGGGTTTGGGAATAAACTCTTTTAACAGCATTATTGATAAAGGGAATTTAAGCTACAAGTTGCCCAAGCTTCCATGCAAATGCTGCCAGAAGATAATGAACAAGCAAGCAAGAAACCCTTTTTTCAATTTCAAAAAGGCCACAGAATATCAAAACCAGTACACAAAAGCACACCGTATATACATAAAAAAATATATTAGAAATCAAAAGTGTGTCATTTCATGAAAAATTAATTAATTAAATTGAAAGTATAAAGCAATTAAAATAAGAAATAATAAAAAGAGAGAAGAGACAGCGTCGACATGCATGTGAATATGAAAGAAGAGCACATGTCTGTACGTGAGGTGCATGACTGCTTTCGCTGAAACTGTTGATCTTTTTAGGATAATATTAATTTCAAACCATTTTTTATTTTATTTTACTTATTGTCTAGGGATCTTTCCATGTTATTTGTTTTAAAGATGATATGGCTTCTTGTCTCTCTTCTGCAACACCCCACTTTTTTTGTTTTTCTTTTTTATCATCGTGAGTATCCGGGTTAGCTTGTGTGTACTTCATCTAATCTTTCAAAGTCTTGGAAATTTCGCCGAGTGAGAGCTTTAATGACCACTTTTATTAGTGTCTGAGAGGACGTGCAAACTCATAAACTCGTGGAATCTCCTTTTGCTCTTTTTACTATCAAATCACTTAGTGGTGATAAGGATTTTCTAATGTATAATTACAAGGATCTTATTATGCCATATATTTATTTGTTTTAAGTTGTAATCATAATTTTTATTGATATTAGTTTGTGAATAGAGATCCCTCATCTTTTAGAATTTGTAGTGAACTAACTTAGCTTAAACATTCTTCGTATTCTCTATATTTTAACATAATGATGAGAATAGGAGAGAGAATTCTGCAAAAATACTTGAACTATCTCTTCTCTTCTGGTCGGATGACAAGTCCTTTAGCTACTAGAGTCAGTTATATCCAGAGGTTTTATGTTCGAATCATGAGAGATACAATTACCGGGTTTACTCAAAACCAAAAAAAGAAGAAAAAAAGAAAAGAAAAGAAAGAATACTTGAAGCTTTCTTAAAGGAGAAGACATGAACATGATATAGCTTAGCCAGTAATTCAAAAGAGTCCCCATGTGGACTTTTCAGTATTCATCAACCTGAAGATATATATATATATATATAAAATCGATCCCCAAGAATGAAGAATTAAATGAATCATAATGGGCAAACATTACGGCCTCAACTCAGGGCTTCCCCTTTCTTAAAAGTATACGTTATATATAGATACAAATTTATAAAAGTGAATTGATATGAAATGGGGTCATAAAAGAAAAAAGAAAATATTTAAAGTGTCTCTACCATATGAACGAATGTTACTTTGTGACCTAATTTCAATTCCCCTTCACATGGCCATCAAGATAATTCAGTCGCATTAGGTTTAAATTTTCAATGGGGTAGGTTAGGTAGATTTCCATCTGCCTATATATGTTTACACATATTTTGTATGTATATATATAACAAAAATAATTAATAATTTAAGGGGTTAAAATAATATTATATCGATATCTTTGATAACCATTATTTAAATTTATACTGTTATTTTGAAAATATGTTCGTACAGATTTAGTTTCTTTTTTAATGATGAAATGAATTATATATATTGAACTATAAGGAGTGTGTTTTCTGGTTATCGTGAGACTATTATTAGTATCGGGTATTTTTTTTAACAAGAATCATATTTGGAAAATTGTTAAAACCGTTCAAAATTAATGAAAGTTTCACCCCGAAAATTAAAATTTTTAAAGGACAGAAATTTGAAGATTAGAGACGGAAGAAACCGAATGTCTTTCAGAATATAAGATTAAAGCTTTGACTATCATGGAAACTAAGGAATAAAGAAGCATATTATATAAAAGCAATAATACATTAATATTAAGGGGTAATCACTATAGACCCCCTGAGGTTTTCTGTATAAAATAACCCCTGTGGTATTGGATATTATTGTGAACCCCCTGTTGTTTGTCATAGCTACTGACATAACCTAAGCAGCTAAATACCTTATTTACCCCTGGCATACGCTTAAAATGTTAATTTTATATGGTAGCAAATCAACATTTTAGTAAATGACACAAATGCCCTCAAGGATGCTAGGATATTACGCAAATAAAGTAATATACATTACACTAAAAAATACTGCAAAAAAAGAAACATATCTGTTGGGATTCCAAGGGCTATTTGCTTCAAACAATATCCGTTATATTTATAACTGCATTTACATTTATACCCTTTATCCGTTATATTTAACGATAAAACCTTAACGTTTGGCAATTTGCAGAGGGTTCAAAACAATATCCAATACAACACAGGGTTTCTTGTCATTGGTGCAAACCTCAAGGGGGTTTAGATAATGTAAAAATAATAATACAAATTATCTATATAGTTAATATTAATATATGAATGTGAACTAGATGCTAGTTGATCAAATAGCATAGCTTTATCTGGTATATATTATTACATTTATACCCTTTATCTGTTATATCTAACGATACAACCCTAACGTTTGACAATTTGTAATTTTGTAAGGGGTTCACAGCAATATCCAATACGACAGGGGGTTTATTTAATTAGGGAAAACCTTAGGGGGTTTAGAGTATGTTATACAAAATAATAATACATAACTATGCATATATAGTTAATATTAATATATGAATGTGAACTAGATGCTAATTGATCAAATAGCATATAGCTTTTCTAATGCTAGGCTAGCTCATCCCAAATTAGGTCACGGGGAGCCCTTTCTATATAAGAATAATGTGACAAATCTTATTGTATAATATTAAACAAAAAATCAAACCGTATCTACACATCGTGCATGGCTACTTACATCAATTAATTTGACCAAACATTATTATTATTATTTTGTTCATACTTATATAGTTAGTTAACCATAATATTATTATTGCAATTAAGAGCTAGCTAGATTATTAGAATAATAAGATCACAAAGTGACATATAATAATACATTTGGTCTTGGACCACCTCCATAATTTTATATATACATTATAATTAATTTGTTCAAAGATTGCACATGCCTAAGCAATGGGGCATGGTGGGTAGCTACCTAATATATATACCTCAATCAAATCCTTGACTAATATTCCTATGATTTGAAACTTTTAATTGTATTATTTTTGACTTTATGCTATATGAAATTGTCCATATTATAGCCCTTATTATTCTTCTCCAACAAAGCATGTACACGTTTGGTTTAGTTGTTAATTAAGGGAGTGGTTATATAGTTCACATTTAGCATTGGCCTTTCTAGATTTTATATATGGGAATTTAGTCAAATACATAATAAAATTTAAAACCCATTTGTGTGTAGTCCAGATGATTAGGGTGAACTGGAGATAATGTGGATAGATGCACGGTCTTATATTCGATTCCTCATATGAGCATCTCGATTTAAGTGAGGGTTTTGGCGATGGGTTGTTGCATTAGCTTTTCTTGAGAATTAGTTGAGATACTCGTAAGTTGGTCGGGCACCCTGGTTAAAAAAAAAAAAAAAAGTATTAAAATTTAAAATTCTTTTATATATATATATTTTTTAATTTTTAAAATATATGAAAATCGTTGAAAACCTGTCAATGGGCCAATTAGTTCACTTGTTAATGGGCTTTCAAGCAGGCTGAGATTGATATTAAGGCCCAGTTAATATCACTTCATAATTGTTGTTAGGCCTGTCGACTACCCTTAAGGTTTAAAAAATTATCAGAATAACCCCAAAGGTATAAAAAATAATCCATTACGTCCCCTCAGATTTCATAAAATCATCACTTACCTTCCTTGACTATGATAATTTTGAAATGGTTATCAAATCGTGTATCGTATTGTGTATCGAAAACCTAATTTTTTGAATCGCGTATCGTATCGTAAGATACATCTTTTTCAAAAAAATTAATAAAATAATCAAAATTTTCTAAAAATTAATATAATCCCCAAGATTAATTAAAGAATTTTGTGGTATTATTGACTTTAAATTACGGTATTACATAATCAAAATTAATCACAAAATTCCAAGATCAATGTATATTATTATTATCATGTAAAATGGGTAATACATATTCCTCTTCACTTTCTCCATGCAAAATAGGTAAATTTGGACAACTTTTAGTGAATCAGGTTGGGTGACTCGGTTTCGACCCGAATTTTTTTTTGGACCTTTACCCCAAATTAATAAAGTCGTATCGATTTATATCGATATTTTTAAATATATAAACGGATACGTATCGTATCGTAGGATACATATCAACGTATCGAATGGTTTAGGATATACTCTCTGATACGTATCGTTAGCGACCTGTATCGAATCATATCGTATGATACGTATCGGGTATCGTAGGATACTAACAACCATGATTTTTTATTATTTTATTTCATGGTCAAAGCGAACTAAGTGATGATTTTTCCAAATCTGAGGGGACGTTATGATTATTTCTCGTACTTAATTAAGAGTTTTATAATACTTTCTGACACCTTAGGGAGGTGAGAGATAATAACTCTTGTTGTTAATTTTTCGAATACGAATACACTTCTTGAACTCAAAATTTTCCCCTTTTCCATCTTCATAAATTTCATGGAAATTAATTGTAAAGGCAACCCGATACCTACTTTACAGCTCAACCGAAAGCAAAAATCATCAATCAAAATCAATAATATCACAAAAAATCATCACCAACTATAGGATAACAAAATTGGCCAATCAATTGAAATTTCGCAAAGCAAAAGTTGAGCAATTTAACCCTAGCTTTTTGTCCAATCACGGGATGGGAATGAGGGACAAAATTTTTAGCTGGCCTTATCGGTTTATAGCCCCAAATTTTCTTTTCAACATAACCCAAAGTCTCAAAGACCCGTGACCATAGTGTAAAGGTCTGATGTGGTTTGCCTATAAATTGGCCCAAATGTGATAAATCTCACATTTTTTGGTGGTGCTAATGGGCTGCAATTATCTGGGTTTTTTTCTGGTTATGGCTACTAATATTTGTTGCTCCATTGAAACGGAGCCTAAAACTTTGAGTCAAGACCAACTCAATCAAGCTAGGGTAAGTTCAATCTCTCTCTGTTTTTGATTTTCTGTGTTTTTTAACTGTTACTGTAATTTCTGAGTTTTAATCAACTTGTTTTGGAGCAGGAGGTGGCTGCAGATGTAGTTCAGAAGATGAAGGAAAAGGAAGCTTCAAGTGTATTCATCAAGGTTAGGTTCATTTTCCATGGCATTATGTTTTGGAGTTTGATTCTTTATGATTACATGGTTTTGTTTTCTAATCAAACTTTGCACATTTTGTGTTTACAGGTCCAGGAAGGTGTTGAAGAAGAAGAGAAAAATGAGGAGAAACTGCAGAAGGAAGAGCAATTTAACATTGCTAATAATAAGGAGATTCAAGTCATTGAAAGACCTTGCCAATGTTCTGTGAATAATATTGCAGAATCCCCTGATCAGATTAATCTTGAAGAGCCCTTGTCGGCTCCCTTTTAAAGTATATCCGGGGATTAATCTTTCGTACCATGGATGTACATACAGTATAATTTATTAATAACGAGAAGAGTGCATGTTATATGGTTGTATATACAACCAATTAATTATGAGACGAGTGTATGTCACATGCGTTGACGTGACGTCTTATAATTAGTTGATTATGTGTAAATCTATTATAAACAAACTCTTTTTTTAGAAATGTCTTTTTTAGTCCCATTACGATTAATTTCACATAATCAAAAGCGTTTTTTGTTTTTCTAAACCAAATAACTACTTTCATGTGTTTTATGAAGAAATAAATGTTTTTTTTTCTTCAAAAGACACTCTGTGTGTTTATTCCAATAAGATTTTTACTTAAAAACGCTTTATGCATTATGTGAAACAAGAAATTACACTCGATACGTACATAATGAAATGGGTTCATGTAATTAGCCATTGTAATGGAGCTAAGATTTGGAGAATAAATAAATATTGATGGAGGTTTCATGGGCAACCCAAGTTTTATTTTGGATTAAAATGTGAACTTTTTTATTTTTTTTAATAACTAGAGATATACGAGTTAGTTTATACGAATTTAAAATAATTTTTCATGACCTCAAAAGTATCACCGATTATCGGGTAACAGTTTTAATGGCTAATAATCAAATAGGTTAATTATACAATTAATAATAAAACGACAAAAATGCCCTCGCACGCAAAAACTTTTGAAGGTAGGGTATCTTAGTCATTTCACCAAAAAACCCCAGAACGGTAAGCGAACACTGAGCACCAAATTCAAATTTTCGATCTGTAAATTTAGGGTTTCGGAAACCTTCTACGTAGAAGAGCTGCATTCACTCTCAGCTCTTCAGATAATCAAAAGAAGAAAAACAAAAGAAAATAAAAACAACACAGTAATTACAGGTACTTCCTCTCTGTGTACTTACATTCATTTTTTATGTTATGATTTGTGACTGATTGATTGAATAAAAAAGTTTCTTTTTGTTTACTTGAGTAAGGGAATCTCGAAGAGCTAAACGAACCTACACTCGTTTGTTTTCTGGGGTTTGATTTTGTTTGTGCTATATTTTTTTAATGTGTGATGTGAGCTTTTTGTTTTTTTTTTTTTTCTGAATATTTTAGCTAGAGCTAGTGCTTTTTGAGCTGCGTTTTGTTGTTGAAGATACCCAGAAAAGATTAAGAAGAAATAACAATTTGGATATTTAGATTGTTTAGAGTGAACTTCTCATTTTAGTTTCTCGTATACTTGGCTAAAGGGAATTTTGGGTTGATTATTTAATTTTTGATTTGTAGAAGGTGTTTTGTTGTGTGGTGGAAGCGTCTTGAAATGAGCAGTACAGTGCATAGAACTCCCAAGTCTGGAACCGGGAGGCAATCGTTGTTTTTTCAAGATTTAGCATCCCCGATTTCTGCACGTAGAGGGAAATTTTCGAGTCCAGGTCAGGCTGCGGCAGTTTCAGCACTATGGCGTGAGAATTTTGGGGGTTCGGATCTTCCACCCCCTCCCATTTACACCTTGGATGACCGCTCTGATTTCTCTCCAGAGTCAGGGATTCTTGACTACCCAACATCGCCAGAAATAAAGTCAGACTTGAGAACTCCTGCTCAAAGTTCTGGTCGGGACTTTTCATCAATTCCAGCTAAGGGGAAATCAGAGACAAGCTCTTCTTTTGCAGTTGGAGGTGGGCAGCAGAATCAGCAGGTTTCACCGGGTTTGGGTTGGTGGTTACCAACAAAGTCTAGTAGTAGTGAACAAGAGGAGAAGGCCAGGGGTTCTCCAGTTGAGGGTGTGGTGCAGCCTGGTGCTTTGATCACACTTCCTCCACCAAGGGAAGTTGCTAGGCCGGAGATGCAGAGGAATAGCTTACCTACTGGGAACCTTAACGAGGAAGAATGGGTTACTGTTTATGGGTATGTTCTTAACTCACCTTTTCAGTTTGCATATGACACTCAGTTTTTTGTTGTATATCATTTCTTTGGTGTAATTTTGACTGGTTTATCTAACTTGATTGCATGACTGACTTCCCTAAGTTGACGTGAAAGTATTTCTTATACTTATGGGGCTTTTATACCCCTCTTGTGCTTACAGTAATGATTTCATGAACCCTTCTTGATATAAGGAATTGTGAACTCCATATTTTGTGCATAATCCACTTTCAACAACTGAAACTGTTAAATTAATTTTAGAATCAAATATGGGCGTCTATAGGTGTGATTCATTTGCCTGTTTAGATTGATATTCTCCTTTCTGCTAAGTGTCTATGGAAAGCTTAGAATCTTGAATACTATTTTATAATATTACCTTGAATATTTATCAAATTTGTAATACTTATAACTCTTGTCTGGACCTTTCTTACCAGATTTTCCCCAGCAGATACCAATTTGGTTTTGCGGGAGTTTGAAAAGTGTGGTGTGATCTTGAAACATGTTCCAGGTCCAAGAGAAGCTAACTGGATGCATATTCTCTATCAGGTTCTTTTTCTTTTTTGTGAACTTGAGCATTGATGATCTCTGAACAATTTTCATGATTCAATACAGGTTAATGGCATCGATGTCATTTCATCCATGTTATTGCTTTGTAGTCTTGCTTACAAGGAGAAATGTATGCCAAATGTGGAATAACTCCTTTTATATTACAAGTGTTTAGAGATTTGTTCTTATTTGTCTATTTCCATTCATACTAGAAATGCCCCAAAATGTGCTAGTATTTTGCTAACTTGCACTTGGCCCAGAGAGTTTGACCAGATTGCTTCCTTGCCTGGTTATCTAGATGGGTTAATCGGGATTTGAGAGCCATTCCAGTTATTGATGGAGGTTGGTTTTCATTTCGTAGCGTTTTATGAATGGGTTGTGTTTGCATTAGCACCCTTGGGCTCAATAGGTCATCTTATTCTGTTTGATAATGCAATAAATGTTATTTTAGTGTGCTTTCAAATTTATCTGATGTTGGAATCAAGGAAATATTTTTGCTTTCTTCTTTCTTCTTCCTTCTTAGTTTATTTTTTTTAAAGGAAAACTATAGTACATGATTAAATTGTTTAGGTTAGTGTGAAATGCCATTTTGGGATTTGGGCAAATTGGGTTTATTCTTGTCTCATTCATTCAATGAGTTTTGCAATGAAGGTCATGCTCTTATTTTCAGCCAAAGTATTGGGGGCACTTGATTGCAAGTCTTGTGGCAATATTTATTGTTAAATTCTTCACTGTAAATGATTGCTCTATCTTTTGGCTGGTGCAGAATCGTTCCGATGCGCAGAAGGCTCTCAACAAGAATGGGATGCAAATCAATGGAGTATTAATTGTTGGTGTCAAACCATTGGATGCCATGCAACGCCAGGCTTTAAATGAAAGGCTTAACAATCAAGGGTTTATGACTTTGCCACCTCCATCAAGCAGAACTTCAGAGCTGAACGCTGCAAGATCCTCTCCTCGCCCCTATTATCTCCAAAATGGAAGTACAAATACTCGACAGTCAGGAGGTGCCATTGCTTCACCATCAAAGTCAGTGGTATCTAAAGTCATGGATTTGATGTTTGGCCTTTAAGTTTGCTATTGCAGTCACCTTGGAGATTCATCATATCTTATCATGATCAAATTGTCAAATATTCCTTCGGCAATTCAAATATATAATTGAGTTTCATTAAATCTTCTTTTGAGCTTGATGCTTGAATCAATATTTTTCCTTTGTGGGGGAAGTGCCACAATTCTTCTTGTCATAAACATTATCTTGAGGTTGAGAGAAATGATAGAATGTGCCCGCATTGTTTCTACAAGAGCATACATGATCTGTTTATCATTTAATAGCAAATATCCTTTTCTTTGCTCTTAGATTGTTTTATTCGTATCCAACATTACTACGTACAAATATCTGATTGAAATTTAATTATGTGATTTCTCCTTTATTGTGAAGTGAGGAGCTGCATCTTGACCTGGGAAACACGCAATTTGTGTAATGAATGAGTGGCTAATATGCTTTCCCTTTTTCTTGGCCTAATGCAGAGCTTGAATGCATTCAATGGCAATAATTCTCGTCCATTTCACTTCTTCTTGTACATTTTAGAGTCTTCAGATTGTTCCAGGCTCTACTCTTTTTTGTCTTAATCATCACCGTGATACTGCCTCTCAGGTTTTATTGTTGAATTTGAATTAATGGTAACTATTTTCTTTTTTAAAAAAACAAATACATTCCAACAAAAAGATACATGTTACATAAATGGCAAGCTTCTAATACTAGAATCAGCTTGAATAATATAAAGGCCAAAATTCACCACTCTTACTAATCATGATTATCTCAAAAGACTTGTGCTCAGCTAAAAGGCAGTAGAGATTGCCAATGGAAACAATACCAGCTGTGTTGGCCCAGAATATAGGTATAATTTTCTCCCAATTCAAGGAATTCTACAGTTCACTGGCTTCCAATTGAAACAGAAGTTTGTCTTCTTGACATAGACTTAAATGCTACATGCGATACCTGCCATATTGGTTGTGATATGAGTAATTAAATCACACAAATTGTCCAGTTATACCCTATCTTACATAGTGCCTGCAATTGTTTCAGTAACTACCTATTGGCTTTTAACCCAGAATTTTCTATGCTGTGCAGCTGTGACACCGTCAGGATCATCAGTTTAATGCCTTAGCTGCAATTTTGATATATTCTCTCCCCCCTTCATTCCAGTACTTTCTCAGGGTTTGAATTCTCTCATACGTTCCTACGTAATGAAACGCATTATTTTCTGTTTTCCAAAGATCATTTGATTCATAAAGATGGGAAACCCTCGAGCGGGGTAATGTTGGCTTCGGATATTATAAGTTTGGATGATTTAAGTCTTTATCAAGATATTCATCCTCTCATCAAATATGCTGTCCTCGGGTTAGATACTTGAGACTTAGGTTCAACAAGAAATCAAAGATGTGGTCTCATTCAATAAATTCCCCTAAATTAATGTACTTGATACATTTAACATGATTTACAGAGTAGTAGTTGTACCCTTCTCCCACCAAATTGATGATATGACAGGCCATGAAAATTAAACTCTTTGCAGTTTGCACCTATGAGTCATTTTTCTCATAATAAATTACCATTATCCTCAGCACTCAAGACTCAACTACCCCTCACTCACTATCTAATGGCAGCTTGCCTCTGTTATTACTCAAATATTCAAATCCTTGTTCAACTCTCTGACCCTATTAATTCAATCTTTAGAAATTATATGGGTCATCTTATGGTATCGATTCGATAATATTATTGACACGTAATCCATTATTCAATGTGATATTTAATTTTTTGGATAGTTAGAGCTTTCAAACAAATGGTATTTCAAGAGGTGGGTAACTGCATTGAAAACACCATGAAAAACCAGATGGTAAAAAAATAAACGAGTCTAACATGAATTTTTGAGTTTGAGTCCTTACAGACCCTAATAAGGGTGTCTATTAAAGAGATTTATTCTGTCCTCGATTCCAAATCTGAAATTCCATGTAAGTTGGTCAAACAAATTAGGTACTATGCTCTGCCCTCTCCTGGTGCTACTAATTATGAGCCAGAGCCCTTCATCATGTGGGCAGTCACCTATAAAATTGATTCTTGGTTTCATATTGGCCAAAATTTTCAGCCATTGTAGTTGACTCTGTAATCTCAATCCCACTTATTTCACATCTCTACTTATTTTTAAATTGCTATGACGAATAACCTATCCTTAAAAAACATTATAATTCATATGTCACATACATCAAATTAAAAACACAAGTCAACACCAAATTCACCAAATAACCAATCTTCAATAGTTCAGTATGTATATATATATATATATACTGGCCTATTTCCCTCTTTGGAATGAATATTTTTAATTTCTGTGTGACACATGGCCTTGCAATATGGCTTTGCAAAAAACTGTTGTACTTGTGCACTGATCTCTTCCTATTTTAATGCATTACGTACATTAAATTTAATGCGAAAATCTAACTCTCCATACTGTAAAAGCCTCCCGTTAAAACCCTTTTACACAACCCTCAAAACACATTCATAAAGCAACACACTTTCAAAACTAGCTACTTATAGAAGTGTTTTATGTGAGTTGTTGTTGTTGTTGATGATGATGAACGGCCACAAAGCTGATCAGACTGTTGAGGCAATGAATGGCGCGGCAGGAAAGGAGGTGATAATCAACCGGCGGAGAAATGAGGTGGTGGTGCAACTGTTGTTGAGGTTTGTGTGCTTGGTGGCTTCTGTGGTGGCGTTTTCCTTCATGGTTACTGCTGGTCAAAATAGTGCTGTTTCAATTTATGGGTTCCAGCTTGATGTTTCTTCCAAGTGGTCTCATTCTTATGCTTTTGAGTAAGTGCTTTTCTTGTTTATTTTTTGTTCTTCGAGTGCCTTTTTGAGAAATGATTTTGATTGTTTTTGTTTGTTTGGTTGATAAGAATGTGAAGGAACAGAAAGTTCTTTTTGTTCATGTTGATGTTGTTTAGCTTGGTGGGTTGGTTTTGAATTTTCCTGTTTGGCTACTGAGAAAGTGAAGGAAAGCAATTACTTGCTTTTCAGTTTATGACTCTGTTTGGTTGCGTAGAAAAGTAAATAACAGAGAATAATTTTATTATATCTGTTTAAGTCTCTTTGTCTTTCTTGCCGACCAAACAGGTCACCTAACATCTTTTCCATGAAATTCAATTCTTCATTTATTATATTAATTAAAAAATTAATTAAACAGTGAATTATCTTCTGGGTTCTGCCCCAATTGGCCCGGGGAAAGTGGGGATTTGTCAGGTTTATTTGTCATGTTGTGAGTCATATTTACACTGCTTTATATGAAACTTTAATTTGTCTTTTTGAATTTTCCTCCTGGGTTTGCGTACTGCATTCTGCAGTTTTCTGGCATATGAATGAACAGATCACACCCGTGAGTGATAATTATTAATTTTTTTTTTTTTTTGGTTTATTTGTTTACCCTTTTGTGTCTTTGTATCGTAAGATTGTGAAAATTGTGTCCCCAAATGTGTTTTTTTTTTTTTTTGTGCTGGGGATGTCCAAGTCAGCATCTTTCGGGACTCTGAAGTTAACCATTAGGTATACTCAAGAGTCTTCAAACTGTAGATTTCTTAAGCAATACATTCAAGAGTTTAAAACGAACCGTCAAACTAAATTGTGTCTCAGATGATTATTATGGGTATACTAGCTTTTGGTTGCACAGGAAAAACCTAATGGTTGATATCAGTTCCATGTTCTTGTTAGACATGTATTTCCATAACCCCATTGGTAAAATTCTTCCTCCCATCTATTTAAAGTTTGAAAATAGGTCTGACTAAACCCGGTAGAGCTTACTCGGGGGTTCCAACTATCCTGATGAAAACTTAGTAAGGAACCAATCACTAGTCGTTTCTATTTAGTAAGACTGTTTTTGAAACATTCTATCACAAGCAGTCTTTCTTTTTTCTATGTAAAGTGAAAAGAAAAAAAAGTTTACTTTCAAGATTTGACAATGTTTATGACAGAATGTTTCAAAAACAGTCTTTTAAGGATTAAAGTAGTGAAGTTGTCACTAGTTTTTTACCCAATGGGTTGGTTGAAACTTGATTTGCCCAATTAGTATGTAGCTTTGAGGTATGAATCCGTGATATCAGTCAAAAAGTTTAGAGTTCAGGATTTAGGATTTAACCTAAATTGGTCTAACGACTGTTTTGAAATGGTTTTGCACTGAGCAGGTACCTGTTTGGAGTTTCTGTAGCTGCAGCAGCTTATTCTCTGCTGCAATTGCTTATCAGTGGAACAAGGCTGCTCAGGAAAGTTCCAGCGGTTCCCTCAAGAAGCCATGCCTGGCTTATATTTGCTCTCGATCAGGTAATGTATTCGGGACTGACCCCACTCAAAAAATTCATTAATGTTTCTAGATTTGATTCCTATTTCTTTTTTCAATAGATTATATTAAACAAATTACAATCCAACTCACTTAATTTTGTAAAATTATATATTACTTAACTTGCCCTCAAACATTAATTTCTGGGTCCTCCCTGGATGTGATATATTAGCTTCTGTGAAAACAGAAATTTTAATGCTGAAACTAGTGATTTACGAGGGCCTGATGAATCCTCCTTTTCCAGGTTTTTGCATATGCGATGTTAAGTGCAGGGTCAGCTGCAGCTTCAGTCACAAATTTGAACCGCACAGGAATTAAACATACTCCTCTTCCGAATTTCTGCAAAGCTTTATACAGATTCTGTGACCACATTGCAGTTTCAATAGCCTTCACCTTCTTCAGCAGCCTCTTGCTTGCTGCATCAGTTATTCAGGATGTGATTTGGCTCACCAACACCAAGTCTTGAATTTCCCTAACCTTTTGTTATCATATACTTATTTATATGTAGAATTAATGGATATGTAGAAGCTTAAAAAATCTATGTGATGTGCCTAGTTTCTCTTATGGAATGTTGTAGAACACAGGATTGGCCTTTGTAAAGAGTAAGATGGGTTCTGTATTTTGTTATAGTAATGCTTCCTGTGGTTCATTTTGTGACCAAACTTATCAAACTTCTTAAGTTAATATAATTTGCCCTTTTTTTATAGCAAGATTTCACTTCTAAGTTATATCAACCTCGTGTCCTTGTGAGGTTGTCATATCCAAAACACGTCTACTTAGTTATATGAATCTTGTGTTCTTGTGAGGTCATCACACCCGTCCTATTGAGTAAACGGCTTTTTCCCACCCTGATACCAATTATCAAATGGATCCTATACTTTAGATGGGGCAAAGATACAAAAAACGACATTTTCCCACTCAAGGTTTGTCTTACGGACACTTTTCCACCAAAAAAGTTTCAAAATGTCACTTTCTCATCCGAAGTTAATATTCTATTACTATCCAAAACTGATTCTGACCAATTCTAGCGGCGAAAATTCTCTCTGTCAATACTATTTGAACCTCTGGTTTTCTCTCTACAAAAACTCTCTCACTCCGACACCTGATTTTTCATTGATTGTCGGCCACTGCAAAGCTAGAGTTTCATATTCTTAACTGATTTTCGACTGATTCTGACTACAAATAATCAATCAGTCATCACCATTCAATCTACCGGTCTCCACTCTATAAAACCTCTCTTACCTTGACTTCTGGTAACTCGTCGAACGCCAGCTGAGGAAGTAAGATTTATTTTGGGTATTATTGGAACATAAAATTTGGATGGAAAAGTGTCATTAAGGAAAACCTTGGTGGGAAAAAAGTCGTTTACTCGCAAAGATAATGACTATGTCTACTCGAATACCAAATATTAAGTACCTTAATCATTTTATTTCAAGAGAGATGGAAAATCTAGAAAATTTGTCATGTAAAGTGGAAAAACATACATGATTCTACTAGTTCATTTCTTAAAAATCATTTTCAAAAAAATACTATTAGAAGGATTTGGAATTTTAAGAATACAAAATTTAATGTCTTGTTCTTAGTCTAAAATAATTTTTCAGACCATTATGCAATGCTTCCTAAAAATACAATTACTACTAAGATGAAGCAAGCAGATGGGCCCAATTTATGACCTAAATGGGCCTAATCCATTATAACAAATCGTAACCTGAACGGTGTCGTTTGGGTGTATTCACTGGTCTCCCCTTCGGCTATCTACAAGCCTTCTGAGTTTTGACACAGAGGCGAAGCTCGCTTTCTACTTCAATGTCGATTCAACCAAAGCTCAATTCCCTCTCAAGTTCACTCGCACATTCTCATTTCACCATGTAAGTCTTTACTCTAGCTTCAAGGCCTTTCCACATATTATCAAAATTCTTAATTTTTTTACACATTTTTTGTTAAGTTGAAGTATTTACATTTACATGGCTTGTAACTTCTCTTTTGGTTCTTCACTATCACTTGATTTTGTTTCCGCAAAACCCAAAAACAAAAACCCTAGGAACCTACGAAATTTTCAAATTTTCCCCTCATTTTCATGTGAAAACCAAACCGTTGGCCTTGAGAATGAAGGTGAAAACCAGAAAGCTAATAAAACCCATTTGAGTCTTTTAACAATACCTGTAACTTTGATTGTTATCTCCACTTCACTTGCCCAAAAGCCTTGTTATGCTGCACCAACTGTGACTTCAGACAGAAAGAAGAAAACCCAGAAAAAGACACAAAAGACACAAAAGACACAAGAGGCATTGACTCCAGAACAGCTAAGAAATTGGGCAAAAGATTTGCCTATTGTGTCAAATAGGATTGCATATACTGAGATATTGAATTTGAAACAAGAGGGTAAGCTTAAACATGTGATTAAATCTTCTGGTGTTGGTTTAAGACAAAAAGCAGAACCTATTTTGGTAGTTTTGGAGGATTCTAGAGTGTTAAGGACTGTTTTACCATCGTTTGATAGTAATAGGAGGTTTTGGGAATCTTGGGATAAGTTGAAGATTGATAATTTATGTGTTAATGCATATACACCTCCGATTAAGAAACCGGAGGTGCCTCGTCCGTATTTAGGGTTTTTGTGGAAAGTGCCTGAGTCTATGTTGGAAATGTTTAAACCTAAGACAGAGTCAAAAAGGGCGGCGGAGATTAGGAGAGCGAGAGAAGAGTTTAAGAGGCAAAAGAAAGAAGAATTGAAGAGGATGAGGGAAGAAAGGGAAATGATTGAGAAGATGATGAAGGTCCAAAAGAAAGAGGAGGAGAGGCAAAAGAGAATGGAGATTAGAAAGAAAAAGTATGAGGAGTCACTGGAAAATAGAACGACGAATTATGAGTATATGGCAGATATGTGGGATGCTATGGCACAAGATTCAAACGTGGCAACACTTTTGGGAGTGGTGTTTTTTGTGATATTTTATAGGACAGTTGTGCTTAGCTACAGGAAGCAGAAGAAGGATTACGAGGACAGGTTGAAGATTGAGAAGGCAGAGGCAGAGGAGAGAAGGAAGATGAGGGAGTTGGAGAGGGAGATGGAGGGTCTTGAGGCCGTTGATGAGGATGAGACTGAGCTAGGGAAAGGAGAGCAGAATCCATATTTAAAAATGGCTATGCAGTTCATGAAGTCAGGTGCACGTGTACGGCGTGCACATGGTAGAGGGCTGCCACAGTATTTGGAGAGAGGCGTGGACGTGAAATTTTCAGATGTTGCTGGGCTTGGGAAGATACGTCTTGAGCTTGAAGAAATTGTCAAGTTTTTCACTCATGGGGAGATGTACAGGAGGAGAGGAGTGAGAATACCAGGTCGCATTCTCTGAAACCCTAATAATTTTGCTGTTTGACTTCTGTTATTAGGTTATTTCATTTCATATTTGCTTAATTGGTGTTGAGGCCTGAATACGCTTCTTATTTTTAAAACTTTTTATTTTTGGGAAATCTGAATAATAGGTTTTCAATTGTTTGAATCATTGTGTTTTTTTGTTTGTTAACGAGCAGCAGTTGCATGATTGAATTTATGAGACTTATTGGAAGAGATATCTTCTGAGTCCAATATCAAGCTCCTTACCCTTTTCTATACGGGTTCTGTATTACTGTTGCTTATTGATGCTTGAAGGTGCTTGTTAGCATAGGGGTACAAATAAACAGTTATTTGTGCTTAATAATGTCTTAGTGGAATATCTTCAACTACCATGGGACATTTATCAAAAGAAACATAAAAGAATCTTGAACAAAGTATCATGTTATTTAAGATTACACATTCAATTTAAGAGACTAGCATATTTTCTGGGAACAGTATTCTTGTGTTCTCTATAAATCAGTTGGATGCTCAACCAATAATCTCATTGTAATTGAGATTTATTTGGTTTTGGGATCAATGACGTGCATCTAGCCTCTTCCTGTCAACCATGTGCCTCTTTTATACAAAGCTTGTAAGTTGTCACTGGTTGACAACGAAACCTCTATGGATTAGATTAACTGATAAAACATGTTGCAGTTTCTTGTAGACTTGGGTTCAAGTTCTTGCCAAGCTCAATCACTTTCTTCACCTGAAATTCTTAATCAGGTGGCATACTTCTATGTGGCCCTCCTGGGGTGGGGAAGACATTACTAGCAAAAGCTGTGGCTGGTGAGGCAGGCGTGAATTTCTTCTCTATTTCTGCATCTCAGTTTGTTGAAATATATGTTGGAGTTGGTGCATCTCGTGTCCGATCGCTTTACCAGGAGGCACGGGACAATGTAAGTGTTGCCTCACAAAGTATCAAATGCATCTTATTTTCTTAGAAAACCTTCTGCCATTCTCATACATCATTTGGTTTTCTTCTTCATTATTTGTTATATAATTCATTACCTTTTGGAGGTTTTAACATCATACCCCAAATTATAATAAGTTGTTGGTTGATGTTGGTCCATGTAGGCCCCGTCTGTTGTATTTATTGATGAATTGGATGCTGTTGGAAGGGAACGTGGTTTAATTAAGGGTTCTGGTGGACAAGAACGTGATGCTACTCTTAATCAGGTAGGTTGCAACAATAGTTTCTTTCAAGTAATGTAAATTGTCTGTATTCAATTGGTGTTAGAGCCTCTGTCTGTAAATTACTACTCAATGTTGTTGATGCATTACAGCTTCTTGTCTGCTTGGATGGGTTTGAAGGAAGAGGGAATGTGATTACTATCGCTTCCACAAATAGACCAGACATTCTAGATCCAGCCCTTGTGAGGCCTGGACGATTTGACCGTAAAATTTACATTCCTAAACCTGGTCTTATTGGCCGCATGGAAATTCTGAAGGTAATTATTAACAATGCATATACTTATTTTTGGCATCTTAGATGACATTGCGATAACAAAATCATTATGCAGCTGGCATTTTTAACCCTTTCAATTATGACTACTGATTCTTTCTCCTATTTCGTGGCTATAGGTCCATGCTCGAAAGAAGCCAATGGCAGAGGATGTTGACTACCTGGCTGTTGCTAGTATGACTGATGGAATGGTTGGTGCAGAGCTAGCAAATATAATTGAAGTTGCTGCTATTAACATGATGCGTGATGGAAGAACTGAGGTATTGGCTACTCTTGTGAATATTGTAGCTTTTTGTTCTTTCTTCAGTATGACAAAATCCAGGATGCATATCATATTCCTTGATATTAACATTTAAACAAGTTCCAGTCCAATGCTCATAGTTTGTTGGCTTTTGATACGTTTAGTTAATTCTTTATGGAGATGCTTTACCTGCAGTTCTGATAATTGCCTTTGTGCAGTCCAAGGCGATAGTAAAGAATGTGTTTTTACTTTTGTAGATTACAACTGATGACTTACTACAAGCTGCGCAAATAGAAGAGAGGGGAATGCTAGACAGAAAGGAGAGGAGCCTTGAGACATGGAGACAAGTAGCTCTAAATGAAGCAGCAATGGCTGTTGTAGCTGTGAACTTTCCTGACCTTAAAAATATTGAGTTTGTATGTTCTTTGCGCTTCATTCTTTTTACGTGTTTTTGGCATGCAGTTAATTTGTGGTATTGCCAATCTTTTTCGATGACCATGGTAAGTTTATGCTAAGAGGTATCTGTTAAAACATTAGACCTTTGAAAGTACAAGTTTATGCTTATAAGACGAATGGATCTGACTTCTGTCAGTTGGCTAGTTTTAAAACTGTATGAAGATCATAGTTAGTTGAACTACTACCTTTGGTTCCATGTTATTTTGTACTTAAGGGTGATGATGATCACGTTGTCACATAATGGAAAACTGACAAGAAAGGAATTAAATTTTCCTAGAAATTCTGTCATATTTAAATGCCCAATCTTCGCTGACCTTTGGGTCATTGTTATGAAGATTATTTTATTGTAATATTGCCTTGAATTGTCATGTCAGTTTTGGTAGACACCTATTTAATTGTCATGTCAGCTTTAGTAGACACCTACTGAATTGTCATTTCTCTAAAATTTCAGTACAATAATAGCTGTAAAAAAGCATTGTTGTGCTTCATACTTTGTGGCATTCTGTGGCTTGAAGATCAGTTCCTTTCTTTCTTTACGAATTTATGAAATTTACTAGAAACAAAGGACACAAAACTAGTGCTTTTTACTGAGCCATCCACTTTTTCTTATGTGCATTTATCATCTTTTAGATTGAGTTTCTTCTAATATTTCTCTCATTGCTCTTATATATCTGGAAGTATTGTATTTTATAATTTCATTGTTCTGCATCCAAATATATGTTTTAGTTTCTACGTTAAAGGTACAAAAAACAGTTATGCCTTATTGCTTTTGAGCAGGCAACAATTGCTCCTAGAGCTGGTAGGGAGTTGGGTTACGTTCGGTTGAAAATGGACCATATGAGATTCAAGGAAGGATTGCTAAGGCATGTCTTGCTTAAACTCTTTGTTTCTTCACATTTTTGTGGCATTAAGGACTATTAAGAATTCCAAAATAGTGAACCTCTCACTAGTTGTGTTTGTCCTTCGTAATTCAGTTTCTATGGAGGATTAGTTGCTTATTGTAATGGCGTATTAAACCATGTGACTGTTATCTCTTCCTTTTTAACCAAGCCGTTTCTTGGTATGCAGTCGGCAATCCCTTCTGGATTATATCACTGTTCAACTAGCTCCACGTGCTGCTGATGAGCTTTGGAATGGTGAAGGTCAGGTAAGAAAAACTTCACTTAATACTTTTTTCCTCAAGGAATGTGCTAGTTGACATATTCTTCTGTGATACTTTGTGACGCTTCTATTACATTCTCTATCTAGGTTATGAGGTCATAAGAAGGGCTTTCTATGGTTTTTATAAGACCTAGTTTTGTTTAATATCATTGTGCTTTCTGGATTTATTTATCTAATTTGATACTTGAAATTCCATTCCTTCGTCGAATTATTCCAGCTGAGTACAATATGGGCAGAGGCAGCTGATAATGCTAGATCAGCAGCACGAGCCTTTGTTCTTGGTGGCCTGTCTGATAAGCATTATGGATTATCCAACTTCTGGGTAGCAGATCGAATTAATGTATGGAATCACTCTTCTTACCTTTCTATTTGAGGTTTCTAAGCTTTGTTTTGGCATCATTTGCAGTTGATTAATTTTTGAAATTCTTCATGGCCAAAAATTGTGGCCTTTTCATTAAGTATGTTTGTTCTGTGTATCCATAATGTTGTGGGACTATAGATCTAAATCCTGATGCTTATTTTGATTTGTTTTTTAATCTTCAGGAAATTGATTCTGAGGCATTGCAGATTGTGAACTCGAGTTATGAGCGTGCAAAAGAGGTAAATTTTTATATATCAAGAGTAGCATATTTTTACAACTTTTACTATCTGCTTCTGTATAAACAGTGTTTTCATATCAGATCCTGCAACGAAACCATAAACTTATGGATGCTGTGGTAGATGAGCTTGTCGAGAAGAAAAGTTTGACGAAACAAGAGTTCTTTCATCTCGTTGAGTTGCATGGCTGCATACAACCCAGGCCACCCAGTATACTCGACCTGAGGGCTGCCAAACGTGCACAATTTCAAGAACAGATGATTACCCAGGATGCATCATCTGTCGGGAGCAATGCGTGAGCGAGTTGCTTAATCTTCAATTTGGGGAGAGTAACCTGTGACCCTGAACTAGGCTTTTTGAAGGGCTGCATATCGATGATATGGAATGCCGGAATTACCTGTCTGCTGACTGCTGTGCGAGCCTGTCTTTAGAAAGTAATCACATATTGAAACCTATCTGCGTCGATGAACAGTGGAACATGCATTGCAGAAGCCATGGTTACATGTCGGAGCAAGTTTAATCACGTGCGAGCCTATCTTTTGAAGTCCTCTCATTTTCGGGCTTACTCTGTCATTTACAGATGCATTTTACGCTGAAATATAATTAAATATTATACTATTCCATTTTTGGAGTTAAAAAAATAAAAATAAAAAAATACTTATTTCTGTTCCTTGTAAGTTCCTTAGATTTTTTGGTAGGAGCCTGGTGCTAGTTAAAACATGATGTATTGGCAACCAACTCAAGATGTATAGAAACAAAACCTCTAAGCGTATTATGATCCCTGGCAAATAATTCTTGTTTTTGGTAATTTAAATTGTTGTAATACAATTTTTTTTTTCATCGATGGACAGACAACAATCAAGATTTACAGGCCCTAACCACCATTGGGTGATTCAGCTGTCAATTAAGAGGTTTGAGTGTATTATTCAATAGGGTTTAAGTTCGGTCTATTTGGGTTATTCATAGGGGTGTTCATTATGGGGATTTGTCTGGTTGTTATCTTCAGGGTTTCGGAGAATTAGTTGAGTGCGCGGACACCCTAGGTCACCATAAAAAAAAAAAAAAAAAAGATTTATACCTTATCTGCACCCCTCTTTAAACTGTCCAGAAACTTCTTATTTACACTTTCTCTTGCTATTACTGGTTACATTAATTTGTTATTAATAAATATCAGAAATTTTCTGAATTTATTTATAATTTTTTGTTTATGGGATATGAATTTCGCAGCATTGTTTCAAACTTTAACCGCAAGCATCTTAATGGCATGCACACTGCACACGTTCCCATGAACTCCCGATAACTACCAATAACCGCCGCATGCTGCCCACTCTCTATGTTCTCTCTATTTTATAATACTCTTCTTGTTCCAAACTTTACATGAAACTCAAACTCAACTCATTTTCCTAATTGCTTTCAAACTTTTGCTACCAGAAACAAGAAGAAAAAAAATACAATGAAGCACACACATATGGCCTCTATTTTGAGTCTCTCTGCAACTTGTATGCTGCTCTTAGCATCCATTCATGGCGGGTTCGGCGTTGAAGCAAAGAAAGAGTTTAAAGTGGGTGATGACTATGGCTGGCAAGAGCCTAGCATGAACAACACTGGGATTTACAGTAATTGGGCATCAAGTAACAGGTTCCATGTTGGGGATTCTCTTTGTGAGTTTCTTTGTTTGTTTTCACCTTCTAATGATTTCCTTAGAGACATTTGTTGATCAAATGCCAGTTTTCTTCTATGTCTGTCTCTTAAATATGGCAGAGCGATTGCTGAAAGTTCACTTAGTTGTTCAAACTTATACTGTATAAATCTTTGTACATTTTTTTAGATATATTTTAATTTTTGATGTACAAGAATTATCTGATTTTCTCTGGTGTGTTTTGTTCTGTTTTGTGTAGTTTTTGAGTACAAGAATGATTCTATCCTTGAAGTGGACAAATGGGGATTTTACCATTGCAATGCAAGTGGGGCCATTATTGCCTTCAACAATGGCAAGAGTGTTATTAAGCTTGACAGGCCAGGGCCTTTCTACTTCATCAGTGGAGTTCATGATCACTGCAAGAATGGCCAGAGACTCATTGTTGAGGTGATGGGTTCGCACCCGATCTCACACACTCCCCCAACCATTATTGCAGCTCCTCCTGAACCATTTCTGGCGCCAGGGCCCCTGCAAAGCTCAGCAGAACTTGTTTCAGTGACTGTTTTTTCAGTTTTTATGGCACTTGTTGTTACATTTGTAACAATTGTATGGTGTGCAGCATAACCTGTTGTTTTGTTTTCATGCTATATATCTTCTAGTTTAGTTTTCTTTATTGTTAGATTCCAGGGGCTTTGAGTTGGAACTAGGATATTGTTGGTTTAATTTATGAAGATACATTTATGTTACATTATTCTGGTTTGATTTTAAGCTTTATTTTCTCTGTCTTATTGAGATTTCCCTCCAAGTTCACTTGCCCTGCAATCATTCAAATTTCTATGTTCCTGCAGAAATTTTCTAATCTTTGTTCAGAAATCCTCTGCTGCAAGCAAGGATTGATGCACCGACTGACAGTGACCATACTCATGGAAAATTCAAACCCTCTTCTAGGAAGATATATCATTTTGATTATAATCACTAGATATCTCTTTTATTTGCATATTTGCTGTACTCCATTGTTGTTTGGCAGCTACTCTTCCACAGCTGATGGAAAATAATGCCCCAACTTCTGATTTGGTAAACATAGTCGGTGGGGAAGTTGATGAAGAAAAGTATTTTTCTAAAATTCTTAAATCCTATTACACATTACTGCTTTAGTAGCTGTCTCTCTTTTCTCAGTAAATTTACGGGTAAATACATAAAAGTTGTTAGAGGAACAAAAGAATGGTTAGCAAGAAATTTAATTAGTTTAATCTGTATTGTATGTTAAGGAATTAAGATGTGACAACAAACAGGAAGATTGGAACTTTCAGAAGTCCTAGTGGATTCCAGATTTTCTCACTAATTTGAGAGTTGTTTCACTGTGGACTTGACATTTAGTCGTTTGTTTAACATTCAACTCTGCTATGGTTCTGGAGCCATTCCAGGGCCCGGGGGCTCTGACCCCTTAGCTGTTGAATTAAAATAATGTAAGTCATTCAAACAGTTGTGAAGATTGCATAGAATAGTCAACCTGGTTCACAGTCAGAAATTTCCTTGAAGATGCTGAGAAGATCAAACATATTGTTCTTATTGCATTATTTCTGTACTTCTCAGTTTCCTCTCAGTTTCTTGTATACTTTTGAAGCAATTATAAAGGCTCATTAAGCGAAGCCAGAACTAGAATTTGGCTCTCTATAGCAAACATTAGGAACTTGATGAGATGGATCAAAGGCTACTTGCAGCAATAGTGAGGAATGACCTACCCAGTTTCATTAGATTATTTCAAGAAGATGAAGCAATTCTGGAACAAACCACTAAATCCTTGAGCACAGCACTACACATTGCTGCAAGGTATGGACACATCAAATTGGTGACAGAAATTATTAGATTGCGGCCAGAGATGACTGCAGCTGAGAATAAGAACTTGGAGACTCCATTGCACGATGCCTGTCGCCAGGGGAATGCAGATGTTGTAAGGCTACTAATGGAAACCGATCCATGGGTGTCTTGCAGGTGTAACTCTGAAAAACAAAGTTTATTGTTCATTGCCTGCAGCAACGGGCATCTGGAAGTAGTAAAGTTTCTATTGTGTCAGCCCTGGTTGCTGGAGATAGAAGAAAATAATGATGATCTAACTTCTCTTCATGTTGCAGTTTCTAAAGGGCATGCAGGTAAGAATTTTTTCTTTGATTGATCTTTGTTTAGTTAGTCTTCCAAGTACTGAAAGCATTTTATATTTTCTTTAACACTAGCTAGCTTCAAGTTCAAGTTCTATTTATGTACTGATACTAATCAAACCAATGGTGCAGATATAGTTGCGCATTTGTTGAAAATATGTCCAAACTTTGCTCAAAAGATTGACAAAAATGGATATTCTCCATTGCACTATGCTTGTAGTAAAGGACGTGTTGCGATAACGAAAATGCTTCTATGGTTTGACTCAGACCTTGCTCTGCAATTTGATAACCATGGTTACACACCATTGCATTTGGTAGCTATGAATGGTGATGTTGCAATCTTCAAGGAATTTATGGCAGCAGCTCGGTCATCCTTTCAGATGCTCACAAAAAATGAATCAGAAACTGTGTTTCATCTTGCTGTAAGATTCAATCATTCTGATGCTCTTAAATATTTGACAAAGGTTTTCAGTTCCACCTATCTCCTCCACAGAGCAGACAGATTTGGTAACACCATTTTACATATTGCAATCTCCCAAGGAAACTATAATGTCAGTATAGATCTCTCTGTGTGAGCTTCTGTTAGTGCATACACATTTTTGATACTGGTTTTGTTTGGCATTACTATCTTCTAATTCCATTTTTCAAGGTTTTATTTTATTTTTTATTTTATTGAAGTTCTTGTGTACCCTGCTGATTGAAGATGCTAATCTTGTTCAGTTAGCTGAGTATATCTTGCCTAAAATGAAGACGAAAATTAATTATTGGAACTATGAAGGACATACCGCCCTTGACATCCTCAGCCAGGCTGGATCTGCTTCAGGCATTCATCACCTTAAGGACCAGATAATGAAAGCAGGAGGCAAAATGGGCATTGAACTTCCTCAATCACTGATACCTGAAATCCCCACAGATGCACTAGAAAATGAACCTGGTAGGTCTCTAGCCTATATATATGACATTCAAATGCAGGAACATAATAAAGCAGTCCAGAATCAAGACAGAGAGAAACCGAAAGTTCAGGGTAGCGACTTATCTGAACCGGAGTCCTCATCAAAACGGAGTACCCAAACCATTACGCCTGAGCAGAAGCGTCAGAGCAAGAAACACAGGCGAGAACTAATTCAGATGTACAAGCGTGATCATCATAAACATCATGATGCATATAGAGAGGCGCTACAAAATGCACGGAACACAATCACACTAGTCTCCATTTTGATTGCCACAGTTACATTCACTGCAGGCATTAGTCCTCCTGGTGGTGTCTACCAGGAAGGACCATTGAAGGGAAAATCAACAGTGGGAAGAACAACAGCTTTTAAGGTGTTTGCAATAAGCAACAACATTGCATTGTTCACATCTTTATGCATTGTGATTGTTCTAGTCAGCATCATCCCGTTTCAAAGAAAATCACTGATGAAGCTGTTGGTTGTTGCTCACAAGGTAATGTGGGTGGCTGTAGCCTTCATGGCGACGGCTTATGTTGCAGCTACATGGGTGATCATGCCACATGGCCAGGGGAATAAATGGACATTGGAGGTTCTAGTGTCCATTTGCAGTGGGACTGTTTGATCTGTCTTTGTTTGTTTAGGAGTTATGTTGGTTAGACACTGGCTGGGCAAGTTGAAGTGGAGGAAACATGAGGGGAAAGAGAAAGAGAAAGAGAAAGAGAAGGATGAAGAGACTGGGATTACTGCTGATATTAATGAAGATGAAAATAAATCACTTTCTAGTAACTCTGATGTATTCAGTTCCATATCTTCAGGATACGGATTTCATCCGTACTGAACATTTTATTTAAGGCCAACTTTTCTGAAGTACTTCTTGGTTGTTTCCATATAAGCTATCTTTATTCCAGGAAAACATTGCATTGTTCAATTGAAAATTCCTTAATTGAAAGATGCATTGAATGATATTGCTTATAGGATAATTCAGACGCATTTTTCAGTAACATGATTTCTATTGCGAAGACTGACTAGATACGCATCTTATTAGTTATCTTATGGCCCTAATCTTTTAAGTCTAGATATTATTGTGGATCTTCCAATATCTGCTTTAGATAATTTTTTATCCAATAATTCTTAGTTTAAACCATAGCTGTTTGCTACCAGTTTCAAGAGCGATGGAAGAAAAACCCTGCAACCTTTATTCGTTCAAGTAACCATATTTTTAAGGCATTAACCATATTGTCTTCATTTAATTGGTTAACTTATGTGGAAAAGAGTGACTGATTCTTTATTTAATTTAGTTGATTTTCTATCAAGTTTTTGGGCTTATTTATCTAGGCATAAGCTGGTTTGTTTTTCAGTTTGACAAATCTATATAATATTTTGCTCAATATGAGAGATATCTGAAATCTGTCCATGTATATATAAACATCAATTCGTCTGCTTTTCTTGTTAAAACACTATGATTTTCATTTTCTTTAATAAATATATTTTAAAAAGATTTGACTTTTCCATTATGGTTTTATGGGTATAAATTGTTATTTCGCCTTCACCATTTTTGATATACTGGAAACCCCTGAAAGTACATTGCTTTGTTCTCATCATTCCTTTTCGGAGAAAACCTCTCATGAAATTCTTGGTGGTTGCTCACAAAGTGATGTGGGAGGCGGTAGCATTCATGGCAGCCCCTTTTGTTGCAGCCACATTGGTGATCATGCCACATGGCCAGAGGAATAGATGGACATTTGAGGTCTTAGACTCTTATTGTCCATTTGCAGCGCCATTATGGGGTCTGTGTTCTTCTGTATAGGGGTTACGTTGGTTAAACACTTGTTGAGGAAGTTGAAGTGTAGGAAAGAGCGGGGAAAAGTGACACCAACTACTGAAGATCAGTCATGTTCCAGACTTCCAATAGTAACTTCGATGCATACAGAGCCAGATTTGTAGGATATCATGCCTACTGAACAATCTTATTTTGGAAGATGATGTTCCAAAACTGAAGATCAGTCATGTTCCGGTAGTACCTGAGTGTTTTGATCTTCACCTTTGTGAATCATGGCAGACAATATACGACAACTCTGTCATTAGCTTTCTACTTGACCGACTTGTCCCTTAATAATATTTTTGATAGAATACACACCGTCCATTTAGGCAAAGACATGGATACCACCGACATTAGTTTCTAGTGTTTATAACAATATTACATGTCGTCTATTAGTCCTCCAGGCAAACGACAATACCGCACATTTCATTTTACATATATATGCCCTCCTTTTAAAAACTTTCGCGGTTTCTTCCTCTGCAAAACCCTAACAAAACCCTAGAATCCCTCTCTTTCTTTCACATGCAATTCCCAGAAATGAAATCAGCTCTCAGATGCTTCCACTCTCCTAAACTTCTTCTCCCTCTCCTCAAACCAACCCACTCTCTTTCTCGCCAATTTCCTCAAATTTCCCGCCAAATCCACTCCGTAAACCCTCGTCTCTGCTCCGAACCCGACTCCAGCCATCCACCCGAAACCCCAAGTCCCCCTCGTGTATGGTCTATTTATGATCCTGTCGCTGCTGGTCATGTTACCAAAATGACGGTTACAGGCAGCGGAGAAGCTCGAGAGTTGGAGCCCGTCCCAGTTCCGGAGTCGAGTGTTGGTGATGATTTGGAGAGGGAGAGGGTTTATGGGAAGTTAAGAAGTCAAAGTTCAGGGGATTTGGAGAAACCCCACGTGAAGAAGAACGGTAGTTTAGGCGTTGGGGGCATAATAGGAAATAAGAAGAAAGGGAAGGGCAATAGAGTAAGTTGGGTTTGTGCCGACTGTGGCCACACGGATGGGCAGTGGTGGGGGACGTGTCGGTCGTGTAAGAGCGTGGGGACGATGCAGATGTTTTCTGAAGGGGATAGTGGAAATAGACACGTGGTGGAGAGGACTTGGCTGCCGCAGAAGCCGGAACAGGTGCAGCCAATGCGTCTGCGAGATGTGAACAAGGGGATTAGTCAGTTGAATTGGAGAATTCCTTTGTAAGCAGTGAATATTTGAAGTGATATAATTGGTTTTATTTTTGTTTTTAAAAGTTAAATTTTTTTTCCCATTAATGTTTTCCTTAGAGAAATGTTAAAATTAGTTAAATTCACTTCCTGAGTAATGCCATGTGTCTTGTTTAGTTTTGTCAATCTACATAAATATTGCGAACATGGAGTGGAGTGTTATAGAGTGACTTAACCAGCTGTTGCTACACTCCTCTGCTTAGTGATACCCAAAGGTCCATTGGCCTTACTTGCATGTGAACCAGGTCGCAAATTTGGAACAAGTGTAAGATATTGCAACCTTTAGTAACGAAGAAATCTGTGAGGTGTAGTAGGGTCAAGTGGGAGTGAGTGGATGGAAGATCACGAATCATTTGGTTGGAGTGAGTGGATGCAAGATTAGGAATCATTCGGGAGTTTTTCTTATGTATTGGGTAAGTTTTAGTTTGAGATTATTTAATATGAATGAACAGATGTGATTAGTGTGGTCAATTGGGCAGAGGTTGAGGGGACTGACTTGTAAGAAAAATGAGATAATGGACTTGTAAATGCTTTGTTCATGTCAAAGTGAATCTGAAGTCTGCCTTTACAAATAGTTATATTAAGCAAAGTTTAACCCGAGATTCTTATAATGGAAGGTACTTGTCATTTCCATTTTGGTTCTTGTGTCTCTTGCTATTAGGTCTGGACCCTTCGGGAATGAAGTTGCTAGGGTGCTTGGTGGTGGTCTTGTACCAGGTTTGTTTCATGTGACTGTTTCTATTTCTTATTTTCGTTAATTGCTTGGAGTTATTAACTTCCTTGTTTTCTTACTTGTTGATGCTGAATTTATTTTATGGTGGTTATTGGAGATATGACACTGTATTTATAAGCTAGAATTGTTTACTAGTTAATGTCAGTTAAATGTATTTATTCTTACATATTTATTTCATTATCCAACATTTTAGGGCCGAAACTTTATCAATTTAATTAGTTAGAATTCTTGGAAGCCAACCTTTTGAAATCTTATTTGGGCCTTGAACCTCCCTCCTTCCCTCCCTTTGCATGTATTGCATCTTGTTGTCAGATTTACTACCTATGTGGCCTCTGTTCTAGAAATTCAGTTTTAACCGAAAAAAAGTTGCATTGTGTTCAAAGAAATTTTTGTTGTAATACCTCACTATTCTATTTCTGGCTGACAGCATGAATCCTTCTATTTCAGCATGAGCTTATTAAAAGAAATGACCTTAGTGCCTTAAGAATTTTTCTCCCCTGTAAATTGGATATTCCTAAACTTATTTTTTCATTGTTTATGATTGCTGGTTTACAGGCTCTTTAGTTTTGGTTGGTGGCGATCCTGGTGTTGGCAAGAGCACACTGCTGTTGCAGGTATGTAATTCCTGCAAGGGTTAAATTTTGGCTTATGGATCTTCATTCTACAGACAGACATATGAATGCTCTATCAAAATACTGAGGAATTTAATTCCTTGATTTATTGCATGATTCATTTTTGTGTAATAATAGCTTTCTTTTCATGTCAATTTTTACATTTGAACTGGCAGATGGCCGCAATAATAGCTGAAGGTCGTGATGTTGGTGAATGTGCTCCAGTTGTGTATGTCTCTGGTGAAGAGGTTAGTGTTTTCATGTTGATAATTGTCTTTTCTTTCAAAGCATGACTATGGCATGTCGTGTACATTTTTCAGCTTTCTAATTCTTTTCGGTGTGTTTTTCATTGTGTGTGTGTGTGTGTTGCTTTGATTTTTTTTTTTTTATATACAAAAATAATAATTATTTTTTTAGAATTAATAGTGGAAATGTGTTCTACAAAAGTGGACTAGATGACCACTGAGAGAACTAAAGTTCTAAGGAGGGTTGACTACCCTTTTAGGCTTATGCTTTTCTTTGTTTCTTTGGCGTCTGTTAGGTAGTCATTAAATAAATAACTAAATAGCTTTTACTTTTTTAGGACCTTTGATGAGATTGTTTTGCACGGTTTAATTTGTCAAACATAGAAGCATGATTATGTTCACTCTTTTGAATTGAATTATAGTATTTTTAGTGTTTTGTGAATTTCTAACTGATAGTTTGCTGAAAACTTCATCAGATGGGAGACATGCTTAAAATGCTTTGAATAGATCTTGGGTTATTCGATTCTAGGTTAGTTTCTGGAAGCCTATTTAGCATCTGGATGGGGAAATCATGCTAGATGTTGTTGTTAAATGTTGCAATTGTGGTTTCATTATGGATATGCAGACATCAAGACACCTTTAAGACTTTAGAGTAATACTTGTTTCCCTTTTGTTTCCTCACTGTGACAGAGTGTTGAGCAAATTGGAAATAGAGCTGATCGGATGGAGATTGGAGCGGAGGAACTTTTCTTGTATTGCAGTACCGATGTGGAGGTTCCAGTTTTTATACCAATTTTTCTTATGACTGACCTTTCTGATCTTTTCCTTTGCACAACTACACTATTATGTTTATGATTTTTATATCTGATTGACTCGATTATTATTATTATTTTTATAACTCAATTTTGAAAATTTTCCTTTTTGTATTGTTTTGATTTATGTGTTAACATGAATGCATTGTGAGGTATAAGAGCAATCATTTCTTCCTATTCACCATCCCTCCTTTGCTGCTTTGTGTATTAACATCAAATCAACTTTTTTCTTTGCTATTACTTAACTTCACCTGTACTTGCACCAAAATATCTGTTATAATTGGGTGCAAAGAAGATTTGTGGTTAAGAATGTTTGTTTATGTAATACTGTCATGATCTTCTAATTTTTTTGGATGCCAAGAAGATTTTCGTTTCAGAAAGTTTGTTTGTGTTATACATGTCATGATCAAATAATTTTTTTCTTATGCAGAAAGTAGTATTGAACTAAGTATTCTGTGAGTGCTATCCGTGTAATTGCCTGATACTTTTCCTCAGCAGCCAAATTTGTTAGCTTTATTATGAAAGCAAATGTTATGTGTAGTTTTCCGGATCTGGAGCATCATGGGGATGCCCAAAATAATTGGTATCTTTTTCTGATTTCAGGACATATTAGAAAAAGTTCAGCCCCTCTCCCCTCGGGTGCTAATAATTGATTCAATTCAAACAGTTTATTTAAAGGATGTTACTGGAAGCGCTGGAGGGCTCACACAGGTTGATTTTTATGGTCTATTGTCCTGCCATGTCTTAATGCATGTTTTAGCTTAATCTGTTTGACTTATATGCTGCTTCTGTTATGATCTTTGTGAGATGATGTATGAGATGACATAGCTCAAATCATTCTCTAATTTTAACAACCTATTTCTAGTTGATAAAAACTGTAAAATGTTATCATTTGTGAATTAATTTTGTATTATATTCAAATTTTAACCTTGCTCTGCAACCCAAGTTGTTAACATTTCTGAATAGAAATGAGAAGAATGTAAGGATGGCAGATTTTGTAGTTTTGGGTTCTTAATGAGCGTTGCAACTGATATCGTTATAATATGTTTGGGTAATCTTATAGGGTGGTTTTGTGGTTGCATTTTCTTTTGAGTATCAACATTGCATTGATGTATGACAGGTGAGGGAATGTACTTCGGCCTTGCTACGTTTTGCAAAGAAGTCTAACATCCCAATTCTTTTGGTGAGAACACATTCAATTTATTGAATTCTTTCTAAACTCACTTTAATAGAGTGAGAGCACTTTCATAATTAATGGGAAAAATTTGATACTAGGTGTTTGAAATGTGTTTTGTTAAATTCTAAGTATATGCTACATGAATGTTGAATCTATTGTTCAGTTGTTCCTTATTTGGTGGCCGATGTGCAACTCTAAATTATTTCTGGGTGCGTTTGGTTCAATATTTCTACCCATATTCCCAATCCTATTCCCCAAATATTGTTTGGCACATTATTTGAGAAATATTAGTGTATTTTTTAATTACTTTTAGACCTCTTAAGTTTATTAATTTCACTAAATACCCCCCAGAAAAAAAGTTTAAAAATTAGCAAAAACACCCCCACCCACCTATACTTGCCAGATTCCGGCAACCACCGTCGGTGGTAGCCAGAATCTGTCACAACGGCTTACACCACGACCGGAACTAGCCGATTATTCACTGATTTGGCCTTTTGCGGCTAGATCCACAGTGAATCTGGCTGTGGATCTAGCAGGAAAAGGCCAGATCTGGCCGTCATTGATGGTCAACGATAGCCAAATCTTGTCCATCGTTGACCGAAAACGATGGCCAAAGATGGACCTTTGCGGTCATCGACGACCACATTTGGCCGTAGATCTGGCCTTTTTCGGTCAGATCCACCACCATATCGACGCATTACGACACAGATCTGACCGGTCTGGGTCGTAACACAATTTTCCGGCCAGATTTCGGCGGTGGTGACCGAAATTTGGCATTGCGGGTGGTGGGGGTGTTTTTTTTATTTTATATATTAGGGTGTTTAATTAAATTAGCAAACTTAGGGGTTTTTTATAAATTTTTAAATTTTACCTCGTAATACTCACTTATTCAACTACCCAATATTATTCCCAAAATCCTGTCTAAAATAATAAACCAAACACACCCTCTATTTTTGCTTATCTACAAAGGAATTGCAGTGATTTTTTTTTTTTTTTTTGTAATGATATCTTGGCTTTTGATTTGTTTCTGTTTAATTTTATACTTACGTTTATGCTTTGTTTCATCAAAATAATTGTTTTGGTACATTGATGGCTGATTTCTAGGCCTTCATGTGAATGCTGTCTACCTGTAATTTTTGTATTCAAATTGCATGGGTTGAACATGGTTAATATTATTGGCTGATCTCTTATGCTTCTGCTCTTTTCTCACTTTCTCCCTCTCTTCTGTTTTTCAGGCTGGGCATGTGACAAAATCTGGTGACATAGCTGGGCCTCGTGTTCTCGAGCACATTGTTGATGCTGTCTTATATATGGAAGTTTGTACCTTAAAACAAAATTCTTTTCTTTGTCGTTTATTTTATAGGCTATCGTGAATGCAATTTTTTGTATTGGCTCCATGATCCATCTACGTAAATGACAGATCTTTTTTCCTTAAAAGAGATTTTTGAATATTAATGAAAGGGAATGGGTATAATTGTTGTCATCCCTCTGCTTTTAAGAATTGTTTATTTTTTATTGATGCCTTTCATTCTAGTTGTTTACTGATTGCCAGGAAGTCCTTATTTTATGAACCATACTTTTCTCAATGCCATGAAAAAACTCTCTGATTGTTTGTGTTTTGAATGCTAATCTTAGGGTGAGAAGTGCTCAACTTATCGTTTGCTTCGACCCGTGAAGAATCGTTTCGGGTCCACTGATGAGGTATGTAATGATTTATAGATGATGGCAGTTCGAACAGGTGCTAGTATATGCTTATAATTTATTAACATAACAAAGATGGAGTTTATTTTCTTACTCACTATGGAGAAAATATTATCTTATCGGCCATTGTTGAGGATTTATCTTTACTTTCAGCTTGGGGTATTTGAAATGTCTCAACTAGTACTGCAAGTTGTTTCAAACCCCAGTCAGATGTTTTTAAGGGAGCCGCACTCAGATTCTGATGTTTTAGCTGGACTTGCTGTTGCTGTTGTTATGGATGGTACTCGGACATTCCTTATTGAAATTCAGGTGCTTACCAATGTTTTTATAAATTGTTAGCTTTTTCCACATTTGCTTCTATTCTTTTTGATAACATATTTTAGAATGGCAAGTCCAATTTAATGAATATGGTAAACTTGTTTAGTTTCCAGATCTATTATGTTATACTATTATATTAAGGATAATCAAACATTCTAAAAGGCTTATAATTGATGTACTTAAATAGTTATTAATACCTTTTTGTGTCACTGATGTTGTGCTTATATGTTTTCCAATTTTTATTTTTTACCGATGATGTATTTATGCTACAGAACTGCTGTTAGTATTCTGGGTGCTGTCTTTTAGTGTACTTTGGTTCGTTCTTTTTCGTGTAATTTAGACTTGCAGAGTTAAAAGTAAAAAATTTGGATGTCTGTTAAACCCACAGCTGCAAAGGGTGTAATATCCATCTATGATAAGTTTTACTTTGGGAGGTTGAGAATTTTTTGATGGAATTTCTTAAGTTGAGTGGGCTATGATGTCAGATTTTATGGTTACCCATTGCCGTGTTAGCCAATGTTTAGTATTCTTTTTGGCCACATAATAATTTGACATTTAGAACAGTGAACTTGTTAAAAATTCTTTGTGACATATAATTTCCTTACATGTACCTCATCATTTCCTCATTCACTTGAATGTTTGATCGACTTTCTGGATTTTTTGTAGGCTTTATGTGTGTCTGGCTCAACAGTTTCAAGACATGTCAATGGTATCCAAGCAAGCAGAGCTGACATGATTATCGCAGTAAGTACTAACTAAACTTTTCTTTCATCACATGCATGCCATAGTTGTTGTGTTTCTCTTCCTATAGAAAAGTTGTTTTCTCTTAAAAAGTATGGTTGTGCTTGACTGTCTTTGCTGATTATGTATCTGCTGTTTCTAATAGTTTCTTATCATATTAGCTATAGTTGTCAGATGTTGTCTTTTATTCTTCTAGTTTTATTTGCATTGTCGTTGTCCATGGTACCTTTTACTTTAATTGTGTTTCTATAATGATGAAAGACTGCTGAGTGGCTGTGTTTAGCATTATGATGACTAGACTTAAACTATTTCTAGTGTCCAGGCTAGGAAGACCTATACTAATCGAAGAAGTTATTTTTGAGAATGTCTTACTGTTATTGAATTGTTCAGTACCAAAAAACCCCATTTAGTTACTAAGGAAGTATACAGGAAAAACATTTAACGCAATGTTTAACTATTTTCATACTTGGTTTAAATATTTGAGTTAGTAAAAAGCATAAATTGGTGCAAGTTTGGTTCCCTGGTTACAAAAAAAATATATATTTTTTTCCTCTAAACAATCATCTGTTATCCACAGCCGACAACTTATTTAGCTATCAATGTGTAGAGACTGCTTTCAGACTTTTATCAGAACACCCTGATTATTGATTATCAAGAACATGTTTACGTCATTTTCTGCTTTACCAGAGATTCTTTTGAATGAACACAATTTCTTTTCATGTGACTGAGTAAAAATATATCAACTTTCATGACGAGGTATAAATACTCGAAGCTTAGCATTCAAAACTTATACTATAACTTACAGCTATACAAATGGATACCAGAATTTAGAAAACGAAACTTGTGCTCCATACATTCTTGAAAACATGTTTTTAGAAACAGAAAATAAAAGGCGCTGCTAAATATACCTTATATTTAAATTGATCCAAAATCAACAAGACCTAATTCCATCATATCCAGTATGGCATTCATTTTCAGGAAAGGGTATTCAGAATGTTATTTCCATATTCCCTCATCCTTTTTAGGACAATTTAAAAGTTTAAGACTCAATAGTTTAGGACTATTTGTTATGATGTTACTTTTCCAAATTGATTTAAGGTATTTTATACTTCTGTGTGACAAGTAATCTTTAGCATATTGCATTTAAAAGCATGCTATCGTAACAATTTCTCTCTGGAATTACAGGTTCTCATGAAGCAAGCTGGTCTGAAGCTTCAAGAAAACGTAAGTTCCTTTACATACTATTTATCCTTTCATAAATAATTTACTTATCAATATTTACTCTTTTCTCCCACAATTTCAAATGGGGCTTGTATCATGTTAGGGTCTTCTATAATTAATTTTCTCCTTGTTTTTTATCTATATGTTGACCATGTGCAGGCATAATAAATATTTTGAAATTGGTACTTCTGAATTGTTATACTTACAATCATACATTCACTAGATGCATTGGCGATTTTCATGTCTAAATATATGGCATTTGTAAGCAATGGAAAATACCTAATGGACCCTTCATTGGCTGTACTTCATTTTGTGGATGCCTTAAGTTTTGTGGTTATAGTTATTTTCTAGTTACTGTATGGGCTGTTGTTTTTTACTTTTGTTTACTTTATATTTGATTATTTTTTCTTTTATATCTTTCTACACCAGGCCATATTTCTAAATGTTGTTAGTGGGATGGCCCTGACAGAGACTTCTGGGGATCTTGCTGTAGCAGCAGCAATTTGTAGCAGGCATGTGTTTTCAGTAGCTGGTCCATTGCTTACCTCTTCAACTAATTCTTATTGTCTCTCCATATATGGGTTTATACATTTTCTCTTAATTTTCGATTTGTCTCACACATTATAATTATGACATGGAGATATCATTACATTGCTACCATGATTTATGCAAGTTTGTCTTGATTGATTTTTCTTTGAGTCACGTTTCTGTGGTTCTCTAGTTTATGTGTATGCTGCAGGCACTTTATTTTTCCTGAACAAATGAAAGCTAATCTTCTTCTCTTATTCAGTTTCTTGGAGTTCCCTATTCCTAATGGCATTGCATTCATAGGCGAAATTGGCCTCAGTGGTGAGCTTCACATGGTGAGCACAAATCTAATCTCTAAATTCAAAGTGATTTTCGACTACATTATTATATAAATACTTGCACAGTCAGGACTTGGCATATGCCTGCCTAGATTCTTGTTTCTAGTTTAACAAGTCTCTGTTTTCATAGTTTATGATTCTATTCCCTATTGCAATATTATAGGTACCGGGAATGGAGAAAAGGGCGAGTACGGTGGCAAAACTAGGGTATGAAAAATGTATAGTCCCAAAATCAGCTGAGAAATCTCTAGCAAGTATAGGCTTGGAGCAGATAAAAGTCATAGGCTGCGAGAATCTGAAAGAGGTCATCAACATTGTGTTTACAGCTCATTGACATTTAGTTGGAGATCATTGTCACACTTTTCTGTTCTTGGTGTGTAGTAAATGATTGATGTATATCATTGTATCAAACCCCTCCAAGAAACTTGTATATAAATTAAGGTGTAAAATTGCTAATATAAGCTTGTTTTCAGAAAATGCAAGGGTTTTCCTCTGTTTTAAAAGTTGGACCGGACCGGTCGGTCCAACCGGTTAGACCGTGAACCGGTCACTTATCTAGTTCGAGTCCAACATTAAACCCGCTATTACGCAATAAACTGCTTTAACTCGGTAATGGACCGCATGAACAGTTTTGAACTGCCAATCCAACTGGACCGCAAGGAAAATCGGGCCAACTGAAAAACCAAAAAAACCCTAATTTCTCCCTGTCTCCCTTTGTGCTACGCAGTTTCTTCTTCCTCAATTCCTCTACGCACAAAAAACTCTGAAAAAATTTGAGTGAAATCGCAAAAATCTGAAAAAAAGATCACAAATCAAAACTCAATCTTGACGACGCGTGCCAAGCGCAACCATCTCTTGTTGAAATCGCAACTCCAGTCTCTGAAATCACGACAACGCGTTCCTCTCTCATCGGAAATTGAGGCACTTGGCTAGATTTGTTTCCACTATTTTTGTTTTCACTATTCTTGTTTTCAATATTTTCCTGTTATGTGGTTAACGTTCTCAAATACTCCAAAAGGGTCCTCAAGTTTCCTGTTTACTTGTGAGTTCACAAATCTAAGCCCTCTTTCTCTATGTTGGAGCTTGAATGATCTCCAAGGTGACATATTTTCTCTTCTTTATTTGTATCTCTACATGGGTTATTGATTCCAGTTGTGTTTTAAATTAGCAGCAATAAGTTTTTGTATTTTTATTTATGTATTGCAACCCTAGATTTCGTTTCATTGTAAGCTCTAAGAGGACCAAGCTTTTTATTGCTTAATCAATTTCAAGACTTTCTTATGATGGATTGTAGAGGGTTTCATTTGTTAATCTGGGTTGTGTCAGTCTTGTGTTTAGCATGTTTTGGTGGTTGTCAATTTGCTCCCAAAGACAATTACGTCTTAGACTGTAGATCAGTCACCAATACTACAGTGGATGGTCGTGTATTCATGGCTGATAAATTGGCTGGTAAATTGCTTTCTTCTCCACAAGTATTTACCATACAAAGAGTATTAAATCAAACAAAAACATACAAGAGACCCCAATCAAAATAACATAAACCATCTTTTGCTTTTTCTTTTTCATGGGTAATGGCTTTAGTTCTTACGTGAGTTGGATTGGATCTCTTATTTGCTTTTATAGTGCACTCATAATTATTATCCCTGCTATTGTGATTACTTTCTCTTCACATATTTGCTTTTATCTTTCATTTCGTACCCATCGGTTACTGAATTCAGTTTCTTCTTCAACAGGATGGAAAGGTTTCACAGCTTGAGCATGTTTTCATTCGGGGCAGCAAAGTTAGGTGTTATATCATATATACTATTTTGGTCGTAGTGATCAAGCTAACTGTGTTATAACTTGAGATATTTGGTCACCTGTTATCATATTGACTGAATTATTTTGAAAACAATACAAAATTTATACAGGTTTATGGTCATACCGGACATGTTAAAGAATGCTCCAATGTTCAAGCTTCTAGATGCTAGAATCAAGGTATCCTTATAACTAAGTTAATTCTCCTGAATCAAATTCTTGTATTATGATTTCTGACCTAAAATGTTTCTAAAATCTTGAAGGGTAAGAGCTCATCAATTGGAGTTGGTAGGGGCAGGGCTGTGGCAATGCGGGCTAAAGTAAGTAGCTTTTTAATTTGTTATTATATATTTTTATATTTCCATGACATACATATATACATTCTCAAATCAATTATTATAAGGATGCAAAATTTGATAGAAGCTCAACATTCCAAATGCGTTGATATCAATGAATGAGAAAATTGGGTACTTTGGGGATACTTGTTGCTACAATTTATACTAGTGATAAAGTTCCACTTTTTGTTTCCCGCACCGAGTCAGGCTATGAAATTAATGAACTTAGAGACATCTTTACTGCTTCTGTGCTTAAGCGATAGTTGCAGCTGATCATGACTTACCTTTTCTATTTTATTAACAGGCTGTAGCAGCTGGCCGTGGAGCAGCACCTGGTAGGGGTGTTGTACCACCTGTTCGAAGGTAATCTTCCCTTGGAAAACGGTAGATCATAACCTTCTCTCTGGAGCATTATTGTCAACTACTGTAGGTCATCTGAGTAATGTCTTGAGTTCAGGATTCCTGCTCTTGAGGCCCTTAAAACTTAATGAAAAATGATGCTGCTGTTCCTGCTTAAATTTGTTGAAAAGAATGGGGCGGGAAAAAGGGATTATGTTAACTGGACTATCACAAGCTCAGTTTTTGTAATCTATTCAATATTACTAATTTGATCTTTTATGTGTTTGGAATTTGGACAGTTTCTATTGGTAATGTGACCTTTTTATTACAGCTAAGCATGTTGATATGGTCTCAGAACTGATCCATGAGCCTTTTTATGTGATATGATAGATGACCTCATTATGATGTGTGATGATGTCACCAGTCCAACTGGCGGTCCAACCGGTTGGACTGGTTGAACCGTGACCCGGACAGTAGAGCGGGTTGCCCTCCGGTCCGGCTTTTAAAACAATGGGGTTTTCATGAATTTCTTTCTGTACATATACTCCCTGTATTAGAGAAATTGTGAGAAAAATGTAAATTCTCTTTTTGGTCTTTATAATTATTTTCGTATTCTGCTTAATGCATTGCATTTTGGGAATTATCTGTGTTCATTGAGCTTTCTTTTCTGTTTAAACTTTCCCATTTTGAGAAGAGTAGTAAAGGGTTTGTATATTTTCCAAATTTTGTAAGAACTTCAAACAAATATTCACAGATTTATATTGTGAAGAATCTGCTTTTCTTAATATTCTGCAATTACTCGCTCTTCACTCATTCTTCCGAATCCTGTTTATGAATTACAAGTAAAACAAGCAATGGAATTGTAAAAGCAGTGGCACATATAGTTTGCTTGAAAGAAATTCCATGTCTGTACAGAAAGGAAAAACAATCGGAATAGCTTTGAAAAAACTTCACGTATACCTAAACCAGCATCAAGGCAAGGTATCACTTTTCCCGGTAGGTTAAATATATATTTGCTTTCATGCATTATAAATAGTGAAAGAAAGGATCGAATTTTCACAACACAAACACATTTGAAAACTGAATTTCTCTTATTTTTCCCTTTCAATTACTGTCTCTCATTCTCAATATGGCTGAGGCAATTGTTTCCGCAGTCTTGGAGCAGCTGACTTCAATCATTAAAGAAAAGACACAAGAAGAGGTGAGGCTGGTTGTGGGAGTCAGCAAAGAAATGAAAAAGCTCACCAACAATCTTCAAGTCATTCAAGCTGTGCTGGTTGATGCAGAGCAAAGACAAGTGAAGGAAACGCCTGTGAGATTGTGGTTAGATCAGCTGAAAGACACATCCTATGAAATGGAAGATGTGTTGGATGAGTGGAACACCGCAATTCTCAAACTGCAAATCGAGGGACTTGATGAAGATATGCATGCTCCGAAGAAGAAGGTGTGCTTTCTCTTCCAATCTGTTTGCTTTAGTTTCAAACAAGTTGGTTTGCGCCGTGATATTGCTATCAAGATAAGAGAAATAAATGAAAATATGATTGATATTGTGAAAATGAAAGAAACTTTTAATTTTAATGTGATTAAGAGTGTCGAGAAAATAGAGCGAGTACAAAGTACATTTTTAATTGATGTATCTGAGATATGTGGTCGAGTTGAGGATAAGAGTAGTTTAGTAAGCAAATTGTTGGGTGAGAGTTATGACAATGACCTCCATATCATCTCAATTGTAGGGATGGGAGGCATTGGCAAGACAACTCTTGCCCAAGTTGCCTACAATGATGATGAGGTGATGAAAAAATTCAATAAAAGAATATGGGTGTGTGTATCAGATCCTTTTGATGAGTATAGGATTGCAAAGGCTATCATTGAAGGTCTAAAAGGTTATGCTTCTACTTTAGTAGAATTCAATTCTCTTATGCAAAAAATTCATGAATCTATTAGAGGAAAGAAATTTCTTCTTGTATTAGATGATGTGTGGACTAAAGATTACAATAAGTGGGAACCATTTTATCATTGTCTAAAACATGGTTCCCATGGAAGTAAAATTTTGATTACCACACGTAAAGAAACAGTTGCACGTATGACGAAATCAATTGATATCATCAACGTCAAGATATTGTCTGAAAAGGGTTCTTGGCTTTTGTTTAAGAAAAATGCTATCCTTACAAAGACAATACAAAGAGAGCTACAAAGTGACATCATCAGGAAGGAAAAAACAAAGAAAAAACGGAAAAAGAGGGAGAGAGAGAGAGAGAAATCATGAAGATGGAGGGTGGAAATTATCTTTGTATTGTCTCTTTGTTTTTGTCTTTGTAAGAGTAGTATTGCTCTTTATTTAAGCGACTAGCATTTTTTCGTAGGTCTTCTGGGGAGTGTGAAATTTTAGAAGAAATTGGCAGGAAAATTGCCAGCAAGTGCAAGGGATTGCCTCTTGCTGCAAAGACTATGGGGAGTCTCTTGTACTTGAAAAAAACTAGAGAAGAGTGGCAACATATCTTAGATAGTGAAATATGGAAATTAGACGAGTTTGAGAAAGGTTTTTTACCTCCATTGTTATTAAGCTATAACGATTTGCCCTCCGCAATAAGGCGTTGTTTCTCTTTTTGTGCCTTTTTTCCCAAAGACTACAAAATAGAAAAAGACGAACTAATTAAATTATGGATGGCTCAAGGCTATCTTGGATTTGGAAAACACGAAGAGTTGGAAATAATTGGTCAAGATTATTTCAACAACTTAGCCTCACGGTCTTTCTTCCAAGAGTTTGTAAAAGACCTTAATGAAAATATCATACAATGTAAGATGCATGATATAGTGCATGACTTTGCCCAATTTCTCAATAGAAATGAATGCTTTAGTGTAGAAATCCATAGTCATGAAGAGTCATTGATAAACCATTTTGATCCAGAGAAAGTTCGTCATTTAATGTTGATAGTTAGCGGAGAGGCTTCATTGCCCATCTCCATTTGTATTATCAAAAGGTTGCGTAGTCTCGTAATTAGTTGTGGAGATTTTTCCTATTCATTGCCTAATGATATTCTATCAAAGTTATTTGGTGAACTGAAATGTTTAAGGGCATTGTGTTTTGATTTCCGTCGTTCACCTATGAGTGAGATTCCAGAAGAGATTGGAAAATTTATCCATTTGCGATATCTTAAACTGAAGGGTCTTACGGGTTTAGAACAACTACCAGAAACTCTGTGCGGATTGTATAATCTACAAAATTTAGACCTTAGTTATTGTAGAGATTTGATGGAACTACCTCAAGGGCTGGGGAAGTTGATAAACTTGAGGCAATTGTTAAATAAGTATACTGAGTCACTAAGATATATGCCAATAGGATTTGAGAGATTAAGTTGTCTACGAACATTAAGTGAATTCACTTTAAGTGGAGGTGATAATAGCAAAGCATGTAATCTTGATTGTTTGAAAGATTTGAATCATCTTGCAGGGGAACTTACCGTTAGAGGGTTGAGTAATTTGAACAATTGGAGTGAGACTAAGAGAATAGAAGGGCTTACTAACAAGAAAAAACTCTTTACTTTGATACTAAAATTCGATAAGCCTACAGAATGGGAGACAATAAGTAAGAATGACGAAGTAGTTCTTGAAGCCTTACAACCACCTCCAAATTTAGAGACTTTAAGTATATGGTATTTCAGAGGCATCACGGTTTCCCCTGACTGGATGATGTCACTAACCAAATTGAGGGTGTTAAGTCTATGGAATTTCAAACATTGTAAACATTTGCCTCCTTTGGGAAAATTGCCGTCCCTTGAATCTCTGTCTCTAATTTTCATGGTCAGTTTGAAAAGATTGGGAAATGAATTTTGGGGAATAGATAGTGATGCCACATCTTCATCATTCATTCTCTTCCCTAAATTGAAATTTCTTGAATTTACGGATGTGAGAGAATGGGAAGAATGGGATTGCAGGATTGAAGAGAAGGGAGAGGAAGAAGAAAATATTACAATCATGCCATGTCTTGCTTTTGTCAGGCTGCTCCAAGTTGAAGGCGATACCAGATCAGCTTCTTCAAAGGACAACACTAAAGGAATTGGAAATTTGGCAATGCCCTATTCTAGAAGAACGATGCAAAGAGGGAACAGAAGACTACTGGCCCAAAATTTCTCACATTCCAGAGTTGAAAATTTGAGGCCCTCTTTAAGTTTGCAAAGGGCAGCAAACCATTGATTTACAGGTGATTTCTTCTTTCACTCCATATATTTTTAAAGATTTTATATTTAATTCAAAAAGTATTTTCCGTTTGTTATACTTTTTTGAAGAGTATTCTGTTCTTAATAGGATATGATAGGATTCTGAGAATGTATTTATTACATTTTTTGAAAACATTTTCTGAAAACATGTAGATTTTTTTAACCTCTTATATTTGTTAATTTACTAAACACCCCCTACATTTAGTTTATAAATTAATAAAAACACTCATACTCATCCAACTAATTGTCAACAATTGTGCGGTGGCTAGAAGTCCCCGGAATGGTGCAAAACCGACTGGATCTGGCCAATTGTGCACCGATCTAGCCGTTTTCGGTCGAATCCACCATGGATCTGGCCGTTTACATGGTAGATTTGATTGAAAACGGCCAGATCGGCGCAAGATCAGCTAGATCCAGCCGATCTTGCGCAATTCTGACGACTTCCGACAACATCCACCGTGGACCTAACCAGAAACGGCCAGATCAGCTCAACTAGTAGGTTGTGCGCCATTTCGATGACTTCCGGCCACCGTCTAGCAGTGGTGACAATTAGTTGGGTGAATGAGGGTGTTTTAGTTAATTTATAAATTTTTGTTGAGAAAATAATTTTTAAATATTTTGAGTTGAATAGAATAAGATTAGATTTAAAAAAAATATTAAAACAAACATAGTTTTTCATTTTTTAGGATAAGATAATAGAATAGAATAGGGTTAAAAATTTAAACAAAATGAAGAGGAGGGGGAGGGGGGTTGAATATTTAAGATCAGGACATTAGTTTTAAATCTTTTGATAATTTTATGTTATGTCTCCGTAATTTCTGTTCCTTCCATTCTAATTAGTTGTCGTAATTAACAGTTTAGATCATAATATACATTACATTGTCTAAAATAGGCAAAGGAATTTTTAATCATTTGAATTTATTTCTTCTAAAATGTCAATTTTCTTTTTACGCTCTTATTTCTATCTCGATTTTCCTGATGATACGGTCTTTGGGAAGTTTGACGGTTATCTGTCGGGCTCCCTTCTCTTTAATCAGGCCAAACAATTAATGGCTCCAAAGATTTTCAGGCTGTGTAAAACACTTACAACTGTCCAGTATTCCGAATCAAACTTTAACTCTGAAATGTGCAAAAACAATAAATCAAATTGGTTGAGTAAGATTCTGCCATACTTATAATTTTTACTTACAACTGTCTCTCTACTTGTAGTAGAATCTTTCGGCCTAAACTTGTTCAAACTTGACTTCATAAAATTTTTGCTCAAGTGACCTTACTTTCTGTCTAGAATATGGTTAAATGTTGAATATCAGCCGCTATTTGTAGAGGCATAAGCAGAAATTTGTCCCATCATATCAAATTCTTCAAAAATCTGTTATTGGCAGTATCAATGTTTTCTTGGACGATTTATGTCTGATGTTGAAATTTGGAGTACGAAACCAGTTGATTGGCTATTGGCATTTTATATAGTCTTTCATCCTTCATTTTAAACCCACATAACACTGAAATAGTTAATGTTACAGGGGCAAGTTCATTTCAGAGGAACATAAATTTATATCTCAGAGTGGATCGTGGTAGATTGTCACCAACAAGAGAAGAAAGAGGATTTGCAATAACATTTTTCATTTCTGTTACTTGTGTGAGCTGTGGTACGGTTTTCTTTGAAAGCTCTCTGTTTTATTCCGATTTTCCTAGAGACAAGGTTTTGGAAAGGTTGATAATCCCAAAATAATATGTTTTTTTTTTGTCTTCCTCTGTCAGGTAGAGGGAAGAAAAAATTTCAGAAGCAGAGCATATTTCTACAACCAAACTTGGAGCTTTGAAATTTAATTGAGTTTCTGTTGTTGGCTTATTCGTACGGCGAATCCTGTATGCAGTTTGGTAGATAACTACTCCATTTACATTAAATCACTCAGCAAATGAGGTTTGCATATGCTTTTATTAGATGTTGCCTCAGAGCTATACTGGGCCACTTTCTCCGGAGGACAACATTGAAGAAGTTAGTGAAATTTGACTTTCCCGCTGTGGAAGAAAGTTACAAATAGGTAATTTTTTGTCCTTATTTATTTGTTATTCGTAATCTAAATAACAAATTGAATAAAATTATGCATGTTGTCTAGAATGAGCAACAGAACTTATTGACTTTTTAAATTTATTTTCTATTTTGGAATTTTAGATTCAAAACTGAAATTCTACAAGGCAGGATGATGAGTTTACGATTCTCCCTGTATAGGCATGCGAGGATTTTCTTCAGAATTCATACTTGATTTTTAAATGTAAACTTATGCCTCTGTTATTTTATATAGTATTTAACTTAATCATATTATGCTTCACTCTCAAGAAATAATGTTACAGGGCTGGGCAGTAGATTTATTTCTGAGGCACATAAATTTAGTTATCGAAGTGGCTTTAATGCTTTGTGGTCTACAAGAGTGAGAATGTGACCAGCTAGAGAAGAGAAGAAGATTGCAACATATTTTTCTCTTTATCATTCGTCTGAGTTTTGGTTTGACTTTCCATATAAGCTCTCTGTTATATTTTATTTTTCTGGAGATAGTGTTGTTCGGAAGTTTGACAGTCATCCCAATATAACATCCTCAGCTTTCTTCCAGGTTGAATAATTTAAGCCTGGAAAAGAATCCCAAAATTGTGTATTGTTGAGAACGGTACCCTGAAGACAAATTAATTAGTTATGCTTGGTAACTTTTCTCAATTCTTTCATTTATTTGTCTTCAATTAAAAAAGCATAACACTGAAACTTTTACCCCGGTTATGTTGTGTTTTTTTACATGCAGATATTGATTTGCTTCTAAGGCTAAATATGCTGATAGTTATCTGTAATGGACTCAAATGGTGTGCCTGCAGCAAAGATCAATTTGTTAGTTCAGCCTGGTTACAGGTCTGTATTTTTTCTTCATTTCTTTTTATGTTCCATTCATGAAGTGTATAATAGAACTCTTTGACTGTTATACAGTTATACTTTCTTTTAATATGCGGAATTCATTTCTCACACATGCTAGCTATTCTGAGAATTTAAAGCTCTATAACCAATCAGCAGATCGATAAAGTACTGAAGACCAAAGCTATGAAGAAATTGGTGTTATCTATCAAAGCTATCTCATGTATGTGATTTTCTATTGTTGAGACAGCATAATATATTTCTTACTAGGAAAACTTGATTCGGATATTTCGATTTTAATGCAGCGAAGCAAGTTTAGCATGTCATGCAATATTTTCTTGAAGAATCAAGGTCAGAAGATGGTGTGTAACAGAAGCTTGGAAGAACGTACGAGGTTCTCTACATCAAGTTTCTCCACCTAAAGTACATTAAAAAAAAATTCTTTTCTTCTAGCTTATCGAAACCAGCATGAATTTCCATCTACAGAACATTGTTTCACACGGGAGAAAATTGACAGAGGCCAATCATCCTCGACGTATCCTGTATAATCTCTGTCAATACCTCTTAGAGGTCAGAGTCTTAGTTCTCAAAAAATAATTAGCTATTTTTTAACGTTTAAGAGCTATTTTGTTTATTAAGGAATGCTACTTTCTATTCACAGGAATGACAAGTCATTGTTACATTGATCGAGGATGATCCCGCTAATAAATTGATGATCGGACACAAATGGTTAGTAATACTTTTTCAATGCTCTCTGTTTTTCTTCATTTATTGATGGTTGTTAGAAAGCAAATCATTCCATTGTGTGACTGGTTTTGTTATTTCTTTAAAATGCAGGAGTAATCTACTAGTCATGCTACCACGGCAAGCTAGTATATATTTAAAAATTCTGTTACTAATTAGCAGAGGAAATGCTCAATGGTGGAAACTTCATTGAGGATTGCAGAATATTTTGTCAAACTTATGCTATATGTGTGCACAACAATTGTGTGTGTGCACAATGCATGCTTATGTCAAGTGTGTGCACAACAGTATTGTGCTCGCACACTCGCGGTAGACATCTTGGTCGCAACTGCTGATCACGATTGTGAGCACACTAGTTTTCTATGCACAAGTGACGTTTTTGTCCAAACAACTAAGATATTTATTCCCATCTTTTGAGCTGTCATAAGGATCACCTATAGGTGTCACAATATCCTTTTGTGGTCTAGCGAAAAAATCATGTTTTTTTCCTGATTTGGTTGTGGTCCTAAAATAAAGGTGGAATCATTTCCTCATTTGGACAATCATGAATCAGCCTTTGTTTGCTGACATGACACGAATTGTTGAGCAAGAAAAATTAATATGTGCAGTTTGCATGCAATGAAAAGAAATAAACAATGGCTAATTCGAGTGAGCCAAACTCCAAGAAAAAGAAATGACTAAATTCATCACCTCTGCTTTATTGACTTGACAAGCCTTAAATACAAGTAGACTTAAAACCAACTCCTACTAACCAGCCACGTGCTCCTAGTAGTTACTAAAAGAAGGGAATGATAGCTACTCTACCTAATCTCCTAAAGAATAGTTCATACTTAAATGATAGCTACCTTAGCTAGTCTCCTAAAGAATAGTTCATACTTAAATAAACAACTTCCACGTCCATACACGTACACAACAATGCCTCCCCCTTAAAAAACCTTGTCCACAAGGTTTGGATACGTCCGCTTCATATCTAAGAGACGTTCCCACGTAGCTGTAGCAGCCGTGGATCCTGCCCATTGTATGAGAACTTCAGCCACAAGTCTACGCCCAGCTTTCACAATCCGTCTGTTCAAAACTTGCTGTGGAATTGGAAGAACAATGTTATCCTCAGAAACAAACGGAAGTGTAGTTTGAGGGACTACTTGATCACCCAATTTCTTTTTGAGTTGAGAGACATGGAACACAGGGTGTATCCGCGATTCAGTTGGGAGATCCAAACGATAAGCCACAGCTCCTATGCGCTCAAGGATTTTGTATGGCCCAAAGTACCGGGGAGATAGTTTCATTGATCTCCTAAAAGCAACTGAAGTTTGCCGATAAGGTTGTAGACGAATGTAAACCCAATCACCAGGTTCAAATTCCTTGTCAATACGATTCCTGTCCGCCATCACCTTCATCCTATTCTGGGCATTTGCAAGATTCTCCTTTAGCAGAGAGAGAATAGCAGTCCGCTTACGCAACTGAGTGTCCAGATCCTCTATAGCAGTACTATTATCATAATAAGATAATAATCGCGGAGGTTTGTATCCATAGACAGCCTCAAATGGGGTCATACCAATTGACGAATGGAAATTAGTGTTATGCCACCATTCTGCGAGGGTGAGCCAACGGGTCCAGTCTTGAGGTCGAGAGTGTGTGAAGCACCTTAAATAGTTTTCAAGACAACGATTTGTGACTTCAGATTGTCCGTTAGTTTGCGGGTGATAGGCCGAACTGAATTTGAGTTGAGTGCCATGTAAACGGAATAGCTCACGCCAAAAGTTGCTGAGAAAGATCTTGTCCCTATCACTCACAATGGTTTTAGGGAGTCCATGTAGTTTGAAAATGTTGTCAAAGAAAATGCGTGCAATAGTAGAAGCTAAGTAAGGGTGGGGTACTGAAAAAAAGTGGGAATATTTTGATAATCTATCAACCACCACAAAGATCACTTCTTTCCCTTGTGATTTTGGCAAGCCTTCTATGAAGTCCATTGATAAGTCAGCCCAGATCTGATGTGGTATGGGAAGGGGCTGCAGCAACCCACCGGGAGCATGATTTTCTCGGTTTCACTTGTTGGCACACAATACATTCCTGAACATAAGTCAATTTGGGTTGTCATTCCTCGCCAATAAAAGTCTTGAGTTATTAAGTGAAATGTTTGGAAGCAGTGGCCTCCCGAACATAACGCCGAATTTGGGTTGTCATTCCTCAATAAAAGTCTTGAGTTATTCGGCGAAATGTTTGGTGGAAGCTGCAGTGGCCATTCTGGACCCCCATGTAATTCTTGTAAGATCAATAGACGGGTGGGAGAGTTTCTGTCTAAGTATACCCGTCCTTTATAAAATAACAGGCCATTTCTCACTTGATAATTTGTTTTGGAAACCTTCCCATTGGAGACTTCAAGAAGCTTACTGCCGCATAGTAGAAGAAGCATTTTCAGATTTGATTAACTCCAGCCAGCTTGGTAAGAGACTGGAAACTGCAAAGCACTCTGGTAGCCGTGAGAGAGCATCAGCTGCATGGTTAGAAGCACCACTTTTGTAAATCACTTGGAAATCATATCCCAGCAGTTTGGTAATCCATTTTTGTTGTAAGGAAGTCCCAAGCTTCTGATCCAAAAGGTATTTAAGTGATTGGTGATCTGTCCGTACAACAAACTGGTTGCCCAATAGATACGGTCGCCATTTCTGCACTGCCATTACTAAAGCAAGTAATTCTTTGTCATAAACCGATAAGTGAAGTTGCGTACCCGAAAGAGCATGGCTTAAGAAAGCCAATGGTTGTTTTTCTTGCATAAGAACAACACCGATGCCTACCCCAGAGGCGTCACATTCAATGATAAATGGTTTCTGGAAATTAGGGAGTGCTAGGACTGGGGGCGTAGCCATAGCATTCTTCAAGTTGGTGAAGGCGACATCAGCTGCTTGACTCCATTTGAATGCATTTTTTTTCAACAAGATTGTAAGTGGAGCTGCTATTGACCCATAATTTTTTATGAACTTTTTATAATACCCTGTAAGTCCCAAAAATCCTCGAAGTGCTTTGACATATTTTGGTGTGGGCCAATTGAGAATACTTGCAATTTTGGATTGGTCAACTTCAACTCCCTTGGCAGACACAATGTGACCCAAATAATCCACCCGACTGCAGCCAAACGAACATTTTGATTGTTTTGCATAGAGTTGGTTGTCACTCAACAATGTTAGTGTTTGCCGAAGGTGCTCGATGTGGTCTGCCATGTTTTTGCTGTACACCAAAATATCATCAAAAAATACAAGAATAAACTTGCGTAGGAAAGGACGAAAAATATCATTCATGAGGCTTTGAAATGTAGAAGGAGCATTTGTAAGGCCGAAAGGCATTACAAGGAACTCATAATGTCCTTCATGTGTGCGAAATGCAGTTTTTTCAATATCTTGGGAAGCAACACGAATTTGGTGATATCCGGAGCGTAAGTCTAATTTGGAGAATACGGTAGCCCCATGAAGCTCATCCAAAAGCTCATCCACCACTGGAATGGGATAGCGATCCTTGATGGTGCTGTGATTTAAGGACCTGTAATCTATGCAGAGACGCCAAGATCCATCCTTTTTCTTGACCAATATTACAGGAGAGGAATATGAGCTTTGACTATGGCGAACTATGCCATCCTGAAGCATCTCTTGTACTAGCCTTTCAATTTCTGATTTCTAGGTATATGGATATCGGTATGGGCGCACATTTACTGGGCCAGAATCTGGATGAAGCCGAATATGGTGGTCATGGGAACGTGAAGGTGGCAGGCCTTTGGGAGCTTTGAAAATACCTTGGAATTCACGGATGAGAGGTTGCAAAGGAGAGGGAACAATCTCCTCTAAAGGTTTAAGTCCACTTTTAGTAAGGGAAAAGAGTAAATAACCACAATTAGATGCCTTACCAAGCTTGGAGATAGAGTTGCAAGTGGAGTAGGTAACAGCTTTTGAAGGTTCACCGAGGATTTGGTGATGATTGCCTGATAGTGTGAACTTCATCCACATCTTGTTAAAATCCCACAGTATTGGTCCCAAAGTTTGAAGCCAATGGGCACCAAGAACAGCATCACATCCTCCTAAGGGCAACACGTAAAAATCAACAGTAATTGGTATACCTTGAATAGAGAGAGATGTATTTTTGCTACGTCCAGTGCTAGACACAGTGTCGCCATTTGCCACCATCACGTTAAATTTGGCCGCGTTATCCACCTGTAATCCCGTCTTCTTTGCTATCTGAGGGTCCAAGAAATTATGTGTGGAGCCGGTATCAATGAGAACCGACATTGGCTTGTTGTAAAGAAGGCCAGTGACTCGCATAGTTTGAGGAGTGTGAGCTCCTGCCATGGCATGAATAGATATTTCGGGAACTGTTCCTTCCTGCGAGGGTGAATCGTTAGAGCAATCCATATCTTCCTTATCCACCAAAGGTTGACTTTCAAGCATGAAAAGGGTTTGAGTCTTGCATTTGTGTCCAGGACGAAACTTTTCGTCACAATAGTAGCACAATCCTTTGTCTCTTCTCTCCTTCATGGCATCATAAGAAATTGTTTTAACTTGCGAGGCAGCAATAAGTTGAGAGGAGGTGTTTGATGGACCTGGTGTTGTGCTAGTACTGGCTTGCACTCGGTGTGGTAGACGACTATTAGAGGAAGGCCGAGCTCGAGCAGCCAAATGAGCTTCCTGTGTGCGTGCCAGCCCGATAGCTTCAATGAGGGAATTTGGGCGAAGTAGTTTAAGCATATATCGGATCTCGTCTTTTAATCCGCTAACAAAGCAATGAAGTAGAAAATCATCACTTAATCCCACCACACGGTTTGATAGAGCCTCAAACCAGTTTACGATATCTTGCCACAAGAGAGTTACGCGTAATTTTGCTAGTTCTCCTTCAAACATCATCAAAATCCGATGGGCCGAACCGTTTCTCCAAGGCATCGGCAAAGCTATTCCAATCTGCCAAGGACCCAGTATGTTGTAACCATTTAAAGTATTGTAGTGCCTCACCTTTGAGATGGAAAGAGGCAATTAGCAGTTGTTGTGGCGGTGGAATTTGATAAAATAGGAAATATTGTTCGGCTTGCAATATCCACCCAGTTGGTTCTTCTGCCCCATCATACTTCAACAACTCAACTTTTGGCCCTCTTTGGTTTGGTGTGGAAGGCAATGGTGGCCGCTGGATTCGTGGTGGAGGAGGGGGTGAAACATTAGATAGGTCGGGAGGTGAGTGTGGCACTGATAAGTCTCGCACCTGAAGAACCGGACACGAAAGGCTGCGTACGAATGTACGCCATGAAATTTTCCATCCTTTCTTCGATCCTAGTAATGGCTGATCCTTGCTGTGTGATGGCTGCCGTATGTTGAGAAACATTCTCCGCTAATTCCTTGTAACGTGTTTGATAAGCTCCACTGTCCGCCATAGGAAAGTCCGGCTCGATACCAATTAATATGTGCGGTTGCATGCAATGAAAAGAAATAAACAATGGCTAATTCGAGTGAGCCAAACTCCAAGAAAAAGAAATGACTAAATTCATCACCTCTGCTTTATTGACTTGACAAGCCTTAAATACAAGTAGACTTAAAACCAACTCCTACTAACCAGCCACGTGCTCCTAGTAGTTACTAAAAGAAGGGAATGATAGCTACTCTACCTAATCTCCTAAAGAATAGTTCATACTTAAATGATAGCTACCTTAGCTAGTCTCCTAAAGAATAGTTCATACTTAAATAAACAACTTCCACGTCCATACACGTACACAACAAAAATCTATTATATTATCTTCCTTCTTGCGTATTTTGAACTAACCTTTGATATTATATTTGCTTGTGCTCTGAAATTTTCATCCTTGTTGAATGGTGGCTAGAACTTGGTTCCATTGTTGAAGCTGGAGCATGGCTTTGGCGTGTGAAGCTTGGGTGGAGCTCAAATGTTCTTCGGGTGTGTTTCTAACGTGAAGAGATCTTTAGAGCAATAAGGCATTAGAGATTCAAAGGGTGGCGTTTAGTGTAATTAGAATATGAAGTTCTCTTTGCTGTAGCTAAAATCAACTTTGAACTATATCTTGTAATGTTTGTTGTTTAGTGGATTTGCTTCGATCTGGACGATGTCCCATGGATGTAGGCTAAGAGTGGTTTTAGCCGAACCATGTATATGCTTGTGTGATTTATATTTACTGCTTATGGATGTTGATTTATGTCTTAACTTGACAACCATTAATCAACTTGGTAAAGACTTCCGCTGCCCTTTAAGAAATTGGTATCCTAACGTTAACTAGAATTCACCAACTCTAATGTAAGAAAGAGAAAATGTGGCTGATAAAACAAGTTGTCAATCTCAGGTTTTAACATTTGCTTGGTGAGCTTTCCATCAGCTCTAAGATTTCTATATCTGTTTTCATATCTTTTTTAAATGCAGAACTCTTAAAAATATAGTAGGTGGGTGGCTATTAGAAAAGTTTGCTAAGAAATAAAAATAACTTCTGAGTAGTGAAAGGATTTGGTCATACATGTGATTAAATCATTCATGGAATTAATTTGTAATCTTATAAATAATAATTGTACTTAATTTTCATGTTACAGTGTGTGCTTCTAAAGGTGAATTATTCAAGAGAAGCAAGTCCCAACTCAACATGCTCTAGCACCAGTTGGCTCTCACAAATGTAAATCTAGCTGATTGAAATTGAGCATTTTTAAATTTTTTTTTTTTTTTGGAAATTGGAGAAGCTATCCCACAATAACCCATTAGCTTACGCGTATCTTAACTAATTTTTGGAAGAGATTATCCCACAACAATCCACTGTTACGACCCCCTAGGTAAATCATGGGCAAAAATACTATCTTTACATTCAATGGGGAATTGAACCTGTGCCCGTGGGTTGAAGCCATGCACAACCCGTTGGTTGCCCCTACCGTTGTGCTACCCACGTGTGGATAATATGTGTATTTATTAATCCCACAACATGTGCCAGTGGCATGCATGCTTTTGCTTTAATTAATATATGCTTATTTTTGAAAGAAAGCAAAGGTAGGCATAAAGTATAAAGGAAAATATCAAAGGAATTTTTGTTATTACATCGTATCTGAAAACTGTATAAATTAATTTCCATAATACAAAACAAATAAACATGATTAAAATATAAAGAAATTTAATTGAATTAATAGTTAATAAATGGGATCAATTTATATACACATGTAATACAATACCATATGAAACCATTTCAAACTTGATTGTTTAGTGGTTGTGTGACTTGTGATTGTTCACACAAAGAAAGAACAAAAAATTGAAAAGTTATTTATAAATAAAATATTACTTGGATTCTTCCATGCATGATGAATTTGTAGAAGGGAAAGGACTGAGGTATTCACCATCACATTGGATAACTCTCAATTTCTCAGCTTTTTACCATTCAATTACTTTCTCTCATTCTGAACTTGGCTGAGGCGATTTTGTTTCCCTACTCTTGAAGCAATCATTCAAGAAAAAGATACTACAAGAGGTGAGGCACCCATGTTCTTCTTTTGAAATTTCTTATCACCTCGTCATCATTGTATAGGCAGCACAAAACAAAGGGGCTTGATAGATTATTGGATTGCTGAAGGATTTTTTGATGAATATGATTATTGGGCAGCACAAAACAAAGGGTACTACATCATTTGTGTTCTTCAACGATGTGCGCGATGTGATTCGTGATATGGCTTTGTGGATAGCATGTGAAGTCGAGAAGGAGAACTTCTTGGTTCATGCAGGTGAGGGGTTAACTGAAAGCAAAAACCATTGTTGAATGGGAAGGGATAAAAAGGTTATCATTGATGGAAAATAAAATTCCGCATCTATCTAATGCTCCTAGATGTCCTCAACTCCAAACTTTTTTTCTCAACAGAAATAAGTTAGGCAGCATCAGAAATGATTTTTTTAATTTATGCCTTCACTTCGAGTTTTGTGGTCACTGCCAACAGGAATTCCAGCATTAGTTTCACTTCAGTATCTTGATGTATCAGGGACAGACATAAAATTATTGCCGATAGAATTGAAGGTCTTATTGAAAGCCTTGAAAAATCTTAAATGTTTGAACTTGGACTATACGCTTTTTCTTGATAGAATTCCACAGAATCTGATATCAAATTTGTAATTGTTTTTGTCATATTATGATCTTGTTTTGTGTTTTGGACAATCTTTAGGTTTGTTTGCCAATGTGACCACTCTCTGTAAATGTGATCACCTTCATTTGTGTAGGTACTTCAGACTTTGTATGGTCACAATGCGTCGAGCATATATTTTTCTATCATATGCATGGTATGCACTGATTTTGTTTTAGGACAAATATATTCTTTGTTTATATTTCTTGTGGTACTTTTCCACTTGTCCTTTGCTTATTCATTGTGTAAGAAAAGTTGCCTTGCTTTTTATGTGGTCTCAAAGTTTCTTTTGTAAAAAGAAAAACACAAAAGTTAAACTTTAACTTTTTTGTCCCCTAACCCTTAGACGCCTTGAACTCTATATTCATACTTTTCTGACGTCTTCTTTAAGAAATCTGATTACCTCCATTTCTTCTTTGAGTATCCTCTAAGACTTTCGTTTTTGTTAAGGTTTCTTGTTATACTTTGGTAGGCTAGAAATTACCTTTTATTCTTGTACTTGTGTGATGACCTTGAAATTTGATGTCATGTTGATGAGTGCTTGGGTGAAAGCTACTATTCCAAAGATTTGTCTTCGTTGTTGAAACTTGAGAGGAGCTCAATTTCAACATGGTGATGTTGTGGTCGTGAAACTTGTTGTGACGACTTAAAGTTTAATCAAAGAAAATAGAGTTGTCGTATATATTCTTTTACTTATCTACAAAGGAATTACAGTGAGTTTATTTATTTATTTATTTTTTGTAATGATATCTTGGCTTTTGATTTTTTGATTTGTTTATGTTTAATTTTATATGTACGTGTATGCTTTGTTTCATCAAAATAATTGTTTTGGTACATTGATGGCTGATTTCTAGGTCTTCATGTGAATGCTGTCTACCTGTAATTTTTGTATTCAAATTGCATGGGTTGAACATGGTTAATATTATTGGCTGATCTCTTATGCTGTCTACCTGTAATTTTTGTATTCAAAATCTGGTGACATAGCTGGTCCTCGTGTTCTCGAGCATATTGTTGATGCTGTCTTATATATGGAAGTTTGTACCTTAAAACAATATTCTTTTCCTTTATATATATTTTTAAATTTTTATATCTAATCCTAAAAGTATGTAATATTTAAGATCAAGAAATCAGTTTTAAATCTTTTAATAATTTTCTGTAATGCCAGGGGTAATTTCTTTTCCTCCATTTTAATTAGTTGTCATTAAATAAGCAAGAGGAAGTTTTAATCTTTTGAATTTATTTTTCGTAAACAATTAATTTTCTTCTATAACTCTGTTTTTTCTTGATTTGTTCGATAATAAGGTGTTTGGGAAGTTTGACTCTTATCTGGTACAAAGAGCCACTAAATCCTTGAACACAGCACTACACATTGCTACAAATATGGACACATCAACTTGGTCAGGCAAATTATTAAATTGCAGCCAGAGATGGCTACAGCAGAGAATAAGAACTTGGAGACTCCATTGCAGAATGCCTGTTGTCGGGAATGCAGATGTTGTAATGCTACTAATGGAAACCAATCCATGGGTGTCTTGCAGGTCTAACTCTAAAAAACAAAGTTCATTGTTCATTGCTCGCAGCAATGGGCGTCTGGAAGTAGGAAAGCTTTTACTGAGTCAGCCCTGGTTGCCGGAGATAGAAGAAGATAATGATGATCTAACTTCTCTTCATGTTGCAGTTTCTAAAGGCCATGCAAGTAAGAATTTTTTCTTTGATTGATCTGTTTAGTTGGTCTTCCAAGAAATGAAAGCATTGCACAGTTTCTTTGACACTAGCTAGCTTCAAGTTCAAGTTCTGTTCATGTACTTATGCTAATCAAACCAATGGTGCAGATATAGTTGCGCACTTGTTGAAAATATGTCCAAACTTGGTTCAAAAGATTGACAAAAATGGATATTCTCCATTGCACTATGCTTGTAGCAAAGGATGTGTTCTCATAGCGAAAATGCTTCTACGGTTTGACGCAGACCTTGTCTGCAATTTGATAACAATGGATACACACCGTTGCATTTGGCAGCTATGAACGGTGATGTTGCTATCCTTAAGGAATTTATGGCAGCAGCTCGGTCATCCTTTCAGATACAAAAAATGAATCAGAAACTGTATTTCATCTTGTTGTAAGGTTCAATCATCGTGATGCCCTTATGTATTTGACACAGTTTTTCAGTTCCACCTAATCTCCTTCACAGAGCAGAAATATTTGGTAACACAATTTTACATATTGCAATCTCCCAAGAAAACTATCTTGTCAGTATAGATCTCTCTCTGTGAGCTTCTGTTAGTGCATACACATTTTTGATACTGGTTTTGTTTGGCATTACCATCTTCTAATTTCATTTTTCAAGTTTTTGTTTTTGATTGAAGTTCTCCTGTTGCCTGCTGATTGAAGATGCTAATCTTGTTTCAGTTAGCTGAGTATATCTTGCTTAACAGAAAAATAGATATCAATTATCGGAACTATGAAGGACATACCGCCCTTGACATCCTCAGCCAGGCTGGATCTGCTTCAGGCAATCAGCACCTTAAAGACCAGATAATGAAAGCAGGAGGTAAAATGGGCATTGAACTTCCTCAATCACTGGTACTTGAAATCCCCAAAGATGCACTAGAAAATGGACATGCCAGGTCTCTAGCCCATAAAAAGATGGAAATTTTCTTCCCCAAAGATGCACTAGAAAATGGATATGCCAGGTCTCTGGCCCATAAAAATAAGGAAATTTTCTTCCCCAAAGAAGAAGAGGAGGAGATTTATACAGAAGTCACGCTTGAAGACAGAGAGACACCGACAGTTCAGGGTACCGACTCATCTGAACCGCTGTCCTCATCAGAGTGGAGTACCCAAGCCACCATGGGTGAGCAGAAGCGTCAGAGTAAGAAACACAGGCGAGAACTACTTCAGATGTACAAGCATTATTGTCATACTAAAAATCATGATCCATATACAGAGGTGCTACAAAAATGCATGAAACACAATCACACTAGTCTCCATTTTGATTGCCACAGTTACATTCACCACAGCCTTTAGTCCTCCTGGTGGTGTCTACCAGGAAGGACCATTGAAGGGAAAATCAACAGTGGGAAGAACAACAGCTTTTAAGGTGTTTGCAGTAGGCAACAACATTGCACTGTTCACATCTTTATGCATTGTGATTGTTCAAATCAGCATCATCGCGTTTCGAAGAAAATCACTGATGAAGCTGTTGGTTGTTGCTCACAAGTTAATGTGGGTGGCTGTAGCCTTCATGGCGACAGCTTATGTTGCAGCCACATGGGTGATTATGCCACATGGCCGGGGGAATTCATGGACATGGGAAGTTCTGGTGTCTATTTGCAGTGGGACTGTTGGAGCTGTCTTTGTTTGTTCAGTGGTTATGTTGGTTAGACACTGGCTGAGCAAGTTGAAGTGGAGGAGACGCAAGGGGAAAGAGAAAAAGAAAAAGAAAGACAAAAAGAAAGAGAAAAAGAGAAAGAAAAAGAAAGATAAAGAGAAAAGGAGAGAGAAAGAGATTACTGCTGATATTTTCTATTACACTGGAAGTGAATCACTTTCTAGGAACTCTGATATAGGCAGTTCCTTATCTTCAGGATTCGGATTTCATCCGTACTGAACATTTTATTTAAGGCCAATTTTTCTGAAGTGCTTCTTGGTTTTTTCTAAGTTGTCTTTATTCCAGGAATAACATTGCATTGTTTGTTTGAAAATTCCATAACTGAAAGATGCATTGAATGATATTGCTTACGGGAAAATTCAGACGCATTTTTCAGTAACATGATTTCTATTGCAAAGAATGACTAGATATGTATCTTATTAGTTATCATATGACCCAAATCTCTTCAGTCTACATATTATTGTGGATGTTCCAAAATCTGGTTTGGAAATACATTATTTTTTTATTCAATAATTCTTAGTTGAAACCATAGCTGTTTGCTACCAGTTTCAAGAGCGACGGAAGAAAAACCCTACAACCTTTTGTTGCAGCCACATTGGTGATCAAGTCACATGGCCAGGGGAATAGATGGGCATTTGAGGTCTTAGACTGGTATTCTCCATTTGCAGCGCCATTATGGGGTCTGTGTTCTTCTGTATAGGGGTTATGTTGGTTAAACACTAGTTGATGAGGTTGAAGTGGAGGAAAGAGCGGGGAAAAGTGACACCAACTACTGAAGATAAGTCATGTTCCAGTCGTAACTCTGATGTATACAGCGCCAGATTTGTAGGATATCATGGCTACTGAACAATCTCATTTTGGAAGATGATTCTCCAAAACTGAAGATCAGTTATGCTCCAGTAGTACCTGAGTATTTTGATCTTAATCTTTGCTAATCATAGCCGACAATATAAGACAACTCTGTCATTAGCTTTCTACTTGACTGACTTGTCCCCTGGTCATATTTTTGATAGAATACACACCATCCATTTAGGCAACGGTATGGATACGCCGCTATTAATTCAGTAATACTATATTCACGTATATTTCTCTTTAATTTTCTCTTATAAATACTACATGTTAAATTGTAATTGGTCAATTTATATGGTCCTATTTGCCTAATAAAATTAATTGCGAGCTGTTATATGTGGTTAATGAGAGGTGTTCGTGTAAGATGTTTGCGGGTTTAGTATTGTGGATATTAGTTTCTTGCGATTATAACAATATTACAGGTCGTCTATTAGTCTTCCAGGCCAACGACAATACCGCGCATTTCATTTTGCGTATATATGCCCTGTTTTTGAAAACTTTTGCGGTTTCTTCCCCTACAAAACCCTAACAAAACCCTAAAGTCCCTCTCTTTCTTTCACATGCAATTCCCAGAAATGAATTCAGCTCTCAGATGCTTCCACTCTCCTAAACTTCTTCTCCCTCTCCTCAAACCAACCCACTCTCTTTCTCGCCAATTTCCTCAAATTTCCCGCCAAATTCACTCCGTAAACCCTCGTCTCTGCTCCTAACCCGACTCCAGCAATCCAAACGAAACCCAAAGTCCCCCTCGTGTATGGTCTATTTATGATCCTGTCGCTGCCGGTCGTGTTACCAAAATGACTGTTGAAGGTTGATACTTGGCTGGAAATGCAGCAGTTCAACTGATGTTCAAACATGTTTTTGGCGGTAAAGCGAAAGGCAATGCGAGGGGTCCATTTGTAATACCGCAAAGTTTTACTCATTTTGTAAATGCTTGATATGTATCCCAGTTATGTGGGATGTGTTACATAGTTGTTGGCTAGTTGGTATTAAGTCGGTAGCTTGATTAAATCAAGCTTTTATATGTCTGCATGTTTGGTGTAACAGTGTAAAATCTGCTTTATTAGTTGAAGTGTAAACTCATTTTTATCTTAAGAAAATTCAGGCACTTTTCTTCAATCGGATTATGCTCTCATTCTTTTCTTAGTTATCTCCAAGACATAAACACTAACATGGTATCGAGCCGAGTTGATTCCAACAAAAACTGAACATTTCCTTCCCAAACAACTCATCCAGCCCACCGGAAAACTGCCTTGCACCACTGTTTTTTCTTGATCAAATGACTACCCCAACAGCTTCTCTTCTACCTCCTGTGTTCAACGGTGAACACTACCATATTTGGTCAGTTAAAATGAAGGCTTACCTGAGGGGCCAAGGACTCTGGTAGTATGTAGAGGAAGAGAGACAACCCCCTCAGTTGGGACCAAATCCTACCCTTAATCAAATCCGAATGCATGAAGAGGAAGCATCAAAAGCTCCAAGGGCCCTGTCCCACATACACTCAGATGTCACAGACCTTGTTTTTACAAGGATTATGGCATGCGAAACTGCTAAGGAATCATGGGACAAGTTGAGAGAAGAGTTCATGGGAAGTGACACTACAAGGAACACGCAGGTTTTGAATTTGAGAAGGGAGTTCGAAACTTTAAGGATGCAAGAGGCTGAGAAGGTGAAAGAATATGTTGATAGGTTAATGAACATTGTCAACAAAATCAGACTACTTGGAGTGCAGATGCCAGACAGTAGGATTGTGGAAAAGGTGATGGTGAGCATGCCGGAAAGGTTTGAAGCTAAGATCTCATCCTTGGAGGACTCAAAGGACCTGACTCAGATCACAATGACTGAGCTGGTCCATGCTCTGAGCATAAGAGCAAAGAAGGCTCCTAAGGCTTGAAGATGCAAATGAAGGAGCAATGCCCGGCAACCTACAAGGGCAAACTGTGCAAGGAAATTACAGAAAGCAAGTGGAGAAAAGAGAGGAAAAGAAAGGTCCAACAACCAATGGAACAAAGCTGGTGGGATGCGAAATTTTCCAGCTTGTTCTCATTGCAAAAAGGAAGGGACATGCAGAGTATAAATGTTGGTTCAGACCTGGTATACAGTGTAGGGCTTGCAAACAGTTTGGGCATATTGAAAAAGTATGCAGAAACAAGGGAGAGCACCCAGGCAAGCAAGCTCAAACAAGGTGATGAACAACAACTCATGAGACGAGCAGTTGTTGCCAGGCCTCATCCAACCTGGTCCAAACCTGTGATGATACATGGCTGATTGACAGTGGGTGCACACATCACATGACAAATGATTTGAGTTGCTTTGTAAACATGGATCACTCTCATCGGTCAAGGATTAAAGTTGGGAATGGAGAATGTGTGGAAGCAAGAGGCAAAGGAGATGTAGCAATCCAAACTCCAAAAGGTACAAAACTAATCTCAAATGTACTTTATGCACCCAATATAAGTCAAAGTCTTTTGAGTGTGGGACAAATGCTGGAAAGGAACTATGCACTGCATTTTAAAAATCAATCCTACATTATTCAAGACAGTGAGGGTAATGAGATTTTGAGAGTGAAAATGGTAGGGAAAAGCTTCCCAATAATGTGGAAAGGTGCTCCAAACACAGCATGTAATGTTAGAGAGGATGAAACCGAAATGTGGCACAAAATATTAGGCCATGTACACTATAGAAACTTGACTGAAATGCAGACAAAAAACTTAGTCCAGAATTTGCCTATTGTTGAGCAGCCAAGAGGTGTGTGCAAAGTGTGTCAACTAGGCAAAATGAGTAGGAAACCATTCCTAGTGAACCAAGCTTGGAGAGCCTCTGAAAAACTTCAGCTTGTTCACTCGGATGTATGTGGACCTATGCAAACCTTATCACTTAATGGGAGCAAATACTTTGTATTGTTCATAGATGATTGGTCTAGGATGGGGTGGATTTACTTCCTAAAACAGAAAAGTGAGGTAGCTGGAACATTCAAGAAATTCAAACTTGAAGTAGAGAATTTGACTGAAAAATCAATCAAAACCTTGAGAAGTGATAATGGCACTAAATACACCTCTCAAGAGTTTGAAAAAATCTGCACTGAAGCTGGAATAAGGCATGAATACAGCAGCCCATACACTCCACAACAGAATGGAGTTTGTGAAAGGAAAAACAGGGACAATCATGGAAATGGCAAGGTGCTTAATGGTGAGAAAAATCTTCCCAAACCATTTTGGGCAGAAGCAGCAAACACAAGTGTCTACCTACTAAATAGAATTCCCACCAAAGCCTTAAAAAACCAAACACCTTTTGAAGCCTGGACTGGAACCAAACCAACACTGGATGAACTGAAGATTTTTGGAAGTCTTTGCTATGTCCTAGTGCCACCTGCTAAGAGGACTAAGCTGGAGGATAAGGCTGTGACAGGAATTTTTATTGGCTACAGCAGCCAATCCAAGGCCTACAGACTTTACATTCCTGACTCCAGAAAAGTTGTAGTGTCCAGGGATGTTAAGGTTGATGAAAGAGGAGTCTGGAACTGGGAAAAGGGTAGAGCTGATGTAGATGCTCAACCTCAACTGAGTGAGGTTCAACCTGAACAAATTGAAGAAGACTCAGGGGAGGAATCTGAAGAAGAAGTGGGCAGCGGGGGAACCAGAACACTTGCTGATGTGTATGACAGGTGCAACCTAGCTCAAATGGAACCTTCAAGTTACTTAGAGGCTGCACAATCAGAATCCTAGAGGAGTGCCATGAAGGAGGAGTTAGCCATGATTGAAAAAAACCAAACCTGGAAGCTGGTGGATAGACCAGAAAACAGAAAAGTTATCCAAGTGAAGTGGATTTTGAAAAAGCCCCCAAAAAAATGAATCCAGATGGGTCGGAGGTTACGAAGCATAAGGCCAGACTTGTGGTTAAGGGATTTGCTCAGCAATATGGAGTGGATTTCCTGGAGACATTTGCTCTTGTTGCACGGCATGACACTATTAGGCTGCTTGCTTGCAGTGGCTGCCCAATTCTCTTGGAAAGTTCACCAATTGGATGTAAAATTTGCCTTCTTGAATGGCTGGTTGAATGAGGAGATATACATCGAACAACCTGAAGGATATGTGATCCAAGGACAAGAGGGAAAGGTGTATATGTTGAGGAAGGCCTTGTATGGCCTAAAACAGGCTCTAAGGGCCTGGTACAGCAGGATTAATGACTACCTGCTGAATCTGGATTTTGTTAGGAGTCCAAATGAATACACCCTTTACATTAGAGAAGCTGAAGATAACTTGATGATTATTTCTTTATATGTAGATGATCTTCTAGTTATTGGAAGCAATCAAACTCAAGTGGATGAATTCAAGAAATCCATGCAAAGTGAGTTTGAAATGACTGATTTGGGTGGAATGTCTTATTTCCTTGTAATGGAGATTGATCAACATGTGGATGAGATCTTTGTGAATCAAAGAAGATATGCAAGTGAAGTGCTAAAGAAATTCTGTATGGAAAACTGCAAACCAGTAAATCTGCCATTAGTACCAAATTTGAAGCTGTCAAAGGATGAAGATGGTGAGAAAGTTAATGAAGGTCTGTATAGGAGTTTAATAGGGTGTTTGCTATATTTGACAGCAACTAGACTAGATTTAATGTATGCAACTAGTCTGCTGTCCAGATTCATGAGTAATCCAACTGAAACTCACTTCAAAATAGCAAAAAGGGTGCTGAGGTATGTCAGAGGAAGCACTGACTATGGAGTATGGTTTAAGAGATCAGAGGACTTTGGTTTGATTGGCTATTCGGATAGTGATTGGGCTGGTTCAACAGATGATATGAGGAGCACCTCAGGTTTTGCATTCTTCCTGAATCATGGAGCTATTTGCTGGCTTTCTAGGAAACAGGAAACTGTGGCTCAATCCACAGCTGAAGCAGAGTACATATCAGCTGCTGCAGGTGTGAATCAAGCTATTTGGTTAAGGAAAATTCTTGATGACTTGAAGCTGAAACAGAATAAGGCTACTGCTATCATGTGTGACAACCAATCTGCAGTAGCTATGGCCAAGAATCCTGTGCAGCATGGACGAACAAAACACATAAAGATTAAGTTCCATGCCGTGAGAGAAGCTAAGCAAAATGGTGAAGTAAATCTAATGCATTGCAAGAGTGAACATCAAGTGGCTGACATCATGAAGGCTGTCTCCAAAGCCAAGTTTGAAGAATTGATTCAGACTTGGTGTTTCCACCAACCATCAAGGAGGAGTGTTGAAGGTTGATACTTGGTGGAAATGCAGCGTTCAAGCGATGTTCAAACATGTTTTTGGCGGTAAAAGGCGAAAGGCAATCGCCAGGGGTCCATTTGTAATCTTGCAAAGTTTTACTCATTTTGTAAATGCTTGATATGTATCCCAGTTATGTGGGATGTGTTACATAGTTGTTGGCTAGTTGGTATTAAGTCGGTAGCTTGATTAAATCAAGCTTTTATATGTCGCATGTTTGGTGTAACAGTGTAAAATCTGCTTTATTAGTTGAAGTGTAAACTCATTTTTATCTTAAGAAAATTCAGGCACTTTTCTTCAATCGGATTATGCTCTCATTCTTTTCTTAGTTATCTCCAGCACATAAACACTAACAATGACGGTTAAAGGCAGCGAAGAAGCTCGAGAGCTGGAGCCCGTCCCGTTGCCGGAGTCAGTGTTGGTGATGATTTGGAGAGGGAGAGGGTTTATGGGAAGTTAAGAAGTCAAAGTTTGAAAATTGGATATTCCAAAACTTATTTTTTCATTGTTTATGATTGCTGGTTTATAGGCTCTTTAGTTTTGGTTGGTGGCGATCCTGGTGTTGGCAAGAGCACACTGTTGTTGCAGGTATGTAATTCGTGCAAGGGTTAAATTTTGTCTCATGGATCTTCATTCTACAGACAGACATATGAATGCTCTATCAAAACACTGAGGAATTTAATTCCTTGATTTATTGCACGATTCATTTTTGTGTAATAATAGTTTTCTTTTCATGTCAATTTTTACATTTGAACTAGCAGATTGCCACAATAATAGCTGAAGGTTGTGATGTTGGTGAATGTGCTCCGGTTGTGTATGTCTCTGGTGAAGAGGTTAGTGTTTTCATGTTGATAATTTGTCTTTTCTTTCAAAGCATGACTATGTCATGTCATGTACATTTTTCAGTTTTCTAATTCTTTTCGGTGTGTTTTTCGTTGTGTGTGTGTGTGTGTATTGTTTTGATTTTTTTCTTTATATACAAAAATAATAGATTTTTTATTTATTTATTAATAGTGGAAATGTGTTCTACACTTCTGCAAAAGTGGACTAGATGACCACCGAGAGAACTAAAGTTCTAAGGAGGGTTGACCACCCTTTTAGGCTTATGCTTTTCTTTGTTTCTTTGGGGTCTTTTAGTTAGTCCTTAAATAAATAAATAAATAAATAGCTTTTACTTTTGTAGGACCTTTGATGAGATTGTTTGTTGCACGGTTTAATTTGTCAAACATATAAGCATATTTATGTTCACTCCCTATAACTCCAATAACTGCCGCATGCTGCCCACTCTCTATGTTCTCTATTTTATATTACTCTTCTTGGTCCAAACTTTACATGAAACTCAAACTCAACTCATTTTCCTAATTGCTTTCAAACTTTTGCTACCAGAAGCAAGAAGAAAAAACACAATGAAGCACACACATATTGCCTCTCTTTTGAGTCTCTCTGCAACTTGTATGCTGCTCTTAGCATCCATTCATGGCGGGTTCGGTGTTGAAGCCAAGAAAGAGTTTAAAGTGGGTGATGAGTATTGTGAAACCCCGTTTTTAATCCTAATACATATTACATATTTAGTGTGATTTTATTTTTTTATGGAAGGGGATTTCTGTTAGTTTTTAAAAGTTTTATTGGGAATGAAATTGCAAGATAAGGAAGCTGTTGGGTTTGCATGTAACAAGGGGCAAAATCTGGAGGTTTATTTGAAAGAAATGCTGATCTGGTAGGGGTTTAGCGGGATTACCTGTAATCTAGGGGCAGAAGCATAAATTTAGAAAGACTAAAAATATAAAATATGAAGAAGAAGAAAGATGAGAGAAGAAACCCGAGAAAGAAAAGAAAAAGGAAAAAGGAAGAAGAAGAAAGAGTGGGTTGGCCGAGAGGTTGAGCGACAGAGCAATGGAGGAAATGAAACGAAATAGAATTGGGGAGAAGAAAGAAAAATAGCAGATCGGCCATAACCCAGTTTCTAATAGTCCATGCATGTAGATTGGGAGGTAGAGATTCTAAATTTCTTCTTCAATCCAAGAGAAATTAATCCATTATTGTTCTGATGCCAAGAACGAAGGAGAAGAATGGAGGAGAGTGCTTGAGCCTTCAATTTTTAGTTCGGTTGAGCTGAATGGTGAGTGGACCAGCCAAAAACTCATTTAAAAACTCAATTCCTGTTTGCATGTAAAGTGTTGATTTCTATTATAGTGTTTGATCCAAATTTTGGTGTGATATCTTGTTAAATCTGTCTTGCATGTGTCGGCTGAGCTGACTTTAAAGTGCTGCATGTCCAGTTTCGATTCTAGCACCATGTCTTGATGAAATCTGGAAATTTTTGTAAGTGGAAAATGCATTGAATCCTTTTCTAAAGTTTGCATTTTTCAAGTTGCATGGTACTTGATGTTTATTGTTTCACGCATTTAAAAGTTATGTGTAAGTTGATTATTTGGAATATTGTTTGCACCATAGAGATGAGTTGTGGATGTTGTTGATTTGAAGAGTAGATGGAGAAAGGTTATAAAATGGGCAGAATTAGAAATGCTGAACTTGGCATGCATGTGTGCATTTTATGCATATACATAATGTTTGCGAATAGAAAAGAAATTATGGGAAGTTGTATGTTGGATATGGTGGCTGACTATTGTGGTTAACTGAAATTGGAGATTTAATGCAATAATTTTATACGGGTAGAGCATATATGTTGATCCTAAAGAACCAAGAGTTATTAAGGTATGTTTTTGGTTATAAAAAGTTATGCTATGAAATTCTGACAGTCCGAACTTCCAAAAATTTTATATATGTTTCGGGTTTGCAAATGAAGCTAAATTTCAGATATTTTGTTTTAGACTTATTAGAGATTGGTTGAAAATTGATTTCACCCCAAAATTCGAAGTATTGGATTTTTTAATGAATTTTGAATTCTGCTATGAAATTCTGGAATTTCATGTTTTCTGTAGAGCATGCATTTTTCAGAACTGAAATAATGCACTTATACTTATCCAAATTGAGTGATTTTAAATTTTGGTGAATCTTATATGTGCCTAGTTTAATTCTGGAGAGTTTCATGAGGTTTAGATTAAGGGCTGAATTGTTATGAATTTTACAAGTCAGTAACCTCAATTCTGGAAACAGTTGGCAGATTTAAATGAGTTGAAAGAAAATTGTGTTTTAAATAGTTATTGACTCTGAAATGACTTGAAAATATTATTGGATCAACATATTTTTGTCTTGAATGCCCCATTGAAATTATAGCTTGATTTGGTGAGTGGATTAAACCAAATCTTCTTCCAAATCCTTAAATCCATGCTTGCATGTTAACTTGTGATTTAATTTTAAATGTTTTGATGAAGTTTGGTATATAGAATTTATATGTGTTCATGCTATATGAAAAAAATGTTGCTGTTGAGAGTAGAGAATTGGTTGAATTTTATACGGGTTGAGGTTCGTGATGTTGGTAAATGGTTTCTTGGTAAAAAAGAAAAGAGAAGGGGTGCATTCGTCAGTTTTGAAAGTAAGTTTTAAAACTTGCATTCTACCCCCATTTTGCATGGAATTTCATACGTTTTGGCATGATTGCTTTTATATGAAATGTGGTTAGTGTCGGACATATGCTATGGTAATGTGATGTTGAAAGTAATTTTTAATCTGGGTTAAACTGTCAGTTTTAAAACATGTTTGGAAATTTTCAGTTTCACCCCTGGATGTGATTTTTGAATATTTTGTCATATATGCATGATTTATAAGCACATATGTGGTATGTTCTTGACTTATATATGTTACTTGAGATTATGCATGAGATTGTTGAAATATGCTCTTGACTTACATGTTACTTGAGATTATGCATGAGATTGTTATGGTGCTAAAACCACCCTACAAAGTACCCATCCCCCAGAGATACAGATTTTTGGCTCTGCCCGAGCGATGCAGGATCCCGCCGGGTATGACAGGCTTCAGATTTTGGCTCTGCGCATGCGTATGACAGATTTTATTGGCTCTGCCTAGGCGTTGAGTGGTCCGCCAGGTATGACAGATTTTGTTAGCTCGGGCGTTGAGTGGTCCGCGTGACGCATTTTATTGGCTCGCTTGAGTGGTCCGCCTGGGTATGACAGATTTTATTGGCTCACAGGCGTTGAGTGGTCCGCATGACAGATTTTATTGGCTCGCTTGAGTGGTCCGCTGTATGACAGATTTTATTGGCTCGCTGGCGTTGAGTGGTCCGCCAGGTATGACAGTTTCAATACCTCTGCCCGCGCGATGATAGATCTTGCCGGGTATGACAGGTACATCCCTTGCTTTGCTTGCGTGCGGGAAGCCCACCAGGTAAGACAGATTTCCCCGAGGGTACTAGTTGCGGTGAGAGTTTTCTGTTATTAACATCATAATCAGTTTTAGAATATTCAAAATCACATTAAATTTTTAGTATCACTATGAGTGATAGTCTCAATATGGGTTTTGAATAATTTATTAAGGAGAGCTTTGAGTATTAGCCACAGTTTGAAATAAGATATCAACTTATAATTTTCATATCGATAAAAGCTACAGTATCCAATTTAAAGTTCAGTTATCAGCATAAAGTTTACAGTATTCCAAAATCAGTTATCAGTGCATAGTTTCAGAAAAATCAGTTTTCAATTTTATATCATCACGAGATTATAAATTTAGTTACCAGATTTTGTTTTGTGAACCATGAGTGTTCATTGAATGATGGGTTGGATGTTTGCAGCATGACTAGTAGAGTTATTATTTTCATGATCATATGCATTCTTGAGGGATGACATAGATGGTTGCAGCATGCCTTGCAGGAAATATTGTTCCCAGAAGCATAAGCACTTATAGTTATGTTTTAAGTTTCCAGAAAAAGAATTTTAAGCATTCAATGATGAGCTATAATTCAGAATTTATTTTCAGCTTGAATGATGAGATTACAGTACTTAGAACAATTTTAGAAAACGAGTTATACATGCATACAGGAATGATTTAGTTACTTCCATAACACGTTCATAGAATCATGTTGTTTTCTGGATTTCATAAGAACTATTGCATGCCATGACTATTGTTGAAGAATGTTTTGCAAACTCTCCCCAATCCCCCACTCACTGAGTATTTCAGCTCACCCCCTTTTTAGACCCTTTTCCCCAGGTTCACAGGAAGAGTTGTGCTGAGGAGTGATTCCTCTCGAGGTTGGGCCCTTACGTCATCGACTCATCATGTGTGTAAAAATATCATGCTTGTTATCGCTACCGAATTATGTTTTATCCTTATGTTTATCTCCTGTGTTGATTATAAAAGATATGAATATCTGATACCATCCGTTTTTGGATTTTATGAACGTACAAGTTAGCTTTCAGATTTTCAAATGTATACATATATATATCTTATGTGTTTATGCTTTCAAAACGAATCCAAGCGAATGTTTTTATGAAAAACGTATTTAGAATACAGGTTTTTAGATTCCCACACGGCACGTCTCGGTCGCCCGAGTCTCATAGGTGCGCCCGGAGCTTATGGGGTAAGGAGGGTTGAGGCGGGTCGTGTCAAGTATGGCTGGCAAGAGCCTAGCATGAACAACACTGGATTTAAAGTCATTGGGCATCAAGTAACAGGTTCCATGTTGGGGATTCTCTTTGTGAGTTTGTTTTCACCTTCTAATGATTTCCTTAGAGACATTTGTTGATCAAATGCCAGTTTTCTTCTATGTCTGTCTCTTAAATATGGCAGAGCGATTGTTGAAAGTTCATTTAGTTGTTCAAACTTATACTGTATAAATCTTTGTACAATTTTTTAGATATATTTTAATTTTTGATGTACAAGAATGGTCTGATTTTCTTTGGTGTGTTTTGTGTAGTTTTTGAGTACAAGAATGATTCAATCCTTGAAGTGGACAAATGGGGTTTTTACCATTGCAATGCAAGTGGGGCCATTATTGCCTTCAACAATGGCAAGAGTGTTATTAAACTTGACAGGCCAGGGCCTTTCTACTTTGTCAGTGGAGTTCATGATCACTGCAAGAATGGCCAGAGACTCATTGTTGAGGTGATGGGTTCGCACCCGATCTCACACACTCCCTCAACCATTATTGCAGCTCCTCCTGAACCATTTCTGGCGCCAGGGCCCCTTCAAAGCTCAGCAGAACTTGTTTCAGTGACTTTTTTTTCAGTTTTTATGGCACTTGTTGTTACATTTGTAACAATTTTATGGTGTGCAGCATAACCTGTTGTTTTGTTTTCATGCTATATATCTTCTAGTTTAGTTTTCTTTATTGTTAGATTCCAGGTGGTTTGAGTTGGATATTGTTGGTTTAATTTATGTAGATACATTATTCTGGTTTGATTTGAAGCTTTATTTTCTGTGTCTTATTGAGATTTCCCTCGCAGTTCACTCGCCTTGGAATCATTCAGATTTCTGTGTTCCTGCAGAAATTTTTTAATCTTTGTTCAGAAATCCTTTGCTGAAAGGCAGCTGTAAGGGTGTCAGATCAAATAACCAACTAGAATAACAGAAAACATACAGGCACCAGCTCTATGTAAAGCTTTCAGATCAAATAACCAACTAGAACAGAAAACATGCAATGCAGCAGCTAAGGTGATGGGAATCAATTTCCTGTTCAACAAACAAACACAATTGCAGAAAAACTGACAGAGATGATGGAACATCCATCAATTGCCCGTATCCCCCAAATACAATTATTCACCCTTATATGAGAAATATAGTTAAAACATCATTTCAAATTTGGAATGAATTAAAAAACCATACAGTTTGAAATCCTATACTAAATGACCATCTTTTAGGTGAGGTAAACTTATCGGTTAAGTGATGTATATCGATATGCTTATATTGTATTAGAAATTTCATAGCTATTTAATTCATTTCAAACCCGAAATCTAAAAAACTAATTCATCCTATTCATAATGAAATCACCAAAATTCCCTGGTAGTCTTCTCACAGGGTTATTGTTGAAAAATGGCTTTTAGCAAAATCACATGGGGTAGAAGTGATAATGGAGAAAGGTTTAGGGACTTATATATAATAGGCCAAAATGAGTTAGTTTGTCCCACATTGAAAAGGAATGAAAAGTGGGAAACTTTTGGGGCCTATATATAAGGACCTAAATCAATGTTAATTGTATCCCAAGTTGTAATTCCATTATACTTCTTTTGTTTAGGGTTCTTTCTTTAAGGACCCTTTAGTTTGCAAGTTTTTTTGTATCTCCCATTTGTTTTGGGTATTTGTTGTATTGCCCAAATATTTGTAATATTGTTTGGAGATAGTGGAGCTTTATTTAATTTGCAGCGCCCGAGGACGTAGGTTTTAATACCGAACCTCGTTAATTCCTGGTATTCTTTATTTTTGCATTTAATTTTGGCAATTTATTTATGCTTTACTACTTGTATTATTATATTCAATAAGCTAGCGTTAGAGTTTATGTTTCCGTTGCATAACAATTGGTATCAGAGCCTAGGTTTAGGACAATGAGACGCTATTTGTATGGTTATATGCATGTCTAGGAAAATTCTGTCAAAAAGACGATAAAAGTCTAAGGAGACTGGATTTTAAGTGGGACCATTTGTGACCCCTCCATTGTTTCCTGGGAATTTTCCTGGTGCGTATTTAATCATTTCAGCACTTACTACTACCTAGGGCTATTGTTGATTTGTTGGTTAGCTATTGAATATAATAATTTGTGGAGCTTGGTTATTGGGAATTTTGTTTACCAAGCCAATTGAGTAAGGCATAAATGGCATCATCGTCCGAGGCATCACCGTCTGTGACACCACCATCCGCACCAGTAAAGATGATAACAGTTTCAAATGCAAAAGTTGATGTTGAAAAATTTGATGGTCAAAATAATTTTGGCTTGTGGCAGAGTGAGGTAATGGATAGCTTGTATCAGCAGGATCTAGATATCGTTCTGGAGGAGGAAAAACCAGAAGATGTCTATGAGAAAGACTGTGTGAGGTTGAATGTAAAAGCATGTGGGATGATTCGCTCATGTCTTTGTAGAGAGCAGAAATATCCATTCATTAAAGAGACGTCTGCCAATAAGTTATGGAAGGCGCTAGAAAACAAATACATGAAGAAAAGTAATGAGAATCGGCTCTATTTGATGAAAAGACTGTTTCGTCTTCAGTTGAGACCAGGTACAAATATCGGTAGCCATATTGATACATTTAATGATTAATTGCTTTGATTTGTTAAATTTGGATGAAACATTCAAAGATGAGCATAAGGCTATGTTGTTAATTGGATCTCTTCCGGATGAGTTGGACTATCTTAGTATTACACTTCTTCATGGGAAAGAAAAATTGTCCTTTGAAGAAGTTTGTTCTGCTCTGTCCAATCATGAAATTCGGAAGAAGGATCGGAAGGAGAATAGAGATGAGTCGCGAAGCTCTTGTAGCAAGAGGCGGAGTCAAAATCAGTCGTAAGAAGGAGGAGAGAAGGGGAAGATCTCGTTCAAAGGGAAAACTCAATAGGGATCAATGTGCCTTTTGTCGTGAGAAAGGGCATTGGAAGAAAGATTGTCCGAAGTTGCAAAAGAAAGAGGGCAAAGCTACTTCTGATGCATACGTTGTTGAGCGTGAAGAGGATGAGTCTGATTTCTATCTAGTTAGCTTACCATCCACCACTGGATCAAATGAGTGGATTATGGATTCAGGTTGTACCTATCATATGTGTCCCCACAAGGAGTGGTTCTTTAATTTTGAAGAACTTGATGGTGGAGTTGTTTATATGGGCAATGATGATGCTTGTAAAACAACCTGGGATAGGTTCAATTCGGTTGAAGAATCATGATGGCTCAACTAGAACTCGACAGATGTTCGGTATGTACCGAAGTTGAAAAAGAATCTCATCTCTTTGAGAGCCTTGGAATCTAAAGGCTTCACAGTGAATATGCGAGATGGAATTCTAAAAGTTTCTTCAGGCACTCTTGTGGTAATGAAAGGCACGAGGAGAAACAACTTGTATTACTATAATGGTAGTACAGTTATTGAAACGCACTTTGTAGTCGTGCGAAGGATGCGTTCGAAATGCTCAAGTTGTGGCATATGCGTTTGGGGCATGCAGGTGAAAAAGCCTTACTTAGTTTGGTGAATCAAGGCTTATTGAAAGGTGCAAAGACACGGAAGTGGACTTGTGAGCATTGTGTTAGGGAAAAGCAGACAAGAGTGAAATTACCAATGAATCCATAATACTAAGAGTATTTTGGATTATGTTCATTCTGTTTGTGGGGACCTACCAAAACAACATCTTTGGGAGGTATGCACTATTTTGTCACTTTTGTAGATGATTTTTCCCAGAAGAGTTTGGGTGTATGTGATAAAAACTAAAGATAACGTACTTGGTGTTTTCCTTAAATGGAAAAAAGATGATTGAGACTCGGCGGCGAAAGATCAAGCAGCTACGTACAGATAATGGTAGGGAGTATCGTAGTGATCCGTTTTTGAAAGTTTGCCAAGATGAAGGAATAGTACGTCACTTTACAATAAGAAATACACCACAGCAGAATGGGGTGACAGACGCATGAATCGAACTATCTTGGAGAAAGTTCGATGTATGTTGTCCAGGTGCAGGTTGGGCAAAGAGTTTTGAGGCGATTATATATGCGTGTCATCTCATCAATCGCTACCATCAATGTAATTGAAGGCAAGACGCCGATTGAGGTATGGTCTGAAAACTCAGTTTCGATTATGACTCTTTACATGTTTTTGGTTCCACTGCTTATTATCATGTGAAAGAGTCTAAGTTAGATCCTAGAGCAAAGAAAACTGTATTTATGGGGATTACCTCAGGTGTGAAAGGATACCGTCTTTGGTGTCCAAGTTCGAAGAAAATACTGTTTAGTAGGGATGTGACATTTGATGAGTCTTCTATGTTAGAACAGAAAACAGGAAGCCAGATTAAGGTTTTCAATACTCCGCAACAGGTGGAGCATACTCAGCAGCAGGTGGAGTTTGAAACAACATCAGTTAGCCCAGCTGGAAATGAGACTCCTATGATAGAGGAGTTCATTGGAGATGAAGAAGAGGATTCTTCCCAAGAACCTCAACAAGAATCCATTGCTGTTAATAGGCCAAGACGAGAAATTCGCAAGCCTGCTCGTTTTGCTGATACGGTGGCCTATGCACTCCCAATTGAAGATGGTGAAGTTCCTTCCACTTATAATGAAGTAGCTAGCAGTTCCGAAAATGGTAAGTGGAGGAAAGCCATGAAAGAAGAGATGCAGTCTCTCCATAAGAATGAAACTTGGGAGGTTGTTTAATTACCAAAGAATAAGAAGGCAATTGGATGCAAATGGGTATATGCAAGAAAGAAGGATTTCCGAATTTGAAAGACATCCGATACAAGGCAAGATTGGTGGCGAAAGGCTATGCTCAGAATGAAGGAATAGATTTCAATGAGGTATTTTCTCCAGTTGTAAAGCATTCTTCCATTAGAATTTTGTTGGCCTTGGTTGCTCAGATGAATCTCGAACTTGTTCAACTTGATGTGAAAACCGCGTTTCTACACGGTGATTTGGAAGAGGAAATCTATATAACTCAGCCAGAAGGATTTAGGAGTATTGGGAAGGAAGATTGGGTTTGTAAACTGAAAAGATCGCTTTATGGTTTGAAACAATCTCCGAGGCAGTGGTACAAGCGATTTGATAGGTTTATGATGGGTCAGGAGTACACAAGAAGCAAATTTGACAACTGTGTGTATTTTCAAAGGCTACAAGGTGATACTCTCATTTATCTACTCTTATATGTTGATGATATGTTGATTGCTTCAAAGAATGTAGAAGAAATTGAGAAGTTAAAGGCTCAACTAAATCAAGAATTTGAGATGAAGGATTTAGGGGAAGCTAAGAAGATTCTCGGTATGGAGATAATTAGAGATAGAGGAAATGGCAAGGTTTGTTTGACACAAAAGCAGTATCTAAAGAAGGTCTTACAACGTTTTGGCATAACTGAAAGTACAAAGCTGTAAGTACTCCACTTGCTCCTCATATAAAGCTTAGTGCGTCATTATCTCCAAGTACGCATGAAGAACGAGAGTATATGTCAAAAGTTCCGTATTCAAATGCGGTTGGTAGCTTGATGTATTCAATGGTGTGTACTAGGCCCGACATTTCACATGCAGTTGGAATTGTGAGCAGGTATATGCATGATCCCGTAAAGGACATTGGCAAGGTTTGTGAAGTGGATTTTACGGTATATTATAGGTCTTGTAAACATTGGTTTGGTTTTTGAGTGGGATGAAAATCTTAGTCAATTTGCTGTTGGCTATGTTGATTCTGATTATGCTGATGATTTGGACAAGCGTCGGTCAACTACTGGATATGTATTTACTCTTGCTAGAGCTCCAGTAAGTTGGAAATCTTCTTTGCATTCTACAGTTGCTTTGTCTACTATAGAGGCAGAATACATGGCAGTTACAGAGGTTGTGAAGGAAGCTATTTGGTTACAAGGGCTATTGGATGAATTGAAAATTAGTCAGAAGAAGATCACTATCTATTCTGATAGTTAGAGTGATATTCACTTAGCAAAGAATCCAGTATTCCACTTTCGCACCAAGCATATAGATGTTCGTTACCACTTTGTGTGGGAAATTTTTTCTGAAGGAAGAATCTTATTACTGCTGAGAATCCTGCAGATGTCTTAACAAAAGTAGTGACAATGATCAAGTTCAATCATTGTTTGAACTTGATCAACATCCTGCGAGCTTGATTGTGCTTTTTTGGCACATTTGAAGGTGTTGCAAAATTTGGCAGAAGAATACAAAACTTTGAAGATTTGCTAATTTGCCAAGGTGGAGATTTGTTGAAAAATGGCTTTTAGCAAAATCACATGAGGTAGAAGTGATAATGGAGAAAGGTTTAGGGACTTATATGTAATAGGCCAAAATGAGTTAGTTTGTCCCACATTGAAAAGGAATGAAAAGTGGGAAACTTTTGGGGCCTATATATAAGGACCTAAATCAATGTTAATTGTATCCCAAGTTGTAATTCCATTATACTTTTTTTGTTTAGGGTTCTTTCTTTAAGGACCCTTTAGTTTGCAAGTTTTGTTGTATCTCCCATTTGTTTTGGGTATTTGTTGTATTGCCCAAATATTTATAATATTGTTTGGAGATAGTGGAAGCTTTCTTTTGCAGCGCCTGAGAACGTAGGTTTTAATACCGAACCTCGTTAATTCCTGGTATTCTTTATTTTTGCATTTAATTTTGGCAATTTATTTATGCTTTACTACTTGTATTATTATATTCAATAAGCTAGCGTTAGAGTTTATGTTTCCGTTGCATAACAGTTATCATGGTCAAATAGCCTGGAAGGAGCCACATCACCCTGCTGACCTGGACCACCAGATGGTAAAGTCGTTGCAGCGGCAAAGATTGATGCATCGACTGGCAGTGACCTTACCTTACTCGTGGAAAATTCAAATCCTCTTCTAAAAGAAGGTTTTATTTGCATATTTTCTGTATTCCATTGTTGTTTGACAGCTACTTTCCACAGCTGATCGAAAACAATGCCCCAATTTCTGATTTAATAAACATAGTAGGTGGGAAAGTTGATTAAGAAAAAAACATTTTCTAGGCATCGTTATTAACAGGATTATATATGCCGGATGTGACTTTAGTCGTTTGTTTAACATTTAACTCTGCTATGGTGCTGGAGCCATTGCAGGGCTCCTTAACCGTTGACTTGAAAAAAATCATTTAAACAATTGTGAAGATTGCATAGAATACTCAACCTAATTCAGAGTCAGAAATTTCCTTGAAAATGCTGAGAAGATAACACCTTTTGTTCTTATTGCATTATTTCTATACTTCTCAGTTGCCTCTAAGTTTCTTGCATAGTTTTCAAGCAATTGTTAAAGGCTGGAGCCATTCCAGGGCCCGGGGGCTATGACCCCTTAGCTGTTGACTTAAAAAAAAGTAAAGTCATTCAAACAATTGCGAAGATTGCATAGAATAGTCAACCTGGTTCAGCGTCAGAAATTTCCTTGAAGATGCTGAGAAGAAAAACATATTGTTCTTATTGCATTATTTCTGTACTTCTCAGTTTCCTCTCAGTTTCCTGTATACTTTTGAAGCAATTATTAAAGGCTCATTAAGCGAAGCCAGAACTAGAATTTGGCTCTCTATAGCAAACATTAGGAACTTGATGAGATGGATCAAAGGCTTTTTGCAGCAATAGCGAGGAATGACCTACCCAGTTTCATTAGATTATTTCAAGAAGATGAAGCAATTCTGGAACAAACCACTAAATCCTTGAGCACAGCACTACACTTTGCTGCAAAGTATGGACACATCAAATTGGTGAAAGAAATTATCGGATTGCGGCCAGAGATGACTGCAGCTGAGAATAAGAACTTGGAGACTCCATTGCACGATGCCTGTCGCCAGGGGAATGCAGATGTTGTAAGGCTACTAATGGAAGCCGATCCATGGGTGTCTTGCAGGTGTAACTCTGAAAAACAAAGTTTATTGTTCATTGCCTGCAGCAACGGGCATCTGGAAGTAGTAAAGTTTTTATTGTGTCAGCCCTGGTTGCTGGAGATGAACGAAATAGAGAAGCAACAGGAACAAAATAATAATAGTTAAACAAAACAAACAGTAAACAAAGAATGTAATACGCGCGATTTACCCTGGTTCACCCAATGTAGGCTACGTCCAGCTGAGTCAATATTATTGCAATATGCCTCACTTCTCTCGTTTACAATGAATGAATTGTTCTCTCCCCCATAACAAGAGAAAAGTATGTTTACATGCAGTTTCTAAAGGGCATGCAGGTAAGAATTTTTCATTGATTGATCTTTGTTTAGTTAGTCTTCCAAGCACTGAAAGCATTTCACAGTTTCTTTGACACTAGCTAAGCTTCAAGTTCAAGTTCTGTTTATGTACTGATACTAATCAAACCAATGGTGCAGATATAGTTGCGCAGTTGTTGAAAATGTGTCCAAACTTGGCTCAAAAGATTGACAAAAATGGATATTCTCCATTGCACTATGCTTGTAGTAAAGGACGTGTTGCGATAACGAAAATGCTTCTATGGTTTGACTCAGACCTTGCTCTGCAATTTGATAACCATGGTTATACACCATTGCATTTGGTAGCTATGAATGGTGATGTTGCAATCTTCAAGGAATTTATGGCAGCAGCTCGGGCATCCTTTCAGAGGCTCACAAAAAATGAATCAGAAACTGTGTTTCATCTTGCTGTAAGATTCAATCATTCCGATGCTCTTAAATATTTGACAAAGGTTTTCAGTTCCACCTATCTCCTCCACAGAGCAGACAGATTTGGTAACACCATTTTACATCTTGCAATCGCCCAAGGAAACTATAATGTCAGTATAGATCTCTCTCTGTGAGATTCTGTTAGTGCATACACATTTTTGATACTGGTTTTGTTTGGCATTACTATCTTCTAATTCCATTTTTCAAGTTTTTGTTTTTGATTGAAGTTCTTGTGTACCCTGCTGATTGAAGATATCTTGTTCAGTTAGCTGCGTATATCTTGCCTAAAATGAAGATGAAAATTAATTCTCGGAACTATGAAGGACATACTGCCCTTGACATCCTCAGCCAGGCTGGATCTGCTTCAGGCATTGAGCACCTTAAAGACCAGATAATGAAAGCAGGAGGCAAAATGGGCATTGAACTTCCTCAATCACTGATACCAGAAATCCCCACAGATGCACTAGAAAATGAACCTGGTAGGTCTCTAGCCCATATATATGACATTCAAATGCAGGAACATAATAAAGCAGTCCAGAATCAAGACAGAGAGACACCGAAAGTTCAGGGTAGCGACTTATCTGAGCCAGAGTCCTCATCAAAACGGAGTACCCAAACCATCACGCCTGAGCAGAAGCGTCAGAGCAAGGAACACAGGCGAGAACTAATTCAGATGTACAAGCGTCATCATCATAAACATCATGATGCATATAGAGAGGCGCTACAAAATGCACGGAACACAATCACACTAGTCTCCATTTTGATTGCCACAGTTACATTCACTGCAGGCATTAGTCCTCCTGGTGGTGTCTACCAGGAAGGACCATTGAAGGGAAAATCAACAGTGGGAAGAACAACAGCTTTTAAGGTGTTTGCAATAAGTAACAACATTGCATTGTTCACATCTTTATGCATTGTGATTGTTCTAGTCAGCGTCATCCCGTTTCGAAGAAAATCACTGATGAAGCTGTTGGTTGTTGCTCACAAGGTAATGTGGGTCGCTGTAGCGTTCATGGCGACGGCTTATGTTGCAGCTACATGGGTGATCATGCCACATGGCCAGGGGAATAAATGGACATTGGAGGTTCTAGTGTCCATTTGCAGTGGGACTGTTGGATCTGTCTTTGTTTGTTTAGGAGTTATGTTGGTTAGACACTGGCTGGGCAAGTTGAAGTGGAGGAAACATAAGGGGAAAGAGAAGAGTAAAGAGAAAGGGAAAGAGCAGAGTAAAGAGAAAGAGAAAGAGAAGGACGAAGAGACTGGGATTACTGCTGATATTAATGAAGATGAAAATAAATCGCTTTCTAGTAACTCTGATGTATTCAGTTACATATCTTCAGGATACGGATTTCATCCGTACTGAACATTTTATTTAAGGCCAACTTTTCTGAAGTACTCTTGGTTGTTTCCATCTAAGCTATCTTTATTCCAGGAAAACATTGCATTTTTCAATTGAAAATTCCTTAATTGAAAGATGCATTGAATGATATTGCTTATAGGATAATTCAGACGCATTTTTCAGTAAGACGATTTCTATTGCAAAGACTGACTAGATATGTATCTTATTAGTTATCGTATGGCCCTAATCTTTTTAGTCTACATATTATTATGGATCTTCCAAATTCTGCTTTAGATAATTTTTTATCCAATAATTCTTAGTTTAAACCATAGCTGATTGCTACCAGTTTCAAGAGCGATGGAAGAAAAACCCTGCAACCTTTATTCGTTCAAGTAACCATATTTTTAAGGCATTAATCATATTGTCTTCATTTAATTGGTTAACTTATGTGGAAAAGAGTGACTGATTCTTTATTTAATTTAGTTGATCTTCTATCAAGTTTTTGGGCTTATTTATCCAGGCATAAGCTGGTTTGTTTTTCAGTTTGACAAATCTATATAATATTTTGCTCAATATGAGAGATATCTGAAATTTGTCCATGTATATATAAACATCAATTCGACTGCTTTTCTTGTTAAAACACTATGATTTTCATTTTCTTTAATAAATATATTTTAAAAAGATTTGACTTTTCCATTATGGTTTTATGGGTATAAATTGTTATTTCTCCTTCACCATTTTTGATATACTGGAAACCCCAGAAAGTACATTGCTTTGTTCTCATCATTCCTTTTCGGAGAAAACCTCTCATGAAATTCTTGGTGGTTGCTCACAAAGTGATGTGGGAGGCGGTAGCATTCATGGCAGCCCCTTTTGTTGCAGCCACATTGGTGATCACGCCACATGGCCAGAGGAATAGATGGACATTTGAGGTCTTAGACTCTTATTGTCCATTTGCAGCGCCATTATGGGGTCTGTGTTCTTCTGTATAGGGGTTACGTTGGTTAAACACTTGTTGAGGAAGTTGAAGTGTAGGAAAGAGCGGGGAAAAGTGACACCAACTACTGAAGATCAGTCATGTTCCAGACTTCCAATAGTAACTTCGATGCATACAGAGCCAGATTTGTAGGATATCATGCCTACTGAACAATCTTGGCTTCGTTTGGTTCAAAATTTGGGGGTTTTGAGAAATGTTTTTTGAAAAAAGTTAAAAAAAAGTTGAATTGGGCGGGTATTACGATGTAGAATTTATAAATTAATAAAATATCCTTTATGTTTGTTTTTTTACAAAATACCCCCTATAATAAAACATTAAAAGTTAACAAAAATACCCCTAACCCACCCTCAAACACCCCCAGCCGGCGACCACCACCGGAGGTGGCCGGAGTCACCGTATGGGCGCATGACCGGTTGGATCTTGCCGGTCATGCGTCGCTATGGCCTTTTCCGGCCAGATCCACGGTGGATCTGGCCGGAAAAGGCCAGATCTACGGTCAGTCGCCGTCAACGGCGATCTGGCCGTATTTGCTCTCAACGACGGCCAACAAACGGTCGTCGTTGATGGTCAACGACGACCGTTTGTTGGCCGTCGTGACCGAGTGTTACGGCCAAAGATCTGGCCTTTTTCGGCTAGATCCACCGTAGTACCTGAGTATTTTGATCTTCACCTTTGTGAATCATAGCAGACAATATACGACAACTCTGTCATTAGCTTTCTACTTGACCGACTTGTCCCTTAATAATATTTTTGATAGAATACACACCGTCCATTGAGGCAAAGATATGGATACGACCGACATTAGTTTCTAGCGTTTGTAACAATATTACATGTCGTCTATTAGTCCTCCAGGCAAACGGCAATACCGCACATATCATTTTACATATATATGCCCTCCTTTTAAAAACTTTCGCGGTTTCTTCCTCTGCAAAACCCTAACAAAACCCTAGAATCCCTCTCTTTCTTTCACATGCAATTCCCAGAAATGAAATCAGCTCTCAGATGCTTCCACTCTCCTAAACTTCTTCTCCCTCTCCTCAAACCAACCCACTCTCTTTCTCGCCAATTTCCTCAAATTTCCCGCCAAATCCACTCCGTAAACCCTCGTCTCTGCTCCGAACCCGACTCCAGCCATCCACCCGAAACCCCAATTCCCCCTCGTGTATGGTCTATTTATGATCCTGTCGCTGCTGGTCATGTTACCAAAATGACGGTTACAGGCAGCGAAGAAGCTCGAGAGCTGGAGCCCGTCCCAGTTCCGGAGTCGAGTGTTGGTGATGATTTGGAGAGGGAGATGGTTTATGGGAAGTTAAGAAGTCAAAGTTCAGGGGATTTGGAGAAACCCCACGTGAAGAAGAACGGTAGTTTAGGTGTTGGGGGCATAATAGGAAATAAGAAGAAAGGGAAGGGCAATAGAGTAAGTTGGGTTTGTGCCGACTGTGGCCACACGGATGGGCAGTGGTGGGGGACGTGTCGGTCGTGTAAGAGCGTGGGGACGATGCAGATGTTTTCTGAAGGGGATAGTGGAAATAGACACGTGGTGGAGAGGACTTGGCTGCCGCAGAAGCCGGAACAGGTGCAGCCAATGCGTCTGCGAGATGTGAACAAGGGGATTAGTCAGTTGAATTGGAGAATTCCTTTGTAAGCAGTGAATATTTGAAGTGATATAATTGGTTTTATTTTTGTTTTTAAAAGTTAAAATTTTTTTCCCATTAATGTTTTCCTTAGAGAAATGTTAAAATTAGTTAAATTCACTTCCTGAGTAATGCCATGTGTCTTGTTTAGTTTTGTCAATCTACATAAATATTGCGAACATGGAGTGGAGTGTTATAGAGAGTGACTTAACCAGCTGTTGCTACACTCCTCTGCTTAGTGATACCCAAAGGTCCATTGGCCTTACTTGCATGTGAACCAGGTCGCAAATTTGGAACAAGTGTAAGATATTGCAACCTTTAGTAACGAAGAAATCTGTGAGGTGTAGTAGGGTCAAGTGGAGTGAGTGGATGGAAGATCACGAATCATTTGGGTGGAGTGAGTGGATGCAAGATTAGGAATCATTCGGGAGTTTTTCTTATGTATTGGGTAAGTTTTAGTTTGAGATTATTTAATATGAATGAACAGATGTGATTAGTGTGGTCAATTGGGCAGAGGTTGAGGGGACTGACTTGTAAGAAAAATGAGATAATGGACTTGTAAATGCTTTGTTCATGTCAAAGTGAATCTGAAGTCTGCCTTTACAAATAGTTATATTAAGCAAAGTTTAACCCGAGATTCTTATAATGGAAGGTACTTGTCATTTCCATTTTGGTTCTTGTGTCTCTTGATATTAGGTCTGGACCCTTCGGGAATGAAGTTGCTAGGGTGCTTGGTGGTGGTCTTGTACCAGGTTTGTTTCATGTGACTGTTTCTATTTCTTATTTTCGTTAATTGCTTGGAGTTATTAACTTCCTTGTTTTCTTACTTGTTGATGCTGAATTTATTTGATGGTGGTTATTGGAGATATGATACTGTATTTATAAGCTAGAATTGTTTACTAGTTAATGTCAGTTAAATGTATTTATTCTTACATATTTATTTCATTATCCAACATTTTAGGGCCGAAACTTTATCAATTTAATTAGTTAGAATTCTTATTTGGGCCTTGAATAGCATTAGATACTATACTTCCCTCCCTCCTTCCCTCCCTTTGCATGTATTGCATCTTGTTGTCAGATTTACTACCTATGTGGCCTCTGTTCTAGAAATTCAGTTTTAACTGAAAAAAAGTTGCATTGTGTTCAAAGAAATTTTTGTTGTAATACCTCACTATTCTATTTCTGGCTGACAGCATGAATCCTTCTATTTCAGCATCAGCTTATTAAAAGAAATGACCTTAGTGCCTTAAGAATTTTTCTCCCCTGTAAATTGGATATTCCTAAACTTATTTTTTCATTGTTTATGATTGCTGGTTTACAGGCTCTTTAGTTTTGGTTGGTGGCGATCCTGGTGTTGGCAAGAGCACACTGCTGTTGCAGGTATGTAATTCCTGCAAGGGTTAAATTTTGGCTCATGGATCTTCATTCTACAGACAGACATATGAATGCTCTATCAAAATACTGAGGAATTTAATTCCTTGATTTATTGCATGATTCATTTTTGTGTAATAATAGCTTTCTTTTCATGTCAATTTTTACATTTGGACTGGCAGATGGCCGCAATAATAGCTGAAGGTCGTGATGTTGGTGAATGTGCTCCAGTTGTGTATGTCTCTGGTGAAGAGGTTAGTGTTTTCATGTTGATAATTGTCTTTTCTTTCAAAGCATGACTATGGCATGTCGTGTACATTTTTCAGCTTTCTAATTCTTTTCGGTGTGTTTTTCGTTGTGTGTGTGTGTGTGTTGTTTTGATTTTTTTTTTTTTTTATATACAAAAATAATAATTTTTTTTTTTTTTGAATTAATAGTGGAAATGTGTTCTACAAAAGTGGACTAGATGACCACTGAGAGAACTAAAGTTCTAAGGAGGGTTGACTACCCTTTTAGGCTTATGCTTTTCTTTGTTTCTTTGGCGTCTGTTAGGTAGTCATTAAATAAATAACTAAATAGCTTTTACTTTTTTAGGACCTTTGATGAGATTGTTTTGCACGGTTTAATTTGTCAAACATAGAAGCATGATTATGTTCACTCTTTTGAATTGAATTATAGTATTTTTAGTGTTTCGTGAATTTCTAACTGATAGTTTGCTGAAAACTTCATCAGATGGGAGACATGCTTAAAATGCTTTGAATAGATCTTGGGTTATTCGATTCTAGGTTAGTTTCTGGAAGCCTATTTAGCATCTGGATGGGGAAATCATGCTATATGTTGTTGTTAAATGTTGCAATTGTGGTTTCATTATGGATATGCAGACATCAAGACACCTTTAAGACTTTAGAGTAATACTTGTTTCCCTTTTGTTTCCTCACTGTGACAGAGTGTTGAGCAAATTGGAAATAGAGCTGATCGGATGGAGATTGGAGCGGAGGAACTTTTCTTGTATTGCAGTACCGATGTGGAGGTTCCAGTTTTTATACCAATTTTTCTTATGACTGACCTTTCTGATCTTTTCCTTTGCACAACTACACTATTATGTTTATGATTTTTATATCTGATTGACTCGATTATTATTATTATTTTTATAACTCAATTTTGAAAATTTTCCTTTTTGTATTGTTTTGATTTATGTGTTAACATGAATGCATTGTGAGGTATAAGAGCAATCATTTCTTCCTATTCACCATCCTTCCTTTGCTGCTTTGTGTATTAACATCAAATCAACTTTTTTCTTTGCTATTACTTAACTTCACCTGTACTTGCACCAAAATATCTGTTATAATTAGGTGCAAAGAAGATTTGTGGTTAAGAATGTTTGTTTATGTAATACTGTCATGATCTTCTAATTTTTTTGGATGCCAAGAAGATTTTCGTTTCAGAAAGTTTGTTTGTATTATACATGTCATGATCAAATAATTAAAGTAGTATTGAACTAAGTATTCTGTGAGTGCTATCCGTGTAATTGCCTGATACTTTTCCTCAGCAGCCAAATTTGTTAGCTTTATCATGAAAGCAAATGTTATGTGTAGTTTTCCGGATCTGGAGCATCATGGGGATGCCCAAAATAATTGGTATCTTTTTCTGATTTCAGGACATATTAGAAAAAGTTCAGCCCCTCTCCCCTCGGGTGCTAATAATTGATTCAATTCAAACAGTTTATTTAAAGGATGTTACTGGAAGCGCTGGAGGGCTCACACAGGTTGATTTTTATGGTCTATTGTCCTGCCATGTCTTAATGCATGTTTTAGCTTAATCTGTTTGACTTATATGCTGCTTCTGTTATGATCTTTGTGAGATGATGTGTGAGATGACATAGCTCAAATCATTCTCTAATTTTAACAACCTATTTCTAGTTGATAAAAACTGTAAAATGTTATCATTTGTGAATTAATTTGTATTATATTCAAATTTTAACCTTGCTCTGCAACCCAAGTTGTTAACATTTCTGAATAGAAATGAGAAGAATGTAAGGATGGAAGATTTTGTAGTTTTGGGTTCTTAATGAGCGTTGCAACTGATATTGTTATATTATGTTTGGGTAATCTTATAGGGTGGTTTCGTGGTTGCATTTTCTTTTGAGTATTAACATTGCATTGATGTACGACAGGTGAGGGAATGTACTTCGGCCTTGCTACGTTTTGCAAAGAAGTCTAACATCCCAATTCTTTTGGTGAGAACACATTCAATTTATTGAATTCTTTCTAAACTCACTTTAATAGAGTGAGAGCACTTTCATAATTAATGGGAAAAATTTGATACTAGGTGTTTGAAATGTGTTTTGTTAAATTCTAAGTATATGCTACATGAATGTTGAATCTATTGTTCAGTTGTTCCTTATTTGGTGGCCGATGTGCAACTCTAAATTATTTCAGGGTGCATTTGGTTCAATATTTCTACTCATATTCCCAATCCTATTCCCCAAATATTGTTTGGCACATTATTTGAGAAATATTAGTGTATTTTTTAATTACTTTTAGACCCCTTAAGTTTATTGATTTCACTAAATACCCCCAGAAAAAAAGTTTAAAAATTATCAAAAACACCCCCACCCACCCATACTTGCTAGATTTCGGCAACCACCGTCGGTGGTAGTCGGAATCTGTCACAACGGCTTACACCACGACCGGAACTAGCCGATTATTTACTGATTTGGCCTTTTCCGGCTAGATCCACAGTGAATCTGGCTGTGGATCTAGCCGAAAAAGGCCAGATCTGGCTGTCAACGACGGCCAAAGAAATGGCCGTCGTTGATGGTCAACGATGGCCAAATCTTGTCCATCGTTGACCGAAAACGACGGCCAAAGATGGACCTTTGCGGTCATCGACGACCACATGTGGCCGTAGATCTGGCCTTTTCCGGCCAGCTCCACCACCATGCTCGGCAGCGTTACGACACGATCCGCAGTGCAGGTCGTAACACTTGAATTTTCCGGACGGTTTCGGCGGTGGTGACCGAAATTTGGCATTGCGGGTGTTTTTTTCATTTTATATATTAGGGTGTTTAATTAAATTAGCAAACTTAGGGGTTTTTTATAAATTTTTAAATTTTACCTCGTAATACTCACTTATTCAACTACCCAATATTATTCCCAAAATCCTATCTAAAATAATAAACCAAACACACCCTTTATTTTTGCTTATCTACAAAGGAATTGCAGTGATTTTTTTTTTTTTTTGTAATGATATCTTGGCTTTTGATTTGTTTCTGTTTAATTTTATACTTACGTTTATGCTTTGTTTCATCAAAATAATTGTTTTGGTACATTGATGGCTGATTTCTAGGCCTTCATGTGAATGCTGTCTACCTGTAATTTTTGTATTCAAATTGCATGGGTTGAACATGGTTAATATTATTGGCTGATCTCTTATGCTTCTGCTCTTTTCTAACTTTCTCCCTCTCTTCTGTTTTTCAGGCTGGGCATGTGACAAAATCTGGTGACATAGCTGGGCCTCGTGTTCTCGAGCACATTGTTGATGCTGTCTTATATATGGAAGTTTGTACCTTAAAACAAAATTCTTTTCTTTGTCGTTTATTTTATAGGCTACCGTGAATGCAATTTTTTGTATTGGCTCCATGATCCATCTACGTAAATGACAGATCTTTTTTCCTTAAAAGAGATTTTTGAATATTAATGAAAGGGAATGGGTATAATTGTTGTCATCCCTCTGCTTTTAAGAATTGTTTATTTTTTATTGATGCCTTTCATTCTAGTTGTTTACTGATTGCCAGGAAGTCCTTATTTTATGAACCATACTTTTCTCAATGCCATGAAAAAACTCTCTGATTGTTTGTGTTTTGAATGCTAATCTTAGGGTGAGAAGTGCTCAACTTATCGTTTGCTTCGACCCGTGAAGAATCGTTTCGGGTCCACTGATGAGGTATGTAATGATTTATAGATGATGGCAGTTCGAACAGGTGCTAGTATATGCTTATAATTTATTAACATAACAAAGATGGAGTTTATTTTCTTACTCACTATGGAGAAAATATTATCTTATCGGCCATTGTTGAGGATTTATCTTTACTTTCAGCTTGGGGTATTTGAAATGTCTCAACTAGGACTGCAAGTTGTTTCAAACCCCAGTCAGATGTTTTTAAGGGAGCCGCACTCAGATTCTGATGTTTTAGCTGGACTTGCTGTTGCTGTTGTTATGGATGGTACTCGGACATTCCTTATTGAAATTCAGGTGCTTACCAATGTTTTTAAAAATTGTTAGCGTTTTCCACATTTGCTTCTATTCTTTTTGATAACATGTTTTAGAATGGCAAGTCCAATTTAATGAATATGGTAAACTTGTTTAGTTTCCAGATCTATTATGTTATACTATTATATTAAGGATAATCAAACATTCTAAAAGGCTTATAATTGATGTACTTAAATAGTTATTAATACCTGTTTGTGTCACTGATGTTGTGCTTATATGTTTTCCAATTTTTATTTTTTACCGATGATGTATTTATGCTACAGAGCTGCTGTTAGTATTCTTGGTGCTGTCTTTTAGTGTACTTCGGTGCGTTCTTTTTCGTGTAAGTTAGACTTGCAGAGTTAAAAGTAAAAAATTTGGATGTCTGTTAAACCCACAGCTGCAAAGGGTGTAATATCCATCTATGATAAGTTTTACTTTGGGAGGTTGAGAATTTTTTGATGGAATTTCTTAAGTTGAGTGGGCTATGATGTCAGATTTTATGGTTACCCATTGCCGTGTTAGCCAATGTTTAGTATTCTTTTTGGCCACATAATAATTTGACATTTAGAACAGTGAACTTGTTAAAAATTCTTTGTGACATATAATTTCCTTACATGTACTTCATCATTTCCTCATTCACTTGAATGTTTGATCGACTTTCTGGATTTTTTGTAGGCTTTATGCGTGTCTGGCTCAACAGTTTCAAGACATGTCAATGGTATCCAAGCAAGCAGAGCTGACATGATTATTGCAGTAAGTACTAACTTAAGTTCTTTCATCACATGCATGCCATAGTTGTTGTGTTTCTCTTCCTATAGAAAAGTTGTTTTCTCTTAAAAAGTATGGTTGTGCTTGACTGTCTTTGCTGATTATGTATCTGCTGTTTCTAATAGTTTCTTATCATATTAGCTATAGTTGTCAGATGTTGTCTTTTATTCTTCTAGTTTTATTTGCATTGTCGTTGTCCATGGTACCTTTTACTTTTATTGTGTTTCTATAATGATGAAAGACTGCTGAGTGGCTGTGTTTAGCATTATGATGACTAGACTTAAACTATTTCTAGTGTCCAGGCTAGGAAGACCTATACTAATCGAAGAATTTATTTTTGAGAATGTCTTACTGTTATTGAATTGTTCAGTACCAAAAAACCCCATTTAGTTACTAAGGAAGTATACAGGAAAAACATTTAACGCAATGTTTTAACTATTTTCATACTTGGTTTAAATATTTGAATTAGTAAAAAGCATAAATTGGTGCAAGTTTGGTTCCCTGGTTACAAAAAATATATATTTTTTTTCCCTCTAAACAATCATCTGTTATCCACAGCCGACAACTTATGTAGCTATCAATGTGTAGAGACTGCTTTCAGACTTTTATCAGAACACCCTGATTATTGATTATCAAGAACATGTTTACGTCATTTTCTGCTTTACCAGAGATTCTTTTGAATGAACACAATTTCTTTTCATGTGACTGAGTAAAAATATATCAACTTTCATGACGAGGTATAAATACTCGAAGCTTAGCATTCAAAACTTATACTATAACTTACAGCTATACAAATGGATACCAGAATTTAGAAAATGAAACTTGTGCTCCATACATTCCTGAAAACATGTTTTTAGAAACAGAAAATAAAAGGCGCTGCTAAATATACCTTATATTTAAATTGATCCAAAATCAACAAAACCTAATTCCATCATATCCAGTATGGCATTCATTTTCAGGAAAGGGTATTCAGAATGTTATTTCCATATTCCCTCATCCTTTTTAGGACAATTTAAAAGTTTAAGACTCATAGTTTAGGACTATTTGTTATGATGTTACTTTTCCAAATTGATTTAAGGTATTTTATACTTCTGTGTGACAAGTAATCTTTAGCATATTGCATTTAAAAGCATGCTATCGTAACAATTTCTCTCTGGAATTACAGGTTCTCATGAAGCAAGCTGGTCTGAAGCTTCAAGAAAACGTAAGTTCCTTTACATACTATTTATCCTTTCATAAATAATTTACTTATCACTATTTACTCTTTTCTCCCACAATTTCAAATGGGGCTTGTATCATATTAGGGTCTTCTATAATTAATTTTCTCCTTGTTTTTGATCTATATGTTGACCATGTGCAGGCATAATAAATATTTTGAAATTGGTACTTCTGAATTGTTATACATACAATCATACATTCACTAGATGCATTGGCGATTTTCATGTCTAAATATATGGCATTTGTAAGCAATGGAAAATACCTAATGGACCCTTCATTGGCTGTACTTCATTTTGTGGATGCCTTAAGTTTTGTGGTTATAGTTATTTTCTAGTTACTGTATGGGCTGTTGTTTTTTACTTTTGTTTACTTTATATTTGATTATTTTTTCTTTTATATCTTTCTACACCAGGCCATATTTCTAAATGTTGTTAGTGGGATGGCCCTGACAGAGACTTCTGGGGATCTTGCTGTAGCAGCAGCAATTTGTAGCAGGCATGTGTTTTCAGTAGCTGGTCCATTGCTTACCTCTTCAACTAATTCTTATTGTCTCTCCATATATGGGTTTATACATTTTCTCTTAATTTTCGATTTGTCTCACATTATAATTATGACAAGGAGATATCATTACATTACTACCATGATTTATGCAAGTTTGTCTTGATTGATTTTTCTTTGAGTCACGTTTCTGTGGTTCTCTAGTTTATGTGTATGCTGCAAACACTTTATTTTTCCTGAATAAATGAAAGCTAATCTTCTTCTATGATTCAGTTTCTTGGAGTTCCCTATTCCGAATGGCATTGCATTCATAGGCGAAGTTGGCCTCAGTGGTGAGCTTCACATGGTGAGCACAAATCTAATCTCTAAATTCAAAGTGATTTTCCATGACATTATTACATAAATACTTGCAGTCAGGACTCGGGGCATATGCCTCCATAGATTCTTGTTTCTAGTTTGATGAGTCTCTGTTTTCACAGTTTATGATTCTATTCCCTATTGCAATGTTATAGGTACCGGGAATGGAGAAAAGGGCGAGTACGGTGGCAAAACTAGGGTATGAAAAATGTATAGTCCCCAAATCAGCCGAGAAATCTCTAGCAAGTATAGGTTTGGAGAAGATGAAAGTCGTAGGCTGCGAGAATCTGAAAGAGGTCATCAACATTGTGTTTACAGCTCATTGACATTTAGTTCGAGATCATTCTGACACTTTTGTGTTGTTGGTGTGTAGTAAATGATTGATGTATATCATTGTATCAAACCCCTCCAAGAAACTTGTATATAAATTAAGGTGTAAAATTGCTAATCTAAGCTTGTTTTCAGAAAATGCGGGGGTTTTCGTGAATTTCTGTCTGTACATATACTTCCTGTATTAGAAAAATTGTGGGAAAAATATAAATTCTCTTTTTGGTCTTTATAATTATTTCCGTATTCTGCTTAATGCATTGCATTTTGGGAATTATCTTTGTGTTCATTGAGCTTTCTTTTCTGTTTAAACTTTCCCATTTTGAGAAGATTTATATTGTCAAGAATCTGCTTTTCTTAATATTCTGCAATTACTCGCTATTCACTCATTCTTCCGAATCCTGTTTTATGAAATACCAGTAAAACAAGCAATGGAATTGTAAAAGCAGTTGCATATAGTTTGCCTGAAAGAAATTTCATGTCCGTACAGAAAGGAAAGACAATCGGAATAGCTTTGAAAAAACTTCACGTATACCTAAACCAGCATGAAGGCAAGGTATCACTTTTCCCAGTAGGTTAAATATTCCTTTGCTTTCGTGCATTATAAATAGCTGAAATAAAGGATCGAATTTTCACAGCACAAACACATTTGAAAACTCAATTTCTCGTATTTTTCCCTTTCAATTACTGTCTCTCATTCTCAATATGGCTGAGGCAATTGTTTCTGCAGTCTTGGAGCAGCTGACTTCAATCATTAACGAAAAGATACAACAAGAGGTGAGGCTGGTTGCGGGAGTCAGCAAAGAAGTGAAAAAGCTCACCAACAATCTTCAAGTCATTCAAGCCGTGCTGGTTGATGCAGAGCAAAGACAATTGAAGGAGACCGCTGTGAGAGTCTGGTTAGATCAGCTCAAAGACACATCCTATGACATGGAAGATGTGTTGGATGAGTGGAACACCGCAATTCTCAAACTGCAAATCAAGAGAGCTCTGAGGAAGAAGGTGTGCTTTCTCTTCCCATCTGTTTGCTTTAGTTTCAAACAAGTCAGTTTGCGTCGTGATATTGCTATCAAGATAAGAGAAATAAATGAAAATATGACTGATATTGTGAAAATGAAAGATACTTTTAATTTTAAGGTGATTAAGAGTGTCGAGAAAATAGAGCGAGTACCAAGTACGTCTTTAATTGATGAGTCTGAGATATGTGGTCGAGTTGAGGATAAGAGTAGTTTAGTAAGCAAATTGTTGAGTGAGAGTTATGACAATGACCTCCATATCATCTCGATTGTCGGGATGGGAGGCATTGGCAAGACAACTCTTGCCCAAGTTGCCTACAATGATGATGAGGTGATGAAAAATTTCAGTAAAAAAATATGGGTGTGTGTATCAGATCCTTTTGATGAGTGTAGGATTGCAAAGGCCATCATTGAAGGTCTAGAAGGTTTTTCTTCTAATTTAGTAGAATTCAATTCTCTTATGCAAAAAATTCACAAATCTATTAGAGGAAATAAATTTCTTCTCGTATTAGATGATGTGTGGACAGAAGATTATAGCAAGTGGGAACCATTTTATCATTGTTTGAAACATGGTTCCCATGGAAGTAAAATTTTGATTACCACACGTAAGGAAACAGTTGCATGTATGATGAAATCAATCGATATCATCAACATCAAGACAATTTCCGAAGAGGAAAGTTGGGTTTTATTTAAGCAACTCGCTTTTTTTCGTAGGTCTCCTGATGAGTGTGAACCATTAGTAGACATTGGTAGGAAAATTGCCAGCAAGTGCAAGGGATTGCCTCTTGCTGCAAAGACTATGGGGAGTCTCTTGTACTTGAAAAAAACTAGAGAAGAGTGGCAAAATATCTTAGATAGTGAAATATGGAAACTAGACGAGTTTGAGAAAGATTTTTTACCCCCATTGTTATTAAGCTATAACGATTTGCCTTCTGCAATAAGACGTTGTTTCTCTTTTTGTGCATTTTTTCCAAAAGACTACCAAATAAAAAAAGATGAATTGATTAAATTATGGATGGCTCAAGGTTATCTTGGATTTGGAAAACACAAAGAGTTGGAAATAATTGGTCAAGATTATTTCAACAACTTAGCCTTAAGGTCTTTCTTCCAAGAGTTTGTAAAAGACTTTGATGAAAATATCTTAAAATGTAAGATGCATGATATAGTGCATGACTTTGCCCAATTTCTCAATAGAAATGAATGCTTTAGTATAGAAATCCGTAGTAATGAAGAGTCATTTATAAACCATTTTGATCAAGAGAAAGTTCGTCATTTAATGTTGATAGTTAGCATAATGGCTTCATTGCCCATCTCCATTTGTAGTATCAAAAGGTTGCGTGGTCTCGTAATTAGTTGTGGACATTTTTCCTATTCATTACCTAATGATATTCTATCAAAGTTATTTGGTGAACTGACATGTTTAAGGGCATTGTGTTTTGATTTCCCTGAGTCACCTATGAGTGAGATTCCAGAAGAGATTGGAAAACTGATCCATTTGCGATATCTTAAACTAATGGGTCTTACGGGTTTAAAACAACTACCAGAAACTCTGTGCGGATTGTATAATCTACAAAATTTAGACCTTAGTTATTGTAGAGATTTGAGGGAACTACCTCAAGGGCTGGGGAAGTTGATAAACTTGAGGCAATTGTTAAATGAGGCGACTGAATCACTACGATATATGCCAATAGGATTTGAGAGATTAAGTTGTCTACGAACATTAAGTGAATTCACGGTAAGTGGGGGTGATAATAGCAAAGCATGTAATCTTGATTGTTTGAAAGATTTGAATCATCTTGAAGGGAAACTTACCGTAAGAGGGTTGAGCAATTTGAAAAATGGGAGTGAGACTAAGAGAATAGAAGGGCTTACTAACAAGAAAAAACTCTTTACTTTGATACTAAAATTCGATAAGACTAGAGAATGGGAGACAACAAGTAAGAATGACGAAGTAGTTCTTGAAGCCTTACAACCACCTCCAAATTTAGAGACTTTAATTATATGCGATTTCAGAGGCATCACAGTTTCCCCTGACTGGATGATGTCACTAACCAAATTGAGGGTGTTAAGTCTATGGAATTTCAAACATTGTAAACATTTGGCTCCTTTGGGAAAATTGCCATCCCTTGAATCTCTATCTCTAGCTTCCATGTTGAGTTTGAAAAGACTGGGAAATGAATTTTGGGGAATAGACGGTGATTTTACATCTTCATCAGCTATTCTCTTCCCAAAATTGAAAGTTCTTGAATTTTGGGGTGTGAGAGAATGGGAAGAATGGGATTGCAGGATTGAAGAGAAGGGACAGGAAGAAGAAAATGTTACAATCATGCCATTTCTTGCTTCCTTGACATTGGGAGACTGCTCCAAGTTGAAGGCAATACCAGATCAGCTTCTTCAAAGGACAACACTGAAGAAATTGATAATTCAGCAATGTCCTATTCTAGAAGAACGATGCGGAAAGGGAACAGGAGACTACTGGCCCAAGATCTCTCACATTCCAAACATCATTCTTTGAAAATTTTGAGGTCCTCCTCAAGTTTTCAAAGGGCAGCAAACCGTTGATTTACAGGTGATTTCTTCTTTCACTCCTTTATATATTCTTTAAAATTTTTATATTTAATCCTACAATATTTAAGATCAAGGCATCAGTTTTAAATTTTTTGATAATTGTATATAATGCCACGGTAATTTCTGTTCCTTCATTCTAATTTGTTATCGCTATTATCAACATTTTAGATTATATTATACATTAAATTGTCTAAAATAAGCAAAAAGAATTTTTAATCTTTTGAATTTATTTCATGTAAAATGTCAATTTTCTTTTTCAGCTCTTTGTTTGTCTTGATTTTTCTGATGGTAAAGTCTTTGGGAAGTTTGACAATCAAATGTGCAAAAACAATAAATCAAATTGGTTGAGTATGATTCTGCCACACTTACAATTTTTACTTACAACTATCTCTGTACTTGTAGTAGAATCTTTCGGCCTACACTTGTTCAAACTCGACTTCATAAAATTTTGCTCAAGTAACCTTACTTTCTGTCTAGAAAGAAGTTTAAAATGATAAAATGTTGAATATCAGCCGCTATTTGTACAGGCATAAGCAGAAATTTGTCCCATCTAATCATATTCTTCAAATCGGGTATTGGCAAGTATATTTTCTTGGATGATTTAAGTAAGATGTTGAAATTGGAATATGAAACCAGTTGATTGGCCTTTGGCATTTTATATAGTCTTTCATCCTTCATTTTAAACCCACATGACACTGTAATAATTAATGTTACAGGGGTAGGTTCATGTCAGAGGAACATAAATTTATGTCTCAGAGTAGACAGTAGATTGTCACCAACTGGAGAAGAGAAGAGGATTTGCAATAACATATTTCATTTCTGTCACTTGTGTCAGCGGTGGTACGGTTTTCTATATGTTCTATTTCGATTTTCCTAGAGACAACGTCTTTGGAAAGGTTGATAATCCCAAAATAATATGTTTTTTTTTTTTGTCTTCCTCTGTCAGGTAGAGGGAAGAAAAAAATTTCAGAAGCAGAGCATATTTCTACAACCAAACTTGGAGCTTTGAAATTTAATTTTCTGTTGTTGGCTTATTCGTACGGCCGATTCCTGTATGCAGCTTGGTAGATAACTTCTCCATTTACATTAAATCGCTCAGCAAATGAGGTTTGCATATACTTTTATTAGATGTTGCCTCGAGCTATACTGGGCCACTTTCTCCAGAGGACAACATTGAAGAAGTTAGTTAAATTTGAATTTCCTGCTGTGGAAGAAAGTTACAAATAGGTAATTTATTGTCCTCCTTATTTATTTGTTATTTGTAATCGAAATAACAAATTGAATAAAATTATGCATGTTGTCTGGACTCAGCAACAGAACTTATTGACTTTTTAAATTTATTTTCTATTTTGGAATTTTAGATTCAAAATTGAAATTCTACAAGGCAAGATGATGAGTTTACGATTCTGTCTGTATAGGCATGCGAGGATTTTCTTCAGAATTCATACTTGATTTTTAAATGTAAACTTATGCCTCTGTTATTTTATATGGTATTTAACTTAATCATATTATGCTTCACTCTCATGAAATCATGTTACAGGGCTGGGTAGTAGATTTATTTCTGAGGCACATAAATTTAGTTATCGAAATGGCTTTAATGCTTTGTGGTCTACAAGAGTGAGAATGGTGGAATTGTGACCAGCTAGAGAAGAGAAGAAGATTGCAACATATTTTTCGCTTTATCACTCCTCTGAGTTTTGGTTTGACTTTCCATATCAGCTCTCTGTTATATTTTATTTTTCTGGAGACAGTGTTGTTCGGAAGTTTGACAATCATCCCAATATAACATCCTCAGCTTTCTTCCAGGTTGAACAATTTAAGCCTGGAAAAGAATCCCAAAATTGTGTATTGTGGAGAATGGTACCCTGAAGACAAATTAATTAGTTATGCTTGGTAACTTCTCCCAATTCTTTCATTTATTTATCTTCAATTAAAAAAGCATAACACTGAAACTTTTACCCCGGTTATGTTGTGTTTCTTTACATGCAGAAATTGATTTGCTACTAAGGCTAAATATGCTGATAATTATCTGTAATGGACTCAAATGGTGTGCCTGCCGCAAAGATCAATTTGTTAGTTAAGCTTGTATTTTTTCTTCATTTTTTTATGTTCCATTCATGAAGTGTATCATATAACTTTTTGACTGTTATACAGTTATACTTTCTTCATTTCCCACACATGCTAACTATTCTGAGAATTTAAAGCTCTATAACCAATTGGCAGATCAATAAAGTACTGAAGACCGAGGCTATGAAGAAATTGTCGTTATATATCAAAGCAATTGCATGTATGTGATTTTCAGTTGTTGAGATAGCATAATATATTTCTTACTAGGAAAACTTGATTCGGATATTTCGATTTTAATGCAGCGAAGCTAGTTTAGCATGTCATGCAATATTTTCTTGAAGAATCAAGGTCAGAAGATGGTGTGTAACAGAAGCTTGGAAGAATGAGGTTATTTACATCAACTTTCTCCACCTAAAGTTACAGTATATTAAAAAAAAAATTCTTTTCTTTTAGCTTATCTAAACCAGCATGAATTTCCATGTACAGAACATTGTTTCACACGGGAGAAAATTGGCAGAGGCCAATCATCCTCGACGTATCCTGTATAATATCTGTCAATACCTCTTAGAGGTCAGAGTCTTAGTTCTCAAAAAATAATTAGCTATTTTTTAATGTTTAAGAGCTATTTTGTTTATTAAGGAATGTTACTTTCTATTCGCAGGAATGACAAGTCATTGTTACATTGATCGAGTATGATCCCGCTAATAAATTGATGATTGGTCACAAATGGTTAGTTATACTTTTTCAATGCTCTCTGTTTTTCTTCATTTATTGATGGTTGTTAGAAAGCAAATCATTCCATTGTGTGACTGGTTTTGTTATTTCTTTAAAATGCAGGAGTAATCCACTAATCATGCTACCACGGCAAGCTAGTATATATATATAAACTCCGTTACTGATTAGCAGAGGAAATGTTCAGTGGCAGAAACTTCGGTGAGGATTGCAGAATATTTTGTCAAACCTATGCTATATGTGTGCACAACAATTGTGTGTATGCACAGTGCATGCTCATGTCAAGTGTGTGCACAACAGTATTGTGCTCCCACACTCGCATCAGACATCTTGATCACAATTGCTGATCACGATTGTGAGCACACTGCTTTTCTATGCTAACATCACATGTCTGACTCAACTTGGCACAAGTTATGTTTTTGTCCAAACGACTAAGATATTTATTCCCATCTTTTGAGCTGTCATAAAGACCACATACAGGTGTCACAATATCCTCTTATGGTCCAGGGAAAAATCATGTTTTTTCCTGATTTGGTTGTGGTCCTAAAATAAAGGTGGAATCATTTCCTCATTTGGACAATCATGAATCAGCCTTTGTTTGCTGACATGACACAAATTGTTGAGCAAGAAAAATCCATTATATTATCTTCCTTTTAGTGTATTTTGAACTAATCTTTGATTTTATACTTGCTTGTGCTCTGAAATTTTCATCCTTGTTGAATGGTGGCTAGAACTTGGTTCCATTGTTGATGCTGGAGCATGGCTTTGGCGTGTGAAGCTTGGGTGGAGCTCAAGTGTTCTTCGAGTGTGTTTCTAACGTGAAAAGATCTTTAGAGCGACAAGACATTAGAGATTCAGAGGGTGGCGTTTAGTGTAATTAGAACATGAAGTTCTCTTTGCTGTAGCTAAAATCAACTTTCAACTATATTTTGTAATGTTTGTTGTTTAGTGAATTTGCTTCGATCTGGACGAGGTCCCATGGATGTAGGCTAAGAGTGGTTTTAGCCGAACCATGTATATGCTCGTGTGCTTTATATTTACTGCTTATGGATGCTGATTTATGTTTTAACTTGATAACCATTAATCAACTTGGTAAAGACTTCCGCTGCCCTTTAAGAAATGGGTATCCTAACGTTAACTAGAGTTCACCAACTCTAATGTAAGAAAGAGAAAATGTGGCTGATAAAACAAGTTGTCAATCTCAGGTTTTAACATTTGCTTGGTGAGCTTTCCATCTGCTCTAAGATTTCTATATCTGTTTTCGTATCTTTTTTAGAAGAACTCTTAAAAATATAGTAGGTGGGTGGCTATTAGAAAAGTTTGCTGAAAAATAAAATAACTTCTGAATAGTGAAAGGATTTCGTCATACATGTCATTAAATCATTCATGGAATTTATTTTGTAATCTTATAAATAATAGTTGTATTTAATTTTCATGTTACAGAGTGCGCTTCTAAAGGATGAATTATTCAAGAGAAGCAAATCCCAACTCAACAGGCTCTAGCACCAGTTGGCTCTCACAAATGTAATTTAGCTGATTGAAATTGAGCATTTGAAGATTTTTTTTTTTTTTTTTTTTTTTGAAACTGGAAAGAACCTTTTTCCTATTATGTGTAGGGGAATGGCGCACACTGCTCTTATTTTAGCTATGAAGATTGATAAACTAAGGAAAACTCCATTAGTAAGTAGAGGTCAATTTTTCAGGGCATGCAAATGAGTTACTGTATCTTTAACTTCCATAAGAACCTTAAGGTCATCCAACACTTCGTTAAACCTTGTAACTTCCTATATATGGTGGTTTTGCCATTTTTTATAATCTTCAGAATTTGCTCTCAACTTTTTTCACTTGTCAATGGCTTGATCTCTTATAACCTGACAAATACTGAAAACAGAATTATGTTTTTGCTCAATCAGAAGTTCAATTGTTCATTAATTGCTGCAACACTAAGGAATGAGTCGAATGACACTATTTTCTCATACTTTCTAGACCCATTTATTATTATTTACCACAGTCTAAAATTGAATGAAATCTGCTAGAATCAAAGCTCTATTTCATGTTTCTCTGCTTCAGTTGAGACCCAAATGGATAAAACAGTATATATCAGCTGAATGAAAGGTACTCAACAACAATAAGAAAAAAGCAATCAGAATTTGTTTTCTTAAAACGTTTCCTCAAAATGTTGCCAAGAAATACATCAATCATCAATATTAGAAAAAAAAAAAAAAAGAGTTAAGAAAAAGATGGAAGAAAAGAGAAGAGAAGGGGAAAGAGAGAAAGGTGTCTGGTGCGATGGAGAGAGTAAAGAGAAGAATAGAAGGAAAGAAAAGATAGAAGAAATGAGAGGAAGAAGAAAGAGAAGGACAAAAAATGTAGGGATAAATTTGTAATTTGATCTTAATAAAAAAATTTCAAAGTCAAATAATAAAGGGTATTTTCGTCTTTACATTTAATATACAGTGTATTTAACAAAAATTGCTAACAACGGAACATAACGGTGGGTAGTGGAGTGTCATTCTGAAACTTTCTGGGTGGAAAAATGTAATTAGGCCAAACGTTGGGTGTGAAAATTTTTTTAGTCATTTATCAATTCCCCAGTGTGTGCGAGGGGCATACCCCATTGTGGATCTGTGGTTGATATGCAACCGTTTCAAACTTGACTGTGTAGTGGTTGTTCGCACAAAGAAAGAATTAAGAATTGAAAAGTTATTTATAAATTAAAAGTATTCTGTATCATATTTGATAACTCTCAATTTCTCATCTTTTTTCCATTCAATTACTGTCTCTCATTCTGAACATGGCTGAGGCGATTGTTTCCGCAGTCTTGGAGCAGTTGACTTCAATCATCAAAGAACAGATACAACAAGAGGCGAGGCTGGTTGCGGGAGTCAGCAAAGAAGTAAAAAAGCTCACCAACAATCTTCAAGTCATTCAAGCTGTGCTGGTTGATGCCGAGCAAAGACAAGTGAAGGAGACGGCTGTGAGATTGTGGTTAGATCAGCTCAAGCACACATCCTATGATATGGAAGACGTGTTGGATGAGTGGAACACTGCAATACTCAAACTGCAAATTGAGGGAGTTGAAGATACGGATGTTCCAAAGAAGGTGTGCTTTCCCCTTCCCTCTGTTTGCTTTAGTTTCAAACAAGTCGGTTTGCGTCGTGATATTGCTGTAAAGATAGAAGAAATAAATGAAAATATGACTGATACTGTGAAAACGACAGACACTTTTAATTTTAATGTGATTAAGAGTGTCGAGAAACCAGAGCTAGTACAAAGTACGTCTTTAATTGATGAGTATGAGATATGTGGTCGAGTTGAGGATAGGGGTGCTTTAGTAAGCAAATTGCTGAGTGAGGGTTGTGTCGACAATGACCTCCACATCATCTCAATTGTAGGGATGGGAGGCATTGGCAAGACAACTCTTGCCCAAGTTGCCTACAATGATGATGAAGTGATGAAAAATTTCAATAAAAGAATATGGGTGTGTGCATCAGATCCTTTTGATGAGTATAGGATTGCAAATGCCATCATTGAAGGTCTAGAAGGAAATGCTTCTAATTTAGTAGAATTCAATTCTCTGATTCTGAAAATTCATGAATCCATTAAAGGAAAGAAATTTCTGCTTGTATTGAATGATGTTTGGACAGAAGATTAAAATAAGTGGGAACCATTTTATTATTGTCTAAAGCGTGGTTTCCATGGAAGTAAAATTTTGATTACTACACGTAAGGAGACAGTTGCATGTATGATGAAATCAATCGATATCATCAACATCAAGACAATGTCTGAAGAGGAAAGTTGGGTTTTGTTTAAGTGACTCGCTTTTTTTTGTAGGTCTCCTGATGAGTGTGAACCACTAGAAGACATTGGTAGGAAAATTACAAGCAAGTGCAAGGGATTGCCTCTTGCTGCAAAGACCATGGGCAGTTTTTTGCATTTCAAAAGAACTAGAGAAGAGTGGCAATATATCTTAGATAGTGAAATGTGGAAATTAGAAGAGTTTGAGAGAGGTCTTTTACCCCCATTTTTGTTAAGTTATACCGATTTGCCTTCTCCAATAAGACGTTGTTTCTCATTTTGTGCCATTTTCCCAAATGACTACATAATAGAAAAAGATGTTCTGATTAAGTTATGGATGGCTCAAGGCTATCTTGGATTTGGAAAAGACAAAGAATTGGAAATAATTGGTCATGATTATTTCAATAACTTAGCCACACGGTCTTTCTTCCAAGAGTTTGTAAAAGATCTTGATGGAAAAATTATACAATGTAAGATGCATGATATAGTGCATGACTTTGCCCAATTTCTCAATAGAAATGAATGCTTTAATGTAGAAATCCATGGTAATGAAGAGTCATTGATAAACTATTTTGATCAAGAGAGAGTTCGTCATTTAATGTTGACAGTTAGCAAAGAGGCTTCATTGCCCATCTCCATTTGTAGTTTCAAAAGGTTGCATAGCCTCTATTTTCATTGTTCATTGCCTAATGATATTCAATCAAAGTTGTTATTTGGTGAACTGACATGTTTAAGGGCATTGTGTTTTGATTTCCCTAATTCACCTATGAGTGAGATTCCAAAAGAGATTGGAAAATTGATCCATTTGCGATATCTTAAACTGAAGGGTTGTACAGGTTTAAAACAACTACCAGAAACTTTGTGCGGTTTGTATAATCTACAAAATTTAGACCTTAGTCATTGTATTAATTTGAGGGAACTACCTCAAGAGGTGGGGAAGTTGATAAACTTGAGGCAATTGTTAAATGAGGGGACTGACTCACTAAGATATATGCCTATAGGATTTGAGAGAATAAGTTGTCTACGAACATTAAGTGACTTCACTGTAAGTGGAGGTGGTAATAGCAAAGCATGTAATCTTAATTGTTTGAAAGATTTGAATCATCTTGAAGGGAAACTTACCGTAAGAGGGTTGAGTAATTTGACAAATGGGAGTGAGACTAAGAGAATAGAAGGGCTTACTAACAAGAAAAAACTTTTTACTTTGATACTAAAATTTGATAAGACCAGAGAATGGGAGACAATAAGTCAGAATGATGAAGTAGTTCTTGAAGCCTTACGACCACCTCCAAATGTAGAGACATTAAGTATATACTATTTCAGAGGCATCACTCCATTTTAATTAGTTGTCGTGAAATAAGCAAAAGGAAGTTTTAATCTTTTGAATTTATTTTTTGTAAACAATTAATTTTCTTCTATAACTCTGTTTTTTCTTGATTTGTTCGATAATAAGGTGTTTGGGAAGTTTGACTCTTATCTGGTACAAAGAGCCACTAAATCCTTGAACACAGCACTACACATTGCTACAAATATGGACACATCAACTTGGTGAGGCAAATTATTAAATTGCGTCCAGAGATGGCTACAGCAGAGAATAAGAACTTGGAGACTCCATTGCAGAATGCCTGTTGTCAGGGGGATGCAGATGTTGTAATGCTACTAATGGAAACCAATCCATGGGTGTCTTGCAGGTCTAACTCTAAAAAACAAAGTTCATTGTTCATTGCTTGCAGCAATGGGCGTCTGGAAGTAGGAAAGCTTTTACTGAGTCAGCCCTGGTTGCCGGAGATAGACGAAGATAATGATGATCTAACTTGTCTTCATGTTGCAGTTTCTAAAGGCCATGCAAGTAAGAATTTTTTCTTTGATTGATCTGTTTAGTTGGTCTTCCAAGTAATGAAAGCATTGCACAGTTTCTTTGACACTAGCTAGCTTCAAGTTCAAGTTCTGTTCATGTACTGATGCTAATCAAACCAATGGTGCAGATATAGTTGCGCACTTGTTGAAAATATGTCCAAACTTGGTTCAAAAGATTGACAAAAATGGATATTCTCCATTGCACTATGCTTGTAGCAAAGGATGTGTTGTCATAGCGAAAATGCTTCTACGGTTTGCCTCAGACCTTGTCTGCAATTTGATAACAATGGATACACGCTCTGAACGGTGATGTTGCTATCCTTAAGGAATTTATGGCAGCAGCTCGGTCATCCTTTCAGATACAAAAATTGAATCAGAAACTGTATTTGACAGAGTTTTTCAGTTCCACCTATCTCCTTCACAGAGCAGAAATATTTGGTAACACCATTTTACATATTGCAATCTCCCAAGAAAACTATCATGTCAGTAGAGATCTCTCTCTGTGAGCTTCTGTTAGTGCATACACATTTTTGATACTGGTTTTGTTTGGCATTACCATCTTCTAATTTCATTTTTCAAGTTTTTGTTTTTCATTGAAGTTCTCCTGTTGCCTGCTGATTGAAGGTGCTAATCTTGTTTCAGTTAGCTGAGTATATCTTGCTTAAAAGAAAAATAGATATCAATTATCGGAACTATGAAGGACATACCGCCCTTGACATCCTCAGCCAGGCTGGATCTGCTTCAGGCAATCAGCACCTTAAAGACCAGATAATGAAAGCAGGAGGTAAAATGGGCATTGAACTTCCTCAATCACTGGTACCTGAAATCCCCAAAGATGCACTAGAAAATGGACATGCCAGGTCTCTAGCCCATAAAAAGATGGAAATTTTCTTCCCCAAAGATGCACTAGAAAATGGATATGCCAGGTCTCTGGCCCATAAAAATAAGGAATTTTTCTTCCCCAAAGAAGAAGAGGAGGAGATTTATACAGAAGTCACGCTTGAAGACAGAGAGACACCGACAGTTCAGGGTACCGACTCATCTGAACCGCTGTCCTCATCAGAGTGGAGTACCCAAGCCACCATGCGTGAGCAGAAGCGTCAGAGTAAGAAACACAGGCGAGAACTACTTCAGATGTACAAGCATTATTGTCATACTAAAAATCATGATGCATATACAGAGGTGCTACAAAAATGCATGAAACACAATCACACTAGTCTCCATTTTGATTGCCACAGTTACATTCACCACAGGCTTTAGTCCTCCTGGTGGTGTCTACCAGGAAGGACCATTGAAGGGAAAATCAACAGTGGGAAGAACAACAGCTTTTAAGGTGTTTGCAGTAGGCAACTACATTGCACTGTTCACATCTTTATGCATTGTGATTGTTCAAGTCAGCATCATCCCGTTTCGAAGAAAATCACTGATGAAGCTGTTGGTTGTTGCTCACAAGTTAATGTGGGTGGCTGTAGCCTTCATGGCGACAGCTTATGTTGCAGCCACATGGGTGATTATGCCACATGGCCAGGGGAATTCATGGACATGGGAAGTTCTGGTGTCTATTTGCAGTGGGACTGTTGGAGCTGTCTTTGTTTGTTTAGTGGTTATGTTGGTTAGACACTGGCTGAGCAAGTTGAAGTGGAGGAGACGCAAGGGGAAAGGGAAAAAGAAAAAGAAAGACAAAAAGAAAGCGAAAAAGAGAGAAAAAGAAAGATAAAGAGAAAAGGAGAGAGAAAGAGATTACAGCTGATATTTTCTATTACACTGAAAGTGAATCACTTTCTAGGAACTCTGATATAGGCAGTTCCTTATCTTCAGGATTCGGATTTCATCCGTACTGAACATTTTATTTAAGGCCAATTTTTCTGAAGTGCTTCTTGGTTGTTTCTATCTACGTTGTCTTTATTCCAGGAATAACATTGCATTGTTTGTTTGAAAATTCCATAACTGAAAGATGCATTGAATGATATTGCTTACGGGAAAATTCGGACGCATTTTTCAGTAACATGATTTCTATTGCAAAGAATGACTAGATATGTATCTTATTAGTTATCATATGACCCAAATCTCTTCGGTCTACATATTATTGTGGATGTTCCAAAATCTGGTTTGGAAATACATTATTTTTTTATTCAATAATTCTTAGTTGAAACCATAGCTGTTTGCTACCAGTTTCAAGAGCGACGGAAGAAAAACCCTCCAACCTTTTGTTGCAGCCACATTCGTGATCAAGTCACATGGCCAGGGAAATAGACGGACATTCGAGGTCTTAAGACTCTTTTGTCCATTTGCAGCGTCACTATGGGGTAGACCTGGCAAAACGGGTACAGACCCGCGGGTCGACCCTATACCCAGGTAAAAAATATAGGGTATGGGTCTAATGCATTAGACCCGTTTTTTTGGACCCGTACCCGGCCCGGTCCGTATATTTAACGGGTTATACGGGTCAACCCGCGGGTACCCGTTAACAAAAAAAAAAAAAAAAGAAATCCCTAAATTTTAGGATCTATTCGACAGTTCAAGTCTCTAACTCTCGTCTCATTCTCATCCCATCGTCGCCATCTCTGATCTCCTCTCTCTCAAGTTTCACCGTCGCAAGTCACAACTCACCATCTCCTTAGTCCTCTCTCTCACTGTCACCATCTCCTCGGTCGGTATTGGTACGAAACCTTCACAGTTCATTTCCCTCTTTCCAGTTCCTTAGGGTTTCAAAATTAGACTCAAAATGCTTCATCTCTACTGCAATCTCCATCGTCCATCTCCTCCTTTGCTCCTTCCTCTCCAAAAACAATTTTTCCCTACTCCCTCTCCCATCGAGTACGCAATCTTCCTCTCTTCATTTTAACTTGTTTTAATCTTTCTAGCGTTTGATTTAACGATTTTTGTTTTTTTATTATTTAACAGCCGAGAGAAGTTCAATTTAAATGAAGGTTTTGTAAAGATTACAAAGATTTTGATAGCGGTAAACAGCAAGAAGAGTGAAAGGAGTAGTGGAGAGGGTTCGAGCGGTGAGAAATGGGTCCATGAAGGGTTCATTACAGAGTCACTAGTCACTACCCAATGGTATGTTTCGAGTTCGTTTAGATAATGAAGACTTGATTCTTGGTTATATTTCGGGAAAGATTAGGCAGAATTTTGTTCGTGTATTACCTGGAGATAGAGTCAAGTTGAAGTAAACCATTATGATACAAGCAAGGGTCGAATAATTTATAGAATTCGCAACCGAAGTTCCAACGGTTAAGTTGTTGATTAATCTTGATTGTAATTTTTGTATTTAAATTAATTGTTATGAAAATTCATAAATTGATATTTATGTGTGCGTGATGCGGGTTGTTCGGGTAGATTATCGATTTGATATAAAGGTAACACTGGTACAGGTTATAACATGAAATGGTTTTCATTCAGTAAAGTTAATGGTTCTTTTCTTCATTATTTTTCATTTATTTATATTTGGGTAGAGGAACTTAGTGACATTAGTAGATTATGAGAGTTAAATTTGTAATATGAATGAGGAAATGTAGTTTGCAACCTGGGACACAATGATTTCAAGTAATGGATTGTTAAATATGTTATTGACCATAAACTCCTTCACATGGTTATTCATAGCCAGAAGGTCAAAATGAGAAATATTTGCAGCTCAATTTCAGATAAGGCATCTAAATTTCATTATGAAGCTTGGTTGATTGTGTAATACTAAGAATATTTTGTCCCGTTTTGTTGCAGGTGAATGTTATGTTGTGGATGGCCGCTTATTATTGTAGTTTATTGAGAGGTGTTAATGTCACATGGTTGTGAGGTGTGATAGAAGAGGATTATAGTATGTGTCTGTGATTTTATTTATACCTCTATATAGTTAATTTGATGAGGTATGTATACCTATTTTTTATTGTTATTGTGATTGTAATTTGTACTCATGACATGATTGAGAGTAATAAAGAGTTGAAGAATAAATCCTTATATTTGAATTAGCAAATTGAATGAGTAGGTCGTGGGTGGCTCAAGGAAGAATTGTGATGTTATTACTCCAACTGTGAATGGTAAGCTTAAAAGTAATTAAGGAGAGAAACAACCTTGATGTATAGAGAGCTTAAGAATTTGTGGTTGCAAAGCGAAGGAAGTTGGTACACCTGTTCCTGTTTCTTCAATGTTTGTGTTCATGCGTGGTTTTTGCTTATTAGGTTATTGAATTTAATCCACATGCTAAATTCAATAAACCCACGTTTATTTTGGTTCTTATTTGTTTATATTCTAAATTGAATTGAATTTAGAGTAGTTGATTTAGGGGGTGTAAATGTAAAAAATTAAAACTGTAGGAATTTTGGGGGTGTAACTGTCATAATTGAAAACTATTAGGGGTGAAACTGGAAAAATTAAAACCTAGAGAGAGAAAAAACGGGTACCCGCGGGTCCACCCGTACCCGCATAGGGCAGGGTACGGGTCCAATATTTTGGACCCGTATACTTCGACCCGTATTGGACCCGCACTGCTTGACCTCGCACTGCGAAGACCCGACCTGCACTCCACCCACCCACCCGTTTTGCCAGGTCTACTATGGGGTCTGTGTTCTTCTGTATAGGGGTTATGTTGGTTAAACACTTGTTGAGGAAGTCGAAGTGGAGGAAAGAGCGGGGAAAAGTGACACCAACTACTGAAGATCAGCCATGTTCCAGTAGTAATTCTGATGCATACAGCGCCAGATTTGTAGGATATCATGCCTACTGAACAATCTCATTTTGGAAGATGATGTTCCAAAACTGAAGATCAGTTATGTTCCAGTAGTACCTGAGTATTTTGATCTTAATCTTTGCTAATCATAGCGGACAATATAAGACAACTCTGTCATTAGCTTTCTACTTGACCGACTTGTCCCCTGGTCATATTTTTGATAGAATACACACCGTCCATTTAGGCAACGGTATGGATACGACCGCTATTAATTCAGTAATACTATACTCACATACACTTCTCATTAATTTTCTCTTATAAATACGACATGTTAATTCGTAATTGGCCAATTCATATGGGTCCTGTTTGCCCAATAAAGTAAATTGCGAGCTGTTACATGGGATTAATGAGAGGTGCTAGTGTAAGATGTTTGTGGGTTTAGTATTGTGGATATTAGTTTCTAGCGTTTATAACAATATTACAGGTCATCTATTAGTCTTCTAGGTAAACGACAATGCTGCGTGTTAGGGCCAAAAATCGTCCTTGGCCCAAATAGGAGAACGAGACTGAATAACGAAGAGACCATGCCCAATCTCGATGCGGCTCCATCCAAATTAGGCCCATTTGATACGAGATACAGTCGGTCCAAACCATCGGGTCCGGGCCTCCAAATCCTAGTTCACTTCCTGGACCTATGAGCAAGTCCAGAGCCCACGGCACCCACATATCACTTTCCTATTCCAGGTCAGTCTCTTATTCGGGGTCATCTTCCTATTTAGGTCACTTTCCTACTCGAGGTTACTTTTATGTTAGGGATTACCTTCTTATTCGAACACTGGTAAGATAGCTCACCACCACCCTAATTCCTCTAGGATTTGTATCAGAGTCACACTAGGACTCTTACTCCCACCAGCACTGGGAGACTAGACAGTCACTATATAAGTAGAGGTCAGCCCTCTCATAAGGGACATTAGATTACATTACACCTTCACACTCAAAGCTCCTACTTGAGAGCTTTACATCACTGCCGTAGTCACAGTCCCCGACTAGACTTTCGGTAACGTCTCTACTCCCTAGCCCTCACTATACTAGCCTCTTTCAGCCTTGCTGACTTGAGCGGCGGAGTGCCTACGACAAACACCACCCCGGTGTTTTCCGTTTGCTTCACGCTTGTTTTTCTATGTGTGCAGGTGCAACGGATCACTAGTGGCCTTAACCTCACAAGATCAAACCCCCATTCCGTACAGGTAGATTTTTACGTCTACAGTTTGGCGCCCACCGTGGGGCCTCTAGCAATCATTCAGCTCAACGAACCTTGCTACATAGAGGAATTTTCCATGGCTGACCCTTCGAACAACGCTAACTCCGGCCTCGAGCTAGACTGGACGCTCTGACCGCTCTCATGCAACAAAATTCAAACAAGATGGCCGTATTGGAAGTCAGAAACAATGCACTTCCGGATGCCCCAAAAAGCATCCATCGTGGAAAACTAGTCTCTTAAAGAGAAGGTGAGTTAGTTTTATGATCCGGAGCTTCTGCCTTGCCAGGTACCTCCCAATTGATTCCACCCCCTAGTTTCATCCATGCAACCTCTCCAAACCACCAGGGCCGAGACCCTCGGCCTCCGGTAAAAGGCCACGTCCATTAAGTTCATCGGTGGTCGACGACTCGATCCTGACTCATGGAGGAAAGGTTTGCCATGAAAGGATCGCCAATGTAACCCCATTCATCCGATCCACCCGGGCGAGATCAAGACGCCCAAGAGACAGAGCCCACACCTGCAAGACCAACCCATTCTTACCATCCAACCTTACCTCTAGTCAACCATCCCCGCACAAACACCATTCGGCTCGGCTCGGCTCAACCTCACGGGTTGAATGGCCAACCCTACCAAACTATAGCACTCGAGCCCACCCATCCTGACGGACCAAACGAATATCAAACAACAACCCTAACCATTCATGTAGGGCGAAGCACTAGATCAGTTACCATGGGAGTCATCCGACCGGAGGGAATGAATAGAGATTCGCGCTACCAGGGTGTGCATGAAGGAATGATCCACTAGACTACACCGCGCAAGATGACCCAATGGAATATGCCAAGGACGAATGCAATGGTTGACCTAGTCAAACGGGATGACCTAAGTGGTATCCCCCTTTCCTATGGAACATGTACTAGCCAAGAGGTCATGATGTAGAGCGGTGATGAGGTGCATCCTAGGAATGCCGGTCTCAACCAAGAAGAGCAGACGTCACTGTTACGCAGATTCACCCTTTGTGGACAAGATCGCCCTAGCCGACATGCCCCAGAAGTTTACTATTCCTAGCATGAAAGCCTACGACGACACAACCGACCCAGATAATCACATAGCCTCGTACAAGCAGCAAATGTTCACTGTCTCAATACCCTGAGTGCTGAGGGAAGCCTGCATGTGCAAGAATTTTGGTTCAATCTTATTCAGTCCAACACTCCAGTGGTACACAAATCTCCTGAACGGTTCCATCGACTCATTCGCTCAGCTTACCGATACCTTTGTGGAGCAGTTCGCCAGCAGCAAGAAACTCGAGAAGTTGTTGACCGATCTATACAGAGTATACCAGAGGAGGGGAGAGCCACTGAGAGAGTATGTCAACAGATTCAACAAATGGTAGATTTCCATCCCTTCCTGTAACCTTGAGACAACCGTAGACGCTTTTAAAAAAAGGTCTCCTCCCGGATGGTGAACTATACAAAAAACTGACGAAGCTAGATTGCATCACAATGGAGGACGCCTTGGCCAGAGCAACGATTCAAATAAGGTGGGAGGAAGATGAGATGAATCAGACAATTCAAGCCAGGTGTGACTGAATGCAGAGCAACAGGAGGCCAGAGCTCAAATCGAATTGTAGGCCCTACAAGGTCACCAAAGAAGCCGAGGGAAGGGTGCCTACCTACTCTAAACTCCCAAAGGCAAAGACATCGGCAATAATTAGAATGCAATCCATCCCACATGCTACTACTTTTAGGTGAAATCAATCTAAATATTTGTTGTCTTTTCATTTTTTATTTATAAAGGATATGTGGGCCCATCCACTGTCTTCATAGACAGTCGGTCTCACGACCTGAATTCAATGAGGCATTATTCAACAATCGAACACCTTGAATCAGACCCCGCCCCACGCTGCAGCTTTCACGCCGGATTGACCTTGCTCGATCCACGGATTCACATCTCCGGATCTACCTTGCTCGATCCAACAGATTTACACTTCCGATCGGCCCTGCTCGATCTAGGATTTGCATCTTCAAATCGATCCTACTCGATCCATGTAATCACACCTTCGGATTGACTTTGCTTGATCCACGGATTTACATCTTCAGATCGACCCTACTCGATCAGACCCTACTCTATCCACGGATTTACATCTTCAGATCGATCCTACTCGATCCATGTGATTCGAAGCTGCCCGATCCATGGATTTACATCTTCAGATCGTCCCTGCTGGATCAAATCTTTGTTACACCTTCAGATCGACCCTGCTCGATTCACGGATTTACACCTCCGGATCGACCTTGCTCGATCCAATGGATTTAAGCCTTCCGATCGGCCCTGTTCGATCCAAGATTTGCATTTTCAGATCGACCCTACTCGATCCACGTAATCACACATTTGGATCGACTCTGCTTGATCCATGGTTTTACATCTTTAGATCGACCTTGCTCGATCAAATGTTTATTACACCTTCGGATCGACCTTACTCGATCCACAGATTTGTATCTTCGGATCGACCCTGCTCGATCCACGTAATTACACTTTCGGATCGACACTGCTTGATCCACTGATTTGCATCCTCAGATCGACCCTACTCGATCCATGGATTTGCATCCTCAGATCAACCCTACTCGATCCACGTAATTACACATTCAGATCGACCCTGCTCGATCAAATGTTCATTACACTTTCGGATTGACCTTATTCGATCCATGGATTTGCAACTTCGGATCGACCCTGCTCGATCCACGTAATTACACCTTCGGATCAGCCTTGCTTAATCCACGGATTTGCATCTTCAGATCGACCCTGCTTGATCAAATGTTTGTTACACCTTCGGATCCACCCTACTTGATCCATGGATTTACATTTCTGGATCAACCCTGCTCGATCCAACGGATTTACACCTTTCGATCGGCCCTACTCGATCCACGTAATCACACCTTCATATCGACTCTGCTCGATCCACGGATTTACATCTTTAGATCGACCCTGCTTGATCCACGTAATTACACCTTCGGATCGGCCCTACTTGATCCACGGATTTACATCCTCAGATCGACCCTACTCAATGTACGTAATTACACCTTCGGATCGACCCTACTCGATCCATGGATTTACATCTTCAGATCGACCTTGCTCGACCAAATGTTTATTACACCTTCAGATTAGCCTTGCTCGATCCACAGATTTGCATCTTCGAATCGACCTTGCTCGATCCATGTAATTACACTTTCGGATTGGCCTTACTCGATCCACGGATTTTCATCTTCAGATCGACCCTACTCGATCAAATGTTTGTTACACCATCGGATCGACCCTACTCGATTCACGGATTTACACCTTCAGATCGATCCTGCTTGATTCACGGATTTGCACCTTCAGATCGACCCTGCTTGATTTATAGATTTTTTACACCTTCGGGTTGACCCTTCTCGATCCACGGATTTACACCTTCAGATCGACCCTACTCGATCCACGAATTTACACATTTGAATCAGTCCTGCCCGATCCGCGAATTTACACCTTCGAATTGACTCTGCTCGATCCATAGTTTCATCTCCGATCGGCCTTGCCCGATTCATGGATCCACACCTTTGATCGCTCCTACCCGGTTCATGAAGCTACACATTCAGTAGGCCAGACCGAGTGAATGGTTCTTACACCTCAAAATCGACAAGTCATCAACCCAACCCAACCCAACAGAGAGTTCACATGACTCAGCCACTAGGCTGCACCAAAATCAGAACACAAGCATACGACTCAACTTCACCATCCTCACTCCCCAAGAACCAAGTATTGGACCTCCACTCTACTTGACCGATCGACTGCCTCAACTCCACCATCCTCACTCCCCAAGAACCAAGTATTGGATGTCCAGACTACCCGACCAATCGACCAACTCAACTCCACCATCCTCACTCTCTAGGAACCAAGTATTGGATCTCCACTCCAACTTGACTGACCAACCGACTCAACTTCACAATCCTCATTCCCTAGGAACCAAGTATTGGATGTCCACTCTACCCGACAAACCGATCGACTCAACTCCACCATCCTCACTTCTCAGGAACCAAGTATTGGATCTCCACTCAACCCGACCGACTGACCGACTCAACTCCACCATCCTCACTCCCCAAGAACCAAGTATTGGATGTCCACTCTACCCGATCGATCGACCGACCAACCGACTCAACTCCACCATCCTCGTCCCCAGGAACCAAGTATTGGATCTCCACTTAACCCGACTGACCGACCGACTCAATTCCATCATCCTCACTCCCCATGAACCAAGTATCAGATGTCCACTCTACCCGACCGACCGACCGACTCAACTCCACTCCACCATCCTCACTCCCCAAGAACCAAGTATTGGATCTCCACTCTACCCGACTAACCGACTCAACTCTACCATCCTCACTCCTTAGGAACCAAGTATTGGATCTCGACTCTACCCAGCCGACCGACCGACCGACCGAACTCCACTATCCTCACTCTATAGGAACCAAGTATTGGATCACCACTCTCCCTATGCCACCGACCGATCAACCGACCCGGTCTTTTCAAACTTTGACTATCACCACTCACCCCACCCCACCCCCACCCCGCCCACGCCACGCCACGCCACGCCACGCCGCCGATCAACACACAGACTTAACCTATCTAAAGATTAAATTGCCCTTTCTACCCGACCGAGCCAGCACATTGCAACAGGTCGGCTCCTGCAACAAAGCCGACACTCCCATGCTTCACATCCAAGAGATTCTCTCAATCAAGCGATTGGCTAGGAGGAGTCTAGCACTTGTTCACCCTCGAGGCGATCAAGCCAAGGGGCCTCGCTCATTCGGTCTTCCATAGCGGACGAGTGGGCAGCCATGGGTCAAATGTTTGCACATTTTGTTTGGCCCTTTGGCATCCAGTAAAGAGTGCCATAGAATCACAAGCGTTAGTCTTATGGTCCAACAAGCCGGCCGAGCCGATTCCACCCCATTCGATCACTCGAGTACCCCAACCGAACGAACCTTTAATTTAACATCGTCTCCAACTCATTTGACCCGGCATGCCAAGCAGATACCCCTTTAATGGGATTTTAGTTCACTTCTCCAGTCGGCAGACACACCGAACGAGCAGTGAGCCTAGAAGTCTCGTTATCTTAGTCTCTTCGACCCTTCACACTAATTGGGCACACCCTCTTGGGGTGATTGCACATTTCGGATTAGCTTTGATACCGTGTGACCCTTGACTACGAATCACCTACATCAAACTGGTCAGCTACGCCAAGAATCGACCGTCCAGGAAGGGAGAACGAGGGCGCCTCGATCGCTTTCTACTCTATGACTTAAGAAAAACTTAACTCAGAGAGTGGGGGGCAAACTGTTAGGGCAAAAAATCGTCCTTGGCCCAAATAGGAGAACAGGAATGAATAAGGAAGAGAACAGGCCCAATCTCAATGCGGCCCCATCCGGATTAGGCCCATTTGATACGAGATATAGTCGGCCCAAACCAAACCATCGGGCTCGGGCCTCCAAATCCCACTTCTCGGACCTATGAGCAAGTCCAGCCCACGGCACCCACACGATCACTTTCCTATTCCAGGTCAGTCCCTATTCGAGGTCATCTTCTTGTTCAGGTCACTTTCCTACTCGAGGTTACTTTCCTGTTGGGGATTACCTTCTTATTCGAACACTGCTCACCACCGCCCTAATTCCTCTAGGGTTTGTATCAGAGTCACACTAGGACTCCTACTCCCACCAGCACTAGGAGACCAGACAGTCACTATATAAGTAGAGGCCATCCCTCTCACAAGGGAGATTAGATTGTTAGTGTATATTAGTGTATGCCCTAGAAACCATTCGTGTTGTCGGTTTCAGAGTATTTTGTCTTGTATCTATATATATCATAAATAATAGAAGAAAGAGTTCTTCAATTCATATATGTAAATTGCTTCCTTTATTCAGTCATGCATTTAAAATAAAGTATGTATATGAATTGTCCAGATGATTCATTTAATAGGTAAATGAATTATCGAAAAGGTTCTCGGAAGCAATATAAATTTGGGCAACTATATTGTACAAGAGGGCATACCGGATGCTTCCAAAGATATCATGAGTTGATATAAGTACGGATGACGATGATAGTCATGTCACTAGGGCATTGGTATGGATTAATCTTGGAGAACGCTTTTCGAACGTGACCGAATAACGATAAATCACTTGGAAAAGCATGTAGTCAATGATTTATCGCTTGGTTATATCAGGCACGATGTAGTCCTTTAACCCGAGACATTGTAGTCGGATCGATATGGATGCGTATGGTTCATACGGTGTATAAGTACGAGACTAATCATGTTTCGTACTATAAAGCCTATTTGGTCATGCGTTGTTCATACGCGGAAACGAACGATGGTCAAGAGGGGATCCATTGACTCGGAAATATAGGATCGGAGTACCACCGACTCCATCCGGATTCGAGTTCCTAGACGAACATCGATAAATGTCGAAAATCAATCTCCGCCGTAGTCTATTATTAGTCATACAAAAGTAAGTTTGTGATGACAAGTTCGACATATTGATCGACAATTCGTAGAAGATCGAGTTTAGGATTTTGACGTTCCATGAATCCATACTCGATTAGGATATCTCAATGGAGGGACTTTACCCGCATGGTACGATGATCTGAAATGGGTTCGGATGAAGTATTTCTTCATCGTGGTTTAGGACTATGGCACATTGCTAGATGTTTACCATAGTCGTTGGGCCTCCGGACGGGTTTCCTTTCCGGATTCATCCGAACCGGCTCACGGCTAATCCACGGTGGACCTACATGGTCACACCAATAGCCTTGAGAAGTTAGAGAATGATGAGAGAGAGAAATGATTATCCGAAGAGGGCTAGCACCTTCCGAGGGTAATAACGGGATTTCTATAGTAATAGTTACATAGAAAACAATTTGTGACATTTTAAGGGTTAAAATGGTCAAGCAATAATTAATTATATTTAATTATCATATCTTAAAGTGTTAAGATTAATGAGATGAACAAAAATAACCTTTTAATAGTTAAAGGGTAAAAAGGGTAAATTTATGGGTTGTTAATGTAAACTAGTTTAGTTTACATGGGCCCTTGAATAATATTGATTATTCAAAGGGTAGCATATTAAATTCGTGGGGTCCCTTTATAAAATAAGATTTTATTGGGCTTGGAAGTGAAAAATAAATAATTGCAAAATAGCCCAAGTATATATAAGTGCAAAAGGTTGCATTTTTGTTCATTATTCACTTGTTCACTCAAACACAAACTAAAAGCTCTCTCCCTAGCCAAGGCCACTCTAATCCTCTCAAGGTGGTGTTAAAGTGTGGAGGTTTCATCCTTTTGAAGCTAATCTTCATCAATCCAAAGCAAAGGAGTAGGTATAATCTCATATCCAAGCTTTGCATGTAAACCGGTTTTTTAATCCATGCTTTCATGCTTTCATTCTCCATCTCCACCACTCTTCATGCATGCTGAATCTTTCATAGATTGCATTACACCTTCACACCCGAAGCTCCTACTTGAGAGCTTCACATCAATGCCGTAGTCACAATCCCCGACTAGACTTCCAGTAACGTCTCTACTCCCTAGCCCTCACTATACTAGCCTCTTTCAGCCTTGCTGACTTGAGCATCGGAATGCCTACGGCAAACACCACCCGGTGTTTTCCGTTTGCTTCACGCTTGTTTCTCTACGTGTGCAGGTGCAGCGGATCGCTAGATGCCGAACCCGACTCTAGCAATCCAAACGAAACCCAAAGTCCCCCTCGTGTATGGTCTATTTATGATCCTATCGCTGCCGGTCGTGTTACCAAAATGACGGTTAAAGGCAATGAAGAAGCTCGAGAGCTGGTGCTCGTCCTGGTGCTGGAGTCGAGTGTTGGTGATGATTTGGAGAGGGAGAGGGTTTATGGGAAGTTAAGAAGTCAAAGTTCAGGGGATTTGGAGAAACCCCACATGAAGAGGAAGGGTAGTTTAGGCGTTGGGGACATAATAGGAAATAAGAAGAAAGGAAGGGCAATAGAGTAAGTTGGGTTTGTGCCGACTGTGGCCACACGGATGGGCAGTGGTGGGGGACGTGTCGGTCATGTAAGAGCGTGGAGACGATGCAGATATTTTCTAAAGGGGATAGTGGAAATACACACGGGTGGTGGAGAGGACTTGGTCACGGAGAAGCCGGAACAAAAAAGTAAACCAATGCATTTGCGAGATGTGAACAAGTGGATTAGTTAGTTGAATTGGAGAATTCCTTTGTAAGCAGTGAATATTTGATATAATTGGTTTTATTTTTGTTTTTAAAAGTTAAATTTTTTTTCCCAATTAATGTTTTCCTTAGAGAAATGTTAACATTAGTTAAATCCACTTCCTGAGTGATGCCATGTGTCTTGTTTAGTTTTGTCAATCTACATAAATATTGCGAACATGGAGTGGAGTGTTATAGAGAGTGACTTAAGCAACTCTTGCTACACTCCTCTGCTTAGTGATACCCAAAGATCCATTGGCCTTACTTGCATGTGAACCAGGTCTCAAATTTGGAACAAGTGTAAGATATTGCAATCTTTAGTAACGAAGAAATCTGTGAGGTGTAGTAGGGTCAAGTGGAGTGAATGGATGGAAGATCACAAAGCATTTGGGTGGAGTGAGTGGATGCAAGATTTGGAATCATTTGGGAGTTTTTCTTATGTATTGGGTAAGTTTTAGTTTTAGATTATTTAATATGAATGAACAGATGTGATTAGTGTGGTCAATTGGGTAGAGGCTGAGGGGACTGACTTGTAAATGTTTTGTTCATGTCAAAGTGAATCTGAAGTCTGCCTTTACAAATAGTTGTATTAAGCAAAGTTTAACCCGAGATTCTTATAATGGAAGGTACTTGTCATTTCCATTTTGGTTCTTGTGTCTCTTGATATTAGGTCTGGAGCCTTCGGGAATGAAGTTGCTAGGGTGCTTGGTGGTGGTCTTGCACCAGGTTTGTTTCATGTGACTGTTTCTATTTCTTACTTTCGTTAATTGCTTGGAGTTATTAACTTCCTTGTTTTCTAACTTTGTTGATGCTGAATTTATTTGATAGTGGTTATTGGAGATATGATACTGTATTTATAAGCTAGAATTGTTTACTAGTTAATGTCAGTTAAATGTATTTACTCTTACATATTTGTTTCATTATCTAACATTTTAGGGCCGAAACTTTATTAATTTAATCAGTTAGAATTCTTGGAAGCCAACCTTTTGAAATCTTATTTGGGCCTTGAATAGCATTAGATACTATATTTCCTTCCCTCCTTCCCTCCCTTTGCATGCATTGCATCTTGTTGTCAGATTTACTACCTATGTGGCCTCTGTTCTAGAAATTCAGTTTTGACCGACAAAAGTTGCATTGTGTTCAAAGAAATTTTTGTTGTAATACCTCACTATTCTATTTCTGGCTGACAGCATGAATCCTTCTATTTCAGCATCAGCTTATTAAAAGAAACGACCTTAGTGCCTTAAGAATTTTTCTCCCCTGTAAATTGGATATTCCAAAACTTATTTTTTCATTGTTTATGATTGCTGGTTTAATGGCTCTTTAGTTTTGGTTGGTGGCGATCCTGGTGTTGGCAAGAGCACACTGTTGTTGCAGGTATGTAATTCCTGCAACGGTTAAATTTTGTCTCATGGATCTTCATTCTACAGACAGACATATGAATGCTCTATCAAAACACTGAGGAATTTAATTCCTTGATTTATTGCATGATTCATTTTTGTGTAATAATAGTTTTCTTTTCATGTCAATTTTTACATTTGAACTAGCAGATTGCCACAATAATAGCTGAAGGTCGTGATGTTGGTGAACGTGCTCCGGTTGTGTATGTCTCTGGTGAAGGGGTTAGTGTTTTCATGTTGATAATTTGTCTTTTCTTTCAAAGCATGACTATGTCATGTCATGTACATTTTTCAGTTTTCTAATTCTTTTCAGTAGGGGTGAGCGGTTCCGGGTACCCTGCACTTTTTCGGGGAACCTAACCTAACCGCACAAGACAGTTCCCAAAAAAAGGAATCCGAACCGAACCGCACAAAGACAGTTCTTCAATTCAAGGAACCGGAACCTAAAATGCAGGTTCCGCCTTCCTTTCCAGGTACCCTATAAAAAATCAATTACCCCCTATTAGTTTAAAAAATAACAAAAACACCTTATAAGTTTACAAATGCACCCCTAACAAATTTTCGTTATTCATTCATTTGTGTCCAATGTAACTCATAACCTGTAATCTCTAAGCAACGCTTGAATTCAATCAATTCATCACAATTCACATAAAATTCGTCAATCAAAACCAAAACACAAACAATTATTCATCACAATTCACATAAAATAACTTCACCAAAATCATTTAAACAAACAACAATTCTTAATAATAATTACTAACATTGCCATTTGCCGTGGGTCTATTTGATAAGTTAATAAATTATTAATGTTTATAAATTTATTAATTTAATGTTATAATTGGTTAATTGGGTATTTATAATATACCAAATATAATTTAGTAAATTTAATATTAGAAACAAGTAATGTTATAATTAAATAAGTGATCATACTACAATGTAAATTGTAATGTTATAATTAATTAAGTGATCATATTACAATGTAAATTGTAATGTTATAATTAATTAAGTAATATATTATTTAATTATAATGTAATATTATAATTAATTAAATTGTTAATCATTTAATTAAGTATTATAATATTGTTTATAATAGAATGTTATAATTAATTAAATAATCATACCATAAATTTATAATATAATGTTATAATTAATAAAATTATAATAATTCGATTAAATATTGTGCAAATTAGTAAATTACTAATGTTTATAATATAATGTCATAATCAATTAAGTAATAATTTAATTATGTAATGTTATATTAATTATATGATCATACTATAATAGTATAATGTAATGTTATAATGAATTAAGTAATCATACTACAAATCTATAATTTAATATTATAATTAATTAAATTTCAAACCATTTAATTAATATACTAATGTTTATAATGGAATGTTATAATTGATTAAGTAATCATATTACAAATATATAAAGTAATGTTATAATTAATTAAATTTTTAATCGCTTAATTAAGTAATGTAATAGTATAGTAAATTACTAATGTTTATAATGTAATGTTATAAATTCATAACTAATTAAGTAATTATGCAATCATTTAACTATATAATGTTATAATTAAGTAAGTGATTATAATATAATGTAATATAATAATATTATAATTTAATTGAGTAATTATTTAACTATAATGTAATGCTTAATTAATGTTTATAAGGTAATGTTATAATTAATTAAATTTCTTATCATTTAATTAAGTATTGTGCTAATGTTTATGTAGTAAATTAGTAATTACTAATGTCCAAAATATAATATCATAACTCATAATCAATTAAGTAATAATTTAATTATGTAATGTTATATTAATTATATGATCATACTATAATAGTATAATGTAATGTTATAATGAATTAAGTAATCATACTACAAATATATAATTTAATATTATAATTAATTAAATTTCAAATCATTTAATTAATATACTAATGTTTATAATGGAATGTTATAATTTATTAAGTAATCATATTACAAATATATAAAGTAATGTTATAATTAATTAAATTTTTAATCGTTTAATTAAGTAATGTAATAGTATAGTAGATTACTAATGTTTATACTTTATAATGTAATGTTATAAATTCATAACTAATTAAGTAATTATGTAATCATTTAACTATATAATGCTATAATTAAGTAAGTGATCATAATATAATGTAATATAATAATATTATAATTTAATTGAGTAATTATTTAACTATAATGTAATGCTTAATTAATGTTTATAAGGTAATGTTATAATTAATTAAATTTCTTATCATTTAATTAAGTATTGTGCTAATGTTTATGTAGTAAATTAGTAATTACTAATGTTTAAAATATAATATCATAACTCATAATCAATTAAGTAATTATTTAATTATGTAATGTTATATTAATTATATGATCATACTATAAATAGTATAATGTAATGTTATAATGAATTAAGTAATCATACTACAAATCTATAATTTAATATTATAATTAATTAAATTTCAAATCATTTAATTAATATACTAATGTTTATAATGGAATGTTATAATTGATTAAGTAATCATATTACAAATATATAAAGTAATGTTATAATTAATTAAATTTTTAATCGCTTTAATTAAGTAATGTAATAGTATAGTAAATTACTAATGTTTATAATGTAATGTTATAAATTCATAACTAATTAAGTAATTATGTAATCATTTAACTATATAATGCTATAATTAAGTAAGTAATCATAATATAATGTAATATTATAATATTATAATTTAATTGAGTAATTATTTAACTATAATGTAATGCTTAATTAATGTTTATAATGAAATGTTTATAAGATAATGTTATAATTAATTAAATTTCTTATCATTCAATTAAGTATTGTGCTAATGTTTATATAATAAATTAGTAATTACTAATGTTTAAAAATATAATATCATAACTCATAATCAATTAAGTAATTATTTAATTATGTAATGTTATATTAATTATATGATCATACTATAATAGTATAATGTAATGTTATAATGAATTAAATAATCATACTATAAATCTATAATTTAATATTATAATTAATTAAATTTCAAATCATTTGATTAATATACTAATGTTTATAATAGAATGTTATAATTGATTAAATAATTATATTATTAAATAAATATATAAGGTAATGTTATAATTAATTAAATTTTTAATCGCTTTAATTAAGTAATGTAATAATATAGTAAATTAGTAAATTACTAATGTTTATAATGTAATGTTATAAATTCATAACTAATTATGTAATTATATAATCATTTAACTATGTAATGCTATAATTAAGTAAGTGATCATAATATATAATGTAATATAATAATATTATAATTTAATTAAGTAATTATTTAACTATAATGTAATGTTTAATTAATGTTTATAATGAAATGTTTATAAGGTAATGTTATAATTAATTAAATTTCTTATCATTTAATTAAGTATTGTGCTAATGTTTATGTAGCAAATTAGTAATTACTAATGTTTAAAACATAATATCATAACTCATAATCAATTAAGTAATTATTTAATTATGTAATGTTATAATTAATTATATAATCATACTATAATGTAATGTTATAGTGAATTAACTATTAAATAATCATACTATAAATTTTTAATGTAATATTATAATTAATTAAATTTTTAATCATTTAATTAAGTTTGTACTAATGTTTATAATAAAGTCAATTAATTAAGTAGTAATCAATTAATGTAATGCTATAATTAATTATACTATAAATCAATTAAGTAATGTTATAAAATTATAATTAATTAAGTAATCATTTAACTATAATGTAATGTTATAATTGATTAAGTATGATATTTAACTAGTAATTAAATTTATTAATGTTTATCAATTTATCATATATAATTAATTAATTACTAATTTATTATAGATATACTTAGAACTTGATAATTGAAGTAAATAACTAAATATATTATTACTCAATCAAATATACTATTTTATTCAAAAATAATTCTTTTAATAACATTAAAAATGTAAAACACTTTTAATTGGATCATAATTCCAATTATTCACTTAATTGATCAAAACTTTAATATTAATGTATTATAATATATTAAAGCTTTTAATATGGTGTAATTTATATGTAATAAGTATAATTGTATTCGTATATTTATTTAATTAGGTTATTCTAAAAATTCAACTTTTTCTATTTTAAATTTTTTTATATGTAAAATAATAGAAACTCCCCCATTATTTACATTTCACAAATATTTCATTATAGTCCAGTTCCAAAATAGGTTCTAAACGTGTTCCAATATAGGTTCCAAAACAGTTCCAAACAGTTCCAAAACATGTTCCAAACAGTTCCAAAACAGTTCCAAAACAGTTCCAAACAGTTCCAAAACAGTTCCAAACAGTTCCAAAACAGTTCCAAAACAGTTCCAAACAGTTCCAAAACAGTTCCAAACAGTGGTACCCCTACAGTTCCAAACAGGTACCCTTTTTACAGTTCTGGTTCCGGTTCCTGCCTTCCTCCGGGGTAAGAACCGAACCTGAACCTCACATAGCGGTTCCAAAAATTGGAACCGAACCTACCCGTACAAAGCGTGTCTGGTAGGTTCCGGTCCTTGCCCTCCTTCCTTACCCTACCCCTGGCCCGGCCTTCTACCCACTACCCGTGCTCACCCCTACTTTTCAAAGGTGTGTTTTTCGTTGTGTGTGTGATATATATATATATATATATATATATATATATATATATATATATATATATATATATATATATATATTGTTTTGATTTTTTTCTTTAAATACAAAAATAATTGATTTTTTTTTTTTAATAGTGGAAATGTGTTCTACAAAAGTGGACTAGATGACCACCGAGAGAACTAAAGTTCTAAGGAGGCTTGACCACCCTTTTAGGCTTATGCTTTTCTTTGTTTCTTTGGGGTCTTTTAGTTAGTCCTTAAATAAATAAATAAATAGCTTTTACTTTTGTAGGACCTTTGATGAGATTGTTTGTTGCATGGTTTAATTTTTCAAACATAGGGATGAGCCATGAGCCGAGTAGCTCGCGACTCGAGCTCGGCTCTCGGCTCATCCCAAGCTCAAGCTCGACTCAAAATCAGACGAGTCGAGCTCAAGCTTGAGTAGCTCGTGAACAGTGACGAGCCGAGTTCGATTCGGGCTGAGCTCGGCTTGTCAGGCTCGCGAGCTTAAATGAGCTTGGGAGGTAATTTGCAAGATTTCAAAAGTTTTTTTATTTTTAAGTTGTTAAAATTGCAAATAGCACCCATATAGACAAAAATCAGTATGCGTAACCCTCCCATTTCAATTTTTCAAAGCTGAAACAAAAACTCAAAAAGTAAAACCCATTTGCGATTTTTCGTTAACCCTAAGTACTAACTCTTTGCTGCCATTCGCTGTAAATCAGCCACTCACGACTCACGAGTCACGCCCACTGTCCGTATGAAATGCTTGATCTTTTCCACATTGTTTTCAAAGAAGATCAACCTTAAGCTTAACTTCATCTCTTGCAACCTTGAGCCTCCCAAAATCTTTTTCGAGTTTTCTAAAGTTGGTCTTGTAGTTGTATAAGTACATAAATGGACGCCCAAAGCACTTGCCAATATCAATAACAGCACTCACAACACCTGCGACAATAGCAACCATTTCGGCCATTTTCGGAACAAATAATAAAGCTGAATCAAAACAGAGAAAACTAAAGGACAACAGAGGAGCAAAAACAGGAAAAAAAAAATAGTGACGCAACAAGATCACAAAGCGAAGTGTTTCTTTGAAGGAGTATAAATTCAAACAGTGGATATAGAATCAAATTAAAAGATACGAAGCAATTTCAAGCAAATCAACAAAAGATCTGGTGTCGGATTTTGTTTAGAGAGAGAGAGAGATTAAAAGGAAGGAAATTCAGAAATAAATCAGATAAAGCAGAGTGAAGAAGAGAGAAGGTGTGAATTGTGAATTTCTGATGACATTTGCTCACTAGTAACATGCGTGTTGAATGGTTCAAAACCAAAAGGCAATTTTAATAAAAATTATTTTGAAAGACTAAAAATGTGGAAAAGATCAAGCTCAAGCTCGTTTAAGCTCGAGGGCTCGAGCTCGTTTGGGCTCGAGCTCGTTTGGGCTCGAGCTTGAGCTCGAGTACCCTTTCACACTCGCGAGCTCGAGCTCAAGTACTGTTCATCACGAGTCGAGCTCGAGTACCGAGATACTCGGCTCAGCTCGGCTCGTATACATCCCTAGTCAAACATATAAGCATATTTATGTTCACTCCCTATAACTCCAATAACTGCCGCATGCTGCCCACTCTCTATGTTCTCTATTTTATAATACTCTTCTTGGTCCAAACTTTACATGAAATTCAAACTCAACTCATTTTCCTAATTGCTTTCAAACTTTTGCTACCATAAGCAAGAAGAAAAAACATAATGAAGCACACACATATGGCCTCTCTTTTGAGTCTCTCTGCAACTTGTATGCTGCTTTTAGCATCCATTCATGGCGGGTGTTAGGGCCAAAAATCGTCCTTGGCCCAAATAGGGAAACTGGACCACTAGTGAAGGATGACCAGGCCCAGTCTTGCAGAGGCCCAATTCGGATTAGTCCTATTTGATACGAGGTATAGCTGGCCTAAACCACATGGGCGCGAGCCTCCTAATCCCAAGTCCACTTCCTGGGTCCATGGGCGAGCCTAGAGCCCAGAGCCCATAGCCCCTTCAATATTTTCCTATTCTTGATCAATCCCCTATTCAAGGTCGCCTTCCCCTTTCCTGATGACTTTCCCACTTGGGAGTTAATTCTTCTAATCAGAATCAACTTCCTATCCGGACACTAGTAAGAAAGCATTACAGGCCCCCGATTCTTCTAGGTGGTTTGGCATCGTAGTCATACTAGGACTCCTACTCCCACCAGGATTGGGAGACCAGACGACCACTATATAAGCAAAGGCCAGCCCTCTCACAAAGGACATCGACATTACACCTTCACACCCTAAGCTCTTACTTGAGAGCTTTGCTTCACCGCCGTAGTCACAGTCCCTGACTAGACTTCCAGTAATTTCTCACTCCCTAGCCTTCACTATATTAGCCTTTCACCTTGTCCGACTGATGCCGGAATGCCTACAGGTAAACACCACCCGGTGTTTCCCCTGCCGCTTCACGCGCGTGTGCTCTATGCGTGCAGGTATAGCAGATCGCTAGTGGCCTCAACCTCACGGGATCAGACCTCCCTTTCCGTACATGTAGATTTTTACGTCTACAGTTTGGCGCCCACCGTGGGGCCTCTAGCAATCATTCGACGTGACGAACCTTGCTACATGGAGGAATATTCCATGGCTGACAATCCAGACGACGTTAACTCAGGCCTCGAGGCCAGACTGGAGGTTTTGACCGCCCTCATGCAACAAAACTTGGACAAGGTAGCCGCTACTGAAGCCGGGGGAAACACATCCATCGGGGGTGGTCGAGAACCCAGCGCTAAAGGAGAAAGTAAGCCGATTCTATGAACCCGAAGTTTCGTCACACCAAGCACCCCCTCCCCCAATTGGTTTCGCACCACTATCCCATCCATGCAACCCCTCTCCACACCAGAGCATTGACCCTCGGATTCTGCAAAGCGGCCACGCCGCTTTAACGTGACGGCTCCGACTACTCCGCCTCGACTAACGGAGATAAAGATACAACAGTGCGCGGTCCAGTCGATCCATCCCTGCCTCATGATCAAAACGATCTAGCAATAGAGAACCTGCAGGATCAACCCATCCCCACCATACCACTTCACCTCCAAACCCAACCCCAAACACAAACCCCATCCGGCTCGGCTCACCCTCGCAGGTTGAACGGCCAAACCAAACCAAACCAACTCCAGCACTTGAGCCCATCCATCCCGAAGGACCGAACGACTACCAGACAACTCCCCTGACCATTCATGTAGGGAAGAACAATAGAATAGTGACAATGGGAGTCATCCAACCAAAAGGGATGAACGAAGACACATGCTACCAAGGGAGCGCATTTACTTGATTGATTTATCGACTATCCCCTCCGGCCGGATGACCCAACCGGAATGTACCTGCATCTCCGGTGAGATGGGATGACCCAATAGTATCTCCCCTTCCGGGTGGAACAATGCTTTATCGCTAAGAGACTGGTCGACGTTGAGGCAGTAATAAGGCGTATCCTAGGAATGCCAATCCCAACCAAGAAGAGCAGACCGAATTGCTACGCTGATTCACCCTTTGTGGATGAGATCGCCCGGTTGCCGACATGCCCCTGCAAATTCACTATCCCCAATAACATGAAACCATGACTAGGACTATCGAACTTGGATGACCACATAGCCTCATACTTACAAATGTGGATATTTACCGCTCCATACCCCCTGACCGCTTGAGAAGCTCCCGCATGTGCAAAAAGTTTCGCTCTAGTTTGTCCTAACGCCCAATGGGTACACTGAACCTCCCGAATGAATCCATCGATTCATTCGCTCAACTTCTTACGACACCTTTCAGGAATGTTCACCAAAGGCAGCAAGTTAAGCTAGAAAAGTTGTCAGCCGACTTGTATCGAGTATACCAATGAAGGGGGGAACCATTAAGAGAGTATGTTAGCAGATTCAACAAAGAGAAGATCTCTATTCCCTCATGTAACCCCGAGATCGGGCGTGACGCTTTAAAAAGCCTCCTCCCGGATGAAGAACTACACAAAGAACTTACAAAGCTAGGCTGCACCACAATGGAAGACGCTCTGGCCCGAGCCGTTATCCGGATAAGGTGGGAGGAAGATGAGATGAACCGGGAAGGCGCCCATTCCAGATATGAACCAAGGCGGGAGCGACAGAAGCGAGCTCAGACCGGTAGAACACCGCTACCAACCTCCCGCACGCAATATGGGCGGAACCAGAAGACCATATGATCGCCAACCTTCGAGAAAGGATAACAGGCATTTCGGATCGAACCAGTTCAAAATACCAGTAGTACCACTACGATAACCAACCTGTGTCGAGAGCGATAATGAAAGGAATAGGATCCGCAAATAAGTGGCCTGGTAAGCCTAATCCCAGGCAAGGAGACACAACCAAGTGGTGCGAGTTCCCACAACGATCACGGGCACAACACCGCAGACTGTATCGCCTTGCGGCTCGAGGTTGCCGCACTTCTAAAGAGGGGACATCTCCGTGATCTACTCACTGACAAGGGAAAGAACACCATTAGCCGTAAAAGCCCTCCAAACAATGCCGCCCCCTCCGCCGAGAACCCATACCGGGCCGGGTTTCTCGCACCTCCTCTGAGGATCGGGGAAATTAGTGGGGTAAGTTACTCATCAGCGAAGCGGCATGCTAGAACCAACCACCATCATGAAATCCAGCCCATCCACCCCGTCTCGAGGTCATACTCCCATCAAGTAACTCCCGGCCCGAGGATGATGAACCGTCACCCCCGGGCCCGCTCCTCACCACGATGCTTTAGTCCTCTCCCTGCAAATAGCCAACATCCTAGTGAAAAGAGTGTTCGTAGATGGAGGTTCGTCAGCAAATATCCTATTCCTTGAAGCAGTAAAAGCAATGGGGTTGGAAAAAGCAAATATCAACAGGCGACCGACACTGCTAGTTGGATTCAGCTTGGAGCAGAAATACACTATCGGGGAGATCATCCTTCCTATCTATGCCGGCAGAGTAAACAAACAGACAGTCTTCCTGGTGATCGACTGCCCATCCCCCTCACAGCCATTTCCATTTTGGGCCGCCCCTAGATCCACGACATGCGGGCAGTCCCATCTACCTTCCACTAAACAATCAGGTTTCCAACCAAGTGGGGAGTACGGGAGATCAAGGGTGACCCTAAAGCTTTCAGGATCAGCATAAAACGCCCTTCAAAGGCAAGTGGAAACTCTTCATAAGTAATTCATACCTCATCCAACCCCTCGAACAGAGCCTGACCAACCGACCATTGAGAAGTTGGATGAAGTGCAGATACATCCGAATGACACAGAGAGAAAGACACACATAGGCTCCCGCCTTGAACTCCCGAGTCAAGAGAGAAGCTGATAGAATTTCTCAAACGGAACGAAGACTGTTTCGCTTGGTCCCATGCTGACATGATCGGAATCAATCCAGACGCAATGGTCCACCAGCTCAAGGCAGATCCGGATCACCTGCCAGTCAAGCAGAAGAGGAGGAAATTCACACCTGAGCGAAACCGGATCGTCAATGAAGAGATTGAAAAGCTCCTAAGCAATGGCATGATCAGAAAGGTCCACTACCCCGAATGGCTGGCAAACATTGTAGTCGTAAAGAAAAAGAACGGGAAGTGGAGAGTTTGCATCGACTTCACTGACTTGAAAAAAGCCTGCCCCAAGGCGGATTCTTTCCTTCCACATATATGCAGACATGATGGTAGACGCGATCGCAGGCACGAACTCCCGGGCCACTGGACGCCTTCTCTGGATACAACCCAGATTCTCATGCATGCGACGACCAGTGAGAAGACAACCTTCATCACAGTAGGGGAACCATCACAAATTGTGATGCCATTTGGACTCAAGAACGCCTAGAGTCCACCTACCAACGCCCTCGGTCAACAAAATGTTCTCACACTTACTTAGGACCTATGGCCAAGTGTACATCGATGACATGCTCGTCAAGTCCCTGATCGCCGAACAACACCTTGACCACCTTAGCCGTTCTCCGGAAGTACAATATGAAGCTGAACCCAGAAAAATGCTCATTCGCTGTCTCATCAGGTAAATTCTTAGGCTATATGGTTACTCAGTGAGGGATAGAGCAAACCCCACTGCATCGAGTGGTCCTCAGCATACCATCCCCGACTTGCATCAGAGATGTCTAGCGCCTTGCAGGACGAGTGGCCGCCCTGAGCCGCTTCATCTCCAGGTTCGCTGATAAGTGTCATCTCTTCTTCCACGCCCTCAAAAAATCCAACAAGTTCGATTGGACCTCCTCATGCGAAGAAGCCCTACAACAGCTGAAGAGGTATTTGACTACCCCCCCGCTGCTTTCTAAACCCATGGACGGGGAGAAGCTATACACTTACCTAAGGGCGGTCTCAAAGATGTACCATATCAAGAAGGTGCTAGTTCTTTAAAGGGAAGAAGAAACAAAGCAGCCACCGGTCTATTACATCAGCAAGTCGCTCCTCAACGCAGAAACTTGATACAGCCAACTAGAAAAGCTTGCCCTCGCCCTCATCCATGCATCCAGGAAGCTTAGATCGTATTTCCAGTGCCACCCTATAGTTGTGATCACCTCCTTCTCGTTGAAGAAAATATTGCCACGCATTCCCGTAACTATCAGCCGATCATGCAATGGACTTGGAATAGAGCTCAACGAAGCACGACGTGATCCTACAACCACGCAGACCGCCTGCAAGTCCCTGCACTCGCGACTTCATTGCCGACTTCACACCAAGCGCCACCACCCAGGCCGAAAGAGAATTACTATGCATGAACGGCGCACCACCCTCAAAGTGGACCCTTATAGTAGACGGATCGAGTAATGTCAATGGAAGCGGACTCGGAATAGTTCTGATCGCGCCAAATGGAGACATCATCCAGCGAGCAATCCTGTGTGGGTTCAAATACACGAATAACGAGGTTGAATATGAAGCCCTCCTAGTTGGACTTTCCCTCGCCAGAGAAATTGGCGCCAAGAGACTAGAAGTGAAGTCGGACTCCTAACTTGTGGTCAATCAACTACAAGGTACGTATCAAACACGTGATTAAAAAATGACATCCTATTTGAGCATAGCTGCAGGCCGAATCCGAAGAGTTCTCAATAGTATAGATCCCTAGAGCTGAGAACAACCATGCCGACGCCCTCGCCAACCTTGGCTCAGCGCTCCCATATTCCTCCCAGTCATCCATTCTCCTCTTATTCATGCAGTGGCTAGCCAATTGGAAGGAACCGCCACCAAACAAGTCTCCTGTAGAAGCCATGGGCGTTGAACAAGCCAACTATTGGATGACCCCGATAATAAGGTACTTGGAAGACGATGAGCTCCCGGTTGGCAAGAACGAAGCACGCCGATTGAAAGCAAAAGCCGCCAGATTCACCCTACACGAGGGCCAACTCCTCAGAAAGTCGTTCTCGGGCCCCTACCTCAAATGCATAAGCCTAGAAAAGGCCCAAAGTGTTCTAGCCGAACTCCATGAAGGTGAATACGGCAACCATGCAGGGGGCGCAGTCTTGCTCACCGGGTGATCACCGCAGGGTACTACTGGCCGACCATACGCACCGATTCGACCGCTTACGCAAAGAAATGCGACAGCTGTCAGAGGTTTGCTCACGTCTCACACCTCCCACCAGAATGACTCCATTCCATTCTCACACCGTGGCCATTCATGCAGTGGGGAATGGACATCATGGGAAAGCTACCTACTGCACCGGGGCAACGAGTCTTCATGTTGGCTGTGATAGACTACTTCACTCAGTGGATCAAGGGGCTGCCTTCGCCAAGTCAGACCGAGAGGTAAAAGCTTTCATCCTGGAAGAATGTGATCTCGCAGTTCGGAATACCAAAGGAGATTGTCACCGATAATGGGTCCCAGTTTATTAGTTCAGGCTTCAGGATTTCTGTGACATGTGGGGAATAAAGTTGAGCTTCTCAACACCCCGTAACCCCAAGTCTAACGGCCAGGCTGAGTCATCAAACAAAACAATCATGTAGACATTGAAGAAGCGATTACAGAAAGCTAAGGGCGCATGGGCGGATGAGCTACCCGGAGTCCTCTGGTCATACTAAACCACGGCTCGATCATCAACTGGTGAAACCCCTTTCTTCCCCGACATACGGCCCTCGGCTATTCCACTGGTGATCGGCTGCCCACCTGTGCTCCAAATGGGCGGACGAGAAATCAAATTGCCAAAACCTTTGCCAGAACCTAGACACTGTAGACGAGCTACGGGAACAGGCGAGCATCCGCAACGCAGTCTACCAACAATAGGCCCCCTAACATTATAACCGCAGCGTGAGGATCCGCACTTTCAAGATAGGCGACTGGGTCCTTCGTAGGGTCTTCCAAAACACCAAAGAAATTAACTCTGGCAAACTCGGCCCCACCTGGGAAGGCCCCTACAAGATAATCAAAGAAGCAGGAAGGGCGCCTACAAACCTGCACTTCGAGGGCAAAGACATCAACAACAGTTAGAATGCCGTTCACCTCAAACGTTACTACTCATAGGTGAACCTTGTCCTTTTTGGGGATTTTGTTTTTTTCATTTCTTTTCATTGTTAATAAAAGGATGAGTGGGTCTATCCACCTCCTTCTTAGGATACGGCCTCATGGCCAGATATTTAATGAAGTATTATTCAAGAGGCTCATCTTCAAATCGACCCTTTTCCGACCCAATTACTTACACCTTCAAATCGGCCTTGCCCGATGAATGTACGGACACCTTCAAATCGGCCCTGCCCGATGAACATACGGACACCTTCAAATCGGCCTTGCAAGATAAAATGTACGGACACCTTTAAATCGGCCCTCCCGCCTGGATGAATGTACGGACACCTTCAAATCGGCCCCGTCTGACATGCTGACGGGACACCTTCAAATCGGCCCGGCCGATGAACGTGACGGACACCTTCAAATCGGTCCTCCCCGCCCGATATATGTATGGACACCTTCAAATCGGCCTCCCGCCCGTGAACGTACGGACACCTTCAAATCGGGTCCCCCGCCTAATGAACGTCACGGACACCTTCAAATCGGCCTTGCTTTGGCGAACGACGGACACCTTTTAAATCTCACCTCGATGAACGTACGGACACCTTCAAATCGGCCCTGCCCGATGAAACGTACGGACACCTTCAAGTCGACCTGGTCGACGACCATCACGCCCTCGAATCGACCCCGCTCCCCGCCGACTCTCGAAGACACCTTAAGATCGGCCCGCCTCGATCCCAAGACTTGCACCTCCCGGGACCGGCCCCATCCAACCCAAAACCGAACTAAAGATGCACCGTCATTCATCCAGTGGGGGACTACACACTCCGGTCAACCCGACCCGAATGAATGATTCCTATACCGTCAGTTGCAAAGCACCAACCCAGCCCAACATAAGGCCTACATGCCTTAGCCATTGGGCCACGCTGAGGTAACATGCACAAGAATAAAGAAGATAAATAAAAGAACAATTCATTCATTCAAGGAGACAACACTAGAAACCAGAACAGTCAAAGGTAATATATATGGCATCAAACGCCCCAGTTTAGAATACAAAAAATGGCATGAGACGCCGATAATGTGGCATCGCAGCCCCCAAAATACAAAAAGGAAAGAGGAGAGCTTAAGCATCCTCAGCACAAGCCTCATCCTCCACCACTAAATCAATCGCCACGCAAGCACCACTAGTGCTCAGCCCCGCAGCCATGTCGCTCACATCCCCAACACCCGGCTGACTAAGCTCAGGAGCCTGCTCCTCGTCCTGTCCCACCGGATGACCAGTTCCTTCCTCCAACAACTCCTGCATGAGCAGAATGTCTTTATCCGGATCCCAATGAGAGGTCCACCCTTCCTTAAACTCCAGCATGAGCTCGCCTCGGGCCTTAATGATGGCGTCATCAGCAATGGAGATGCACTGCTCCCTGAGGGACTCGACCTCCGTGGTCTTCTTGGCTAACTCGCGCCGTAACCTCTCGACCTTGGCCTCACTATCCCTGAGGCGCTACCGACTCTCCTGTTCAGCCTTTCGGGATGCTGCCTCCCTCTGCCGCAAACTAGCGTTGGCCTTGGATACATCCTGTATCCGCTTCTCCTGCGCCATGACAGACTTCCTCAGATGGAGACTGCTAGTGAGTACCTGCACAACAAAATCCCTGTAGAATGAGAACAGAGAAAACAGGAAAATGAACAAACACGCTACACCGAACGGCGTGGGATACACCCCTTCACGCGAAGAACAACCGCACCCATTTGGTTCTGCGCTCGTCTACGGGAACAAAAAGGAGTCACCACTTACTTCATGATGTTCGGTTCAATAAGTCGACGCAGTAGCTGGAATCGTGATGGTAATAGTCCCGGCCTCCTCATCCACAACGGCAGCCTGGGACGACTCGGCTCCCGCCGAAGGCTGCTGACTCGGTGGCTGCCGACTGGGCGGCATCGCTAATACGTACTCAACCCTCGCATCCGCCCTAACCAACGACTCCCTCTTCCTCTTCTCTCGACCCGGCCCGATGGGATTCGCCGCGCGGGATAGTCAACTTCTTCATCAGCGACTCTGCAAATGCAAACTCTCCAACGGTTAGTAGGTTCAGCTTGGACTCACCAAAAATGATATGGTTGCAGTATCGACTCAGGAGCACATCCCAAGTCTGCTTCAGCGAGGGGAAGGGAGTACCTTTCTGAATAGCCTCTACTCCGGCCCAAAGAATACTGCTCCTCAGATTAGACTCTGCTAGCAATACTCGCCAATCCCTCTGCTCCAACGGGATGGCTAACACCCTCTGGGTAGCTATGTCCAAGCCGTCCCCGCTCTGCCCAGCACGATTGAAATCAAACTCTGCAAACAAAAAACACAATCAAGATTTAGTAATCAAAAGTACGAAAGAAACAACGAAGTTCTCACCGGTGGCTCGCCAGCTGATCGGGATCTTGCCCATGCCCCTTTCTTCGAAAACGGCCTGACCCTTTAAGAAAAAGTAGCGGTCTTTCCAGTTTTTATCACTAGACCGCAGGTCGGTCACCAGATGAGACTGGTTGTGCCTCAAGTTCAGCAGATATCGGCCCTTCTCCTTATCATTCTCCTTCAGGAAGTACGAGTACAGCAGCTCCTGCAACCCGAACACAATTTGGTGCCGAACACACAGATCCTCTAGGGCCATCAGCAATCTCTAAGCGTTTAGCATGAGTTGGGAAGGGGCGATAATGAAGTGGTTCAGCACCTCCCAGACGAGGCGAGGCATAGGCAACCTCAACCCATCATGAAACCATTTCTCGACATACGCATCAAAGCCTTCAGCTTCCCAATCAACTCGCTCGACGATCATGGGGTCCGGGGTCCAGATTTTGACCGAACCGGGGATATGATAGCAGCGGTATGACAAGGCAAACGTCATTATCCTTTAGCACGGGCGGATAATCCCTGGTCAGAATCCCACTACCCTGCTGGCTCGGTTCTTCCTCGGAGCTACTAGCGGATGAAGATGGACTGCCAGCCCCTCCGGAGTCTTCCCCACTCCTACCGTGCCAGCCCGAGCCACTCGGCCCAGCTCCACTCAACCCCTGGAGCAGCAACACTAATTGCGGTCGGCCGAAACGCTCCCCTCAAGCATCATCACCATAGTCGGGGCACGCTCATACTTGTCCCCAACATCCACCACATCTCGACTCGACTCTGCTGACGTATTGTCTGACATAGCGGATGACTCGCCCGTCCAAACCGACCGACTCGTTCCTTGTTATGGAACTCAACTACAAGAAATGCTCAAGTGTCAACCTAGCTACCGGTCGTCCTTCAACACCGACCGAGACCCCCGAAAGTCACTCTTCAATCTCAGTCGCCCCACCTAATTGACCGAATGAAGAGGCACGCTACTAGTCGACCTGCCTGATTACTGGACCTCACCCTACCCTTGGTCAACCTCTCCAACCGACCGACCCTAGAACCAGGTTTAGTAGAGTACTTCGCTCGCCCCAGACGACCGACCCATCTCCAAGCTCAAACCTAGTCACCTACTAGCCTCGCTCACTTTCCCACGAACCTAAAAACTCCCACTCGCCCTGGGTGACCGACCGTCCCTTCAGTCCGCTCCACGCGCCCCTTCTCCACCCGATTGGATGGAGCGAACGACCTAACTCTTAACTCCAACGAGGTTACACCCTATTTGGTCAGGCGGACCGACCGAATGACCTCGTACTAAGCACGACTTCTTCTTCTCGATTTTACCAAAAAACCCAGAAAATGTTCGAATTCGCCTGATTCTTCCCGGATATCCACCGGAAAATTCAAATCTATACTTTTCTTTGAATCCTAACACGAAAACACTTGGAAACCCATTATAAACCCCCTCAAAAGTTCAAAAAAACCTTCATCCTACCTCCCAAAGTTTCAACCACCAAAAACCACAAAAAAAAAAAAAAAAAAGAGAAACCCACAAATAGAATAGCGAAACGGCCTAAAAAGAAAAAAATGGTTACCTTGTTGCAGAAAAGACCACCGTTGCTCAAAGAAACTGAGAACAAAAAAGAACAAAAGAAGAACAAAAAAAGAGATATTTTTCCCTTTGGTGAAAGCACGAAACAAACGCGGACGGAAGATGAACAGACTGCTCCCCACATTTGTAAAGAGAATACAAACACATGGCAGTTCATGATTGGCCAATTGTCAAGGGGGTCTCTTCGTTTTCCCGCTCTCGAAATGACGGATCGATTGCCACCATACACGTGGGCGGCCGATCCGCATCCATCCGGGAAACCGTGGCTCAGACGGATTTTGCATCTCTTGCCGCCCGACCCTCCAATGACTCTTGTACCTCCCGAAGTGAGTTCGATGCGCATCCAACGTTCACCCCAACAATACACTTGGCCACTCAATCCGTCCGAACGACTCAGCTTTTTAGGTCAGGAGCCCTCCCAAGCATCCCGTACTCGGCCAGCCCGGAAGGCCTGGTCGATCGATGCATGAGCTTGGAATAGCCCGGGTTAAGCCCTCTTCAGAACACATCAAGCCTCGCCCATTCGTCCGTTCGTGGTGAACGAGTGGTCAACGTGTAGTTCGGTTGCCTCACCTACCTGATCGTCCCAACAGCCCGACCGAATGAAACTTTTTAGTAAACTTAACTCGTCCGATCCAGCATGACGAATGACTGCCCCTCACGCAGTTTCCTTGCTAGTCGCGCGGACGTACCGAGCGATCATGCCTAGTTCTCTGCTCTTCGGCTCGTCGAACCGATCAGGCACATCGCGATGGTGGCATGCTCTTGGTCAGGAGTGGATACCGAACGACGTCCAATCAAGGATCACCTGCAACGGTTAGAGCACACTTCAATGAACGTTTGTCCATGAGGGAAGACCGAGCTTGCCTTGAACGTAACCTACTCTCTGACTCAAGTTACTCTCAACTTAGAGAGTGGGGGACAAACTGTTAGGGCCAAAAATCGTCCTTGGCCCAAATAGGGAAACAGGACCACTAGTGAAGGATGACCAGGCCCAGTCTTGCAGAGGCCCAATTCAGATTAGTCCTATTTGATACAAGGTATAGCTCGCCTAAACCACATGGGCGCGAGCCTCCTAATCCCAGTCCACTTCTTGGGTCCATGGGCGAGCCCAGAGCCCATAGCCCCTTCAATATTTTCCTATTCTTGATCAATCCCCTATTCAAGGTCGCCTTCCCATTTCCTGATGACTTTCCCACTTGGGAGTTAATTCTCCTAATTAGAATCAACTTCCTATCCGGACACTGGTAAGAAAGCTGATTACGGCCCTGATTCTTCTAGGACTCCTACTCCCACTAGGATTGGGAGACCAAATGACCACTATATAAGTAGAGGCCAGCCCTCTCACAAAGGACATCGACATTACACTTTCACACCCTAAGCTCTTACTTGAGAGCTTCGCTTCACCGCCGTAGTCACAGTCTCCGACTAGACTTCCGGTAATTTCTCACTCCCTAGCCCTCACTATATTAGCCTTTCAGCCTTGCTGACTTGAGCGTCATAGTGCTTACGGCAAACACCACCCTAGTGTTTCCTGTCCGCTTCACGCGTGTGTTTCTCTACGTGTGCAGTCACAGATCGCTAGTGGCCTCAACCTCACGGGATCAGACCTCCCTTTCCATATAGGTAGATTTTTACATCTACAGCGGGTTCAGTGTTGAAGCCAAGAAAGAGTTTAAAGTGGGTGATGACTATGGCTGGCAAGAGCCTAGCATGAACAACACTGGATTTACAATCATTGGGCATCAAGTAACTTATACTGTATAAATCTTTGTACAATTTTTTAGATATATTTTAATTTTTGATGTACAAGAATGATCTGATTTTCTTTGGTGTGTTTTGTATAGACCTGGCAAAACGGGTGGGTGGGTCTGCACGGCTCGGGTCAAACGGTACGGGTCAACGGCACGGTCCATATACTTGGGTTCGAGATATATGGGTCCAAAATATTAGACCCATGCCCTACCCTATACGGGTATGGGTGGACCCGCGGGTGGACCTATTTTTTCTCTCTCTAGATTTTAGTTTTTTTCACCCCTAGTAGTTTTCAATTATGATAGTTACACCCCCAAAGTTCCTACTGTTTTAATTTTTTACATTTACACCCCCTAAATCAACTACTCAAATTAGGAAAATTGATGATTAAAGGAATAAAAGAGATTACAACCTCTTCACATGCAAATAAGAAAATGCTAAAGATTCCCTTAGAAGTTTTTTATTGTGTATTTCCTATCTTTATCATTACAGTCGTGTGGGGATGAATTATTTATGATGATTTGGTTGGTTTGAGTTGAATTCTCTGGTGGCTTATTTTTTATGAACTCTATCCATAAGTAAAATGATTGATGTTTAGATGACAAAGACTGCATCTGAATTTGGTCAATTCATACCGCTTCTTGCATTGAGAAGGCTTCATCGTCGATGAATATATCTTCGTCTTCATCATTGGGATCTGCAGGAGTATAATCTTGTTTGAACCATTCATTTGCTTTGATATCTGCCATTGTCATTTGCTTAATAGGATTTGGTTCAAGAATCCTCCTTAACATGTTTTGAGCTCCAGGTGATAACCATTTTGGTATCTTGGCATCTCCCTTGAAAATATGAAATTTCTCAACAAAACTCATAGCATATTGGTTATGGTAAAATAGGATTTCCTAACAATGGTAGACAATAGAGAATTTCCAGAGTTCATACCGCTTCTTGAATTAAGAAGACTTCATCGTCAATGAATATATCTTCGTATTCATCATTGGGATCCGCAGGAGTATAATCATGTTTGAACCATTCATCGGCTTTGATATCTGCCATTGTCATTCGCTTAATAGGATTTGGTTCAAGAATCCTCCTTAACATGTTTTGTGCTCCAGGTGATAACCATTTTGGTATCTTGGCATCTCCCTTGAAAATCTGAAATTTCTTAACAAAACACATAGCATATAATGAGATTCTACTCATGTAAATGTCTTCAATCACAGGTCCATATAAAAGGAGAAAAGATGATAAGCAACTTTTTGTTACCTTTTGATATAGAACGGCAAGGTTTCTATCATCAAAGGGTAGGTATCAGATAAGAATTACATACAAGATAACGCTGCACGACCATATATCTGAAGTAGCACCATCATAACCTCTATTGGCAAGAACTTCAGGTGCAACATAGTTTGGACTTCCACAGGTTGTATGCAGTAACCCGTCATCCTGACATTTCAATGAAATTGAACAACACGATCAGCAATTGACCTTATTTAAAAATTCTTAGAATCTTAACGCTGTCGCAAGAAGAAGACTTACCCTAAAATGCTGAGGAAGAGCACTGAGGCCAAAGTCAGATGTCTTTATATTTCCTTTCGAATCAACAAGAACGTTCTCTAACAGCGATGTCAAATGACCAGCATCATATTAAATTGATAAGCTTGCAAAATAGTACATCGCATGATACAATCTGTTACATTTGAATCAGAAATGATCATATACCTTGAGATCCCTATGAAAGACACTTTTGTTATGGCAGTAATTGATGCCGTCAATTAGCTACTAAAAGAGCTTCCTTCCTCTAGCTTTAGGAAGTCTTCCCTTAGATGCCTACAAGATATGACTTATTGGGATAAACTAAAGGTGAATGCTCACAAGAAACCTTAAAACAATCATTGTCTCAAATAGGTTCTTACAATTCTGTCAAACAACTCTCCACCGGTAACATATTCTAAACCATATAGATCTTGCTCTTGCTTGCCAAGACCTGCATATTGATTATTCTTTTGTCAATTCATTACTTATTTTATTCAGATGCAGTCTTTGTCATTTAAACATCAATCATTTTACTTATGGATAGAGTTCATACAAAATAAGCCACTAGAGAATTCAACTCAAACCAACCAAATCATCATAAATAATTCATCCCCACATGACTGTAATGATTGCATTTCCTCAATACAGCATACCAATCCTAAGATCAGAAGCAACCTCCCAACTGCATCAGAAACAAGAAGCTAAAATCAGCATACAGAAAATTTACTGGCTTAAAATGCCAAACCAATTTTTATTTTTTTACTTTGTTCTATGAGTCACCCCTTGCATAATATTTCGTAATCACCTTGAAGCTTTCAAATTGACACTACAATGAATCTAAAGTCTAAACTATTATGCACAGAAACAATATCGAACCCCATCTGGTGCTTCACCCCTTGACCCTGAAAAGCTCATTGGTGACATCTCATTGTTCCCAGTAAAGTAGTGAACATTGTCAAATTGTATTGTTTATAGTTCAACTAGGCAGATTCAAGTAAAAGCTTAGAGAATGTAGATTGTTTTGAAGCATGACTCGACATAACTCCTTGTCAAAAATCTTAAGCTTTAATGGTACAGTTAGTTCCACCATTGTATATGGTAAAGGATATTTTTCTCACCAGAATGGCCTCTATCTCCTTCTCAAAGATGGGTGTACGTTTTGGCTAAAGAGAAGCTTTTCCTCCCACAGCAGTGTTTATAGGTGGTGTTGGAACATCTAAACTTGACCTTGAACTGAGATTTTTATTAGTGCTCCCATTTGTCGATGTAGATTGGGAGGCAGAACCTATTCAAGGAATATCATGATACTTTTAAGATGTTGATAAATATGAAACGAACTAACGATTAATCGAAGAGGGAGACATCGAGATAGGGAGTTGAACTTTAGGCACGAAGAAGAGTGATGAGAGATTGAGAGGCAGGATCGCAGGAGAGATATGAGTTACTGTGAGTCTGAGAGATGAGATGCGGCCGCAATAGAGTTACTGAGAGTGAGAGATCAGAGATGAGATGAGAGTGAGAGATCGGAGATGTAAGAGATTAGAGATGAGATGAGACTAAGAGTGAGAGGCGTGACCGCGTGAATGGTTGAATGCGTGATAAAATTAGGGGTTAATTTGAGATGGGACAAAAAGGCTTTGTAGGAAGGTGAAATATAATCATAGGTAAGGAAATTTGAAATAGGATAAGGAGTAGTAGTGGCTGAATGAGAAAGGGATGGACAAACATAATCTGAAGTCCAAATGGGAGGTCTTTTAGGCCTGTTGGATTGCCTAACAGGAAGGGAAATAGGTTGATTTCAGGTGATGAAGCAGTTTGGGGAGAGGAAGAACTACGAAGGTCTACAATTTCTTGATCACCAAGGCAAAAAGATGGGGGAGCAATAGGTTCTGAGGACTGGACAGGAGCTAATACAGTATCAGAATCAGGGAAATGATTATCAAGAGGAAAGACAGGTTGTGAAGGAGTGGACCAAGTGAAAGGAAAAATATTCTCATAAAATGTGACATATCTTGTAACTGAAACAGAGTGAGAAGGAAGGTTATAGCCTTTCTGAGTCAAAGAATATCCAAGAAAAACACTCGTAGTAGCCCTAGGAGACAACTTGTCCTTCAGAGGTAAGAACAGTAGCATAAGCCAAAGATCCAAACACCCTAAGATGATCTAATGAAGGAGGTTTACCAAAGAACTTTTCAAAAGGGGATAAACCTTTTAAAATAGAAGAAGGAAGCCTATTTATCAAGTATACAATAGTCTGCACACTATATCCCCAAAGATGACTAGGTATATTGGCTTGAAATTGTAAGGCTCTTGCAACTTCAAGTATGTGCCTATGTTTCCTCTCAACAATGCCATTTTATTGAGGGCTATAGGCACAAGAACTTTGATGTACAATACCCTTACTACAAAACAACTCTTTACAATCTTTATTAAAAAACTCAAGTCCATTATAAGTCCTAATGCACTTTGGGGTAAAACTGTATTGTGTATGTACCATTTGAAGAAATTTTTTGATGGTAACAAATGAATCAGATTTATACTGAATGAGGAAAATCCAACTGACTCTAGAAAAATCATCAACTATGGTGATAAAGTATTTGGCATTACCATGGGTTGGTGTCCTATATGGACCCCAAATATCAATGTGTAACAAATAAAAAATACAACTAGATTGAGTACTGCTATGAGAGAACAAGACTCTATAGCCAAAGGGCAAACAAGCAGTGTGAAGGTACATATTTGGTCAAATGTAATTTGGGATGCAAAAGCTACAAAACAGAATATGGAGTATGACCTAGTCTTTTATGCCACAATTCAATATTAGGAGATGCAGTAGTGGATAAAAAAGAACTAGGTAAAGTATCTTTATTTAATTGTAAAACATTAGGTACAGGATCATTTGAAGACTGACAAACAATTTATTCAAGTTCAAAATTTGTACATTTGTGAAAGAGGAATGTGTTGAATTTGGATCAAGAATGTAGAGATCTTGGCTATGGTGACCAATTCCCCTCAACTTGCCACTGTAAAGATCTTGAACGAGGCAAAAATCAGGATATAAATTGATAACACAATTATTTGAACTGGTGAATTTAGACACTGAAAACAAATTGTGCTTAAATTCTGGAATATGTAAAACGTTTGTAAGGTGAAAACCATTGGCCAAGTCCACAGAACTTACATGTTTAATGTGTGTTTTAGTGCCATTAGGTAATCCTACAAGTGTTTGTGAAGAAGGTTCTAAAGTGATGGGTGATTGTAAGCTAGAATAATTGCAAGTAATATGGTTTGTAGCCCCTGTATCTATGATCCAAACATCATTCTTTAGACAAGAAAAGTAAGCATTTACAGTGCCAAAAATTATACCTGCAAGATTGGTAGCATGGGGTGTGACATTCTCCTTACCCAAAAGCTGAAGAATTTGACTATATTATTCAGGTGTTAAAACAGGTCTAATGGCATTACCATTCCCAGCTTCCAATGAGTCCAAAACAGAATTCTGTGTCTGTGCTTGATTGGCAACAACAGCCTTTGTTTTAGAATTTGTTGGTAATCTACTAGATATCCAATCAACTTATAGCAATTTTCCCTTTTCTGACCAGGCAGACGACAATATTCACACTCAACATAGGGTTTCTTACACTTGTACTTCTGGCCTGAATTCTGAACCTTGCCATTATTCTGAGCATACAAGGCAGTGAAAACTTCTGAATTAACACTCATTCCCGTAAGAATTTTCTGGCTTTCATCCTGACTTACAACTGAGTAAGCTTGCATAACACTTGGCAAAGGATTCATAAGCAATATTTAGCTCCTCACCATCGAATATGGTCATTCAAACCCATTAAAAATTGTAATAGCTTCTGTTGATTGAGGTGCTCCAGAAAAGCCTTGGTAGAAACACTTTCTGGAGCAGGTAGGTTACTAATGAGTCCAACTCATCCCAAAGAGACTTCAACTTGTTATAGTATACTGCCACTGTGTTTGTCCCTTGCGTGAGATTGACAATCTCTCGGTGAAGACCAAAAATCCTTGTTCCATTAACCTTGTGAAATTGCTCCTTCAAGTCTTGCCAAACTTGAGAAGCATCAGTAGAATAGACGATCCCATTGAAGATCTCCTTTGATACCGAGTTAAAAATCCACGCAAGCACCAAAGAATTGCATCGATCCCGCTATGGCACTGACTGTGAGTGAACTGATGTCTTTGTGCATGTCCCATTTACAAAACCTAACTTGTTCTTCGCACATAAAGACACTGTCATTGCCCTACTCCATACTCCATAATTTTCAGTCCCCATTAATTGTTCAGATACAAGAACGGAACCTGGTGTATTTGAGGGGTGAACATAGAGAGGAGAATTGGAGTCGATTGAGAGAATCGCAGATTCTTGATTTGAGGTCGCCATAATCGACGAAATTGAAGCTTCAGAGAAACTAAGCTAAAATTGAAGAAACGAGAGAGATTGAGCTTCTTTGACCTTGATTAGAGTGAAATTGAGAGTCTGATCAAGCCAATTTCAGATCAATCTTGCGGAAAAATCACGCTCTGATACCATTTTGAAGAAGATGTAATCGATGAAGAAGGGAATGAATTTAGAGAAAAAAACTTTTCTGTATATTAATTAATTATTAACTAATGTTACAGCACTTTTATACTTAGTAAACTAACTCCAACTTGCCCAACTAACTGTGCAAGCTAACTCGAGTAATCTTAACTGGAGTTGACCAGCAGACTTAACTATACAAATCACTAACTAAGGCTTTATTTGGTATAATCTTTCAAATGTTATTCTGTTTCCAATAAAGATAGCACCCCAAAATACGTTTGTTTTAATATTCTTAAAAATCTTATTATATTTTATTTACCTCACAAAACATTAAGAATTACTTTTCTCGTAAATATAACTCAATTTAACGATTGTTTGCCGCACGGTTTAATTTGTCAAACATCTAAACATATTTATGTTCACTCTTTGGAAATGAATTATAGTATTTTTATTGTTTCGTTATATCTAACTGATAGTTTGCTGAAAACTTCATCGGATGGGAGACCTGCTTAAAATGCTTTGAATAGATCTTGGGTTATTTGATTCTAGGTTAGTTTCTGGAAGCCTATTTAGCATCTGGATGGGGAAATCATGCTATATGTTGTCGTTAAAAGTTGTAATTGTGGTTTCATTATGGCTATGCAGACATCAAGACACCTTTAAGACTTTAGAGTAATACTTGTTTCCCTTTTGTTTCCTCATTGTGACAGAGTGTTGAGCAAATTGGAAATAGAGCTGATCGGATGGAGATTGGAACGGAGGAACTTTTCTTGTATTCCAGTACCGATGTGGAGGTCCCAATTTTTATGCCAATTTTTCTTATGACCGACTTTTCTGATCTTTTCATCTACACAACGACACTATCGTGTTTATGATTTTTATATCTGATTGACTCAATTATTATTATTATTATTTTCTTAAACTCGATTGTGAAAATTTGCCTTTTTGTACTGTTTTGATTATATGTAACATGAATGCATTGTGAGGGATAAGGAGCAATCATTTCTTCCTATCCACCCCTCCTTTGGTGATTTGTGTATGAACATCAAATCAACTTTTTTCTTTGCAGTTACTTAACTTCACCTGTACTTGCATCAAAATATCTGTTATAAATGTGTGCAAAGAAGATTTTTGGTTAAGAATGTTCGTTTATGTAATACATGTCATGATCTTCTAATTTTTTTGGATGCCAAGAAGATTTTCGGTTCAGAAAGTTTGTTTGTATTATGCATGTCATGATCAAATAATTTTTTTTCTTATGCAGAAAGTAGTATTGAACTAAGTATTCTTTGAGTGCTATCTTTGTAATTGGCCGATACTTTTCCTCAGCTGCCAAATTTGTTAGCTTTATCATGAAAGCAAATATTATGTTCAGTTTTTTGGATCTGGAGCATCATGGAGGATGCCCAAAATAATTGGTATCTTTTTCTGATTTCAGGACATATTAGAAAAAGTTCAGCCCCTCTCCCCTCGGGTGCTAATAATTGATTCAATTCAAACAGTTTATATAAAGAAAGTTAACCAAAGGGCTGGAGGGCTCATACAGGTTGATTTTTATAGTCTATAGTCCTGCCAAGTCTGAATGCATGTTTTAGCTTAGTCTGTTTGCCTTATATGCTGCTTCTGTTATGATCTTTGTGAGATGATGTATGAAATGACATAGCTCAAAGGATTCTTTAATTGTAACAACCTATTGTTAGTTGATAACAACTGTAAAAATTTCTCATTTGTGAAATAATTTTGCATTATATTCAAATTTTAACCTTGCTCTGCAACCCAACTGTTAACATTTCTGAATAGAAATGAGAAGAATTAAGGATGGCAGACTTTGTAGTTTTGGGTTCTTAACATAAGCGTTGCAACTGATATTGTTATATTTATTTCGGTTAATCTTATACGGTGGTTTTGTGATTGCATTTTCTTCTGAGTATAATATTGCATTGGTGTACAACAGGTGAAGGAATGTATTTTGGCCTTGCTACGTTTTGCAAAGAAGTCCAACATCCCAATTCTTTTGGTGAGAACACATTAAGTTTATTGAATTCTTTCTAAACTCAATTTAATAGAGTGAGAGCACTTTCACAATTAATGGGAAAATGTCATACTAGGTGTTTGAAATGTGTTATGTTAAATTCTAAGTATATGCTACATGAATGTTGAATCTATTGATCAGTTGTTCCTTATTTGGTGGCCGATGTGCAACTCTAAATTATTTCTGTTTTTACTTATCTACAAAGGAATTACAGTGAGTTTTTTTTTTTTTTTTTTTTTGGTAATGATCTCTCGGCTTTCGATTTGTTGCTGTTTAATTTTATATTTACATTTAGGACCTTGTTTCATCAAAATAATTGTTTTGGTAGATTGATGGCTTATTTCTAGGTGTTCATGTGAATGTTGTCTACCTGTAATTTTTGTAATCAAATTGCATTGGTTGAACATGGTTAATATTATCGGCTGATCTCTTATGCTTCTGCTCTTTTCTCACTTTTCCCTCTCTTCTGTTTATTCAGGCTGGGCATGTGACAAAATCTGGTGACATAGCTGGGCCTCGTGTTCTCCAGCACATTGTTGATGCTGTCTTATATGTTGAAGTTTGTACCTTAAAACAATATTCTTTTCTTCGTAGTTGATTTTGTAGGCTTTTAAGAATTTTTAATTTTTTATTGATGCGTTTCATTCTAGTTGTTTGCTGATTGCCAGGAAGTCCTTATCTTATGAATCATACATTGCTTAATGCCATGAAGAAAATCTCTGATTGTTTGTGTTTTTGAATGCTAATCTTAGGGTGAGAAGTGCTCATCTTATCGTCTGCTTCGAGCTGTGAAGAATCGTTTCGGGTCCATTGATGAGGTAATAATGATTTTATAGATGATGGCAGTTCGAACAGGTGCTAGTATATGCAGATAATTTATTAACATAACAAAGATGGAGTTTATTTTCTTACTCAATATGGAGAAAATATTATCTTATCGACCATTGTTGAGGATTTATCCTTACTTTCAGCTTGGGGTATTTGAAATGTCTCAATTAGGACTGCAAGTTGTTTCAAACCCCAGTCAGATGTTTTTAAGTGAGCAGCACTCAGATTCTGATGTTTTAGCTGGACTTGCTGTTGCTGTTATTATGGATGGTACTCGGACATTCCTTGCTGAAATTCAGGTGCTTTCGAATGTTTTTATAAATTGTTAGCTTTTTCCACATTTGCTACTTCTTGTAACAAGTTTTAGAATGGTAACTCCAATTTAATGAATATGGTAAACTTGTTTAGTTTCCAGATCTATTATGTTATAACATTATATTAAGGATAATCAAACATTCTAAAAGGCTTATAATTGATGTACTTAAATAGTTATTTGTACTCGTTTGTGTCACTGTGTTGTGTTTATGTGTTTTCCAATTTTTATTTTTACTGATTATGTCCGTATGGTACAGAGCTACTATTAGTATTCTGTGGTGCTGTCTTTTAGTGTACTTCTGTGCGTCCTTTTTCGTGTAATTTAGACTTGCATAGTTAAAAGTAAATAATTTGTGGATGTGTGTTAAACCAACAGCTTCAAGGGGTGGAAAATCCATCTAAGATAAGTTTTATTCTGGGAGGTTAAAAATTTTTTGGTGGAATTTTTTAAGTTGAGTGAGCTAATATGTCAGATTTTATGGTTATCCTGTTGCTTTGTTAGCCAATGTTTAGTATTCTTTTTGGCCTAAACTTCTTAAAAATTCTTTCTATAGTTTCCTTGCATGTACTTAAATGTTTGATCGACTTTCTGGATTTTCATGTAGGCTTTATGTGTGTCTGGCTATGGATTTTCAAAACATGTCAATGGTATCAAAGCAAGCAGAGCTGACATGATTATTGCAGTAAGTACTAACTTAAGTTCTTCTTTCATCACATGCATGCCATAGTAGTTCTGTTTCTATTCCAATAGAAAAGAAGTTTTCTCTTAAAAGGTATTGTTGTGCTTCACTGTATTTGCTGATTACGTATTTGCTGTTTCTAATAGTTTCTTATCAGATTAGCTATAGTTGTTAGATGACTAGACCACTTAAACTATTTCTAGTTTCCAGGCTAGGAAGGCCTATATGAATCGAGGAAGTTATTTTTGAGAATGTCTTGCCATTTATGAGACATTAAGCTTCACATAGGCATTGATTGAATAGTTCAGTACCAAAAACCCCATTTAGTTACTTAGGAAGTATACAGGCAAAACATTTAACACAGTGTTTAACTATTGTCATACTTGGTTTAAAATTTGAATTAATAAAAAGCATAAATTGGTGCATGTTTGGTTCCCTGGTTACCGAAAATGTTTTTTTTTTTTTTTTCCTCTAAACAATCATCTGTTATCTGCAGCAGACAACTTATTTAGCTAACAATGTGTAGAGACTGCTTTCATACTTTTGTCAGAACACCCTGATTAGTTATTATCAAGAACATGTTTATATCATTTTCTGCTTTACCAGAGATTGTTTTGAATGAACACAATTTCTTTTCATGTGACTGAGTAAAAATATATCAACTTTCATGACGAGGTATAAATACTCGAAGCTTAGCATTCAAAACTTATACTACAACTTACACCTGTACAAATGGATACCAGAATTTAGAAAACGGAACTTGTGCACTGTACACATTCTTGAAAACATGTTTTTAGAAACAGAAAACAAAAAGTGCTGCTAAATATACCTTATATTTAAATCGATCCAACATCAACAAAACCTAATTCCATCATATCCAGTATGATATTTATTTTCAGGAAATGGTATTCAAAATGTTATGTCCATATTCCTTCATCTTTTTTAGGACAATTTAAAAGTTCAGGACTCATTTGTTATGATGTCACTTTTCCAAATTGATTTAAGGTATTTTATACTTCTGTCTAACAAGTGATCTTTAGCATATTGCATTCAAAAGCATTCAATTGTGACAATTTCTCTCTGGAATTATAGGTTCTCATGGAACAAGCTGGTCTGCAGCTTCGAGAAAACGTAAGTTTTTTAACATACTATTTATCTTTTCATAAATGATTTCCTTATCACTATTTACTCTTTTCTCCCATAATTTCAAAAGAGACTTTTATCATATTAGGGTCTTCTATAATTCACTCTTTCCTTCGTTTTTGATCTATATGTGCACCATGTGCAGGCATAATAAATATTTTGAAATTGGTACTTCTAAATTGTTATACATACAATCATACATTCACCAGATGCATTGGCGATTTTCATGTCTAAATATATGGTATTTGTAAGCAATGGCAAATACCTGATAGACCCTTCATTGGCTGTACTTTATTTAGAGGATGCCATGAGCTTTGTGGTTATGGTTATTTTCTAGTTACTGTATGGCCTACTGTTTTTTACTTCTTTTGTTTACTTTTATATCTGATTTTTCGTTCTTTTAAATCTTTTTACACCAGGCCATATTTCTAAATGTTGTTAGTGCGGTGGCCCTGAAAGAGACTTCTGGGGATCTAGCTGTAGCAGCAGCAATTTGTAGCAGGCATGTGATTTGAGTAGCTGGTCCATTGCTTACCTCTTCAACTAATTCTTATGTTCTCTCTATATATGGGTTTATACATTTTCTCTTAACTTTTGGTATCTTTCGGTTTATCCCACACATTATAATTATGACATGGAGATATCATTACATTACTACCATGATTTATGCAAGATTATCTTGATTGATTTTGCTTTGGGTCATGTTTCTGTGGTTCTCTAGTTTATGTATATGCTGCAAATACTTTTTCTTTTTCCTGAATAAATGAAAGCTAACCTTCTTCTCTTATTCAGTTTCTTGGGGTTCCCTATTCCTAATGGCATTGCATTCATAGGCGAAATTGGCCGTGGTGGTGAGCTTCGTATGGTGAGCACAAATCTAATCTCTTGTTACATAAATGCTTGCACAGTCGGGGCACATGCCTTCTTAGATTCTTGTTTCTAGTTTAGCAAGTCTCTGTTTTCACGCTTTATGGTTCTATTCCCTATTGCAATATTATAGGTACCGGGAATGGAGAAAAGGGCGAGTACAGTGGCAAGACTTGGATATGAAAAATGTATTGTCCCCAAATCAGCCGAGAAATCTCTAGCAAGTACAGCTTTGGAGAAGATGAAAATCATAGGCTGCAAGAATCTGAAAGAGGTCTTCAACATTGTGTTCCCATCGCCATCTAGTTGGCGACCATTCTCACATTTTTTGTGTTATTGGGGTATAGTAAATGAAACCCGTCCAAGAAACTTGTATATAACATAAAGTGTAAAATTGCAAGCTAAGCTTGTTTTCAGAAAATGCGGGGGTTTATAATTATTTTCGTATTCTGCTTAATGCATTGCATTTTGGGAATTATCTTTTGTGTTCATGAGCTTTCTTTTCTGTTTAAACATTCCCATTTTGAGAAGAGTAGTAAAGGGTCAGTATATTTTCCAAATTTTGTAGCAACTTTAAACAAATATTTCAGGAATCTGCTTTTCTTAATATTCTGCAAGTACTCGCTCTTTACTGAAATACAAGTAAAACAAGTAATGGAATTGTAAAAGCAGTTGCAAATAGTTTGCTTGAAAGAAATTCCATGTCTTGAAAAAACTTCACGAATACCTAAACCAGCATCACCGCAAGGTATCACTTTTCCCATTTATTCTCCCCAGTTTTTGGATCAACTATTGTTCTTGAGCTTCTCAAATGGTCTGCAGAACCTATCTATTAAAAGCAGAAACTGTGTCCCGGGTATCATGCGGAGCATCTTGAATTCTGTAATTCTTCGCAAAACCATGTAATTCTAGAATATTTTGTTTAAATATATTTAATGTATGGAATATTTAGTTTTCCTCGAAATAGGTTATTTCCTAGTTTAAGAGATTTTTTTCCTCATTTTTATATAGTCATTTTACCTATATATACCGTCTCCACATCATAGAGGAATATAGAATGTTAATAGAGATGATCATTAGAACTCTTATCCGGTTAGTAATTCTAAGGTCTCAAATGATTAGTTAAAGTATGTATAAACTAATCCGATCACCCTTGGTCAAAAAAGAAAAAGAATATATAAGTGAAATATTAAGAAACCACTGTTTAACAGACATGTAAATTTTACTTCAACAAAAAGTTAAAGTTTGTGATTTATAGATTCATGAAAAGTAAAAAAATGGAATGGAGAACGATCTTTAGCTACCGAGCAATGTTAAGGTTCACGTGTTTAAAGATGCTAAAAAAGCTAAGTCCATAGTAGGAGAAGGTCCTACCTGTCTCTGTCCTCCCCTAGTTTATTTCTTTGTCCTTTGGTGAGAGAGGTAAAAGAAATAAACATATCAATCAAAGTTGTGTGTTAGAGATTATATAATATTATTTGATAAACACACAGTGGAAACATAAGCATTATGACTTATGGATAAAATGAGGTAATTACAGTCTAGATATTTTTATATACAGTAAAATATTTTTATAGTGATTATGGTGACATCAAACTAATTTATTATTATAAGGAGGTTATAACTTAATAGAGGTTTAGTTATAAAAATTGCTATTTTGATTTCTTATTTTATAATTCACTTTTTAAAAGTATGTATTAAGATTTTAATTCATTGTTTGTAGTTATTGCTGCAATTAGACAAGAAGAGAAATGAGATAATCCTGAGGATGATAATATGAAATATAAAAAGTTTCGTGTTAAGAAACCCTAAACATGTTTGAGAAGTTAGAAATATTTTGACTTTAATAAGAAGGTGTCCATATCAGCGAGTTATTACGTATCCGCATGTTAAAAGACGTGGTAACAACTTTAAAACATAAATCATTGTATCAAATAACTTTAGATAAATATTTTATTTTATCTTAAACTTTTGATGTAACATAACATATATATTTTTTAATATAGATATAATTATTTTTATGTGGAGGCAACTTTCTTAAAACAGGAATTAAATATTATAACTTATTACAATGTGAAATTTATTCTTATTTATAACTATCTCAAGTTGGGGCTAGAATTTTTTTATTACTGTATAAAGGTTATTCCTACATAGATTATCGTTATAAAGAGGTTTTTTTTTTTTTTTTTTTTTTTAAGTGACTGAGGTGTCTAGGCTAGCTTGCGCGTACCTCAATTAATTTTAGAATCCCGTTGAACACCTTATAAGTTTAAAGGAACAGGTAAACCACAATGTTATTGTGGTTGGTAGTTCTAAGGTTTAAACAAAAAAATTCAAGGAAATGAACAAACTCTTTGATCGCCAAGCTAACCCCTTGGGGTTTATAAAGAGGTTTTACTATCAACACAACCTATATATTTTAGCTTTTGCGCAAATGCTTTGCTTCATCACTAATCCAGGTACTAAATTCTTTCCTTGCTCAATCGCCAACCTAGCTTTTGCAATAAAAAAGCAGCTTGATTCTGCACAATTAAGCTTTATTATACTTCTTTCCACAGTTCCATCCACACTAGCTATTGTGTTACTTACATATTAGCTTCAACACTTGCTTTTCTAGTATTAAAGGGTCTAGCTCCAAACTCAGACCTCAAAAATTTGAGTTACGACACTTTGTGGTTCTTCAGGCAACAACATCAGAGACAGCCCAATTAATCTACCTGCATCTGAATTGCAACTTCTTTAATTGGGTGAATTTATATTTTTTCTGGTAAGCCAGCCATATTTTATTACAACAGCATTCCTACATCTATCGTAAAATTACTTTTAGCATGTCTAGTTTTATTCAAATACGTACAAGCTTGTACTTTCCAAGTATGTTCAAAATAGATTTTTTTTTTTTTGGGTAAACCCGATAATTGAATAAAAAAAAGAGAAAGAACAAATATTATGTAGAAATATGTAGAAAATCAATATTAAATTTTCTTAATAACATCACTGTCTCTCTCTATTGGGTTCACTTCGACCCACTGAAAATTTGAGATTAATTAAAATAGATTTATATTTTATAGTAATTAATAAATTTGATCACACTTAAATTTATATTTGTCCCGCTGAAATTTATATTAACTAACAATTTTTCACATTTTCTCTATTCTTCATTTCCTCTCCTCTTTTCTTATATTTTCTTCTTCCTTTGGTTGGATTAATTAAGAAAGACTACTCTTTTAGAGATCACAAGGTAAGATGATACTTATTTTTTGTTATTTTTGCTTAAAAATCTCTTCTTTTATCTTTTTAATTGATGAAAGATCACGAGCAATGCATGTAATTAACATAATTGCATATTGAATGAGCTGGGTTTAGTTAATTTTGGGTAATATGTGTGGTTTTTATGCAACGTTTTTATAATATGAAAAATTGTTAAGGACAATTATATAATTAATAATTTGATATGTATAACTTTTAAAATTAATTTTTTAGATTACATTTTTGTATGTTTATTACTTCAATATATAATTTATTATAAATTTATCAACTTAAAAATTTTGACTTCATTGACTAAAAATCTTGGCACGTCAATCAATTTGAGTTGCTCGTTTTAATTTTTCAGGAAACTATCATAGGAGGTCAAAATGCAGCATCTTGTAGACGAATTCAGCAAGCTTTGGAATGGATGGGAAATCCGAATGTTGATTTTACTTAGCCTTTTTTTACAGTACATTCTCATCATATTTGGTTCACGACGAAAATATATAGCAAGAACCTGGATACAGATCCTAGTTTGGCTAGCATATATGTCTGCAGATTGGGTGGCAACTGTTGCCTTAGGCATCCTTGCCAGAAACAGTGGGGATTTTAAAAATAATTATTCGAAATCAAACCACCTGCTCCAAGCATTTTGGGCACCATTCCTTCTTCTACACCTTGGTGGCCCGGGCACTATCACCGCTTACTCTTTAGCAGACAATAACTTGTGGCTAAGACATTTTCTTGGGCTGCTTGTCCAAGTTGGTGTAGCGTTTTATGTCATCGTCAGGTCTTGGAGCAACAATGCCTTCACATTTCTTGCCATTCCAGTTTTTATTACTGGAATTATTAAGTATGGCGAGAGGACTTGGGTTCTCAGATCTTCGAGCACCAAGCAATTCAGAGATTCCTTGCTCTCTGATCCTAATCCTGGACCTGATTATGCTAATTATGTGGAAGCATTTGAATCCACCATTGTGGAGCCTGATTCACTTGATGAAGCAAGGGTCCCGCAGCCAAAAATTAATCCCGGGGTTGATTATCTGCGTTTAGCTGATAACCTATTCAATAGGTTCCAATATCTCTTTGCTGATCTTATCCTCGGAACTAATGAACGAATCGATTGCAACAAAATTATTCCCGAGAAGTCACCTGAAGACGCCTTCAAGCCGATAGCAGTTGAGCTTGGATTCATGTACGATGTGCTCTACACCAAGGCGACTATTTCTTATTCGCAGAAAGGAATAATTCTCAGGTTCATCAGCTTCTTTTCTGCAATATCTGTATTAGTTGCCTTCTGTCTCATCATTGACAAGCATGCTCTCCCCTTAGTTGACATTATTATAACTTACTTGTTGATAATTGGAGCTCTTGTTCTTGAAGTTTACGGATTCATCCTACTTATTATCTCTGATTGGACAAAGCTTTGGTTGAGCAAGAACAAGAATCCACTCGCTAATCTCATTCGTGCTGTTACTTCTCTTTTTGAGCCACTTTTTACTAAACGTGAGAGGTGGTCAGGATCCATGGCACAATACAACCTAATTAGTGCTTGCTTGAAGCCAGCCAAATGTCTCGCAGTTCAGAAGTTATTTGGCATCCACGAAACGTTAGAGAAGTACCACTACAGAACTTGGAAGACCGTTGATGTTCGTTCGCAGAAATCGATCTGTGAGCAGCTCCGGGAGAAAGGTAATCGAATTCAGTGCCCTCAATTTGACATAAAAGAAAATTTCAAGCCATTAATGGCTCAGAGAGGTGATTATGTACTTGAAAAGAAGGGCTATCTTAATGACTTTAAGTGGTGTACAACTGCTGTAGAATTCGACCATAGCCTCCTTCTTTGGCATATTGCTACTGATCTCTATTACCATGGCGAAGAAAATGATTGTGATATAACAGAAGAGGCCTATAAGATGAGCAAAGGGTTGTCAGAATACATGTTATATCTTCTAGTTTTCTGTCCATCTATGTTGCCCAAAGGTATTGGTGAGATAAGGTATAGAGATACATGTGCTGAGGCTAGGAGATTTTTTAAACAGAGAATGTCGACATCCCAAAAGATTAAAGAAGCTTGCAAGGCGTTGCTCCAAGTGAACACTAATGTTCCAATGGAAAAAATAAAAGGAGATAGAAGTCAATCTGTGCTATTTTATGGATGTAAGCTTGCTAAGCAACTGAAATCGTTGGAAAGACAAGATGAAGTATGGGAGATGATTAGTCAAGTGTGGGTGGAAATGTTGACATATGCTGCAAGCCGTTGCCAATGGAAAGAACATGGTCAACAGCTTACAAAAGGAGGAGAGCTTCTCACTCATGTTTGCCTCCTTATGGCACATATTGGCTTAAGTGATCAATTTCAAATTCAGAAGGACTGCATTAACCGTCTCGACTCCTCAGTCCTTGATCAAGTATTCAGGAATAAGTGTTTCTTGTGCTTTCTTGGTTGTACGTTATGCACTAAGCATTTGGTTTGATCATTTTTACTATTTTGTACATTGATGTCTTAATAAAGAACATAGTCTACTATTGAGAAAGTTTATAATATCACAGTCGTATTACATCAGCATATCATACATGTATTTAATTTTATAATTATCAATCAGATTAATTATGCGATAGATGAAAGGGAAAAAAAAAAAATAACATAAAGACATCTTTGAAAAGAATAAATCGAAGAATTCAAAGCAGCCTAATTCGAGCTTTTTTTTGATACAGCTAGAGGTCTTGAGTGATTAGCTTCCAATATCAGAATAGCTTCCCAACTAAACTTGATGCTAATCCATTTAGGCCAGTAAAAGTGAACTGAAGCCTGCGAAGAATTGTCATGTGATGACAGGCTATTCGCAAGTGTACGAAATCGTGCAAGTAATAAAGCTCGAGTAAACGAGTGTTGAATCCCAAGAGAACTACCTACCAAGTACCAAACTAGTCTATTCTATTGCTATTTGATAAAACAGAATTTTAAGAATGACTTTAATGAAAAAGCAATCAACTAAACAAATGCAGAATTTGTAAACACTTTGGAGTAAAGATCAATATGACTAAACTTAGGACATAGAGTTCACACCAACTTAATCCTATGCATTAACAATTATTGTTAATCTAACTAAGCATTTTCTAAAAGCCAAATTCCCTAAAATTCTACTAACTTTCTCTCGAACAATTAGCAAATTAACCCTTAAGCAACAACCTAAGATATCTCTAAAACGGATTTAGAAGCTAAGGGATCATTAAGTTCTATGGAATTTACCAGAGCCTCATAGATCGCGGTAACATATCTCTAGCATTCGCTCAATCTATGGTTTTATTACCTTAGACAAATTAGGTTTCATCTCTCGATCTCAACCCAACCCATGAAATCATCCAACTCTCAAGCCCTTAAGAATTGAACACATTACACACAATAATAAAACTTAGAATTAGTGCTTAACATAAAATCAACATAAAAACGTCAACACATATTTATAAATTGGGCTACATCTGTAGCCCTAGAAAAGAGAGTTAGTTCATAATAAAAATAACCAAATCCATCATTCTAGTCAATGACATGAGTTCAAGAAAGAAAAATATAAAAACTTCTCGAATCGGTGAACGAGAGCTTCAAGAATCCTGATCTCCAAACTAGTAGCCGTCTTTTTCTCTCTCTAAAAGCTCCTAAAACTTCTCAAAAATCTTTCTTTTATAGTCCTAGGGTTCTGATCTTAATTAGGAAAAGAGTAGATGTCTTAGCCCCTTCAGATTCGGATTAGGATAACACATTAACAATATAAGCCTGTGCTCCATCGTTGCGGCGGTGAGAACCATCACCGCGGCGATAGTTCTTCCAGTCCAAGGCTTACAAAAGGAGGAGAGCTTCTCACTCATGTTTGCCTCCTTATGGCACATCTTGGCTTAAGTGATCAATATCAAATTCAAAAGGACTACATTAACCGTCTCGACTCCTCAGCTCTTGATGAAGTAATCAGGAATAAGTGTTTCTTGTGCCTTCTTGGTTGTACGTTATGCACTAAGCATATGGTTTGTGTTAGACTTTTTACATTATGGTCCTACACTTTTAATATAATTTCATTAAGGTCTTACACTTTTATGCTAATGTGGACTGATATATGTGGACTGATGTGGATTTTAATGTAAAAGTTGTGTCTCTTCCCTTGAGCAGTTGTCTTTGATGGAAAGACAACTGCATATAAAGGAGACTTTACAGGTCCCCATTAGACGCAATTTTTATTTTTGATTTCCAAAACCAGCACTCTAAAATTGCAGTCAGTGGAAGATTCTGTATTTTGAAGGAACAAGAAGATTAAACAACAATTGCTATGGCTGGAGGTTTGTCATTTACTTCCGCATATATTCTATGGAGATTTTATGATGAAATTGATTGTATTATCAAATTTTATATGAATATTGGAATATGAATGTATTTTTTACATTTGGTATCAGAGCTTTATTTGAATCTCTGCCTAGCATGAAGTTGTTTGTTGCAAATATGAAAAATATTGCATAAAATTGGGATTTTTTCCATTAAAACCCGTACTGTAAATCAAGCATAACTTTTATTATAAATAGAATCTATTTTCAATTTTGATGTCATTGGAATCCTTGTTGGAAAAGCTTTTTAACGGTATATTATTTGTCAAAAACGGAGTTCTGGATGCAAAGTTATGCTAGTTTAAAGTTTTGGTTAGAAATTATTGTTTGGGTGTTTTCGGAATCCATTTACGGCACCGATTTACGACCAAAATGTCATTTGGGATGTCACCGATATAGGTTATATGTCCACATTCAAGTTTCCCATCGAAAACATCGGAAAAATGGCTGGAATTGGGCTGTGAAAATCTACAGAAAACTAGGTAAAAAGTTGCAGAAAAACGGGTCAAGAAGAACCGACCCAATAGAATAAACGGGTCAAACTAACCTGATCAAAGTCAACAGCCAAAACAGGTCAAACGACCCAATCAACCCAGCCCGAAACTCGAAAGGTAAACCCGACCTAGTCAACACGGTCAACGGTTCAGACCGGTCAACGACCGGTCAAGCGGTTCACGCCGGCCCAAATGGACCGAACCGGGTTAACCCGCCGGGTCAAACGAGTCAGACCCGCCGAGTCAAATATTGATTTGTGTTATATTATATAATTCATGTTATAAATTATTTGATGTTTTATGATCGTATATATTTGATTAATTTAAAGTAGCCGCAACATCTAAATTATGATAATATATGCATTAAGAAATATTAGTTATGATCATATTAAGGTTAATAACATCGTTTTGTAGTTAATCATATTAATATAATCATTTTACCCACAGGGAATGTTATATTTTTATGATTAATTATGGATGAAATAGAAATTATTCTTATTTCTTAATTAGCCCACAGGTATTATGAAATATTAATAATTTCTAATTTCATCATTAAAGGATAATGAATCATAATATGTAATGTCTTTACCCATAGGGAGATTTTATGATATGTCGATTCATTTATGATATATTATTTGTTGTACATTAGTAAACTTATAATTGTTATTGATGGTTTGTGCCTCATAATTTATTTAGTAAGCATGTCTATTGAATTACCTATAGTTGATCAAACTTTGATGATGGTTGAGGATAAAGTTCCTAATTTAAATAGTGATAACTACAAATCCTGGACAGAGGTTGTCCTCCTTCATTTAGGGTGCATAGATCTTGACTATGCTCTTCGTAAGGAAGAGCCACCTACACCTACAGATACTAGCTCTCAAGCTGAGATTGCTTTGTATGAATGGTGAGAGCGATCCAACTGTTTAAGCATGATGTTTATCAAATCTCACATTACGACTAGTATCCGTGGGTCGATACCAGAGTGTGAAAATGTCAAGGATCTGATGGATGCAATTCATGCACAGTTTGAAACATCAGACAAGGCATTAGGTAGCATCCTAATGAGTAGATTGACATCCATGAAGTTGACTAGTATTAAAGGAGTCCGTGAGCATATTATGAAAATGAGGGACATCGCTGCTCAGTTGAAATCCCTTCAGATGGTGATTAATGATGATTTCCTAGTGCATTATGTCCTGAACTCTCTCTCGTCTCATTATACTCCTTTCAAGATATCTTATAACACACAGAAGGATAAATGGTCAATCAATGAGCTTTTGACCATGTGTGTTCAGGAGGAGGAGAGACTGCTTCAAGAAGTAAATGAAACTGGACATCTGGTGACAAGAAATGTCAAGCACACTTCAAACAAAAATAGGAAGTGGAAGGGAAAAGGCAAGCTGCATGAGGTTATGAGCAAAGGTAATAAGGACAATATCAAGTGTTTCTTCTGTAAAAAGACGGGACACATGAAAAAGGATTGTCCTAAGAGGAAGGCCTGGCTTGACAAGAAAGGTAACCTCTCATCTCTTGTGTGTTATGAATCTAATATGATTTATGTTTCATATAATGATTGGTGGATTCATTCTGGTTCTACAATCCATGTTTCTAATACCATACAGGGTTTTCTGGATCAAAGGAAGCCATTGGGAAGTGAATGCAGCATCTATTCAGGAAACATGATGCCTTCACGTGTTGAAGCTGTAGGAACTTTTAGACTTATTTTAAGTACTAATTATGTTTTGGATTTGGAACGAACCTTTTATATTCCTAGTTTTTCTAGGAATTTAATTTCAGTTTCTAAACTTGTACCTTGTGGATACTCTTTCAACTTTTATGGTAGTTCTTTTAATTTAATTAAGAACTCATCTATTGTTGGAAATGGTACTTTGGTTGATGGTTTGTTTAAAATTCATTTAAGTGATCTTGTTCCTTATAGTCTTATGACTTCACATGCTAACACTGGTATGAAACGTACTATTATATATGAAAACTCTTCGTTTTTTGTGCCATAGGAGATTAGGACACATCTCCATTGATAGGATTAAAAGGTTGGTAAATGCCAGAGTTCTTGAAACTCTTGACTTTACTGACTTTGATACTTGTGTAGACTGCATTAAGGGAAAGCAGACTAACAAATCCAAGAAGGGTGCCAGGAAGAGTTATGAACTCTTAGAAATCATACACACAGATATTTGTTGCCCTGACATGAGCTCTAGTGGTCAGAAATATTTCATCACCTTTATTGATGATTATTCACAATATATGTATCTCTATTTGCTTTATCACAAAGATGAAGCGTTAGATGCTTTCAAAATATATAAAGCAGAAGTAGAGAAACAGTGTGGAAAACAAATTAAGATCGTGAGATCTGATAGAGGTGGTGAATATTATGGTAGATACACTGGTATAGGACAAGCACTTGGTCCATTTGCTAAATTTCTTCAAGAACAAGGTATTGTGGCTCAGTACACCTTGCCTGGCACACCATCTTAGAATGGTGTAGCAAAACGGAGAAATAGAACATTAATGGATATGGTACGGAGTATGTTGAGTAACTCCAAACTTCCTCATTCTTTGTGGATTGAAGCTCTCAAAGCTGCAGCGTATATATTAAACCGAGTTCCAACTAAGGCGGTTCCCAAAACGCCATTCGAATTATGGAAAGGTTGGAAACCAAGTTTAAGTCATTTATGCATCTGGGGTTGCCCAGTTGAGGTTAGAGTTTATAATCCACAAGAACGGAAGTTAGATCCTAGGACTATTAGTGCATATTTTATTGGATATGCAGAAAAATCCAAGGGATATAAGTTTTATTGTCCTAACTATTCCAATAGAATTGTTATATCAAGAAATGCCAAATTTCTTGAAAATGACGTGGTCAATGGGAGTGATCAAATCAGAGACTCAGTCTCTGAGAAAATTGATGTTTCAGACAATGCTCCTACATCAAGTAAAAGATTGGTTGTTCATCCAAACAAGGTGAATAATGAGGAACCACTCAATCAAAATCCACATTCTGATGCGATTGTTTTAGAATTAGATCATTTTGAACAACCTCCACGACAAATTGTGCAACAGTCTCAAGAGACTGTTGATACAACATTAAGGAGATATACTAGAACAAAGAAATCAGCAATTCCTATTGATTATGAAGTGTATATGCAAGAGTCTGACTATGACATAGGTATTGAGGATGATCTAGACACGTTTTTACAAGCTGTGAACAACAGTAAATCTGAATTGTGGTATAATGCCATGATTGACGAGATGAATTCTATGGCGAATAATAAAGTTTGGGACCTTATTGACTTGCCTATTGGAAAGAAACCTATTGGTTGTAAATGGGTATTTAAAACCAAAAATTTACATCAAATGGATGTTAAAACAGCTTTTCTCAATGGAGATTTGGAGGAAGAGGTTTATATGAAATAGCCTGATGGGTTCATTTCAAGTGATGGTGAGCATTTGTTTTGCAAGCTTAAGAAGTCCATTTATGGACTTAAACAAGCCTCCCGACAGTGGTATTTAAGATTTCACACTGTTACCTCTTCATTTGGTTTGGTAGAGAATGTCATGGATAAGTGTATATACCACAAGGTCAGTAGGAGTAAAATCATCTTTCTTGTGTTATATGTAGATGATATTCTCCTTGCAACCAATGATTTGGGTTTGCTGCATGAGGTGAAACAATTTCTCTCTCAACATTTTAGTATGAAGGATATGGGTGAGGCGTCTTATGTCATTGGCATTAAGATTCATAGGGATAGGTCTCAACATGTTTTGGGACTATCTTAGGAAGCCTATATTAATAAAATTCTTGAGAGATTTAGGATGAAAGATTGTTCACCCAGTGTTGCACCCATTGTTAAGGGTGACAGGTTCAATATGAACCAATGTCCTACACTTAAGATTGAAAAGGAACAAATGAAAACTATTCCTTATGCTCCAACTGTTGGAAGCCTAAAGTATGCTCAAGTCTGTACTAGACCTGACATCGCTTTTGCAGTTGGCATGTTAGGAAGATATCAAAGTAATCCAGGTTTGGATCATTGGAGAGCTGCAAAGAAGGTCATGAGGTATCTTCAAGGAACTAAAGGTTCCATGCTTACTTATAGACAATCTGACATTTTAGAAGTCGTCGGATATTCAGACTCAGACTTAGACTTTGCTGGCTGCGTTGATTCTCGCAAATCAACATCCATATATGTTTTTATGCTTGCCGGAGGTGCTATATCTTGGAGAAGTGCCAAACAATCTTTAGTTGCCACTTCTACTATGGAAGCTAAGTTTGTTTCCTGTTTTAAGGCCACTACACAGGGTATTTGGTTGAGAAGTTTCATTTCTAGGCTTGGAGTTGTTGAGTCTATCTCTAGGCCAATAAAGTTATATTGTGATAATTCAGCTGCTGTGTTCTTTGCTAAGAATAATAAGAGTGGAAGTCGAAGTAAACACATCGACATTAAGTATTTAGCAATAAGGGAGCACATTAAAGCCAAAGAAGTGCTCATTGAACACATACATACTGAGCAGATGATTGCTGATCCTCTAACAAAAGGCATGCCACCAAAGACTTTCAAGGATCATGTTGTTCAAATAGGACTATGTCCCGCTTTGTCACTATGAGAGGTAATACTTTCATTGTCTGAAACTTTGTAATTTAGTTTGTTTTCTCTTTTAAGTTGTATACATTTTGGCTGGAGCAAACAAACATTTTAGAGGACCTGGAACAAACATTTGAGGTTTGTTCATAAAGTGATATTCCACATTTAAGCATTTATTTAGAAAGAGAAAAATTGCATTGTAATACATGGAAGGTAATACTTGTTTAAAAAGGACTTACCACTATGATTCATGTACTTTTTCCTCTTTCTAATTGAACATACCGCATATACATCTCTTGTGTTCTGGATTATATTAAAGTTTGGACCAAGTGGGAGAATGTTAGACTTTTTACATTATGGTCCTACACTTTTAATATAATTTCATTAAGGTCCTACACTTTTATGCTAATGTGGACTGATGTGGATTTTAATGTAAAAGTTGTGTCTCTTCCCTTGAGCAGTTGTCTTTGATGGAAAGAAAACTGCATATAAAGGAGACTTTGCAGGTCCCCATTAGATTTACAGGTCCCCATTAGACGCAATTTTTATTTTTGATTTCCAAAACCATCACTTTAAAATTGCAGTCAGTGGAAGATTCTGTATTTTGAAGGAACAAGAAGATTAAACAACAATTGCTATGGCTGGAGGTTTGTCATTTACTTCCACATATATTCCATGGAGATTTTATGATGAAATTGATTGTATTATCAAATTTTATATGAATATTGGAATATGAATGTATTTTTACAGTTTGATCAGTTTTACTATTTTGTACATTGATGTCTTAATAAAGAACAAAGTCTACTATTGAGAAAGTTTATAATATCACAATCGTATTACATCAACATATCATACATACTTTTAATTTTATAACTATCAATCAGATTAATTATGCAATATTAGATGAAAGGGAAAATAAAATTAACATAAAGACATCTTTGAAAAGAGAATAAATCGAAGAATTCGAAGCAGTCCAATTCGAGCTTTTGTTTAATACAGCTAGAGGTCTGGAGTGATCAGCTTCCAATATCAGAACAGCTTGCCAACCTAACTTGATGCTCATCCATTTAGGCTAGTAAAAGTTAACTGAAGCTTGCGAAAAACTGTTATGTGATAGGTACAAAATTTTTGTCTGAAACAATAAATGTTATTGTTTATAAAAACAATAACATATCAAAATCATAATCAGCAATCATGTTCAGGAATGAAGGTGTATATTTACTGGAAAATTGCTTAGTATTTTTTTTTTTAATTATAAATACGAGGAACTGCCCTAAGCAATTCAATGACAAACCAAACATTGATTGAGAACTTGTAACATCAACAAAATTTACTTTCTGTTTCAAGAACATGAATGAACTTTCTGCCATTGATCAATACCAGTTGTTCCTTCATTGCTTTGCTAATGCCTTGTATTTTATGGAATTTTATTAAATTTGATTTGGAGATTTTTGGGGGTTAAAGTTTTAGATTTTGAAACATCCAAGGGAGTAGAGGTAATATCCGAAACAAGCGGGATTAAAGTAAAATTTCTCAGATATTTTTGATGAGCAGTGATCGTTCAAGAAAAGATAGAAAATGGAGAAGAGAAAGAGAGAAAGAAGAAAAGAAAGAAATGAAGAGAGAGAGAGAGAGAGAGAGGTGATTGGAAAAGTGGCCGCTGGCAGGCAAATTCTAGCAATCCAAAAGAGTGAAGGAAGAATGATCAAATGGAAGGTAAGTCTAGTTTAATATTTCCCTTTTTGGTGTTATTGGTTCATTTGAATTGTGTTGTTTATGATTGAGTACAATGGCATGAGATTGAACTAAAATAGGAAGATTGCTTTTAATAATGTTATATGGGTTTATCAAAAAAAAAATAATAATAATATTATTATGTGGGTAGAACATATATGTTGTTCCTAAACAAATACTGGTTAAAAATATGATTTTGATATAAGAGTTTGTTGTGCAAAGATCTGACCATATGGAATTCCGAGAATTTTATACATGCTTTGTTTTTTTTTATTGAAGTTGAATTTTGGATGTTGTTGTAGACTTATTAAGGAGTGTTTTAAATTTTATTTCACTCAAAAACTCGAAGTATTGAATTTTCTATGAATTTTTAAAATTTACCCTGGAATTCTGGAATTTAGGTTTCCTTCAGAGCAAGTATTTTTAGTAAATGATTTACTATCTCTATTCTTATCCAAATTGGATGATTTAAAATTCCGGTGAGTCTTGTATGTGTCTAGTTTAATTCTGAAGAGTTTCATGAGGTTTCAAGTAATAAGGGTTCAATTTATATGAATTTTACAAGTCAGTAACCTCAATTCTGGAAACTGTTGGCAGTTTTTTAAAGGTTGAAAGAAAATCCTACTTTAAATAGTTTTTGGTTCTGGAAAGGCTTAAAATAATTATGGGAATAACATATGTGTGTCCAGAATGCCCCATAAAAATTATGGCTTAAATTGATGAGTGGAGTTATATGAAAAATCCGAGAGCAACCAGTGTTCGATCATGAGACAGTTTTGTTAAAGAGAAAGTTAAGTTAACCTTTTGATGTGTGAGTTGTCCAATCTTCCTTGTATGGAAAGTCTATTGGATCTCGGATAAAGGGGAACGAGTGGTGGCACCCTTAAAGGGTTCCGAACCCTTCTTAGGCTTAAGGGAGGAGCTTTAAGAGGTGAATGGGAAAAACAAAACTTTAATTCTTCTATGACGATATTTATTTTTGATAATGTTTCATTTGCTTTATAATTGTGTTTATATTTTAAATCATGATGTTGAATTTCTACTTCTTGAAGGTTTGGTTGATTGATTATAGAAAGGAATTATGAATTTATGTTTGCCCCAGTGTGCTTGATATTTGTTGTAAGTACATGTTTTGAAATGAGTTTTACTTTTGATTGGGCAAATGGTTTGAATGAACAAAAGGAAATGCATTGAGTTTGCTAATGTTGAGAATGGTTTGTGTGAGTTTCATGTTTACCCCTTTTTATTTTACAAAGTACTATGATTTTAAGCATGTCTTTTATAAAGAAGAAATAATAAGTTTATGAGAAGAGTAAGATTTTATGAGAAAAGTGATGATTGAGAAAGTAAAGATAAAAGTGGTTTTCAAACCATCCTACGTAGTACCCATCCTCCCCCTATGATTAATTGTGATTCTGCCCAAGCGATGTAGGATGCTGTCAGGAATGATTGATTGTGATTCCGCTCGAGCGATGTAGGATGCCATCGAGTTTGATTGATTGTGATTTCGTCCGAGCAATGCAGGATGCTGCCAAGTAAGATTGATTGTGATTCCGCTAGACCGATGTAGGATGCTGTTGCGTATGATTGATTATGATGCCAACTAGAACGATGTAGGATGTTGCAAGGTCGGGGGCTTGAGTGATGTTGGATGCCACCAGACATGATTGGTTTGTCGTTCTACCTAAGTAATGTAGGATGCCACCGGGTAGAATGGTTATTTCCCTGGGTATTAGTAATGGTGAGAGTTTCCAGTATAAGCTATGAGCTATATTTTCGGCATGAGGTTTCAAAAAAAAAAAAAAAAAAATGAGAACCAGTTATTATTGATTAATGCTAGTTCCTGATAAATGACTTCAGATTTTGAAATATGATTATAGTGATGTTTTCGAAAAAGCATGAATAATCATGGTATACCTTTAAATGTTGTTTTCAGAAAAAGCTTTTAGTTTACAATTACTAGTCTATGAGAAACAATTTAAATGTTGAAAAATGGTAGTTCAGAAAGTGATCTTAGTAAAGCATGAACTGTGTATCATGTATATATATATATATATATATATATATATATATGAGGTTGAGAGTTTTCAACATTGGAATTGAGAGATGGATTATATTTATATGATATGTTCATAGAAATGAGTTTTTATTAGCATGAATGTTTCATTACATGTTTGAATGATTTATAAAAGCACACACTCACTGAGTATTTTAGCTCACTCTTTTCAATTTGTTTTTCCCTCCCCACCAAGTCAACAGGAAGTTCGTGCCAAGGAATGATTCTTCTCGAGGTTGGGCCCACACATCGTTGACTCATCATGTGTGTAAAAGTTATGTTTCATTTTCCGTTGTGGAACCACGTTTAAACTCATATGTTTACTTCATACTTTTGATTGTAATAGATATGAGAATTTAATACCTTACATTTTTCAAATTTTATAAAAGTACATGTTATGCCTTCAAATTTTCAAATATGTGTATAAATTTTGTATATGTTTTTATGATGAAAACAAAATGACGATTTTACATGTTCATGATAAAACCAAGAGAATTTTTTTTTATGAAAAGCGTATTCAGAAAACAAGTTTTACAGGCTTCCACACGACACGTCTCGATTGCCTTAGCCTTATAGAAGCGCTCGGATCCTATAGGATAGGGAGGGTCAAGATAGGTTGTGTTAACTTTGGTCTCAAAAAAATTTTATGGTGATCAATGACGGTAATAGAATAATAAATTTTCAGTATTACCTAGCAATCCAAGTAAATTCAATTGGCAAATGAAAAGAATAAATAACAAATAGCTTAGTGTAGATAGTAAAATCTACGGTCACGAATATAGGGTCGAATCTAGTAGTACAGGACACTAACAACCTAATGGACCTACGAGGGAAGTAGCAAAGGTCGTGGAGCTTGAGACGGAATGATGCTATGGCTTTAGTGCGGAATGCTAAGGCTTCGAGCGATCCCCCATGAGAGGGTTTGCCTCTTTTTATATAGTGAACCTTGAGTGTTCCTATCCCGAAGGATCCTGAGTCCTATCTTTGGAGGAGTTCTCTTTTTGGAAGAGATATGATTCCTCGCCTTTATTGGATTAGACTCACCAATTTCGGCAAGAATCTAGGTCTTACCAGAAGAAGAAGCAAAATTGGATTCTGATTCACTTTTTATTGGACTACTGTGGGCTGATGGGCCAAAACCCAGTCAAGCTTAATTTACAGGGTAGCCCAACTCGTGGAGAGGGCAGTTCGCAAAGTAGATTTAAGTGTGGGCCCAACCAAAATTGGGCTAAGGCCTTGGACCATAGCATGTCTATTTTGTTATTGGGCCTCGTCAGGCCCAATACGGTTTTTGGCCCATACAGTTTGTCCCCCACTCTCTAAGTTAAAGGGTATTTAACTTAGAGAGTAGGTTCATTCGCCCACAGGCGTAAAGTGAGCAGGTCGTTGTCCTGGTTTGATCTAAAGTATTTGTCATTGTCATAGAGACGCAGCCTGTTTGGCTTGATTCGTGTGAATCGTATGAGACCGCTCAACTTGGCTCACGATGTTTGATGGGGATGGATAGCCAAACAAGGGTACTGGGCCATTTGAACGGTTCGGTCAGGTTGTTTGAGGCATATTCATCCTGAATCGGACGGTGCGTAAAACATGAAGCAGCAACATCATAGCCTATGGTTTAGTGATGGCGAGATCAGTCGGTCATGATTGGTGGAGCAAAGCTGAGCCAGTTGTTGTGGCTTTGGAGCACTATCGGATGGTCTATATAGTGCTAAGCAGACCTGAATATCGGCTCAGCTACGCTTGTTTTGGGAAGGAGCAATAGTCGAGTGGAGGGTGGCTTTGTTGTCTTTATCAGTCATCAGGCAGAGCTAGAAGGACAGCCAAAGTAGGTAATTTGTTCCAAGACTCCCTGGGGAGCCGTGCCGAATGGCAAGTGAACCTATTGTTTTTGTTGGGATTTGTTTGGGCGGGGATTTGGAAAGGTTCAAATTCCCAAAGCTTCTCAAAGGTCGCCACACGTCACTGCTTTCATTAGGGCAACATTTATTAGGTGTCAGGTGCTCTCTCTCCTTGTCTTTTCAGTTCCTTTTCTTTTAAATCTATCTTCTCCTTCTACACACACAGTCCGCTTCTGGCGAGCGGTCTTTGTTTTCTTCGTTTCTTCATATGGGATTTCCAGCCGCCATTTCTAAGGTAATTTCCTATTTTTTCTTCATCTGGTTGCTGCCTATTTGTCTTTGTTCACCGCTTCAAGGAATTTGGATTGTTTTCGATAGGTTTTGAGAGTAGTTTGGCAAAATTTTTTGATAAATGGTGGAAGATTTTGGTGATTTCTGGAGACTGTAAATGTTTTTGTTGAAATCGATTTTGGGAAGAGTGAGGGGTTTTTACGACTAGGTTCTGGTGAGGAGGACGAGTTTGGGGATATTCGGGGACTCTGTTTGACTCTTTTTTGTGAGATCTGTTGTATCGAGCTAAGGCATGTTGGTTTGGTTGATTATCAACATAGATTGTGGTGAGGGCCTAATAGTATAGACGGTAGCCGAGCCAAGCAATTTAGATCCATTCGGTGGTGATAACGATAATTTAGCAGGACTATTAGTGATAAAGGGCCAACTCAGAGAGAGCCGAGCTGAGTTGTTATTGGTCACATCTGGTGACTGAATTGAGTACCGATGTCTGGGGATGATGAGTACGAGAGGGCTCCCACCATGGTTGTGCTCCCCAAAAGTGACGAGCAAGCTCCAACAAAGGGTGTGAGTGTTGCTTTCCATGTGGGGTGTATGCCTGGGGACCAGGGTACCGAGCTGAGCAGAATGACTCAAGTAGTGTGGATTTGGGGGATGACTCCAAATCCGATAGTGAGCCTAAGGTTGACTGCGCTTTTACAAGTTATATGTCATCGTGAGTGGTGGCAATGGGGATGAGCCGAACCATCTTAGAAGTGGTATGCTAAATGATAATCCGCCATCCAGGCTTGTCCAAAAAGAGATGTCGAGGCTCAGGTATCTCTATAAGATACCAGAGTCTATAGAGATTAGGGCCCCTACCAGATATGAGAGGATGGACTAGTCTGTGCCGAGTTAGATAAGCATGTATGAGTAAACTATGATCGAGGGAATGCAGTTCCCCATGCTGAGGCTGGTGCGGGAGGTACTGAACCATTATTTGATTGCTCCCAGTCAGTTGATGCTGAATGTGTGGAGGTTGCTGCTGTCACTGTAGTGCTTATGCATGAGATTGCAAATAGAGTTCGGGGTGATGGATTTGCTCTATACCTACTACATTAAGGGGCATGACAAAGAGAGGGGTTGACATATTTTTATGCTATGGCACGGTCGCAAACACTTGGTTACGGGGCTTAAGACTTATGATAAAAAATGGAAGGATGGATACTTTTTTATGGGCCGGGGGTTGGTGTAAGAGTGGCACTGAGGAGATTCCTTTCTATTGGCAAGCAACGAGTGAGTATCCTTCGCGTTCTTTGTTATTCTCTAGTGTACAAAGTCTTATTGTTCCTTCTTTTGCAGACTTGTCCTATAACCAAGCGTTGTCGGGGTTGCTCACTGAGGAGAAGAGCAGAGTTATTCTTGAGCTGCCTGAGGGGAAGAGAGATTATTGCCGCATGCTGTCAGAGTCAAGTCTAAGGCGGAGCCACTTGTAGAGATACGTTCCGAAAATACAAGAAGGTATCCCATTTCTGTCTTGGGAGCTGTTGTTGTATACCTTGTTGGTTTGATACTGCAACATCCTTATCTTTGGTAAGTCATCTCTCCACCCTCTAACTCCCGAGGAATTCTCCCTTGTAGAGGAGAGAATGAAGGGGACCTTCCAAGTGTCGAGCGCCAAGGAGCTGCGGGAGAAGCACCGGGTCAAGAAGGGGAAGAAGAGGAAGAGGTCGGAGTTGATTGCAGGTTTGTCTACAGCAGTTGATGTGTCTCGTCCAGCTCTGTGATGCTATCTGTACAGAGGGTGGAACCGTCCCAAAAGGTTACGATTCCTGATGATGAGAAGTCATTAAAGATAGTTATATTCTCGACTGCCTCAGCTTATTCTGACAAGTCCTTTGTCAGTGGAGTGATGGATTATCTACTGTTGCTGGAGGATGAGTGCTGGCTGAGCGATATTGGTGTCCATCAAGTGGCTGACTGGTTTTCGACCTGTTTGTTCTAAGCATTTGACTCGAGCCAGGCCGACTGGTTTTCTACCCTTTTTTTTTACTTACCCGAGCCGACTATCTTGATTGTAGGTGGTTGCCAACGGGATGCATTTGAAGAAATTGGTATCCGCTTAGGAGAAGCGGAACCAAGACTTGGCCAACATGAACTCTCAGCTTAGGAAGCATTTGGTCAAGGTAGGAGAAAAAGAAAATGAGTTACTTAAAAGTCGAGCCAACATCACGTCCCAATTGCAATAGGCCTCGAGCCGAGCTGGAATCTAGCTAGACGAAGTGGGAAGTTGAGAGAGTTGCCTTGCTAAAGAGGCTAGAATCTATGGCCACTAAGGCTGTTTTGAAGACCAGAGCCAAGCTAATGAAGGATTTCAAGGCCAGCAAGTAGAATGAGTGGGATCCAGACGAAGAGATCGATATGCACAAGTCCTTCCTGGTAGATCTGGAGGAAAAAGCCGAATAAGATATGGGTGGTACCGAGCCGGTGACACAACGGGAAGATTTAGTAGGCTTGGAGACTCAGTTAAAGGAGCTCAGTGATGATCGGCGTGACTTTGGGGCCTAGCTGTCGCAGCTTAAGGACGAGCCTGGTATTAGAGAGACTCAGCCGTCGACAGACGGGGCAGGGCCAAGTGACAAGGGTGATGTGGACGTATTGCATTAGGTTCACTTTGTGTTCATATCTTGGCTTTATGCTTTTGTATTCGGGGTGCTAAGTGCATTGGATGATGTAATTTACCTTTGACTTACTTGTTACGATTTTCATGTTGGTGCATATTTTTTTTTTTTTTTTTTTGCAAACGTTTTAATACGTTTTGTTTACGTGCTTTGGTCGATTGCGACACTGAACATGTGTGAAGGGTGTGACCCTTATTGTCCTTGAGGAGATTTTCAAAAACCCATATTTGAGACGCTCGTCTTTGCCGAACGGTATCTCGTATCTCCAATTATTAATGAGTAAATAAAACAAAGTAGCAAAGATAAACCAAAAACCGAAAGAGAAATAAAGGAAAAGGAAACATAGGCCACCCCTGGGGCAGAGTTTATTTGGATGGAATCAAGGGCGTGGACAGGCCCACTCTGTCTCCCCTTCAATAGGATTTATTTTGGTTGCGAAGCAGGATCGAGTGATTTCAGAAATGATAGGCTTTCAGATGAGTCGCATTCCAACTGTTGGTGATGCTCTTTCCCTCTGGTGTTTGCAATCAGTAGGCTCCTTTCCCAACATCTTTGGTGATCTTGTAGGGCCCTTCCCATGTTGGGCCGAGTTTGTCGGCTCCCAACTCCCTTGTGTTTTGGAACACTCGACGCGGGACCCAATCACTGACTTTGAAAATCTTCGCTCGAACGTTCTTGTTGTAGTGCCAAGCTGCCTTTTGCTGATAGGCAACATTGCAGATAAGTGCTTGATTCTTAGTTCGTCGACGGTGTCAAGGTTGTAGCGCAGCTACCTATAATTTGTGTCTATGTCTATCCATTGTAGCCGAGCTGAGGGAACAGACACCTTCGTCGGAATCACGACTTTTAAGCCGCAGGCTAGAGAGAATAGTGTTTCGCCTATGGGGGACCAAGCTATAGTGCGATACGACCATAACACCCTCGAAAGTTCATCTACCCACGCTCTTTTAGCCTTTTGGATTCAGAGTTTGCAGGATGGTCTTTTTGGATGATTCGGCTTGACCGTTTGCCTAGGGATATCATGGTGTGGAGAAGCTTAACTTGATTCCCCATATTCTGTAAAAGTCTTGGAAGTTGGAGCTGATGAATTGAGAGCCATTATCGATTACTATCTCTTTTGGCAAGCCGAATCGACATATGATGTTCTTCCATACAAAGCTTTTTACTTCCCAGTCTCTGACTTGGGTGAAGGCTTCTGCTTTTATCCATTTGGTGAAGTAGTCGGTAACCACGAGCATATAGACTCTTCGGCCAAGTGCGGTAGGAGTTTACCTATAATGTCCATTCCCCATTTCATGAATGGCTAGGGGGCGATGATGGAGCTGAGCTGTTCCGAAGAGAGTTGTGATACCTTTGCGAAGCGTTGACAGCTATCACATTTCTTAGAGTATTCGGTCGAGTCGAAGCGCATGGTTGGCCAGTAGTAGCCTGCGGTCAACGCTCTGTTGGCGAGGCTGCGTCCCCCAGCATGGTTGCGCCATTCGCCTTCGTGGAGTTCGGAGAGTATGTACTTTGCTTCCTCGGGGGTAATGCATTTGAGATACGGTGTTGGGAAAGATCTCCTAAGCAAGCGACCCTCATGGATGGTGAATCGAGCAACCAAGCTTCATTCTTGTTTGGGGGTAACTCATCATTCTCCAAGTAGTGAAGGATGGGTGTCATCCATGATTTATTTGAATCAACTGGCGAGACCTCAACTGTCCCTATGGTTGGTGCTTGGAGGTGAACCAATGGGATACTCGTTGGCAGGGATGTTTTCAGTGTCGAGCCGAGGCTTGCTAAAGCATCCGCGTGTGTGTTCTCAATTCTTGGGATTTGAGTGACGGTGACTTCTTTGAAAGATAATTGGAGCTCTTTAGCTAGCTTGAGATACGAGGTCATCTTGACGTCTCATGCTTGGTAGGAGCCGTGTAGCTGGTTCACCACTAGTTGCGAATCGGATCTAACTTCAAGCTTTTTAATTGCCATTTCTTTGGCAAGGGAGAGGCCGGCTATCAATGCTTCATATTCGGCCTCGTTGTTTGTTGCTTTGAAACCACACCATAGGGCTTGTTGCAAAGTATCCCCTTCTGGGGAAGTGAGAACTAGCCCCAAGCCGCTGCCATTGACGTTGCTTGATCCGTCCACTAAAAGGGTCCATTTCGACGGTGAGTGGTCTGTCAAGCACAGGAGCTCCTTCTCCACCTGAACAGATGCTAGGTGCAAAATCAGCGATGAAGTCGGCTAGCACTTGGGACTTGATTGCGGTGCAGGGTTGGTAGGAGACATTGAATTCGTTTAGCTCTACTGCCTACTGAATGAGCCGACTCGACAAATTAGGTTTGTGGAGTATCTTCTTGAGGGGGTAAGATGTCAGGACCATGATCAGGTGGCATTGGAAATACGGCCTCGGTTTCCGCATGGCGGTGATAAGGGCGAGCACCAGCTTTTCAAGTTACTCTATATAACTTTTTTGAAACTTTTCAAGTTATACAAAATATTAACTTTGAGTGGAAAAGTGGTATTTTGAAACTTTTTTGGGGGAGAAAGTGTAATTAAGGAAAGCCTTGGGTGGGAAAAAGTCGTTTGCTCTATATAATGTTAAACCAGGTTAGACTACTAGTAGTCTAAAACAGTCCAACTATTTTTGTCATTGTTACTTTTCATCGAACGAAATTAAGTTACCTTACATGATTTTATGGTTATTTTAGTTTTTTAAACATAAAATTTCCCAGTTGGGGAACTAAAATTAATAATATGACTATATAGGAGAATCAGTCTTATTTTATTTAAGGAATGTTGAAAAATTATCACATGTATGATTAAGTGTGTGTTTGGAATTGATGTAGCTTAAGAAAAATATAGACAATTTTTTAAATTACAACAAAAAAGGTATTTGGTAAACAACTTTTAAAATAGATTAAGTTTAAAACTGATTATAAAATAATCAGTTTTATAAAAGGATTCTAAAACTTACCATGAGTAGCTCTTAAAAATCAGATTATTTCTAAAGTTGATTTTATATGTAAATTGACTAATTAAATGATGATTTAAGTTTATTTTGCAATTTGAATAAGTTTATTTTGGCCCATACACTTAGTAAAACATAAATTCTGTCTAGATTTCTTTCTTTCTTTCAATTTTTTAAAGCACCCTTAATATTCGACTTTTCGTATTTACGCAATCCAATATTGAAACATGACTGAAAATCATTATTACAATTATTTAGACTTGAAACAGTTCGTAGCTTTTGACAATATATCCTTAGGGGTCGTATCAAAATAGAAATAATTAATTATTCTAAAATGAAAATGGGATGGGTATAAAAACTAATTAGAAATTAAAAGTGTAAATCATCAAATTTTACTTTTGCTTAGCTCGGATAAAAAATTATATTAAGAGAGAAATTAATCAGATTGTTGCCTTAAGATTTTGCTTTTGCTGTTGGGAATCCGCTTGTCTTTTTATTTCGTTTACTTGCTTTCCACTCCTGCATCATATTCTTGCTTCAGGAAATTAAAGGCCATATTCAGAGAGGAGTGATTTTGACAATTAGTTAATAGATAGGGAAAGCTATATACCTAAACCACCGAGCAAGGCTTCACTTTGCCCATTTGGTGAAATATTCTATGGCTTTCCATGCCATGCAGTATAAGAAGAGAGAAGATGGATGGGTAGTATTTTGACAGCATAAACGCCATCCATCTGATAACTCAATATTTCTCCCTTTTCTTCATTCAATTATCACCTTTTATTATGACTTTTGAAATCGTTCCCTATGTCTGGAAGAGATTTTCTTCATTAATCTATATTCAAGACACACACAGAAACGTGTTGCGTGCAGCGGGTGTTAGCACAGAAGTGAAAAATATTGTCAAAAACTTCAAAGACATTCTAGCTGTTCTGCCGGATGCTCAGGCACGACAAATGCAGGAGCATGATGTGAAAGCTTGGTTAAATAAGGTCAAAGACATATCCCATGATATGGATGACGCACTTGATGAGTACAGCACTTCCTTTCTGAAACTGCAAATTGTGGGAGCTGAAAATCCTCTGTTGAAAAAGAAGGTATGTTTCTTCTTTCTTGCTCCTCACTTTTTCTCTAAAGCAGTTGCTTTATGCTATCGAAGTGCTGTTATGATAAAACAAATGAATGAAAAACTAGATGATATTGTCCAAGAGAAGAATATACTTGAACTTAAGGGGAGTGAGAGTACTGAAAAACAAATACCGATTACCTCCTCATCTGATCTGAGTGAGATACATGGTCAAAATGAGGAAAAAAATATTTTAGTAAGCAAGTTATTGGGTGAGGGTGCTAGTATGATCTTAATTGTGGGTATGGAAGAGAAAGGAAAAAAACTTGTTCAATTTGCTTACAATAACAGTGAGGTGATTAAAAATTTCAGTAAAAGAATATGGGTAGACATATTGGGCTCTGACGACAAGTGTAGCATTAAATTTGAAGGTCCTGAAGGCAAGCCTATTTCAGTAGGATATGATGTGTTTAATGAAACAATTAATAAACATATCAAAAATGGGAAATTTCTTCTAGTCTTAAATGATATGATAGAAGATTACAATAAATTGGGATCATTGGGTACTCTAAAATATGGTGCTCCTGATGGAAGTAAAATTTTAATTACCACAAGTCATGAGAAGTTAGTTGCTTTGAAGATGATAGACCATATTATAAGGAGTAATGAATTATCTAACGAGGAAAATTCGTCTTTATTTGAAAAACTAGCCTTATCTGAAAGATCAACTGAGGAGCGTAGAGGCTTAGAAAAAATTGGTAAAGAAATTCTAGGGAAATGCCAAGGCTTGCCTTTGGCCATACAGGTCATGGGCAGTCTGTTACGCTTTAAAACTAGTCAAGAGTGGGAGTATATCTTACATAAAGAAGTTTGGAAACTAGAAGAGTCAAAGGTAGGTTTTCCGCCAGTTTTTTTTTTGAGTTATTATGATTTGCCCTCCATGATAAGATTGTGTTTCATATACTGTGCTATCTTTCCCAAGGATTATAGGATGAATAAAGATGAATTGATTAAATTATGGATGGCTCAAGGTTATCTTGGGTTAGAACCAAATATAGAGATGGAGATAGTAGGTGAAAGGTATTTTCACCACTTAGTAAGACGATCCTTCTTTCAAGAATTAGAAAAAGATGATGATGATAATATAATAAGTTGTAAGATGCATGGTTTAATGCATGACTTTACCATATTTCTGAATCGGAAGGAGTGTGTAACTATAGAAATTAATGATAGTGTCGAAGAGCCATCCATAAAGTCTTCCCATGACAAAGTTTTTCATTCAATGTTAATGCTTAAGAGAAGGAGTTTATCTTCTGTCTACCATTTGGATGTCAAAAGGTTGCGCAGTCTCTTCATTAGTTGTGAAGATGATGACTACCCTTTAGACAATAATATTCTACCACAGTTGTTTGGTAACTTGGATCGTATAAGGGCATTGAAGTTTGATGCATTTGGTGATTTTATTAAAGAGATTCCAACAGAAATAGGAAAACTCATACAATTAAGATATCTTGATTTATCTGGGCAAAATATAAAAAAACTACCGGAAACTTTGTGTGAGTTATATAATCTACAAAGTTTAGACATTTCTTGGTGTGATGAACTTGAAGAATTACCTCAAGCAATGGGAAAGTTAATAAACTTGAGGCATTTAATAAATGATTTCACTGATTCATTAAGTTACCTGCCAATAGGGATTGGGAGACTAACACATCTCCGCACATTAAGTGAATTCATTGTAAGTGGTGCTGGTAATGGTACTAATGATAACAAAGCATGTAATCTAGAAATTTTGAAAGATTTGAACCGTCTTCAAGGGAATCTTGTCTTAAGAGGGTTAGGAAATGTGAAAAATGGGAGCGAGGTTTTGAGAATGGAACTTAAAAATAAGAAAAACCTCTCTGGTTTAGGGGTAATCTTTGACTGCGATGTAGGAGAGATACATTATAATGATAAATCAATTCTCAAGGCCTTACAACCGCCCTCAAATTTGGAGAAACTTTATATACAATTATATAGAGGCAGGACTTTTCACCCGAATTTGATAATGTCGTTAACCAGGTTGAGAGAGTTAAGACTCAATGACTGCAAGTCTTGTAAGCATTTGTCTCCTTTCGGAAAATTAGGCTTTCTTGAATCACTAAGGATAAGTAACATGTCTAGTGTGAAAAGAGTGGAAGATACATTTTGGGGGATAGAAAGAGTTGGCACGTCCTCATCATCGTCATCAGCTATTCTCTTTCCCAAATTGAAATATCTCAAATTTTCGGATATGAAAGGATGGGAAGAGTGGGATTATAAGATTATAAGGGGGGGAGAAGAAAAAGAATGTCCTAAATTCATGCCGTGTCTTGCTTCATTGAAAATCAATTTCTGTCGCAAATTAAAAGCACTGCCAGACGACCTTCTCCAGAGGACAACATTGAAGACATTGAAGTTTTATGGATGTTCTGCTTTAAGACAATATTTCGAAGAGAGAAGAAAAGAGCTTTGGCCCAAGATCACTCAAATTTCTACCATCAAAATTGATGGTGTATATGTGCGAGGAGGCCCTGAACATTGAATTCTCAAACAGCTGCAATTACGTTCAACCCAAAGGCCACAGGTAATTGCTTCCTTTTTTATTAGTTTTCCTTGTAATCTCAGAACTAGATACATTTATTAATCAGATTATATGTTATATTATTGTCTCTAAGTCACCCTGAAACTATTAGTCTTTTAAATTTTTGGTCTTATTATTTTTTTAACATATTACTTGTTAAGTATATTAAATTGTTGGGTTACGATTAATTCCGCAGCTAAATTTTTAGCTACAAGTCACATCTGTTTAATTTATGGTTTGTGGCTTGTAGCAGAGGAGGAGAATAGCAGAATGTGACCAGCTCAAGAAGAGAAGAGGATTTTCAATAATATTTTTCATTTCTGTTACCTGTCTGAGTTCTGGTTTGTTTTCTTCGTAACCTCTCTTTTATATTTTTATTTGTTCGGAAATACGGTCTTTATGAAGCAGTCATAACAAATCAACATCCTTGTTTTTCTATCAGGTTGAACAATTAAAGTTGGAAAAGATTTTTCATTTTTTATTGAAAGTTAGCTATAATAAGATATTTGGTCTCTTAGCCTTTTTGAACTAAACATCGAGCCCCGAAAGAATGGTGCAAGGAAGTTCCTGTAAAGGATTCCAGTGGTGTATTACTCTGAAGGTCAAATTGGGTAGCTATACTTGATCACTGCTCTTTATTATTTCTTCATTACTTTATGCTCAATTGAAAAAAGTTATCAACGGCAGCAGTAACTCTCGCTGTCCTAAGTTAGCGAAATTCCATGTCGCATAAGTAGTGAACATAACTGTTTGACTGATTATGTTGTGTTTCTGAATTTGCAGAATTGATTCGCTACTCATGCTTGCCATGCTGAGAATTTAAATCTTGTTATCAATCACACAGAAAATACTTGAAGCCAAAGCTTTGAAGGAATAATTTATCTGTCAAAGGGGGAAACCTTAATGAGACTCGTGTAAATAATAGAAAATGTGCCTGATAATAAGTGCTCAATGTATGGTTTTCAAATTTTTCCGGTGAGCTTCCTTTGGATCTATATTTCTATTTTCTACTTGCTTTCTATGTTTCTTAAAAATTAAATTGTTTGATAATGACTATTGTCTATTTCAGGGGTTCATAAATTAGTTGTCAAAATACTGGTGTTAATGCTTTGTGTCTTGCAAGAGAGAATAGATAGATCTAACGGGCTGGAAAAGAGAAGAGGATTTACAATACAATTTGGTTGGTTCTCTTCTTAAGCACTCTGTTCTGGGATAAGCAACTGTTGTTGTTTATTACTGCAAACTTTTGATATATAGATGGGTATAATATTGAATTTATGTTTCCCTTTGTATAGGCATGCAACGATTATCTTCAGAAATATATTCTGTTTTTAATATATATAAAATAATAATAATAATAATCCAGGTAATAGATTGACCAAAAGAATTTTATATAGTCTATGGTTTATCCATATTTTTTATAATTGCAGAATCCAGATGTCAATGGTAATAATCATGAATCAAATATTACAGGTTGGAGTTTTTCCAATGGGCAAGGGAATTTAATTTTCGAATTGGCTATAATGCTTTATGATGTACATGGCAGAGAATAGCAGAATGTGACCAAGGGGAGAAGAGAGGACTTACAATAAGGTCTCTGTTTTGATTTTCCGCATAAGGTCTCCATTTTATCTTGATTATGTCCTTTAGAAGTTTGTAAATCATCACAAAATAACAACCTTAGTTTTCTACCAGGTTGAACAATTAAGGTTCGAAAGGATTTTCAGCCAATTCAAAAGCAGTTACATCCAAGAAGTTTTTCTTTAATGAACTTGACGCTTTGAAAGGTTGGATTGATTATGCAGCATGTTAGGGAGCTTCTTCATTTTGCATTAATTTTGCTCTATGACATCCTTTCGTGATTTCTTATGCTTATCTGGACATCGGAAAGGGCTTTCTATTTCTTATTAAGAAAACTTAATATCCATGTTTCAGTTTTGATGCAGTGACCAAGTTTAATGTATCATAAATATTTCTTGAAGAAATCAAAAGATTATAAGATGAGATATGATAGGAGCTCTTATCATGCTGGAGAAGATTGACAGAGGCAATTAGCCTCGAAATATATAGCATAACATCAGTCCTTACTTCTTAAAGGTTGCAACCTGTTTTTAAGTGCTATTGTTAGTATCAAGGCAAGGAACTTTATATTCAAAGTTTCGACTTCCAATTCCAAAACAAATACTTCTTGTCTCACTGCAGAATTTTTTCATTAAAACAGAGGGGAGAGTTATTATGCGACCAACCAGAGGAGGAAGGAGGAGTCATTCTAAATGCGCTGGGAAGGAACAATATTGTGTTTCTGCCCAAAAGATCAAATTGGTTAGTTATGCTTGGTAATTTCCCTTATTCTTTCTTCATTGATTTATGTTTAATCAAAAATCCTATCACAGAATATTTGGTTGATTATCCTGTGTTTCTTCACACGCAGTTGATTTACTACTAAGGCTAACTATGCTGAGAACATAGCAGTTTGTTACTGATCAGCTGATAAAATACTCAAGAACTCAATGTCTAGGTTTCACATTTGCTTGGTGGGCTTCCTCAAATTTATGTTTGTATCTTTCTTGAAAACAAATTGCTACTAACAATAGGCATTATCTTATGAGTATACAACATTTTTTCAGCCAATGTTGCTGAAAAGAACTTGTGATTGAGGAAAGGATTTATGCCTCACATACAAAATCAAAATCATTATTGTCATCTTTAATCCTACGTGATAGTTTCTATTTCATATCACAGTGTGCTTTTAGTATTAAGTGGTCATCCATGATGCATTGTGGGGACAAGTCCAGCATCATGGTACACATGAGCATGCCAGACAGAAAATTCTAATAAACTGGTGGTCTGTAACAACTGACAAGCTATAGCATGATTTCTGTACACTCTCGTATGTAACTTCAGTTGTTGATATAGAAACTTGATTATTTGAATATATCAATTTTATTGCAGTGAAGCAAGTTTATCTGTCTCGCAGTCTAAAGGAATTTAAGGCCAGAAGATGATGTGTAACAGGAACATGATAAAATGAGGTTCTTTTCACATAGACCTTCTCCATCAAATGTCACTGTATACTAAAATATTTTATTCTCTTTAGTGTATTAAAATAATCATTAATTTCCATCCACAAAACTTTGTATCTCAGGGGACAAAATTGACCGGGGGCAATCAACCTCAAAATATCCTATATAACCTCTGTCAGTACTTCTTAATGTTTACGGCTCCACTTTCTCAATGGTCTCTATTTATTGATTTGAAAGCAAATCATTCAATTTTGTGATTGGTTGTGTTTTCTCTTTAAAATACATAATCAATTTACTAGTCATGCTAACAAGGCCAGTATGAAGAAATTTTGTTACTGATTAGCAGAGGAAATGCTCAAGGCCAAAGCAATTATGAAATTCGGAAGGATTTTTCTTCAAATATGTACGCAATCATGATTTTTAACATGAAGAATCCAATAAAAGACAATTTATTTATTTTTTTACATTTGAATTGAACTACAATGTGCTAAAATACAGACATGCAACAGGTTTCTTTGGAAATCCTCTCTGCTTTTGATTTATGAAAGTATTAATCTTGGTAATATATTGGTCAATGGCAGATTATATAGTCTTTGAATTATCCATTTTGCATCACTCAAGATTCCGACGCTAATAATTATGAATCTGTGTTTTAGGTTAGGTTTTTTAGGCTATAATGCATTGTGGTCTACAAGATAGAAAATAGCAGAATCTGATCAGCCGGAGAAGAGAATAGGATTTGCAGTAATGCTTTTCATTTATGTTATCTGTATGACCTTTGTTTGCTGTTTCGATTTTTCAGGAGATAATTTCCTGCGAAGTTTGTTTATTATTGCAAACTTTTGATATATAGATTCGACATTGAAGTTCTATAGGTATAATATTGAATTTATGTTTCCCTTTGTATAGGCATGCAACAATTATCTTCAGAAATCCTTTCTGCTTCTGATGCATAAAAAAAAAAAAAAAAAAATTAATAATAATCCAGGTAATAGATTGATCAAAATAATTTTATATAGTCTATGATTTATCCATATTTTGCATAACTCCAGAATCCAGATGTCAATGCTAATAATCATGAATCAATGTTACAGGTTAGAGTTTCTCCAGTGGGCAAAGGAATTTAATTATCGAAGTGGCTATAATGCTTTTTGATGTACAGGATAGAGAATGACAGAATGTGACCAACGGGAGAAGAGAGAAGGACTTACAATAACGTCTTTCCTTTATGTTACCTTTGTGAGCTCTGTTTTGATTTTCCGCATAAGATCTTCATTCTATCTTGATTATGTCCTTTAGGAGTTTGGCAATCATCACAAAATAACCACCTTAGTTTTCTATCAGGTTGAACAATTAAGGTTTGAAAAGATTTTCAGCCAATTCAAAAGCAGTTACATCCGAGAAGTTTTCCCTTAATGAACTTGACGCTTTGAAAGGTTGGATTGATCATGTAGCATGTTAGGGAGCTTCTTCATTTTGCATTAATTTGGCTCTGTGAGATTCTTTTATAACTCATTGAGGTTTTCTTATGCTTGCATGGGTATTGGAGAGGGCTTTTAATATCCATGTTTTAGTACTTTTGATGCAGTGACCAAGTTTCATGTATCATAAAATATTTCTTGAAGAGATCAAGACTATGTGATGAGATATGACAGGAGCTCTTATCATGCTGGAGAAGATTGACAGAGGCAATTAGCCTCGAAATTTATAGCATAACACCAGTCCTTACTTCTTAAAGGTTGCAACCTTTTTTTAAGTGCTTTCGTTAATATCAAGGCATGCCAGACAGCAAAATCTAATCAAAGAACTGGCGGTATGTAACAACTGACAAGTTATAGCATAATTTCTGTACACTCCTTCATATGTGATTTCAGTTCTTGATATAGAAACTTGATTATCTGAATACATCGATTATACTGCAGTGAAACAAGTTAATCTGTCTCGCAATCTAGAGGAATTTAAGGTCAAAAGATGATGTGTAATAGGAACATGGCAAAATGAGGTTCTTTTTACATAAATTTTCTGCATCCCGTATACTAAAATATTTTATTCTCTTTTAGGTTACTAAAATAGTCATTAATTTCTATCCGCAGAACTTTTGTATCACAGGGGACAAAATTAACCGGGAGCAATCAATCTCAAATTATCCTATATAACTTCTGTCAGTACTTCTTAATGTTCACAGCTCCACTTTCGCAATGCTTTCTATTTAGTGATTTTTAATTTGAAAGCAAATCATTCAATTGTGTGACCGGTTGTGTTCTCTTTAAAACCCTGAATTAATTTACTAGTCATGCCGGCAAGGCTAGTATTTCAAAATTCTGTCAATGATTAGCAGAGGAACGCTTAAGGTCAAAGCAGTTGTCAAGCACCAACTTATCAATGGTAGAAACTTCTTTTAGGACCTTGTACGAAAGAGAAAATGTGGCTGATGAAACAAGTTCTCTATGTCAAGTTTTCCATCAGGTCTAGATTTCTATATATATATATATAGAAACAGAATTCTAATTCTTAATAGGTAATTAATGTCCTAAGCAAGTACAATCTTTTCTTAGACAAGGTTTGCTTAAAGAACTTTTGACAAGTGGAAGGATTTGCCCATGCTCAATTAAATAATTAATACCATTTATAATCTCATAAATACTATATTTTCAAGTCAGGGTATGCTTCTAGCATTCAGTGGTCGATAAAAGATGCATTGTTCGAGAATAGGAAGTAACAGACTTAGTTTCTACCACATTAAACAATTAAGGATGGAAAAGATTTTCAGACTACTCAGAAGCAGTTACACCAGAACATTTTCCTAACTTCTATATCATGGAGAACGGTTCCACGAAGTTACTACAAAGGAATCAAATTTTCTATCTACCCCAAAGTCTAAAGTAATTAATTATGCAGGGTAATTCTCTCTCAATTCTCTCATTTATTTATGTTCAATAAAAAAGCATATTGCAGATATTTGACTGGTGATGGTGTGTTTCCTGATATGCAGAATTGATTTGCTACTGAGGCTAAATATGCTGAGAATTTTCTGTAAAGGACTCAAATGGTGTGCTTGCCGCAGATATGAAATTGGTTCGTCATGCTTGTCACTGATCTGTTATGTTTCTTCATTTGTTTAAGTTCCAATCAGAGAGTGTGTATATCATAGAACTGTTTTGACTGTCATGCTTCTTTTAATATCCAGAATTCATTTGCTACTCATGCTAGCTATGCCAAGAACTTAAAGCTCCTTTACCAATCAGAAGAGAAAGTACTGAAGGACCAAATTCTATTGGTCAATATTTGCTGGAACTTCATTGAGGCTGAAGTGCTCAATGTCTAGTTTTCACATTTGCTTGGTGAGCTTCCAAAATAAATTGCTATTGATAACCTTGAAATATGCTAAATAATCTCTGTCAATATATCTTAAAGGTCGTAGCCCCACTTCTCAAAAAATAATTATCTGATTTTAGTGTTTAGGTGCTATTTTTTCACTTAAGCTATGCTACTTTCTATTCGCAGAGGAGAAAAAAAAAAAGAAGCTATTTTAATGACAAGTCATTGTTACATTGATTTTGGATGACGCCACCACAAAAATTGGTCATTGGACTCAAAGGGTTAGTTATATAATACTTTCTCTCAATGTTTTGTGTTTTTCTTCATTTATTGGTGGTTATTTGAAACCAAATCATTCCATTGTGTGACAGCTTCTGTTTTTCCCTTAAAAATGCAGAATCAATTTTGCTAGTCATGCTGACAAGGCTAGTATGAAGAAATTCTGTGGAAATGTTGCCTGAAAGTTTGTGTATTGTGTTGGATATAATTCATACTTTGCATGGGCTTAGCAGATTAATGACTTACGTTGATGCATTCATAGGTCTCACTTGCCAGTGAGTGAGTGGGGTGAAGGGGCAGCACCGCCTTGAAGGTGAGCCGAATTAGTAATTGGGTTTAGAATTGATTTCTAAATATTTGGGTGTGGGTTGGGTTAGATTGGATCAACCCGAATGGGGTTAGGGTTATTATTATATGCATATTGTAATAATGGAAAATCCCTAGTGTGAGAAAAATGGAGAGAAAGAGTGAGCTATTAATACTTTTTCATCATTGTATTCCATAGATTTTGAAACTCAATAAAACTACTCTATTTGAATGCTGGACGTAGTTCTCAGTAATTGAGAATGAACCAGGGTAAATTGATTGTGTCCTCTTTACTTTTCTGTTGTATTTGTTGTGTGTTTTGGTTGTGGTTTCAACATGTTGCACACTTTAGATATTAGTGGTTGTATGCTACGGGGATTACCTCATGGAATGAAAAATTAGTTAATTTGAGACATTTAATAAATACCTCTATATCACTAAGTTACATTCCAAAAGAGATTCAGAAATTAAGTGGTCTTAAAACATTTTTGGAATTCGTTATAATCATGATAGTAAAGCATGGACTCTTGAAGGATTGAAAATTTTGAATAAGCAGCACCAAAACAAATATTTTCTTTCTTCTATCACTGCAGTTTCTTGCCCTACAATAGAGGAGAGAAGAAGAAGTCAATCTAAGTGATTGGGAAAAGGAATCAAATTGTATGTTCCCAAAAGATCAAATTGGTTAGTTATATTCATTAAAAAGAATATATTTCACAAATTTTGGCTGGCTATGTTGGTTTTCTTGATATGCAAAATTGATGTGTTGCAAAAGCTAAATATGTGTATAATCTAAATATTTGTTGGCCAATGGCGGATAGTCACCGATTCTTGCAACAAAAAGAAAATGTGTCCAGTGTTTGGTTTTCACATTTGCTTGGTGAGCTTCCACCATATCTATATTTCTATATCCTTTTTGTTTTCTGTTTTTCTTGAAAAATTAACTTGTCATTGATAATTAGCATTGTTCAACGCATGTATTATTGTTTCTTTTTAGATTAGTATTCCAAATCTTACAGTTTAAACTATTAGATAGACCCACGTTAATTCTAATAGACGTTAACTCATATAAAAGTAGAATAGATAATTCACTTGTACACACAAGTAAAAAAAAAAAAAAAAAACATGTAATTCACTCTTCCCTATGTAATAAACGTTGTTTTGGAGTTAAGATTTGATTAATGATTGTTAGTTTTAGGGGAATATTTCTTAGTATTTTAAAGGTCGGGACCTTGATATTAGATCAAAAGTTCATAGTGGATTAAGTCAATCTCTTCTTATAATTAATAGTTTCTTGGTGTTGGATTTAATTATGTGAAAGGTTATGAAAATAATTTACAAAGTGGTTACATATTAAAATTTAAATTGATGTAAAAATATAAATAAATAGATTTTAAAAGACAAAAAGAAATAAAAATAAAAATAAAAAGAGTTTGACAAAATCATTAGAATTAGGCATCAAAACTTGTGTCCATAGCAAGTTCAAAGACATTGTTCAAATTAATTTACATATAAAAAAAATACCAAAATAAAACTAAAAAATTTGATATTGTGTCTTAATATTATTATTTTTTGTAACAAAAAAAAAAAAAGAAATTTAAATTGACTTGCAGTCAAAGGACAAAATTGCCCAAAAGAAATACTAAAATTCCCAACCAAATCCCCAACTGCTTAACGAACTCTTTCTCATTTCTTCTTCATTCATCTACCAAAACTTGTAGTATCTCCCTCTTTACTATAACAATCAAGTCACACTTTCATTTAATTAAATTAATTTTTTTCCAAATATTTAATTCTTCTGCAATCAACACCAGATCTCCACCATCCACTCACTCTCTCATCAACGGTTAAAAACATGCATTCGCTCACTCTCACTTCCACCACCATCACTAGATTGGCCTAGCCCAATCCCCATCGGCCCAAATATGCAATGACTTGTATTCATTCAAACTGAAATCTTTTCGTTGGAAAAATCAAAATTATCCTATGCTCTCTCTCAATAGCAATAATACCTTAAAGAAAACTAAGGGGATGTTAATAATATGTAATCTTAATAAAATATAAGGTCAATAACATTATACACACCATTCTAGAATAAAATTAATTTGGATCCCATAGATGGAGAAAATTCTTTACAGTTTTGACCATCGTACAAGTATGTAGGGTTTGCAAATTTTTTGCAATTAATTATTAATTAGACAAAAAACAAATGAAAATAGAGAATATGTTACATAACAACACAATTTGTGTCTATAAATTAGTTGAACACATAAAGTTGTTTTGATTTGCTCATAAATAAACTGGTTCTCTGCAGGAAAAAAAAAAAAAAAAGTGTTCTATCCACACGTTTATAGAAAAAAAAATTTCTCAATATCCCAAATAAATGAACATTATAATTGAGGGACAAATTTGTTTTGAAAGAAGGGAGGATAGGCCCAAAAGCCATGTGAAATACAATTGTAATAGTCCTTGGCTTAAAGCTAATCGAGTGGGGGGACAAAATAATTTTGAATGAAAGGAAAGGTAGGCCCAAAGTCATGTCAAATATATCAGGACGTACTATTTTCAGAACATGAATGAACTTTAGTCAATTACACAATTTATTTCTTGTGAACAAGCTGTCTTCATTTTTTTTTTTTTCCTTCTTAGAATTATCTTCTCAATCATTCATGATAAATTTAATAAAATAAAGTATGGGGTGTTAAAAAAAAATCTTGGATTAAGCCACTCTCTCCTTATGATTAATAGTTTCTTGGTGCTGGATTTAATGATGTGAAAGGGTATGAAAGTAATTTAGAAAATGGTTACATGTTAAAATTAAAATTTAATGTAAAAATATAAATAAATAGATTTTAAAAGACAAAAAGAAATAAAAATGAAAATGAAAAGTGGTTGGCAAAATCATTAGAATTAAGCATCAAAACTTGTGTCCATACCAAGTTCAAAGACATTGTTGAGATTAATTTTACATAAAAAAAAATACTATAAATAAAACTAAAAAATTTGATATTGTATCTTAATATTATTATTTTTTGTAACAAGAAGAAAAAGAGAAATTTAAATTGACTTGCTATCAAAGGACAAAATTACCCAAAAGAAATACTAAAGTTTCCAACTGACTCCCTAACCGGTTAACGAACTCTTTCTCCTTTCTTCTTCATTCATTTACCAAAACTTCTAGTGTCTCCCTCTTCACTGTAACAATCAACTCATACTTTCATTTAATTAAATTAATTTTTTTTCCAAATATTTAGTTCTTTTGCAATCAACACTAAATCCCCACCATCTACGGACTCTCTCATCAACGGTTAAAAATATGTCTTCGTTCACTCTCACTTCCACCACCATCACTAGAGTACTGGCCCAGCCCAATCCCCACCGACCCAAATATGCAATGACTTGTATTCATTCATACTGAAATCGTTTCTATGGAAAAATCAAAATCATCCTATGCTCTCTCTCAATAGTAATAATACCTTAAAGAAAACTAAGGGGATGTTAATAATATGTAAGCTTAATTAAAAATAAGGTCAATAACATTGTACACACTATTCTAGAATAAAGTTAATTTGGATCCCATAAATGGAGAAAATTCTTTACAATTTTGACCATCATACAAGTACGTTTGTGTCTATAAATTATTTGCAATTAATTATTAATTAAAAAAATGAAAATAGTTAAAAAAAAAAAAGTTAAATAACAACACAATTTGTGTCTATAAATTAGTTGAACACATAGAGTTGTTGCAATCTGCCCATAAATAAATTGGTTCTCTACAGGAAAAAAAAAGTGTTCTATGCACACGTTTATAGAACAAAGATTTTCTAAATATCCCAAATCAATGAACATCATAATTGAGGGACAAATTTGTTTTGAAAGAAGGGAAGGTAGGCCCAAAAGCCATGTGAAATATAATTGTAATAGTCCTTGGCTTAAAGTTAATCAAGTGGGGGACAAAATCATTTTGAATGAAAGGAAAGGTAGGCCCAAAGTCATGTCAAATATATCAGGACGTACTATTTTCAGAACATGAATCAACTTTAGTCAATTACACAATTTATTTCTTGTGAGCAAGCTGTCTTATTTTTTTTTTTTTTTCCTTAGAATTATCTTCTCAATCATTCATGATAAATTTAATATAATAGAGTATGGGGTGTTAAAAAAATCTTGGAAACCAAAAAAAAAAAAAAAAAAAAATCAAATCATACGGTTGAAAACTCCGGATAATAAAGCTTACATGACTTTCAATAAAATAATTTTCAGCAAAACTGGTGCCAAAACATAAAAGATCAGGTGCTGATTTCTCTTTACAAGAATAAACGTCATGGGCTGTTCTCCAGTATAAAACATGATTACCTCTGAAACTTCCCTAGACTTTCAAGTCTCCGTTTCCTTTTTCTTTAAAAAAAAAAAAAAAAAAAAGAAAAAAAACTCCAGGAGATATAGCTAGAAATTTATGAGAAAATGTTGAATATATTCTATCGGTTAGGCGACAAAAGTAGCAAACGAACATTTTCAAAAAGTTAATAAATTAGGGGACAAAAGCAATAAATTATAGGAAATTATATTATTGACATAGATTCCATACATAATAATGATATGGATGGCAGCATTCACTATCATAACACCAAAGCATACGAAATAAAAATCTCCATTTCTTCTCTTCCAGATTATTGACCATATCTGAGTATGGCTGAAGCAATTGTTTCGGTTGCCTTGGACCAGCTGGCTTCAATTCTAGCTCAACAGACTACTGGCTTCATAGGAGAACAGGTGAGGCTAGTGGGGGATGTTGACGAAGAAGTAGATAATCTTAAGAACAATCTTCAAGCAATTCAAGCTGTGCTATTTGATGCAGACCAAAAACAAATGAAGAATAGAGCTGTGAGATTTTGGTTGGATCGGCTCAAAGACGCATGCTATGACGTGGAAGATGTGTTGGATGGGTGGAACACTGAAATCATGAAACTCAAAATTGAGGGAGGTTATGACCATAATGCTAGTGCTCCTAAGCAGAAGGTACTTTGCTTCTTTCCCTCTCCTTGCTTCGGCTTCAAAGAAGTTGTTTTACGTCATGACATTGCAGTTAAGATAACAGAGATAAATAGAAAGTTAGATGTTATTGCAAAAGAAAAAGGTGATTATAATCTTAATGTCATTCCAGCTAATGAGAGACCTGATTATCAACGAATGCAAACTACTACTTTTATCAATGTATCTGATATATGTGGTAGAGATGTTGAGAAGAATTATTTAATTAACAAGTTGTTGTGTGAGAGTAGTCAACAAAGTCTCCATATTATCTCACTTGTAGGGATGGGAGGGATTGGAAAAACAACTCTTGCTCAATATACCTGCAATAATGATCAGGTGAAGAGCAATTTTAATTCAATAATATGGGTTTGTGTATCAAATCCTTTTGATGAGTTCAAGATCGCTAGAGTGATCATTGAAGGTCTAAAAGTTCCTACTCCTAATATAGAAGATCTACAATCTCTTCTTCAACGTATTCATGATTCTATAGCGGGTAAAAAGTTTCTTCTTATTTTAGATGATGTGTGGAATAAAGATTACAATAAATGGGAACCGTTCCATAACTGTTTGAAGAATGGTCTCCATGGAAGTAAAATTTTAATTACCACACGTAAAGAGTCAGTTGCATGTATTATGAAGTCAATTGATATTATCAATGTTAAAGAATTGTCCTATGAAGAGAATTTGTTACTATTTAGGAGGCTAGCTCTTTCAGAAAGACCTGCTCATGAGTGTGAAAAATTAGAAGAAATTGGTAGGGAAATCGTTAAGAAGTGCAAAGGGTTACCTCTTGCTACAAAAACCATCGAGAGTCTTTTGCAGTTTAAGAGGAGTAGCGATGAATGTCAACGTGTTTTATATAGTGAGATGTGGAAATTAGAGGAGATTGAAAAGGGTCTTCTATCCCCTTTGATGTTGAGTTATAGCGATTTGCCATCCTCAATAAGAAAATGTTTCTCTTATTGTGCTGTCTTTCCAAAAGATTACCATATAAGCAAAGATGAATTAATCAAATTATGGATGGCACAAGGTTATTTGGGGTTAGAAAAAAATACAAAATTAGAGACAATAGGTGAAGAGTATTTTCATCACTTAGCAACACGATCTTTCTTCCAAGAACTTTCAGACTCTGAAGATGATATATGGGGATGTAAGATGCATGGTATAGTGCATGACTTTGCTCTTATTTTGAGTAATGGTGAATGTCTTGCTATAGAAGTCAATATTGGTGATAATGATCCCTTTATAAACTCTTTTAACAAAAATGTTCGTCATTTAATGTTAAAGGTTAATAAAGGGGTTTCATTTCCCATGTCCATTTGTAGTGTCAAAAGTCTACGTAATCTTATCGTGATTCATGACGGAGGTGAAAATTCAATGTCTGGTGATGTTTTAAAAAAGTTTTGTGAATTGACATGTTTAAGGCCATTGAGATTCCCGAGATGCGGAGTTGAAGAGATCCCAAAAGAAATTAAAAAATTGGTACACTTAAGATACCTTGATTTGAGTGGGCAAAATATAGTAAAGTTACCAGAAAGTTTGTGTGAATTATATAATTTGCACACTTTAGATATTAGCGGTTGTAATAAAATACATGAATTGCCTCTAGGAATAGAAAAATTAGTAAATTTGAGGCAGCTAGTAAATGAGAGGATTTATTCACTACATTACATTCCAAAAGGGATCAAGAGATTAACTTCTCTTCGAACATTATCTAAATTCGTTGTAAGTGGTGGAGGTGATCATGATAGCAAAGCATGTATGCTTGAAGGATTGAAAAATTTGAATCACCTTGAAGGAAGCCTAGAGATAACTGGTTTGGGAAATTTGACAAATGTGAGCGAGGCTGAAATGAAAGAAGTACTTAAGAATAAGGAAAACCTCACTAGTTTGAGTCTGTATTTCGATATACGTGGAGAAGAGGAGAGATTATGTGAGGATGATGAACTAGTCCTTGAATTGTTACAGCCACCTCCAAAATTAGAGTTGTTGTCGATAGGTTCCTACAGAGGAAATAGTTGTCCCTCCACTTGGATGGCGTCGTTAACCAAATTGAAGGAGTTGCATCTTCATCGATTCTCAAACTGCAAGAATTTGCATCCTTTGGGAAAATTGCCATCCCTTGAAAAACTAATTATACGAAGCATGGAAAATGTGAAAGAAGCGGATAGTGAATTTTGGGGAATGGAAAGTGGAGCCTCTTCATCATCTTCATCCTCTTGTTTCTTTCCCAAATTGATAGAAATCGAAATTTGGGATGTGGAATGGGAATGGTGGCATTATGGGCATATGGAATGGGAAGAGTGGGATTCCGAGAATTCAGAGAAGGAAGAAGAAGAAGAAGAAGAAGAAGAAGAAGAAGAAGAAGAAATAAGATTCATGCCATGCCTTGCTTCGTTGACAGTTAGCTACTGCCCAGAATTAGTAGCATTACCAGCCAGCCTTCTCCGGAAGACAACACTCAAGGAATTGGAGATAACTGAATGTCCTATTCTAAAAGAACGATACGATAATGAATTTGGACTTGACTGGCCCAAAATCGCTCACATCCCTAACATCCAAATTGATTTTATATGTCAACATCTGCAGCAATAACCATCAACCACAGGTATTACTTATGTATGCTCTTTCTTATTATTTCTAATCTCTAAGAACTACAAAACATTTTTAATCTAATTTTTAATTATATGTTAAGTTTGCTAATACTGCCACAAAGTATGGATGTATCTGAAGTTGGCACCTCAAATAAGAAACCATGTGATTGGCCATTGGCCTTCCATATTCTCTTTTATCCTCATTTTTTATGCTTTGATTAATAATTAATCAATGTTACAGGGGCAGATTCATTTCAGAGGTGGCACAGATTTGTTAGTCCAAGTGCCTTGGTTGTTTTGTGCTCACAAGCGAGAGGATAGCACAACATAAAATTATAGATTCAGACTAATCAAAAGCAGTAACAGAAAGAGAATATTTTTCATAATTTGGGTATTCCTTCTTAACGATCAATCATGTAGGTAGCTTCTTCATTTCCTCGAAATTCACTGTGTAAAATCCTTTGATTACTCATTGACGTGGTCTAATGCTTATATGGATATTAAAATACTTTTTGCTATGGTGCATGTGAAGGATCAAGGAAGATGAAAAAAGTGCCCATTCTTCATTCCTCACCAGTCTGAGTTCTCCAAATTACAATCATGTCATGACTTCATTCGTCAGCATTTGGATACTGCCCGGAGTTACTACAGGGTAAGTTCATTTCTTTGGGCATCTTCTCCAGAGGACAACTCTGGAACCATGCAGCTAACATATTGGAGCATGGCATTTATATAGTCTTTGATTTATTATCCATACTTTTTACCATTCCAAATCTTAATAGTATTAACCATGCATTAATGCTTTGTGGTCTACAAGAGATAAAACAGCGGAGTGTGAGCAGCTTAAGAAGAGAGGAACCACCTGGAAAGTCCTCACCAAGTGCAAGCAAAGTCCTGCGAAGCCTCCTTGGAAAGGGCGCAGAGAATTCAAGAAAGGCAATGCTGCAAATTCCAGGCACTCGCAAAGTAGCTTTCATTGAGAAGTTTATCTATCAAAATATTTGAGTGAGTTAATCTTTCTCTGCTCGTAATTTGGAGACAATGCTACTTATTCAAACCAAACATCTAATTTCATATACAGAGTGTTATCGTGCTGCACAAGATAGACAGGAACAATGTGCTGTGGAACATATAACATAACCTCCGTCCCTAAACAAATTATTATTTGTCTGATTTAGTTTTAAGTACATTCAAAGCTCAGTTACAATTGAATTATTAAGACATGGAATTTTATATTCCAAGCTTCAACTTTCAATCCATAAACAAATATTTCTCGTCTCACTTAAGATGCTCCCAATACATAGAAGAGAAGATGATTACCTTTACAGATTCCATTCTAAATGATGGTACTTACAATAGAAGAACAGTGCCAGGAAGCAAACCAACGATCATACACCGGTTAGTTATGCTTGGAAACTTCTCTCTATTCTTCCTTTTTTTATTTAAGCTTAGTTAAGATGCATATAACAGAAAATTTTGACTGGTTAAATTATTCAGTAATGCTACCACTGCTAATTATGCTGATATGTTCTTGTAATAACTGTTTATTTATAGTATTGATTTAACTCTGGAAGCAAGATCTGTTTCTTAATGATTTGTTACTATGTTTACTTTCAACAAATTTCTGACTACTTGTATATGTAAATATCCAGAAGGAATATTTGGACTTGAATTTTTATTGAAATGCTAATTCTATAACCGAATGGTGAATGAAAATTTTTAGTGGGATAAATGTGCAAGATTTGCAACTTGCAGTTTTCATGCTTCACCTGTCATTAGACTCATTAGCTCTGACTGAACACTTGGACTGGAACTGTAAGCCACCTAGCCTCTAAGTTTAACATTTTGCTCTGGCTTTATTTCTATTCACTTAAACTTTTTCAATATTCGTTAAATCACTACCTGCAGCTAAATTCTAGGCAATATTGAAGAACTGAAGAATCTAATTCTGAAAGGTTTTGCTCGTAAATATTAACATAGCAGTTAGCAGAACTATCCAATTTGTTTGACAATCGATATTCACCCTTCTCCTAATGAAAAGAAAAAAAAGACTTGACATTATTCTTTGTGGATTTAAAATTTTCAATATGCATGATATCCTAATGGTGGAACTGTCAACATCTGAGATGGTGGATTCTGAATAGATTTCTCCTTCAACATTAGTTTTGTCATGTTGTGACTGAGCTTTATCTTGAATGGTTGCAGTTGTTCTCCTCCTCTTACCTTTCTCTTCCCTCCACTTCAACTTCCCTAACCAATGTCTTGTCAGCACAATTGCCAGATACACGAACACGGTTCCTACAGTCCCAGCACTGATAGCCAGTAGAACTTCAAACATCCATCCTGATTCTCTGCAATGTGGCATGGTCACCCATGTTGCAGCAATGTAAGCAATAGCCATGAACGACACGGCCACCCACATGACCTTGTGAGTAATCACCAACATTTTCATCATTTGTTTTCTTTGAAAGGGGATGATGCTAACTAAGACAACAACAATACACAAAGATGTGAAAAATGCAATGTTGTTGCTTACTGTAAAGACCTTAAAAGCTGTTGTTCTGCCAACTGTGGATTTTCCTTTCAATGGCCCCTCTTGGAAGACCCCACCAGGAGGGTTTGTGCCTGCAGTAAAAGAAACTCTGGTAATCAAAATTGCCACCATTATAATTGTGTTCCTGGTATTTTGTAGAGCCTCGATGTATATCTCATATTGCTTTTGCTTTTTATTGCGACTTTTGGAAAGTTGATTCCATTCTCTCCTGTGTACATCACTCAGCGTCCTGAATTCATTCAGATCGCACAAATCCTTTTGCTTCTGTTAAGGACACTGGTTCTAATGGCTTGTCATCTTGAATTTCTGGTTTCTCAAAGGATGGAACCTCAAGTAAATCCTTTGTTGACATTGGTTCCATGCTTGGTGTGGGCAAGAAACCACAAGATTTGCTGATGCGCTTGTGTCGAGGCCAGGAGGTGAGCATATCCAGTTTTTCCTTCTGGATCTGTAGTTTTATTCGGCTACTGTCATGACTATCATATTTTTCTTTTATTTGAAACTCACCTGAATCCTTCCTAGATTTTGCTGACATGTTTGAGCTTGCTGTAGGCACAACCTCTGGCTGGTAGCCGAGTTTGAAGTCTAAGGGCAGCTCACAACCGTTGCCAATATCAATTAGATATTGAAGAAGGCTCCTGTTTTTTGTCTCAAGTATATCTTTGGAGTTTTCAAGTGTCTGCTGTCGAGAATTAGTTTCTTGTGCCCCTGCTAAGAGAGGCAACAACTCTGTACTTTTACCAGCAGCTGCCTTTACGGCTTTCTTTGACTGCTTGCTTTCTGCATTACTTGGAGACAGTTCAAGAATTTCAAGTACCATATGTCCTTTATTGTTGCGGCAGTTTAGAATCTCTTTTGCTATATTCACAATGTACATGGCTAACTGAAATCATTTCAAGATAAATACATCATTTAGATATTTATTTAAAATCAATTAAAACGCAAAATGTTTTTTTCTTATCTGAAATCCTGAAACATTCCCACTTAAATTCTTACTTGGTAGTTCCTGTTGGAGTTAGGCCTAACTCCTCACCCAAAATGCCTTATTGAGTGGGAGGATTGTCCACTCTTATAAACTCATTGGCTTGAGCGTGCCTAGTCGATATGGGATCTCCAATACTCTCCCTCATGATTAAGCCCATATAGTCCACTTGTCTATGAATGGAGGTAGTTTGACAACCAACTGTTGGTCAATCACTCAGCTCAAATGGGGCTGGCTCTGATACCACTTGTTGGAGTTAGGCTAACTTCTCACCCAAAAAACTTTATTAAGTGGGAGGATTGCCCACTCTTATAAACCTATTAGCTTGAGCGTGCCTAGTCGATATGGGATCTCCAACAATTCTCTCTAGAGACTACAAGATGTATGATGAAACACGAGGTGCTGATCTATAATAGGAGGCGTAGGAAGGGGCAATAGAGAACTAATTGTTGTTATTGGGCAAAAATAGGTCCTATGCGTATGTGTATGTGAGGGAGATTTGTGTGAAACAGGTGACAGTAGGAGTATGGTTGTTTGGGAATTCTGTTAGGGAGAGAGAATGAATAGAATAAAAATGAGACAAGAAGAATTAGAAGGTTATCCAGAGAAGAAAAGTGAAAAGGGGAGTTGGCAGGCCCTTGAAAGTCCAGCAGGCTATGTTACTTAGTTGTTACCCTCTTTATCTTCGTTTTTGTTATTTCTTGTTTATGTTGATTGAGTTGAGGTTATCTTGAATTGGTGTAGAGTTCATCATCTTCAATATATATATAATTTCTGATATTTCCTGTGTTGGGCAAGTTCTGGTTGTGTATTCTGGGTTGATTCATTGTGACTGCTGTGGTGTGTGTTTTCAGTGAGTGATTCTGGGTATCCATCAATGTAATATGGTGTTTCCATATTTATCTTTCTTAAGGAGAAGATTAGATGATATGAAGAAATTTTCCAGACATACAAGTTCATCATAGTGGTTGAATTTTACAGCAAGATGACACAGTGTTTCTTCCTCTTATGTCAGATACAGATACTGAAAGGAAGTTGGAGAACTTAACAAAAATCTTCGAGGATTGGAATTCTTCCATGCATGGCTGCCAAGTGCAGTGGTTTGTAACCTTTGTCATTGTATTGCAGAGACAAGGCCTTGGTCAAGCCTAAAAAACAATCTCATTATCTCCAAGTATCCTCTGCCGCAAGCACAGTGAAGTTTGTGTCCAAGGCTTAATCTCCAAGAGCAGCATTACCACATCCTCTCTCTCTTGATGAAAAACTTCATGCAACAGAGTTTCAAGCTTTTGTTCACAGTTGCAACCATTTCAGGATGCAACTCAATGATATCTTTCACCAATTTGAAGTGCTTGAAGGCAAGGTGCAACATGGTGTTCTCGTAATCAGTTCTTTGTCAAGAATTCCTTCGTTGTCTTCAAAGAGGATTATTAATTGATGATAGGCATTATTCATATTTTGTATCATTTAAAAATTTCATTATGCAATTAATTCATGACTAATAACGTTACAAGTATATTTTCATTTCCGAGACGCACAAAAATTTAGTCGCCAAAGTAAAGGCTTTAATGCTTTGTGGCTTCCTTGAGAGAATGGCTAGATTTGACCAACTTTGGAAGAGTAGAGGATTTTCTTAAACATTTTTCACTTCTCTTACCCGTCTGAATACAGGTTGGTTTTCTTCTAAAGGTGTCTTTCTTATCTTTAATTTTTTGGGATGAGATCATTGGGAAGTTTGCTTCATCAGTTATTCTTTTCCCCAAATTGAAATTTCTTCAGTTACAAGATCAGAAGGAAGGGAGAAGAAAAGGAAGAACTACTTCATCAGTTATTCTACGTATTTATGAGTTATGACAAATCATAATTTAACCATATTTTTCCAAACAACACTCGAGCTCTTTAAGTTGCGAAACTACCATGGACTCCCTTGAAGTTGCCATCACTTGTAGCTGTTTAATAGATAGGTTGGCTATTATTAACTATGACAATTACACATTTGTCCATAGATTTATTGTTCACTTTAAACCTTCACCCTTATAAATTACTTTTTACTTAAAATATATTTAAGATATATTCAATCGTGGTTGGCCACAATTGGCTTGGATGGCCACGATTAGAGAGGATTTGAAAAGTGATTCATATTTATTTACCGAATTAAAGTTTTTGTATGAGATCTATCATTCATTTTGTGTACGTTGATTTATATTTAAAAATTTAATATTCAGAATTTAAATGTCTAGAAAAGCCAATATAGTTAATTAATTAAAGAAAAAGTAGTAATAAGGAAAGAGTTAAAGATTAGAGATGGTCAGGAAAGAAAGAGTTATAGATTAGAGACCGGCAGGAAATAGGAGAGATTCCATTACAAAGCAAAAGATGCTCTTAAGTCTTAACTACTGATATATAAACATTTTATATACTTATTATTCAAATTATTAATTGTTTAAATTAAGGTCCTAATCATGTTACTAGAAATATATATCCTATATATTGGGACAGGTATACTTGCTACCTTAAAATATAATATGAAGATTCCTTATACTTCATCTGGGTTCTTTAAATAAATAGCTCCACTTGTTTTATTAAATTTAAAATACAAAATCTATGTAGGATAGGACTGGTCAAATAATGTCCCTCACTGCTAGCTTCGCATGGCAGGTGGGAAGATAAGTGCTGACTCATTTGGCCACTTGTACAAACATTTTTATATAATTGTTTAAATTAAGATCACCTGTGAATTGGCTAGCCAATATAATTTAAGGTAGGTTAAGGTCCTAATCATGTTATTACAAAAATACATATCCTGTAAAAGTTATGGTAGGTTAAGGTCGTATTCATGTTATTAACAATATATAATAAAATATAAGGTAGGTACTTAATATGACAAAACAATCTAACTGTCATATTACTTAATGATAACAAAAGAAATGGATAAAAGTTATAGAATAATTCATGTTTAAATAAATTAAGCATATTTTAAGAATCATACTCAAGCTCTTACATGGTCTTATTCACCTAATATTTTCAAAATTCATGTTGTTCGTGACAAGTATACTTGCTACCTTAAAATATGAGGATTTGAAAAGTGATTCATATTTATTTACCGAATTAAAGATTTTGTATGAGATCTATCATTCATTTTGTATATGTTGATTTATATTTAAAAATTTAAGATTCAGAATTTAAATGTCTAGAAAAGCCAATATAGTTAATTAATTAAAGGAAAAGTAGTAATAAGGAAAGAGTTAAAGATTAGAGACGGCCAAGAAAGAAAGAGTTATAGAATAGAAACTGCCAGGAAAGAGGAGAGATTCCATTACAAAGCAAAAAGATGCTCTTAACTACTGACATATAAACATTTTATATACTTATTATTCAAATTATTAATTGTTTAAATTGAGGTCTTAATCATGTTACTAGAAATATATATCCTATATATTGGGACAGGTATACTTGCTACCTTAAAATATAATATGAAGATTCCTTATACTTCATCTGGGCTTTTAAATTTAAAATCCCATCATTTGTAATTATCATATGCTTTCGGATTATTTTATTAAATTTAAAATATTTTAATATGACCAAAATCCCCCAAGTGATGATGGGGTACTCCTTTGCCAAATAATGGGGTGGGTGGGTACTCCTTTGTCAGATTAATTACAATTAATATAATAAGTCGTTAATCCCATCATTTATGCAATTACGATATGCTTTTAAACCCTTGAGGTTTGGAAAATTTTGATAAACCCCTTACCGTTAATAAATTTTTTTAGTTTTGACAGAATTTTATTAAATGACATTAATATCCTTCTGCTCAAAACAAGTCTTCCAACACAATGCAATTTCAACAACCATGTCCAAAATTTAAAAAAAAAAAGAAAAAAATAATCTCATCCCCAGCCTGATCCCCGCTTATTGAAAGCATAGATCAGGCTAGGGCTTCCCTGAAATTGAAACCAATCCTCACCTTGGCTTGAATTGCTTGCTTTTTTTTTTTTTTTTTTAAATAAATTATATTGTAATAATAGAAAACTTTAGGAATTAGTAACTTGTATTATTTTTAAAAAATAATTTTTTAAACAAAAACACCATTTTTTTTTTTTTTTTTTTGTAATTTGTAATATTTTAAAAAAGTTATATATGCTTGTTGGTTGTTGTATCCCTCGCTTTTTTGGAACAAAAGCTAACCAACCAAATTTCTAAGTTTTCAAAATTGGCAAATTTATTTCTTAGGTAAATAGAATTTCACAGTTTGAATTGTATGACAGTTATTTGAGAGTAAACTCTGTTGAATAATTTAAAATTTCAAGTACAAATAGTTTTATAAGTGGTTCAATTTGTCTATTTATTTTAATTTATCCTTTTAGGGTATTCTATAAGAGAAAACTTATAAATATTTTATGTAAAATTTAAATTTTAGGTACAATTAAAAAGAGAGGGTTTTATAAGTTGACTAATTTAAATATTTACTTTTAACTTATAAGTTGGGAGATTTTGAGACGGCTGGGCCATAGATATCCAGGTTGGGAGGGGGAGAGGACTGGTAGTTGTGGGGTATGGGGTTTGATACGAGTGGGGGCAATGAGTTAGAGAGGGAGAGAGGGGCGGCAACTGTGGGTGATAGAGAGGGAGATTGTGGGATATTGAGGGAGAGAGAAGTGACGGTGTGTTAGGTTTAGGGGTTTTTTATTTATTCATGAATTGTTGATAATTATATAATTTTATTATAGACCAACCCAGCACAGTCCCCTCCTTTACATGTTAGACATAAAAGAAAAAATTATTAAATTATATAAATATTACAGATTGTTATTTTTTTTAAAAAAGAAACTAATAAATCTATAAAAAAATAAAAAAATTGTGAAAAATTAAAAATGAAAAAATTTGGAAAAATGAAAAAAAAATCAGAAATATCTAAATAAAAAATTGCAAAATTTTGAAAAGTTAAAAAAAAATCTAAAAAAAAAAAAACCAATTGCTAGGTCGGCAGTTGGACAAATATTTTTTAGACTTCAACGTTTTTTTTTTTTTTAAAGTATTCTTAATTTTTCTAAATTCTTTAAAGTATTTTAAATATTTGTAATTTTGGTTTAAGGGTTAGAATAATTTGGGAATATAAAGAAAAAATTATCTGTTATTTTACTTTTTCTTTAAATTTAAAAATGAGTTGTTAATCAATTTTAGGGTAAAATAGTCAACTTCAAAATATAATGAGTGTAAATTCACAACCGTGTTTAGTCAAAATTGGTCAACTCTCATATTTAACAAGAAAAACTAATAGCAGGGGGCTTATGTGGTAATTTTTAGGAACATTTACTCTTTTACCCTTTATCCTGTTAAAACTAACTAGAGAATTTTGACGGCAGAGAGTTGAGCATAATTACCAATACCTGAGGGGATTATTGGTTTTTGGCAAATCTTGGGGGGTTTAAATAAAATCCCAAAATTAATAATAACAATTACGTTGCTTTCACACATATTGGGACAAAAAAAATACATTTCAAAATTAAATGCGGTTGACTTCTACCATATGCAATAATTTTAGGATAGTGCATATATATATATATATATTTATGGCAGCATTCACTAATTATAACACAAAAGCAAACGAAACAAATATCTCCATTTCTTCTCTTTCATATTATTGATCATATCTGAATATGGCTGACGCAATTGTTTCGGTTTCCTTGGAGCTGTTGGATTTAATTCTACTTTCAACTGCTAGCTTCATAGGAGAACAGGTGAGGCTAGTGGGAGACGTTGACGAAGAAGTAGATAAGCTTAAGAACAATCTTCAAGCCATTCAAGCTGTGCTACTTGATGCTGACCAAAAACAAATGAAGAATAGAGCCGTGAGAGTTTGGTTGAATCGGCTCAAAGATGCATGCTATGACGTGGAAGATGTGTTGGATGAGTGGAACACTGAAATCATGAAACTCAAAATTGATGGAGGTCATGTTCATAATGCTCTTGCTCCTAAGAAGAAGGTATGTTGCTTTTTTCCCTCTCCTTGCTTTGACTTCAAAGAAGTTGTTTTACGTCATGACATTGCGGTTAGAATAACAGAGACAAATAAAAAGTTAGATGCTATTGCAAAAGAAAAAGGTGATTATAATCTTAATGTCATTTTAGCTAATGAGAGACCTAATTATCAACGAATACAAACTACCACTTTTATCAATGTGTCTGATATATGTGGTAGAGATTTTGAGAAGAAATATTTAATTAACAGGTTATTGTGTGCGAGTAGTGAACAAAACCTCCAAATTATCTCACTTGTAGGGATGGGAGGAATTGGAAAAACAACTCTCGCTCAATATGTGTACAATAATGGTGATGTAAAGAGCAATTTTAACATCATAATATGGGTGTGCGTATCAGATCCTTTTGATGAGCTCATGATTGCCAAAGCAATTATTCAATCTCTAGAAAATTCTAGTACTCCTATTGTAGGTGATCTACAATTTCTTCTTCAACGTATTCATGACTCTATTGCGGGTAATAAATTTCTTCTTATTTTAGATGATGTGTGGAATGAAGATTACAATAAATGGGAACCATTCTATCATTGTTTGAAGAACGGTCTCCATGGAAGTAAAATTTTAATTACCACGCGTAAAGAGTCGGTAACACGTATTATGAAGTCAATTGATATTATCAATGTTGAAGAATTGTCATATGAAGAGAATTGGGAACTATTTAGGAGACTAGCTCTTTTTGAAAGACCTACTCATGAGTGTGAAAAATTAGAAGAAATTGGTAGGGAAATCGTTAAGAAGTGTAAGGGGTTACCTCTTGCTACAAAAACCATCGGGAGTCTTTTGCAGTTTAAGAGGAGTAGCGATGAATGGCAACGTGTTTTACATAGTGAGATGTGGAAATTAGAGGAGATTGAAAAGGGTCTTCTATCCCCTTTGATGTTGAGTTATAACGATTTGCCATCCTCGATAAGAAAATGTTTCTCTTATTGTGCTGTCTTTCCAAAAGATCACCATATAATAAAAGATAAATTAATTAGATTATGGATGGCGCAAGGTTATTTGGGGTTAGAAAAAGATACAAAGTTAGAGACAATAGGTGAAGAGTTTTTTGATCACTTAGCTACACGATCTTTCTTCCAAGAATTTGTTAAATCTAAAGATGTTATATTGGGTTGTAACATGCATGATACAGTGCATGACTTTGCACTATTTTTGAGTAACGGTGAATGTCTTGCTATAGAAGTCAATATTGGTGATAAGGATCCTTTTATAAACTCTTCTAACAAAAATATTCGTCATTTAATGTTAAAGGTTAATAAAGGGGTTTCATTTCCCATGACCATTTGTAGTGTTAAAAGTCTACGTAGTCTCCTCATGATTAGTGATGACAGAGATTATAATGTATTGTCCGGTGATGTTTTACAAAATTTATGTAAATTGACGTGTTTAAGGTCATTGAAATTCCCGAAATATAGAGTTGAAGAGATTCCAAAAGATATAAAAAAATTGATTCATTTAAGGTATCTTGATTTGAGTTCACAAAATATAGTACAATTACCAGAAAGCTTGAGCGAATTATATAATTTGCACACTTTAGACATTAGTGATTGTCGTGATTTAGTTGAATTACCTCAAGGGATAGACAAATTAGTAAATTTGAGGCGATTAACAAATGTTTGGAGCCACGCACTACTTTACATTCCGAAAGGGATTGAGAAATTAACTGGTCTTCAAACATTGAGCGAATTCGTTGTAAGTAGTGAAGGTGATAGTGACAGCAAAGCATGTAGTCTCGAAGGATTGAAATTTTTGAATGATCTTGAAGGGAGCCTTACAATAAGAGGGTTGGGATTTGTGAAATTTGCGAGTGATGGTAAAATTAACCAACTACTTACGAATAAGGAAAACCTCACTAGTCTGAGTCTGCAGTTTCATAAGTGGAAAAGGAAGGGGCTGGTGGTTTGGGAGCCAATAACTTCTGGAGGAGGGGTATCATGTGAAGATTATGAATTAGTCCTCGAAGCCTTACTACCACTTCCAAAATTAGAGCGGCTGAACATAGAACACTACAGGGGCAACACTTTTCCCTCCACTTGGATCACGTCATTAACCAAGCTGAAGTCTTTATTTCTTCAGAATGTTTCCAATTGTGAGAATTTGCATCCACTGGGAAAACTGCCATTCCTTGAAAGACTACATATAGACAATATGTACGTGAAAAAAGTGGATAATGTGTTTTGGGGAATGGAAAGTGGAACCTCTTCGTCATCTTCATCCTCTTATTTCTTCCCCAAGTTGAAAGAACTTGAATTTTGGTATATGCACGAATGGGAAGAGTGGGACAACCACAATACAAAGAAGGGAGAAGATAAGGAACATATTAAATTTATGCCTTGTCTTGCTACCTTGCAAATTGAGTATTGCCCCAAATTAAAGGCACTTCCAGACAGCCTTCTCCAGAGAACAGCACTCAAAGAATTGGCCATTTATCATTGTGATATTCTACGTGAACGATACAGAGAGGGAACAGGAGAGGACTGGCACAAGATCTCTCTTAATATCATAATCGATAATGAATGGGTCAAACGGCAGCAATAAACATCAACCCGCTAGCCACAGGTAATAACTTATGTATGCTCCTTGTAATTACTTCTAATCTACGAACGACATCACTTTTTTTTTTAATCAAATTATTGTTATATTATCTTTTCAATTTCTTCTTTAATATTCTATCACTCCATCTGATTATTATTTTTAACAAATTACTTATTGTAAATGTTAAGGTTGCTGGGTACGGTTATTTCTGGTACGAAATTTCCTTAAAATGCTTTAATTAATACTCAATCAATGTAACAGGGGTAGATTCATTTCAGAGGTACAAATTTATTAGTCTTGGATCAATGCTTACAAGACAGAGGATAGCAATAGCACAAGGTGACCAGCTCTCTGTTTCATAATTATATTTTTCCCCGAAGATAAGTTTCTTTGTGAAGTTTAATAGTCATCCCAGAATAGCATCCTTAATTTTGTCATAGGTCGAGAAAAGAAAGTACGCAGTTTAAGGCTAGTCAAAAGCAGTTACAAAAGGTGCATTTTTCTGTACTTTTGTTAGTCCTACCTTTGGATTGATCATGCAGCTTGATGGCTCTTTGAGGTTTGCTTATGCTTATATGGATATTAAATTACTCTTTGTTTCCTTTCTGTCCCTTTTTTTGTTTTGTTTTGTTTTGTTTTTTTTTTTTTTTTTGGTGCAGAGAAGCAACTTTAACATGAAGTCATTAAACATTTCTTAAAGAATCAAGGTCATACAATACCTGATTAAAGAAGTACTGGTTTTCACTTCTCTTACCTGTCTGACTTCAGGTTGGTATGGTAAGGTCAATTTTTTATCTTTATTTTTTTGGGATGAAATCTTTGGAAAGCTTGTCTTCATATGTTATTTTTTTTCTCCATATCTCTAATTACCAGATCCGAAGGATGAGGGAAGAAAATGAAGAACTACAGTAATGTTATGACTTAATTCTTCTGTAATTGGATGCTGTCCCAAGTTAAAGACATTGTCAGGGCGCCTTTTCCGGAGGATATCACTGAAACCATGCAGGTAATAGAGTCTCTGATTTATCCATACTTCTTATCACTCCTGATTTCAGTGCTAGTAATCAGGATTTAATGCATTGTGGTCTACAACAGAGAAGAGCAGAATGTGAGCAGTGGAAGAAGAGAAGAAGATTTGCAGTAATGGCTTTCACTTTATCATCTATTTGAGTTCTGGTTTAGTTTTCTCTATAACCTTTCTGTTTTATGTTAATTATATTTTTTCGGAGATAATATACTAGGGAAGTTTGACAGTAATCCAAAAAATAATAACCTGGATTTTCAGAACAGCCAGAAGCAAGTACAAATATTGAGCTTCTTTTTACCTTTTACCCGGGTGGTGGGGGTGGGGTGGGGCGTTAAAAAGGTTATTTAACCCCATGTCACAGCAACGTAAGCAATAGCTATAAAGGAAAAGGCCATCCACAAGACCCTGTGAGTAATCAATGTTGTTGCTTACTGTAAAGATGTGAATGCAGAAAGATGACAAGCCATCCACAGAACAACAACAATGCATAAAGCTGTGAAAAATGCAATGTTGTTGCTTACTATAAAGACCTTAAAAGTTGTTCTGCCAACTGTTGATTCCCCTTTCAATGGCCCCTCCTGCAGGACTCAACCACAAGGGTTTGTGCCTGCAGTAAAAGTAAATGCGGCAACCAAAATTGCCACCATTATAATTGAGTTCCGGGCATTTTGAAACGCCTTTCTGTATATCTCATATAGCTTTTTCTTTTTCTGGAAAATTTTCAAAAGTTTTCTCAGTTCTCTTCTGTGTCTATCACTCAAGGTCCTGAATTTTTTCAGATTGCACAAATCTTTTTCTTCTGTCAAGGTAACTGGTTCTAATTGCTTATCATCTTGAATTTCTGGTTTCTTTAGGATGGAAGCTGAAGCAACTCCTCTCTTCATATTGGTTCCATGCTTGATGTAGGCAAGAAACCACAAGATTTGTTGATATGCTTGCGTCGAGGCCAGGTGGTGAGCATATCCGGTTTTTGTTTCTGGATATGTTTTTTTATTAGGGTGCTGTCACAACTGTCATATTTTTCTGATACTTTTCTAGATTTGTTTAACACATTTGAGCTTAATGCAGGCACAATTCCTGGCTGCTTGCAAAGTTGGAAGTCTAAGGGCATTTCACACTGTTGCCCATATCAACCCTTTGGAGTTTTCAAGCATCGGCAGTTGAGAATGTATTTCTGTGACCCCTGGTGAGAGAGTTGCCAATTCTGTGCTTCTTTAATTTACCAGTAGCTGCTCTTAAGGTTTTCTTAAACTGCTTGCTTTCATCATCATTTCTAGCATCACTTCTGCAAAGTGCGATGCAGAGTAACCATTTTCATTTTATTGCAGAGTAAGGTATTGGTGAACCCTCAAGAACAATCTTGTTATCTCCAAGTATCCTCTGCTACAAGCACAGTGCAATGTATTTTTGTGTTACCTGTGTGCCCCATTGATGTGGCAACATGTAGAGCAGTTAAATCATCCTCGTCTTCTTAAAATTCCATTAGCCAGGTTGCTTCATCATGAGCTTCACCACATCAAGATACCCTTTCTCTGCAAGCTACGAAAATTCACTTCCGACATCATGGTTAAGCTTAATAGCTGTCCACGGATTAGTCTCCTAGAGCAGCATTCCACTTCGGCTTTCCCTTAACAATAAGCTTCATGCAATGGAGTCTCAAGCTTCTTGTTCACAGTTGCAACAATTTTAGGATGCAGCTCAATGATATCCTTTACCAATTGGTTGTGCCTGAACCTGGATGACAGCTTCAACACCATGTTCAGGTGATAATCAGTTCTTTGTTCCAGAATTCCTTTGTTGCCTTGAACTAAATTCACAAAAGCAGCTCTATCATGGTTGCAAACTGCCTCAAGAAGCCTTGAGTTTATTTCCTTTTTCTTAATTGCCTCTGCTTTCTAATGCTTCTAAACAAATTGGTTAGTTATAATTGTTTACCTCTCTCTATTCTTTTTCATTTACTTTTAATACTATTGGCCAATCATGCAAACTTCATAGCGTCTCTTGTAATTAACAGAAAACGCATCTGATGAAGCAAATGCTCAATTGATGTCTTGTTCAACTTGGTGAGCTGACATGAGATCTACATTTCTATTTCATACTAGATGTTATTGATAATAGGCATTGTACTATTCATATTTTTCCATTTACAGACAATGTTTCTAAAAGGAACTTGTGTTTAATGAAAGGAAACTGAAAGATTTGATGATAAGCTTGGGTGGAGGCTCTTGATCCTAAGAAGAAGGTATGTTGCTTCTTTCCCTCTCTTTGCTTTGGCTTCAAGGAAGTTGTTTTAACATTGTGGTTAAGATAGCAGAAATAAATAAAAATTAGATGTTATTGCCAAAGAAAAAGGTGATTATACAGTTAGTGGCATATTGCCAGACTACCTTCTCCAGAGGACAACATTCAAGGAATTAGAGATAACTGAATCTCCTATTCAAGAAGAACGATACAATAAGGAAATTGGACTGGCCTGGCCCAAAACCTCTCACATCCCTAACATCCAAATTGATTTTATATGTCAAAATCTGCAGCAATAACCATCAACGCACAAGCCACAGGTAGTACTTATGTATGCTCTTTGTTATTATTTCTAATCTCTAAGAACTACATAAAATTTTTAATCTAATTATTAATCATATGTAAGTTTGCTGATACTGCCACAAAGTTTGAATGTGTATCTGATATGTTGGCACCTGAAATAAGAAACCATGTCATTTTTAATGCTTTAATTATTAATTACAGGGGTGGATTCATTTCAGAGGCGGCACAGATTTGTTATTCCAAGTGCCTTGAATGTTTTGTGGCTCACAAGCGAGAGGATAGCACAATGTAAAAATAACTTCAGACTAGTCAAAAGCAGTAAAAGAAAAAAAAAAAGAATATTTTCCATAATTTGGGTATTCCTTTTGAGGGTAGCTTCTTCATTTGCTCGAAATTCACTATATAAAATCCTTTGATTACTCATTGAGGCGTGTTAATGCTTATATGGATATTAAAATACTTTTTGTTCCTTATTAAGGAAACTTGGTGTACATATTTTTGTTTTGGTGCATGTGAAGGATCAAGGAAATACAATATATCAGATGAAATAATTGCTCATTCTACACGTTTCTCACCTGTCTGAGTTCTCCATATTACAGAATGAGAAGGATGGGAAGCAAAAGAAGAATTACAATCATCTTACCACAAGGTAAGTTCATTTCTTTGGGCGTCTTCTCCAAAGGACAACACTGGAACCATGTAGCTACCGTATTGGACCATGGCATTTTATATAGTCTTTGATTTATTATCCATACTTTTTACCATTCCAAATTTTAATGCTGTTAATCATGCATTTATGCTTTGTGATCTACAAGAGATAAAACAGAAAGAGTGTGAGCAGCTGAAGAAGAGAGGAACCACCTGCAAAGTCCTTTCTCCTTCCGCAAGCAAAGTCCTGTCGAGCCTCCTTGGGAAGGTCACGGAGAATTCAAGGAAGGCAAGGGTGCAAATTCCAAGCACTCGCAAAGAAGCTTTCATTGAGCAGTTATTCAAGCAAAATATTGGACTGAGTTGATCTTTCTCTCCTCGTAATTTGGAGAAAGGGTTACTTATTCAAACCAAGCAACTAAGTGTAACATTTTGCTCTGGCTTTATTTCTATTCACTTAAACTTTTTCAATATTTGTTAGATCACTGCCTGTAGCTAAATTCTAGGCAATATTGAAGAACTGAAGAATATAATTCTGAAAGGTTTTTCCTCGTAAATATTGGCATAGCAGTTAGCATAACTATTTAATTCGTTTGACACGATTTTCAGCCTTCTCCAAATGAAAAGAAAAGAAAGACTTGACATTAGTCTTTGTGGATTTAAAATCTTTCAATATGCATAATACCCTAATGAGATGGAACTGTCAACATCTGAGATGGTGGATTCTGAATAGATTGCTCCTGCAGCATTAGTTCTGTCATGTTGTGACTGAGCTTTACCTTGAATGGTTGCAGTTGCTCTCCTCCTCTGACCTTTCTCTTCCCTCCACTTCAACTTCCTCAACCAATGTCTTGTCAGCACAAGTCCCAGATACACGAACACGGTTCCTGCGGTCCCAACACTGATAGCCAGTAGAACCTCAAACATCCACCCTGATTCTATACAATGTGGCATGGTCACCGTTGTTGCAGCAATGTAAGCAATAGCCATGAATGACACAGCCACCACTTGACTTGACCTTGTTAGTACTCACCAACATTTCATCATTTGTTTTCTTTGAAAGGGGATGATGCTGACTTAGACTAGACAACAACAATAAATAAAGATGTGAAAAATGCAATGTTGTTGCTTACTATAAAGACCACAAAAGCTGTTATTCGGCCAACTGTAGATTTCCCTTTCAATGACCCCTTTTGGAAGACTCCACTAGGAGGGTTTCTGCCTGCAGTAGAAGTAACTGTGGCAATCAAAATTGTCACCATTATAATTGTGTTCCTGGCATTTTGTACAGCCTCTCTGTATATCCCATATTACTTTTGCTTTTTATTGCGACTTTTAGAAAGCTGATTCAATTCTCTCCTGTGTTTATCACTCAGGGTCTTGATTTCTTTCAGATCGCACAAATCCTTGGCTTCTGTTAAAGACACTGCTTCTAGTGGCTTTTCATCTTGAATTTCTGGTTTCTCAAAGGATGGAACCTCAAGTAAATCCTTTGTTGACATTAGTTCCATGTTTGGTGTGGGCAAGAAACCACAAGATTTGCTGATGCACTTGTGTCGAGGCCAGGTGGTGAGCATATCCAGTTTTTTCTTCTGGATCTGTAGTTTTATTTGGCTACTGTCATGACTACTATATTTTTCTTTTATTTCACACTCACCTGAATCCTTCCTAGATTTTGCTGACACGCTTGAGCTTGGTGTGGGCACAACCTCTGGCTGGTAACTGAGTCCGAAGTCTAAGGGCAGCTCACAACCGTGCCTATATCAATCAGATATTGAAGAAGGCTCCTGTTTTTTGTCTCAAGTATATCTTTGGAATTTTCAAGTGTCTGCTGTTGTGAATTAGTTTCTTGTGCCCCTGCTAAGAGAGGCAACAACTCTGTACTTTTACCAGCAGCTGCCTTTACGGCTTTCTTTAACTGCTTGCTTTCTGCATTACCTAGGGACAGTTCAAGAATTTCAAGTACCGTATGTCCTTTATTATTGCAGCAGTTTATAATCTCTTTTGTTGTATTCACAATGTACATGGCTAACTGAAATCATTTCAAAATAAAGACATCATGTTGTCAATTAAAATCAATTAGAATGCAAAATGTTTTGTTCTTTATCTGAAATCCTGAAACATTTCCACTTAAATACTTGATAGTTTCCTCTAGAGAGGATCAGATGATATGAAGAAATTTGCCAGACATAAAAGTGCATCATATTGGTTGAATTTTACATCAAGATGACACACTGTTTCTCCCTCTTTTGTCAGGTACTGGAAGGAAGTGGGAGAACTTAACATGAATTCTTCAAGGATTATTGGAACTTTGCCATGTATGGCTGCCAAGTGCAATGGGGTATAACCTTTGTCATTGTATTGCAGAGCAAGGCCTTGGTCAAGCCTCAAAAACAATCTTCAGCATGTTTGGCTAACTATTTTTATCTGTATTTTAGACCGGATTTTTGAAATGTTGTTTGTTTTATTATTTACAAATCCTACCCTGATAATGGAATCCTGACAACTATCCTGACATGTTTTCTGACCGTTACAGTTTGTTTTTTTCATTTTTTTCACTGCATCCTCACTGTTTCACCATTTCACTTTCTCAGTATCACTGCATCCTCACTACCAGCTTTGTGCTTCAGTTCTCAATTGACATAACCGTTTTCAGTGCTTCACTTTCTCAATATCCATCACCACCATTTCAGTTTCTGATAATCCATTACGAGTTCTTGCTTCACTTCCCGCTTGCATTACCACCATCTCCCTTTCTAGTTTCCAAGATCAAAGACCGTGAACCCCCAATGCCCTCTGTCACAAACCCACATTCTAACCCAACGTGAACCCACCGTCAACCCGGAAACCAGCCCACCCCGAGCCCCCACGCACCACCACGACCCGAGCTCTACCCCAACCCAGCCCACCCGAGCCACCATGCACCCACCCCGAGCCACCACGCACCCACCAGGACCCGATCTACCCCACACAAGCCCACCCGAGCCCCCACGACCCGAGCTCTACCCCCAACCCAGCCCACCCGAGCCACCACGCACCCACCACGACCCGACCCCACCCCACAAGCCCCCACCCGCACCACCACGACCCGAGCTCTACCCCAACCCAGCCCACCCGAGCCACTACGCACCCACCTCGAGCCACCACGCACCCGATCTACCCCACACAAGCCCACCCGACGCACCACCACCCGAGCCCACCCACCACCCGCACCCACCACGACCCACCCCACCCACCCGCCCCACCCCACCCCACCCCACCCCACCCCGCCCACCCGAGCCACGACGCACCCACCCCGAGCCACCACGACCCGATCTACCCCACACCGTGATCTGGATCAAACCCACACCCCAATCTCCATCAAACCCACCTCATATCTGCGTAAAACCGACACCCACCGTCACCGTAGTTGCATTTTCTCTTAGTGGACACCTGCTTTTTTTTCCGAAAAGACAATTAGCTTGTTTTGTGGAAATTCAGGTGTCCACTAATAAAACAAACCCATCTCATATCTGCGTAAAAGTAATTGGGTTTTTTCGGCAATTAATTGTTTTAATTGGGTTTTTTCGGCAATTAATTGTTTTAATTGAGTTTTTGTTTTAATTGAGTTTTTATTTTATTAGGCAATTGACATATAATTGTTTTAATTGGGTTTTTATTTTATTCGGCAATTGGAGAATTGTTTTAATTGGGTTTTTTGTTTTGTTTGACAGTTTTTTAATCTCGTGTACACACGGATCCATTTAATTGTATTTGATGTTTATCTTACTCAGAGAAGGGAAAGAGACCTACGACGTATCCAAATCAAGTTTGTAAGTTTCCGTTACCTATTTGTTTTCAAGACACCGAGCCGCTATTTTTTTCATTTTTTTTTTTTTTTGGAAATAATTTGTATTAGTACTGTTTTTTTCTTTTCATTAATCCTTTTAATTTGGACTTTAATAATGCGTTTTGTATTTGGTTAACTCAAATATTTTATTTCGGTTTCACTAATTGATTTATTTGTTCTATAGATTCGACATCGTTCTTTAATCGTACCCATAAATTACGCTCATATGCATAGATGTCAGCATAATTTGTCTCGCGTCGCAGATTGATTATTACTTGCAACAGAGGCATAAAGTTTCGACGTTTTCCTGCAGTTGGAGTTCGCATACACCCCGTTGGTCGACATTGTCTCAGCTTCCCCTCCCCGCATTGGACGCTTCAACCAAGTCGGATCGAACGAGGTATACTTTTATATGTGTTTAGTTGATTACGTTAACATGTGAGTATTATATTGTGTAATGTGCTTGGTGATTCGTATGGTGCCCCAATGTTGGTTGTCCCTCACCGTCTTGTCCTTAGATGGGTGATTCGTGGCTTGGTCCTGAGATGACCCTGATTTCTGGTCTGGTCCCGTTATCCGAGCGGGCCAAAACTTCACATGGTACTACAATAAAAACAGCTGATTACCAAGAAATGTTGGACGACATATCATCACTGGCTGGCAGGATACTCAACGTGACACAATTAGCCTCTAAGTTCTTTCGCTGCGAAAACTTTATCAAGCATGGCGGAAATTGCTGCAACACAGGATTCGGGTGGGATCGGGAGTCACAAAGTCCAACGTGTCCCGCTCAGGGTTTGGCAAGAATATGTCAAGGTAAATTTTCATATTTTTTAACTATTATTATTCAACGTCATTGTAAATATACGCATTTTTTTGATTGCTAAATATTAATATATTATTCTTTTAACTTACCAAAGAAAACCCTAATCGGCGCAACAATTTTACCACAAGGGACTTTCCCACAAGGAACTTTATGAAATAATATTTGAGAAGCAAGCGCCTTTGGAAGATATGCGTACACATCTACATCCCAACAGGTGGAGCCCTCCGCTTATTCCAATCCCGACTCGGTTCCTATGGATGATAGCGACTTTGAACATGATCCCGATCGTTTGACAGGGGAAAACGGCCAAACACATCTGGTCATGGAGGAGCGAAATCGGAGGCATAGAAGGGGCGTGGACATTCAATTGCGAATGCCATTTTTAGCTTGACGGATGAGCTTGCGGAAAAGCGGACAATGGGATCCGTGGCTTCCAATCGTATCGGAGATGAGAGGGAAGAAGCGAACACCGTTGCTCCATCGATCCTTTCTCCATGAGCAATTGTATTGACATCATGACGGCCATGCAAGTACCGACACGCTTTTTTCGCCGATGTCACGTACTTATATGAAAATCCGTGGTGGCGGGAGATATTTGTGAAACTCCCACCGGAGGAAAAGGCTAACTGGATTCACAAAACTTTTTCCAATAATTCGTAGATGACACTATATTTCATAATTGTTTGACAACAATTTTGTATGCGTCAGTGGGCACTTGTCATTACAATTACAATTTATAACGCTATTGTATGAACTTATTTATGTGATATTGTAATGTGTAAACACTGTTTTAGATTACCATTACAATTAAATATTGACTGTTATATTTTTCTAAGTAGTACAACAACTGCTAATTGTTGATAAATGTTTTGCAAATGTGTAGGTTTAAATGGCGTCGTCTAGCCGTACAAGAAGAAGACAACGTGCTACAGATGAGAGGGACGAAGAAGAAATACCGATAGATATAGCCATTGCACTATGCGGTGTTGCCGTGTTAGAAGCAAGTCGACCTCAACCACGACATACATCTGTATTAACTGGTCATCAGTACATGTTGGAAGTACTCAACGGTCATCCCGACAGGGATCTATGACAAGTGCCGCATGGACGAGACTGCTTTTACATTGTTATGTGAATTTTTGTCCGATCAAGGCAAATTGCAACCAACCAGGAGGACGAGTTTAGAAGAACAAGTTATGATATTTCTAACAATCGTTGGAAAAAATGAGACAATCGAACGATGATGGAGGATTTCCAACATTCGGGTGAGACGATCTCTAGACATGTTACCAGCTTTGTGACGCTTATATGTGAGTTGAAGACGAGTTTATCGACCACTTGACTTCAATGATGTTCCATGGGAAATATCACCAATGTAAAAATATTACCCTTTCTTTAAGGTATTGGTTCATTATGTTTGATATTAGTAGATAGTTAAGTTCATTGTGTTATTAATTTGTTTAGTAGGTTAATATTAGTGAAATGACTCATTTTCATGATAGGGATGTATTGGAGCCATGGATGGCACACATGTATACGCTTCGGTTCCCACGTGAATTTGCCAATAGGTACCGGAATCGCAAAGGATCGATGTCACGTAATATAATGGTGTATGCGACTTTAACATGATGTTCACTTATGTCGTTCTTGGATGGGAAGGATCGCGCATGATTCAAGAGTTTTAAATTCAATTATTGATGATCCTAATTCTGGATTTCCATATCCTCCACCAGGTATAAGTATTTTCTTGACGTATTACAGCGTATTACATGCACTGTTGAGGCCCTATAATTCAAATAAAATGTCTGATATTATTACAGGGAAATACTATTTGGTTGATGCGGGTTATGCAAATAGGGATGGGTTCCTCGCCCCTCATAGGCAAGTGGCTTACCATATTTCGATCACCGCCAGAATCGAAGGGGGCCACAAGAGTTGTTTAATTACAGACATGCTTCACTCCGCAATGTTATCGAGAGAACCTTTGGTGTTTTGAAAAAACGGTTCCGTATTCTAAATGGAATGAACAATTATCCGTTGGACAAACAAGGGAAGATTGTCATGGCATGTTGTGTACTTCATAATTTTATAAGAATGTACAATATGGACGACCGTATCTTCGAACAAACCAATAATAGTATAGGTAATGAGCAAGCATATTGTGATCATCAAAACGGGGCAGAATATGGCCGAAATGGAGAAGGATCGAGTCAACCGCAACAAGGTATTATAGACAACATGATGACTGTACGGGATAACATAACGAATGCACTGTGGGTAGCACAATGGACCATGTCATAGTTGTTAATGGAGTATACGTGTAATAATGATTGTAAGGGTTGATAATTAGTATTTTTGTCATATATGTATTAATGTGATGTTTTTAAACAGTTGGATTACTACTTGAAATTAATATGGGTTTTTGTTTTTTAATATATACGGGTAACAAAATTACCAATAAAATATTTAGTATTATTAAAATGTGAGGTGATAAGTTATATATATAATAATACATTATTTTAACAAAATACAATAAAATATTATATTAATAAATCATTTATAAACAAATATATTAATCAAATATTTAACACAAATATCAAGGTCAAAATACTCTACCAAACACATATTCTGAAAATCATATTCTCGTAATCATAACCCTATCCAACTATCCAATACTATCCTCAAAATCCTATCCAAAATACTAAACCAAACGCACCCAAGTTGTTATCTCCAAGTATCCTCTGCTACAAGCACAGTGCAACGGAGAATATCCATTCTTGTTGCTCTTTCATGCAAAATTTGGCCGCACCTCCAATATATTCTGAACAATGTCTGCAACATAATGCACTTAAATGAGTTCAGAAAAACAAGTTGATCAGCTCCAACTTTTGTTCCAGAGTAAAAATGAATACAGTTATTACCTGTGTGCCCCATTGCTGCGGTAACATGTAGAGCATTTAGATCAATCCCATCTTCTTCAAAGTCCATCAGCCAAGACTGATTCATCATGAGCTTCACCACATCAAGATGCCCGTCTGCAAGCTATGAAAAATGCACTTTCATTTTCATAGTTAAGCTTAGTAGCTATCCACGGCTTAGTCTCCAAGAGCGGCATTAATGCATCTGCTCTACCTTGTCGACAAGCTTCTTGTTCACAGTTTCAACAATTTCAGGATGCAACTCAATGATGTCCTTCACCAATTTGAAGTGCCTGAACCTTGAGGCAAGGTGCAACACGGTGCTCAAGTGATAATCAGTTCTCTGTTCCAGAATTCCTTCATTGTCTTGAACTAAATTGTCGAAGGCACCTCTATCATTGTTGGCAATTGCCTCATAAAGCCTTGAATCCATTTCCTTTTCTTGACTGTCTTGCGTGAAGTAATGTTGAAGAAGTTATTACATATATATACTATTGCTATCAATCCGTTAATGAGCTGTAATCCTGCAACACTTGATTGACTCTACTTTATGGTCAACTTTCTACATTCCTCAAGTAATATTGTTAGTTCAGGGAAGAAAATTTCAGAGTAAAAATGAGAAGTTGAAAATGAAGGAGACGGCAAGAATTTTAGGGATTTTTCTCTCTGCATTTCTTTCATTGAACAGAGCAATGTATATACAAACTTACGTCACTGTTTTACCTACCGCAGTAAAATAAAATATTACAAATACACTTTAGCAAAAATAGGCACCAAGTCTAAGTCTCAACTAAACATGACATAAAGTCTTCACTTGATTGGCCTGATAGCTGCTCCACAACCACTGCAGTCATAACAAAAACATAAACTGAAACTTTGGCTCCAAAAATCAGGTTTGAATATCCAACCGGAAGTTGTCCCATTTCCAACAGGTTATCACCTACATCATCAACTATGCGTGTACGAAAGTATCCTTATGATATTTCATGTTATTAATTATGTTCTTTCCAGGAACTCCTCTTCTTCACAAATTCATAATTCTTGCAGGCTTCAAGTTTCCTGTTAGCAAATAAAGCTCCAGCTATTGGAAAGAAGTTGACTTATAACAACTATGGAAAGAAAAACAGGTGCTATCCATCTTCTGAAATGATAGCTAGGCTCGTTAGGAAAAACAGACTTCTGGCGGTGGGAAGTGAACAAGACAATCTTGGAATGACATACAGTTAGGCATGAATTGTTTATGAGCTGTTTTTGAAGATCCTTTTCTCATCCAGATTTGAGAAGGATCTTTTACAGTCAAAACTGCAATAGTATACCTTTCTTTTTTCACTTCTTGCTTTGAAAATGAATGGTTTTATAAGAACCATAAATGAAAAGAGAAACCGTAAGAGAAGTCTACAAAGAAAGATGCCATTGGCGCTTCGAGATTCCTTTTTTATTCGAAGTAGATGACAATATTCTACCATAACCTATTTATGCGTTTTTGTTTGTTGCCTTAAACTGGCGATAAGAGAAGAGAAACTTTTGAACTTTTATGGTCTTTTGGTTTGATAGTGAGACAAAACTCCTTTTAACTAACTCTACTTGCTGTGTTAGTCTAATGGGATTTTACTTCTCTTGTGATAGAGTGGAATATTGGAATGTGTTTGGTTGCTGCATAAATATGGGGAAAATATGTGTTTGGTTTTCGTTTTGAAGGGTTAAAATGTTTTTAATTTCAACATGGGAGATTTCGATAAACGATTTCTGTGACATTGTTTTTTATTTTGTGCTCAATTAGAATTTATATGGCTTACAGTTTGTGAATACTTTGGATTGTGTAACATTGTTGTAAAAGATTGTTTACTTCCTTTTCAATTGTTGAGTTACAGGTTCTCGAAAGAAAATGGCATCATCTTTTACTACAACATCCTCTGTTGCATCCCTTATGATTTGTGTCACGCCCTCTCCCGCCTATTCTCTATCTTGTCAGATCTGGTTGCTCTGAGGGACTCAAGATCGCAAGAGGAGGGTGAATTTTTTTAAAACAGTTTACAAAACTTTAATGACAAAAGTGCAACTAGAAATATAATTCTGAAAGTGTCAGCATTAAAAATCAGTTTACAAAAAGATTGCATCAGAGTGCTTTTAAATGTACAAACATTATGCCAATGAATATGCGTTTATGGGCCAACCGAAAGCGTGTAACATGCTCCTCATGTACCTTATATGCAAACCTGTGGAAAAAACAAAAACAGTGAGCTAGGAAACCTAGTGAATAAGTAAATATTGTTTACGAAAATAGCTTTATCATTAAAACCAGCATGTGAAAAGTCTGTTTGCTTGTCATACAACACCATAAATGCTCATGTAATGATGCAACAATAACGTAATATAATTTCAGATACCGTCAAACCTTAAATCGTACCCACTCATGTCAAACACAATAATCCACATCCTTATACCAGATTTTCGAATGCCATGGGTTGCCATATCAATTTTACCTAAACCGATACACCCATCACCAAAACTAAGTATATAATCATCTCAACTCATGCCAGACACAATAATCTACATCCTTGCACCAGATTTTCGAATACGATGGGTTGCCATTTCAAATTCGCCTTTTTAATTCAATGAAGCCTAACAATTTAAATAACCCCAACAGCCCAACAATTAACTGGGCCTTAAAGTAATAATAAATCGGCCCACTATAACAATAAAACCCAAACCAATTTAATCTGGGCCTACTTTAATTTAGACCAGCCCACCATACTAATTAGTCCACTAATTCAATTAAGTTCATCAACTCCATTAAGCCCTTCAACACAAATTAAATTAGAATCTTATTATAATTTAATATCCAGCCCATATCTCCATTCTCCAACCTCAATCAACCCGAACCCAAACTCCTTTCCATAGAACCAACCACAACACATATTAAACACTATCCTACACCCCCAATTTCAGCATTCAAACACAAAGGACAAGGCAACAAGTTTCCAATACATGACTATACACATTCCAACCGAGTGCATGCCAATATAATCTAATAAAATAACATGTTTTATTTTTAAGTAAAACTTCCCACCATCTACAAATAACTCCTATTTATATTATTAACTTCACCTCTTTTAAACACTAATTCCATCGTTGCTTTTTAAGATGTAACCATATACATACACTTCTCACAATATATAACACATTACATTGTGAATGTTTAGAGAAAATAGTCAATTCAAGTCTTGTAAAATGTTAAGACAACCAAAAATATAGTAAGGCGAATATGAATGATGCATGGGAATTTCCAAAATAAAAAGAAATTCTTGAAAACATTTCATGCTTTTCAATCAAATTAATCTTTCTCTCAACAACCTAACTCTCTCCACTCATGCAAACACCATTTCCAATCCACAAATCACCACCAATATTTTTCAATTTAACTCAGTCGAATTCTAAATATAACAGCATTGTTTAGCAACTTCTCAATGTACCCATATGTTCATATTAATTAATTAATCCCACCATATGTCAAGTGTCAGACATCTTTTTGCTTCTATATGCTTAATTTCAAAGAAACCAAAGGTGGGCATGTATAAGGCTAGGTAAAATTATAAATTAATTTGATTTATGCATACCTCAAGTTTTTTTTATCAGCTTTAAAACTAGAATAATACAAGATTTAGTGCAAAATAAATCAATACAAATTGAGATTATATACAATAATTTATATTTGCACAACTACTCTCAAAACCAAAATCAGTATTATTTATTGAATATGAATGAACTTTAGCCAAATTCATTAATTACGTGCCTCTACTTACAACTAAATTAAGTAATTGGATTATCTTGTTGGCCACTAATATCAAGTAATTTGCAAGTTGTGATGAATTTTATTTATTTATTTATTTATTTTTGGTACATCTTTTGTTAAAGTATTTTTGGACTTTTGTGAAACGAGATGAAAGAGATTTAGAACACTGGTATCACGATATATATAAAGTATCAGAAACTAATTTCTTGATATTATAAAACATGATTAATTTCCATTTTCCCTGAAATTTCAGTAGAAAGTGAAAAGGATAACCTTTAAATATAGTTAATTGATTAGGTGATGAGAATAATGTAAAAAATTTTATATTAAATTATCAATTATGTGATAAGAATAATAAAAACTTTTGTTAAAGTTATCAATTAAGGGACAACAAGTAAAAAAAAAAAAAAAAAATGCTGAGGTAAGAGGAGATTTAATTGCAAAGTAAAATGTGATCTACATACTAACAAAAAAACTTTTTTTCCCTCCCCTTTCTCCCAATCGTTCAATCGGCAACCCAAAATCCTTTATAAATCTAAAAATTTTAACTAACTCAACTTGCTTTGTTAGTCTAATGGGATTTTACTACTCTTGTGATAGAGTGGAATATTGGAATGTGTTTGGTTGCTGAGAAAATATGGGGAAAAAATGTGTTTGGTTTTCGTTTTGAAGGGTTAAAATGTTTTTAATTTCAACATGGGAGATTTCGATAAATGGTTTCTGTGACAACGTTTTTGATTTTGTGGTCAGTCAAAATTTATATGGCTTACAGTTTGTGAATACTTTGAATTGTGTAACATCGTTGTAAAAGATTGTTTACTCCCTTTTTAATTGTTGACTTACAGGTTCTTGAAAGAAAATTATCTTTTACTACAACATCCTCTGTTACATCCCTTATGAGTTGTAAATAACTGAAAACGCATCTGATGAAGCAAATGCCCAATTGATGTCTGGTTCAACTTGGTGAGCTGACGTGAGATCTACATTTCTATTTCATACTAGATGTTATTGATAGTACTAATAGGCATTGTACTTCAAGATCGGTCATTTGATTTGACTACTATCATGACTGTTAAAGAAAAATATGATAATCGTGATGTACTAGTGATAATCCAGTCTTGTACCTAGCAATGGGGCGAATTGTAGAGCAAGGTCTTAGTCAACCCTTAAAACAATCGTATCCTCTGCTACAGGCACAATGCAATCTAGAAAATCCAGTCTTGTTGGTTTTTTGAGCAAAATCCGGCCCCACCTCTAGTGCGTTCTAAACAAATTCTACATCATAAGCCACTCAATTGAAATCAACAAAAAAATTGATGAGCATTACCACATCAACATGCCCTCTTTCTGTAAGCTCTGTCTCTAAGAACGGCATTACCACATCATTGATGACAAACTTTCATGAAATGGATCCTTAAGCTTTTGTTCATAGATGCAACCACTTCAGGATGCAACTCAATGATATTATGAACGAATTTGACCCGCCTGAACCTTGAGGCAAGGTGCAACAACGTATTCAACTGATAATCAGTTCTTTGTACTAGAATTCCTTCGTTGTCTTGAACTAAATTGCCAAGGGCACCTCTATCATTATTGGCAATTGCCTCAAAAAGGAAAAAGCCTTTCCATTTTCTTTTCCTTAATTGTCTATGCTTTCTAATGCTTAAAAAACTCTTGAAAACCAGTAAAAATTGTACAAATTTTGGGATGTGAAGTACTGTTGAAGAAGTTACATAGTGTTATTCTCTTGTACACACTCTTTCTATCAATCCATGGATGACCTATAATCCTGTAACACTTGATTGATTCTAGTTTATAGTCAAATTTATACTCCAAGGAATATTGTGGATATGAAAGTATCCACATCTTTTATTCTTCACGGAATTCATCAGGTTTATGGTTGTTAATTAATCCTTTTTTAGGGGGTAAAAAGTTGCAACAAGCCTTTTGAATGAAGTTCAGTTTTGTGTGGAAGAAGATGATCAATTTTGAGTAGAGTTAAATTTTGACACTTCGAGTAAGGCATACCCAAAATTCTTTATTTACAACAGAAATGTAGAACTAGTTTGAATACACCGATATTATAGGTACCAGTATGTGTAATCAAATTGAATCTTAAATAGAACGCATCAAGCACATTAGAAACAATCATTTTCCTTCAAGGGATTATCATTCAAATATAATTTTAGCATACTTAAAACAAAAACACAATCTAAACTCTTTGAAAAACTAGTTTTACAAAATAACATCTACATACTAACAAAATCAAATCAAAGCAGCTTTTTGTCCCTCCACTGTCTCCCAATCGTTCAAATGGCAACCCAAAATCCCTTTAATTTCATTTGGTTTTTTTTTTCCTAAAAGCTCAAATGACTAAAGTTAGATTTTGAAATGTTTGAGAGAATGATAATGTTTAATTAGTTTTTATATAAGAGGTGTTTTGTTTAAATCAAAAGGTGTTGATTAATATGGTTTAAGGTTTCAAAGTGAAATTATTTTTGTTTTGGCCCAAATGTTATAATCTAATTCCATTTTGGGCTATAATAATTTTAACCATACACTTATTGCTGATTCATGGGTGTTTCAAAAACAAATTAAGCTTAATATAATAATTTTCTTTTTCTGTTCATTGAAAGAAATTAAAAAACAAAAAAATTTTTGGTTGTCACCTATAAAAGATCACTCTTAATCAGAGCCTGTACCAGTTCAGGTTAATTCAAAAATTAATTAGTAATAACACTCGCTGTGCTTTATTACATGGAAAGAATAAAAATTGAATAATAATTTCATAATTTGAAAATATCTTTTAGAATTTTACAATTACAATTTCTAACATGAAGAATCCATTAATAGACAATTTATTTATTTTTTAGAATTTTAGGTTAGAAATTTGGCTGTAATTTTTTCTTTTTGTAGATTCTTCAAGTGAGAATCTTGATCAAAAATTAAAAAATAAATAAAATAAAGATGTACGCATTAGAAAATTTCATTCCTTTATACAATGCAATACAACTTGTAACAAAGTTTATATTTGAAGGCCTTTTGTTAAATTTGATGCTGGGTCTTGGTACACTCATTTAGGCCCATCAATACCCCTACACAGATTAGAGAAGTCCATTAATTTCATTTCCAATGCATATGCTTAAATAAGTCCCACAAACAAGTGATGAAGAAAATCCTTTTCACAAACTCAATCAATTAGGTTTAGGTGTCAAAAGTAGAATAATAGAATTAATGAATCTGACTTTCAGTCAATGCATATATAACAAAAATTAATGAACAATAGGGCCTATGTCACATAATAATTACACAATTTATTGATAGGAATTAGTTGTTAGTGTTATTCCATTCATATCAGCTTTGTCACATACTTTTTTAATTATGGGGTACTCCTTTGCCCTATTAATTAATTAATCCCACCATATATGCAAGTGTCACCATATATGCAAGTTTAATAAAATCAGTACTATTTATTAAACTTGAATGAACTTTAGCCAAATTCATTAATTATGTGCCTCTAGTTACAACTAAATTATGTCATTGGATCATCTTGTTTGCCAAGTAATTGGCAAGTTGTGATGATTTATTTATTTTTTGGTACACCTTTTGTTAAAGTATTTTTGGACTTTTGTGAAATGGGGTGAAAGTGATTTAGAACATTGATATCACAACATATATAAAGTATTAGGAGCTAATTTCTTGATATTATAAAACTCAATTTCTTGAGTAAATTGACAAATGTGAGTGAGACTGACAGAATAGAAGTACTTTCTAATAATAAAAACTCTTTATTTTGAACCTATAATATTTAAGATCAAGACATCAGTTTAAATCTTTAGATAATTTTGCCTCCGTAATTTCTCTTCTTTCATTCTAGTTAGTTGTTATTATAAACATTTTAGATGTTAATACACATTACATTGTCTAAAAAGTCAAATTTCTTTTGTAAGCTCTTTGGGAAGTTTGTCAGTTATCTGTCGGGCACCCTTTTCTTTAATCAGGTTATACAATTAATGGCGCCAAAGATTTTCAGGTGTGTAAAACACTTACAACTGTACAGTATTTCGAATCAAACTTTAACTTTGAAATGTGCAAAAAGAATAAATCAAATTGGCTGAGTACGATTCTGCCACACTTTATGATTTTTACTTACTTTCTATCTAGGAAGAAGTTTAATATGATAAATTGCTGAATATCAGCAGCTATTTGTGCAAGCATAAGCAGAAACTTATCCTGTCATCAAATTCTTCAAATCTGGTATTGGCAAGTATCAATATTTTCTTGGATGATTTAAGTATGATGTTGAAATTGGAGTATGAAACCAGGTAATTGGCCATTGGCATTATATACAGTCTATCATCTTTCATTAATTTCAAACTCACTTGCTAATGGAATAAATTTATTTCAGATTGACATAAATTTATCTGTTGGAGCGGATAGCGGACAGTCATCAACCAAAGCAGGGAAGAGGATTTTCAGTAACATCTTTCATTTCTGTTATCTGTGTGAGTTCTGGTTCGGTTTTCTTCAAAAGCTCTGTTGTATCTTGATTTTCCTAGAACTGAGGTGTTTTGAAAGGTTTATAATCCCAAATAACACTTAATTTTCTATTAGGTGGAAAAAAGAAATATTTTCAGAAGCAGAGCATTTTTCTGTCACCAAACCTGGAGCTCTACTTAAAATTTTGTCATTGGCTTATTCCTACAGCTGAATCCTTTATGCAGCTTGTTAGATAGCTTCTCCGTTATAAGTGGTAATGATGATCATGATAGTAAATCATGTACTCTTGAAGGATTGAAAATTTTGAATAATAAGCACGTAAAAAATTATTTCTTTCTTGTCTCACTGCAGTTTCTTGCCCTGAAATAGAGGAGAGAAGAAGAGGTCAATCTAACTGATTAGGAAAAGGAATCAAATTGTATGTTCCCAAAATATCAAATCGGTTAATTAGTTACGTTCATTAAAAAGCATATATTTCACAGAAAATTTTGACTGGCTATGTTTTTTTTCTTGATATGCAGAATTGATGTGCTGCAAAAGCTGATAATGTGTATATCTAAATATCTGTTACTGATCAACAGAGGAAATATACATAAGGTCAAAGCTATGAGGAACCGATTTGTACTGTTGGCCAATGGTGGATAGTTACTGATTCTTGCAACAAAAAGAAAATGTGAGAGTGTGTCCGATGTCTGGTTTCACATTTGCTTGGCCGGCTTTAATCAGATCTATATTTTCTATATCCTTTTGTTTTCTGTTTTTCTTGAAAACTTAACTTTTCATTGATGATAAGCATTGTTCAATGCATATATTATTGTCTCTTCTTAGACAGGGTTGCTAAAAAGAACGTTTGAACAGTGTCTGCATCATGCCAACTAAAACGAGTTCAAACAAAAACATTCATCGGCTCCATCATTTGTTCCAGATTAAGAATAAAATGTGGATACTATCTGTGTGTCCCATTTCTTTGGCAACATTTGGAGCAGTTAAATCAAATTGATCTTCTTGAAAGACCATCAACCAAGAGTACAGAATCAGCATAGGCTTCATCACATCAAGATGCCCTTGTCTGGAGGCTATGAAAAATAATCTTCCGTTTTCATTGTTAAGTTTTGTATCTAACCATGAATTAGTCTCCAAGAACAGCATTACAACCCTCGGCTTTCCCTTGACAACAAAGCTTCTTGCAATGGAGCCTCCAGCTTCACGTTCAACTCAACAATATCCTTCACCATTTCGAAGCGCCTGCACATTGAAGCAAGATCGTTCTTAATACTGTTTTGAAGTTCTAATGAGTTGTTTGTTGGCGATTGCCTTTAAGTGGCTTGGATCAATTTCCTTTGATGGTCAACATAGTTTGTAATTCATTACTGTTTGTCTCTCAGCTTTAAGAAATAAGGTGGAAAACATTTCCGGCCTACTGAAAAGCATTTAAAACAGAGCATTTTCCTAAAACTCAATTATGCAGCTTAAGGAAGCTTCTCCATTTGCACTAAGTTCTTTGATGGTTCATTGACGTTTGCTTATTCTTAAACGGATATTGAAAATCCTCTTATTCTTATTAAGAAAATTTAATTTCCCGAGTCCATAATTCATAAGGGCTGCAACCCTGTTTTTCGTATTATTAATGATCTGATTCAAGTTTTGGGTGATATTTTTCATTTTCTCGCTAATAGAACTTTCTAGTAATGGCTTCAACTGATCTAAAAGAAAATATATCTACGGAAGAATTATATCATATTGGAAGAGATAGGAATGTCTACCAATTTGGCAACATTGAAGTGTGAGTTTATTTTTCTTGATTTCAATTCAAAAACAACATATTGTTCTCAAAATGAAATTATTGAAAATGATCTATGGTATTTTGAACAAGTGGATGACACCAGCACCATCAAACAGTCGCTTTCTAGAAGACTGGTGTTGAAATGAGACAGAACAGGACTCTGATGGTTTGTCTTATGCCCCAAACTCAAACTGGTGAGTTAATTATTGCTAACCACTACTCTCTATTCTTTCTTCATACTTGGATGTTCAATTTGGAAGCACATCACAACCTTGTGTGACTGGTTAAACTCTTCTTCCTTTTTAATATTCTGGACAAGTATATGTTTAATGCTGAGAATTTATAGTTCTCTTTGTTGGTTTTGCATGAAAACAAAGAAGAGAAACAGATATAAGAAAGAGAACCAAGACTGGAAAATGATGCTCTGTTTTTTATTCAAACTACAGGGATAAACTTATACAAAACACCCGCCACTGTTTCACCTAATGGATTTATAAATTTCAAATTTAAACACAAGACGCCAACTAATACACGTACAGGCATAAGTAAAATTACATTTAACCAAACCTAATACACCTAAACACATCACTGAATCAATCCAAAAAAGTGACCCAAAAATTGCTTCTGCATGAACAGTGGGAGACCAAACGGCGGTAAAACATGCGGTTCAAATTTTTCTGCCAACTTCATCATTTCCAGCATGGTATCACCATTCAACACTCTTACAGTCAGTTAAGGCTACAGCAATGAAGCATCAGATGAGGTGATTTTTGTCAATGGCAGAAAGTTCAATTCATGTTTGTGAAAGAGCTCTCATTTATATTGTATGATGAGCTTCCTCATATCTGTCTGTTTCGAGACTCTTAATGACATTATGCAATTATCATGTTCTTTATTCCTGTACAAGATTGCTGAATTATGATTTTGGACATGTTATGATTTATATAACATTGATATATGATGGCAGATTCTGCATCTGTCACATTACTGAGTTTTGCAAGGGCGCTGGCTTAACTTTAGTCGGCCTAAATGGATGAGTGGCAGGTTTTTCTTATGTATTTTGGAAGCTATGCTGACAGTTAAAGCTGGTGAATCCAGGCCCGTAACCCGCAATACAAATCTCGATTAGGATTACCACAAGTTTTGTTTCAATGAGAACACTCCAATGCTTAAATGTGGGCTGCTCTCTGAGGCATGATTAATCACGAAATTTCCTTTGCTTCACCTTCACCTTTTGATTAATTTCCAAGAAATTTAGCTGGAAACTGATAGAAAAACGATATTATATTGTTGTCTTTAACTCTTAAGTGAATGCCTATATGCTAATTGAATTTGATTGATGCATAAGGATTTTTTTTAATTTTTTTCCTTAATGTCAATTTTAATGATTTTTACAATGTTAATGTAGGACTGGTCAAATAAAGTCCCCCACTTGGCAGGTGAGAAGATAAGTGCTGACTCATTTAACTATGACAAACATTTATATGCTTTTTATTCAAATAATTAAGGTCATTCATGAATTAAAAACCCAATAAAATTTAAGGTAGATTAAGGTCCTAATCATGTTATTAGAAATATATATATATCCTAACTAATACATTTTTTGGTAGGTAATTAAGATCGTAATCATCTCATTAGTATTAATGCAATATATATATATATATAATATTTAAAGGTAGGTAATTAAGGTCCTAATCACGTTATTAGCATTGATATATATCCTACCCAATATTATTCAAGGTAGGTAATAACGGTCCTAATCATGATACTAATAGTATTTATCTTAATTAAGAGTGCTATTCGTGCAAAAGTGACGTGTTATTAAATTATAATTGTTACTATGACAATTACAATCTAACTGTCAATATTACTTATAATAACAAAAGAAATGGATCATAAAAGTTATAGAAAAATTTATGTTTGAATAATTTCGACAGCCTAATGATTTTGAGAATCATACTCAACCATTTACATATTATTAGGGAGAACAACATTTTCCCACCCAAGGTTTGGCGAAACAACACTTTCCCAGCCGTTAAGTTTCAAAACGACACTTTTCCACCCTTTGTTATGTTTTGTTAAAAATTGAGATATGCTTTTTCCTTTCCTTCTCTTTCTTTTTTCTTTCTGTTAGATTTCTAGGGTTTACTTAATCCTAAATTAGCAGTGAAACGTTTATCAACTTAGCAATCAGAGATATAATAAATGAAGATAAAGAATGAATCAAGCATAATCAAGACACATAAATTATAGTGGTTCGACTTTGCAGCCTACATTCACTCTCTAAGGCTCACAATAGGGCATTCCATTATCAATCAAGACAGTACAGAGAAAAGATCAGATCAGAACATGAAAGATTACAATAAAGAAAGAACACACCCAAATCTGAAAACCCTAGGTTTTCTTCAATCTGAAATCTGCCATTTCCTTCAGCATCAGCATGTGTTAAATACACATGCTCCCTTCCTAGATCGTCATCCACTTGTCTTTGATTCCTCTATAACCGTAAGATGAAATCAATTCTAGAACTTTCTTAGGGTTAAGAGCTGTCGAACCAAAACAGAAAATAAAGAGATGAAATCAAATCTAAGAGTCAGTCCTAAAACCAAAACAGAAAATAAAGAGATGAAGTCTGCGTAAAAGTGTGATAGCCTAACATATAACTCATTAGGTTTGGCCAAAACGACGTTGCAGCATGTGTTTTACTTTTAACAAAGAAAACTGACTTCCATCGTAGCTAATGAGAAGCCACATCATCACAATTCTCCACCTTGGCTTCTTGATTAGTCACCCCATGTGACCTTGGAAATTCATAAGTTCACTCTAGAACTTGAAGGAGGCTCATACAAAGCCTGTGTTTTTCAAATGGAACAGGTTTTGTGAACATATCAGCAGGATTATGAGAACCATCAATTTTTTCAATCTCGATTTCTCCTCTTTTAATCATTTCCCTAATGAAATGAAGACGAACATCTATGTGTTTAGTTCCTTCATGGTATACTTGGTTTTTGCAGAGGTGAATTGCACTCTGGCTGTCACTATTAATCTTCACTGTCTGTTGCTTAATACCTAGCTCATTTATCAATCCTTTCAACCAGGTAGCTTCCTTTACTACCTCAGTTAATGCTACATATTCTGACTCTGTTGAAGACAAGGTAACCATATGTTGCAGCTTGGATTTCTAACTGACAATATTTCCCCATAGAGTGAAAACAAATCCAGATGTAGACTTCTTTCTGTCTATATCTCCTGCATAATCTGCATCACAAAAACGTTCAACACAATCATCATATCTCTGTTTTTTCTTAAAAACAATGCCTGTTGATCTTATTCCCTGTAAATATCTCATAATCCATTTAAGAGCCATCCAGTGAGTCTTTTCTGGATTGCTCATAAATCTGCTTACCATACTTACAACGAAGCCTAAGTCTGGTCTTGAACACACCATCAGGTACATTAAGCTTCCTAATGCACTCGCATAAGGAATTTCTGCCATTTCCAGCTTCTCTTTTTCAGTATGTGGACTCTGCTCATGTGAAAGTTTCAGGTGAGCACCGAGAAGAGTTTGAACAGATTTAGCATCTTGCATATTGAATCTCTTCAGGATTTTCTTAGTATAGTCCTGCTATACTAACTTCAGACTTCCAAAAGTTCTATTTCTGATAATAGAAACACCAAGAATTTTCTGAGCCTGACCCAACTATTTCATTTCAAACTTGGTGTTCAGTAACCTCTTCAATTGACACAGCTCAAATTTATCATGGCATGCCACAAGCATATTATCCACATACAACAGTAAAAAAATATGAGTCAATTCAGAGATTCTTTTAAAATAAAAACAGTTGTCACAATTACATCTGTTAAACCCTATTTCTATCACAAAAGAATCAAATTTCTTATACCACTGTCATGGTGGCTGTTTCAAACCATATAATGATTTTTTTAATAAACAAACTTTACCTGTAACACTGTTGTATCCTTCAAGTTGCTCCATTAAGATGCTTTCTTCCAAATCCCCATGCAAGAAAGCTGTCTTCACATCGAGTTGTTCTAATTCTAGGTTGAATTGAACTACAAGAGAGATCAGTACCTTGATGGATGTATGTTTGACCACTGGTGAAAAGATTTCATTATAGTCAACCCCATCTACTTGTGTGAACCCCTTTGCAACTAACCTAGCCTTGCACCTAGGTGCATCCTAAGCTGTTAAACCTAGTTTCCTTTTGAAAATCCATTTGCATTTTACCACTCTACAATCTTCTGGTTTATCAACCAAGATCCATGTATTATTCTTCATTAGAGAATCAAATTCTTCCTCAATGGCTTTCTTTCATTCCAACTTTTTAGATCCTGAAACTGCTTCTTGGAATGTATTAGGTTCATCATTTATCTCTCCTTCCACCTGAAGTGCATATGCAACCAGGTCTGCATATCCTAGTCTGTTGGGAGGTCTGATTGTTCTCCTAATTCTATCTCTTGATAATTGATAATCTGTCAAGTTTAATGTATCTACACCTGGAGTATTCTGGCCTACTTCATGATCAACAATTGGTTCATCCTCATCAGTATTTAATTCCTTAACTCCACCTTGATTCAAACTTGAACTGAAACTGGAGTGCTTCACTTCTAGTTCTATGTGTTCTACTCCTGGATGGAAATTCTTAGATTCATCTGGTTTACCTCCTAAATCAGGTAGGATATTTTCTCTGAAAATGACATCTCTACTCACAATACATTTCTTAGATTTAAAATTCCAGAACTTATAGCCTTTAACCCCATCTGGATATCGTAAGAAAATGCATTTAATGGCTCTAGGTTTTAACTTTTCATCCTTTATATGAACATAAGCTAGGCACCCAAACACTCTAAGGTTTTCCAAGTTTACAGGGTGACCAGTCCATCTTTCCAGTGGAACCCTATAACCTATAGCTGAAGAAGGTGTTCTATTTATCAAGTAGACCATAGTATGGGCTGCTTCTGCCCAAAACTTAACTGGAAGTTTAGAGCATGACAAAATGCTTCTTACCTTTTTTAGAATAGTTCTATTCATCTTTTCACAGAGACCATTCTGTTGTGGAGTGTGTCTCACTGTCTTATGTCTAACTATCCCATTGACTCAATAGTAGTTATTGAACTCCTCATTAATGAATTCCAAACCATTATCAGTTCTCAACTTCTTCAGTTTCTTTCCACTTTGATTTTCAACCATGGTTTTCATTCCCTAAATCTAGGAAAAGCTTCATCCTTGGTTTTAAAGAAATAAACCCAAATATACCTAGAGTAGTCATCTACAATACTCATAAAGTATCTACATCCTCCAAGTGAATAATGCCTAGATGGTCCCCATATATCAGAATGCACATACTCAAGTGGTGAGCTTCAGTAGTGTTGTCCAGTCCCAAATTTTACTCTGCTCATTTTTCCAAATACATAGTGTTCACAAAAATTCAGGTTCCCTGTTTTATCCCCACACAATAGGTTTTGTTTACTAAGTTCTCCTAAACCTTTTTCACTAACATGGGAAAGTCTTTGGTGCCACAAGGTAGTTTTATCTAGTTCCTCAGTTGACCCAATATTAGCCACTCCACTATCAGTTCTACCTTTCAACACATACAAACCATTCCTTTTTTCAGCCTTCATAACAACCAAAGACCCTTTCAAAACACTAAGACTCTCATTAGCAGCCTTATAACTTAGACCTATAAAGTCTAAAGTTCCAAGAGAGATAAGATTTCTTTTGAGGTCAAGGATATACCTAACATCAGTAAGGGTCTTAGTTAATCCACTATGGAGATTCAGCTTAACAGATCCTATTCCCTTAATATGACAGACAACATTATTTCCCATCATCACTTTCCCACCATCTAAGGGTTGAAACGAGCTAAACCATTCTCTATTAGGTGTCATATGATAGGTGTAACCAGTGTCTAAAATCCACTCATCAGTAGTCTTGCCTTCTGAAATAACTAGGACCTCTGAACTCTTATAACCCTCTGATACTACCCTTGCACTACCTCCATCATCCTCTTTCTCATATTTCTTTTTCTTTCTCTCAAGACAATCTCTTCTAAGGTGGCCCTCCTTATGACAGAAGAAACACTTCCATTTCCCAGTTTTAGATTTGGACCTATGTCTATTCTGTCCTCCCTTTTTCCAGTTCTTCTTCTCAGATCTTCCTCTAACTATAAGACCCTCACCATCACTCACATTTCTTTCCCTAATCCTATTTTCAGTGTCCTTAGATGTGATAGCTTCTACTACTTCTTCTAACTTCAGAGTCTGCCTACCATATTTCAAAGTCTCTACAAAGTTGAGAGGGTAGGTTTTGGGAGAATCATCACCGATTTCAATTGAAATACTCTCTAAATCTTTTATAATCTTAAGAAAATCATTCTTATTATCTTTCAGTGATTTTTGTTCATCCATCTTAACCCCAAATAAGCTCTGTTTTAGAAATAACCGATTAGGAACAGTCTTTGATTGATAAAGTGAGTCTAATCTGCTCCATATCTTTATAGCAGTCTTCTCTTTCTTGACTTCTCAAAGCACTTTGTCACCCAAGCCAAGGATCAGTGAGCTTTTGGCCTTGTTCAGCATGTCTTGCTTTTCTGTGGTGGTTAATGTATCAAGTAACTCTTCTTCTCCCTTCAAAGCTAAAGCCAAGCCCTCTTTAACCAATACTGGCTCCATCTTCATTTTCCATAATCCAAAATCGTTTTCACCTGTAAACTTTTCAAGCTCAAACTTAATCGACATGTTTTTCTCACGGATCCAAAAAACATACAGCAATAGAAAAGTAATCAATTTAAGAAAACCTCAAAAACTGTATTTAGGCACGATTAAGCCAGTGAAACCCTAACTGGATCTTCAATCAGGCTCTGATACCAATTTGTTAAATTTCTAGGGTTTACTTAATCCTAAATTAGCAGTGAAACGTTTATCAACTCAGCAATCAGAGATATAACAAATGAAGATAAAGAATGAATCAAGCATAATCAAGACACAGAAATTACAGTGGTTTGGCTTTGCTACCTACATCCACTCTCCAAGGCTCACAATAGGGCATTCCATTATCAATCAAGATAGTACAAAGAAAAGATCAGATTAGAACATGAAAGATTACAATAAAGAAAGAACACACCCAAATCCGAAAACCCTAGGTTTTCTTCAATCTGAAATCTACCATTTCCTTCAACATCAGCATGTGTTAAATACACATGCTCCCTTCCTATATCATCATCCACCTGTCTTTGATTCCTCCATAACCGTAGGATGAAATCGATTCTGGAACTTTCTTAGGGTTAAGAGCTGTCGAACCAAAACAGAAAAGAGAGAGATGAAGTCTACGTAAAAGTGTGATAGCCTAACAGATAACTCATTAGGTTTGGCCAAAACGACATCGCAGCATGTGTTTGACTTTTAACAAAGAAAACTGACTTCCACCGTGGCTAATGAGAAGCCACATCATCACAATCTACTCGAACTTTGTAGCGACTTTGAAATATGGTAGGCAGACTTTGAAGTTAGAAGAAGTAGTAGAAGTTATCTCAGCTAAGGACACTGAAAATAGGATTAGGGAAAGAAATGTGAGTGATGGTGAGGGTCTTATAGTCAGAGGAAGATTTGAGAAGAAGAACTGGAAAGAGGGAGGGTAGAATAGACATATGTCCAAATCCAAAATCGTTTTCACCTGTAAACTTTTCAAGCTTAAACTTAGTCAACATGTTTTTTTCTCACAGATCTGAAAAACATACACTTTCTTTTTTTTGTTTCCGTATCTTTTCTTTGCCATCATCTCTTCCTTCTACGTTGGAGGCTGCGACGCCGGTGTAACCTACAACCGCTAGCTGGGCTGGTGGCGTTGCAACCTTTAGCCACGAGCTAGTTTGGCTATGACACTACCAACTCAACTCGTAGCCAACCAAATCGCGGTCGAAGGCAGTGTCACAAATGCCTAGCTTCCCGCACACAATTTTTCTTTTGGATCTTACAGTCCGTGGGTTTGTAATTTCGGGGTTTATTTTTTGTGGATTTTCAGTGGTTGGAGGATTTGAAGATTCTTTTCTTGAAATCGGTGTTTTGCATTTGTTGGATGTTGAATTTTGTGTTATGTGGGTTTGTGAAAAGAGTTTGTATATGAATTTTAATTGTTAAATTTCAGTAGAGAAAAAAAAAACTTCAATGGGTTTGCTGGATGTTATGTCGTGCTATTTGGGTTCCTGAAAAAAAAAATATGTATATGAATTTGAGTTGAATAATGTCAGTAGAGATTTGAAATTTTAAATGGGTTTGGTGGAGGAAAGAGAAGAAGAAGATGATGTGGGCAGAATACATTTGGTGAAGGAAGGAGAAGAAGAAGATGATTTGGGCATAATACATTTGGTGGAGGGAGGAGAAGAAGAAGAAGATGCACAGTAGGAAATTAAGGTTGGAGAATGAAAGAGAGATGTTAGAGAACCAATGTGGGTTTGAGGTTTTTGGGTAGCGGGTACTATGGTCTATGCGAATACTAGAAAAAACAAAAATTTGATTCTGCAAATTGTTGTTGTTTTCCCAGAGAGTATGTGTGGTGTGAGTAGTGAAGAAGTGAAAGGACAGATAGGAACCAATCAAAAAAAAAAAAAAACACTAATCTGGTTTTGTCATGTTTCTGCTTCTTTTCTTTCTATAGAATTTTATCAATGTTTATTTTGATACTCGCCCAGCAACCTTTTATTACCTCTCAATTGCAGGGTATTGTTATTGTTAATGGGAATGTAAATTTACAATTTGTCTACCTAACTTTTTATTAAAAATATGTTTTACTGGAATTTAAGTAATATTTATATGCAATTTTCAAATTTAAAGAGAGTTTATACTGCTAATAGACTGTTGCATGACTTAAAGTAATAAAAAAATTATTAAATCAAATAGTAAAGGGTATTTTCGTCTTTATTGTAAAATAGTAACATATTTTATTAACGGAATATAACAGAGGGTGTAAAAGTGTCATTTTGAAACTTGACAGGTGGAAAAGTGTCATTTCACCAAACCTTGGGTGGGAAATAGTCGTTCTCTCGTTATTATTGTTCACCTATTGGGAGAGGAATAATTGCTACCTTAACATATGAGGATTCCTTATACAGACTTCATCTGGGTTCTTAAGGAAAATGATAGAGTTACCAAAAAGTTTACACCGAATTTGTGCACCGAATGATGTGGCAAAATCCTGACCGTTGATTAATATTAACTGTTAATATTAATCAAAGGTCGAGGGGACCCCGCCATTCGTACTAAATCACACATCATTCAGGTAAGTGAGCATTACTCAGGTTCTTAAAATACATAGCTCCACTTCTTTTATTAAATTTAAAATACTTTAACATGACCAAAATCCCCCAAGTGTATAGTCAAGTATTTTTTAATGAAATTGACCCTCAATTAAAATAAGTGTTCATATATGAGAAATAAATGAAATAAAATTATTAGAAGAGATATTGATGATTTAAAATGAATGAGAAAAGAAATAATTAAAATATATATATTCAACCCATTAACCTATTAATGATCTAGATTTCTTGTGATTAAGAATATTTTTATTCACAGCAAACAAATCTAGATCATTAACTTCAACAAACAAATCAATTCTTTTATATATATATAGAAGAACCTCAATACAGTGATACTCTTCCATGTAGTCATAAAAAATTTTCATCCTACCAATTATAAATAAGAATAAATTTTGCATTGGGAAGAATGACTTTTTCACCCCAAGGTTTGGTGAAACTACCTTTTCGCCCCTTCAAGTTTCAAAATGACATTTTCCCACCCTCTGTCAGGTTCTGTTAGTGTTTGCTGTTAATAGGTAATTAAAAAGACAAAAATACCCTTACATATTTGACTTTATTGTTTTTTATTATTTTTTGTCATATCAACAGAGTCAATTACCAAAATACCCACTCTTCAAATATGAAATTACTAGTATATCCTCAACTTTATATGAAAATTAAATTACCAATGTATCCTTGTTTTTCATTAAAAATAATGTCTCAAACGTATGAAGTTAATGTTGGAATTTTAAAAATTTTAAACCTATAGAATTACCATATTGTCCTTATAATTATTGCACAAAGTACTAGTATTACTAATATTTGAAAATAAGAATCCAAATTATAAAATTGCAGTGCGCACGCGCGCACATACACATATATATAAACAATTTTTTGTTAGTTGAAACTTGAAACCCAATAAGAATAGGGACAAAAATTTCCAAGGGACGATGAACATTACTATAAACATTCTTTAAACCTATATGTAGCCTGATTATCTAACTCTTCCTATGTACACCTTGAATTTATGTCAACTAATAGATCAACTTACCACACTGGCAACTTCATGTCTACTTTCCACATTTCTACTGTAGGCTTCCCTGCACTTGATCTTTTAAAGAACTTGTGTTTTTCTAATCTTCCTACTCATCCATAGACCTGGCAAAACAGGTGGGTGGGTCGGGTACGGGCCGGGTCAAATGGGTACTGACCCTTATACGGGTCTAATATTTTGGACCCGTGCCCTACCCTATATGGGTACGGGTTGTAACAACTACTGAAAACTAGTATAATGCATGCATAATAACAATAGAAAAGTGGGCCCAAAAGTTTCTTTTCATTAGTAAGCATGTGTCTTTTATACATAAAGAGTACTGTTTACAAAAAAATGTATTTTAAAAGACAAAACAGGGGAAACAGTGTAGCTATTCCTCATTGCTTGCCGACGCCCCTCCGACCGCAACATCACCTAGAACTTGCATCCACAAAGGAAATAACGGGGTGAGCACAAAATAATGCTCAGTAAGTAAAACTCTCTCTCTCTCTCTCTCTGTCCCCGTGTGAATAATTCTTAATTCTTTCCTTTTTGCTATTCTGATTCTATTTCTGTTTCTAATAACATCATAGCCTCATCTTACCGGAGGTACGGCCGGATGGCGTTCACACAAAGACCATCTCACTCTCTATGGCTATCGGGTGGAATTCACACAGTATCAACCCGTTCTTAGTGACTACCGAGTGAGGATCACAAAGCACCAACTCGGTTCTTCCTAACTATCGGGTAGAGATCACCTAGCACCTACCCGTTCCTCATGAATTTTGGATAACGATCACCAAGCATTTACCCGCCTCTAGTCACTATCGGGTGATGGTCACAAAGCATCAACCCGCTTCTACTAGCCGTTGGATGATGATCACAAAGCATCAACTTACCTATCTCTTAACTAACCGGGTAGTGGTCACAAAGCATCCACCCATTTCTACTACTCATCGGGTGACGATCACAAAGCATCGACCCATCTCTCTAAGGGCTATTCGGTTGATGATCACAAAGCATCAATCCGATTCCCATAACGGTCGGGTGATGATCACAAAGCATCATCCCAACTATACTACTCTTCTAATTCATTCTATTGTAGCATTTTTCAATGCTCTCTACCCTTAGAGTAATTTTACCCACTAAGCTCTCTACTCATAGGGTAATTGCATAAACCATTTCCTTACACTTTCTTAGGTCACTTTTCAATGCACAATTAGTGCCTATGGATGGTTCATCACTACTAATGCACTTATGAAATGCCAACATGCAATGTTGCAAGAATTAAGGTTCATTTCTCATACTCAAACCTCTATTAGGCATTTCATCAAACAACTCATGTGCACTATAAAACTCTATCATAGCCATGATTCTAAAACTTTTCTTAACCATCCAAAATGGGGAAAAACCCCTTCACAAAGCCATAATAACCTGTCAAACAAAACACTTCCAAAAAGGGGATCCATAATACCCTTTAAATTCCATCTCAACTACCTTGCCAAACCAACAACCCATTTCTCAAATTTGCAAGGTATAAACAATCACAAAGCATAGAAATCTCTATTTAATCCTTCATACATGCTATAATACATGCACATCACATACATACATCATCTCTATCAAAACCCTAATCAAGAAAATTCATAAATCTCAACTTGGGTTGGGTTTTACTTACTTGCTATGTAGAGACTTCACAAATCCTTCCTTTCACTTGCTTAGCTTGACTTTTCCTCTTATCTTAACCAAAAGAATGAAAACCCTCAAATACCAAAATGAACTAAAACTCACAAATCACACAACTTAAGGAGAAATCCTTACCTTAGGAAGCCTTAGGTTGCTTTTCCACCCCAAATCACTTCAAAAATCCCCTTGAAAAACCTTGATCAAAAGAAAAGAGAAGTTGAGAGGAGAAGAATGAAGAGTCACGTTTGAGAAGAAGAAATGAGGGGTTTCTTTTGATTCTAATTCCTTTTAATGAAATATAAACACACTCATTCCCAATTTGCCCTTATTCTTCTTTGGGAATTCCATCCATATCCTTTGATTCTTTACAAACTCACCCCTAACTTAACCTATTCTCCATGAAAATTCCTTACAATTAACTCCCCAATTTTCCTGCTAATTAGGGGTAGAAAGGTCAAATTGTCCTTAAAGAAGAAAATATCTAAAACTTTATCAACACTTTATTCGGCCTGTCGCCGCGGCGAAGAAACCTCTGTCGCCGCGGCGAAACTGTCCAGCAGCTTCCCCCGAAGCTTCAACCTCTCTTCGCCGCGGCGAAGATTCTTCTTCGGCCCGGCGAAGCACGACAGACTGAATTTCTTCTGTTTTCAACCAATTTCAGGGCAAACATTCAACACAATACTCAATCAAACAATAACACCAGAATCAACTCAAAATAAGAGCGAAAGAGGAAACAGTAACAACGTACCTCAAGCGGGGCGTTACACGGGTGAACCCGCGGGTGGACCCGTTTTTTCTCTCTCCATATTTTAGTTTTTACAGTTTCACCCCTAACAGTTTTCAATTATGATAATTACATCCCCAAAATTCCTACAATTTTAATTTTTTACATTTACACCTCCTAAATCAACTACTCTAAATTCAATTCAATTAAGAATATAAACAAATATGAACCAAAATAAACAAATAACACATAAACAAACAATAACATATAATACAAAACTACAAATACCAACCAAAATAAACAAATACAAAATCACTAATACACAATTACACATAAACAAACAAAATAAGTTAATAAACTATAAATACCAATTAAAATAAACAAATATATAATCCAATATTCAACAAAAAACATTCTTAGGACAGCAAATGTTCATCCCACAGTGGGCGTGATAGAGTCTCTTGATTCCACAGTCTCGAGATTAGTCAATGGCACATCAAGATCATCATCCGAATCATCTTTCACCTCATCATCTACAAAACAATGATCAACTACAAATATTAATAAATGTAAATAATAAAATATAAGAAATATTATGTTAACATGTTACCTTCAAACTCATATCCATATAGCCAAGTTCGAGTGCATATCAAAGATTCTGCATTTTTTGGTCAAAGTGAGCTTCGATATTTGTTGAGCACTTTACTGCCAATACTAAAAGCGGACTCCGAGGCTACGGATGTTATTGGTATTGCCATGATATCACGAGCCAAGTTGCCATCTGTCCTGATCTCAGCCCTAAGAGAAAATCCAGTTAGAGTCGGATCCTCACCTCACCAAAGCAGAAGAATCGGATATGGCGAAATCAGAATTGCACCCCAAGTCATTATCGGACCATCAAGAAAAATCAGAAGTGCCTGAAAATTAGAAAGAAAAAAAATTCATTCAGAACATTTATTTATCCTTCCAAGAAATCTAACCAAATAATTAGTTCACAACATCTGAATAATATTATCTCCATGGCGTGACATTGCAAATGAGTAGAGTGCATAGCAAGATCTTGCTTTTTTGACAACCGGCGATATCTTTCTTTGTAGCACAACTTATCAAGATAAGAAGTATGTAACATATTAAGAAATTTCCATGCAAACATATCAAGTAGTCCTTGGGTTGTCAATATACATTGTAAAAGGTAAAATTGTAGATATATAGCATTCGCGTAGTAGTTATTACCCATTCTGAGACCATGACTTGTAGAAGATTTAGTAGTTGGGCACGCCAACAAAATCTAGGAAGCCCAAAAACTATTCTCCAAGCTCCAATAACATTTCCGGATCACAAATAGTCTACGATGTAGGACGAAACTCAAAAAATCAACAAAACCAAATGAGGAAGACTAAAAATACTTGGAAGTTATTTTGAATATAATTCACTTTCTAGAACTTCCTGGGGATTTTGGATTAGTTTTCCAGGTTTTAGTCTAAACCAAACTTTTCACTACAAAAAGGCTATCAAACTACAATTTTCATTTCTAGATTTTACAATCCATTTTTTACTTTAATAAAAAAATTCGCAATTCCTGGTAAAATTAATTCTTTCTCAAAACTTCTCTGATAAAAAAATATATAGCCCTTACACCACATAATCCTATTTACATTGAACTTAGAGACATCATGCTACCAAATCCTGTACAAAACTCTTCCGTAACTTTTGAAACATACAAACAGAACGTTTTCACAAACTTAACCAAAATTGGAAACTTAAACAACAAATTTTCTAACTCTCAACACCATCACCCCAAGAAACCATACAAAACTAACTAAGATCAGAGTCAGATACGAATTTTCGAAGATGCAAATAACTCTACATTAGCTTCAATCTTTTTAAGTAGAACTTACGGGATCTCCACAACCCACTGTTCTCACTTTCTTAGCAACCCAACAACCAAAACAAACAAATGCAGTAGAGCAGAAGAGCTAAAACATACAAATAAAGAAACAAACATCATTCATAGCATAAAGAGATATAGATATATACCAGCATGTTTGCAATCCTTAGGAAGTCCAGACTTGGCAAGAACTTCAAGATCAACAAGACTCATAGACATGAGTCCCAAAGTAAGGCCAGACATCAACCCAGCAAACAACACCAAAAACACTATTATCACAATATGTATAAAGAAATTAGTCTCACAACAACTATACTCCACCGCCATTCTTTCCCCAAATCAAAAGAACACTCGAATTTCACCCCAAAGTAATCTCTTTGATCCCAACAGATATCTCTCAACTAATAACCAAAATGACTGCGTATAAGCAACAATGAACAAAAACATATGCCCAGAATGTTCAAGAAATTTAATATCATAAATAAATCAAAAAAGCATAAGTAGTTTAGCTTAACTATAATGTTGTCTGATCTGGGAAAGAGGTGTGGCAATCTTAGCACCAACGAGAGCATTATTTTTCCCAAGTGCAATGTCTATAAGGGACATCTGGATTGTTGACTCGATTAAGTTTCCGAAGTGCGAGTTCTTTTGGTATTGGAAGCGAACAATCAATATTCCAGATCCAGTTACAAATTTCCTATTAGTACTTAAGAGTTTCTATAGTTAAATTTTCATTTGGGATTTTGTGGATGAAAAAGGGAAAGCTTAAGGCAAAGCATTGAAGCAAAGGAAACTAAAAGAAAGGATTAAATTTTATATATATATAAAAGAAAGGATTAAATTTCATTTAACACAAGACTCACCCTTTCGAAATCAAACAGACAAGAACCTGCTCTTTATTGATCTTTCATTGTAAGGGGAGATAAACCCACGTTATTGGCCATGACTTCACCCAAACATAAACACACTCAACCCAAACAACTCTAAAGATCTACGTACAGGGAAAGCTCAACCAGACAACAATATAAGTGTAAACAATGTTAATCTCACAAACAAAAATTAAAATACAAAATATTAACCATTCAAACAAAAAAGAAAACACAAAATCTGTCAAAAAAACAAAAACAAACACACAAAATTAGGGGTTAGGGATTCATTACCAGCCGATGAGTGACGAACTGACTATTAATCAAAGATGGAGACACCAAGATAGGGAGTTGATTCAGTTGAACTTCGGACAAAGAAGAATGAAGAGAGATTGAGATGCGGCCGCGATAAGGTTGCTGAGAATCGAGAGTGAGAAATCGAGATGAGATGAGAGTGAGAGATCGAGATGGCCCGAGATGAGATGAGGCGAGAGAGTGAGAGGCGTGAGTGCGTCTGTGCGTGACTGTTGAGTGAATGGCGAAGGCGTGAAAAAATTAGGGATTCAAAAAAATGAAAAAGTTCAATTCTGCAAATACGGGTGCCCACGGGGTCACCCGTATAAACCGTTTGTTTTTGGGCCAGGTACGGGTACGAGTCTAAAAAAACAGGTTTAATAAATTGGACCCATACCCTATATTATTTACCCGGGTACGGTCCAACCCGCGGGTTCAGACCCGTTTTGCCAGGTCTACTCATCCATCATATCATCATTGTACTGTTAAAACATTTACTTTAGGCCATTGCATTATTTCTAAAATCAACATCCTCAACCTTCCTGCCCCTAAGTTGATAAAAATCCAAAAAAAAAAAAAAAAAAAAGAAAGGCACGATGTCCAAACTCTTGTTTGCCACTTTAAAGAGCTTTTTTCTTCATTTTTTATTTTTATTATCTCAAAAAGGTTTCCGTAAATAAGTACGTGCTTTTTTTTTTTTTTTTCTTATTTGTGTGTCTCTGCAATCAAATGGTAGAAGAGCCAAAGTTGCACTATGCGAACAATGGAACAACTCAACCACTTGATCTAAGAGAGCCTCACACAAAAGTATATGAGGATTCTGCATTTAAAGTTCATTCCATATGTTACCACATATTTGATATATGAACAAAAACCACAAGTCTATTCAATGAGGTTATACGCAAAACTTCTAACACTAAAAAAAAGTAAGTCTCAGATTGTCACATAAAACTATTAGCATACTAAAATACTACCAAACTCCTAAAATGAATAATCCATTCACTTTATAAAAGTGACAATTATCGCCAATAGACTTGTATGTAATGTCAAATTATCACAGAAGTACAGTGTACAAGAACAAAGTACCCTATGTCAAAATTTGAAAAACTATGCAAATGAATCAGCCTACTCAAAGACACAAAACAAAACCATGCTGTTAAAAATTACTACCACTGGGTGTATCTGAACCTTGTAAGAAGAACCAAATGGTTATGCAACAGCACGATGCAAGAATTTAAAGTTATGGAAATCAGCTGAACCCCGAGAGTTTAACATAAAACAAAAACCTTAAGTTCCCAATCGCTTCAGTTTTGAAGAATAGGAAGAACACAAAATATCCACGGAATTGTCTTGCATTCAAACCACTGCCATGATCAGCCCAAGAAGATACCAAAATAGAAGGCAATTGCATTTGGAAAAGAAGCCAATATGTGAGCAGAAGAAAGGGTTACAACAGAATAGAGAGAAAACCTTCAGATTCAGAGAGCAGAGAGAGTTACGATAGAGCTCTAGGTCGCAGTGCTTCAGTTTCAGAGAGCGTCACTTTAGTTTTAGAGGAGAGAGAGCGTTACAACAGAATATGGGAGAAAAAGATACGCAACTTTTTGATATTTTTTTTTCAAAGTCAACTTCACTTGGCAACCATTCACACTAAACCCTAGATTTCAATTTTTTATTTTTTTATTTTTGCGGCTTGATGTAAATTAACCATATTACCCTTCTTCAAAACGGAAAACGCTAACAAAATTTAATGGAGGGTGGGAAAATGTCATTTTGAAACTTGACAGGTGGGAAAGTGTCGTTCCGCCAAACCTTGGGGGTGAAAAAGTTGTTCTCCCTTTCGTATTGTAATAAGTTATAATTTTTTTAGATCTCGTCATAAGGAACTTACCTCTATATAGTAATAATTATTTGTATATTACAAAAAAAATATGATATGTTATATTAAAAGTTTAAGATGAAATAAAATATTTATCTAAAGTTGTTTGGAATAATGATTTATGCTTTAAAGTTGTTATCATATCTTGTATCTTGCGGGTACGTAATAAGCCGTCAACATGGACACCTTCTTGTTAAAGCCAAAATATTTCTAGCTCTCAAGCATGATTACAGCTTCTTGACATGAAATTTTTTGTATTTTCATTTTATCATTCTTAGGATTATCTTCTTCCTCTTCTTGTCTAATTCAAGAAAAATTTCTTCTTTAGTTAAAACATACATGACTTATTGCTCATTTAGATGATTGAGGAAGATATTAATATCCATTTAATTAGTGTAGTAAAGTTGTCGAATCTGATCACTCAATTTTACAGTAACTCTTTAATATCAATTTCTGTACTATCTTAATACTACTAAAACAATGAATTAAAATCCTAATACTATTAAAACATGAATTATAAAGTAAGAAATCAAAATAATAATTCTTATAATTACACTTCTATTAAATTATATACTCCTTGTAGTAATAAATTTAATTGATCTCTTATTACTACAATGAGGTTATAATTTAATTGATCTCAACATTATAACTATAGAGAAATTCTAATATATATATATATATATATATATATATATATATATATATATATATATATATATATATATATATATATATATATATATAATTGATAGGATGGCAGCATTCATTATCACAATAGTTGAGCACTTGAGTAATTTCTTCCCTTTCGACTATATATGTATCCTAGAAATATTGATAGAAAGTGATAGAAAAAGCTTTAATATATAAATTATAAAATTTTATATTCTAGCATTATTATAAAAACTACAAGATACATTAATTTATTTAGTGATTTTTACTAAACCAATGTAGGACTGTTCAAATATTGTCCGTCACTGCTTGGCATGGCTGGTGGGAAGATAAAGTGCTGACTCATTGTCATTTGGCCACATGCGTAAACATTTTATATAACTGTTTGACTTAAGATCACCCATGAATTGGCTAGCCAATAAAATTTAAGTTAGGTTAAGGTCCTAATCATGTTATTAAAAATATATATATCCTAACCAATAAAAGTTAAGGTAGGTTAAGGTGGTATTCATGTTATTAGCAATATATAATAAAAATTGAAGGTAGGTAATTAAGATCCTAATTATGTTATTAACAATATAATATCTTAATAGAACTTAAAGAATAATTAATGTTTTGATTAATCTTGACGAATGACTTGTGACCAATCACTAGCACATAGTAATATAAGATCGATTCATATAAACTAAATTAATAAGTTAAATTTTTAAATGGGAGCATTGGTCAATTAGAATAATATTATATATGAGAATTTTATAAATAAATTGACGTGATCATACGAAATGATTGGAACATTATATAATAAAACTTGCCATCTGAGCAATATCTATAAGGACGCAAAATTCACAATCACAACACAAAACCATAAGCAATTCAATAGTACTTACAATCTCTGAGTATGGCTGAAGCAATTGTTTCTTTTGCCTTGGACCAGCTGGCTTCAATTCTTTCTCAACAGATTGGAAAACAAGTGAATCTAGTTGGGGATGTTGACGAACAAGTTGACAAGCTTACCCACAGTCTTCGAGCCATTCGGGCTGTGCTATTTGATGCAGAGCAAAAACAAATGAAGGATGAAGCTGTCAGAGTTTGGTTAGATCGGCTCAAAGACGTATGTTATGACGTCGAAGATGTCTTGGATGAGTGGAACACTGCAATCATTAAATTGCAATTTGAGGGAGGTCATGATTCACATAACGCTCTTGCCCCTCAGAAGAAGGTACGTAGCTTCTTTCCCTTTCCATGCTTTGGCTTCAAAGAAGTTGTTTTACGTCGTGACATTGCAACCAAGATAAATGAAATAAATGAAAAACTAGATGCTGTTGCAACACAGAAAGATATGTATTCTCTTAACAAGATTCAAGTTGTTGAGAAACCTCATTATAAGCAAGTAGATACTACTTCTATTGTTGATGTATCTAATATATGTGGTAGAGATGATGAGAAGAATTATTTAGTAAACAAGTTATTTTGTGAGAGTAGTGAACAAGGCCTCCAGATCATCTCACTAGTAGGGATGGGAGGAATTGGAAAAACAACTCTTGCACAACTTGCTTACAATGATAATGAGGTGATTAACAATTTTAATAAAAGGATCTGGGTGTGTGTATCAGATCCTTTTGATGAGTTTAGGGTCGCCAAAGCTATCCTTGAAGCTCTAGAAGGCACTCACTCTAATTTAGTAGAATTTAATTCTCTTATCGAAAAAATTTATGAATCTATCAAAGACAAGAAATTTCTTCTCGTCTTAGATGATGTGTGGACTGAAGATGATAGGAAATGGGAACTGTTCTATAATTGTTTAAAGAATGGCCTCCCTGGAAGTAGAATTATAATAACGACACGTAAGGAGTCAATAGCCCTTATGATTAATTCAAATATTATTAAGGTTGAACAATTGTCTGATAAGGAGAATTGGTTGTTGTTTGAAAGGATAGCATTTCGTGGAAGATCTCCTCAAGAATGTGAAAAATTAATAGAAGTTGGTAAAGAAATTGTAAGGAAGTGCAAGGGTTTGCCTCTTGCTACAAAGACTATTGGGAGTCTCTTGCGTTTTAAAAACACTAGAGAAGAATGGCAATACATCTTAGGTAGTGAGATGTGGAAACTACAAAAGATTGAAAAAGGTCTTTTATCCCCCTTAATGTTGAGTTATAATGATTTACCTCCAATGGTAAAATGGTGTTTCTTATATTGTTCCGTATTTCCAAAAGATCATATGATTGAGAGTGATGAATTGATTAATTTATGGATGGCTCAAGGTTATCTTGGGTTAGCAAAAGATGATGAGGAAAGGAAGATAACTGGTAAAGAGTATTTTGAGTTTTTAGTGACACGATCTCTCTTGCAAGAGCATGAAAACACTAATAAAGTTAAATCTCTCTTTGGCCAAGAGCATGGAAACACTAAAATAGTTAAGTTGCATGATATAGTGCATGATTTTGTGCAATTTTTTAGTAACAATGAATGTTTTGGTGTGGAAGTCCATGGTGTTGAAGACCCATTTACAAACTCTTCTCATGACCAAGTTCGTCATTTAAAATTAATTCTTGATGGAGTGGCTTCACTTCCTGTATCTATTTTTAGATTCAAAAAGCTACGTAGTCTCTTAATTAGTGATAAATATATTTATGGTGGCAATTATTTGACTAGTGATGATTTGTCAAGGTTATTTGATGAATTTACATGTTTAAGGGCATTACAGTTAAGTGTTGAATCTAGAGTTGAAGTGCTCCCAAAAGAGATAGGAAAATTGATACATCTAAGGTATCTGAAATTGTCTAAACTATCTATAAAAATATTGCCTGAATGGTTGTGTGAATTATATAATTTACACACTTTAGATATTTGTGGATGTGAGGTTGAAGTATTACCTCAAGGGATGGAAAAATTAGTAAACTTGAGGTATTTGATATTAGATATTTTTGATTTTGCACTACTTTACATGCCGAAAGGGATTGAGAAATTAGCCGGTCTTCGAAGATTAGATGAATTCGTTATAAGTGGTGGTGGTGATCATGATAACAAAGCATGTAGTCTCGATGGATTGAAAAACTTGAGTCATCTTAAAGGGAGGCTTACAGTAAGAGGGTTGGGAAATTTGACAAATGTAAGGGAAGGTGAAATGACAGAAGTATTTAATAATAAGAAAAACCTCTCTAAGTTGATATTAAGATTTGATAAACGTGAAGCAGGGGAGAGATCAGGTGAGGATGATGAACTAGTCCTTAAGGCCTCACAACCACCGCCAAATTTAAATGATTTGGTAATACAGGGCTACAGAGGCAACTCATTTCCCTCCAGTTGGATGACGTTAGCCAAATTGGAGGTGTTACGTCCTAGAGGTTGCTCCAACATAAAGCATTTGCATAATTTGGGAAAATCGCCATCCCTTGAATTACTATGTATGGATGGGATGAAAAATTTGAAAAAAGTGAATAATGAATTTTGGGGAATAGAAAGCGAGATGACATCATTATCTTCATCGTCTGTTCTCTTTCCCAGACTGAAAACACTCGAATTTTGGGACATGAAAAATTGGGAAGAGTGGGATTGCGAGAATATAAATATGGGAAATGGAATTCATGCCATGTCTTGCTACCTTGTCTATTAATCTCTCCCCAAAATTAAAGGCACTGCCACATAGCCTTCTCTCAACCCTCAAGGACTTGGTCATTGATGAATGTCCTATTCTAACTGAACGATACAACAAAGGAACAGGCGAGGACTGGCTCAAGATCTCTCACATCCCTACGATCAAGTTTGATGGGCAATATGTGCAAAGAGAGCAATAACCATCAGCCCACAAGCCACAGGTAATTACTTAAGCTACGATCAAGTTTGATGGGCAATATGTGCAAAGTAGAATTATAAATAGTTTTTATTTCTAATCTGGACCAACAATACAATCTTTATCTTTTTTATTTCTAGTTTTTATAAAAATTATATATTAAATTTGCTGGGTATGATTAATTCTGCCCGATTTCCATCTTTATCTTCAAACCCAATCTTCATCTTCTCCCCGATCTTCATTCTTCTCAGTTCTCCCCCCCGTCTGCGATCTTCACTCTGGTTCGTCTAATCTGGGAACTTAATAATCGATTTCTACTGGGTGAGTTTCTTCAGGCTTATGATGAAGTACATTATTATTATTTTTTTTTATTTGCTACGAAATTTCTTTATGGATTCAAGGATTTTTAACCGTCTGCGATTTTTTTTTTTTTTTTTATTTGATTTCTGGTTGATTTGTGTTTGATTGGGTTTGTATAAGGATTTGTTTCCATTATGAGTTTGATTTCGTTTTGTGAGTAAATTAATTGTTTTTGTTGAAGTAAAATTTGGGGTTGATTTAGCATTATTATGCATGATTTTTGTATAAGGGCTTTTAAGATATTAATTATCATTATATAATTGTTCAGATTTTTTATTTTTATTTTTTTGGTTAATGATTTTGATTTCGTTTTGTGGTTAAATTAATTGTTTCTGTTGAAGTATATTATAATTTGGGTGTGTCGAGGAAATTGATTCAATTGGTAGAAAATGGAAGGGGGAACAAGAAAAGAAAAAAAATTCTCAAGACAATTTGCTAGAAAATAAAGAAAATTTGGTAGAGAATGCAAGGAAAAACATGTAAAGGGTGTATTCTTTTATAGTTTTGTGTATCCGTCATTAGAACCATTTGTAGGTATGCAGTTGCTTAATATCTTATATCAGGTGGTTGCTGTTTCAGTTTAATTATAATTTATACAAAACAGAACACTAACTCTGGTTAGTCAAGAATTCTTTATTCCAATGCTTGTAAGTTGTAACATGTAATGCCTTCATGTAATACTTGAGTTTAGATTATCAGAACTCAACTCAACAATATTATACAGTCATAACCTTCATGCTGGTGTTATTAGGGTCAAATCTTTTACCATTTCCCAGACTTCTACTCTGAATTAATATCACAGGTCCACTCATAAGCATATGAGTGAATTAATCAGTTTCTGCTGTTGCTTATTGCTTATTGCTTTCTCTCTTTTTCGTGCTCATTGTTTCATTGTTTCTCACACAAAGGAGGCAAACTCACTGGCATTTCATCATGCTTTGTAGTGTTCATAGATTTTTCAATAAATTTTATATTAAGGTGTCCCTGTATAATGCCCACAAAAGTGCATTGGCACACACATGGATCAATGATTTTGGTGAGAATTAGGATTAGTTTCATCATTATCAATATTGTTTATTTTAAATTTCTTTGAATTTGGTTGTGAATGGATCGGATGAAGGTTTGTTTCTGATGGATTGTTTTTTTTTTTAATTGAAACAGACTTTTTTTTATTTGCTGTCAAGCTTAGCTGGAGACCGGAAGAGTGAAATGGGAGTTGATGTAATGAGAATTGGTATATTTCTTTATGAATTTTGATATTGAATTTGTAATCATCTATAAACTTTGATTTTGCAATAGTTATTAAAGTTTGTAATTGAATTTTTTAGGTATTAGGATTTATTTTTGGTATGCTAACGTCAGCATGATGAAGTCACTGGCCCGACCCATTGGTCGGACTGGTTGAACTCTTCGGCCTGGGAACTGGCTGCGGGGCCTGGTCACTTTCCTGAGCTGATTTTCAGAACGTTGCTTACAATTTTGAAGTTCAATGAGGTCATTTATTGAATATGTGTCACTATTTCTACAGCCTCAAAAGAAATTTCCATTACGGATTCCCAAGTATGCAATGAAACATTAGAGGAGATAGCACAATGTGACCAGCCGGAGAAGAGAAGACGATTTACAATTACATGTTTCCTTATTGTTATGTGTTTCAGCTCTGCTTTGTCTTTCCATGTAAGCTCTTCCTTTTATTTATTATTATTCCTATTATTTTGGAGATAAAGGTCTTTGGAAAGTTTAATATTCATCCGAAACTGACATTCTTAAATTTGTATCAGGATCAATCATGTGGTTTGTTAAGGAGCTTCTCCGTTTGCTTGAACTTCACTCCATAAAATCCTTTTATGGCTCATTGAGGTTTGAGAGAATGGTTGGAATATGACCAGCCATAGAAGAGAAGAGGATTTTCAATGACATTCTTCACTTGTTTTGCCTGTCTGAGTTTTGGTTGGTTTTCTTCAAAGTCCCTCTTTTCTTATCTATCTTGCTTTTGTCATAATGTCTTCTGAAAGTTTTAGAGTAATCATCTTCATCAATTAAAATTTCAATTATGTCATGTCTATGTTTCTTTAGCAATTGGATGCTGCTCCCAAATTAAATGCACTACAAGGTGGCCTTTTCCAGAAGACAATACTTGATATATCAGTGATAATTCATAAATGTCTTATTCCTGAAGCAGATACCTACACCAAATTGATGGTCGTACTTGTACCTGCTAGGAAGCCCAAATTGAATTATCAAATTTGACAGCAGCTACCAGCAACCCACAAGCCACAGGTGATTTTTTATCATCCTTTTTCAATTTTTGTATTTCTAATCTAGAACTAGATAACATTTTGTATCAAATTGTATGTGGTGCTATTGTCTCAAATGTGCAACATGGTTTTTGAATTTATATTCAAATTTCTGAAATATAGATTCGAAATTGAATTTTAGCATGCAACAGGTTTCTTTAGAAATCCTCTCTGCTTTTGATTTGTGAAAGCATTAATCTTATTAATATATTGGTCAATGGAAGATTATATAGTTGTTGAGTTATCCATTTTGCATTACTCAAGATTTCGATGCTAAGAATCATGAATCTGTGTTTCAGGGTTATAGTTTTTTCATTGGGGCAAAGAAATTTATCTAAATGGCTATAATGCATTGTGGTCTACAAGATTGAGAATAGCAGAATGTGATCAGTTGGAGAAGAGAAGAGGATTTGCAGTAATGCTTTTCATTTCTATAATTGGTATGACCTCTGTTTTGATTTTTCAGCTAGGCATGCAATGATTATCTTCAGAAATCCTTTTTGCTTTTGATATATTAAAAAAAATCCAGGTAATAGATTGACCAGAAGAATTTTATATAGTCTATGATTTATCCATATTTTGCGTAACTCAAGAATCCAGATGTCAATGCTAATAATCATGAATCAATGTTACAGCTTAGAGTTTTTCCAATGGGCAAAGGAATTTAATTTTCAAAGTGGCTATAATGCTTTTTGATGTATAGGACAGAGAATAGCAGAATTTGATCAACGGGGGGAAGAGAGGAGGACTTACAATGACATCTTTCATTTTCCGCATTGGGTCTCCGTTTTATCTTGATTATGTCCTTTAGAAGTTTGGCAATCATTACAAAATAACAACCTTAGTTTTCTATCACGTTTAGCAATATTCAAAAGCAGTTACATCGGAGAAGTTTTGCCTTAATGAACTTGACGCTTTGAAATGTTGGATCGATTATGCAACATGTTAGGGAGCTTCTTCATTTTGCTTTAAATTGGCTCTGTGAGATCTTTTTATGACTCATTTGGGTTTCTTATGCTTATGTGGATATTGGAAAGGGCTTTTTATTTCTTATCAAGAAAACGTAACATCCATGTTTTAGTTTTGATGCAGTGACCGAGTTTAATGTATCATAAATATTTTTTAAGAAATCAAAAGATTATAAGACGAGATATGACAGGAGCTCTTATCATGCTGGAGAAGATTGACAGAGGCAATCAGCGTTGAAATATATAGCATAACATCTCCTTACTTCTTAAAGGTTGTAACCTGTTTTTTTAAGTGTATTGTTAATATTAAGGGTGGAACTTTGTATTCAAAGTTTCAATTTCCAAGTTCCAAAACAAATACTTCTTGTCTCACTGCAGTTTTTTTTTCATTAAAATATAGGTGGAGGGTGATTATGCGACCAACCAGAGGAAGAAGAAGGAATCATTCCTAAATGACTTTACTCAGAAATGTAAAATGATCACGTGAAGTTGGTAGAAAGGAACAATATTGTGTTTTTACACCAAAGATCAAATGGGTTAGTTATGCTTGGTAACTTCTCTCTATTTTTTCTTCATTGGTTTATGTTTAATAAAAAATGCTATTACAAAATATCTGGTTGATTATCCTGTGTTTCTTCACGCGCAGTTGATTTGCTACTAAGGCTATCCTATGCTGAGAATATATTACTCTGTTACTGATCAGCAGAGAAAATACTCAAGAACTCAATGTCTAGGTTTCACATTTGCTTTGTGGGCTTCCTCAAATTTATATTTGTATTTCCTTCATGCTTTTTATCTTTCTTGAAAATAAATTGCTACTAGCAAAAGGCATTATCTTATGGGAGTATATAACATTTTTTCCACCAATGTTGCTGAAAAGAACTTGTGATTGGGGAAAGGATTTATGCTTCACATACAGAATATCTTTAATCCTGAATAATAGTTTCTATTTCGTGTCACATTGTGCTTTTAGTATTAAGTGGTCATCCAATGATGCATTGTGGTGACAAGTCCAGCATCATGGTAGGCAGGAGCATGCCAGACAACAAAATCTAATCCAAAGAAACTGGCGGTATGTAACAACTGACAAGCTATATCATGATTTCTATACATTATCTCGTATGTAATTTCAGTTGTTGATATAGAAACTTGATTATATGAATACATTGATTTTATTGCAAGTGAAGCAAATTTATCTGTGACACAATCTAAAGGAATTTAAGGTCAGAAAATGATGTGTAACAGGAACATGGCAAAATGAGGTTCTTTTTACATAAACTTTCTCCATTAAATGTCACTGTATACTAAAATATTTTATTCTCTTTAGCTTATTAAAAAAAATAATCAATTTCCATCCACAGAACTTTGTATCACAGGGGACAAAATTGACCGGGAGCAATGAATCTCAAATTATCCTATATAACCTCTGTCAGTACTTCTTAATGTTCACAGCTCCACTTTTACAATGCTCTCTATTTATTGATTTTTAATTTGAAAGCAAATCATTCAATTGTGTGACTGGTTGTGTTCTCCTTTAAAACCCAGAGTTAGTTTACTAGTCATGCTAGGCAAGGCTAGTATTTCAAAATTCTGTCAATGATTAGCAAAGGAACTGCTTGAGGTCAAAGCAGTTGTCAAGCACCAACTTATCAGTGGTAGAAACTCCATTTAGGACCTTGTACGAAAGAGAAAATGTGGCTGATGAAACAAGTTCTCTATGTCAAGTTTTCACATTTGCTTAGTAGGTTTTCCATCAGGTCTAGATTTCTACATCCTTTTGTAGAAACATAATTATAATTCAATAGGTAATTAATGTCCTAAGCAAGTACAATCTTTTCTTAGACAAGGTTGCTTAAAGAAACTTTTGACAAGTGAAAGGATTTTCTCATGATCAATTAAATCATTAATTCCATTTGTAATCTCATAAATAATATATTTTCATGTCAGGTGTTCTTCTAGCATTCAGTGGTCAATAAAGGATGCATTGGTTGAGAATTGGAAATAACAGCCTTAATTAAGGATGGAAAAGATTTTCAGACAACTGAGAAGCAGCTACAGTAGAACATTGTTCTAAATTTTGTATCATGGAGAACGGTGCCAGGAAGTTACGACAAAGGAATCAAATTTTGTATCTACCCCAAAGACCAAAATAATTAGTTATGCATGGTGATTCTCCCTAGCTCTTTCATTTATTTATGTTCAATAAAAAAGCATATTGTGGATATTTGACTGGTGATGGTGTGTTCCCTCATATGCATAGTTGATTTGGTACTAAGGCTAAATATGCTGAGAATTTTCTGTAAAGGAGTCAAATGGTGTGCCTGCCGCACATATCAAATTGGCTAGTCTTTCTTGTCACTGATCTGTTTTCTTTCTTCATTTGTTTAAGTTCCAATCAGAGAGTGTGTATATCATAGAACTGTTTGACTGTTATGCTTCTTTTAATATCCAAAATTCAATTGCCACTCATGCTAACTATTCCAAGGAATTAAAGCTCCTCTACCAATCAGCAGAGAAAATACTGAAGGACCACGTTCTATTGGTCAATAACTCCTTAAACTTCATTGCGGCTTTATATTTCAAGTTTTCACATTTGCTTGGTGAGATTCCGTAGGTCTATATTTATATTTCCTTTCTTTCAGTGTCTTTCATGCAAAATAAATTGCTATTCATATCCTTGAAGTATGTTATATAATCTCTGTCAATATATCTTAAAGTTCACAACCTCACTTCTCAAAAAATAATTATCTGATTTTAGTGTTTAGGTGCTATATTTTTTAATTAATGTATGTCACTTTCTATTCTTAGAGGAGAGAAAAAAAGAAGCTATTTTAAGGACAAGTCATTGTTACATTGATTTTGGATGACACCACCACATAAATTGGTCATTGGACTTAAAAGGTTGGTTAAATAATACTTTCGCTCAATGCTCTATGTTTTTCCTCATTTATTGGTGGTTATTTGAAACCAAATCATTCCATTATGTGACAAGATCTGTTTTTTCCTTAAAATGCAGAATCAATTATCTAGTCATTCTAACAAGGCTAGTATGAAGAAATATTGTGGAAAATTTACCTAAAAGTTTGTGTGTTGTGTTGGATATGGTTCATACTTTGCATGGGCTTGAAGGATTATCGGCTTACGCTGACACATTCGGGGATCTCACTCGCCGGTGATTGGGTGAAGGTGAGGGGCCAACACCCCCCTGAATTGGGTTTAGAATTGATTTGTTAATATTTGGGCCTAGGTCGGGTTAGATTGGGTTAGCTCAAATGGGGTTAGGGTCACTATTATATGCATATTGTAATAGTAGAAAAACCCAAGTATGAAAAAAAATAGAGAGAAAGAGTGAGCTACTGATACTTTTTCATTATTGTATTTTGCAGATTCTGAAACTCAATAAAATTTCTCTATTTGAATGTTGGACATAGTTCTCAATAATTGACAATGAATTAAGGTAAATTGATTGTGTCCTTTTTACTTTTCTACTTTATTTGTTGTGTGTTTTGGTTGTGGTTTCAATATGTCGCACACATTATATATTAGTGGTTGTATGCTACGGGAGTCACCTCATGAAATGGAAAAATTATTTAATTTGAGGAATTTAATAAATACCTCTGCACCACTAAGTACATTTCAAAAGAGATTCAGAAATTAAATGGTCCTTAAACATTGTCGGAATTTGTTATAAGTGGTAATGATGATCATCATAATGAAGCATGTACTCTTGAAGGATTGAAAATTTTAAATAATCAGCACCAAAATAAATATTTTCTTTCTTGTCTCACTGCAGTTTCTTGCCCTACACTAGAGGAGAGAAGAATAAGTCAATCTAAATGATTAGGAAAAGGAATCAGATTGTATGTTCCCAAATGATCGAATTGGTTAGTTATGTTCATTAAAAAGCATATATTTCACAGAAAATTTTGACTGGCTATGTTGTTTTTCTTAATATGCAGAATTGATGTGCTGCGAAAGCTGATTATGTGTATAATCTAAATATCTGTTACTAATGAACAGAGGAAATACACATAACTGATTTGTACTGTTGGCCAATGATGAATAGTCACTAATTTTCACATTTGCTTGATGAGCTTCCATCAGATCTATATTTCTATATCCTTTTTGTTTTTCGTTTTCCTTCAAAAATTAACTTATCATTGATAATAAGCATTGTTCAATGCATGTATTATTGTTTCTTTTTAGATAGGGTTGCTAAAGAGAACGTCTGAACAGTGTCTGCATCAGGCCAACTGTAACGAGTTCAACAAAATAAACATTCATAAGCTCCATTTGTTCCAGATTACGAATTAAATGTGGATATTATCTGTGTGTCCCCTTTCTGTGGCAACATGTGGAGCAATTAAATCAAATCCATCTTCTTCAAAGTCCATCAACCAAGATTACAGAATCAGCATACGCTTCACCACATCAAGATGCCCTTGTCTGCAGGCTATGAAAAATGATCTTCCGTTTTCATTGATAAGTTTTGTAGCTAACCATGAATTAGTCTCCAAGAGCAGTATAACAACCCTCGGCTTTCCCTTGACAACAAAGCTTCTTGCAATGCAGTCTCGAGCTTCATGTTCTACTCAACAATATCCTTCACCATTTCAAAGTGCCTGAACATTTTGAAGCAAGATCCCTAGTCATACTGTTTTCAAGTTTCAATGAATTGTTTTTTGGCAATTGCCTTCAGGTGGCTTGGATCCATTTTCTTTATCTTAAATTCTCTGATGTAATTCATTATTGTTTTTCTCTCAGCTTTACAATTAAGGTGGCAAACATTTCCACAATACTGAAAAAGCATTTAAAACAGAGCATTTTCCTCAAACTCAACTATGCCGTTTAGGGGAGCTTCTCCAACTGCACTAAATTTTTTTATGGTTCATTGACGTTTGCTTATTCTTATACGGATATTGAAAATCCTCTTATTTTTATTAAAAAAAAAAAAAAAATTAATTTCCCCGAGTCCATAATTCATAAGGGTTGAAACCCCGTTTTTCATATTATTAATGATCTGATTTAAGTTTTAGGTGATATTTTTTATTTTTGTCAATAGAACTTTGTATTCAGGGCTTCAACTGATCTAAAAGAAAATATATCTGCGGAAGAATTATATCATACTGTAAGAGATAGGAATGTCTACCAATTTGGCAACATTGAAGTGTGAGTTTCTTTTTCTCGATTTCAATCCAAAAACAACATATTGTTCTCAAAATGAAATTATTTAAAATGATATATGGTATTTTGAACATGTGGATGACACCAACACCATCAAACAGTCGCTTCTACAAGACTGGTGTTGAAATGAGACAGAACAGGACTCTAATGGTTTGTCTTATGCCCCAAAACTCAAACTGGTGTGTTAATTATGGCTAATCACTATTTCATCATATTTGGATGTTCAATTTTGGAAGCACATCACAACCTTGTGTGACTGGTTAAACTCTTCTTCCTTTTTAATATTCTGGACAAGTATATGTTTAATGCTGAGACTTTATAGTTCTCTTACAGTCAGTTAAGGCCACAGCAATGAAGCATCAGATGAAGTGATTTTTGTCAATGGCAGAAAGTTCAATTCATGTTTGTGAAGGAGAAAGAAGCTGTGGTTGATCGAACAAGCTCTCATTTATATTGTATGATGAGCTTCCTCATATCTGTCTTAATGACATTACGCAATTATCATGTTCTTTATTCCTGTACAAGATTGCTGAACTATGATTTTGGACATGTTATGGTTTATATAACATTGATATTTAATGGCAGATTCTGCACCTGTCACATTACCGAGTTCTGCAAGGGTGCTGGCTTAACTTTGGTCGGCCTAAATGGATTTTTTTTTTTTATTATTATTTTGGAAGCTATGTTACACTAAAAGCTGGTCAATCCAGGCCCGTAACCCGCAAAACAAATCTCGATTAGGACTGCCACAAGTTTTTTGAATGACGGAGAGAAATGATATCTTTCCATCATTCTTAAGCCGAACTTATCTGCAAACAGAGGATGTACAAGCTTTTTGAATAGCTTACTTGTCGTCCACGAGTGTAATTCTCAAACGACAAGCTGTTAATTTGTAAGTGCTGCCTGGAAACATTTGATATATTCTTCACAGTTGTTTTGTATATATTGGAATAAATTTTATCTTTTTTTAAGCAATAGTGAAAGGCCCCTCATAAATTTAGAAGGCATGATTGGTAAATGCTAGGGGTGAGCACGGGTGGCGGGTAGAACCGGAACCGGAACCGAAACTTACCCAGAACCTGCACTGTGCAGGTAGGTTCCGGTTCCAATTTTTTGGAACCGCTACTGTGCGGTTCCGGTTCCGGTTCTTGTATGTGGAGGAACCGGAACCTGTAAAAAGGGTACCCTGTTTGGAACCTGTAGGGGGTACTCAGTTTAAAACCTGTTTTGGAACCTGTTTGGAACCTGTTTTGGAACTGTTTGGAAACCCTCCCCGGAACCCGCTTTGGAACCTCGGCCTAACCCTCCCGGAACTGTTTTTAGAACCTGTTTAGAACCTATTTTGGAACCTGGACTATAATGAAATATTTGTGAAATGTAAATAATGGGGGAGTTTCTATTATTTTACATATAAAAAAATTTTAAATAGAAAAAGTTAAATTTTTAGAATAACCTAATTAAATAAATATACGAATACAATTATACTTATTACATATAAATTACACCATATTAAAAGCTTTAACATATTATAATACATTAATATTAAAGTTTTGATCAATTAAGTGAATAATTGGAATTATGATCCAATTAAAAGTGTTTTACATTTTTAATGTTATTAAAAGAATTATTTTTGAATAAAATAGTATATTTGATTGAGTAATAATATATTTAGTTATTTACTTCAATTATCAAGTTCTAAGTATATCTATAATAAATTAGTAATTAATTAATTATATATGATAAATTGATAAACATTAATAAATTTAATTACTAGTTAAATATCATACTTAATCAATTATAACATTACATTATAGTTAAATGATTACTTAATTAATTATAATTTTATAACATTACTTAATTGATTTATAGTATAATTAATTATAGCATTACATTAATTGCTTACTACTTAATTAATTGATTTATAAGTTATAACATAATTAAATAGTTAATTAATTGACTTATAATTAGAAATTTAATTAATTATAGCATTACGTTATAGATTTATAATATAATTACTTAATCAATTATAACATTTTATTATAAACATTAGTACAAACTTAATTAAATGATTAAAAATTTAATTAATTATAATATTACATTAAAAATTTATAGTATGATTACTTAATAGTTAATTCACTATAACATTACATTATAGTATGATTATATAATTAATTATAACATTACATAATTAAATAATTACTTAATTGATTATGTCATTATATTATAAATATTAGTGATTACTAATTTACTACATAAACATTAGCATAATACTCAATTAAATGATAAGAAATTTAATTAATCATAACATTACCTTATAAACATTTAATTATAAACATTAATTAAGCATTACATTATAGTTAAATAATTACTCAATTAAATTATAATATTATTATATTATATTATATATTATGATCACTTACTTAATTATAGCATTATATAGTTAAATGATTACATAATTACATAATTAGTTATGAATTTATAACATTACATTATAAACATTAGTAATTTATTAATTTACTATATTATTACATTACTTTGAACGATTAAAAATTTAATTAATTATAACATTACCTTATATATTTATAATATGATTACTTAATCAATTATAACATTCTATTATAAACATTAGTATATTAATCAAATGATTTGAAATTTAATTAATTATAATATTAAATTATAGATTTATAGTATGATTACTTAATTTATTATAACATTACATTATACTATTATAGTATGATCATATAATTAATATAACATTACCTTATAAACATTAATTAAACATTACATTATAGTTAAATAATTACTCAATTAAATTATAATATTATTATATTACATTATATATTATGATCACTTACTTAATTATAGCATTACATAGTTAAATGATTACATAATTACTTAATTAGTTATGAATTTATAACATTACATTATAAATATTAGTAATTTACTATATTATTACATTACTTAATTAAACGATTAAAATTTTAATTAATTATAAAATTACCTTATATATTTATAATATAATTACTTAATCAATTTTTGAAATTTAATTAATTATAATATTAAATTATAGATTTATAGTATGATTACTTAATTCATTATAACATTACATTATACTATTATAGTATGATCATATAATTAATATAACATTACATAATTGATTATGAGTTATGATATTATGTTTTAAAAATTAGTAATTACTAATTTACTACATAAACATTAGCATAATATTTAATTAAATGATAAGAAATTTAATTAATTATAACATTACCTTATAAACATTAATTAAGCATTACATTATAGTTAAATAATTACTCAATTAAATTATAATATTATTATATTACATTACATATTATAATCACTTACTTAATTATAGCATTACATAGTTAAATGATTATATAATTATATAATTAGTTATGAATTTATAACATTACATTATAAACATTAGTAATTTACTAATTTACTATATTATTACATTACTTTGAACGATTAAAAATTTAATTAATTATAACATTACCTTATATATTTATAATATGATTACTTAATCAATTATAATATTCCATTATAAACATTAGTATATTAATCAAATGATTTGAAATTTAATTAATTATAATATTAAATTATAGATTTATAGTATGATTACTTAATTCATTATAACATTACATTATACTATTATAGTATGATCATATAATTAATATAACATTACATAATTAAATGATTACTTAATTGATTATGAGTTATGATATTATGTTTTAAACATTAGTAATTACTAATTTACTATATAAACATTAGCACAATATTTAATTAAATGATAAGAAATTTAATTAATTATAACATTATCTTATAAACATTTCATTATAAACATTAATTAAGCATTACATTATAGTTAAATAATTACTCAATTAAATTATAATATTATTATATTACATTATATTATGATCACTTACTTAATTATAGCATTATATAGTTAAATGATTACATAATTACTTAATTAGTTATGAATTTATAACATTACATTATAAACATTAGTAATTTACTATACTATTACATTACTTAATTAAACGATTAAAAATTTAATTAATTATAACATTACTTTATATATTTGTAATATGATTACTTAATCAATCATAACATTCCATTATAAACATTAGTATATTAATTAAATGATTTGAAATTTAATTAATTATAATATTAAATTATAGATTTATAGTATGATTACTTAATTCATTATAACATTACATTATACTATTATAGTATGATCATATAATTAATATAACATTACATAATTAAATGATTACTTAATTGATTATGACATTATATTATAAACATTAGTAATTTACTAATTTACACAATACTTAATCAAATTATTATAACATTATATTATAAATTTATGGTATGATTATTTAATTAATTATAACATTCTATTATAAACAATATTACAATACTTAATTAAATGATTAACAATTCAAGTGTTGCTTAGAGATTACAGGTTATGAGTTACATTGGACACAAATAAATGAATAACGAAAATTTGTTAGGGGTGTATTTGTAAACTTATAAGGTGTTTTTGTTATTTTTTAAACTAATAGGGGGGTAATTGATTTTTTATAGGGTACCCTGGAAAGGAACCGGAACCTGTATTTTAGGTTCCGGTTCCTTGAATTGAAGAACCTGCACTATGCGGTTCCGGTTCTGATTCCCTCGAAAAATACAGGGTACCCGGAACCGCTCACCCCTAGTAAATGCGGGCTAATGACACTTCACAAACTTAAATGTGGGCTGCTCTCTGTGGCATTATGAATGACGAAATATCCTTTGCTTCTTCTTCACCTTTTGATTAATTTCCAGGAAATTTAGCTGGAAAGTGGTAGAAAAACTTTCGATATGCAAAATACAAAATTTTATTTTATATTGTTGAATTTGATTGATGCATAAATTTTTTTTTTTTTTTTCTTAATGTCAATTTTAATGATTTTTACAGTGTTAATGTAGGACTGGTCAAATAAAGTCCCCCACTTGGCAGGTGAGAAGATAAGTGCTGACTCATTTAACTACTGACACAAACGTTTTATATACTTATTATTAAAATTATTAATTGTTTAAATTAAGGTCACTCATGAATATGAAAACGTAATTAAATTTAAGGTAGGTAATTAAGGTCTTAATCATATTATTAGAAATATATATCCTAACCAATAATTTTTTAGGTAGGTAATTAAGGTCGTAATCATCTCATTAGCCTTAATGCAATATATATATATCCTATCCAATAGAATTTAAGGTAGGTTATTAAGGTACTCCTAATCATGTCATTATGCAATGCAATTATATATCCTAACCAATGGGGTTTAAGGTAGCTAATTAGGGTCCTAATCACGTCATTAGCATTGATAGATATCCTAACCAAAAAATTCAAGGTAGGCAATTAAGGTCCTAATCATGTTACTAAAAGTATATATCTTAATTAAGACTAGTTTATTCCTATATCAAGTGATGTGTTATTAAATTTTAATTATTACTCATATACCTTATAATCTCCTAATTAATATGACAATTCTAATTTGGAAAACAGAAAAAAAAAATCACATGTTGATAGGGTTTGGGATAGAATCTGTTTATATGAGGAACAGAGACCTCCAAGAACAACAGATAGAAAGACTAGTTGACAAAATTCTTTATTGATTGCCACTATCTAGATTTAGGCTATTATATAGTCTTACACTTGACTCTATTGACTCCCAAAAGGACTCTAATTGTAAAAGGATAATAAGTCCCAAAAGGACTTTAATTATAAAGGGATAATAAGATAACCCTAATTCTATCATAATAAGATAATAATAAAATTATAAAAGATAATAATAAAATACTTAACACACTTATCCTAATTCTAAAATAATCCTAACATTGCCTTCCCCTTCGCCTCAACCTTGTCCTCAAGGTTGCAAGGTACGACACCATCAATAGCAGTTATCCCGGTTCATCCTCGTGCTTATCATCATCTTCCTCCATCAGCAAGAGAAAGAACTTGGGTGTGGCAACATGCCCTGTGGTGAAAGCGCTCGTCGCAATTATAGCACAAACCTTTGTTGCGTCGTTCTTGCATTTGTGTTGCTATGAGTCGCTTAACAGGCAAGGAATCCGATTTGTTTGGTGTAGGCAAAAGGGCCTGCTACCTGAAGGAACATTAGGAGTTGATTTACTAGGATTACAAGATACGGGGTCAACAGAATGCAAGTATAGGTGTAAATCCTGTAGCTTATCCTCCTGTAAGCGAGCAAGACTCATGGCATGGTTGAGGGTGTGAGGCCGAAAGGAGCGCACCTCCCTTCCTGGATTTGGTTTGAGCCACCCCGATACAAAGCAACTTAGAAGGAACGTACCTAGAAGGCCAGAAACTTGATTAGAGAGTTCCTCAAATTCTGTTTGATAAGCAACTACAGAACCTGTTTGAGTAAGTTTCGCCAACTGCCCTTGGTCATCCACAAATTCGAAGGCCCAAAGGGGCGAACATCTAAATCCTGTAGGAAAGAATGCCAAGAAGCGGATCTGCCCATTGGAATGCATCCAGCGATACCAGGAGAGCTGGCCCATCCATGTGGAAAGAAGAGATCGTCAATCGTTGCTCAGTAGAGATATTATGGTAATCAAAGAATTGCTCGGCTTTAAACCTCCATCCACATGGATTCGTGCCATCAAAACGAGGGACTTCTAAACGGAATGACTTGGGAGAAAAACTCTTGGAAGTCGGTCCATCTCGCCTAGCCAAATCTGAAGATGATTCATCAGTATGTTGGTTTTGTTGTTGGTTTTGCTGGCAGGTTTGATCGAACTTGTTGTTTAGAGCTGAAATCTGCAAAGTGACATCTTGAAAACCAACTGTCAAAACTTCCAATTTCTCTATTAAAGAAGTGAGAGTCTCTGCCTGGGCAGATTGTAGAGCCATAATTTTAGCAAGCTGCTCATCCAAAAGACGCAAGCGAGTGCCTTCAGCCATAACTAGGGAACGAGAGCACCAATGATAGGGTTTGTGATAGAATCTGTTTATATGAGGAACAGAGACCTCCAAGAACAAGAGATAGAAAGACTAGTTGACAAAATTCTTTATTGATTGCCACTATCTAGATTTAGGCTATTATATAGCCTTACACTTGACTGTATTGACTCCCAAAAGGACTCTAATTGTAAAAGGATAATAAGTCCCAAAAGGACTTTAATTATAAAGGGATAATAAGATAACCCTAATTCTATCATAATAAGATAATAATAAAATTATAAAAGATAATAATAAAATACTTAACACACTTATCCTAATTCTAAAATAATCCTAACACATGTTTTATTTTCATTGCCCCATAGAAATTGAAAATTAATTTAGAAATGACTTCTTCCATGATGTATATATATAAGAATTGAAAGGACGGCAGCATTCACTATCACATTACTTGAGCACTTGAGTAATTTCTTCTTCCCTTTCCACTATATAGATTTCCCGGAAATATTGCAAGAAAGTGATAGAAAAACCTTTAATATGTCAATCACAAGATTTTATATGTTCAAATAATGTCCCTCACTGCTTGGCATGGCAGGTGGGACGATAAGTGCTGACTCCTTTGGCTACTTGCATTAACATTTTATAGAATTGTTTAAATTAAGATCACCTATGAATTGGCTGGCCAATTAAATTCATGCTAGGTTAAGGTCCTAATCATGTTATTAGAAATATATAATAAAATTTAAGATAGGTAATTAAGGTTATGACAATTCATGCAAAAGTGATGTGTTATTAAATTAGAATTGTTTAGGCATATACCTTATAATCTCGTAATTAATATGACAATTACATTCTAACTGTCATATTACTTAATAATAACAAAAGAAATGGACAAAAGTTATAGAATAATCCATGTTTGAATAAATTAAGCATATTTTTAAGAATCATACTCAAGCTCTTACACTACAAGAAATTTAAAGAAAAAGGCGACAAAAACTTTTGTTGCAGAAAATGAAAAATTCGTCCTAAAAAGTTATACGGAACAACAGACCAAATCATCCCATTACATGGTATTATTATTCACCTATTGGGACATATATACTTGCTACCTTAACATATGAAGAATCCTTATACTTCATCTGGGTTTTTAAATATAAAATACTTGCTCAAGTTGTTTTATTAAATTTAAAATACTTTAATATGACCAAAATCCCCCAAGTGATGGGGTACTCCTTTGTCAAACAATGGGGTGGGTGTCAATTAATTACAATTAATTTAATAACTCATTAATCCCATCATTTGTGCAATTACCATATGCTTTCGGATTGTTTTTTAAACCCCCTGAGGTTTGGAAAAGCTTGATAAACCCCCTATCATTAGTAACTTTTCGTTAGTTTTGATAGAATTTTGATAAATCACATTAACGTTCTTCTACCCAAAACAAGTCTCCCAACACAATGCAAGTTCGACAACCATAGCCAGTCCATCATTACAGATGGCAATGGTCGGGGATCATCATGCAATAGTGTAGTGTGAAAAGTGTAGGATTCTACTTGCTTTTCTAAGTGAACTTCCCATGCAATATTTTCAACAAAGAGTACAATACAAAGAATTGTATGCGTTATTTGAGAGTTAAATCTATTGAATAATTTAAAATTTCATGTACAATTACATGGAAATAGTTTTATAAGTGGTTTAATTTTGTCTATTTATTTTAATTTATCCTTGTAGGCTTTTCTATAAAAGAAAAATTATATATAGTTTATGTGTAATTTAAATATTTACATTTAACTTATAAGTTGGGAGATTTCAGGACGGCTGGGCCAAAGACATTCAGGTTGGAAGGGAGAGAGGATTGGTGTCGGGTATGGGGTTTGATACGAGTGGCAATAATGGGTTAGGGAGGGAGAGAGGAGCGACAATTGTGGGTGATAGTGAAGGAGATTGTGGAATATGGTGGGTGAGAGGAGCAACTGTGTGGGTGAGTGGGTTAGGTTTAGGGGTTTTTTATTTTTTCATGAATTGTTGATAATTATATAATTTCAAGGGCCTCATTTGCCCAATAATGGGTCTCGTCTACCCAACTACGAGCTGACTAATTATAAGCTACCACGTCGAGGTTGTAAGATTGAGTTGTAAGACAATCTTTATTGAAATTTTATTATAGACCAACACAGCCTAGCTCCCTCCCCTACATGTTAGACATAAAAGAAAAAAATATTAAATTATATAAATATTACAAATTCTTATTTTTTTTAAAAAAAAGAAACTAATAAATCTATAAAAAAAAATGAAACTAAAAAATTTGAAAAAGTTAAAATTAAAAATTTTGAAAAAATGAAAAAAAAAAATCAGAAATATCGCAATAAAAAATTGCAAAACTTTAGAAAGTAAAAAAAATAAAATAAAATCAGAAACAAATCTTAAAAAAAAAAAATAAAGCCAATAGTTGGCGGCTGGACAAATATTTTTTAGATTTTAGCTTTTTTTTTTAAAGTATTCTTAATTTTTCTAAATTCTTAAAATTACATAAAAATCCTTTTTATTATTTAAATATTTTTAATTTTAGGCAGGGTTAGAATTATTTAAGAATTTAAATAAAAAATTATTTGTTATTTTACTTTTTCTTTAAATTTAAAGATGAGTTGTTAATCAATTTTTGGGTAAAATAGTCAAGTTTAAAATATAATTTAGTGTACATTCACAAGAATCACAACCCTCTTTGGTCAAAATCGGTCAACTCTCATATTTAACAAGAAAAGCTAATAGCAGGGGGTTTATGTTTTTGGAAGTTTTTCAATTTTGTGAGTTTTAGGGGTGTAATAGTATTAACCCTTAATAATTATAAAACTTTAGGAACATTTGCTCTTTTACCCTTTATCCTGTTAAAACTAACTAGAGAATTTTGACGGCAGAGAGTTGAGCATAATTAGCAATACCTGAGGGGATTTAGGTTTTCGGCAAATCCTGGGGAGTTTAAATAAAATCCCAAAATCAATAATAACAATTACGTTACTTTCACATGTATTGGGAAAAAAAAAAAAAATACATTTCAAAATTAAATGCGGTTGACTTCTGCTATATATATGTGTGTGTGTGTGTGTGTGAGCATTCACTAATTATAACACCAAAGCATACCAAACAAATATCTCCACTTCTTCGCTTTCATATTATTGATCATATCTGAATATGGCTGAAGTAATTGTTTCGGTTTCCTTGGAGCTGCTGGATTCAATTCTACTTCCAACTGCTGGCTTCATAGGAGAACAGGTGAGGCTAGTGGGAGACGTTGATGAAGAAGTAGACAAGCTTAAGAACAATCTGCAAGCCATTCAAGCTGTGCTACTTGATGCTGACCAAAAACAAATGAATAATAGAGCTGTGAGAGTTTGGTTGAATCGGCTCAAAGACGCATGCTATGACGTGGAAGATGTGTTGGATGAGTGGATCACTGAAATCATGAAACTGAAAATTGATGGAGGTTATGTTCATAATGCTCTTGCTCCTAAGAAGAAGGTATGTTGCTTTTTTCCCTCTCCTTGCTTTGGCTTCAAAGAAGTTGTTTTACGTCATGACATTGCGGTTAGAATAACAAAGATAAATAGAAAGTTAGATAATATTGCAAAAGAAAAAGATGATTATAATCTTAATGTCATTCCAGCTAATGAGAGACTTGATTATCAGCCAATGCAAACTACTTCTTTTATTGATGTATCTGATATATGTGGTAGAGATGTTGAGAAGAATAATTTAGTACGCAAGTTATTGTGTGAGAGTAGTGAACAACGCCTTCATATCATCTCACTTGTAGGGATGGGAGGAATTGGAAAAACAACTCTCGCTCAGTATGTCTGCAATAATGATGAAGTAAAGAGCCATTTTAATTCAATAATATGGGTGTGTGCATCAAATCCTTTTGATGAGTCCAGGATCGCTAGAGCGATCATTCGATCTCTAGAAAGTTCTAGTACTCCTATCGAAGGAGATCTACAAAATCTCCTTCAACGTATTCATGACTCTATTATGGGTAATAAATTTGATGATTACAATAAATGGGGACCGTTCTATCATTGTTTGAAGAATGGTCTCTATGGAAGTAAAATTTTAATTACCACGCGTAAAGAGTCAGTTGCACATATTATGAAGTCAATTGATATTATCAACATTGAAGAATTGTCCTATGAAGAGAATTGGTTACTATTTAGGAGGCTAGCTCTTTCTGGAAGACCTAATCATGAGTGTGAAAAATTAGAAGAAATTGGTAAGGAAATAGTTAAGAAGTGCAAGGGGTTACCTCTTGCTACAAAAACCATCGGGAGTCTTTTGCAATTTAAGAGGAGTAGAGATGAATGGCAACGTGTTTTATATAGTGAGATGTGGAAATTAGAGGAGGTTGAAAAAGGTCTTCTATCCCCTTTGCTATTGAGTTATAACGATTTGCCATCCTCGATAAGAAAATGTTTCTCTTATTGTGCTATCTTTCCAAAAGATCACTATATAAGAAAAGATGAATTAATTAAATTATGGATGGCACAAGGTTACTTGGGGTTAGAAAAAGATACAAAGTTAGAGTCAATAGGTGAAGAGTATTTTCACCACTTAGCAACACGATCTTTCTTCCAAGAATTTTCGTCATTTTATGGAGATGCTATGTGGAGCTGTAAGATGCATGATATAGTACATGACTTTGCGCTATTTTTAAGTAATGGTGAATGTCTTGCTATAGAAGTCAATATTGGTGATAATAAACCATTTATAAACTCTTCTAACAAAAATGTTCGTCATTTAATGTTAAAGGTTAATAAAGGGGTTCCATTTCCCATGTCCATTTGTAGTATCAAAAGTCTACGTAGTCTCATCATGTTTCATGATGGCAACGAAGATAATGCATTGTCCGGTGATGTTTTACAAAATTTATGTGAATTGACATGTTTAAGGTCATTGATGTTCAATGTATTTGGAGTTGTTGAAGAGATTCCAAAAGAAATAAAAAATTTAATTCATTTAAGATATCTCTATTTGAATGGGGAAGATATAGTAAAGTTACCAGAAAGTTTATGTGAATTATATAATTTACACACTTTAGACATTAGTGGTTGTTGTGATATAGTTGAATTACCTCAAGGGATAGACAAATTAGTAAATTTGAGGCGATTAATAAATAATAACAGTTGGGCACTACTTTACGTTCCGAAAGGGATTGAGAAATTAACTGGTCTTCAAACATTGAGCGAATTCGTTATAAGTAGTGAAGGTGATAATGACAGCAAAGCATGTAGTCTCGAAGGATTGAAAATTTTGAATAATCTTGAAGGGAGCCTTACAATAAGAGGGTTGGGATTTGTGAAATTTGCGAGTGATGGTAAAATTAACGAAGGATGGCTTTGGGGCCGGTAGGTTTGAAGCCGATAACTCCTGGAGGAGGGGTATCATGTGAAGATTATGAATTAGTCCTCGAAGCCTTACTACAACCTCCAAAATTAGAGGTGCTGCAGATAGAATACTACCGAGGCAACACTTTTCCTTCCACTTGGATCACGTCATTAACCAAGCTGAAGTCTTTATTTCTTCAGAATGTTTGCAACTGTAAGAATTTGCATCCATTGGGGAAACTGCCATCCCTTGAAAGATTACGTATAGATTCAATGAACAATGTGAAAAAAGTGGATAATGTGTTTTGGGGAATGGAAAGTGGAACCTCTTCGTCATCTTCATCCTCTTATTTCTTCCCCAAATTGGAAGAACTTGAATTTTGGTATATGCACGAATGTGAAGAGTGGGACAACGACAATGCAAAGAAGGGAGAAGATAAGGAACATATTAAATTCATGCCTTGTCTTGCTGCCTTGCGAATTTCTTCTTGCTCCAAATTAAAGGCACTTCCAGACAGCCTTCTCCAGAGAACAGCACTCAAAGAATTGACCATTATTCAGTGTGATATTCTACGTGAACGATACAAAGAGGGAACAGGAGAGGACAGGCACAAGATCTCTCACATCCCTAATATCCAAATCGGTAAATGGGTCAGACGGCAGCAATAAACATCAACCGCCACAGGTAAGAACTTATGTATGCTCCTTGTTATAACTTCTAATCTACGAACTACATTACTTTTTTTTTTTAATCAAATTATTGTTATATTATTGTCCGGACCAACATTACAAAACTTATCTTGTCAATTTCTTCTTTAATATTCTATCACTCCATCTTATTATTATTTTTAACAAATTACTTATTGTAAATGTTAAGGTTATTTCTGCTGCGAAATTTACTTAAAATGCTTTAATTAATACTCAATCAATGTAACAGGGGTAGATTCATTTCAGAGGTACAAATTCATTAGTCTTGGATCAATGCTTACAGGACAGAGGATAGCAGTAGCACAAGGTGACCAGCTTTCTGTTTCATAATTATTTTTTTCCTTAATAGTCACCCCAGAATAACATCCTTAATTTTGTCGTAGGTGGAGAAAAGAAAGTACGCAGTTTAAGGCTAGTCAAAAGCAGTTACAAAAGGTGCATTTTTCTGTACTTTTGTTAGTCCTACCTTTGGATTGATCATGCAGCTTCATGGCTCTTTGAGGTTTGCTTATGCTTATATGTTTCCTTTTTGTCCTTTTTTTTTTTCTTTTTTTGGTGCAGAGAAGCAACTTTAACATGATATCATTAAACATTTCTTCAAGAATCAAGGTCATACAATATACCTAATTAAAGAAGTATTGGTTTTCACTTCTCTTACCTGTCTGACTTCAGGTTGGTAAGGTCAATTTTTTATCTTTATTTTTTTGGGATGAAATCTTTGGGAAGCTTGTCTTCATCTGTTATTTTTTCTCCATATCTCCAATCACCAGATCCGAAGGATGAGGGAAGAGAATGAAGAACTACAGTAATGTTATGACTTAATTCTTCTGTAATTGGATGCTGTCCCAAGTTAAAGACATAGTCAGGGCGCCTTTTTCCAGAGGATAACACTGAAACCATGCAGGTAATAGAGTCTTTGATTTATCCATACTTCTTATCACTCCTGATTTCAGTGCTAGTAATCAGGATTTAATGCATTGTGGTCTACAACAGAGAAGAGCAGAATGTGAGCAGCGGAAGAAGAGAAGAAGATTTGCAGCAATGGCTTTCACTTTATCATCTATTTGAGTTCTGGTTTAGTTTTCTCTATAAGCTTTCTGTTTTATGTTAATTATATTTTTTCGGAGATAATATACTAGGGAAGTTTGACAATAATCCGAAAAATAATAACCTGGATTTTCAGAACAGCCAGAAGCAGGTACAAATATTGAGCTTCTTTTTACCTTTTACCCGGGTGGTGGGGGTGGGGCGGGGCGTTAAAAAGGTTATTTAACCCCATTTCACAGCAACATAAGCAACAGCTATAAAGGAAAAGGCCATCCACACGACCCTGTGAGTAATCAATGCTGTTGCTTACTGTAAAGATGTAAATGCAGAAAGATGACAAGCCATCCACAGAACAACAACAAAAAGATGATAAAGCTGTGAAAAATGCAATGTTGTTGCTTACTGTAAAGACCTTAAAAGTTGTTCTGCCAACTGTTGATTCCCCTTTCAATGGCCCCTCCTGCAGGACTCAACCACAAGGGTTTGTGCCTTCAGTAAAAGTAACTGCAGCAACCAAAATTGCCACGATTATAATTGAGTTCTGTGCATTTTGAAGCGCCTCTCTGTATATCTCATATAGCTTTTGCTTTTTCTGGAAAATTTTCAAAAGTTTCCTCAGTTCTCTTATGTGTCTATCACTCAAGGTCCTGAATTTTTTCAGATTGCACAAATCTTTTTCTTCTGTCAAGGTAACTAGTTCTAATTGCTTATCATCTTGAATTTCTGGTTTCTTTAGGATGGAAGCTGAAGGAACTCCTCTCTTCATATTGGTTCCATGCTTGATATAGGCAAGAAACCACAAGATTTGTTGATACGCTTGTGTCGAGACCAGGTGGTGAGCATATCCGGTTTTTGTTTCTGGATATGTTTTTTTATTAGGGTGCTGTCACAACTGTCATATTTTTCTGATACTTTTCTAGATTTGTTTGACACACTTGAGCTTGATGCAGGCACAATTCCTGGCTGCTTGCAAAGTTGGAGGTCTAAGGTTAGTTCACACTGTTGCTCATATCAACCCTTTGGAGTTTTCAAGCATCCGCAGTTGAGAATGTATTTCTGTGACCCCTGGTGAGAGAGTTGCCAATTCTGTGCTTCTTTAATTTACCAGCAGCTGCTCTTAAGGTTTTCTTAAACTGCTTGCTTTCATCATCATTTCTAGCATCACTTCTGCAAAGTGCGATGCGGAGTAACCATTTTCATTGTATTGCAGAGTAAGGTATTGGTGAACACTGAAGAACAATCTTGTTATCTCCAAGTATCCTCTGCTACAAGCACAGTGCAATGTATTTCTGTGTTACCTTGTGTGTCCCATTGATGTGGCAACATTTAGAGTAGTTAAATCATCCTCATCTTCTTAAAATTCCATTAGCCATGTTGCTTCATCATGAGCTTCACCACATCAAGATACCCTTTCTCTGCATGCTACGAAAATGCACTTCCGTTATCATGGTTAAGCTTAATAGCTGTCCACGGATTAGTCTCCTAGAGCAGCATTCCACTTCGGCTTTCCCTTAACAATAAGCTTCATGCAATGGAGTCTCAAGCTTCTTGTTCATAGTTGCAACAATTTCAGGATGCAGCTCAATGATATCCTTTACCAATTGGTTGTGCCTGAACCTGGATGACAGCTTCAACACCGTGCTCAGGTGATAATCAGTTCTTTGTTCCAGAATTCCTTTGTTGCCTTGAACTAAATTCACAAAAGCAGATATATCATGGTTGCAAACTGCCTCAAGAAGCCTTGAGTCTATTTCCTTTTTCTTAATTGCCTCTGCTTTCTAATGCTTCTTGTTGATGCTCGGTTTAAGCACCAACGAATTCTCACATGCGTAACGTTGATTGGCCGTTAAATACACGTGAGAATGGAATATATAAAGCGAAATAAATGCAAAGGGAGTTTTTTAAGTGGTTCGGATGCTAAGGTAGCAAGTCCTACGTCCACTGATTTGTATTGATGTTAGTGTGGGTCAGGTCGCGACTGCGGGCTGACTTACATAAGTTGAAAAAGTAAAGATGTTTACGGGAGAGAGATTTCTTTTGTATGAAAAATGGCCGAATCCCCTTAATGAAGGGGTCTTCTTCATTTTATATCAAACTGAAGCGTATAATCATCATCAAATCCATGGTTTGGTGTGATTGTCAGGATCTAATCCGGCTTTACGTCCCATTTTCCTTTTCCCAAGCTGACATCGCATGACTTATTGCAGGGAAATGGACGCGTGTGAGCTCCATGTCATTTGGCAGGTCTGGCGTGTGCGTGTTGCTTTGACGGGAGCAGGTCACCCTTCACGTGACTTTCCCACGTCAGCCCTTTATTTTCTTGGGCATAACAGAAGCCCCCTAGTTTTTAAGGTTCGAGGATCGGACCTTGGAAAGGTCCAAGCCACGATCGGAGTTTTTGGAGTGCGCTCAGGACAGCAGGCAGGGATGAGCTCGGCCAGCACGAAGGCTCTTGGCGAACACGATCTCGCGCAATTCCTTGCCAGAGCGACCTGACAATCTTCACCTTAGTGACCTGGATCTGAGGGGCGCTCCTCTCTGTACAGATTCAATGAACCTGGTTTTACGCTATCAGGCGATCTGAACGCGTTAAAGCTTTTGTCAGGCACATTAAATGCATCGCGTCTTTGGTGCCGCCGTTTGCTGAGTATTAGTGGCACAGCGCGATCGAAACACGACCATTATCATGTCATTTAATGCGACGTGGGGCGCATTTAATGCGGGGAGAGAGAGTGGGTTGTCGTTTCGGTTCCAAGGGGTGGTAACCGTCGATTCGCAATCCATATATATAAAAACTTGCATTTTTACATATGCTGAAATTTCTTTACTTGAGTGACAAACCTTTACACACCAGCAACGATTTTCTTCCGATTGGCGCTTTTCAGGCAACCGAAACGAGTTTCGGCCTCAGCTTCGCATCCCAGAGAGTAAGGTTTTTCTTTCCCCCACTTTTTTTTTTTTTTTTTTTTTTGCTTGGTTTGGTTGGATAATGGCGTTGGGTCTCTCGGCATTTCACCGGAGACGCGACGCCGCCGTTGGATTCGAGCCATGGATGGCGGCTTGAGTCACTTGTAGATTTTAAGATGTCCCCTGCCACTACGCGGGACGAACACGAAGGCCCTAATGACCGTGTCTATCGATGTTGCAGACTGGAATGGAACCGTCAACATCCAGACCCGAGGAAGGAGCTAGCTCGTCCTCGCGGGAAGTTCCCGAGGACGCAGCCCTCGATGTCTACTCGGTTCTCACTTCCGAGGAATATAATAGAATAAAGACGCAGTTCGATATTCGCGCGGAGGTGTTCCTCGACCACACCAGACTGTCACGGCGCCCGGCCGATGGCCTTGCCGCGATCTCTGAAGAGATCATCAAGGGTGGAGGGAGGATTCCCTTCCATCCTTTCATCAGGTCGGTCTTGGATCATTTCGGGATCGCACCAATGCAGTTGACGCCAAACGCGTATGTCATCGCTGTCGCGATATACATCGCGTGCTGCGAGAGCGGCTTGGGAGAGCCAACGGCGGTGGAGCTCGGTGTCACCTACTACCTTAAGAAGAGTAGGGACAATGACTCGTACTATTTGTCTCGGCGACTTACCATTGCTGCGGGGATACGCAGCTATCCCAGCAATGCGAGGGGCCTACGAGACAAAGTTCTTCTTTTTCTTTTACAATGGCTACTGCCGTTGTAAAAATCCAAGTAGGTTTTCTCTCGCTGGGTTCATTATCTGCTCGCCAGATCCATAATAACGACCTGCTTTGTTTTGCAGTTAATAGAACGACCGAGCAGGCGCTGCTAACCTAGACAGGCTTGTATCCTTCGGAGTACTGGACAAGGATAGTCGCGATGCGAGGAAGCTTTTGACAACCGCGAACTTGCGAAATTACAGTTTTTTCAGCGACAAGGCGTCGTTAGAACCCCTAGAAGGTAAGTTATATCGGTTCCTTTCTGGTAGTAGAATAAGTTTGCTTACTAACGAACTTAAATGCAGGAACGATGCCCCCAAAGGAGTCCGGGCAGCCCCGCCGAGCACCATTCGTCTTCCCTCGGTCAAGGAGTGAGAGGCGGTGCTGTCTCTTGTCCCAAGACATGGCAGAATAGCTGCCTGCTTCCCGGCTTCCCGTCTGTGCAAGGAGCGACCAGGACGGAACAGGCCGCTCAGGCGCCAACTACTCGCTCAAAGCGGAAGGCTCAAGCCCAGAGGTCGAAGAAGAGGAAGCAAATTCAGCCCGAGGAGTCGGGAGACACGAGGGAGAGCCTCTGAGATCGCGCCAGGGATCCGGAGGTCGGGCAAGGAGCCCGCGAGCGAGGTGGTTACCGGTGATAAGGCGAAGGGACGCGCATGTTCTAGACTCATTGGGGAGTCTGCCCGAGTACCTGCAGCCGATTGTCTATGGCCTGCTCGAGTGCGAGCTATCGGAGTCCTACGACGAGTTCGCCGACGGCGACGACCTGATGACCAGGTCGTTCCAGCATCTGAGCAAGGTAAATGAGCTGTGTTTAAAACTTCATTCTGATTTATTTCTAACTCATCTTGCTCGCAGGGGTTGCTTGCGATGAGGATGGCCATGGAAAACACGCGGTTGGGGGAAGCGAAGGGGACAAGCGACCTGGAGGAGGAGGTCGCGAAGCTAAAACAGAACTTGGAGTCCGTCGAAGCTGAAAGGACACAAGCGTTTGAAGCGGCGAACAGGTATATGAACCAAAAGGACGCCGCTTTACGAACGGTGGATTTCCAAAAGACGGAGCTCGACTGACGTGCAGAGGAGATCAAAGAGCTTCAAAGGACCACCGCCCGGCTCTCCAAGGAGGTCAGAGAAAAGGATCAGGAGATGCGGGCGACCTTCGAACGGGCTCAGCGAGCTGAAGAAGATAAAGGGGTCTCCGAACAGGAAAGGCTAGCTCTTGAGGCCGAGCTTCAGGAGAGTCGGGAGAAAGTTGCTTCTCTGACTGTAGAGATGCAAAATCAGTCTGAGGAGATGGAGGAGAAGGCCGCGGACTGGGCGATCGGATCCATCTACACCCTGCGTGCAAGGAACCCTGCTTTGGACTTCTCCGACCTCCCAGAGCTTTGGCAGGCGACCTTGCGGATCATGGCCGAGGAGGACGACCGGCTGCCGCGGCCGCCCAGGACCCGACCAGGCAGGTGGCTCTGGCTCGAAGGATCTTCCCGACCAACCTTAGCGTTAAGAGTCGTTCCTATTGTACTCGAGTCTTGACTTTTTGTACATAAATGAAAGACATTTTTTCTTTACAATTGCAGTTCGTTTATAAATATGTACAATTTACAATTGTGATTTACACAAGTGATTACCCATAAATTCTTACACGTGAACAGAACACATACGAACTGTTTTAAGCGAACAGAGTAATACTTTAAAAAAGAAATTAACAAAAACTGAGAGCTGAGTTCAGGATTACTGATAGTATGGCCGAAGGTGCTCGGCATTCCAAGCTCGGGGTACCTTGGAGCCGTTCAATCTTTTGAGATGGTAGGTCCCCGGTCTGATCACTTTGTCGACCCGGTACGGACCTTCCTAGTTAGGCCCTAGTACCCCCGCACTTGGCTCTCTGGTCCCGAGGAGAACTTCCTTTAGCACAAGGTCTCCGACCTGGAAGTCTCTTCGCCTGACCTTTGAATCGAAGAACCTTTTTGCTCGCTGCTGGTAGGCTGCTATCCTTAGCGAAGCCTTGCTGCGATGCTCTTCAACTAGATCCAAACTCGCTCTCAGAAGTGCTTCGTTCTCCTCCTCGTTGTACAGGTCCCTCCGAAGAGAACTGGTACCGACCTCCATGGGGATCATCGCTTCGCAGCCATAGGCTAGCGAAAATGGGGTTTCTGAGGTGGAGGTCCTTGGAGTTGTCCTGTACGCCTACAAGACTTCGGGGAGATCGTCAGCCCATTTCCTTCCCTTGGTTTGCCCGAGCTTGGCCTTCAGAGTGTGCTTGATGGTCTTGTTGACTGCTTCAACTTGGCCATTCGCTTGCGGCCTCGCGACTGAGGCAAATTTTTTATGGATGCCCAGCTCGTCGCAGAACTGCTTGAACTCCTCATTATCGAATTGCTTTCCATTATCTGAGATGAGGGTGTGAGGAATTCCGTAGCGGCACACTATGTTCCTGAAAACGAAGTCTCTTAACTTCCTGGTCATGATCGCGGCTAGTGGCTCGGCTCCGACCCATTTTGTAAAATAGTCTACCGCGACCACAGCGTACTTGACCCCTCCCTTTCCAACTGGCATGGGGCCGATAAGGTCGATCCCCCACATGAAAAATGGCCAAGGGCTAGACATAGTAATCAGCTCGTGAGATGGCGCTCGCGGAATGTTCGCAACCCGCTGGCATTTGTCGCACTTCTTGACAAAGTTGTGCGCATCTTCTTGGATTTGGGGCCAATAATATCCCTGACGAACAATCTTGTTCGCGAGAGATCGAGCTGTTGTGTGGTTACCGCAGATCCCTTCATGAATTTCCCTCATGATGTAGTCTGCTTCTTCACTGGTTACACATCGGAGGAGAGGGGCACTGAATCCTCTCCTGTAGATCCCCGATGAGTGTGAAATGAGCAGACCTTACTCGCAGGACCCTTGCCTTGACCTTGTCGCTAGGCAAGGTCCTATCCTTGAGGTACTGTACAATGGGAGTCATCCAGGAATCTGGCTGAACCACGTTCATGGCCTGTTCGGTCGAGCTGATAGTCGGAGCATCGACAAAACGAACAGGAATGCTATCAGGAGCCTCAGAATCTAATGATGAGGCTATCTTTGCCAAGGCGTCCCGTTATAGAGTTGCTCTCCCTGGGGATCTGAGCGATTTCAAAGTGCCTAAACGACCCCAGAGAGACCTTAGCTTCTTTCAGGTAGCGGACCATGTTCCCTTCCTTGGCTTGGTATTCTCCTAGAATCTGGTTGACGACCAGCATGGAGTCGCTATAGATACTGATCGCGGTTGCACCCATTTCTTTGGCGAGTCGCAACCCGACGAGCAGAGCTTCGTATTCGGATTCATTGTTGGTCGCCTTAAACCCGAACCGGAGAATACCATGAATTCGAACCCTGGGGCTCACCAAGAAGAAGACCGCACTTTCTTTTCTGTTTGATGACCCGCGACGTAGAGGTTCCAGGTTGATAGGTCCCGAATAGTTTCTTGCCCGACTTCGCTAGACTGTTGCTCGCTTAGGAGATAGGAAAATTCCGAGATGAAGTCTGCAGCAGCCTGCCCTTTGATGGTCGACAGGCGTATACTTCAGTCGGCTCGGCTCCATGGCCCATTTGAGCGGTTTGCTTTACCCGAGGCCTCTCGGTTTCTGGAGGACTGCTGAGGGGTAATTTGTCATTACATTGATCGTATGGGCATGGAAGTAAGGTCGCACTTTCGGGACGCACCTAGAGGGCAAAAGTGCGCTCCATTTCCGGATACCGCGTCTCGGCATCCGATGACGCTTTACTTGCATAATATCTGCCACTGAGCTTTTTCCTCTTCCCGTATTAAAGTTGCACTGACCGCGAATTGAGACACGGACAGGTAGATGAGCAGGATTTCCTGTGGAAGAGGTTTAGAGAGGAGAGGTGGCTTCCCAAGATGCTCTTTTATACTCTGGAATGCTTGCTCGCATTCGGAAGTCCACTCGAATTTCTTATTGGCCTTCAGAACATTGAAGAATGGTAAACAGCGGTCTGTTAGCCTTGATATGAAGCGACTGAGTGCCGCTATTCGCCCGTTCAAACTCATGACCTGCTTTTTGCTGGTCGGGCTCTCCATATCGAGCCGAGCTTGAATCTTTTCGGGGTTTACTTCTATACCCCGCTGATTGACCATATACCCTAGGAATTTTCCTGACGATACCGCGAATGAACAATTGAGAGGGTTCAGCTTCATTTTGTAAAGCCGGAGTATGTCAAACATCTCAGCGAGATGCGTAATATGTTCTGAGGTGACCTGGGATTTGACCAACATGTCGTCCACATAGACCTCCATTGTCCTCCCGATCTGGTCGGAGAATATTCGGTTGACCAATCTCTGATAGGTCGCACCCGCATTCTTGAGGCCGAAGGGCATTACTTTGTAGCAGTATAGCCCCCGATCCGTAATAAAGGTCGTATACTCCTCATCTGGCTCATACATCAGGATTTGATTGTATCCCGAGTATGCATCCATGAAGCTTAGCAGCTCGTGTCCCGAGGTGGCATCAACTAGCTGGTCGATTCTAGGTAGGGGGAAACTGTCTTTCGGGCAAGCTTTGTTCAGGTCGCTGAAGTCTACGCAGGTTCGCCATTTGCCATTTGGCTTCTTTACCAGGACCGGGTTGGCGACCCAGGTCGGGTAGAGAGCCTCGCAAACAGATCCATTTCGGAGAAGGTTCTCCACTTCTGATTTTAACGCGGCGTACCGCTCTGGATCCATCGCCCTTCTCTTTTGGCGAATCGGCAGCTTCACGGTGACGTTCAGTGAATGGCAAATAACGTTCGGGCTGATCCCGACCATATCTGCATGCGACCAGGCGAACACATCAATGTTCTCCTTCAAGAAGCTTACCCTCAAAAGCAAGTGGGGGTTCGAGGCGACTTCCGATCTTTAGCATTCGGCTCGGCTCTTTTAGATCAACCTGAAACTTCGGACAGATCCTCAACCAGCCACTCGGGGGATTTCCTGAATTCGTGGATCTATATTATCCTCCGCTGGACCAGGTTGTGGCTCGATCCGGCTGATCGCCATAGCCTGGCGGGGTGCACCCCGCGAAATGCCCTTTCCTTTGTCGGCCATTTGGACCGATTTCACATAGCATTCGCGAGATGTGCTTTGTGATCCGCTTACCTCCCCTATCCCCGTCGGAGTGGGGGACTTCATCTTGAGATGATAAATGGAAGTGACTGCCCTAAAAGTTCTCAGTAGAGGTCGCCCTAAGATTCCATTGAAGGCCGATGGGCAATCCACGACCAAGAATTCTGTAACCCTAGTCACCTCGTCGTAGTCACCGAGGCGTGGACCTGGGAGCGGATTATTGTTCTACTGGGATCGTGGTGATCCCCTCGTAAAACCGTCTGAGGCATCGGAGGCGGCTTCGTGGTCGGCCTCGGCAGGTTCATTCTATCGAAAGCGGATTTGAACGTGAATGTTCACGGCTTCCCGTTGTCCACAAGCATTCTGCGACATTATGACACCCTATCGGGGTGGGTGTGATCACCGAGCGTCCTCATGTGGGTGGTGCAAGCGAGCCTCCTTCCTTCGCGAGAAGGTGATTGGTTCTTCCTTCCTGGCTTTCTGAGGTCGCTGCGATGTGCTCATTACCCTGATTGGGTCGTGATGTGCTTCCCGAGCATACCTGTCCTGCACCCCTCGCGTGTTTCCAGCGAGGTGCGGACCTCCGAAAATTAGGTTCACATTGCTGTACCGCTGCGATCACGGCGCTTTTTCTTTCGCTCCCCTTGGTTTTCTTTTGGGGAGTCATCAATGTACTCCTTGAAGTGCCCCTTCTTGATAAGCTCTTCGATAGCCTGCTTTAGAGCTCGGCATTCATCAGTGTGATGCCCGTTATCCCGATGGTACGCGGTATTTCTTGTTTCAAGCTTCTTCCGTCGAGCAGGAGTTTTCATGGGTTACGGCTCGCGAGGTGGCTTCCTCGAATTTGTCGAGGATCGCGGATATGGACACATTCAGCGGAGTGTATTGAGCCCTGTCGCGATCGCGACGAGGAACAGGAGCATAGGACTTTTTCTGTTCGTAGCGGGGTTTCTTTCCTTTTCGCTGATCGTCATTGTCTCCTTTGCGATCTCGCCTGTTGTCTCCCCGACGACATACTGCTGGAGGTGCCGTGATCGTGACGGCGAAGTGCCGCCAATGAATTCTCTATTCGGAGATACTTTTCCGCCAGGTTGTAGAATCTGGTGAGGGAAATATCGTCCTCAGCCTGCAGCCCCTTCCACAGGTCGGTTTGCGGGCGAACTCCAGCTATTATAAGAGTTCGGATGGATTCTTCTGGGGCATGAGCCACCTTGTTGAGTTCCCTGTGGAAGCGATCAACGTAAGACTGCAGGGATTCGTCTCTTTCTTGCCTTATGTTGCTGAGATAGCTCAAAGGCATTGAAAATTTCCGGTTAGCTTGGAAATGCCGCAAGAACGTCGTGCTCATCTGAGGCCACGAACTGATCGATCCCGCTGGGAGCGACCTTAACCACCGTTTGGCGTGAGAAGTCAGCGTCACGGCCAAACAACGGCATTTCGCAAGGTCCGAAACCTGGTGGAGCTCCATCAGGTCGTTGAACTCATATAAATGATCCTGCGGATCATAGTTTCCATCAAACGGTCGCATATCTGGCATTCTGAACCCTGGTGGGAGTGGAGCGGCTAGTACTTCAGGAGAAAATGGGGATGTAGAGGCGACCTGCACCTGTTCGTTTTGCTGCTCCCTTAACCTGTCCAGAGCTCGCTGCAGCTCCTTAATTTGTGGTAACGGAGCCATACCTAGGTTGCTTTCACCCATGCGAGCCCGGCCTTCCTGGTTGCGGTTCAGGAGAGTTCGGAGGTCGGATCCCTCCTCGCCTCGGCCGGTATTCCCAACCGCGCTTGACACACGCTGACTAGAGGCGTGTAAAGGCGATGTATTGTGCGGGGCATTTTCACGACCCTCGCGGTGGTTTGAACCGCCCCGCGAGGTGTGGGGGCCACCCGCATGGGAAACGATCGGGATCGCTCACGGTGGTGATCAATCATCGCTGCCCAAGATTTTCGCTTGGGTTTGCTTGCGACGTGGCATGGGACAGCTCGGGATTTACTTTTTCACCGAGTCTCAGCTTTGCCGATATCCTGCTCGGTGCACCTTTTGTATTTGCCGATCCTTGGGAGCCCGTAGGCTTATTTTTTGCCACTTGCGCTTACGCGCTGCAGTGCTAGCGGCGCGGGCTATCGCCCTTTGCCGCGCTTTCGCGCGACCTTGGCGGTTGTACCGCTCCGGATGTCGTAGATGACATGCCTTGGTCCGAGACGGTCCAACCTCGGGTTGGACCGCTGGAGAGTATTGTCGAACCTCTCCGGGTGGCAGCTTCGGGGACGGCTGGGGTCCAGGCATAGGAGCTCCCGGGGTATTCCTAGCAGCATTTTGCGAAACGGAGGTATGTTGGAAGGGGTGCCCCTCTGAGCTGGAGGGACTCCTTCAGCATGCTGGTTCCCCTGCTCAGGTTCAGACTGGCGGGCCATTGTAGTTGTAGGACCAGTAGGTCAAAGATTCTCCTGATGAAGGGTAGACACTAAATCAGCCCTCCTTCTAGCGCCAAACTATTGATGCTCGGTTTAAGCACCAACGAATTCTCACATGCGTAACGTTGATTGGCCGTTAAATACACGTGAGAATGGAATATATAAAGCGAAATAAATGCAAAGGGAGTTTTTTAAGTGGTTCGGATGCTAAGGTAGCAAGTCCTACGTCCACTGATTTGTATTGATGTTAGTGTGGGTCAGGTCGCGACTGCGGGCTGACTTACATAAGTTGAAAAAGTAAAGATGTTTACAGGAGAGAGAGATTTCTTTTGTATGAAAAATGGCCGAATGCCCTTAATGAAGGGGTCTTCTTCATTTTATATCAAACTGAAGCGTATAATCATCATCAAATCCATGGTTTGGTGTGATTGTCAGGATATAATCCGGCTTTACGTACCATTTTCCTTTTCCCAAGCTGACATCGCACGACTTATTGCAGGGAAATGGACGCGTGTGAGCTCCATGTCATTTGGCAGGTCTGGCGTGTGCGTGTTGCTCTGACGGGAGCGGGTCACCCTTCACGTGACTTTCCCACGTCAGCCCTTTATTTTCCTGGGCATAACACTTCTAAACAAATTGTTTAGTTATACTTGTTTACCTCTCTCTATTCTTTATCATTTACTTATGATACTATTGGCCAATCACGCAAACTTCACAGCATCTCTTGTAATTAACTGAAAACGCATCTGATGAAGCAAATGTCCAATTGATGTCTTGTTCAACTTGGTGAGCTGACATGAGATCTACATTTCTATTTCATACTAGATGTTATTGATAATAGGCATTGTACTATTCATTTTTTTTCAATTTATAGACAATGTTGCTAAAAAGAACTTGTGTTTAATGAAAGGAAACTGAAAGATTTGCTGATAAGCTTGTGTGGAGGCTCTTGATCCTAAGAAGAAGGTGTGTTGCTTCTTTCCCTCTCTTTGCTTCTGCTTCAAGGAATTTGTTTTACATAATGACATTGCGGTTAAGATAGAAGAAATAAATAAAAATAAGATGTTATTGCCAAAGAAAAAGGTGATTATACAGATAGTGGCATATTGCCAGACAACCTTCGCCGGAGGACAACACTCAAGGAATTAGAGATAACTGAATCTCCTATTCAAGAAGAACAGTACAATAAGGAAATTGGAGTGGCGTGGCCCAAAATCTCTCAGATCCCTAAAATCCAAATTGATTTTATATGTCAACGCACAAGCCACAGGTAGTACTTATGTATGCTCTTTGTTATTATTTCTAATCTCTAAGAACTACATAACATTTTTAATCTAATTATTAATTATATGTAAGTTTCTTGATCTCGCCACAAAGTTTGAATATGTATCTGATATGTTGGCACCTGAAATAAGAAATCATGTCATTTTTAATGCTTGAATTATTAATTACAGGGGTAGATTCATTTCAGAGGCCACACAGATTTGTTATTCCAAGTGCTTTGACTGTTTTGTGGCTCACAAGCAAGAGGATTGCACAATGTAAAAATAGATTCAGACTAGACTAAAGCAGTAATAAAAAAAAAAAAAAATCCATAATTTGGGTATTCTTTATGAGGGATCAATCATGTAGGTAGCTTCTTCATTTGCTCGAAATTCACTATATAAAATCCTTTGATTACTCATTGAGGTGTGTTAATGCTTATATTGATATTAAAATACTTTTTGTTCTTTGTTAAGGAAAGTTGGTGTACATATTTTTGTTTTGGTGCATGTGAAGGATCAAGGAAATACACTATACCAGATGAAATAATTGCTCATTCTACGCGTGTCTCACCTATCTAAGTTCTCCACATTACGGAATGAGAAGGATGGGAAGCAAAAGAAGAATTACAATCATGTTACTACAAGGTAAGTTCATTTCTTTGGGCGTCTTCTCCTAGGGACAACACTGGAACCATGCAGCTAACATATTGGACCATGGCATTTTATATAGTCTTTGATTTACTATCCATACTTTTTACCATTCCAAATTTTAATGCTATTGGTCATGCATTTATGCTTTGTGGTCTACAAGAGATAAAACAGAGAGAGTGTGAGCAAGAAGAAGAGAGGAACCACCTGCAAAGTCCTTTCTCCATCCGCAAGCAAAGTCCTGTCGAGCCTCCTTGGAAAGGTCACGGAGAATTCAAGGAAGGCAATGGTGCAAATTCCAAGCCCTCGCAGAGGAGCTTTCATTGAACAGTTATTCAATCAAAATATTGGAGTGAGTTGATCTTTCTCTCCTCGTAATTTGCAGAAAGGGTTACTTATTCAAACCAAGCAACTAAGTTTAACATTTTGCTCTGGCTTTATTTCTATTCACTTAAACTTTTTCAATATTTGTTAAATCACTGCCTGTAGCTAAATTCTAGGCAATATTGAAGAATTGAAGAATCTAATTCTGAAAGGTTTTTCCTCGTAAATATTGGCATAGCAGTTAGCAGAACTATTTAATTTGTTTGACAAACGATTTTCGGTCTTCTCCAAATGAAAAGAAAAGAAAGACTTGACATTATTCTTTGTGGATTTAAAATCTTTCAATATGCATGATATCCTAATGAGGTGGAATGTCAACATCGAGATGGTGGATTCTGAATAGATTGCTCTGCAACATTAGTTCTATCATGTCGTGGTGAGCTTTACCTTGAATGGTTGCGGTTGCTCTCCTCCTCGACCTCTCTCTTCCCTCCCACTTCAACTTCCTCAACCAATGTCTTGTCGGCCTCAAGTCCCGTGATACGAACACGGTTCCTCCACAATCCCAACACGATAGCGTAGAACCTCAAACATCCATCCTGATTCTATACAATGTGGCATGGTCACCGTTGTTGCAGCAATGTAAGCAATAGCCATGAATGACACAGCCACCACTTGACCTTGTTAGAACTCACCAACAAGGTCAAGTGGTGGCAATTGCCTCAAAAAGCCTTGAATCCATTTCCTTTTCTTAACTGTCTCGCGTGAAGTAATGTTGAAGAAGTTATTAAATATATATACTATTGCTATCAATCCGTTGATGAGCTGTAATCCTGCAACACTTGATTGACTCTACTTTATGGTCAACTTTCTACATTCCTCAAGTAATATGCGTGTATGAAAGTATCCTTATGATATTTCATGTTATTAATTAGGTTCTTTCCAGGAACTCTTCTTCTTTACACATTCCTAATTCTTGCAGGCTTCAAGTTTCCTGTTAGCAAATAAAGCTCCAGCTATTGGAAAGAAGTTGAAGCTATAACAGCTATAAAAAGAAAAACAGGTGCTATCCATCTTCTGAAATGGTAGCTAGGCTCGTTAGGAAAGACAGGCTTTTGACGGTGGGAAGTGAACAAGACAATCTTGGAATGGCATACAGTTAGGCATGAATTGTTTATGAGCTGTTTTTGAAGATCCTTTTATCATCCAGATTTGAGAAGGATCTTTTACAGTCAAAACTGCAATAGTATATACCTTTCTTTTTTCACTTCTTGCTTTGAAAATGAATGGTTTTATAAGAACCCTAAATGAAAAGAGAAACCTTAAGGGCGCGTTTGGTTAAGGAATATTAGATTACTGGGAATGTTATATTACTGAAAAGATAGATTACTTTGAAAGATTATTGGGAATATTTAAGAAAATGTGTTTGGTTAGTTGGTGGGTATGTTATATTAATATGGTTGGTTATGGGGAATAAATTGGTGGGTATGTTATTTAAATTACTAAATTGTCTCCTTTAAAATATTAATAAAATATTTTTTTTATTATTAATTTTTGAATAATTTCTTTTAACCCCCAATATTTCAGATTTAGTTAAAACACCCCTACTTATATAAAACTTTAATTTATTACGAAATCACCCTCGCCTCCTGTCGCCACCGCAGACCACCGCCGGAAGTCTTCGAAAGTCCCCATCAGCAACTCACCGTGACCAAGACGCTTCGATATGGCCGTTTCTGGCCATATCAGCTGCCATTTCCGGCGGATCGGCGGAGATCGGCGGTGCGGCCAGGTAGCAGTGGCCGTTAACGGCCAAATCTCACCCAGATCTGGCCGATAATGGCCAGGGATCTGGCCATTAACGACCAGATCTAGCCTGATATGGCCGTTTTCGGCCATCAATATGGCCGAAAACGGCCATAGCGATGACTCCTGGAGCCTCCCACCGAAACTCGTTCTTTTTTAGGGACTCCGACGAGTTTTCCGAGGCGGTCCATGGTGGTTGGCCGCTGTAGGCGGTGGTGGCTGAGTGGCAGTGGTGGTGGTGGCTGAGTGGCAGTGGTTTGTAAATTGTTTTAAATTCAAGGACATTATTGTCCAAAATTTTAGTTAAATAAGGGTAAAATTGAAATAGGATATTAATGTAAATTTATTTTAAAATGAGAGCATTATTGTCCAAAATTTTCATTAATAAGGGATAAAATTGTAACAAAAAAGGATAACCCTAGTAATCTCAGAATACCTAAGAAAATGGAGGTAATCAGATTACCTCCAATATTACCAATAGTAGTTACTATTTGTATTTGAAGATTACCGGAATCTTATATTACTTGACAACTAAACTTGGTAATCAAGTAATATCAGATGACATTACCCCAATAATCTGACATTACCGCCAACCAAACGCCCCATAAGAGAAGTCTACAAAGAAAGATGCCATTGGCAATTCGAGATTCCATTTTTATTCGAAGGGGATGACAATATTCTACCCACTGTTCTGAAAACTGGACCAGAAGTCGATTCGGCCAAATGGCCGGTTCCCGGTTCAAACGGTTGGACCGGTCCGACCGACGTTGGCAAAAACCAAAAAAACAAAAAAAAATCCAGGTTTTTCATGATTTCATCTATCTAAAATTTAAAAACCATCAATTCAACCCTGCAATAATAATTAAACCATCAAAGTTATGTTTACAAATTCAATCCTCAAGTCTAAACTCTAAAGTTTCAAAGTTCAAACATCATTAAAGGTATTACAAAGTAATATCAAATATAAATCCACCAACGGCTGAAATTTGAACTGAAGTGACTAATCCGGCAGACCAGCAACGGCAAGCAAGAATTAGACTTTTAGATGGCGACGGTGATGATTGAAGAGGTTGAACCGTTGAAGACTTGAAGTTGAAGAATGAAGACTTGCAGCAGACCAGCCACGACAAGGAAGAAGCACTGAAGCAGAGTAGCAGACCGAAGACTTGAAGGCTGAACCGCTGAGACTGAAGCCTAAAGGAGATCTGAGATCGCGAATGGAGGACAAGAGGAGGAGGACTGGACTGAAGAGAGTGCAGATCGCGAATGGCAAACAGGCCAAGTAGCAAACCAAAAAGAAAAAGGAGAAAAAAAAGTGGCAGACACAGGTGTGTCACACAGCTCAGTAGCACACAGTTCCACGCAAAAGCAAATTGAAAATTTTCAATTTTTCATATTAAAAAATTTGGGGGCACTTTGACTTTGTGGTTTTAGTTTTTAGTTTTTAATTTTATTTCATATGATTAAACCGGATTGGGTGTGGACCGGATTTCCTTGTCATACCGGTTAGACCGCCGGTTTGCTACAATAAAACAGTCCAACCACGGCTTAAAATGGTTTGAAGCAAAATCCCGGTTTTTTACTCTTTTCAAACCGGAAATGTTAGCGAAACCCGGTTCGACCACCCGGTCCGGTCCGGATTTCAGAACATTGATTCTACCATAACCTATTTATGCGTTTTTGTTTGTTGCTTTAATTTGTAGTTAAACCGGAGATAAGAGAAGAGAAACTTTTGAACTTTTACGATCTTTTGGTTTGATAGTGAGACAAAACTCCTTTTAACTAACTCAACTTGCTGTGTTAGTCTAATGGGATTTTACTTCTCTTGTGATAGAGTGGAATATTGAATGTGTTTGGTTGGGGCGAAAATATGGGGAAAAAATGTGTTTGGTTTTTGTTTTGAAAGGTTAAAATGTTTTTGATTTCAACATAGGAGATTTCAATAAACGATTTCTATGACAATGTTTTTTATTTTGTGCTCAATTAGAATTTATATGGCTTACAGTTTGTGAATACTTTGGAGTGTTTAACATTGTTGTAAAAGATTGTTTACTTCCTTTTCAATTGTTGAGTTACAGGTTCTTAAAAGAAAATGGCATCATCTTTTACTACAACATCCTCTGTTGCATCCCTTATGAGTTGTGTCACGCCCCCTCTCGCATATTCTCTATCTTGTTAGATCTGGTTGCTCTGAGGGACTCAAGATCCCAAGAGCAGGGTGAATTTTTTTAAAACAGTTTACAAAACTTTAATGACAAAAGTGCAACTAGAAGTATAATTCTGAAAGTGCTAGCATTAGAAATCAGTTTACAAAAACATTGTATCAGAGTGCTTCTAAATGTACGAACATCATGCCGTTGAATATGTGTTTGTGGGCCAACTGAAAGCGTGTAACATGCGCCTCATGTACCCTGTATGCAAACCTATCGAAAAAACATAAAAGAGTGAGCTAGGAAACCTAGTGAATAAGTAAAATATTGTTTACGAAAATAGCTTTATCATTAAAACCTACATGTGAAAAGTCTGTTTTCTTGTCATACAACACCATAAATACTCACGTAATGATGCAACAATAACCTAATATAATTTCGGATACACCGTCAGACCTTAAATCGTACCAACTCATACCAAACACAATAATCCACATCCTCGTACCAGATTTTCAAATACCACGGGTTGCCATATCAAATTTACCTGAACCAATACACCCATCACCAAAACTGAGTATATAATCGTCTCAACTCGTTCTAGAGACAATAATCAAAGCCCTTGTACCAGATATTCGAATACCATGGGTTGCTATTTCAAATTCGCCTTTTTAATTCAATAAAGCCCACCAATTTAAATAACCCTAACAGCCCAACAATTAACTGGACCTTAAAGTAATAATAAGCCAGCCCATTATAACAGTAAAACCCAAACTAATTTAATGCAGGCCTACTTTAATTTAGGCCAGCCCACCAAACTAATGAAGCCCACTATTCAATTAAGCCCACAATTTCAATGAAGTCCCTCAACACAAATTAGATCTTATTCTAATTGAATATCCAGCCCATATCTCCAACCTCAATCAAACCGAACCCAAACTCCCTTTTATAAAACCAACCACAACACACACTAAACACTATGCTACACCCCCAATTTCAGCATTCAAATACAAGGCAACAAGTTCCCAATACATGATTACACACATTCCAGCCGAGTGTATGCCAATATAATCTAATAAAATAACATGTTTCATTTTTAAGTAAAACCTCCCACCATCTACAAATGTAACGCCCAGCCGCACCTAACTCCTATTTATATCACTAACTTTACCTCTTTTAAGCACTAATTTCATCTCATGGTATATAACACATCACATTGCCAATGTTTAGAGAAAATAGTCAATTCAAGTCTTATAAAATGCTAAGACAACCAAAAATATAGTAAGACTAATATGAATGATGCATAGGAATTTCCAAAATAAAAAGAAATTTTTGAAAACATTTCATGCTTTTCCATCAAATTAATCTCTCTCAACAACCTAACCATCTGCACTCATGCAAACACCATTTCCAATCCACAAATCACCACCAATATTTTTCAATTTAACTCAGCCGAATTCTAGATATAACAGCATTGTTTAGCAACTTCTCAATGTACCCATATGTTCATATTACTTAATTAATTAATACCACCATATGTCCAAGTGTCAGACATCTTTTTGCTTTTATATGCTTAATTTCAAAGAAACCAAAGGTGGGTTCATGTTAAGGCTAGGTAAAATTATAAATTAATTTGATTTATGCATACCTTAACTTTTTTTTTTTTTTTTATCAGCTTTAAAACTAGAATAATACAAGATTTAGTGCAAAATAAATCAATACAAATTGAGATTATATACAATAATTTATATTTGCAGAATTACTCTCAAAACCAAAATCAGTATTATTTATTGAACATGAATGAACTTTAGCCAAATTCATTAATTATATGCCTCTACTTGCAACTAAATTAAGTAATTGGATTATCTTGTTGGCCACTAATATCAAGTAATTTGCAAGTTGTAATGATTTTTTTTTGGTACACGTTTTGTTAAAGTATTTTTAGACTTTTGTGAAACGAGATGAAAGGGATTTAGAACACTAGTATCATGATATATATAAAGTATCAATGGCTAATTTCTTGATATTATAAAACATGATTAACTTCCATTTTCCCTGAAATTTTGAAGAAAATAATCTTTAAATATAGTTAATTGATTAGGTGGTAAGAGTAACATAAAATTTTTTATATTAAATTATCGCTTAGGTGATAAGAATAACTTAAAAACTTTTGTTAAAGTTATCACTTAGGGAACAACAAGTTAAAAAAAATAATAATAATAAATAAAGAGAGGTAAGAGGAGATTTAATTACAAAGCAAAAATGTGATCTACATACTAACAAAACAGCTTTTTTTCCCTCCCCTTTCTCCCAATCGTTCAATTGGAAACCCAAAATCCTTTATAAATCTCAAAATTTTAACTAACTCAACTTGCTTTGTTAGTCTAATGGGATTTTACTTCTCTTTGATAAAGTGGAATATTGGAATGTGTTTGGTGCTTAGGAAAAAATGTGTTTGGTTTTCGTTTTGAAGGGTTAAAATGTTTTTAATTTCAACATGGGAGATTTCGATAAATGGTTTCTGAAAGATTAATAGCTGAATTGAAAAAAGATCTGAAGCAGTGAACGAATTAAGAGAGAAAAGAAAAGAAAAGTCTGTTTCAAGTGTTCTGTTATTGAAAAATTGGTAAAGCAGATCAGTTACAGACGACTTTATATAGTCTGTTACAACTTTTGTTTCTTTACAAAAACAACCCTACTCAACTTCTAATCTTTGCAGAAACAACCCTACTTCTTATACTTATTCCAATATCTTCCCGTAAACCAAAGCCCCTGAACTGATTTAGTTAATCTTTCTTGATCAATATCTTCCCGTAAGCCAAAGCCCCTAAACTGACTTTATTACTCTTTCTTAACCAATATCATTCATCACAATCAATAAATTTTTGCAAAAATTCCACAGCATTTCACTTGTATCACAAAACAGATTTCATTCCACTGTATCACAAAATAGCAGATTTCATTCCACTGCATCACAAAACAGCTTTCATTCCACTGCATTTCACTGCATCACAAAACAGATTTCATGTTGCAGAGACTCCAAACCATATCTCCTTCCTGTAAAATCTTACAGCTTCACAAACAACAAACCAAGTTTCTGCAAACTGAAAAAAAAAAAATTCCATTGCATCACAAACAACAAACAATCTGAAAAATTCTACTGCATCACAAACAACAAACAATCTGAAAAATTCCATTGCATCACAAACAACAACCAAACTGCAACATTCCACTGCAACACAAACAACAACCAAGGCTGTGAACATTCCTTGCAACACATCAACAACAACCAACCAATGCAACATTCCACATCCACAAAATCCCACAAAGCATCATCCCCAAACAACAACCAAAGCGAACATTCCATTGCAACACAAACAACAACCAACTATGAACATTCCACCTACAAAGAACAACCAAGCTGCAACATTCCACTGCAACATTCCATTGCAAAATCCCATAGCATCACAAACAACAACCAAACTGCAACATTCCACTTGCAACACAAAACAGATTTCCTGTTGTAGAGACTTCAAACCATATTTACTGCTGCAAATTCTTACTGCATCACAAACAAAAATTTATGCACAAAATCCTACTACATTACAAACTATATCTCCTAACTACTGTGAATACTGGTTGCAAGCTCAGATGTGACAGTTAGCTTCTCCCTTAGCATAGCAAACCGTGAACAAGGAAGGGCTTTAGTTAGGATATCAGCTATCTGATATTCAGATGAAACACACTGCACATTTAACAACCTTTTTGTAACTAATTCCCTAACAAAATGTACATCAATTTCGATGTGCTTTGTTCGGGCATGAAACACCGGATTTGAGGATAATGCCCCAACACTCATGTTATCAAACCATATGATGGGAGTGTTGTTTATATGAATGCCAAGTTCCTTGAATAAGTTCTGAATCCAAACAAGTTTAATGGCTGTTTGACTAAGAGATCGGTATTCAGCTACTGTAGAAGATAAGGACACTACCTTCTGTTTTCTAGATGACCATTGGACCAAGTTACCTCCAAGAAATACATTGTACCCACTGCTGAATCTCCTATCAATTTCATCTCCAGCCCAATCAACATCTGAAAATGCTTTTAAAGTAAAAGGTTGTTTCTTGGTCAAAAGAATACCATGCTGCAATGTTCCCTTGACATATCTGAGGATTCGTTTACATGTCAGGTGAGCTTCAGGTGGGTCACGTTTGCAAAAATTGGATCGAGCTTATTGGACAAGAAAAGCTAAGTCTGGCCGAGATAGTGTCAGATATTGAAGTCCACCAATGACACTTCTATACAGTGTAGGTTGTTCAAACACCTTACTATCCTCCTTGCCAAGTCGAAGAACAATAGCCATGGGAGTGGAACAAGGCTTCGAATATGCCATTCCTACCTTAAGGAGAAGATCATGTGCATAGTTGGTCTGGGACAGCAGTAAACCAGAATCATTTCTCTTTACCTCAAACCCCAGGAAGTACTGCACTGTACCAAGAGTTTTTAGGGCAAATTTGCTATTCAAGTTCAGCAACTAAGCTTGATATGAGCTCAGAATCATTCCCTGTTACAAGGATATCATCTACATACATTAACAAATACATTAATTTGAAATCTTTTTGTTAAAAAACAAACTCACATCTGAAACAGAATTTTCAAAACCCCAACTGATCAAGGCAGATTTCAGTTTATCAAACCAAGCTCTAGGAGCTTGTTTGAGACCATACAAGGCTTTACGAAGTTTGCAAACCTGCTCAGGATGACCCTTGGCTACTACAGGACCAGAATATCCTTCAGGAGGAAGCATAAAGACAGTTTCAGTTAGTTCCCCATTCAGGAACACATTATTAACATCCAACTGCTGGATTTCCCAATTTTGGTGCACTGCATAGGATAACATAACTCTGATTGTGGTTGCTTTAACAACGGAGAAAATGTGTCGAAATAATCTAGGACCGGGTGTTTGTTGAAAGCCTTTAGCCACCAACTGGCCTTATACTTTTGAAGTGTCCCATCAGAGTTTAATTTTGTTCTAAACACCCATTTGCATCCTATAATATTCATTCCCTCTTCATAAGGAACAATCTCCCATGTGTTATTACTTATCAAAGCTTGATATTCAGAGTCCATGGCCTGTTTCCATTCAGGACTTAATAATGCTTCAGTAACTGTTTTAGGTTCTGGAAGAATAGGAATATGAGTAACTTCAGCTTGATAGGCAGTGGAACCAGGATAAGTGGCTGACTTTGATCTGGTTATCATGGGATGTGTGTTTAGAGATGAGATAGAGGGCAATGGAAGAACTACTTCTAAGTTGATGCCAGTATGTGTTAAGTCTGATTCAAGGAAGGAGGAATCTGCATTTATAACTGATGTATCAGACTTATCCGGTTGAACTAATGATATGGGAGAAAGATTGGATGTAGCAGCAGGTTGAATAGGTTCTGAGTTAGGTTGTAATGGTGATATTGGAGCAGGATTGGATGTGGTAGCAGGTTGAACAGATTCTGAATTTGGTTGTAATGGTGATATTAGAGCAGGATTGGATGTGGTAGCAGGTTGAACAGAATCTAGTTCAGGAATAGATTGAGGTAGAATCCATGAGCTACTAGAGGTGTTCAAACTAAGATCAACTGGAGAGGTACACCTATGTATTGTGAGGGAACCAAAATCACCTTTGAAGGGAAAATCTGTCTCATTAAACTTGACTTGCTTGGCAATATACAATCTGCCAGTGGAGGCCAAACACAAGTATCCTTTATGGGCAAGGCTGTATCCAAGAAAAGCACACTTCTTAGTGTGATAAGAGAGTTTGTGTTTGTGATATGGTCTTAAGTAAGGATAACAACTACAACCAAAAACCTTCAATTCAATGTAGTTGGGCTGCTGCTTAAACAAAACAGAATATGGTGAGGCAGGTTCAAGTACTGAGGTGGGTAATCTGTTTATCAGGTATGTGGTTGTGCTAAAGGCTTCCCACCAGTACTTTAGTGGCATACCAGCATGAGCTAGAAGGGATAACCCAAATTCTGTAATAGTTCTGTGTTTCCTCTCCACTCTCCCATTTTGTTGGTGTAAATGTGGACATGGATGCCTAAATAAAATACCATTCTGCTGTAAATAACCACTGAATGATCTATATTCACCTCCCCAATCAGTTTGTAGGCTCTTTAGTTTATAACCTAACTGTTTTTCCATAAAGCAATGAAATTGTACAAATGCTCCATAAGCTTCCGATTTGAGTTTCAGAGGATAAATCCAAGTAAAACGGCTAAAATCATCAAGAAATATGATATAATACTTGAATCCTTCCCTGGAGTTGATTGGAACTGGTCCCCAAAGATCAGAATAAACTAACTCTAAAGGATCCTTGGCTCTAGAGTGAGAAATAGGAAATTGGCATTGTTGTAACTTACCAAGCGACATGCCTCACAAAAGAAACTTTTATTTAGCTTAAAGAGTGCTTTACATTCAGTTTGTCCAAAATGACATGAAGGGTTCTAACATTGGGATGTCCTAACCTTGCATGCCATAACATACACAAATCTGAATTTGCAGTAACAGATTGAACATCATCAGTGGAACATTTATTAACCATAGCTGTGATAGGAGCATGAGAGGATTCTGAGAACTGACAAGCAGTAGGGAGATATGGGAACCTCGAGGTGAATGATGAGAACCAGGTGGTCTAACAACTCGTGACAACTCAAGCTGATACAATCCATCCTTGACTGCACCTTGAAGAAGCACAGCTCTACTGCATTTATCCTTTACCAAACAATGGTCAGAATGCAACTCCACAATGACATTGTTATCTTTAGTGATTTGAGAAATACTTAGTAAGTTCTTGGCAATATTGGGAACACATAGTATATTCTTAAGATGAATCGGTCTAGTTGTATCATAAGAGGCTACTAACATCATACCTGAATGAGTAATAGGGATGGATTCCCCATTCCCAACTTGTACTTTTGAGCCTCCTGAGTGAGCAGTTTTGAATGCCAAGTTGGAACCATCTGCAGTCATGTGATTTGAGGCTCCAGAGTCCATATACGGGGCTGGTCTTGCGAATTTGTGGAGAGGCAAGCTGCGATAAGAGGTTCTTTGAAGATTGAGATCTTCATTGGTATTGTTTTTGGTGTAAAGCGCGGTGACCAGTATTGGTTGAAGTGCCAGGATAGTATTGTTGATGTGGTATTGAAGAGAAATGAGTAGGAGTTGGTGCATTTGATTTAGACATAGGAGGAGTTGAGTAATCATGAAAATCTGCAAAATTATTATGGAAGGTATTGATAGAGTGTTGTGTATAGTTTGGGGGTTGTGTGTAGTTTGAATGTTGTGTGTAGTTTGCTGCAATTAAGGCTTGTGCGGAGTTCGGTAGAATGCTCGGTAACAACGGTTGGAGAGGGACTGTTGAATTGTGCAGTGAGTAGATGATCGGGAGGCATGTAAGTTGGGAGTAAAGCCTTGATACTCGATCAAATCGGTGGTAACTTGGATGGCGAATGGCTGTTTTGCCACATACTTGGCATACTAATCTTGGCTTAAAGTAACTTCGGCCTCTGCCCCTGCCTCTCATCATGTTGTTTTGAAACTGAAAGTGTCCAGCAGAGTGATATGTGTTGGGTGAGTAACCAGTTCTTCCATAATTTGTCCTTGATAACTGTTCTGTCCAAAGTCAAAATTACTTGCTGTAGGATATGCTAAACCAGGGGTTAGACCAGAGGTTGGAATGTTAACATTGGGGCTATGTGAATACTCATGACCAACAGCCTGAGGACGAAATGGTACAACCATTCTTTGACCAGATGAATTAGTCAAAGGACTAGAGCAGTTGGTGGTGTTTTCTTGCTTGGAGGCAAACAGAGCAGAATTTAAATGCTCATGAAAGTTTGACAGAGCTGAGTGTTGTCTCTCCAGTCTCATTTCATGTTTGTGAAGCATGAATTGAGCTTGTTGAATGGTTGCATTACTACTGTGATATGTTAAATTCACCACAACCGCATCATACTCTGGTCCTAGACCATCCAGTATATACAAAAGCAACTCTTCTTCTCCAATATTAACACCACTTGCTACTAACTCATCCCCTAATTCCTTCATTTTCAGGACATACTCATTAATACTTAAAGAGTCCTTCTTTGTGGTCTGTAACATATTCCTTAAGTGAAGTGTTCTAGCTTTCGAAATTGATTGAAAATACAATTCTAGCGTGTTCCATATTTCAAATGCACTAACACATTTGGCTACATGTCTGAACATAGATTCAGAAATTGAAGAAAACAGCCAACTAACTAAAAATTGATCTGTTCTTTTCCAATTAAGATACTTAGGGTTTTGTTTCTTCACTAATTCATCAGTTGTAACAAGTTTTTCAAAAAGAAACATAGAAGGACAGATGCTCTCACCGGTGATAAAGCTTTCAAGACCGTGAGAGGCCAAGGCTGGAAAAACTTGTGATCGCCAGTGACTATAATTCTTCTCCACAAGTTTTACTGATATGGTTGGAAGCATGGAGTGAACAGCTGAGTTATTTGCATTTGCATTTTCAGCTAATTCAACTTCAGATTTTGACGGAACATTGAAGAACTCAGGATTCGAAGCCATTGACACTTGTCTACAGCTCTGATACCATGAAAGATTAATAGCTGAATTGAAAAAAGAACTGAAGCAGTGAACAAATTAAAAGAGAAAAGAAAAGAAAAGTTTGTTTCAACTGTTCTATTATTGAAAAATTGGTAAAGCGATCGATTCTGACGACTTTATATAGTCCATTACAACTTTTGTTTCTTTACAAAAACAACCCTACTCAACTTCTAATCTTTGCAGAAACAACCCTGCTTCTTATACTTATTCCAATATCTTCCCGTAAACCAAAGCCCCTGGACTGATTTAGTTAATCTTTCTTGATCAATAGTTTCTGTGACAATGTTTCTGATTTTGTGCTCAGTCAGAATTTATATGGCTTACAGTTCAATCTTGTTATCTCCAAGTATCCTCTGTTACAAGCACAGTACAACTTATTTCTGTGACCCTTAGTGAGGGCTTGTGTGCCCTGTTGATGTGGCAACATGTAGAGTAGTTAAATCATCCTCATCTTCTTAAAATTCCATTATCCAGGTTGATTCATCATGAGCTTCACCATATCAAGATACCCTTTGCCTGCAAGCTACGAAAATGAACCTTCGTTATCATGGTTAAGCTTAATAGTTGTCCACAGATTAGTCTCCTAGAGCAGAATTACCACACTGGTTTTCCCTTGATAACAAGCTTTATGCAACGGAGCCTCAAGCTTCTTGTTACTTGCAACCATTTCACGATGCAACTCAATGATAACCTTTATGAATTGGTTGTGCCTGAACATGGACGACAGGTTCAACATTGTGTTCAAGTGATAATCAATTCGCTGTTCCAGAATCCTTTATTGTCTTGAACTAAATTCAGAGAAGCAGCTATATCATGGTTGGGAATTGCCTCAAGAAGCCTTGAATCTATCTCTTTTTTCTTAATTGCATCTGCTTTTTAATGCTTCTAAACAAATTGGTTAGTTACACTTGTTTACCTCTCTTTGTTCTTTTTCATTTGCTTTTGTACTATTGGCCCATCACGCACTTCACTGCGTCTCTTGTAATTAATAGAAAACGCATCTGATGAAGCAAATGCCCAATTGATGTCTAGTTCAACTTGGTGAGCTGACTTGAGATCTACATTTTTATTTCATACTAGATGTTATTGATAGTACTAATAGGCATTGTACTTCCATTATTTGCCATTGGGTTGCTAAAAAGAACTTGTGTTTAGCGAAAGGTCTTTGTCATTGTAGCTGGCAATGGGGTGTAACCTTTGTCATTGTACTACAGAGCAAGGTCTTAGTCAACCCTTCAACTTGCTTTGTTAGTCTAATAGGGTTTTACTTCTCTTGTGACAGAGTGGAATTTTGGAATGTGTTTGGTTGCTGGGAAAATATGGGGAAAAAATGTGTTTGGTTTTCGTTTTAAAGGTTAAAATGTTTTTAATTTCAACATGGAAGATTTCGATAAATGGTTTCTGTGACAATGTTTCTGATTTTCTGCCCAGGCAGAATTTATATGGCTTATAGTTTGTGAATACTTTGGATTGTGTAACATCATTGTAAAAGATTGTTTACTCCCCTTTTAATTGTTGAGTTACAAGTTCTTTAAAGAAAATTATCTTTTACTGCAACATCCTCTGTTGCATCCCTTATGAGTTGTAAATAACGGAAAATGCATCTGATGAAGCAAATGCCCAATTGATGTCTGGTTCAACTTGGTGAGCTGACATGAGATCTACATTTCTATTTCATACTAAATGTTATTGATAATACTAATAGGCATTGTACTTCAAGATCGGTCATTTGATTTGACTACTATCATGAGTGTTAAAGGAAAATATGATAACCATGATACACTAGTGATAATCCAGTCTTGTACCTGGCAATGGGGCGTAACCTTTGTCATTGTATTGCAGAGCAAGGTCTTGGTCAACCCTTAAAAACAATCTTGTTATCTCCGAGTATCCTCTGCTACAAGCACAGTGCAATCTAGAAAATCCAGTCTTGTTGGTTTTTTGAGCAAAATCCAACCCCACCTCTAGTACGTTCTAAACAAATTCTACGTCATAAGCCACTCAAATGAAATCAACAAAAAAACTGATGAGCATTACCACATCAACATGCCCTTTTTTTGTAAGCTTTGTCTCTGTGAACGGCATTACCACATCCTTGATGACAAACTTTTATGAAATGGATCCTTGAGCTTCTTGTTCATAGATGCAACCATTTCAGGATGCAACTCAATGATATCATGAATGAATTTGACCAGCCTGTACCTTGAGGCAAGGTTCAACTACGTATTCAACTGATAATCAGTTCTTTGTACTAGAATTCCTTCGTTGTCTTGAACTAAATTTCTAAGGGCACTTGTATCATTATTGGTAATTGCCTCAAAAAGCAAAACACTCCCTGTTTTCCACACGACAACTCTATCTTTTTTTGTTGAACTTCAAGTCCTTACAGCAAGCTTCACGATGCACAACATCACCATCTTAAAATTGAGCTCCTCTCAAGTTTCAACAACAAAGATAGATCTTCAGGACAACAACTTACACACAAGCACTCATTAGGTTGCAAACGCATCGCACAAGGACAAGAGGAGAGAGTAATTATAAGTCTGCTAAAGCATAGTAAGAAACCTTAACCAAAACGAATACCTCAAAGGTATTCAGAAAGGAAAGCAAATGGTAATCAGATTTCTTGAAGAAGACGCCAGAAAAGCATGAATATATAGAGTTCAATACGTCAAGAGTTGGGGGACAAAAAAATTAAAACCAACTTTTGTGTTTTTCTTTTTGTACAAGAAACTTGGGACCACAAAGAAAAGCAACACATACCTGTTTGTCCATCAAAAGATACCTCATGTCAAGTTATTTTATTCTCTTTTATTTAATCTGTACCAGACATCAGATTCCATCTATAGTAGATTTTATAATGCTGGAAGAGAAAAGATTATCTAACATTAAGGCACCATGAAGGTATTTCTTGTCTTTGTGGAATTCTTTGCTCTAATGTTGTATCTAATGACACCAACAGATAAACATGAAAGTGTAAGTTTCGTTTCTCAATATCAACCTAAAAAGGTATTTCTTGTCTTAGTGGAATTCTGTTACTGCCATTGATCATCATAAGCCAAAGAAATGAAGGAACAACTAATATTGATCAACTGCTGAAAGTTCATTCATGTTCTTGAAGCAGAAAGTAAATGTGGTTAATGAAACAAGTTTACAATCAATGTCTGATTTGTCATTGAATTGCTAGGTGATGTTCCTCATATTTATACTTCAAGGGAAAAAAAAAAAATACTAGGTGATTGTCCTGGGAATATACACTTCTATTCCCGAACATGATTGTTGATTATGATTTTGAACATTTTATTGTTTATATATCAGTAAAATAAATTGTTACTAAGAGAGATTCTGCACTCGTCACATGATGCAGTTTTCGGGCTTCAGCTTACTTTTATTGGCCTAAATGGATTAGCAACAAGTTAAGTTGGGAAGCTATTCTGATTTTGGAAGCTACCATTGCAGTCCCCTGGCTCCAAAACGAAACGATGTTAGTATACTTTGTGATTGAGAATATGTTTGTTAATATATTTTGAAAAAAATTATTTCTGACACAAAAAACAATAAATTATCTTTAGAATTTGGAGAAGTGGGATATTATTTATTTATTTATTTATTTATTTTTTTTTTTTTGTGTTTTTCAGAATCATAACATGTTTCTCAAAAAAATGTAAGTACTCATCAAAATTGTCAAATGATATTACAGGATGAGGAAACGATATTTCTTTTTATGCATCTAAATTTATTCTCCCCAGTTTTTGGACCAACTATTTTTCTTGAGCTTCTCAAATGGTTTGCAGAACCTATATGTTAAAAGCCGAAACTATGTTATGGGTATCATACAGAACATCTTGAATTCTATAATTCTCTGCAACCCATGTGATTTTCCAGAATCAGAATCTTCTTTTGACATGTAAGTTTCACTTTGTTTGTGATTTTATAGTTTCACTTTGTTTGTGATTTTAAATGGCCTTCTTTTACAATACATTCTCGTCATATTTGGTTCACGACGAAAATATTTCACAAGAATCTGGATGCAGATCCTAGTTTGGCTAGCATATATGTCGGCAGATTGGGTAGCAACTGTTGCCCTAGGCATCCTTGCCAAAAACAGTGGAGATTTTAAAAATAGTTATTCCAAATCCAACCACCTTCTCCAAGCATTTTGGGCACCGTTCCTTCTTCTACACCTTGGTGGCCCAGACACTACCACCGCTTACTCTTTAGAAGACAATTACTTGTGGTTAAGACATTTTCTTGGGCTGCTTGTCCAAGTTGGTGTAGCGTTTTATGTCTTCTTCAGGTCTTTGAGCAACCATGCCTTCACATTTCTTGCCATTCCAGTTTTTATTACTGGAACTATTAAGTATGGAGAGAGGACTTGGGTTCTTAGATCTTCAAGCACCAAGCAATTCAGAGATTCCTTGCTCTCTAATCCTAATCCTGGACCTGATTACGCTAATTATGTGGAAGCATTTGAATCCACCAATGTGGAGCCTGATTCACTTGATGAAGCAAGGGTTGTGCAGCCAGAAATAATCGATCCTGGGATTGATTATCTGTATTTAGCTGATTACCTTTTCAAGAGGTTCCAATATCTCTTTGCATATCTTATCCTCGGAATTAATGAGCGAATCGATTGCTAAGATATTATTCACAAGAAGTCACCTGAAGACGCCTTCAAGCTGATAGCAGCTGAGCTTGGATTCATGTACAATGTGCTCTACACCAAGGCGACTATAGCTTGTTCGAAGACAGGAATAATTCTTAGGTTCATTAGCTTCTTTTCTGCAATATCTGTATTAGTTGCCTTCTTTCTCATCATTGATAAGCATGCTTTCCCGTTAGTTGACATTATTATAACTTACTTGTTGATAATTGGAGCTCTTGTTATTGATGTTTACGGATTCATCCTACTTATTTTCTCTGACTGGACAAAGCTTTGATTGATCAAGAACGCAAATCCACTCGCTAATCTCATTCGTCTTGTTATTTCTCCTTTTGAGTTACTTTTTACTAAACGTAAGAGGTGGTCAGGATCCGTGGCACAATACAACTTAATTAGTACTTGCTTGAAGCCAGCCAAATGTCTCGCAATTCAGAAGTTATTTGGCATCCACGAAACATTAGAGAAGTACTGCTACAGAACTTGGAAGACCATTGATGTTAGTTTGCAGAAATCGATCTGTGAGCAGCTTTGGGAGAAAGGTAATTGTTAATATCTGAAGCGAAAAACCTTTGTAATGTTTCTGCAGAATTTCACTTATCAAAACGTAGCCGTTTCACTGCAAATGAGAATAGATCACGACCCTTTGAAATAAAGAAGATCCAACGGCCAGGATTAGCTCTTGAGGTCAACATATATAAAGGGAGTCTTTTACGCAGAAACTGCGTTTTTCTGCTCCTCTCTTTTTCATGACAGATCAATTTTTGCTCTTATCATTGTTAGTTTGTAGTCAAGCTTTTGGGTTGAAAATCTGTATAATCTTAGGGTGAAGATAGTGTTTTCTTCAGGTTTAGAGAAACTAGATCAAGTATTCTCTAGAGATTTCAGATTTGAGTGATTGGGTTAAAGATTGATAGTTGGGTGAATCTTTCAGAGTGTTTTGTAATCTATAAAACAGTTGATTCCTAGTGCAGCGAGCCTCCAAAAATTCTTGGAGCTCAACGTGGATGTAATCTTTCCATTGTGAAAGGTGAACCACGGTAAATTTGGTGTTCTTGTGATTGGTTTGATCTTGTTTATTTTGTGTGTGTTATTTGTGGGTTTGTGCGCGTGATTAGCAGTACATTGATTGGGAATTTACATTACAGTGGTATCAGAGCACGGTTAGTGTTGTCAATCCTAGGGTTTCTTGATTTTTCGAAATCTAGGGTTTGGTCAAAAATTGGGGATTTCTTGATTAAAGGCTTGGGAGACTCTAGGATTAGAAATTCTGTAAATTCGGGACATCAATTTGGGAAGGAGAGACCAATTAATCTTGGTTCGTTTCTTTGGGTTCTGTTTAGTAATCACCAAACACAAAAAAACAAACACATTCAATCATGAGTACTACTAGGCTTGAGATCACCCAGTATGATGGAAAAATTGATTTTGGAAGTTGGAGGAAGAAGATGAAAGCTTTGTTGTCCCACAACAAAGTGTCTATCGCGCTGGAGGAGGATTCCCCCAAGTGGCCGGAGGAGAAGCTAAAGAAGAAGGCCGAAGTGGATGAAGAGGCCTACAATTTAATCATCATGAACCTTGCTGACAACGTGTTACGCAAGGTCGATGGGTTTGAAACCCCAATCGGCCTCTAGGGTAAGCTTAATTCTCTCTATGCTTTGCAATCAGCTCCTAATCTTGCATATCTTAAAGGTGTTTTATTTGCTTACAAGATGGATAGTTCTAGGATTATTGATGAGAATCTTGATGAGTTCTTGAAAATGACCCTAGTGCTTAAGGGTACCGATCAAGAACTTGGGGATTCCGGTTTAGCCATGAATCTTGTTAAATTCGTTAAGCGAAGAATATCAGGTTGTAAAAAATGCATTACAATACACCGAAATTGTCCCTAGTCTAGATTTAATAAGCTCAGGATTAAAGGCTAGGGAACTAGAACTTAGAGTGCAAAAAAGGAGTGGTCACAATCTGTTTGTGAAGGGCAAAGGGGAGTCAAGCATGTTAGGTAGTAATACACGGTTTGAAAATGGCCTAGGAATAAAAAGAAGGGTAAAAACAGTCGCAAAGCAAAAGGGGAGACTAGGAAGTGTTTCTTTTGTAACAAAACAGGTCACTTAAAGAAAAATTGTTTTGCTTGGATTAAGAAAGCGAGGGAAATAGAGAGCAACCTAGCTTCCACTAAAACCAATATCAAAGAGTCAGAGGTCCTCACTGTCTCTAAATCAGATAATGTTAATGAATGGGTACTGGATTCATGTTGCTCTTTCCACATGAGTCCTAATAAAAATTGGTTCCAAGACTTTGAGGCTAATGAACTAGAAACTGTGTTTATGGGAAATAATAATGCTTGCAAAGTCCAAGGAATTGGTAGTATAACCTTAAGGCTTGAAAATGGGAAAAAACATTAAATTGACTAAGGTTAGATACATTCCCGGATTTAAAGAGGAATTTGATCTCTCTAGGGACACTAGATGAGTCAGGGTGTTGTTATAAAGGCGAGAAAGGGTGCCTAAATGTCTATAGGAATAACAACATAGTTCTTAGTGGAGTGAAAAGAAAGCAATTTGTACATTTTGTGTGGGAACCACGATTCTGAATGTTATAATCTTTGCTTTGTTTTCTACTAACTCGATTCATTATGAGAAGTGGCACCTTAGGATGGGCCACATGAGTCGAAAGGCATGGACATCCTAAGCAAAAAGGGACTGTTTGGTAAGGACTCCATTGAAACTCTTAACTTCGTGAAACATGTGTAATGGGTAAGCAACATAGATTAAGTTTCCAAAGGGAACTCACCTTCTTGAAAATTGCTTAGATTACTTGCATGCTAATTTGTGGGGGCTGAAGGGTAACATCACATGGGGGCAGTAGTTATTTCCTTTCTATAGTTGATGACTTTAGTAGGAAAGTGTGGGTCTACTTGCTTAGGACTAAGGATGAGGTTTTGGGCAGGTTTAAGAGTTGGAAACTATTAGTAGAGAACAGTTGACCGAAAGGTTAAAGCCCTTAGAGGCGATAATGGGTTAGAGTTACGCAATTTAGAGTTTGATAACTACCGTAGTGACGGGGAGGGGTATTACGAGACACAGAGCAGGTTAGAAAAAACTCCTCGGCAAAATGGAGTTCTTTGAGAGGATGAATAGAACCCTATTAGAAAAGGTTAGATGTTTGTTGTTTACATCTGGTCTACCTAAAACCTTTTGGGGGGAAGCCTTAAACACTGCTGCATATCTAGTCAATAGGAGTCCCTCAAGTGCCATAGAATTTATGTGCCCTGAAGAAAAGTGGTCAAACAGGAAACCCAACTTAGAGCACTTAAGGGCATTTGGATGTGCAGCATATGCTCACACCACTGATGGAAAATTAGACCCAAGATCTTTGAAATGTGTGTTTCTAGGTTACCAAGAGGGAACCAAAGGGTATAGGTTATGGGAGAGGAGTGCACCTGGAGTGAGGATTATAATTAGTAGGGATGTAATATTCAATGAGAATCTTTTTCCTTGCAAAAATGTTAATGATGGTGCAGGTACCTCAAGCAGCAGCTCTACAAGTCAAGAACAACCTGAGAATGTTCAAATTGAGGTGGAGCCACTAATAACCCAACCTGAACAGGAAGATCCAGGAACTGAAACTGTAGCACCAGATCTGAATCCTGACGATGAAGAGGAACATGTTGAAAATCCTGCAGTTTCTCAACATTATTCACTAGCCCAATACCAATTGGCCCGAGATAGAACTAGAAGAGAGATCAGGCCACCAACAAGGTTCTCTTATGCTGAACTCATATACACAGCTTTGTTGGTCAAACCGAATTGCAAAGGCGGGTAACTCGTCACCTATGTAGAGGCAATTGGATCCAAGGACAGAATCAAATGGCAGATTGCAATGGAGGAGGAGATGCACTCCCTTAAGGTAAATGGAACCTGGTCATTGGTTCCAAAACCTAAAGACCAGAAAATAATTGAGTGTCGATGGCTCTTCAAGGTAAAAGAAGGTACATCTCTCTCTGACCATCCTAGATATAAGGCTAGATTGGTAGCCAAAGGCTACACACAAAGGGAAGGAATAGATTTTAATGAAATCTTTTCTCCTGTTGTGAAATATAAGACCATAAGACTTATGTTGTCTATTCTTTGCATACCATGATTTAGAAGTAGAACAACTTGATGTTAAAACTGCGTTTTTACATGGAAATTTAGAAGAAAAAATCTATATGAGGCAGCCTATTGGTTTTGTAGATAAAAGACTCCCAAACCATGTATGTTTCCTACACAAGTCCTTGTATGGTTTAAAAGCAGTCCCCACAGGCAATGGTACAAAAGATTTGATACTTTTATCATGAGTATTGGTTTTGATAGGAGTCAATATGATAATTGTTTCTATTATGCCTTGGATGATAACATGCCTTTGTATCTTCTTTTGTATGTGGATGATATGCTCCTAATTAGCAAGTCTAAGTCTAAAATAGATGAATTAAAGAAAAAACTCAATTCTGAATTTGATATGAAGGACTTAGGGTGTGCTAAAAGGATTTTAGGGATGGTTATAACCAGAAACAGAAAGTGTAATGAACTGAAAATACATCAAAGTGTTTACTTGCAAAAACTGGTTTCTAGATTTGGTATGGCTGAATCTAAGAGTGTAAATCTGCCTTTAGCTAGTCATTTTATGCTGAGTAAGTCTCAATGTCCTAAATCTGATTCTGATTTGTTAAAGATGGAAAATATTCCCTATGCTAATGTAATAGGATCAGTCATGTATGCTATGATAAGCACAAGACCTGACCTTGCTTTTGCCATATCACTACTCAGTAGGTTCATGTCTAACCTAGGGTTAGAACATTGGTCTGCCCTAAAATGGTTGCTGAAATATATAAATTGCACAACTAATGTCAGTTTAGAATATTCCAAAAGATGTGAGTCACTTGATCTTGTGGGTTTTGTAGACTCTGATTTTGCAGGTGACAAGGATTCAAGGAAGTCAACTACTTCCTACTTTTTCACTTTGGCTGGAAATTGTGTGAGTTGGAAGTCCCAACTTCAACCTATTGTGGCATTGTCTTCGACAGAAGCTGAATATGTGGCATTGACAGAAGTATTCAAGGAAGCATTGTGGTTGCAAGGACTTCTAATGGAGGTGAAATTGATAGATGGGGCAGTGACTGTATTTTGTGACAATCAGAGTGCTATACACCTAAGCAAAAATCCAGTCTACCATGAGAGGACCAAGCACATTGACGTGAGGTTTCATTTTGTCAAGGATCTAGTGGCACAAGGAATGATAAATTTGAAGAAGATAGCAGAGGATAATCCAGCAGATATGGGGACAAAGGTGATGACGCCTGCCAAGTTCAAGCATTGCTTGAACCTGCTGTTTGTCAAGTGACAGGCAGCAACTGAGCTATAAAGGGAATTGAGGATGGTTAGCTGCACTTGAAATCTGAGTTGTAAAAAGGTTTGAGCTTCAAGGTGGAGAATTGTTAATATCTGAAGTGCAAAACCTTTGTAATGTTTCTGCAGAATTTCACTTATCAAAAGCAGCCGTTTCTTGCAAATGAGAATAGATCACGACCCTTTGAAATAAAGAAGATCCAACGGCCAGGATTAGCTCTTGAGGTCAACATATATAAAGGGAGTCTTTTGCGCAGGAACTGCGTTTTTCTGCTCCTCTCTTTTTCACGACAGATCAATTTTTGCTCTTATCATTGTTAGTTTGTAGTCAAGCTTTTGGGTTGAAAATCTGTATAATCTTAGGGTGAAGATAGTGTTTTCTTCAGGTTTAGAGAAACTAGATCAAGTATTCTCTAGAGATTTCAGATTTGAGTGATTGGGTTAAAGATTGATAGTTGGGTGAATCTTTGAGAGTGTTTTGTAATCTGTAAAACAGTTGATTCCTAGTGCAGCGAGCCTCCAAAATTCTTGGAGCTCAACGTGGATGTAATCTTTCCATTGTGAAAGGTGAACCACGGTAAATTTGGTGTTCTTGTGATTGGTTTGATCTTGTTTATTTTGTGTGTGTTATTTGTGGGTTTGTGCGTGTGATTAGCAGTACATTGATTGGGAATTTACATTACAGTAATCATATTAAGCACCATATATTTGACATACAAAAGTGCAAGCAACTAATGGGTCAGAGAGGTGATTATGTACTTGAAAAGAAGGGCTTTCTTAAAGACTTTCAGTGGTGTACAACTGATGTAGAATTTGACCATAGCCTCCTTCTTTGGCATATTGCTACTGATCTCTACTACCATGATGTAGCAGATGATTTTGACAGAAATAAAGAGGTCTATCAGATAAGCAAATGATTGTCAGATTACATGTTGTATCTTCTAGTTCTATGTCCATCTATGTTGCCCAAAGGTATTGGTGAGATAAGGTATAGACATACGTGTGCTGAGGCTAGGAGATTTTTCAAACAAAGAAGAATGGTGATATCCAAAGAAAATAATGAAGCTTATAAGAAATTGCTCGAAGTGAATACAAATGTTCCAATGGAAAAAATAAAAGGAGACAGAAGTCAATCTGTGCTATTTTATGGATGTAAGCTTGCTAAGCAATTGAAATCGTTGGAAAGACAAGATGAAGTATGGGAGATGATTAGTCAAGTGTGGGTGGAAATGTTGACATATGCTGCAAGCCGTTGCCAATGGAAAGAACATGGTCAACAGCTTAGAAAAGGAGGAGAACTTCTCACTCATGTTTGCCTCCTTATGGCACATCTTGGTTTAAGTGATCAATATCAAATTCAGAAGGACTACATTTACAGCCGGGACTCCTCATTCCTAGATGAATTATTCAGTAATAAGTGTTTCTTGTGGTTTGATCATTTTTACTATTTTGTACATTGATGTCTTAATAAAGAGCAAAGTTTATATTACTCAACATATCACAAGCTGATATATACACATACACATCATCATATATGCATTTAATTTTATAATTATCAATTAGATTAATTATGCGATAGATGAAAGGGGTAAAAAAGATAACATAAAAACATCTTTGAAAAAAATAAATCGAAGATTTCGAAGCAGTCCAATTCCAGCTTTTGTTTAATACAGCGAGAGGTCTGCAGAGATCAGCTTCCAATATCAGGATAGCTTCCCAACTTAACTTGATGCTCGTCCATTTAGGCCAATAAAAGTAAACTGAAGCTTGCGAAAACTGTCATGTGACAGTTACAAAATCTCTGTCAATAACAATTAATGTAACAATAAAACTATGCTTACTCACAATTTTACTAACCATCTTACTATTCTACTAAATATAACGACATAGTACGGATACTATACGTATGGTACCCGTACTATGCCGTTATATTTTCCAGGATTGTAAGATGGTTAGTAAGATTGTGAGTAAGCATAGCATTACTCTTAATGTAATTGTTTAGAGCAAACGACATATTCCCACCCGAGGTTTAGCAAAATCTCAACTTAATACTTCTGGTTGTATTTATTACAGATTCCCACCTTTAAATGAATGCAGTTTCCTTTATTTTAACAGATTCCTAACTTTTTACTGAAGCACAGTGCATGTTAGTACACTAAAATGCGTCAAAACTTTCTTTGGCAGAAGACGAGCTCACGTTAACAAAAAAGAGCTCACATTGGTAGTGTCCAAGTTGACGGTTTTTTGGCTTTTTTTGACTAATTTTGAAGTCTAAAATTACTTCCGAGACCATCGTTGGACTCCTCACAACCTCCTCTACAAAAACCATACCTCATTTGCCGACCTCCCTCATCGTGTTCGATCACTTCCAATAGTCACTAACGGTATTAGTTTATAGGTGGAAATCTAGAATAAATGAAATCAGAGGTACCAACTTGAGAGAATTCGCTAAACCTTGGTGGGAATATGTCGTTTACTCTATTGTTTATATAAACAATAACATGTCAAAATCATAACCAGCAATCACGTTCAGGAATAAAGGTGTATATTTCCTGGAAAATTGCTTAGTATTTTAATTTTAATTTTTTTTTAATTATAACTACGAGGAACCACACTGGGCAATTCAATGACAAATCAGACATTGACTGGGAACTTTTTTCATCAACAAAAGTTACTGTCTGTTTCAAGAACATGAATGAACTTTCTGCCATTGATCAATATCAGTTGTTCCTTCATTACTTTGGCCTCGAGCAGTTTTATGGTGATCAATGACAGTAACAGAATCATAAATTTTCAGTATTAGCTAGCAATCCAAGTAAATTCAATCTGCAAATTAAAAGAAAAAAAAAAAAAAACTTAGTGAAACATAAATTCTGTCGAGATTTCTTTCTTTCATTTTTGTTTAAAGCACCCTTAATATTTTACTTGTCGTGTTTACTCAATCCAATATTGGAACATGACTTAGTGAAACTCATTAATACAATATATTTAGACTTGTAACAATTCGTCTTAGGAGTCGTATCAAAATAGAAATAATTAATTATTTTGGTATAAAAACTCATAAGAAACCAAAAGTGTAAATCATCAAATTTTACTTCTGCTTAGAATTAATTCTTATATTTCCTCGGATAAAATATTATATCAAGAGAGAATTTAATCAGATCGTTGCCTTAGATTTTGCTTTAGCTATTGGGAATCTTCTTTTCTTTTGATTTCGTTTACTTGCTTTCCACTCTTGCATCATATTCTTGTTTAGGAAGTTAAAGGCCATATACAGAGAGGAATGATTTTGACAATTAGTTAATAGATGGGGAAAACTATATACCTAAACCACCGAGCAAGGCTTCACTTTGCCCATTTGGTGAAATATTCTATGGCTTTCCATTTCACGCAGTATAAAAAGAGAGAAGATGGATGGGTAGTATTTTCACAGCATAAACACCATCCATCTGATAACTCAAAATTTCTTCCTTTTCTTCATTCAATTATCACCTTTTATTATGGCTTCTGAAATCGTTCCCTATGTCTGGAAGCGATTTTCTTCATTAATCTTTGTTCAAGACACACACAGAAACGTGTTGCGTGCAGCGGGTGTCAGCAAAGAAGTAGAAAATACTGCCAAAAACTTTAAAGACATTCTAGCTGTTCTGCCGGATGCTCAGGCACGAGAAATGAAGGAACAGAAAGTGAGCGATTGGTTAAATAAGCTCAAAGACATATCCTATGATATAAATGACGACTTTGATGAGTACAGCACTTCATTTCTGAAACTGCAAATTGTAGGGACTGAAAATCCCTTGTTTAAAAAGAAGGTATGTTTCTTCTTTCTTGCTCCTCAAATTTTCTTTACAGCAGTTGCTTTATGCCGTCAAAGTGCTGTTATGATAAAACAAATAAATAAGAATCTAGATGATATTGTCCAAGAGAAGGATATACTTAATCTTAAGGTGAGTGAGAGTACTGAAAAACAAATACAGATTACCTCCTCGTCTGATCTGAGTAAGATACATGACCGAAATGAGGAAAAAAATATTTTAGTAAGCAAGTTATTGGGTGAGGGGGCTGGTGTGATCTTAATTGTGGGTATGGAAGAGAAAGGAAAAACACTTGTTCAATTTGCTTACAATAACAATGAGGTGATTAACAATTTCAGTAAAAGAATATGGGTAGACATATTGGGCTCTGAAGACAAGTGTAGCATTAAATTTGAAGGTCCTGAAGGCAAGCCTATGTCAGTAGGATATGTTGTTTTTAATAAAACAATTAATGAACATATCAAAAATGAGAAATTTCTTCTAGTCTTAAATGATATGATAGAAGATTACAATAAATTGGGATCATTGGGTACTCTAAAATATGGTGCTCCTGATGGAAGTAAAATTTTAATTACCACAAGTCATGAGAAGTTAGTTGCTTTGAGGATGATAGACCATATTATAAGGAGTAATGAATTATCTAACGAGGAAAATTGGTCTTTATTTGAAAAACTAGCCTTATATGAAAGATCAACTGAGGAGCGTAGAGGCTTAGAAAAAATTGGTAAAGAAATTCTAGGGAAATGCCAAGGCTTGCCTCTTGCCATACAGGTCATGGGCAGTCTATTACTCTCTAAAACTAGTATTCAAGAGTGGGAGAATATCTTACATGATGAAGTTTGGAAACTAGAAGAGTCAAAGATAGGTTTTCTGCCAGTTTTTTTTTTTGAGTTATTATGATTTGCCCTCTATGATAAGATTGTGTTTCGTATACTGTGCTATCTTTCCTAAGGATTATAGGATGAATAAAGATGGATTGATTAAATTATGGATGGCTCAAGGTTATCTTGGGTTAGAACCAAATATAGAGATGGAAATACTAGGTCAAAGGTATTTTCACCACTTAGTAAGGCGATCCTTCTTTCAAGATTTTGAAAAAGATGATAATGATAATATTAGAAGTTGTAAGATGCATGGTTTAATGCATGAGTTTGCCAAATTTCTGAATCGGAATCAGTATATAACTATAGAAATTAATGATGGTGTCGAAGAGCCATTCATAAACTCTTCCCATGATAAAGTTTTTCATTCAATGTTAATGCTTAAGAGAAGTAGTTCATTTTCTGTCTCCAATTTGAGTGTAAGGTTGCGCAGTCTCTTCATTAGTTGTGAAGATGATGACTACCCTTTAGACAATAATATTCTACCACAGTTGTTTGGTAACTTGGATCGTATAAGGGCATTGAAGTTTGATGCATTTGGTGATTTTATTAAAGAGATTCCAACAGAAATAGGAAAACTCATACAATTAAGATATCTTGATTTATCTGGGCAAAATATAAAAAAACTACCGGAAACTTTGTGTGAGTTATATAATCTACAAAGTTTAGACATTTCTTGGTGTGATGAACTTGAAGAATTACCTCAAGCAATGGGAAAGTTAATCAACTTGAGGCATTTAATAAATGATAATACTGATTCATTAAGTTACATGCCAATAGGGATTGGGAGATTAACACATCTCCGAACATTAAGTGAATTCATTGTAAGTGGTGCTGGTAATGGTGCTCATGATAACAAAGCATGTAATCTTGAAAGTTTGAAAGATTTGAACCGTCTTGGAGGGAAACTTGTCTTAAGAGGGTTAGGAAATGTGAAAAATCGGAGCGAGGTTCTGAGAATGGAACTTAAAAATAGGAAAAACCTCTCTGGTTTAGGGGTAATCTTCGACGGGCATGTAGAAGTCAATTCTCAAGGCCTTACAACCGCCCTCAAATTTGGAGAAATTTGCAGCAATTTTCCTTTTCACTCCAATTGGATAATGTCGTTAAAGAGTTTGAGAGTGTTAAGACTCAGTGACTGCATAAATTGTAAGCATTTGTCTCCTTTTGGAAAATTAGACTCTCTTGAGTCACTAAGGATAAATAACATGTCTAATGTGAAAAGGGTAGATGATAAATTTTGGGGAATAGAAAGTGATGGTAGATCTTCATCATCGTCATCAGCTATTCTCTTCCCCAAATTGAAATATCTCCAGTTTTCGGATATGAAAGAATGGGAAGAGTGGGATTATAAGATTATAAGTGAGGGAGAAGAAAAAGAATGTACTACAATCATGCCATGTCTTGCTTCATTGAAAGTCAATTTCTGTGACAAATTAAAAGCACTGCCAGACGGCCTTCTCCAGAGGACAACATTGAAGAAATTGGAGTTTTATGAATGTCCTGTTTTAAGACAATATTTCAAAAAAAGAATGAAAGAGCATTGGCCCGAGATCACTCAAATTTCTACCATCAAAATTGACGGTCAATCTGTGGGAGCAGGCCCTGGTCATTGAATTCTCAAACAGCTGCAATTACGTTCAACCCAAAGGCCACAGGTAATTGCTTCCTTTTTTATTAGTTGTTCTTTGTAATATCAGAACTAGATACATTTGTTAATCAGATTATATGTTATATTATTGTCTCTAAGCCACCATAGAACTATCAGTCTTTTAAATTTTTGGTCTTATTGTTATTATCTTTTTAACATATTACTTGTTATATATCAAGTTGTTATTCCGCAGCTAAATTTTTAGCAAAAAGTCACATCTGTCTAATTTTTAGTTTGTGGCTTGCAGCAGAGGAACAGAGTAGCAGAATATGGCCAGCTAGAGAAGAGAAGAGGATTTTCAATAATATTTTTCATTTCTGTTACCTGTCTGAGTTTCTGGTTTGTTTTCTTCGTAACCTCTCTCTTATATTATTATTTGTTTGGAAATTCGGTCTTTGGGAAGCAGTCATAACAAAACAACATCCTTGTTTTTCTATCAGGTTGAACAATTGAAGTTAGAAAAGATTTTCAGACTTGTTTTTCTACCTTTATTGAAAGTTAGCTATAATCAGATATTTGGTCTCTTAGCCTTTTTGAACTAAACATTGAACCCCGAAAGAATGGTGCAAGGAAGTTCCTGGATTCCAGTGGGGTATTTACTCTGAAGATCAAATTGGCTAGCTATACTTGATCACTGCTCTTTATTATTTGTTCATTAGTACTTTATGTTCAATTGGAAAAGGTTATCAACGGTAGCAGTAACTCTAGCTGTCCTAAGTTAGCGAAATTCCATTTCGCATAAGTAGTGAACAAAACAGTTTGACTGATTATTTTGTGTTTCTGAATTGGCAGAATTGATTCGCTACTCATGCTTGGCTTGCTATGGTGAAAAGTTAAATTTGGTTATCAGTCACACAGAAAATTCTTGAAGCCAAAGTTATGAAGGATTAATTTGTCTGTCAAAGGGGGAAACCTCAATGAGACTCGTGTAGCCTGATAATAAGTGCTCAATGTATTGTCCATCTCAAAGGTACATAAATTTAGTAGTCAAAGTACTGGTTTTAATGCTTTGCGTCTTGCAAGAGAGAATAGCTAGATGTAACGGGCTGGAAAAGAGAAGAGGATTTACTATACAATTTGGTTGGTTCTCTTCTTAAGCACAATGTTTTGAGATGAGCAACTGTTGTTTATTATTGCAAACTTTTGATATGTAGATTCAAAATTGAAGTTCTATAGGTATAATATTGAATTTATGTTTCCCTTTGTATAGGCATAAAACAATTATCTTCAGAAATCCTCTCTGCTTTTGATATATAAAAAGAAAAAGAAAAAAATCCCAGGTAATATATTGGTCAACAGAGTTTTATATAGTCTATGATTTATCCTTATTTTGCATCACTCCAGAATCCAAATGTCAATGCTAATAATCATGAATCAATGTTACAGGTTAGCATTTTTCCAATGGGCAAAGGAATTTAATTTTCGAAGTGGCTATAATGCTATTTGATGTACAAGACAGAGAATAGCAGAATGTGACCAACGGGAGAAGAGAGGACTTACAATAACATCTTTCATTTCTGTTACCTTTGTGAGCTCTGTTTTGATTTTCCGCATAAGGTCACCATTTTATCTTGATTATGTCCTTTAGAAGTTTGGCAATCATCACAAAATAACAACCTTAGTTTTCTATCAGGTTGAACAATTAAGGTTGGAAAAGATTTTCGGCCTATTCAAAAGCAGTTACATCTGAGAAGTTTTCCCTTGATGAACTTGACGCTTTGAAATGTTGAATCGATTATGCAGCATGTTAGGGAGCTTCTTCATTTGCTTAAATTGTCTCTTTCAGATCCTTTTATGACTCATTGAGGTTTTCTTATGCTTATATGGATATTGGAAAGGGCTTTTATTTCTTATTAAGAAAACTTAATATCCTTGTTTTAGTTTTGATGCAGTGACCAAAGTTTAATGTATCATAAATATTTCTTGAAGAAATCAAAAGATTATAAGATGAGCCATGACAGGAGCTCTTATCATGCTGGAGAAGATTCTCCGTGTTTTTAAGTGCTATTGTTAATATTAAGGCATGGAACTGTATATTCAAAGTTTCAACTTCCAGTTCCAAAATAAATACTTCTTGTCTCACTGCAGTTTTTTTTTTCATTAAAATAGAGGGAAGGGAGATTATGCGGCCAACCAAAGGAGGAAGAAGGACTCATTCTAAATTATTATACTCAGAAATGGAGAATAGTCACCTGAAGTTGCTGGAAAGGAACAATATAGTTTTTCTGCCCCAAAGATCAAATTGGTTAGTTATTCTTGGTAACTTCTCTCTATTCTTTCTTCATTTTATTTATGTTTAATCAAAAATCCTATTATGAATATTTGGCTGATTATCCTGTGTTTCTTCACACACAGTTGATTAGCTATTAAGGCTAACTATGCTGAGAATATATACTCTGTTACTGATCAGCAGAGAAAATACTCAAGAACTCAATGTCTAGATTTCACATTTGCTTGGCGGGCTTCCTAAAATTTGCATTTGCATTTCCTTGATCTTTTGTATCTTTCTTGAAAATAAATTGCTGCTGACAATAGGAATTATCTTATGAGTATATTTCATTTTTTCCACCAATGTTGCTGAAAAGAACTTGTGATTGGGGAAAGGATTTATGCTTCACATACAGAATATCTTTAATCCTATATAATAGTTTCTATGTCATGTCCAGCGTGCTTGTAGTATTAAGTGGTCATCCAATGATGCATTGTGGTGACAAGTCCAGCATGATGGTAGGCATGAGCATGTCAGACAGCAAAATGTAATCAAAGAAACTGGTGGTATGTAACAACTGACAAGCCATAGTTTGATTTCTGTACACTATCTCGTATATAATTTCAGTTGTTGATATAGAAACTTGATTATTTGAATACATCGATTTTATTGCAGTGAAGCAAGTTAATCTCTCTCGCAGTTTAAAGAAATTTAAGGTCAGAAGATGATGTGTAACAGGAACATAGCAAAATGAGGTTCTTTTTGCATAAATTTTCTCCATCAAATGTCACCATATACTAAAATATTACATTCTCTTTTAGCTTATTAAAATAATCATTAATTTCCATCCGCAGAACTTTGTATCACAGGGGACAAAATTGACCGGGTGCAATCAATCTCAAATTATCCTATGTAACCTTTGTCAGTACTTCTTAATGTTCACAGCTCCACTTTCGCAATGCTCTCTATTTATTGATTTTTAATTTGAAAGCAAATCATTCAATTGTGTGACTGGTTGTGTTTTCTCTTTAAAATCCAGAATTACTTTACTAGTCATGCTGGCAAGGCTAGTATTTCAAAATTTTGTCAATGATTAGCAGAGGAGATGCTTAAGGTCAAAGCAGTTGTCAAGCACCAACTTATTCAATGGATAGAAACTTCATTTAGGACCTGTACGAAAGAGAAAATGTGGCTGATGAAACAAGTTCTCTATGTCAGTTTTTCACATTTGCTTGGTGAGTTTTCCATCAGGTCTAGATTTCTACATCCTTTTACATATATATATATTCTTTTTTGAGAAACAGAGTTCTAATTCCTAATAGGTAATTGATGTCCTAAGCAACTACAATCTTTTCTTAAACAAGGTTGCTTAAAGAACTTTTGACGAGTGAAAGGTTCCTCATGATCAGTTAAATCATTAATTCCATTTGCAATCTCGTAAATACTATATTTTCATGTCAGGGTGTTCTAGCATTCGGTGGTCAATAAAGGATGCATTGGTCGAGAATAGGAAATAACAGCCTTAGTTTCTACCAGGTTGAACAATTTAGGATGGAAGATTTTCAGACTACTCAGAAGCAGTTACACCAGAACATTTTTCTAACTTCTGTATCGTGGAGAACGGTTTCAGGAAGCTAATACAAAGGAATCAAATTTTTTATCTATCCCAAAAACCAAATTAATTAGTTATGCGTGGTAATTCTCCCTCAATTCTTTCATTTATATATGTTCAATAAAAAAGTATATTGCAGATATTTGACTGGTGATGGTCTGTTTCCTCATATGCAGAATTGATTTGCTACTACGGCTAAATATGCCGAGAATTTTCTGTAAAGGACTCTAATGGTGTGCCTACTGTACATATCAAATTGGTTAGTCTTGCTTGTCACTGATCTGTTTTTTGTTTCTTCATTTGTTTAAGTTCTAATCAGAGAGTGTGTAAATCATAGAACTGTTTGACTGTCATGCTTCTTTTAATATCCAGAATTCCTTTACTACTCATGCTAGCTATTTCAAGAACTTAAAGCTCCTTTACCAATCAGCAAAGAAAGTACTGAAGGACCAAATTCTATTGGTCAATATCTCCTGGAACTTCATTGAGGCTCAAGTGCTTCATGTCTAGTTTCCACATTTGCTTGGTGAGCTTCCAAAATAAATTGCTATTGATAACCTTGAAATATGCTATATAATCTCTGTCAATGTATCCTAGAGGTCACAACCCCATTTTTGAAAAAATAATTATCTGATTTTAGTGTTTAGGTGCTATTTTTTTAATTAAGGTATGATACTTTCTATTCGCAGAGGAGAGAAAAAAAGAAGCTATTTTAATGACAAGTCATTGTTACATTGATTTTAGACAACACCACCACAAAAATTGGTCTTTGGACTCAAAAGGTTAGTTATATAATACTTTCTCTCAGTGCTCTGTGTTTTTCGTCATTTATTGGTGGTTATTTGAAACCAAATCATTCCATTGTGTGACAAGTTCTGTTTTTTCCTTAAAAATGCATAATCAATTTGCTAGTCATGCTAACAAGGCTAGTATGAAGAAATTATGTGGAAAAGTTACCTGAAAGTTTGTGTGTTGTGTTGGATATGGTTCATACTTTGCATAGACTTGGCGGATTATCGGCTTACGTTGACGCATTCGGGGGGTCTCACTTGCTACTAAGTGAGTGGGGTTGAGGGGGCAGCACCCCCTTGACAATAAGCCCAATTAGTAATTGGGTTTAGAATTGATTTGTAAATATTTGGGCCTGGGTCGAGTTAGATCAGGTTAGCCCCAATGAGATTAGGGTTACTATTATATGTATATTGTAATAGTGGAAAAACCCTAGTGTGAGAAAAATAGAGAGAAAAAGTAAGTTGCCAATACTTTTTCATCATTGTATTCTACAGATTTTGAAACTCAATGAAACTGCTCTATTTGAACGCTGGACGTAGTTCTCAGTAATTGAGAACGAACCAGGGTAAATTGATTGTGTCCTTCTTTACTTTTCTACTTTATTTGTTGTGTGTTTTGATTGTGGTTTCAACATGTTACACACTTTAGATATTAGTGCTTGTATGCTACGGGAATTGCCTCATGGAATTGAAAAATTAGTTAATTTGAGACATTTAATAAATACCTCTGTAACACGAAGTTATATTCCAAAAGAGATTCAGAAATTAAGTGGTCTTCAAACATTGTTGGAATTCGTTATAAGTGGTAATGATGATCATGATAATAAAGCATGTACTCTTGAAGGATTGAAAATTTTGAATAATTAGCACCAAAACAAATATTTTCTTTCTTGTCTCACTGCAGTTTCTTGCCCTACAATAGAGGAGAGAAGAAGAAGTCAACCTAAATGATTAGGAAAAGAAATCAAATTGTATGTTCCCAAAAGATCAAATTGGTTAGTTATGTTCATTAAAAAGCATATATTTCACAGAAAATTTTGACTGGCTATGTTGGTTTTCCTGATATGCAGAATTGATGTGCTGCAGAAGCTGATTATGTGTATAATCTAAGCATATGTTACTGATCAACAGAGGAAATACACATAAGGTCAAAGCTATGAAGAACCGATTTGTACTGTTGGCCAATGGCGGATCGTCACTAGTTTTCACATTTGCTTGGTGAGCTTCCATCAGATCTATATTTCTATATCCTTTTTGTTTTCTGTTTTTCTTGAAAAATTAGACAACAAGCATTGTTCAACGCATGTATTACTGTTTCTTTTTAGTCAGGGTTGCTAAAAAGAACGTCTGAACAGTGTCTGCATCATGCCAACTGAAACGAGTTCAACAAAAAAACATTCATCAGCTCCATCATTTGTTCCATATTAAGAATAAAATGTGGATATTATCTGTGTATTCCATTACAACCCTTGGCTTTCCCTTGAAAACAAAGCTTGCAATGGAGTCTGGAGCTTAATCTTCAACTCAACAATGGCCTTCACCATTTCGAACCGCCTGAACATTGAAGCAAAGATCATTAGTAATAATGTTTTCAAGTTTTAATGAGTTGTTTGTTGGATCCATTTCCTTTGTCTTCAATTGTCTGATGGTCAACATAGTTTGTAATTCATTATTGTTTCTCTTAGCTCTAAGAATTAAGGTGGAAAACATTTCCAGACTACTGAAAAGCATTTAAAACAGAGCATTTTCCTCAAACTCAATTATGCAGCTTAAGGAAGGTTCTCCCTTTGCACTAAATTCTTTGATGGCTCATTGACATTTGCTTATTCTTATACAGGTATTGAAAATCCTCTTATTGTTATTAAGAAAATTTAATTTCCCAGTTTTTCATAATATTAATGATCTGATTTAAGTTTTAGGTGATATTTTTCATTTTTGTTAATAAAAATTTCTTTTCATGGCTTCAACTTATCTAAAGGAAATTGAATGGGCTAGGGCTAGGCCCAAAGTGTGGTTGAGTGTGGGCTGTTTGTTACAAGCTAAGAGATGCGAGACATGCTTGTGACTAAGCAAACTTTGACATTGTCTAAATTGGCTATGTTTCAAAGTTCGTGTGCCCATAATTTATCAAAATTAAAGCCCTTTTGGTATGGCTACATAATGACCTTTCAATTTTAATGTAATTTATTTCTAGAATATAATTAAATTCGTTATCAACAAGTTGTTATTATATATAAGGGTATGTTGAATTTAGTTATGCTTTTTCAAAAATATGTAAAAGGGTATAGACTTCACAAAACATTCAAAAAGTTATAACTACAAATAATCACATCTATCCTTGCCCCTGGGGTCTGGATCTAGTATTCCAAATCTAACAGTTTAAAGTTTAAACTATTAGACAGGTCCCTTTAATTTTAATAAACGCTAACCTATATAAGGGTATATCAGATAATTCACTCGTATACAAAAGGGGAAAAAAAAAAAAAAACATGTAATTCACCCTTAATTCACTTTTCTCTATGTAAAAAATGTTGTTTTAGAGTTAAGATTTGATTAACGATTGTTAGTTTAGGAGAACATTTCTTAGTATTTGAAAGGTCCAGACTCCAGACCCTGATATTAGATCAAAAGTTCATAGTGGATTAAGTCAATCTCTCCTAATAATTGATAGTTTCTTGGTGTTGGATTTAATTATGTGAAAGGGTAAGAAAGTAATTTACATAGTGGTTACATTAAAATTTAAATTAATTTAAAAATATAAATAAATAGATTTTAAAAGACAAAAAGAAATAAAAATGAAAATGAAAAGACGTTGGCAAAATCATTAGAATTAGACATCAAAACTTGTGTTGTGTCATAGCAAGTTCAAAGATATTGTTGAGATTAATTTTACATATAAAAAATAATAAAATAAAACTAAAAAATTTGATATTGTATCTTAATATTATTATTTTTTGTAAGAAGAAAAAAAAAAAGAAATTTAAATTGACTTGCAGTCAAAGGACAAAATTACCCAAAAGAAATACAAAAATTCCCAACCGACTCCCTAACCGCTTAACAACTCTTTCTCCTTTCTTCTTCATTCATTTCCCAAAACTTCTAGTGTCTCCCTTTCCCTCTTCACTGTAATAATCAACTCACACTTTCACTTAATTAAATTAAATTTTTCCAAATATTTAATTATTTTGTAGTCAACATCAGATCTCCACCATCCATTGACAGTCTCATCAACAGTTAAAAACATGTATTCGCTCACTCTCACTTCCACCACCATCACCACCAATACTGTCCATAAGATTTACGATCCAAGACTTCAATCTGTTGCAACGCCCAGCCCAATCCCTACTGACCCAAATATGCAATGACTTGTATTCATTCGGACTGAAATCTTCTCCATGGAAATTCAGTTTCCTATGCTCTCTCTCAATAGCAATAATGAACTAATATGTAAGCTAATATCTTAGTATAATTAATAATGATAAAAATCTATTTTTAGTATTAAAATAAACATGAAAAGGTCAACTAAGTAAATATAAATTAACTCATCATTTTACTAATCTTGAAGTAAGAGGATTGGGAAATTTGACAAATTTGAGGGGTGGTGACATGACAGAAGTATTTAAGAATAAGAAAAACCTCTCTCAGTTGATATTAATATTTTATAAACGTGAAGCAGGGGATAGATCAGGTGAGGTGAGGATGATGAATTAGGCCTCACAATCACCGCCAAATTTATATGATTTGTGGATACAGGGCTACAGAGGCAACTCATTTCCCTCCAGTTGGATGACTATAGCCAAACTGAAGGCATTAGGTCTTATAGATTGCTCCAACTGTAAGCATTTGCATAATTTGGGAAAATCGCCATCCCTTGAATTCCTATATATATATCATCTCTATGTTCTTTAGCAATTGGATGCTGCTCCAAGTTAAATGCACTACCAGGTGGCTTTTTCCAGAAGATAAAACTCGATATATCAGTGATAATTCCTAAAGCCGATACCTAACATCAAATTGATGGTCGTACTCGTACCTGCTAGGAAGCCCAAACTGAATTATCAAATTGACAGCAGCTGCCAGCAACCCACAAGCCACAGGTGATTTTTTATCATCCTTTTTCAATTTTTGTATTTCTAATCTAGAACTAGATAACATTTAGTATCAAATTGTATATGGTGCTATTGTCTCAAATGTGCAACATGGTTTCTGAAATTATTTTAAAATTTCTGAAATATAGATTCGAAATTGAACTTCAATATGCTAAAATACAGACATGCAACAGGTTTCTTTAGAAATCCTCTCTGCTTTTGATTTGTGAAAGTATTAATCTTGGTAATATATTGGTCAATGGCAGATTATATAGTCTTTGAGTTATCCATTTTGCATTACTCAAGATTTCAATGCTAATAATCATGAATCAGTGTTCAGGGTAGAAATTTTTTTTTTTTTCACTGGGGCAATGAAATTTATCAAAATGGCTATAATGCATTGTGGTCTACAAGATAGAGAATAGCAGAATGTGATCAGCTGGAGAAGAGAAGAGGATTTGCAGTAATGCTTTTCATTTCTGTTATCTGTATGACGTCTGTTTCGATTTTTCTGGAGATAATGTCTTGCAAAGTTTGTTTTCTGACTATTTAAAGCAGTTAAAACAAAGAATTTTTCCATAACTGAACTTTGAAGCTTTAAATGTTAAATTTCCGTCATTGGTTGTCTCTTAAGGTCGAATAGATCTGATAAATTATGCAGCGTGTTTTAGTTTTGATGCAGTGCATATTGGTTGAATTTTACAGCAAGATGACACACCAAGATGACACACTGTTACCCCCTCTATACTTTCTTCATTTACAATAAAAAATTATATATCAGAAAATGTTGACTGGTCATATTTTTTTTCTTTATGTACAGAATTGATTTGCTATTAATGCTAATTATGCTGAGAACATAAAGCTTTGTTACTTATCAGCAGATAAAATATACCAAAGGACAGAACTACAGCAATCTCGTAAGTAATATTTGCTTCTTAGTGTCACAATTTGTATCATATTGTTTGAATTTTACAGCAAAATGACACACTGTTACTGTTAGACCGGTCGTCACGGTCACAAAATTAAACCTAAATACCGTAGTTAGCGGTAAGCAGGATCGAATCCACAGGGAGCAAGACTAACAACCTAATGTATTTTAAGTAGCGGAAATGAAATTGGCAATAGATTAATGAAACTAAATAGACTAAATGCAAATAATGAAATAGTGAAATTAAAGCAAATAAAGACTTTACAATAAAATTGTTGCCGTTACGGTTTTGGTTCGACACGAGACCGACTCACACAATTCTCCTCCACCCTCTACGATCCCCTAAACCTACAAGGCAAGGTAAATCAATGAAATGGTTTCCCGACACTCTAGGTATAATCTATCCTGTCTCACCCGATCACTCAAGTTCGATTGGTTAAAGACTATCATTGAACGTTGATAAACGCTACAAGGCAATACACTAGTTGGTACGCGATTAACAAATACAATTTGTCAACACGTAATATCCAATCAACCAACTTCACAATAAACGCAACAATAGTAGAAATTAAATTAAATCTGAACACAACTCAATTACAATCGATGCGAAGTAATGAAAAGCAATATTCATCATTTAATTATTCCAAACCAACGTTTATCATTCAGCAAGTTCTATGAAAACATTAAATCATAATGGACAACAATATTCATCACAAGTTATGCTCAAATCATATTAAAGTATCGAAATCAATCATGAAACGAAAACAAATATAATCCGAAGCACAATACTACCAAATGTCCTATAATCGGGCTCATCCAACTAGTCGAGAGCTGATGAGGAGAGTCGTGGAGTCAATCCCGATCTCGCCTATGCCGTCACAGACAACCGGGAGCTTAGCCGCTCATGGTGGTGATGACGGAGGCCGAAACGGTGGAAACGGAGCTGACCATGGCGGAGAGGAGGTAACCGACAGCGATATGATGCGAAGAAGGGGCAAAAACGACCAACGGACAGCCCGGAATACGAACAGCCGCACTTCGCCGAAAAACGTTAATTTTTCAGCGAGTCTTTCAAAAAACGGTGGCGGAAATGGGTTCCAAAGGTACCGATGGAAAGCTCTGGTGATGGGGAGTTCAGATCAGGTCCTGGGGAGGTGAGAAGTCGCCGGAAATGAGCAGGATCTGACCTGGAAGATGAAGAGTCGCGGATGCCAAATCGCGGATTCCGGAGGTTTTCAGCGGCTACCGCTGTGGGAAGTGTAGATCTGGCTGTGGGGAAGGGAGATCGACCCTTGGGGAGCTGGAATGTCGTCGAAAAATGACCAAAACTAGCCAGGAAGACGAAGAGTCGCGGTGGGAAGATGAAACGCCGTGGTGGGAAGCTTGGTTCACGATGGTGATGAAGGGATGATGGTGATCGGAGCAAGGGGAAGCTGAAACGTCGCCGGAAATGAAGATGAAGGGTCACCGGAGCTTGATCAGAGAAGGTGAAGAGTTTTGGTGGGCGGCAACCACGTTTCTGCAAACTTGCACTGGAGTTTTATACAAAATTTGGTAAATTTCCATTTGGTCCCTACACAATTGAAACATGACAGAATCAGCCCCTTGAAACATGACATTTTACCCCCTAAACAGCATAAATGAGACAAAATCACCCTTAATCCATAAACCACAACCTAATATCAACTCATATACTTTCCAAAATCATTTCAAACACGTTAAATTCATAAGAAAAATATTAGGAAGCTATTTTCGTGAACAAATTCATAAATTCTTTAATTGTCTCAATATACTTCAATTTAATCACACATGGGGTATTTTTATCACCAAAATAGAGTCACTTTTATGACTCTAATAGTTACCCTCTCTTTTTTCAGGTACTGAAAGGAAGCAGGAGAACCCTAATGTGTTATGAACAGTTTCTGCATCAACAAAAAGTCAAAAAGCATTCATGGTTGCCATCATCTGATCCATCAAACAAGATGCCCACATCTGCATGTTATGGAATATGCAGATTCAGCTTCAAGGATAACCATGGATTAGTCGTCAAGAGCCGAATTACAACCTTTGGCTTTCTCTTGACGACAAGCTTTCATTCATGCAATGGAATTTGGAGCTTCTTGTTTTCCACACGTCAGGATTCAACTCAACGATATCGTTCACCATTTGAAGTGAGATTGTAAGTAATAGTGTATCTCAATGATAATCGGTTAAATTTGTTGGCAATTGCCTCTAAAAGCCTTGGATGCCATTTCCTTTGTATTCAATTCTCTGATGGTCAAGATAGTTTTTAATTAAGTTCAAACATTTAGTTAATGCACCATATTGTTTCGGTACACAAAGATTTTGTGTATTATAAACGTTTTGTTTCATTTCAAATGCGCTTCCTGATTAATTACAAGACAAGAGACTTCATCCCAAAGATCGTATAAATATTTTTGTTGTTTCTTTGCGGTGCACAATAGATTACACTAGAAAAGATACATAATTTTCTATCAGGTTTTAACATTCAAAAGTACTAAAATTAGAAGAGAGCATTTTCCCTAAACCCAATTATGTAGCTTAAGGGAGCTTCTCAATTTTCCCTAAATTCTGTCCGTAAAATCCTTTGAGCATATAAATTAATTGCCTGATATAGTTTTAATTGCAATTATTCGTTTTTGTTAATAGGACTTTCTATTCATGGCTTTAACTTTCAATATGAAAGGAAATATTTATTGTCTTAAAGTTGTATGTTGCATTACAATTGAAGGGTTTATGATTAATTAAGCCATTAGACAGTAATGGTCAGTTCATTATTTCTTCATTTAATTTATTCATCTTTAATTTATATGATTGTGTCCCTGCTTTTAACAATATGGTGTTTCTATTTTTAAGAAGGCCTATATATTGGTTTTTGAATTCTTTACGGCCCATTAATACTCTATAGAGATTAGAGAACTCGATTAATTTCATTCCAATTGTCTCCTTTAAAACTTACATGATTAAATTTAATCCATTCGGGGTCGATTTATGTAGACAACATTTCAAAGCAAAAGATGCTCTTTCAATCACTAGAAAATTATAGAATTATTTAAAATTGACTTAAGTCAATGCATATATATATATATATATATATATATATATATATATATATATATATATATATATAACAATTAAATTATGATTTATATACACCCTCCATTCTTGAATAAGATTAATTTGGCCCCATACATGGAAAAATTTCCTAGAATTTTACTGATTGAAAGAGCATCTTTTGTCCAATTTTCTTCTTCTTTTTCTAAACTAACAACACATCATAATTGAGGGACAAAATTGTTTTGAAAGAAGATAGTCCTTGGCTTAAAGTTAATCGAGTGGGGGACAAAATAGTTTGGAATGAAAGTAAAGAAAAGGAAAGGAAAGGAAAGCTATGTGAATTGACATGCTTGAGAGCACTAAAATTCAAGCCATACATGGAACAAAAATTGCTAGAATTTGGACTATAGTGATTATAATTAATTATTTAGAAAAAGTAGAAAAAAATTGGTCATATATGCCATCACCCGTCTAAAAATGGGGTGGGTGGGTTCTCCTTTGTCAGATTAATTACGATTTACAATCAATATAATAGTTCATTAATCCAATCATTTGTGCAATCGCCATATGTTTTCGGATTATTTTAAACCCCCTGAGGTTTGGAAAAATTTGATAAACCCCCTACCGTTAGTAACCTTTTGTTAGTTTTGACAGAATTTTGTTAAATGACATTAATATCCTTCAGCCCAAAACAAGTCTCTCCCCCCAAAAAAAAAAAAAAGACCTCGCCTAGCCTAACTTCCCTCACTCTTTTCGCATTTTATCAAGCCATCTTTTTACATAGAACTTCACAGTTTGAATAGTGTCGGATTCTTCTTGCTTTTCTAAGAGAACTCCCCATGCATTATTTCAACAATAGTACAATACAACGAATTGCATGTATGTATTGTTCTTATGGCCGTTATTTGAGAGTTAAATATATTGAATAATTTGAAATGTCATGTACAATTACTTGGAAATAGTTTTTTAAGTGGTTTAATTTGTATTTTTTTTTAATTTATCCTTGTTGGGTTTTCTATAAAAGAAAAATTATAAATTGTTTATGTATAATTTAAATTTTAGGTACGATTAAAAAGAGAGTTTTGTAAGTTGACTAATTTAAATATTTACTTTTAACTTATAAGTTGGGAGATTTTGAGATGGTCAGGCCAAAGACATCCAGGTTGGGAGGCAGAGAGGAGCCACGATGTGGGTGAGTCATGAGTGGGTTAGGTTTAGGAGTTTTTTATTTTTTCATGAATTGTTGATAATTATATAATTTTATGATAGACTAACCCAGCCTAGCCCCCTCTCCTATATGTTAGACATAATAGATAAAATTATTAAATTATATAAATATTACAAATTGTTATATTAAAAAAAAAAAAGAAACTAAAAAATTTGAAAAAGTTAAAAATAAAAAATTTGGAAAAATAGAAATATCTAAATAAAAAAAAAAGAATAAAAATATTGCAAAACTTTAGAAAGTTAAAAAAATTAAAAAAATCTTTAAAAAAAAAAAAAACACACACACAATTGCTAAGTTCGCAGTTGCACAAATATTGTTTAGATTTTGGCTTTTTTTTTTAGTTGTTTTTAGTTTTTAGTTTTTTTTTTTTTTTAAGTATTTTAAATTTCCTTTTATTATTTAAATATTTGTAATTTTAGGTTACGGGTTTGTATTATTTAAGAATTTAAAAAAGAAAATTGTTATTTTACTTGTTCTTTAAATTTAAAAATGATTTGATAATCAATTTGACGGTAAAATAGTCAAGTTCAAAATATAATTAGTGTAAATAAATAACCGTGTTTGGTCAAAATTAATCAACTCTCATGTTTAACAATAATAAACTGATGGCAGGGGGTTTATGTGGTAATATCTGGGGGTTTTGATGTCAAAGTTCTAGTTTGCGAGCTTCAGGGGTGTAATAGTATTAAAACTTAATAAATATAAAACCTTATCTTTTACCCTTTATCATGTTAAAGCTAACTATTTGACGGCAAAGAGTTGAACGTAATTACTAGTACCTGAGGGGGGTTTAAAAAAAATCCCAAAATTAATGATAACAATTACGTTACTTTCACACATATTGAAAAAAAAAAAAAAAAAAATTGAAAAACACATTTCAATAGTAAACGCGGTTGGTTGACAGCATATGCAATAATTTTAGGATAGTATATGTATGGGTGGCAGCATTCACTATCATAACACAAAAGCATACGAAACAAATATCTCCATTTCTTCTCTTTCATATTATTGATCATATCTGAATAGTGAATATGGCTGAAGCAATTGTTTCAGTTGCCTTGGAGCTGCTGGATTCAATTCTACTTCCAACTGTTGGCTTCATAGGAGAACAGGTGAGGTTAGTGGGAGACATTGACGAAGAAGTAGACAAGCTTAAGAACAATCTTCATGCCATTCAAGCTGTGCTACTTGATGCTGACCAAAAACAAATGAAGAATAGAGCTGTGAGAGTTTGGTTGAATCGGCTCAAAGACGCATGTTATGACGTGGAAGATGTGTTGGATGAGTGGAACACTGAAATCATGAAACTCAAAATTGAGGGAGGTTATGTTCATAATGCTCTTGCTCCTAAGAAGAAGGTATGTTGCTTTTTTCCCTCTCCTTGCTTTGGCTTCAAAGAAGTTGTTTTACGACATGACATTGCGGTTAGGATAACAGAGACAAATAAAAAGTTAGATGCTATTGCAAAAGAAAAAAGTGATTATAATCTTAATATCATTCCAGCTAATGAGAGACCTGATTATCAACGAATGCAAACTACCACTTTTATCGATGTATCTGATATATGTGGTAGAGATGTTGAGAAGAATTATTTAATTAACAAGTTATTGTGTAAGAGTAGTGAACAAAACCTCCAGATCATCTCACTTGTAGGGATGGGGGGAATTGGAAAAACAACTCTCGCTCAATATGTGTACAATAATGGTGATGTAAAGAGCAATTTTAACATTAGAATATGGGTGTGTGTATCAGATCCTTTTGATGAGCTCATGATTGCCAAAGCAATTATTCAATCTCTAGAAAATTCCAGTACTCCTATTGTAGGTGATCTACAATTTCTTCTTCAACGTATTCATGACTCTATTACGGGTAATAAATTTCTTCTTATTTTAGATGATGTGTGGAATGAAGATTACAATAAATGGGAACCATTCTATCATTGTTTGAAGAACGGTCTCCATGGAAGTAAAATTTTAATTACCACGCGTAAAGAGTCGGTTACATGTATTATAAAGTCAGTTGATATTATCAATGTTAAAGAATTGTCCTATGAAGAGAATTGGGAACTATTTCGGAGGCTAGCTCTTTTTGAAAGACCTACTCATGAGAGTGAAAAATTAGAAGAAATTGGTAGGGAAATCGTTAAGAAGTGCAAGGGGTTACCTCTTGCTACAAAAACCATCGGGAGTCTTTTGCAGTTTAAGAGGAGTAGAGATGAATGGCAACATGTTTTACATAGTGAGATGTGGAAATTAGAGGAGATTGAAAAGGGTCTTCTATCCCCTTTGATGTTGAGTTATAAGGATCTGCCATCCTCGATAAGAAAATGTTTCTCTTATTGTGCTATCTTTCCAAAAGATCACTACATAAGAAAAGACAAATTAATTAAATTATGGATGGCACAAGGTTATTTGGGGTTAGAAAAAGATACAAAGTTAGAGACAATAGGTGAAGAGTATTTTCACCACTTAGCAACACGATCTTTCTTCCAAGAATTTTCAAAAATTGAAGATGTTATATGGACATTTAAGATACATGATATAGTGCATGACTTTGCGCTATTTTTGAGTAATGGTGAATGTCTTGCTGTAGAAGTCAATATTGGTGATAATGATCCATTTATAAACTCTTCTAACAAAAATGTTCGTCATTTAATGTTAAAGGTTAATAAAGGGGTTCCGTTTCCCACGTCCATTTGTAGTATCAAAAGTCTACGTAGTCTTATCATTTTTCATGATGGCAACAAAGATAATGCATTGTCCGGTGATGTTTTACAAAATTTATGTGAATTGACATGTTTAAGGTCATTGATGTTCCATGGATTTGGACTTGTTGAAGAGATTCCAAAAGAAATAAAAAATTTAATTCATTTAAGATATCTCTATTTGGATGGGGAAGATATAGAAAAGTTACCAGAAAGTTTATGTGAATTATATAATTTACACACTTTAGACATTAGTGATTGTCATGATATAGTTGAATTACCTCAAGGGATAGAGAAATTAGTAAATTTGAGGCGATTACTAAATGATCACTGTTCGGCACTACTTTACATTCCGAAAGGGATTGAGAAATTAACTGGTCTTCAAACATTGAGCGAATTCGTTATAAGTAGTGAAGGTGATAATGACAGCAAAGCATGTAGTCTCCAAGGATTGAAAATTTTGAATAATCTTGAAGGGAGCCTTACAATAAGAGGGTTGGGATTTGTGAAATTTACGAGTGATGGTAAAATTAACCAACTACTTACGAATAAGGAAAACCTCACTAGTCTGACTCTGCAGTTTCATAAGTGGAAAAAGAAGGGCCCGACAGTTTGGGAGCCGATAACTCCTGGAGGAGGGGTATCATGTGAAGATTATGAATTAGTCCTTGAAGCCTTACTACCACCTCCAAAATTAGAGTGGCTGAAGATAAAAGACTACCGAGGCAACACTTTTCCCTCCACTTGGATCACGTCATTAACCAAGCTGAAGTCTTTAATTCTTCAGAATGTTTACAATTGTAAGAATTTGCATCCATTGGGGAAATTGCCATCCCTTGAAAGACTATATATAAACTCAATGAACAATGTGAAAAAAGTGGATAATGTGTTTTGGGGAATGGAAAGTGGAACCTCTTCGTCATCTTCATCCTCTTATTTCTTCCCCAAATTGGAAAAACTTGAATTTTCGCCTATGAAAGAATGGGAAGAGTGGGACAACGACAATGCAAAGAAGGGAGAAGATAAGGAACATATTAAATTCATGCCTTGTCTTGCTGCCTTGCGAATTTGTTCCTGCCCCAAATTAAAGGCACTTCCCGACATCCTTCTCCAGAGAACAGCACTCAAAGAATTGATCATTCGTGACTGTGATACTCTACTTGAACGATACAAAGAGGGAACAGGTGAGGACTGGCACAAGATCTCTCACATCCCTAACATCAATATCGATAATAAATGGGTCAAACGGCAGCAATAAACATCAACCCGCTAGCCACAGGTAATAACTTATGTATGCTCCTTGTTATTACTTCTAATCTACGAACTACATTACTTTTTTTTTTTTAAATCAAATTATTGTTATATTATTGTCTGGACCAACACTACAAAACTTATCTTTTCAATTTCTTCTTTAATATTCTATCACTCCATCTTATTATTATTTTTAACAAATTACTTATTGTAAATGTTAAGGTTGCTGGGTACGGTTATTTCTGCTACGAAATTTACTTAAAATGCTTTAATTAATACTTAATCAATGTAACAGGGGTAGATTCATTTCAGAGGTACAAATTTATTAGTCTTGGATCAATGCTTACAAGACAGAAGATAGCAGTAGCACAAGGTGACCAGCTCTCTGTTTCATAATTATTTTTTTCCTTAATAGTCACCCCAGAATAACATCCTTAATTTTGTCTTAGGTGGAGAAAAGAAAGTACGCAGTTAAGGCTAGTCAAAAGCAGTTACAAAAGGTGCATTTTTCTGTACTTTTGTTAATCCTACCTTTGGATTGATCATGCAGTTTGATGGCTCTTTGAGGTTTGCTTATGCTTATATGGATATTAAATAACTCATTGTTTCCTTTTTGTCCTCCTTTTTTTTCTTTTTTGGTGCAGAGAAGCAACTTTAACATGATGTCATTAAACATTTCTTCAAGAATCAAGGTCATACAATACACCTAGTTAAAGAAGTACGGTTTTCACTTCTCTTACCTGTCTGACTTCAGGTTGGTAAGGTCAATTTTTTATCTTTACTTTTTTGGGTTGAAATCTTTGGGAAGCTTGTCTTCATCTGTTATTTTTTCTCCATATCTCCAATTACCAGATCTGAAGGATGAGGGAAGAAAATGAAGAACTACAGCAATGTTATGACTTAATTCTTCTGTAATTGGATGGTGTCCCAAGTTAAAGACATTGTCAGGGTGCCTTTTCCAGAGGATAACACTGAAACCATGCAGGTAATAGAGTCTTTGATTTATCCATACTTCTTATCACTCCTGATTTCAGTGCTAGTAATCAGGATTTAATGCATTGTGGTCTACAGCAGAGAAGAGCAGAATGTGAGCAGCGGAAGAAGAGAAGAATATTTGCAGTAATGGTTTTCACTTTATCATCTATTTGAGTTCTGGTTTAGTTTTCTCCACAAGCTTTCTATTTTATGTTAATCATATTTTTTCGGAGGTAATATACTAGGGAAGTTTGACAGTAATCCGAAAAATAATAACCTGGATTTTCAGAACAGCCAGAAGCAGGTACAAATATTGAGCTTCTTTTTACCTTTTACCCGGGTGGTGGGTGTGAGGCGGGGCCTTAAAAAGGTTATTTAAACCAACAATGATATTTCATCCACAGAGCTCTTATCATAGCTTAGGATGAAATATATAGCGTAACTTTTCATAAATTATTGATTTACTTTTTAAGTGCAATTGCTACTTTTTATACTTTTAACCCCAAAACAAATATTTCTCTGTCTCAATTCAGTTTTTAGCACTACAACAGAGGAGAAGATGATTAGGCTTACAGAAGAAGTCCCAAATACACGAACATGGTTACAACAGTCCCAGCACTGAGAGCCTTTAGAACCTCACTTATCCATCTTCACCTTCAACAACGTGGCATGGTTTCCCATGTCACAGCAACGTAAGAATAGCTGTAAAGGAAAAGGCCATCCACAAGACCCTGTGAGTAATCAATGTTGTTGCTTACTGTAAAGATGTGAAAGCAGAAAGATGACAAGCCATCCACAGAACAACAAAAATGCATAAAGCTGTGAAAAATGCAATGTTGTTGCTTACTGTAAAGACCTTAAAAGTTGTTCTGCCAACTGTTGATACCCTTTCAATGGCCCCTCCTGCAGGACTCAACCACAAGGGTTTGTGCCTGCGGCAACCAAAATTGCCAGCATTATAATTGAGTTCCCGACATTTTGAAGTGCGTCTCTGTATATCTCATACAGCTTTTGCTTTTTCTGGAAAACTTTTGCAAGTTTTCTCAGTTCTCTTCTGTGTCTATCACTCAAGGTCCTGAATTTTTTCAGATTGCGCAAATCTTTTTCTTCTGTCAAGGTAACTGGTTCTAATTGCTTATCATCTTGAATTTCTGGTTTCTTTAGGATGGAAGCTGAAGCAACTCCTCTCTTCATATTGGTTCCATGCTTGATGTAGGCAAGAAACCACAAGATTTGTTTATACGCTTGTGTCGAGGCCAGGTGATAAGCATATCCGGTTTTTGTTTCTGGATATGTTTTTTTATTAGGGTGCTGTCATGACTGTCATATTTTTCTGATACTTTTCTAGATTTGGCTGACACACTTGAGCTTGATGTAGGCACAATTCCTGGCTGCTTGCAAAGTTGGAAAGGGCAGTTCACACTGTTGCCCATATCAACCCTTTGGAGTTTTCAAGCATCGGCAGTTAAGAATGTATTTCTGTGACCCTTGGTGAGAGAGTTGCCAATTCTGTGCTTCTTTAATTTACCAGCAGCTGCTCTTAAGGCTTTCTTAAACTGCTTGCTTTCATCATCATTTCTAGCATCACTTCTGCAAAGTGCATTGTGGTGTAACCAATTTCATTGTATTGCAGAGTAAGGTATTGGTGAACCCTCAAGAACAATCTTGTTATCTCCAAGTATCCTCTGCTACAAGCACAGTGCAATGCATTTCTGTGTTACCTGTGTGCCCCGTTGATGTGGCAACATGTAGAGCAGTTAAGTCATCCTCATCTTCTTAAAATTCCATTAGCCAGGTTGCTTCATCATGAGCTTCACCACATCAAGATACCCTTTCTCTGCAAGCTATGAAAATGCACTTCCGTTATCATTTTAAGCTTAATAGCTTTCCCTTAACAAAAAGCTTCATGCAATGAAGACTCAAGCTTCTTGTTCATAGTTGCAGCCATTTCAGGATGCAGCTCAATGATATGTTGTGCCTGAACCTGGACGACAGCTTCAACACCGTGTTCAGGTGATAATCAATTCTTTGTTCCATAATTCCTTTGTTGCCTTGAACTAAATTCACAAAAGCACCCATATCATGGTTGCAAACTGCCTCAAGAAGCCTTGAGTCTATTTCCTTTTTCTTAATTGTCCCTGCTTTCTAATGCATCTAAACAAATTGTTTAGTTATACTTGTTTACCTCTCTCTATTCTTTTTCATTTACTTTTGATACTATTGGCCAATCACGCAAACTTCACAGCATCTCTTGTAATTAATAGGAAACGCTTCTGATGAAGCAAATGCCCAATTGATGTCTTGTTCAACTTGGTGAGCTGACATGAGATCTACATTTCTATTTCATAGTAGATGTTATTGATAATAGGCATTGTACTCTTCATTTTTTTTTCCATTTACAGACAATGTTGCTAAAAAGAACTTGTGTTTAATGAAAGGAAACTGAAAGATTTGTCAATAAGCTTGTGTGGAGGCTCTTGATCCTAAGAAGAAGGTATGTTGCTTCTTTCCCTCTCTTTGCTTCAGCTTCAAGGAAGTTGTTTTATGTAATGACATTGTGGTTAAGATAGTAGAAATAAATAAAAATTAGATGTTATTGCCAAAGAAAAAGGTGATTATACAGTTAGTGGCATATTGCCAGACTACCTTCTCCGGAGGACAACACTCAAGGAATTAGAGATAACTGAATCTCCTAATCAAGAAGAACGATACAATAAGGAAATTGGACTGGCCTGGCCCAAAATCTCTCACATCCCTAACATCTAAAATGATTTTATATGTCGAAATCTGTAGCAATAACCATCAACGCACAAGCCACAGGTAGTACTTATGTATGATCTTTGTTATTATTTCTAATCTCTTAAGAACTACATAAAATTTTTAATCTAATTATTAATTATATGTAAGTTTGCTGATACTGCCACAAAGTTTGAATGTGTATCTGATATGTTGGCACCTGAAATAAGAAACCATGTCATTTTTAATGCTTTAATTATTAATTACAGGGGTCGATTCATTTCAGAGGTGGCACAGATTTGTTATTCCAAGTGCCTTGAATGCTTTGTGGCTCACAAGAGAGAGGATAGCAATTTAAAAAAAAAAAAAGAGAGAGAGAGAGAGAGAGAACATTTTCCATAATTTGGGTATTCCTTCTGAGGGATCAATCGCGTAGGTAGCTTTTTCATTTGCTTGAAATTCACTATATAAAATCCTTTGATTACTCATTGAGTCATGTTAATGCTTATATGGATATTAAAATATTTTTTGTCCCTTATTAAGGAAACTTGGTGTACATATTTTTGTTTTGGTGCATGATGAAATAATTGCTCATTCTACACGTGTCTCACCTATCTGAGTTCTCCACATTACGGAATGAGAAGGATGGGAAGCAAAAGAAGAATTACAATCATGTTACTGTAAGGTAAGTTCATTTCTTTGGGCGTCTTCTCCAAAGGACAACACTGGAACCATGCAACTAACATATTGGACCATGGCATTTTATATAGTCTTTGATATATTATCCATACTTTTTACCATTCCAAATTTTAATGCTATTAATCATGCATTTATGCTTTGTGGTCTACAAGAGATAAAACAGAAGAGTGTGAGCAGCTGAAGAAGAGAGGAACCACCAGCAAAGTCCTCTCTCCATCCGCAAGCAAAGTCCTGCCGAGCTCCTTGGAAAGGTCACGGAGAGTTTAAGGAAGGCAATGGTGCAAATTCCAAGCACTCGGAAAGGAGCTTTCATTGAGAAGTTATTCAATCAAAATATTGGAGTGAGTTGATCTTTCTCTCTTCGTAATTTGGAGAAAGGGTTACTTATTCAAACCAAGCAACCAAGTTTAGCATTTTGCTCTGGCTTTACTTCTATTCACTTAAACTTTTTCAATATTGGTTAAATCACTGCTGTAGGCAATATTGAAGAACTGAAGAATCTAATTCTGAAAGGTTTTTCCTCGAAATATTGGCATAGCAGTTAGCAGAACTATTTAATTTGTTTGACACAAGATTTTCGGCCTTCTCCAAATGAAAAGAAAAGAAAGACTTGACATTATTTTTTGTGGATTTAAAATCTTTCAATATGCATGATATCCTAATGAGGTGGAACTGTCAACATCTAAGATGGTGGATTCTGAATAGATTGCTCCTGCAACATTAGTTCTGTCATGTTGTGACTGAGCTTTACCTTGAATGGTTGCAGTTGCTTTCCTCCTCTTACCTTTCTCTGGCCTCCACTTCAACTTCCTCAACCAATGTCTTGTCAGCACAAGTCCAGATACACGAACATGGTTCCTGCAGTCCCAACACTGATAGCCAGTAGAACCTCAAACATCCATCATGATTCTATACAATGTGGCATGGTCACCCATGTTGCAGCAATGTAAGCAATAGCCATGAATGACACAGCGCTTGACCTTGTTAGTACTCACCAACATTTCATCATTTGTTTTCTTTGAAAGGGGATGATGTTGACTTAGACTAGACAACAACAATAGACAAAGATGTGAAAAATGCAATGTTGTTGCTTACTGTAAGGACCTTAAAAGCTATTATTCAGCTAACTGTGGATTTCCCTTTCAATGACCCCTTTTGGAAGACTACAGGAGGGTTTGTGCCTGCAGTAGAAGTAACTGTGGCAATCAAAATTCCCACCATTATAATTGTGTTCCTGGCATTTTGTACAGCCTCTCTGTATATCTCATATTGCTTTTGCTTTTTATTGCAACTTTTAGAAAGCTGATTCAATTCTCTCCTGTCTATCACTCGGCCTTGATTTCTTCCAGATCGCACAGATCCTTGGCTTCTGTTAAAGACACTGGTTCTAGTGGCTTGTCATCTTGAATTTCTGGTTTTTCAAAGGATGGAACCTCAAGTAAATCCTTTGTTGACATTAGTTCCATGTTTGGTGTGGGCAAGAAACCACAAGATTTGCTGATGCACTTGTGTCAAGGCCGGGTGGTGAGCATATCCAGTTTTTTCTTCTGGATCTGTAGTTTTATTCGGCTACTGTCATGACTACCATATTTTTCTTCTATTTCACACTCATCTGAATCCTTCCTAGATTTTGCTGACATGCTTGAGCTTGGTGTAGGCACAACCCCTGGCCTGTAGCCGAGTTTGAAGTCTAAGGGCAGCTCACAACCGTTGCCTATATCAATCAGATATTGAAGAAGGCTCATGTTTTTTGTCTCAAGTATATCTTTGGAGTTTTCAAGTGTCTGCTGTTGAGAATTAGTTTCTTGTGCCCCTCCTAAGGGAGGCAACAACTCTGTACTTTTACCAGCAGCTGCCTTTACGGCTTTCGTTAACTGCTTGCTTTCTGCATTACCTGGAGTCTGGAGACCGTTCAAGAATTTCAAGTACCGTATGTCCTTTATTATTGCAGCAGTTTATAATCTCTTTTGTTGTATTCACAATGTACATGGCTAACTGAAATCATTTCAAAATAAAGACATCATGCTATTAATTAAAATCAATTAGAATGATAAAATGTTTTCTTCCTTATCTGAAATCCTGAAACATTTCCACTTAAATACTTAACTTGGTAGTTTCCTCTAGAGAGGATCAGATGATATGAAGAAATTTGCCAGACATACAAGTGCATCATATTGGTTGAATTTTACAGCAAGATGACACACTGTTTCTCCCTCTTTTGTCAGGTACTGGAAGGAAGTAGGAGAACTTAACAAGAAGTCTTCAAGGATTGGAACTTTGCCATGTATGGCTTCCAAATGCAATGGGGTGTAACCTTTGTCATTGTATTGCAGAGCAAGGTCTTGTTCAAGCCTCAAAAACAGTCTTGTTATCGCCAAGTATCCTGTGCTACAAGCATAGTGCAATGGAGAATATCCATTCTTGCTGCTCTTTCAAGCAAAATTTGGCCGCACCTCCAATATGTTCTGAACAATTTCTGCATCATAACGCACTCAAATTAGTTCACAAAAACAAGTTGATCAGCTCCAACTTTTGTTCCAGAGTAAGAATGAATGCAGTTATTACCTGTGTGGCCCATTGATGCGGCAACATGTAGAGCAGTTAGATCAATCTCATCTTCTTCAAAGTCCATCAGCCAAGACTGATTCATCATGAGCTTCACCACATCAAGATGCCCCGTCTGCAGGCTATGAGAAATGCACTTCCATTTTCATAGTGAAGCTTAGTAGCTATCCACGGCTTAGTCTCCAGGAGCAGCATTAACGCATCTGCTCTACCTTGTCGACAAGCTTCTTGTTCACAGTTTCAACCATTTTAGGATGAAACTCAATGATGTCTTTCACCAATTCGGCGTGCCTGAACCTTGAGGCAAGGTGCAACACGGTGTTCAAGTGATAATCAGTTCTCTGTTCCAGAATTCCTTCATTGTCTTGAACTAAATTGTCAAAGGCACCTCAATCATTGTTGGCAATTGCCTCAAAAAGCTTTGAATCCATTTCCTTTTCTTAACTGTCTTGCTTTCTAATGCTTCAAAAACTCTTCAAATCCAGAAAATATTGTACAAATTTTGTGATGTGAAGTAATGTTGAAGAAGTTATTGCATATATATACTATTGCTATCAATCCATTGATGAGCTGTAATCCTGCAACACTTGATTGACTCTACTTTATAGTCAACTTTCTACATTCCTCAAGTAATATGCGTGTACGAAAGTATCCTTGTTGGGATTAGAACCAAATTCAAACCTAGCAATTGCCACTCACAAACACAATCACAAGACTTAATCTATCAAGAACACAATCAAGAACTCATAATATTTTTACCGTGGTTCGCTTATTCCAATGGAATAAACTACATCCACGTTGAGCTCCAAGCAAATTGGGACTCACTGCACTATAAGGATCAAAGTATTACAAGTACGACTCAATACACAACCCAAATCACCCAACTCTCACAACATTACAACAACCACTCAAATCTCCCTGCAATCACAATAAGAAAACCAGAAACTAAATACCTACACCAGAAGATCAACCTGAAACTTCTGCTGATAAGATTCCTAAGAACCTAAGACCTGATTACAATATTCGACAAAGAGTAGAAATAAGAACCCTAGCTGTGTTGCAAACGCGAGAGAAGAAAAGATTTCAGTTACTGTGCATTTCTCAGATTTGCTGCCTTTTTATACTTTGACTTGCTTGGCTGGTTAGAGTCGTCAGATCAGGCTGGATCCAACGGCTGAGGTTTGTCTATCAAAACGACATCAATTAGGCTCAATACGACACCGTTTAAGCTTCACTCAACAATCCTTATGATCTTTCATGTTATTAATCAGGTTCTTTCCAGGAACTCTTCTTCTTCACACATTCATAATTCTTGCAGGCTTCAAGTTTCCTGTTACCAAACAAAGCTCCAGCTATTGGAAAGAAGTTGAAGCTATAACAGCTATAGAAAGAAAAACAGGTGCTCTCCATCTTCTAAAATGGTAGCTAGGCTCTTTAGGAAAAACAGAGTTCTGGCGGTGGGAAATGACTAAGACAACCTTGGAATGGCATACAGTTAGGCATGAGTTGTTTATGAGCTGTCGTTGAAGATCCTTTTCTCATCCAGATTTCAAAACTGCAATAGTATATACCTTTCTTTTTTCACTTCTTGCTTTGAAAATGAATGGTTTTATAAGAACCATAAATGAAAAGAGAAACCTTAAGAGAAGTCTACAAAGAAAGATGCCATTGGCGCTTGGAGATTCCATTTTTATTCGAAGTGGATGACAATATTCTACCATAACCTATTTATGCGTTTTTGTTTGTTGCTTTGTAAATGTAGTTAAACTGGCGATAAGAGAAGAGAAACTTCTGAACTTTTATGTTCTTCTGGTTTGATAGTGAGACAAAACTCATTTTAACTAACTCAACTTGCTTTGTTAGTCTAATGGGATTTTGCTTCTCTTGTGATAGAGTGGAATATTGGAATGTGTTTGGTTGCTGGGAAAATATGTGTTTGGTTTTCGTTTTGAAGGGTTAAAATGTTTTTAATTTCAACATGGGATATTTTGATAAATGATTTCTTTGACAGTGTTTCTGATTTTGTGCTCAATTAGAATTTATACGACTTACAGTTTGTTAATACTTTGGATTGTGTAACATTATTGTTGTAAAAGATTGTTTACTCCCTTTTTAATTGTTGAGTTACAGGTTCTTGGAAGAAAACGGCATCATCTTTTACTACAACATCATCGGTTGCATCCCTTACGAGTTGTGTCACGCCCGCACCCATTATTTCCTATCCTAGTGTATCTGGACGCTCCAAGGGACTTAGGATCCCAAGAGGAGGGAATTTTTTTTAAAACAGTTTACAAAATTTAATGACAATAGTGCAACTAGAAATATAATGCTGAAAGTGCCAACATTAGAAAACAGTTTACAAAAACATTGTATCAGAGTGCTTATAGTATGTACAAACATCATGCTGATGAATATGGGTCTGTGGACCAACCAAAAGCGTGTAACATGCACCTCATGTAACCTGTATGCAAACCTGTGAAAAAACATAAAATAATGAGCTAAGAAACCTAGTAAGTAATATTCTATACGAAAATAGCTTTATCATTAAAACTTGCATGTGAAAAGTCCGTCATCATAAATACTCACATAATGATGCAACAATAACCCAATATAATTTCGGATACCGTAATACCTTAAATCATACCAACTCATGCCAGACACAATAATGACATCCTCGTACGAGATTTTCGAATACCATGGGTTGCCATATCAAATTTACCTGAACTGATTCACCCATCACCAAAACTGAGTATATAATCGTCTCAACTGATGCTAGACACAAGAATCCACACCCTTGTACCAGATTTTTGAATACCATTGGTCCCCATACCAAATCCACCTTTCTAATTCAATGAAGTCCACCAATTTAAATAAACCCAACAGCCAATTAAGTCCTTCAACGCCATTAACTAGGCCTTAAAGTAATAATAAGCTGGCCCACTATAACAATAAAGCCCAAATCAATTTAATCTGGGCCTACTTTAATTTAGGCCAGCCCACTAACTAATTTAGCCTATTAATTTAATTGAGCCCATCAACTCCACTAAGCCCACAATTTCAATTAAGTCCTTCAACACAAATTAAATCTTATTCTAGTTTAAATCCAGCCCATATCTCCAACCTCAATCAAACCGAACCCAAACTCCTTTCTATAAAACCAACCACAACACATATTAAACACTATCCTACACCCCCAATTTCAGCAGTCAAACACAAGGCCAAGGTTTTAAAACTCAACAAGGAAGTCACCCGATTAGGTCACCGGGTCATCGTGCTAATGGCAACGTGATAACATTATTCTGGCGTCAACATGACATATAAAAAATAATAAAATAATAAAAATATGGCTCAATCGCTAGGTCAAACTGGCAGTTCGTAACAAAAAATCTGATCCAACCGTAGTTCAAACTAGGTCATTTAATATTTTTGGTTTTTTAGTTGAACCGACCCGACTCAATCACTAGTTCCCAGTGTAACCGATTGAACTGGTCAGACCAGGCCAGGTTTTAAAACCAAATACAGGGCAACAAGTTCCCAATACATGACTATACACATTCCAACCAATTGCTTGCAAATATAATCTAATAAAATAACATGTTTCATTTTAAGTAAAACTTCTTAGCATCTACAAATGTAATGTCCAGCCCCACCTAACTCCTATTTATATTACTAACTTCACCTCTTTTAAGCACTAATTTCATCGTTGCTTCCATAAGACATAACCATATACATACACTTCTCACAATATATAACACATTACATTGTGAATGTTTAGAGAAAATAGTCAATTCAAGTCTTGTAAAATGCTAAGACAACCAAAAATATGATAAGGCTAATATGAATGATGCATGGGAACTTCCAAAATAAAAAGAAATTCTTGAAAACATTTCATGCTTTTCCATCAAATTAATCTTTCGCTCAACAACCTAGCCATCTCCACTCATGCAAACACCATTTCCAATGCACAAATCACCACCAATATTTTTCAATTTAACTCAGCCGAATTCTAAATATAACAGCATTCTTTAGCAACTTCTCAATGTACCCATATGTTCATATTAATTAATCCCACCATATGTCCAAGTGTCAGACATCTTTTCGCTTTTATATGCTTAATTTCAAAGAAACCAAAGGTGGGCATGTATAAGGCTAGGTAAAATTATAAATTAATTTGATTTATGCATACCTTAAGGGGTTTTTTTTTTTTTTTAATCAGCTTTAAAACTAGAATAATACAAGATTTAGTGCAAAATAAATCAATACAAATTGAGACTATATACAAAAATTTATATTTGTAGAATTACTCTTAAAACGAAAATCAGTATTATTTATTGAACATGAATGAACTTTAGCCAAATTCATTAATTATGTGCCTCTACTTACAACCAAATTAAGTAACTGGATTATCTTGTTGGCCACTAATATCAAGTAATTTGCAAGTTGTGATGAATTTTTTTTTGGCACACCTTTTGTTAAAGTATTTTTGGACTTTTGTGAAACGAGATGAAAGAGATTTAGAACACTGGTATCACGATATGTATAAAGTATCAGAAGCTAATTTCTTAATATTATAAAACATGATTTACTTCCATTTTTCTTGAAATTTTAGTAGAAAGTGAAGAAGATAACCTTTAAATATAGTTATTTGATTAGGTGATAAGAATAACGTAAAAAATTTTATATTAAATTATCGATTAGGTGATAAGAATAACTTAAAAACTTTTGTTAAAGTTATCAATTAGGGGACAACAAGTAAAAAAAAAAAAAAAAAAAAGGGCCAGCCAAGAAGAGATTTAATTACAAAGCAAATGTGATCTACATACTAACAAAACAGCTTTTTTCCCTCCCCCATCTCCCAATCGTTGATCGGCAACCCAAAATCCTTTATAAATCTCAAAATTTTCCCTTTAATTTCAGTTAGTTTCTATTTTGTTTTCCAAAAAGCTCAATGAATGACTCAAGTTAAAGTTTAAAATGTTTGAGAGAATGATAATGTTTAATTAGTTTTTATAAAGAGGTGTTTTTGTCAAATCAAAAGGTGTTGATTAATATGGTTTAAGGTTTCAAAGTTTAATTATTTTTGTTTTGGCCCATATGATATAATCTAATTCCATATCATTTGGGCTATAATAATTTTAACCATACACTCGTTGCTAGAGTTGCCAATTCTGTGCTTCTTTAATTTACCAGCAGCTGCTCTTAAGGCTTTCTTAAACTGCTTGCTTTCATCATCATTTCTAGCATCACTTCTGCAAAGTGCAATGTGGAGTAACCATTTTCATTGTATTGCAGAGTAAGGTATTGGTTAACCCTCAAGAAAAATCTCGTTATCTCCAAGTATCCTCGGCTACAAGCACAGTGCAATGTATTTCTGTGTTACCTGTGTGCCCCGTTGTTATGGCAACATGTAGAGCAGTTAAATCATCCTCATCTTCTTAAAATTCCATTAGCCAGGTTGCTTCATCATGAGCTTCACCACATCAAGATACCCTTTCTCTGCAAGCTACGAAAATGCACTTCCGTTATCATGGTTAAGCTTAGTAGCTGTCCACGGATTAGTCTCCTGGAGCAGCATTCCACTTCGGCTTTCCCTTAACAATAAGCTTCATGCAATGGAGTCTCAAGCTTCTTGTTCACAGTTGCAACAATTTCAGGATGCAGCTCAATGATATCCTTTACCAATTGGTTGTTTCTGAACCTGGACGACAGCTTCAACACCGTGTTCGGGTGATAATCAGTTCTTTGTTGCCTTGAACTAAATTCACAAAAGCAGCTATATCATGGTTACAAACTGCCTCAAGAAACCTTGAGTTTATTTCCTTTTTCTTAATTGCCTCTGCTTTCTAATGCTTCTAAACAAATTGGTTAGTTATACTTGTTTACCTCTCTCTATTCTTTTTCATTTACTTTTAATACTATTGGCCAATCAAGCAAACTTCACAGCGTCTCTTGTAATTAACAGAAACCGCATCTGATGAAGCAAATGCCCAGTTGATATCTTGCTCAACTTGGTGAGCTGACATGAGATCTACATTTCTATTTCATACTAGATGTTATTGATAATAGGCATTGTACTATTCATTTTTTTCCATTTACAGACAATGTGTCTAAAACGAACTTGTGTTTAATGAAAGGAAACTGAAAGATTTGCTGATAAGCTTGTCCAGAGGCTCTTGATCCTAAGAAGAAGGTATGTTGCTTCTTTCCCTCTCTTTGCTTCGGCTTCAAGGAAGTTGTTTTACGTAATGATATTGTGGTTAAATGTTATTGACAAAGAAAAAGGTGATTATACAGTTAATGGCATATAGCCAGACAACTTTCGCCGGAGGACAACACTCAAGGAATTAGAGATAACTGAATCTCCTATTCAAGAAGAACGATACAATAAGGAAATTGGACTAGCCTGGCCCAAAATCTCTCACATCGCTAACATCCAAATTGATTTTATATGTCAAAATCTGCAGCAATAACCATCAACAAGCAAGCCACAGGTAGTACTTATGTATGCTCTTTGTTATTATTTCTAATCTTTAAGAACTACGTAACATTTTTAATCTAACTATTAATTATATGTAAGTTTGCTGATAATGCCACAAAGTTTGAAAATGTATCTGATATGTTGGCACCTGAAATAAGAAACCGTGTCATTTTTAATGCTTTAATTATTAATTACAGGGGTATATTCATTTCAGAGGCGGCACAGATTTGTTATTCCAACTGCCTTGACTGTTTTGTTGCTCAAAAGCGAGAGGATAGCACAATGTAAAAATAGATTCAGACTAGTCAAAAGTTGTTTAAAAAAAAAGAGAATATTTTCCATAATTTGGGTATTCCTTATGAGGGATCAATCGTGTAGGTAGCTTCTTCATTTGCTCGAAATTCACTATATAAAATCCTTTGATTACTCATTGAGGTGTGTTAATGCTTATATGGATATTAAAATACTTTTTGTTCCTTATTAAGGAACTTGGTGTACATAAAGGAAACTTGGTGTACATATTTTTGTTTTGGTGCATGTGAAGGATCAAGGAAATACAAATATACAATATACCAGCTGAAATAATTGCTCATTCTACACGTGTCTCACCTGTCTGAGTTCTCCACATTACGGAATGAGAAGGATGGGAAGCAAAAGAAGAATTACAATCATGTTACTACAAGGTAAGTTCATTTCTTTGGGCGTCTTCTCCAAAGGACAACACTGGAACCATGCAACTAACATATTGGACCATGGCATTTTATATAGTCTTTGATATTTTATCCATACTTTTTACCATTCCAAATTTTAATGCTATTAATCATGCATTTATGCTTTGTGGTCTACAAGAGATAAACAGAAGAGTTTGAGCAGCTGAAGAAGAGAGGAACCACCTGCAAAGTCCTCTCTCCATCCGCAAGCAAAGTCCTGCCGAGCCTCCTTGGAAAGGTCACGGAGAGTTTAAGGAAGGCAATGGTGCAAATTCCAAGAACTCGGAAAGGAGCTTTCATTGAGAAGTTATTCAATCAAAATATTGGAGTGAGTTGATCTTTCTCTCTTCGTAATTTGGAGAAAGGGTTACTTATTCAAACCAAGTAACTAAGTTTAGCATTTTGCTCTGGCTTTATTTCTATTCACTTAAACTTTTTCAATATTGGTTAAATCACTGCTGTAGCTAAATTCTAGGCAATATTGAAGAACTGAAGAATCTAATTCTGAAAGGTTTTTCCTCGTAAATATTGGCATAGCAGTTAGCAGAACTATTTAATTTGTTTGACACACGATTTTTGGCATTCTCCAAATGAAAAGAAAAGAAAGACTTGACATTATTCTTTGTGGATTTAAAATCTTTCAATATGCATGATATCCTAATGAGGTGGAACTGTCAACATCTGAGATGGTGGATTCTGAATGGATTGCTCCTGCAGCATTAGTTCTGTCATGTTGTGACTGAGCTTTACCTTGAATGGTTGCAGTTGCTCTCCTCCTCTTACCTTTCTCTTTCCTCCACTTCAACTTCCTCAACCAATGTCTTGTCAGCACAAGTCCAGATACACGAACACGGTTCCTGCAGTCCCGACACTGATAGCCAGTAGAACCTCAAACATCCATCCTGATTCTATACAATGCGGCATGGTCACTCATGTTGCAGCAATGTAAGCAATAGCCATGAATGACACAGCCACCACTTGACCGAGGTAATGAACTCTCTACCCAAATTCGTGTTTGCAAAAAATACAGACTTCACCGAGGCAAAGAAAAAAATCCCTACCTACCTGGGAAATTGTATTCCCATATTTATATTTACCAATAAAACTTTATAAACAAGTGATGCTATAGCAAACATAGATAAACCAAATATTCCTTCAATGCACGACACCAGATCACAGAGAATTAATTTGAGAATGTGATTAATATTCTGCTTTACTACTTAATTATGTCCAGAATATTAAAATCCTCGGAGCTGTTGTAAATGTAAATTTTCTTACATAACCAGCAAGTCACGTTGCTGAATCTTATTTCATTTGTTCAACCTGGATTAACTGTGTCATGTATAATTGTCAATTGATTAATTTGTAAGTAAGCCACCGATTAAATCTTGAATCTGTTCCCATCTTTATTTTATCTATAAACATCACTTGTCAGTTAACAGACTATGCACCATAATTTTCTTGTTGCTACTGTCCCACTGCAGAGAATTTGCATTTCCTATGTAAATAAAATCCAAAAGAAAGAATTCCGACTGTCGATATCTGAAACGTGTTGATATTTGTAAACATTATGAATGTTTTTTCTACTGTCTTTACGTAACATTCCATAGTAGAAACAGAAACCATTTTGAAGCTAAGCAATTTATCTGGTGATGAAGGATCCAAAAGATATTGCATACTTCTTTGAAACGTGTTGGCATTTGTTAACATTATGAATATTTTTCTACTCTCTTTACGTAACATGCATAGTAGAAACAGAAACCATTATTTAGAGATTAAGAAAGCTCCATGCATGAAGGGGGCCTGTTTGGAATATTAATAGCTGGGAATCATATATAATTAGTCTAGCCTAATTAAAACCAAACAATGCCATTATGTAATACCTGATCATTCTCCAAACTAGGGTTATAACTTATATATGAAGAAAATATAGTTTAACTTAAATTATAGATTTGTCTTGGGGCTTCGTGAAACATTACTTTTCACCTATATATATTTTTTTAACATTAAATATTTTGGAATTAATTTGTGGGAATAAGTTGTTTCGAGAGAAGAGATGGGCTTAATTTCTTGACTTGAAAATATACGCCCGTCTCTTCTCTCGAAAGAACATATTCCCAAAAATCAATTACTCCAAAAATTTGAAGGTTAAAAAATATATGGCTGCATAGTTCATAGAAAGGAGTAATATCATTAATAATTTTATGCTGACCTGATCACCAAGCTGGATCCCTCGTTACAAAGAATTAATTAAACAAATGAAAAATGGAATTAACGATTATTTTTTAATGATCATAGAAAGTATAATATTTGAACGTGAAGGACAAGGTGGGTGGCAAATCAATTATAATTTCAATTTTCTAGGATCAAACTGTGAACAAGGGAAACTTCGTTAAAGTGATTGATTTGATCATGTTTATCATCACCACTGACAATTGTGGATCATCAATTCTACTTTATTAATTGTAAAATGGAAATACGAACATCTTTACTGAATTACTGTCACTATTTCAGTGCAGAGTATGAATGGAGGACAATCGATTTCATATATATATATATATTTAATAAGAGTAGAGGACATATTGCCACCCAAGGTTTGACGACGAAACCTAAGTTGGTATCCCAAGTTCCATTTATTCCAGATTCCCATCCTTAAAATAACTAGGGTAGTGATGGTGCAATTACCATAATACCCTTAGCCATAAATTAATAAATTATGTTTTAACTCCTAAATTACTAAAATTATAAAGTAACTATCTTATTTTGAAATTACTTCAATTACACCCTTAGTGACTGCGCACTATCTTAGTTTTCATCGAATCTAGGCTATTTCCGATGGCGGCGAAAGCCTTGGTCACCTCCATCACCTTCCCCATCGTCCGTCGTCCAAAATCCCTCTGGTTCCCGACTCATTAGGCCCTCCAATCGTCGGTGCCGTCAGGCTTAGTTTTTCATCGTTCTTCACTGGATTCCGGTTGATTCTGGCAACGAAAATCTAATTCGATGTAACCACTGCAACCAACATCTCCCAATCTACAAAACCCCTATGTCCCAGCAAGCGTTTCGGGGTCATTCGCTGGTGGAGACTAACGAAAACCAATCCCATGTGGTGGTTGTCATGGCTGGCGATCGGCGGTTGGTGAGGGGCTATCAAGGGTAAGGTTTTGTAGAGGGGAGGATAATGGTTCGAATGGTGGTGACAATGGTGATTTTGGGTGGAAGAATCGCCAAAAAATGGTGAAAAATGTTGGCGGTGATGTTGCTAACGTGCGCCGGAGCTTTGCTAGGGGCGGTGATCTGCTAATGTGCGCCTCCTCTGTGAATTGATCAATTTACCCTTGGGTCATTATATCTAACCGTTTTTCGTTATTTTAAAGGTGAGAATCTAAAATAAATGAAATTTGCGGTACCCACTAGGATTTCGTAAAACCTTGGGTGGGAAAATGTCGTCTACTCATTTAATAAAAATAAACTAGTACTGTTCTTCAATAATTCAAATCCTGAAGACAGGCACCTATTTTTTCGGGGACAACACCTCCACTATGTTTGTCCCCACCTTTTAATATTGAATGTCACATTTAAAATGCAGAATTATAAATTATTATAAGCATAACCAGTGCTCAATATTACAAAACGTCACATTATTTCAATCATATTAGGAAGATATGGTGTATATATATATATCCTTAAAATGTAGCAATTTCTTATATGATTAATATTTCCTATAATTATTAGAAATAAAATAACAGAATTAAGAGAAAATTTCTACATTCTAGATTGTAGATAGATCGATAATGATGAGGTTAGGAGTTTTGGTAAAGTCTATGTCCAATTAATTATTTATTACATACTAATACCAATATACAATAACAATAGTCGTAATCAAGACTTTTTCTCCATTTTTGATTCAAAATCTCTCTTCTTTCTCTCTTAACTAAAATTAGTTTATGTGTTATTGAATCAAAACGAAACGTAAGTGGTGATAATATATATGATGGCGAAGAAATTCTTAATTTGTTCCCAGTTGACAATGGTCAGGATTGTGTTCCCTTGAGAATTTCCATTTGTAAAATATGGTCAAAGTCAAAAACTTTGTCACTTTTCAATTAATCTACTTAGTTAAAACTCCTGGCTTTCATTCTCTCATTAATGTCAAAACAACAAGAACATAATCTTTTTTTTTTTTTTTTTTTAATAAAGTGGTCCAAATGAAGCAACTTCCAGTTTAATAATCATATAAATCCATTGCATTGCAACTACTTAATAACATCAAATTATAGATATGTAAAGCTAAAGAACAGAGTCAATTTGACCAGGGTCTTCTTCCTGCTTATTTTACTAATTAGTCCATGAATTTATTATTTGTCAAAAATCTGTATATATATATTAGTTGAGGACAAAGACAAATGCATTAATTTACCCACCTCTGGGTAGCAGGCCCGGCTCAAGGTAGGCAGGTGAGGCACTTTTTTGGGGGCCCAAATTTTTTCATAATTTTTTTAATATATTACAAAAATGAGAATAATGTATGATTTTTTATCCAGGCCAAGGGCAAAAAAAAAAAAAAGTCAAAAAGACCCAAATTTATTATAACCTTTTTACATGTATTATCACCCAAAGTTTGACGAAATAGTAAATTTGTACCTCTAGATTCATATATTTCAATTTACACCCCTAAATTAACACATTGAATTTTTTTTAACAATAAAAAGTTAAAATAGTCATTTACATGTCTCAAGTTACTCAACCCCAATTCCATCCCAAATTTCGACATTCACATAAATCATCTCCACCCCTTTTTTGCCGCTAGCCGTTTGGAGCTGATTCCCATCAATTTTCTCACCAAAATTGACTGGAATCATCACTTTATCATTTTTCCAAGCGTTTTTCTACCCTTGATAGCCCTCGATTTGGCCGATTTTTTACGAATCTCATAACCCAACTTCACCGCACACGACAGCCATTTCCAGCCTTTTCAGATGTACCCAGCGGTTGGCCTTCCCCGACACCACCATCTTCCTCCCCTCAATCCTCTCATCAAAATCCCTATCATACCTCATCCGTTTACTCCATCAAATCGCTGACCACCGATACTTTTTGGTTTGCGACTTTTCAAGCCTTTTTTGGCTAATCCAGGCATTGGAAATTACCTATTTCACACCCATCACTTCTCCAACATCTGCTTTCCAAAATCCCCTACCAACCTAACTCAGTTAGCCTATCGATCGCCGTCCACCTCTCCTAGTGATTTTACATCTTCTCAAAAGGCAAGAAAATAAATTTGAAATAATTTTATTTTTTAATATACGCTTATATTATTAGAAGACACCCAAAATAATTCTTGTATAAGGTCACAAATATTCTTGAGACAGCTCATTCCACTGATATGAGGGAATTAAGAGGATGTGCATAGCTTCAATCCATGGTCTCCAGGCATTAATTTATATTGTCTGTTTTACAAGAACGAGGAGAGAGATTGAATGTAATTACAGTGGTGAATTATTATGTAATTTAAAATTGAGCGTGGGGTCTAGCCGATGTTTTAGTCCTAGTTAGTAAATTCGCGTTTTATACGCGAATTATATGGCTAGCCGTATAATTCCCGTATAAAACGCGAATTCACGTATTTTATTAGGGCTGCCGTATAATTCGCGAATTATATACCCTATCCGTATAATTCGCGAATTATACCCGAATTATTGCCGAATTTTTGCAGACAAAAAAATAATTACATGATAAGGCAAAACGAGCGTGCTTTTGGTGGGGTTTGACTAAAATTAAAAAAAATCTCCTTCTCCTCTTTCTCGGTTCTCTCTTCCACAGTCTTCATCTCTTCTTCAAATCGTCAACAATTCAACTCTTTTTTCTTCATCTCTTGACTCTGAGTCTTGATCTCTTCTTCTCTTCTCTTTTTAAATTTTAACTCTCTTCTCCAAGCTTTAAGTCCAAGACTTCAACTCTTCAAGCCTCAAGCTACACACTTCTTCTCTTCTCTTTTTAACTCTCTTTGAATCTTGTATGTTGGTGATTTGTTTGTGTTTGTGTTGGTGTGTGAGTAGTAGTAATAGGGAAATGGTGGATTGATGGATTTGTTATGTTGGTGGATTGATAGATTTGTTTGAAACATGTTTGATGAAATGCTTGTGAGAGTCATATTTGGTATCTGTTTTAACATAATATTTCATTTAGTTCTGTTGTTTTGTGTTGTATGGGTCAAAATAAAAAGACTAAAGATCATCTATGAAAGCAAAAGGTAAAGGCAAACGCAAAAGAAAAGCATGAATTCATAAAAATAATATTGTCGGGCTTGGATTTGGAATTGGCAGATACTTAAAGAAGAAGAAAAAAGCAACAAACCATCAGTTTACAACCAACGCCAACCCAAATTGTAAACCCAAATTGTAAACCCATGTGCACTTTGTCATGTTTTTAGATTTCATAACACTATTATTATTTCACCTTTGAATGTACTGTCCAATTAAATTCAGAAAATAAAACAACTATACTAATTGGAATCCAAACTTTGTATGCGTAGCTATAAAATTAAGGATAAAAATATTAGTCTTAGTTATTGTTCAAATATACTTTAAATTAAAAGGAAAATAAATTGTAGGGTCGACCACAATGGATTATTTAAATGGGGATGTTTTGAAAAGTGCTAAAACCAAGATTGCTATTGCCGTATTTTTCAAAACGTATTATTGACAATGTGTCGTATTAAACCCGTATATATCCGAATCGTATTTTTTCCGTATCCGAATTTTATGACCGAATTTTTACAAACGTATTTTTCACCATTTGCCGTATCATACCCGTAAAATTCCCGTACCGTTTTTTTGCCGTACCCGTATTTACTAACTAGGGTTTTAGTGGCAAAAAGAGAGAAGACAACTTTCCTTTTAGGTTGCAGCCACTCTACTGTTGTAATTTCAGAAAGAGGGTGGAACCGTGGAAGCAATATTAGAGAAAACATTAAGCCTCTGATAGTTTTAAGTTCTTCAATCAGATCCTTTTACTTTTAGAAATGATTAATTACCTCCCCTTTAGTTTTTATTACTCTTAAATTAATTTGTATCACCATTTCAAGAACCAGTTTATCCTTATATATGTCAAACCCATTAAAGTCGTCGTTTTGTTATCATTTTAGAGAAGAGAAGATTGATTTTTCTTTTCATGAAACTTGAAATTTTCAATAGGGTAAACACGGTCAAAAGCTGATGTTTAATAGTGGAGACAAATATATTTAGTATCGATAAATCTGAATAATAACCATCATTGAGTAACCTAATGGTAAAAGAGTAAAGAATGATCTAACATGATCTCTTGATTTTGAGTTCCCATGATTGCTATTAGGGGTGATTATTAGAACTTTTATCCGATCGATAGATTTAGGATCTCAGAAGATTAGTTGAAGTGTATTTAAATTAGCTCGAACATTCCTTATTATTTAAAAAAAAAAAAAATCCGAACATTGTAGAATGATGAGACGTTTTCCATTCTTTCATCAATGTATTATGTGATCTTTCCTTCACATCCTCGCTCTCTCTAACTTTTGAATATTTATAGGTTGAAAAAAAATAAATTAGAATACCATGTGGATATCACATGGGTTATTTTACGAGTCAATACCCTTCTATCATATGTAAATTTTAACTCATTTATCTTTAAAATTGATGCGCTTAGCAATTATATATTAACTTTAATTAGCGTGATATGGGATGATATTTTGGTGATGGGTGATAATAGTTGACAATTGAACAATGTCAAGATTGTGTACTTAAAGAATTTTCACTTCCAAAACTTCGTGTGCTGCATCAAATCCACTTTTCCATCTCCTGATTTTGAATCTTTCATCAATTCGGAAACAACAAGAAACAAATATTTGAAATTTAAAAACTGAAGTAACTTTCAGTTTAATAAACCTAAACATGCACTAAAATGTAACTCAATAACTGCAAATATATATATGTAAAGTGAAAAATCTGGAATGAATTAATAGAGTATTTTCAGTGGGACGTGGGTCTGGCTCTTAACTCTTCCAGGAGCAGAAATATCTCGTTGAGAAAAGGTGAAAAGATTTTAATAATTGCGGGTTTGAATGAAGGTTTCAACGACTAAGTTGTGGACCCTGTGGACTGACACTGGTTCTGGAAAGATTCCTAAGCTTGGTTTATTTTTTAAACCCCTTTAAGTTTTTTTTCTTTTTTATCATCCAGGTGTTTAAGTGTTTGTATATAACTCAATTAATTTTCTAAAATCTTAAAACTGTTGGTCAGATAAAAGTCTCAGTAATCACCCCTATTAATACTTGAAAGAACGCTCATGAACCCTTTTAAGTTTCAATATCATTTGATCCTTCTTAATTCCTATCTTAAACTAGAAAATGGGAATTCAAAAGGGTTACCTGATGATAAATACTAACGGTAGTGGAGGTCCAAGGGGTTTAAAACCGTAAAGTAAAAGCTGCAGTGTTTGACTAATACACCCTTCTAATAACATCAAATTAAAGTACATTCAGAAACTCTTCTTATTAGTTTTTTTTTACAAATGTTAGCTTAATTTGATCAACTCGCAATGGATTCCATATGCCCAATAATAAATCACATCTAACCAAATATAAATCGATCAATTATCAGTTACCACATAAATGTTTATTTGAAAAAGTTGTAAAAACGTGTTAATTAACCTATCTTTATTCTAAATGGAAGGGTCTTCAATGTCTCTTTCTAATTGTCTTCATTCTGTATGAGTTGATGGTTGTTGTCAGATGATTCATGTGCAGAAGAGAAATATGTAAAATCTATTCTTTCATCAATTTTACAGCTAATATCCTTCAGTTTATTGTACTTTATTATTATCAATTCTGTCTCTTCATCTACCTTCCTCACTCTACCTGTACCCACCATATTTATTTACACTCAGTCTCACTCAAGTTCTACCAACCAAACTTCAAAATGGAGAAGGGAGCAAAACCATGGGTTTTCCGAGGTACTCAAAAGTTTACTACAAAACAGTACTCTAATGACTCTAAACAGATGATAACCATCCGAGAAGCTCAGGAAGAGTTAATGGGAAATCTTAACCAAGATGATGAAAGGTCCTTCGTCCATCTTGGCCATGGCGACCCTTCAGCTTATCCGTGCTTTCGGACCACTCCTTCGGCCGAAGACGCCATTGTTAGTGCTCTCCGATCAGCTCAGTTCAACTGTTATCCTCCCGCCACTGGTATTCTTCCGGCAAGGAGGTAAAGTATCAGTTTTACACTTCCGTGTAGCTGCGTATACGCATCCATTAATATCAATTTTTTCAGTAAGGAGAAAGAGTTTTATTTGATTTATTTTTACTTGCACGGATTTCGATCAGGGAATCAATCAGTTCTTTCATTAATTTCAACATTCATGTGACTACTTTCATGATTATGTTATTATATCTTTTCTCTTTTACTTTAGTTTTTATATAGAGGAAATATTTATGGATGTATTTGGTTTCTTATTTTGGGTAAGATTTTGAGGATGATATTGGATAGTTGGATAGAGGAGTATTACAAGATAAAATTTAAAAATTTATGAAAAAGTCCCCAAGGTTTGCTAATTTAATAAACACCCCTATATATTAAAATATTATAAAATAACAAAAACATCCTTACCACTCGCAGTGCTAGATTCTGGCCACCACGGTCGGAATCTGGTCGGAAAATTGGATAACCACACATACCGGTCGGATCTGGCGGGTATTCGATTGATATGGCCTTTTCCAGCCATATCCACCATGGATCTCGCCGGAAAAGACCAGATCTAAGGCCGGATGTGGCCTTCGACGGCCGGAAAAGGCCAGATCTAAGGCCGGATGTGGCCTTTGACGGCCGAAAAAGGCCATTTATGGCTATCGTTATTTGTCAACGATGGCCAAATCTTGGCCATCGTTGACAGTCAACAAGATCCACCACGGATCTCGCCAGAAAAGGCCAGATCTAGCCATTACATGCTGTTTTTGGTGGTCGTGTGTGATGACGATTCCAGACCACCACGGGTGGTGGTTGGCCGGAATCGACAAGTATTGGTGGGTGGAGGTATTTTTGTTAGTTTTTAAACTTTTTTTCTAGGGGGTATTTAATGAAATTAATAAACTTATGGAGTATAAAAATAATTAAAAAAATAGACTAATATTTTGGGAATAACGTGCCAAACAACATTTGAAGAATAGGATTGAGAATATGGATAAAAACAATAAGCCAAACGCACCCTATATGTTAAATTATAAACTGAAAATAAATAACTCGTATATATGTGGATTCTATGAGGAAAAAAATGAGTGGTTGAAATTAGAAAAGATAACATTCACATCTTTCCCATGCTTGTTATATCTTCGATTTTGTATGATTGAATGACTGTAACTAATGCTATATACTGTAACTTGTTTTTAGCTTCAAGGTACATGTTAAATAGTTCTACGAATGACTAGACTATTATGCCAATAATAATTTAAAAAAAAAATAGAGGAAATCGAAATAAAGTTGATTGGTTTCTTTGTAGAAATGCGAACCTAAGAGTAAAAGGATTTTTTTTTTCACCCATAGACTTAAAAAATGCAATTTTTCTATTCAAATTTATATTTCGTTTCTAATTTGGGCATCGTTACAACCTCACACTATCACCATTATCTTCCCCGATCACAACTCACTAAAACCTCTCAAACCTATTCTCGTCGACTTTACTAATCGTTGGCAATCGAATGATTAAAGTTTACACAACTGTCCATCCTAAATCAAATTCATATCTATCTCAACCACTAAAATCTAACATTTCACCACCACAAGATTCATCATGTCTCTCCTCTTTAAAAGCCCCAATAACCTGAACCGAGTTTGTTCTTTGTTTATTTTCGAAATATAAATTCAGATAATAAAGTGGTATTTTAAAAATTTATGAGTAAAAAAATATCATTAAGCAACTTATTAGGAAAAAGTAGTTAACTCAATGCGTGAGTACCAAAAAAGTCTTAAGGAGTTCATTTGGGTTTATAGACTTATTAGGAATACTAACTGAATCTTTTCAAGATTAATTATTTACACTATTACTTACATATGTGTATATATATATATATATAAGGCGTGTCATGTTCTTCTCTGCTGTGCTTTAGCTTTCCAAGGACTTCTCCCTCCCGTTCTTGTTTTTTACGAGCTTCGTGTATATCGCCTTGGCCATATTTTCATTAGTATTTGTAATATAAAATGATCAAAAGCAAAACAATGGACTGGACATTACAAGTCATCATACTATATATATAAGACGTGTCATGTTCTTCTCTGCTGTACTTTAGCTTTCCAAGGACTTCTCTCTCCCGTTCTTGTCTTTTAAGAGCTTCGTGTATATCGCCTTGGCCATATTTTCATTAGTATTTGTAATATAAAATGATCAAAAGCAAAACAATGGACTGGACATTACAAGTCATCATACTATAAGAATACATCAGTTCAAGAATACACAGTGACATATATTTTTATTATCAGTTATTTATCTGGCAGTAAGTGCAAAAATGTGACATCCGCAATTTATCTGAAAATTGTTATAAAAATACCTTCATATGATAGTAACAAGATATTTACGTGGTCTTACAGGGCTATTGCAGAATATGTCTCCCGTGATCTTCCTTACAAATTGTCACCGGATGATGTTTATGTCACAGCAGGTGGCAACCAATCAATTGAGATCATCATAACGGCCCTTGCTCGTTCCGGTGTTAACATTCTGCTTCCTAGGCCAGGGTACCCACAGTATGAAGCTCGTGCAGCTTTTAGTCACCTTGAAGTTCGTCATTTTGATCTTATACCAGAAAAGGGATGGGAGGTTGATCTTGATGCTGTTGAAGCTCTGGCAGATGAAAACACTGTTGCTATAGTCATCATTAACCCTGGCAATCCTTGTGGAAATGTCTTCTCATACCAGCATTTGAAAAAGGCATGTCATTATATAGCCTAGTATCATTATATCATATATGTCCTATACATTCTTGGTTATCACTATGTTCGATACCAGAGTCTTGATTATTTCATAGGGTGCCACTAGCTTAGTTTAGAATTGAAATCGAATGTAAAGAATCCAGAATCAACTATGTTCTATATATAACTTGACAGTCCAACTGTTTTATAGTTTTGGTTTATGTGTTTTGTGGGAATACAGGTTGCAGAGACGGCACGAAAGCTTGGAATGTTTGTGATTGCTGATGAAGTTTATTCCCATATAGTCTTTGGGAATAAACCATTTATACCCATGGGAGAGTTTGGATCAATTGTTCCTGTACTTACAATAGGGTCTATATCAAAGAGATGGATTGTTCCAGGTTGGAGACTTGGCTGGATTGTGACAAACGACCCCTGTGGCCTCTTGAAGCAAACTGGGGTTAGTGTCTATCTTTTCAGCTTGTTTCTCAAACTGCATGGTTGTTAAATTTATAAAATTGGTTCACTTCTCCTCAAACTCTGTGTCTATCGTTTGCTGTCATGCCAACTTAACATGAAAAGGGAGAATCAAGAACAGTATATATTACGAATTCAATCCAGAATATTACTTCTACTGCAAATTTCTTCAATGCTTAAGCATCATACTTCAACAGTGTTATTCAGCGACACTCTGATCTCACATATGTTTCGTAAAATCCTTTCAAAGTTGGAAGCAACAATTCTTGATTCACTTTGATTATATGTTTGGTGAGTGATATTTTTTCCTCACAAATACTTTTCAGTCAGAAGCATGTGTGTTAACTTCTGCAATTACGTGTAAAAGTAACAAAGAAAATTCCGTCTGATTTCATGGGTGCACCTTGTTAAAGAAGTTTATGGAACATTTTACTGTGTTGAGTTAGTCGCTTTCACTGAATAGCCTGCTTTTGCCATACTGCTAGTCTCAAAGCATGAAATACTTCCTTTTAAACATAATTTCTCTGTTTCGTTCTCACCAGATCTTGGACAGCATCAGGAATTATGTTAACCTCTCTAGTGACCCTGCAACTTTCATTCAGGTATGTAGTTTAAGGTTTTTTCTCGTAGACAACGTATCTATACAAATAAGAAGAATTTTAATAATGCAATGCCATCTGAATATTTTACAATGGCTCAAGGATTGTGCACTAAAAATAATCTTTACATCTAGGAGTTATGAAATTATATTATACTTATTTATAGTAGGCAGCACAATGATGTTTAACCAATAAGTTTTAGATATACATAAGTTGCCATATTATGAGCTAATAGAAACGAATAACAATAAAAGGTCGGTGGAGGCTGATTTGCGTGATAGTAGTACTATCATGCATAAGTTCTCTGGTTTCCTCTTCTTATCATAACTTAAGCCATGATGATCTCGTTTATATATCAGGGGGCAATTCCCGAAATTCTTGGAAACACAGAGGAAGACTTCTTCTCCAATATCGTACGCACCATAAAAGAAGATGCGGATATTTGTTGCAGTAAAATCAAGGAGATCCCTTGTATTGTTTGTCCACAACAACCTGAAGGAGCGATGTCTGTAATGGTAAGGACTGGACAATCTTGTGCTAATTCGTGTATTTTTTTTGTTTTTCATTTCTTTTCCTTCTGAAAAAGGAAGATGTTAATTCCAAATTGTTGACTACCACAGGTGAAGCTAAACCTGTCACTACTCGAAGGAATTAACGATGATATGGACTTTTGTGTCAAGCTGGTCAAAGAGGAATCTGTGATTGTTCTACCAGGTAATTAACACGGTTTTGAACCTAATGTTTACTCTTCCTAAAGTGTGTAGATTTCAATATCCTCTTGAAAAAGCGATATCCTGAAACTTGGCATTTTTCTTTTCCTGATATTAGAAATGTAGTTTGTGTTCTGACAATGTTTACTTGAGATAAAGGGATTAAAATTAACAGAAAAACACAAAATAACATATGGCTGTTGTAATAATGTAATTTATCTGCTTTGCTTATTCAAACCAGTTGATATATGATCACTGCAGAACAGCTATCTAAACTTCTTGTTTTTTGTCCTATTGAAAATGTTTCTTGCAGGGACTACAGTGGGAATGAAAAATTGGATACGCATAACTTTTGCCATTGAACCCGCGATTCTTGCAGAAGGCCTTGACAGGATAAAGAGCTTCTATCAGAGGCATGCCAAGAAGCTGTAAAGTTATCATTATGTGGTTGTTTTCCCAAGTTTTCGTCATCCTTAGGGAGCTCTACACTGATGTCTATAATTGCATTGACATGCAATTATGTAGACATAGAGTAGGGAGATGTACAATTCAAGTTGCATGATCATGTCCTGTTTACTGCTTTTATGAATGATATGCCTATTAATAATATCATTTGGTTACTCTAAATTTAACCTTTTCAATTCACGAAAGGTACAAACTACATAAATTGCACACATTTTCCAAAGCTTTGAATCATCATTCACATCCCATTTTGCGCAACCTTACACTTTTTCTATGTACTACTTGTAAACAGTTCTTTTGGGTAAAAGGTAATATATAAAGAATAAAAGAATGAGTCCCAACCATAGGACCCTACAAAGTCACGGTCCTTGGACAAGCCCAAGCAACCAAGCAAAGCAAACAAAGTGAAATCAAGGATTTACAATCCTAACGGCCACCTAGCAAGCCTCAAAAAGGGCCAGCAAAACAAAAAAATGCAGGCCATCTGGAAACAGCACAAGCCGTAGACAAAGGCCAGCCACCAAAAAGAGCCCAAAAACTCAATCCCCAACCAGCAGAAAGACCATAAATCACCACTGAAGAATTTCAGCAGCCTCATGCATATCCTCTAAGAAACCTTACAGCTCTTATCACAGAGCACACAGCAGCCAGACAAAAAACTCCCCAAAAAAACATCAAACCAGCAGCAAGATTCACATTGAACAACAGCACCGAAAACAAGCCAAAACCGCAACTCAGAAGCAGCCTCAGCAGGCTAAGCGGAAATGCCAGTCAAAAGGGTCATGAATTTAAGTAATATTGAGTGACAACCAATTAACTTACTAGAGAGGAAAACCAATTACCTTACTAGAAAGGAAAATTATGGTCTTGGGAAACCTATTACCTTATTAGAAAGGAAAATTAACGTTTTGGGATACAAACGGATGGACAGAAAATATATGCAAGAGTGAATATGATAAGTTTAACCTTTTTGATTTCATTCTTCCATTCACTTGAATTACTCCTTTTAAAATTGATTAGTAAATTAATTATAGGCAAAATTACCCTTATTCTAATTATCACACAAACGCAAATAAAAGATTATCAAAACGCAAACAGACCAATCACCATGAACATCAATCTGCCTCCAATTGAAGAAAAAAATACAAATGACAGATTTCTTCTTCCCTTTCTGATCAACTTGACTTCAAATATTACTGTCAAACTAACAAAAAATAATAATAAAAATAAACAGTTTACAGCCAAAGTCAACCTCAGTTCCTAGAGCACAACGTGAATTCGACGGTTCAAGGTAATCCAATACAGTAAACATAGTTTATACCGTTTCCGGAGATCTAGCCGGAGGGTATAAAGCAAATACACGTGTCTAATACTTGGCCCATGGAGATTTGGTTTGACAAAATATTTATTTTTTTCAAAAAGGAAAAGAATCCCTTCATTCTGAAATTAACAAGAATATATTAGGAATTGTCAAATCAATATATTATTTAGCACTAGCTTAAAGATTTTGATAACAATATCATAAATTTTAATAGTAAGTAATAAACATAATTGCTTTATTTAACAAAGCATTTCTATAAATATTTTCTTCAACATAATATTTATACCGTAATTAATATGAAATTAGAATATCGGAAAGGATTTTTTACATCATTAATAAAATAGAATATATTATTATATGTAATAATTAAGATTCCTAATAGGAAGATATACAAGGATCCAAATTTCATAAATGGAATTTACTATAATAATCTCCATTGGATTTTAATAAAACACAGAATATTATTACATATAATAATATTTTAATAAACCTAAAAATCCCCAAATATGGGATAGCATTGTGTGGGCGTACTTGCATCGTTCTCTTACTACTACTTTGGTTGGGCATGCATAAAATTATGCTAAGAATAATGTGACTAATAAAATGCACGAGAAAAATTATAATTTAGGTGGGTGTCCATTGTCCAGTACTTGATTGTCATTAATTTTTTATCACTACAATAAAATTATTACTAAGCATTGTCTAATTGTTAAGTTACGCCTTATCGCGCGTGGATAATACTATACTAACAAACCTTTTTCATTAACATTCTATCACAAATATGACGTGATAGTTTGTAATTGGTTAGCTTGTAATTGGTTCCGTTTATCCAATAATAGGTCATGTCTGACCAAATGCAAACTATCACGTTACGTTTGTGAGAGAAAGTTAATGAAAAGAGTTTATCGGTCTATCTTTGTTGTTAAACTAAATTAATTATTTAATATCTATATTTATCTTATAATTTTAATTAAAAAAATCTTTTAAACTATTTGGTTACATATAAAAAATACTTATAAGATTTACACTAAGCTATTTTGTGTCAATAATTTCTTTTGTAGGCTCTTTGACTTTATATTTTATAATATTAAAGTATTTTTTTATATTTTAACTGTAGAATTCTATTTTCATTTTCCTAATCCAACTAATATATTTTACGTAAAAACTCTATTTTAATAAACTTTACTTCAATAAGCTCTACTTATATAAAAGATAAAATTTAATTATTATTTTTGTTTGTGAGTTTTTTTAAATATAAAAGATAAGATTCACGAGGTCGGAGAGAGTAAGGTTTGAAAGATTTTAGTAAATGATAATTGAGGAAGAGAATGATGATAGTATGAAGTCGCAACGATATCGAAATAGGAAACGAAATATAAATTTGAATAGTAAAGTAATATTTTAAAAGCTTGCGGATGAGAAAGTGTCATTAAACCATTATTTAGGTGGGAAAAAGTATTTTCACTCAAAAGAAAAAATTGTAGTTTTAAGGTGGGATCCATTATATGCTGAGATAATTACTAATTCTTTTTCATTTTTAATATTAAAATATATCCTACACTTTATTTAAAATAAATATAAATAAATTTTTTTACATATGTTAATGTCTTTAAAGCATATGATTTCATGCCTTTTTGGAAAGGATCCTCGTCAAAGTATACGACATCACCACTTCTGGAGGTAACCCAACTGTATCCATAAAAATCCAACCATCAATGCTACCACCACCAGCAGAAACATTGAAACCATCACTGCTAAAACTTCCAGTATTTCCATTGTCAAAACTGTTTCCATCTGGAAAGTTACAGAACCCAGTATTTTCATCTTGTACACTTTCAACATCACCAACACCATAATTTCTACTGTTAAAACCTCCAGTTTTTCCACCACCATGGTTACCAGCCCTCTTAACCAGTATATCAGCCACCGAAACTACTGGGGTAATTTCCTCTTCCATAGTGGTCACCACCTCCATAACCACCTGCACCTCCAAACCACCACCACGAGCTCTATCAACCGCATAATTCACTCTTAAACGACGGCCATGAAGATCCTGTAACAATAATAATTTTGAAGAAAATTACCAAAGTGCACTTGAAACCAAAAGATATGTTTTGTTATGGTTAAGTAGAGGGTGCAATAAACCATTAATAAATAAATAAATAAAATGTAGAAAATGGCTTGTTATGAAACAAAATATTATAGCTCTAGCAACTGATAGGTCAGCTATTAAGAATGATCTTGATATGGTAGAAGCACAGGAACAAAACAATATTAGCTGTAGTTCCGTCCCTCATATTTCTCCCTTGATGATTCAATTAGAATTTTTTTAAGAATTTCTAGAATTTAATCTAACAAAAATTACATTGTATGACAATAAACCCTATTTACCAATTAATCTAAAATCAAATAAATTTCATGTGATTCAAAATACAATAAAGATTTGGTCAATAAAGCTTACAATTTTCTTTTAAAAAAATTGAAATTGTTTTTTTTCCCTCTATTATTATTATTTTTTTTTTTTTTCAATGAAATAGAGCATCAAAAAACTGAGTAAACAAAACAGAGCTATTTCAGATCAATTCTCAACAACACAAATAAAAAGTCATCCTGTTTAAACAATGTTTGGTTGCCTAGAAAATAATCTAGAATCCCATATTTAAGTTTTCTTAGCTGTATAAAAAAAAATAAGGATTCATGAGACATAAATCTCCAAATTCTTTGCCTTTCTTATATTTCCTCTTCCACAAAACAGAGTACATAAAAACAGAGCATATACAAACGGAGCCTCTATGAAGAAATTGAATGGATCAAAATAAGAAAGAGAGACTCACATTAGAGGCAAAGAAGTGATCCATTTTTGATGGAGTTTTGAGTGAGGAGATGAAACAGCGTTTGTTGTTAGCTTGCTGGAGCGCTATTTATATGTGATTAGGTAAAGGGTAGTTTTGTCATAAGTGATGAAGGGTAAGAAGGTAAAATCCTGTTAGAATTTTGGATAAATCGATGTATTGGTTCAGGTAATTATCATGGGAGAACAGGTAGCCGATATATCTTCATTAGTGAAGAGGTTATCTGCTTTGCCAGAACCAGTTTACAGCACATCATGTCATTTCCTTTCATTCAAACAAGTTCCTCAAACTAGTTTTTTTTTTTTTTTCCGACCGTGGGTGTCTGGATCAGTTTGCACGTACCTCGATTAATCTTTGGAGCCCTGAAATTAACGATAGAGTAAGCCTTCAATGGCCAAACTTTAAAGTTAACGACCGAATAAGTCTTCAATGGCTATCCTATTAGCATGGGATGTGAATCAAGAGTCATAATTGACTACTCGGCCATCCACGGGTGGTTTCTCAAACTAGTATTGTGTCTACAACATGGGAAAAGTCCTGGCGTACTTTCCTGGCTTTAGAGCTTGAACTTACTTCAATGTGTGGAGAAAACACTTATGAAGTAGCGCACAATGATAATAAAAATGCTCTCACTTGACTTGTCGTCTATATGCCTGAAGAAATGGATTGTTCATCCCAAGAGTTGAATATGCTATAAGATGTTGTTACAGCCAAAAATCGTCCTTGGCCCAAATAGGAAAACGGGCCCGACACTGAAGAAGAAGCCAGGCCTAATCCCGATATGATCAAACCGGATTAGGCCCATTCGGTACAAGATATAGCCGGCCCAAACCACGTGGGCACGAGCCTCCTAATCCCAATCTATTTCCTAGGTCTATGGGCGAATCCAGAGCCCATGGCCCCCTCAGAATACTTTCCTACTCTTGATCAATCTCCTATTCAAGGTCACCTTCTTATTCCTGATCACTTTCCTACTCGAAGTTACTCTCCTAATCAGAATCACCTTCCTATTCGGACACTGGTAAGACAGCTTACCACGGCCCTAGTTCTTCTAGGGTTGGCATCAGAGTCATACTAGGACTCCTACTTCTACCAGGATTGGGAGACCAGACAGTCACTATATAAGCAGAGGCCAGCCCTCTCACAAGGAGGAGGACATTACACATTCACACTGAAAGCTCTGACTTGAGAGCTTCACATCACCGCCGTAGTCACAGTCCCCGACTAGACTTCCGATAACCTTTTACTCCCCAACCCTCATTATATTAGCCATTCAACCTTGCTGACCTAAGCGTCGGAATGCCTATGGTAAACACAACCCTGGTGTTTCCCGTTCGCTTCACACGTGTGTTTCTCTACGTGTACAGGTACAGCAGATCGCTAGTGGCATCAACCTCACGGGATCAGACCCCCCTTCCGTATAGGTAGATTTTTACGTCTACAGTTTGGCGCCCACCGTGAGGCCTCTAGCAATCACTCAGCTCGAGAACCCTGCTACGTAGAGGAGCTTTCCATGGCTGACAACTCCGATAACGCTAATCCCAGCCTCGAGGCCAAACTGGAAGCTCTAGTCGCTCTCATGCAACAGAACTTGGACAAGGTGGCTGCATTAGAAGCTGAGAACAATGCGATTCGGACGGAAAACGCGTCCGTCAGGTCAGAAAACCAATCCCTCAAGGAGAAGGTGAGTCAATTCTATGACCTAGAGTTCCTGCCCAGCCAAGCACCCCTCAATCGGTTCCGCACCCTTGTTCCACCCATGCAACCTCTCCTTACGCCAGAGCCCCGACCCTCAGCCTCTGGCAAAAGGTCGCGTCCCTTAAACCCATCTGCGGTCGACAATTCTGTCCTAATTCATGGAGATAAAGATATGCCTGTAGAACACCAATCAGCTGATTCATCCCAACATCAAGACCAAGACGATCCGGTGGCAGAGAGCCCTCACCCACAAGACCAGCTCAATCTAACCATCCCAACACATCCTCCACTCGGCTCGACTCATCCGCGAGGGATGAACGGCCAAACTAAACCAACAACACCTGAGCCCATCCATCCTGACCAACCGAATGACTATCAGAGGATTCCTTTGACCATCCATGTAGGGCGAAACACCAGGACAGTTACCATGGGAGTCATCCAACCAGAAGAAATGATCGAAGATCTATGCTACCAAGGAACACACGAAGGGACTCGTCAGACTACCCCAAGAGGGATGACCCAACGGAATGTACCAAAGATAAATGCAAAGGCCGACCCGATCATGCGGGATGACCTAGTGGCTTCCCCTTCTCTTATGGAACAAGTACTAGCCAAGAGATTGGCCGATGTGGAAGCAGTGATACGACGCATTCCAGGAATGTCGGTCCCAACCAAGAAGAGCAGGCCTCATTGTTACGCGGATTCACCCTTCGTGGACGAGATCGCCCTAGTCGACTTGCCTCAGAAGTTCACTATCCCCAACATGAAAATGTACGACGACACAACCGATCCGGACGATCACATAGCCTTGTACAAGCAGCGGATGTTCACCGTCTCAATACCTCGATCGCTTAGGGAAGCCTGCATGTGCAAAAGTTTAGGTTCGAGCTTATCCAACCCAGCACTACAATGGTACACGAACCTCCCGAAAGGATCCATCGATTCGTTCGCTCAACTCACCGACATGTTTGTGGAACAATTCGCCAGCAGCAAGAAACTCAAGAAGCTGTCAGCCGATTGTACAGAGTATACCAAAGAAGGGGCGAGCCATTGAGAGAGTACGTCAGCAGGTTTAACAGAGAGAAGATTTCCATCCCAGCATGCAACCCTGAGACAGCCGTTGATGCATTCAGGAAGGGTCTCCTCCCGAACGGAGAGTTATACAAAGAACTTACAAAGTTGGGATGCACAACAATGGAAGACGCACTGGCCTGGGCAGTGATCCAAATAAGGTAGGAGGAGGATGAGATAAACCAAACGATTCACTCCAGATATGAATCAAGGCTGAGCAATAGGAAGCCAGAGCCTGGACCAGTAGAGTGCCGCAACCAACCTCCAACGCGCAATATGGGCAGAGTTAGGAAGCCTTATGATCGTCAACCCGCGAGAAATGATAACAGGCAATTCGGATCGAATCGACACAAAATACCGTAGTACAACCTCAACGTCGAACCAACCCAAGTCATAGCAATAATGAAAGGATTGGGATCCACCGTCAAGTGGCCTGGCAAGCTCCATCCCAAGGCAAGGAGAGACGCAACCAAGTGGTGCGAGTTCCACAACGACCATGGGCACAATACCGCAAACTGTATTGCCTTACGACTCGAGGTTGCCGCACTTCTGAAAAGGGGATATCTCCGTGATCTGCTTACTGATAAAGGGAAGAACACCATTAGCCAGAAAAGCTCCAAACAACCATCACCCCCTCCACGGGAACCCATACCGAAAGGTTTCTGTTCGCTCATCTCTAGAGGATCAGAGATCAGTGGGGTAAGTTACTCATCGGCCAAGCGGTATGCTAGAGCCAACCACCACCATGAAGTCCAGTCCATCCATCCGGTCTCGAGATCACACTCTCATCAGATGGAGGTTCGTCAGCTAACATCCTATTCCTCAAAGTAGTAAAGGCAATGGGACTAGAAGCAGCAAACATCAACAAGCGGCCGACACTGCTGGTTGGGTTTAGCTCGGAGCAGAAATACACTATCGGAGAGATCGTCCTTCCTACCTATGCTGGCAGAGTGAACAAACAGACCGTCTTCCTGGTGATCGACTACCCATCTCCCTACAACGTCATTTTAGGCCGGCGCTGGATCCACGACATATGGGCAGTCCCATCAACCTTCCACCAGACGATCAGGTTTACAACCAAGTGGGGGATACAAAAGATCAAAGGTAACCCCAAAGCTTCCAGAGACCGCTATAAGAACGCCTTCAAGAGCAGAGAAAACTCTTCATAGCAATTACAGTCTCATCCAACCCCTCGGATTGAGCCTGATCAACCTACTATTGAAGAGTTGGATGAAGTGCAGATACATCCGGATGACCCTGAGAGAAAGACACATATAGGTTCTCGCCTCAAACCCGAGACAAGAGAGAAGCTGATAGAATTTCTCAAACAGAATGAAGACTGTTTTGCCTGATCCCACACCGACATGGCCGAAATCAGTCCAGAGGCAATGGTCCATCAGCCCAAGGCAGATCCGGATCACCCACCAGAGAAGCAGAGGAGGAGGAAATTTGCACCTGAGCGAAACCGGATCGTCAATAAAGAGATTGAAAAGCTCCTAAGCAACGGCATGATCAGAGAGGTCCACTACCCCGAATGGCTAGCAAACATCGTGGTCGTAAAGAAAAAGAACGGGAAGTGGAGAGTCTGCATCGACTTCATTGACTTGAACAAAGCTTTCCCCAAGGATTCTTTCCCACTCCCACATATCGACATGATGGTAGATGCGACTGCAGGGCACGAACTCCTTAGTTTCATGGACGCTTTCTCGAGATATAACCAGATCTTGATGCATCCGAACGATCAAGAGAAGACCGCCTTCATCACAAAGAGGGGAACCTACTGCTACAAAGTAATGCCGTTTGGACTGAAGAACGCCAGGGCCACCTACCAACGGCTAGTCAACAAGATGTTCTCCAACCACTTAGAAGAGACTATGGAGGTTTACATTGATGACATGCTGGTCAAGTCCCTAATTGCCGAACAACACCTTGACCACCTTAGCTAGGCATTCACCATCCTCCAGAAGTACAACATGAAGCTGAATCCAGCCAAGTACTTATTCGGCGTCTCATCAGGTAAATTCTTGGGCTATATGGTTACTCAGCGAGGGATAGAAGCAAACCCCGACCAGATCAGAGCGATCCTCAACATATCATCCCTGACTTGCATCAGAGATGTTCAGCACCTTGTAGGACGAGTGGCCGCCCTGAGTCACTTCATCTCCAGATCAGCTGATAAGTGCCATCTATTCTTCCATGTCCCTCAAGAAGTCTAAAAAGTTTGACTGGGACCCCTCCTGCGAAGAAGGCCTACAACAGCTGAAGAGGTATCTGACCACACTCCCGCTTCTTTCAAAACCTGTGGACGGGGAGAAACTCTACTCTTACCTAGCGGTCTCAGAAACAGCCATCTCAGCAGTGCTAGTTTGCGAAGAACAATCAAAGCAATTACCGGTCTACTATGTGAGCAAGTCGCTCCTTGACGCAGAAACTTGATACAATCAACTGGAGAAACTGGCCTTTGCCCTCATCCATGCATCCAGGAAGCTCAGGCCGTACTTTCAATGCCACTCCTTTGTTTTAGTCACCTCCTTCCCACTCAAGAAAATACTGCACAAAACCAGAACTATCAGGCCGACTCATGCAGTGGACAGTGGAGCTCAGAGAGTTCGACATAGCCTACCAATCCCGCACCGCCGTCAAGTCCCATGCACTAACAGACTTCATTGCCGACTTCACGCCAAGTGCCACCACCCAAGCTGAAAGAGAGTTACTATGCATGAACAGCGCACCACCGTCAAAGTGGACTCTCCTAGTAAATGGATCGAGTAATGTCAATGGAAGCAGACTCGAAATAGTACTGATCACACCAAAGGGAGACATCATCCAGCGAGTAATCTGGTGTGGGTTTAAGTGCATGAATAACGAGGTCAAATATGAAGCCCTCCTAGCTGGACTTACCTTGGCTAGAGAAATTGGAGCCAAGAGACTAGAAGTGAAGTCCGATTCCCAACTCGTAGTCAATCAACTACAAGGCACATATCAAGCACGCGATTCAAAGATGACATCTTATTTGAGCATGGTCAAAGAGTTGCAGGCCCAATTCGAAGAGTTCTCCATTGTATAGATCCCCAGAGCTGAAAACTACCATGCCGACGCCCTCGCCAACCTTGGCTCGACACTCCCATGTTCCTCCCAGTCATCCATTCCTCTCTTATTCATGCAGAGGCAGGCTAACTGGAAGGAACAACCACTGAACAAGTCTCCCGTAGAAGCCATGAGCATTGAACAAGCTGACTGCTGGATGACTTCGATAGTGAGATACCTGAAAAATGATGAACTCCTGGCTGACAAGAACGAAGCACGCTGACTGAAAGCAAGAGCCGCTAGATTCACCATACATGAGGGCCAACTCCTCAGAAAGTCATTCCCAGACCCTTATCTCAAATGCGTAAGCCCAGAAGAAGCCCAAAGTGTTCTGGCCGAACTCCATGAAGGCAAATGCGGGAACCACGAAGGGGGCCGTAGTCTTGCACACCGGGTGATCACCGCTGGATATTATTGGCCAACCATACGAATCAATTCGACCGCTTACATGAAGAAGTGCAACAGCTGTCCGAGGTTTGCCCATGTCTCACACCTCCCACCAGAGGGACTCCATTCCATCCTCACACCTTGGCCATTCATGAAGTAGGGAATGGACATCGTGGGAAAGCTACCTAATGCACCCGGACAACGAGTCTTTATGTTAGTTGTGACTGACTATTTTACCGAGTGGATTGAAGCCCAAGCCTTCGCACAAGTCAGAGATCGAGAGGTAAAGACCTTTATCTGGAAGAATGTCATCTATAGGTTTGGGATACCGAAGGAGATTGTCACCGATAATGGATCCCAGTTCATTAGCTCAGGCTTCAGGGATTATTGTGACAAGTGGGGAATCAAACTAAGTTTCTCAACTCCCCGTAACCCCCAGTCTAACGGCCAAGCCGAGTCATCAAACAAGACAATCATTCAGACATTGAAGAAGCGATTGCAGAAAGCTAAGGGCGTATGGGCAAACGAGCTACCCGGAGTCCTCTGGTCATACCGAACCACGGCTCGCTCATCAACGGGCGAAACCCCGTTCTCCCTCACATACGGTTCTGAAACAGTCATTCTAGATGAAGTATCAGTTCCATCCACCAGGCTCCAATGGGCGGACGAGGAATCAAACAGTCACAACCTCTGCCAGAACCTAGACACCGTGGATGAGTTACGGGAATGGGCGAGTATCCGTAACGCAGTTTACCAGCAACAGGCCGCCCAACATTATAACTGCAATGTGAGGATCCGTACTTTCAAGATATGCGACTGAGTCCTCCGCAGGGTCTTCCAAGACACCAAGGAGATCAACTCTGGCAAACTTGGTCCTACCTGGGAAGGCCCCTACAAGATAATCAAAGCAGCAGGGAAGGGCGCCTACAAACTCCAGACCCCCAAGGGCAAAGACATCAACAACAGTTGGAATGCCATTCACCTCAAACGCTACTACTACTAGGTGAACTTTGTTTTTCTTTCTTTTTCATTTTAAAAAGGATGAGTGGGCCTATCCACCTCCTCTTAGACAGTTGGCCTCATGGCCAGATATTTAATAAAGTACTATTCAGAAGTTTTTCGTCTCCAAACCGACCCCGATCGATGAATTACTGACACCTTCAAATCGACATTGCTCGATAAACGTACTGACACCATCAAATCGGTACCCGACCTAGCATAAGCGTCACGTACGCCTTGAATCGACCCTCCGCGAATTCCGCGATGACATTCAAAGGTCGGAAATATAGATAAAGCGTGCTACGACACCGCCTTCAAATGCGACCACCGCTTGATAAATGTACGTACACCTTCAAATCGACCTTGCTCGATTCACGATGACACCTTATTCGGTCAGGGAGACCGACCGAACGAACTCACACTTAACTTGACTTCGCCTTCCCAAATTCCATCCAAAACACCCAGAAAAACACCGAAAAAGCCAGCCAGCTTATCAGAAAACCACCAGGAATACCAAAATTCACGCATATTCTAAAAATCTATACTCTAAACTCCTCAGAACAAGTCAAAAATATCCAAAGCTTAAAAACTTCACCCTATTCTTCCAAAACAAACGCAAAGAAGAAACAAAAAGATGCCATGAAAGAAGAATGTTTACCGTGAAAAAGCTGGAGTCTACCAAGTGAAGCTGCCGTCGAGAAAATGAAACCGAAAACGCAGAAGAAATTTTTTTTTTTTCTGAAGAAAAACGGAGGAAAATTGCAAATGGGAGACGAACGGCCTGTTCACTCGATTTTAAAAGAAAAACTGACAGGCTAAAACACGTGGTAGCCCACGATTGGCTATGAGTCAGAACACCTTCTCGTTTTCCCACCTTGAAAACTAAGATTTGATATCTGCCGAACATGTGGCAAGCATCCACGGCACCTAGGAGTCTACACGATCAATTCCAATCGCCCTACCTCCCCGAGCGAGTCGGCCCGCGACCGCCGAATTAGGACCTAACAGGAGCCCACAATTCACGAGTCCAGGCAAGCATCCTGATCGGCCGAACAGGCTAGGAACGGCCCGGCCCGACCTCTCTTTAAGTAAAAAGGTATGGGCACGACCCGTTCGTCCTTTCGGAGCAGACAAACCGATAGCCAACTGTTAAAGCTCGCATATTTCTTTCATTCGATCGCCCGAACACCTCAACCGAGCAAGCATCTAGTTTAACGCTCATGTTCATTCGACCCAGCCCGCCGAGCGGACACCGCGACAATAGCAGCACCTCACCTCTCCAATCGACAAGACGTACCGAACGAGCTTATGAGCCCCCAAAGTCTCTTTGTCGTTCCTTCGACCCTTCATACCGATCGGGCACAACACTTCAATGATGGCATACTCCGGATCGGCAATGGATACCGAACGACCCCGAGATAAAAATCACCTGTAGGATCAACTACACCAACAACCGGTCATCCCGGAAGGATGACCGAGCACCCATCGATCGCTTTCTACTTCTGATTTAAGAAACTCTTAACTCAGAGAGTGGGGAGCAAACTGTTAGAGCCAAAAATAGTCTTTAGCCCAAATAGGAAAACAGGCCCGACACTGAAGAAGAAGCCAGGCCCAATCCCGATATAACTAAACTGGATTAGGCCCATTCGGTACAAGATATAGCCGGTCCAAACCACGTGGGCATGAGCCTCCTAATCCTAGTCTATTTCCTAGGTCCATGGGCAAATCTAGAGCCCATGGCCCCCTCAGAATACTTTCCTACTCCTGATCAATCTCCCATTCAAGGTCACTTTCCTATTCCTGATCACTTTCCTACTCGAAGTTACTATCCTAGTCAGAATCACCTTCCTATTCGGACACTGGTAAGACAGCTTACCATGGCCCTAGTTCTTCTAAGGTTGGCATCAGAGTCATACTAGGACTCTTACTTCTACTAGGATTGGGAGACCAAATAGTCACTATATAAGCAGAGGCCAGCCCTCTCGCAAGGAGGAGGACATTACACCTTCACGCTGAAAGCTCTGACTTGAGAGCTTCACATCTGCCGTAGTCATAGTCCCCGACTAGACTTTCGGTAACCTATTACTCCCTAGCCCTCACTATATTAGCCATTCAGCCTTACTGACTTGGGCGTCGGAGTGCCTACGGTAAACACCACCACGGTGTTTCCCGTTCGCTTCACGCATGTGTTTCTCTACGTGTGCAGGTACAGCAGATTGCTAGTGGCCTCAACCTCACGGGATCAGACCCCCCTTCCGTACAGGTAGATTTTTACGTCTACAGATGTCACGTCAAAGAGTTGGAATATGATATGCCCTTTTGTTTTCTTTCGCGACTTGTCGTATAGTTTGCCTCAAATAGTTTTATGTGCTGAATCAGTACATGTGTTAAATTTCGTTGGAACTTGAGTGATTTGAGATGGAAGAAGCATTGGGTGTCCATTCAGTTTTTACTGATGAGTGGTGTGCCATACTACGGGAGATGAAGATATCTATGTGTAAGGATATTAAATCTTAAGCTTTCTCTAGAGCTCCTATAATGGATAACTGGCTCTACAACCAAATATCTAAATTTCAATGAGGGTTTGGTTGAAGTCGAGTCTGAGACTCCTAGTTTGAGTAGTATATTCAATTGTAGCGGTGAAATAATCTCATTCTCTTTCGGTGGTTCTACTCTACTGGAGGCTAGCCTTTGTTTCTTCTCAAAGAATATTGACACTCAGTGGCATTGTATATCAACTCTAGTTCTCTTCTTCTTTTAATGTATCTTGTCAAGAAGGTGACTTCTCCGGAGGAATTCATGCAAAACATATCACCTCTATTTTGCAATATAGAGCATTTCAAATTTATAATATATAGATGGATTTGCTCTAGTTCTACAAGATTAACTGGATATTGGGGAAAATTTCCTAATTATACTGTCTTATTTTGTTTATTGCTTCTTGCACATCCAGTGCATACATTGTCATATAACAAAAAAGGATTACATATTTTTTCTATTTCTGCATTGGAGGCTCATTCTTTTTGTAAACGAATTTATTAAATTGAATGACCGAGTTACAATTAGAAGACATCCCTAAGAAATTCCTTATGAAGCTCAGGATTTAAAGTATGCTAATGGCATAAAGTCTATTTCCCATGTGGCCAACCATTGGTTTTTTTTGTTTTATGATCGGAGGTGTTCGGGCTCGCTTATGCGTATCTTAACTAATCTTTTGGGACCTTGGAACTACCAGTCAGATAAAGGCTCCAGTGACTACCTATATTAGCACCCGATACTCACAAATCTTTCTCACTAACTTTCTTTCACAAACACAACGTGTCAGCTCGTAATTGGTCAGCCCGCTATGGGTCCCACTTGACCAAATGTGAATTGACCAATTATGAGCAGTCATGTCAGTGTTTGTAAGAGAAAGTTGTGAAGCTTTCTCTCACCTCTTGTTCTAACCGTAATCTTTATTGTTTTTTGTATAATTTGGTTCTTGTCAAATTAAAGTGGCATTTATTAGAATGAAGCTAGTCTTTCTTAACCCAGTTTTGAATTACAGAAGTTGAAAGAGTTGTTTGTACCCGCTAGTTCACCATCTCCTTGAATTCTCCTACCATTAGCACTTCAATATGGCGTTTAATAGGTTATAACTCCTATATTTGTTATGATAATTCCACATTTCTAAGTATTAATCAGCCAATTAAAGATTTAATTTCTTTTTCAACATAATATAGTCCAATGTTTTTAATCTGTGCCCTTGAAGCGTTCAAGGGAATTTGGTTTTGGTCTAGGTGATCCAATAAGTTTGAAAGTTAACAGAAATACCCTGAGAAATCTCCATCAGTCCCTACAGGTTTGAAATTCAGCAAAGACACCCTTGCGATCTATACAAGAAAACCCTATCCATTGCAAACCAAAGACTTGATTTCAATCTGAGCGGCTATTAACATACAACAAAACCAAACAAAAAATCAGTACCAAATTCCAAATTAACTAATTCATGCTATTAAACATCTAATTCAATGGCTCATAAAAGAAAGAGAAAAAGGCTAAGTTTAAAACCGATTAGCAAATTCCTTGATTGTTCCTCACTTTTCAATTTCCACCATTTTCTCGTCAAACCAGCCCCAACTCCAGTCCAGTTCAATGTAAGACCCAATAATTGTCTAAATATCGCTTTGGACCAATAACGAACAGGCAAAATAATACCAAACTTCTAAACTAATCGACCTGGGACTTAAATCGATTCTTTTATTATCTTATTAATTTGTCATATAAATAATAATACTTACAATTGAAAACAAAAGAATATTATTTCCACTTTTTTCATAATAAACTGTTAAATACTAATACAAAACTTTTAATTTAAACTTAATATGAAACATATTTTTGGATAATTTCACAAGTCAACAACTAATCTATTAAATTTGAGAGCAACTTTATTTATTTATTTTTAAATTAAATTATAGCTTAGGTTATAAATCAGAAAATATATATGTAAATTGAATTAATATGTATGCCCTATGTTGTGATGTAATATAGACGGTCAGATTGCCTCCTTCCACAATCTTAACTCTCAAACACTGTGAACAAAATCATGAGTCCAAATGGCTGGATTAGTATGTCTATTGGACCTTTTTAGAACAAGAGGAGAAATATGAGGGACAGTAGGAGAATGAAAAAAAATCTAAAGTTGTGTGAATAGAATCAGGATTAGAGGAATAAGGAGAAACTAAGGGAACAATAGAAGCTGTAGAATCTGAAGTTTGGACAATAGTTGGAACATTATCTAAAGAAGGTGACTGATTGGACTCTAAGACAAGAAAATCAGAATCAATAGGAAAAGGAACATGAGAAGATTTAGGCAAGGCAAAATGGAAGATGTTTTCATAGAAAACAACATCCATGGTTACGATTACAGAATGAGAGGACAAATTGTAAAGAACGTATCCTTTTGTGTGAGAGAAAAGCCTAAGAAAGCCAATGGGACAGCTCTTGGGGATAGTTTATCCTTAAAAGGAAGGATTGTTGCATAAGCTAAAGATCCAAATACTCTTAAATGATCCAATGGAAGTGGTTCTGCAAAAAAAAATTCAAATGGAGATAAACCTTTAGGAACCAAAGTAGGAAGCCTATTAATGATGTATACTGTTGCTTGCACACAATATCCCAAAAATAAGTGGGAATGTGAGACTGAATTTTAAGGCCTTAGTAACCTCTAAAATGTGTTTGTACTTTCTCTCAACAATACCATTTTTTTTAGGAGAATATGCACAAGAACTTTGATGAACAATGCTCTTACTACTTGATGAACAATTTTACTTCCTCTCAAGTGCACGAATCGCTATCGCAGTATAGTGTGCAAAAGCAAAGGTCTATCCAATAGAGATTTGTAAGCTATTAAGTAATCCTAATAACTATGCATTAATTAAACAAATAAATTCAAGCAAATTAAAGAACTAGTGGTTAAAACTAAATGTAAAAAGAAAATAAAAATTAACTACTACTAACTAAGCCAAAATAACATCAATAAAAACTAATTTAAGAACCAATGAACTATAACCTATGTATCCAATTTCACCATAATAATCCAGTTTTATGCCAACTATCAAACTATTGTTATCACAATCCAATTTCTAGGGTTCGCACTCATATAATTAAGGTATTATCGTAAGACGTTTGGGATTAACCTAGTATCTTTAAAACAAGACTAACTAGGGTGTATAGTCTAGCCTAATGATTAAACCCATTAAACACAAGAGCACTCGAAATCAAGAACAAAGGCGCATCTGTCAGGATATATGCACAAATACTAATCATTCAAGAAATCATGAACTAATTAGCATTCTGTCAGGACGTACGCACAAAATACTAATCATTCATTCACACGAGCTATTCAAGATTAGCTAGGGTATGTAGTCTAACATTGTCTTACACAATCAATTAATTAACATTAAAGGTGATCAAGCAATAACATCAATTAAAGATTGAATAAAGGATAATGAATAAAACTAGAATTGCAATGGATTGATAAGACAAATAGAATTAATAAAGACATAAAACCTTCTTATTAGGCTACATTGGATCCCTATAAAAGTATTTAGTTACACGAGTATAAGGAAATCAAACCTCACAATCTTGAGAACCATGAAGTACAAGAAGAAGAAGATGAAACCCTAGGTAAGATCTCCTCTCCTTTCTTCTTCCAAATTATATTTGATATTATAAATCCTAACTCCCAAAATTATTGCTAAGGACATCTATTTATAATATTAAAGTTGTGAGGGTATTATGGTTAAAAGTTATACTTCAATTAAAAATGCATAATAACAAATCTGCACATCTCCAAGCACTAATGTAATTTGCGTCTCCATTTTTAACTATCTTCCAGGTCAAACTGTGCCATGATCATAAAAGTTGTAGCTCTATCTCTTAGCTTTAAAACGCCACCAAAACCAGGTCAATCGAAGTTGTGTAGCTCAAGTTATGATCATTTTCCTGCAGCATGTTCTGGTAGAAAAATTTCCGAACATAAATTTCCCTGCGGCATGAAGTTTCTGTCTATTTTGCAATTTTATGCTGCAGTGTGGGAATAGTTCCACTACGGCGAACAATCTTCAAAAATCCATAACTTCTTCGTTTGAACTTCGATTTTCAAACCGTTTGTTCCTACACGCTTATGATTCTTTCATCTTCAATGTCCATGCTTGAAATCTTCATTTTTCAACACATAAACACCTGAAAATTCACAAAACATACCCATGATTCTAGAAAACAAAAGAGATACATAAATTAAGTAAAATTAACCAATTAAACCTAATTCCCTCACAAAATACCCTTAAGATCACTAAGTATGAGTGCAGTTCCAAGCACTCATCACTGCTCAACAAATCATGACAAGCTTTGTTAAAGAATTCTAAACCATTATCAATCCTAACATATTTCGAAATCGAATGATACTATGTTTAGACCATTTGAAGGAATTGTTTGATGGTGGTAAATGTGTCTGACTTGAATTACATAAGAAACAATCAAGTGTTCCTTTAATAGTCATCAACTATGTAAGGAAATATTTGACATTGCCATGAATAGATGTCCTATATGGACCTCATATATCCATACCGACCAATTGGTCGGACCGGTCCACCCATGAAAATCGGAATCGGGGCCTTTGCCCAGATAGAGTCCCGGCCCGATTTTCAGATCAGTTTACGTTAAAAAAATAATAAATAAAAAATGACATGATGTTTGAATGTGGCAGACAACAGCGGGGCCCGCAACCTATTCTACGTCAGATTTTTCTTACTGAGAAGTGAGAAGCTTGTTTTTATCGAAGAGCCACCTGGGAGCTGGGACCTGGGTACGGATTTAGTTCCCTCTCATCTTTGAAATTTTTTTGATGGTAGATGGGTTCGGCCGCTGAATCACCGTTTCTGTTCTTAAAAGTTATTTTGGTTTCCGTTCTCATGTTTCCGGCTGAGAGGAGGATGATCAAGGCCCAAGAGGAGGATCAAGATCTCTGAAACTAATGAGTATTTAAAACTTGTTCGTCTCTCGACATGAAGAAGAAGAAGGAGATGAAGAAGATTTTGACCCAAGAGGAGGATCAACAAGATCTCTGAGTCTGAGAGGGAAATTTTGAAAAGTTTGCCTGCGTGTATCCTCACCTCTTAAACTAATGATTATATGATACTTGTTCGTCTCTTGAGCTGAAGAAGAAGCCATCTCAAGGAAATCAGTAAAAAGTAAAGCAAAGAGCAGTGTAAACACGGGAAATTATCTCCAGAAAATCTCTTTTTTTTAGCCCATGATCGCAAATTTTTAGATTTGTTTTCTAGAAAATTCTCGGAGGAGGATGTTCAAGAACATATCTGGTTTCGTGCCTACAGGATGGAAACAGCAAATTATTTACAAGAAAATCCTATTTTCTGGATGGAAAATTTTTTAGATCTACTTTTACAAAACTCTGTTTTCAAAAGAAATCAGTTTTCTAGATGGCAAACTTATTATCTCTGTCCAACAGTCAAGGAAATATGATATTGTCATCTAAGAAAAGGTTCTAGAAATTCTATGGATCCAAGCCAAGAGGAGGATGAACACCGTAAATCATTTGAATATATGTTCCATAGAAGGTTTTGTTCACTTTCATATATTCTCTTTATATATGCAGAAAGCTTACAGCTTAGCTAAGGGAACCCAAACCAAAATATTCTTTCCAACTCTATCTTCAAAGGTCGTCCCCAACCTCCAATCCCTGCAATTACATCCTCACCCCACATCCAACCCCTAAACCCTAACCCAAAGAAAAAAAAACCTACTGTTTTTATCGTATTATTTCTTCTTTGTTTATTCGTTTTATTTGGGTTCAATCTTCTCGTTAAGCTTTGACTGTCTTAGATATTCTCTATTTTCATGATTTCAGGTGGTTCAAGAGAATCTTTGGTTTCAAGCCAAGATTAGGATGAAGACGGGAAATTATTGTCAGAGAATCTCACGTCTCTAGCCGATCATGGCAAATTGTTTATGATCTTTTTTCAAGAAAGTGGAGGTCCAAAAAAATCGTTGGTTTCAAGCTAAGAGGATTATGAAGACGGGAAATTATTTTCAGAAAATCTCAGCTTTCTAGATGGCAAATTTATTATATCTGTTCATGAATAAAGGAAATATCAAATTTTTAGATGGCAAAGGAAATATGATATTCTCATCCCGGGAACCATCTGAATCTCTGTTCAACACAAGGTTTTGATTAGTATATATTTTCGTCAACGCTCCAAAAATTAACACCTAAAAGCTACACAGCTTTTTTTTTAATCTCCATCTCTTTTATAGTTTTCATTGTGATATATCTTCTTTGTTTATTAGTGGTCGGATCTTTTCTATGAAGAATTTATTTTGGGTAGTTGTATTACTCACCTTTAAGTGGAAGTTTATTGTCTGTTTTTGATTTTCAGAGTTTCATTTGAATACATTCATGGCTGATTTGTCCTCCACATATAGTCAAGAGTTCGTCTTCCACAAAGGTCAGTCTTTTTTTTTTTTTTTTTTTTCAATGTTCGAAAAATGTATGATTTCTGTACATTAGTTTGAATGCATTAGCATGTGTTGGGTTGTAGAACATTTATTTTGTTGCTGTTCCTTTGTTCAAATGTGATTTTAAATTTGGGCTTGGATTATGTCATTTGCATTGGACTTGGCCAGTGGTGAAATTGAGTCAAGTCAAGTATCTGGTTAATCAAACTCAATTTAAATTCGAGTTCGAGCCTGAGAAATCGAGTTCGAACTCAAACTCGAACTCGGCACCTGAAATTAGAATTCAAGTTTGTATAATCGGGTTTTAGTGGAATTCGAGAATATGAGCTTGAATCAAATTCGAGTATTCGAGCTTCAATCAAATTCGAGTATTCGAGCTTCAATCGAATTCGAGTATTCGAGCTTTAATCGAGTTCGAGTTCTACTGTGATCAAACTCGACTTGAATGACTACTCGAACCACTCGAATTTGAACTCGACTCGACTAATGCCGAGCCAAGTTTGAGTCAAAATTCAGCCCAGAGCAGCTCGGCTCGATTTTCACCCCTTGTTTAACTTACTTGGCCCATATGGTCTTGTTGGACTTTTCCTGTATTTGGTCTAAGCTTAAGGAAATGTTATTTAACCCCATCATTAATTTGGGTCTTTGTAGGATTTGAACTCATAACATGCCCTTAATATAGGGCTTCAATTTTGTCACTTGAATAGAGGGCTTGTTCGATCGTTACTTGTTAGACTTTTTGTATATTTGGTCTGCCTTTAGAGTGTTGTTACTTGAGGTCATTGAAGCTCTTTTTAAGCTACATTTTAAATTAAATTAATCAAATAAAATTAAACACACCTTATTTCAATACTAGCCTTATCTTCTTCCTCTCTTATCTTAACCCATCGTACATGTAATTTCAAATAACATCGTATGCAAAAAAATTTGACATAGTTATAAAAAAAAAAACCTACCCCACAATAAGTAAATTCCATTGACATCACATAAAAGTAAAAGAAAATTACAAGTTTGAATCTTATGAGTTTTTCGTTTGTTAGAATTTATAAAATATGAAGAGCAATCAAATTATGTCTTTAATCTCATATCTTTCTTTTTTTAACTCACGGCTAGTCTATAAACAACTAGTTTCTTTACGTTGGTTAATTAATCATGCTTCTGTAGTATTTTCTCTATCTATTGTGATTTTTATTCTCATTTTAGACTGTTTTGTTAATTATGGGGTTCAGTATTATTTAGAATCCATTAAATCTTAGAATTATAAATTATTTAAAACCCATTAAAGGTTAGACAGGGAGAAGATAAGGCCATTTTGGAACATAATATAATGTAATAATTTTTAGTTAAAATGGGGCTGAAAAAGATATTTAAGGGGCTCAAGTAACACTGCGCCTGCCTTTATTTTCCCTTGAACATGTGGTCTCATTTTATTGGGCTATTTCAGTTAGATATTTTGACTTTGGGTTTCTTGAAATTTGAACTCGGAAGTAATTTTTAGCTCCCATCTAATTGATCTTTACCCTCATAGCTAAGTATACCTCTTCTATAATTTAAAAAAAAAAAACTTTAAACCCCATTTAATACCGAAAATAACCCTCTAAGCTTAATTATTTTTTGTTTAATCTCATTATGTTTTCCATAGTTTTAGTATTATATCTCATCAAATGAAAAATTATTTAAAATAAAACAAAAGGTTTCCATGATTGTGAAAATTTAGGGTTAGTGTTTATGTAAAATTTGATGTTACAAATTAAAACAAAAATATAAAATAAAGTATGAGTGTAATTAAAAGTTATAATGTTATTTCTATTAATTTAAATTAAGGTTAAGTTTGTCAAAACATAAAATAAATTTAAAAGTGGGGGGTGAAGATCAATTAAGTGGAGGCTAAAAATCACTTCCCTTTGAACCCATGATATATCCCTGACATATTGGGCTTAGATTTGCATCATTTGTGTTGGGTTTGGTGCCTTTTGACCAATTCCTGTGTTATGACTCTTGTTAGGCTTCTTTAAATTTGATCTACCATCTTTTGTTGGTTGGGCTCATTATTTGGGCTATTCTTATCCTTTGTTATGTTATGAGGTTATTATTTTGATATTAGGTTGTCCAATTGTCATTTTTATTTTGGGCTTTCTTGGAATCTGAACTTATTCATGCATGCTTGGACTGGGTCACTTGGTCAAACTTGGTGTTCTTCAACATTTTGGCAGTTATGGACCCTTGTTGGATCTTTCCTATATTAGGCCTGTGTTTCATTTTGTTCCCAGCAGAAAAAACAAGTATAAAATCAGAATCATACGACCTTTACCTTAGTGAGCAGCCCTTGAATCATGGTCTTAGAACACAGTCAATTCGCCTGTAAGGTTACTGGGGGATAACCCAGCAATAATCATAAAAGCACCTGAAAATGTTCGAATGGACCATAACTTGATGACAACCGATTGAGTTTAAATGAGTTGTAGCTAATCCAAAAGATTTGGAGCTCAACAAGTATTGTAACTGGCAGTTGTAGCAGTGTTGAAAATGAAAGATATGTATTAACAGTCATACATCCAGTAATAGTTCTTTTTAGTGTCTCATGACAAGCAATGTCATTATTGCTACAAAATGAAACCCTTAACGTTCAAAGCTAGTGTGAGTTATCAAAGGCGCATTTTACATTTTGCATAGCATTAAAATTAAAATCTTAGAAACTGTGAACTTAGTAAATCTAGGTAGAAGATAAGATAAAACTGTAAGGGTGCATTAAGTCTGGTCCGCTGACCTTTCCTCAATACCTTAAATACACTCTTAGTGTTGACATACACGCACCCTGTGGTTGGAAGATTTACTAACAAAGTGAATATAATAAAAATCACCATGGAGAGTAGGGCAGTACATTTAGAAGTTAGCCCATCTTTTATAAGTGATATAAAAGACCTAAGAAGAGTATACTTTTAGCACCAATAGAAATGCTAACAACAAACTCAAAAGAGCAAATCCTTCCATCTTTTGCCTAAGAGTGCCATTGTTATCATATTCTGACTCGGAATTGACTTCCATGTAGCTCTTGATTGACTGAGTTGACTCGATGTCAACATCCATGTAGTTTTTGACCGATTGAGCTAACTTAGTGTCAACATCCATGTAGCTGTTGACCGACTGAGCTGACTCGGTGTTGACGTCCATGTAGTTGTTGACCGATTGAATGGACTCGATGTCAACATCCATGTAGTTGTTGATCAATTGAGCTAACTGGGTGTCAACATCCAGATCCATGTTGCTTGTGTGAGATTGAGCTGACTCAGCATCTACATCCATGTAAATGTTAGTCTCGTTGGAACTAGAGTAGGACTTGTTGTAACTGTTATGTTCTGATTCATGATTACTATTGACATGAGATGAAGTAGTAGAGATGTAGTTGTCTGTGGGAGAATTGCTAGCCTAAAATAGATTAAGCATACACTAAGTGTTAGAAGAAAGATAAGAGTATATTTAATATTAAAGTTTTTAAACTTAATAATTGAGTTTCTTTAAGTACCTATTGTTGACCTGAGATGAAGCAGTGATCATGTTTTAATTGTATTTGAAAAAGTTGTTAACCTAAAAAAGTAAACTAAACATATAATCAGTGTCAGTTTTTTTTAATTATAATGACAAAATTAGGTATCAAGCTTATACTCAATCACCATAATCTATTTCAGGCTTACAACTCTTCCACAAACAACCACAAAATCTATATTGCTTATGATAGTAAGTCCAAAAGTTTTGATATTGAATACTCTTTTTTTTATGACACTGATTATATGCTTAGTCTGTTTTTTTAGATTAGCAATTTTTCTAAATATAACCAAAACATGATTACTGCTTCATCTCAGGTTAACAATAATAAGTTAAAGAAACTGAATATGTTTATATTGAGTTTAAAAGCTTTCATATTGAACATATTCTTATCTTTCTTCTAACACTAACTTAGCATATTCTTAATCCATTTTAGACTAGTAACCCTCACATAGATAGTTACATCTCTACTGTTTCATCTCATGTCAATAGCAATCATGAATTAGAACATAGCAATTATAACAGAAAACAACACTAGAACCATGCAGGTAATATATTGGACCGTGGCATTTAATATAGTCTTTGATTTATTATCCATACTTTTTACCATTCCAAATTTTAATGCTATTAATCATGCATTAATTCTTTGTGGTCTACAAGAGATAAAACAGAAGAGTGTGAGCAGCTGAAGAAGAGAGGAACCACCTGGAAAGTCCTCTTCAAGTGCAAACAAAGTCTTGCCGAGCCTCCTTAGAAAGGTTGCGGAGAATTCATGGAAGGCAATGATGAAATATTCCAAGCACTCGCAAAGGAGTTCACTGAGAACTTTATCAATCAAAATATTGGAGTGAGTTGATCTTTCTCTCCTTGTAATTTGGACCCAGGGTTACTTATTCAAACCAAGCTTCTAATTTCATATACAGAGTTTTATCATGCTGCACAAGATAGACAGGAGCCATGTGCTGTGGAATATATAACATAAACTCCGTCCTTAAGGTTGCAAACCCACTTTTCACAAATTATATTATTTTCTGATTTAGTTTTTAAGTGCAATTGTCGTTATTAAGACTTGGAATTTTATATTCAAATTCAACCTTCAGTTTTCAAACAAATATTTCTTGTCTCACTGCAGATACTTGCACTACATAGACGAGAAGATGATTACCTTTACAGATTTCATTCTAAATGATGGCACTTACAATTTGAGAACAGTGTCAGGTAACTTCTCTCTATTTTTCGTTCTTTTATTTATGCTTAGTGTTAAGATGCATATAACAGAAAATTTTGACTGGTTAAATTATTCAGTAATGCTACCACTGCTAATTATGCTGATATCTGCTTGCTTTTAGAGGCATGTAAGTTTGCTGTTTCTCTCTCTTGTAACTGTTTATTTGACTCTGGAAGCAAGATATGTTTCTTAATGATTTGTTACTATGTTTACTTGCAACAAATTTCTGACTACTTGTATATGTAAATATTCAGAAGGAATATTTGAACTTGAATTTTTATTGAAATGCTAATACTATAACTGAATGGTGAATGAAAATTTTTAATGTGATAACGTGCAAGATTTGCAACTTGCAGTTTTCATGCTTCACCTGTCATTAGACTCATTAGCCCTGACTGAACACTTAGACTGGAGCTGTGAGCCACCTAACCTCTAAGTTTTACATTTTGCTCTGGCTTTATTTCTATTTACTTAAAACTTTTTTAATATTCATTAAATCACCACCTGCAGCTAAATTCTAGGCAATATTGAAGAACCAAAGAATCTAATTCTGAAAGGTTTTGCTCGTAAATATTAACATAGCAGTGAGCAGAACTATTTAATTTGTTTGACACACGATATTTACCCTTCTCCAGATGAAAAGAAAAGAAAGACTTGACATTATTTTGGATATAAAATCTTTCAATATGCATGATATCCTAGTGAGGTGGAACTGTCAACGTCTGAGATGGTGGATTCTGAATAGATTTCTCCTTCAGGATTAATTCTGTCATGTTGTGACTGAGCTTTACCTTCAAAGTTGCAGTTGTTCTCCTCCTCTTACCTTTCTCTTCCCTCCACTTCAACTTCCTCAGCCAATGTCTTGTCAGCACAATTGCCAGATACACGAACATGGTTCCTATGGTCCCAGCACTGATAGCCAGTAGAACTTCAAACATCCATCCTGATTCTCTACAATGTGGCATGGTCACCCATGTTGTAGCAAAGTAAGCAATAGCCATGAATGACACAGCCACCCACATGACCTTGTGAGTAATCACCAACATTTTCATCATTTGTTTTCTTTGAAAGGGAATGATGCTAACTAGGACAACAACAATACACAAAGATGTGAAAAATGCAATGTGGTTGCTTACTGTAAAGACCTTAAAAGCTGTTGTTCTGCCAACTGTGGATTTTCCTTTCAATAGCCCCTCTTGGAAGACTCCACCAGGAGAGTTTGTGCCTGCAGTAAAAGTAACTGTGGCAATCAAAATTGCCACTATTATAATTGTGTTCCTGGCATTTTGTAGAGCCTCTCTGTATATCTCATATTGCTTTTGCTTTTTATTGTGAATTTTGGAAAGTTGATTTAATTCTCTCCTGTGTATATCACTCAGCGTCCTGAATTCTTTCAGATCGCGCAAATACTTTGCTTCTGTTAAGGACACTGGTTCTAATGGCTTGTCATCTTGAATTTCTGGTTTCTCAAAGGATGGAACCTCAAGTAAATCCTTTGTTGACATTGGTTCCATGCTTGGTGTGGGCAAGAAACCACAAGATTTGCTGATGCGCTTGTGTCAAGGCCGGGAGGTGAGCATATCCATTTTTTCCTTCTGGATCTGTAGTTTTATTCGGCTACTGTCATGACTATCATATTTTTCTTTTATTTGACACTCACCTAAATCCTTCCTAGATTTTGCTGACATGCTTGAGCTTGGTGTAGGCACAACCTCTGGCTGGTAGCCGAGTTTGAAGTCTAAGGGCAGCTCACAACCATTGCCTATATCAATCAGATATTGAAGAAGGCTCCTGTTTTTTGTCTCAAGTATATCTTAGGAGTTTTCAAGTGTCTGCCGTCGAGAATTAGTTTCTTGTGCCCCTGCTAAGAGAGGCAACAACTCTGTACTTTTACCAGCAGCTGCCTTTATGGCTTTCTTTAACTGCTTGCTTTCTGCATTACCTGGAGACAGTTCAAGAATTTCAAGTACCGTATGTCCTTTATTATTGCGGCAGTTTAGAATCTCTTTTGATGTATTCACAATGTACATGGCCAACTGAAATCATTTCAAGATAAAGACATCATTTAAATATTAATTAAAATCAAAACGCAAAATGTTTTGTTCTTTATCTGAAATCCTGAAACAATTTAAGTTAAATTCTTACTTGGTAGTTTCCTCTAGAGACTGCAAGATGTAATATGGTGTTGCCACATTGATCTTTCTTAAGGAGAAGATCAGATGATATGAAGAAATTTGCCAGACATACAAGTGCATCATATTGGTTGAAACTTACAGCAAGATGACACACTGTTTCTCCCTCTTTTGTCAGGTACTGGAAGGAAGTGGGAGAACTTAACCTGAATTCTTCAAGGATTGGAACTTTGCCATGTATGGCTGCCAAGTGCAATGGGGTATAACCTTTGTCATTGTATTGCAGAGCAAGGTCTTGGTCAAGCCTCAAAAACAATCTTGTTATCTCCAAGTATCCTCTGCTACAAGCATAGTGCAACGGAGAATATCCATTGCACTATGAATGAGTTCAGAAAAACAAGTTGATCAGCTCCAACTTTTGTTCCAGGGTAAAAATGAATGCAGTTATTACCTGTGTGCCCCATTGCTGCGGCAACATGTAGAGCAGTTAGATCAATCCCATCTTCTTCAAAGTCTGTCAGCCAAGATTGATTCATCATGAGCTTCAACACAGCAAGATGCCCCTGTCTGCAAGCTATGAAAAATGCACTTTCATTTTCATAGTTAAGCTTAGAAGCTACCCACAGCTTAGTCTCCAGGAGCAGCATTACTGCATCTGCTCTACCTTGTCGACAAGCTTCATGCAATGGAGTCTCAAGCTTCTTGTTCACAGTTTTAACAATTTTAGGATGCAACTCAATGATTTCCTTCACCAATTCGAAGTGCCTGAACCTAGAGGCAAGTGATAATTAGTTCTTTGTTCCAGAATTCCTTCATTGTCGTGGACTAAATTGTCGAAGGCACCTCTATCATTGTTGGCAATTGCCTCAAAAAGCCTTGAATCCTTTTCCTTTTCTTAACTGGCTAGCTTTCTAATGCGTTAAAAACTCTTGAAATCCAGAAAATATTGTACAAATTTTGTGATGTGAAGTAATTTTGAAGAAGTTATTACATATATATACTATTGCTATCAATCCATTGATGAGCTGTAATCCTGCAACACTTGATTGACTCTACTTTATAGTCAACTTTCTACTTTCAAGTAATACGTGTCATGTTATTAATTAGGTTCTTTCCAGGAACTCTTCTTCTTCACACATTATAATTCTTGCAGGCTTCAAGTTTCCTTTTAGCGCTGTTAGCGAACAATGCTCCAGTTATTTGAAAGAATTTGAAGCTATAACAGCTATAGAAAGAGAAACAGGTGCTATCCATCTTCTGAAATGGTAGCACCTGTTACAGACTTCTGGCGGTGGGAAGCGGGGTGGAAAGTGAACAAGACAATCTTGGAATGGCATACAGTAGGGAATGAATTGTTTATGAGCTGTCTTTGAAGATTCTTTCCTCATCAAGCTGGTGTTGAGAAGGATCTTTTACAGTCAAAACTGCAATAATATGCCTTCCTTTTTTCAATTCTTGCTTTGAAAATCAATGGTTTTATAAGAACCATAAATGAAAAGAGAAACCTTTGAGATAAGGCTACAAAGAAAGATGACTAATGTCATGGCGCTTCGAGATTCTATTTTTATTCGATGTGGATGACAATACTCTACCATATCCTATTCAATGTTTACCCTTATCATGTTGAGTAAGTCAAATATTGTTTTCATAAAGTATTTTTAAATAATAAGTTGATATTATTTATCATTTAGTTGTAGATAACAAAAATCTGTCTAATTTATTAAAATACAGTGAAACCTCTCTATAGTTATAATGTTAGGACCAACTAAATTTATAACTATAAGGAGGTTATAACTTAATAAATATGTAGTTACAAAAATTATTGTTTTGATTCAAAAATTATTGTTTTGATTTCTTATTATATAATTCATGTTTTAGTAGTATTATGTTTTCAATTTATTGTTTTAGTAGCATTAGGATAGTAACGAAAATTGATATCAAAGAGTTACTGCAAAATTGAGTGATCAGATTCTACAATTTTACTATAATCAAATGGATATTAATATATTCATCAATCATCCAAATGAGCAATAACTCGTGTATATTTTAATTAAAGAAAAATTCATTACTGGAATTAAACAAGAATAATAAGGGGATAATACTGAGGATGATAGTACAAAAATACCAAAAGTTTCTTGTTAAGAAACTCTAAATATGCTTGAGAAACTAGAAATGTTTTGGCTTCAACAAGAAGGTATCTATGTTGGTGACTTATTATATACCCGCAAGATAAAAAATATGGTAACAACTCTAAAACATAAATCATTGTCCCAAAAAACTTTAGATAAATATTTTATTTCATTTTAAACCTTTGATGTAACATAACATATATTTTTTACAATATATATATAATTATTACTATATAGAGGCAGGTTCCTTAGGACGAGACCTAGAAAAATTATAACTTATTACAATGTGAAATTTATTCTTATTTATAACTAGCCCAAGTTAAGATCATATTTTTTTATGATTACATGGAAGTTATTCTTATATACAGTATCACTGTAGAGAGGTTCTAATGTATTATTATATTTATGCTATATTGTATATACATAAAAGTGAAACTATCTGTTAACTACTCTCTCTTCAGTTAGCGCATAACTGTGAAGTGTTAACTTCGAACTCAAACCTTATCCTCTCAAACCCTCCTTAAACCCCCAACATATTTCTCAGGTAAACTCCCTTCAACTTTGTTTCTTTGTAATTCCTTTATTCGTTTTTGTTTGTTGCCTTGTAGACGTAGTCAAACTGGTGATAATTGAAGAGAAATTTTTGAACTTTTATGTTCTTTTGGTTTGATAGTGAGACAAAGCTCATTTTAACTAACTCAACTTGCTGTGTTAGTCTAATGGGATTTTACTTCTCTTCTGATAGAGTGGGATAATGGAATGTGTTTGGTTGCCGGGAAAATAAGGGGGAAAAATGTATTTAGTTTTCGTTTTGAAGGGTTAAAAAGTTTTTAATTTCAACATGGGAGATTTCGATAAATGATTTCGTGACAACGTTTCTGATTTTGTGCTCAATTAGAATTTATATGGCTTACAGTTTGTGAATACTTTGGATTGTGTAACATTTTTGTAAAAGATTGTTTACTCCCTTTTGTAGATGATAAAAATCTACGGTTACGGAACGGACTGATCTTATGAGGTTGAAACCACTAACAATCTATTGAACTTGTACACACAAAAAAACAAGCGTGAAACTTATATAAAAAGAAACAAGCGTGAAGCTTATGTAAAACACCGATGTGGTGTCTACCATAGACACTCCAACGCTCAAGTCAACAAGGCTGAAAGAAGCTATTTAGTGAGGGCTAAGGGAAGGAACAGTTAACAGAGTCTGATAGAATATTAGAGCTACGAGGAAGGTGTAAGTTCTTAGGAACATGAACTTTAGGAGCTAGTAGGTGATATGAAATAATGGATCCTTTATGAGAGGCAATACCTCTATTTATATAGTGGTCATAGGATTTTTGAATCTCAGTAAGACTTTGAGTCCATAATGGTACAGTTCCAATAAATAGAAAAGTCCTAATTTACTTGTCTTTAAAGGAGTAAGAGTCCTAATTCATATAAGATTCAGGATCTTTAATGAATTAGGATGAGTATGGAATAGGAAGTAGATGTCTTAGGGTTTGAGTATGACTCTAGACCCTTTGAAGATAACCTAGCCAAAGTTAATCCATGGCCCTAAACCATATAGTAGATGTTTTATGCTTGCACCTAGTAAGGCCCATGATGATTTTTGGCCCATACACCTTTTTAATTATTGAGTTACAAGTTCTTGAAAGAAAATGACATCATCTTTTACTACAACACCATCTGTTGCATCCCTTATGAGTTGTGTCACACCCCTTCCCCAGTATTCCATATCATGCCAGATCCGAATGCACCGAGGGACTCAAGATCCCAAGAGGAGGTGAGTTTTTTTTTTCTAAATAGTTTAGAAACTATAATGACAGTGGTGCAACTAGAAAAATAATTCTGAAAGAGCCAACATTAGAAATTGGTTTACAAAAACATTGTATCAGAGTATGTTGAAGCCAAAATATTTATAGCGTCTCAAGTATGTTTAGAGCTTCTTGACACAAATTTTTTTGTATATCCATACTATCATATTCATGATTATTTCCTTTCTATACTTATCTAATTGTAGCAATGATTTCTTCTTCAAATAAAGTATATATGACTTGTTGTTCATTTGGATGATTGAGAAATATATTAATATCCATTCGATTAGTGTAGTAAAGTTATCGAATATAATCACTCAATTCTACTATAATTCTTTGATTCTCCTCCTCCATTTAATTTGTAACTTGCAATTCATCTGTGAAACCCTGTTTTTTTTTTAATCCTAATATATATTACATATTCCTTGTGATTTTATTTTTATGGAAGGGGATTTTTGTTAGTTTTAAAAGTTTTATTGGGAATGAAATTGCAAGAAAAGGAACCTGCTGGGTTTTCAGTAACAAGGGGCAAAATCTGGAGTTTTTTGGGAAGGAATAGCTTATGTGGCAGGGGTTTACCGGAATTATCTGTAATCTAGGGGCAGACGTATAATTCTAGAAAGATTAAAAATATAAGAAAAGCTGATTTTCGACCAGATGAAGGAAGAAGCAGACTGGGAGAGAAGAAACACGGAGAGGAAGAAGAGAGAAAAGAAAAAAAAAAAAAAAAAGAGAGAAGGGACTGTGAGGTTCAGCCGAGAGGAGTGAGAGTGATCTGGAATCGGTGGAGGAGAGCAAAAACCGAGCAAGATTAACCCAGATCTAAGCTCGGGATTGGAGGGAAAAAAAAAAAGAGATGTTTGAAGCTTGCTGGAAGTTTGGTTGAGCTGAATGGTGAGTGGATTTAATGAAAACTTTCCTTAAAAAATTTCAGTTCTATGCTTGCATGTTAATTGTGGTATGCCATGGTTGTGTTTTGATGAGGTTTGAGCTAAATGTGAAGCTTGCTTGATTTACCTTCTCTGCATGTTTTCGGACAGATTTTAGAGTGGTTGATTTGAGTTTTAAAATGGAATGTAATTTGCTTGCTAATTGAACTTGCATGCATTTGGTTGTTTCAATCAATTGTGATGGTGGCTGGATACTATGATTACATGTAATCGGCTGGAATGTCTTTGTGATAATAGATTGAATGGTGTTTTAAAATGATGGGAGTTAAGGTAATTTGGCTGGAAAGTGTATTGGGTTATTGAGGGGTTGTCAACTGAGTTGAGTTTTGGGTAAGCTTTGCTTGTCAAATGCTTGGAAACGCTAGTCTTATCTGGGTAGAGATGAATGTAAAGGTTGGTAATTAGTTGAAGGAAGAAAGTGAGTAGTTAGAGAAGGGATGTTGGCGTGTGTAGTAAGTGAGTTTTAAATGTTCTTTTTCCTTTATTTTGTCAAAAACATGCATCTGTCCTTATTTTGTCAAAAACATGCATGTGTCTTTACCATTAATTTGTCTTGTCTTGTTGAAAAATTTGGAAGAGAAGAAATGCATAATTAAAGGGTGGATTCCTGCAGATTTTTAATAATGCGGAGTGTTGAGGTTGGCTGTTAAATTGTTAAATGGGTATGTTTATGATTAAGATGAGATATTACTATAATTTTAACCTTTGTTTTATTTGTCTATATATATATATATATATATAAAGTGTATTATTGGTGGGTTTATTCTTTAAAATGGGCTTAAATTGGGAAAATTTTTGTTAGTTAAAGACTAGTGAGTGCAGACATTAAATGGTTTTCTAAAAAAATTCACATTTTAAGCTAGTATGTAAATTTATTTATTACTTCAAATTCCTTGAATTTACTCTGAATTGTAAATGTGAATTTGATGAAGTTTGGTATATAGAATTTATATATATTCATGCTATATGAATAAAATGTTGCTGTTGAGAATAGAGAATTGGTTGAATTGTATACGGGTTGAGCTTTGATGTTGGTAAATGGTTTCTTGGTAAAAGGAGCGAAGGGGTGCATTCTGTCAGTTTTGAAAGTATGTTTTAAAACTTTCATTCTACCCCCATTTTGCATGGAATTTCATACGTTTTGGCATGATTTGCTTCTATATGAAATGTGGTATATATCTTATGATTAGTGTCGGACATATGTTATGGTAATGTGATGTTGAAGAAATCAGTTTTGAAACATGTTTGAAAATTTGCAGTTTCACCCCTGAACGTGATTTTTGAATATTATGTCAAATATGCATGATTTATAAGAACTTATATAATATGCTCTTGACTTATATACTACTTGGGATTATGCATGAGATAGTTGTGGTGAGAACCTTTAGCATCAGTTAATTAAAAGGTTTTACCAAAATTTCTTATTAGTTAAAGGCAAGCAGTGCATTTTCAATTGGGTGTTAATGATAAAAGGTTATAAATAATTTATTAATTATTTTGTTTGATATTCGGTCAAATAGTTGAAAGAGAATGCATTGAATTTTTCTATTAACATATTATTCCCTTTTCTAAAAGTTGTTTGAAAGTTTGAGAAGATATGGGGTTCAATAGAAAACTGAATAATATGATAATTTCTACGAGTCCAAGTAGTCAAATGTTACGGCTATAGAAAATTGATATTCTTTTTGTGTGTTGCACTGAGTCTGAAGCATTAAATGCAAGCCAATGCTTTTCATGTCTATGAGACTCACATGGAGTGCAAACCTTAATTAATAATTACATGTTACAATTTTGTCAGGGTTTAAGTGTTAAGCTTAAGAGTATTGAGGGTGTCTTTAAACCTATGATGCATCAAGTTTTGTGGAAGTGCCTGTCACGTGAATTGTAGACTTATTTAATAATTGTGTAAAGTTTCTTTTGGCTCCCTCATGTTTATTTCATTACTTGTCTTTACATTTTAGCCCAGAATACACTACCATAAATTATTTCATAATGTTTTAATAATTTTATAAAGGCCTATGTTTTGAAGAAATATAATGTATTGGGTTAAGAATAAGTATAGTAATGACTTACAAACCACTCTTCAAAGTACCCGTTCCCCAGAAATACAAATTTTTGGCTTCGAGCGATGCGATTTGTGCCGGGTATGACGATTTGAGTTTTGGCTCTGCGCATGCGTATGACCGATTTTATTGGCTCTGCCTGGTTGAGTGGTCCGCCAGGTATGACAGTTTAAGTGGCTCTGCCCGCATGATGATAGATCTTCCCTGGTATAACAGATACAACCCTTGCTCTGCCTACGTGCGGGACGCCCACTAGGTAAGACAAATTTCCCCGAGGGTACTAGTTCATGGTGAGAGCCCCTCATTATTAATATCGAACGCTTTTAGAATGTTCAAAATCACATTCAGTTTTTAGCATCTGCTATGAGCGATAGTCTCAATATGAGTTTTTAGAATAATTAAGAGAGTTTTTAGTATTAGCCACAGTTTCAGAATAAGATATCAGCTTATAGTTTTCAGTATCCGTAAAAGCTATAGTATTCAGTTTAAAGTTCAATTATCAACATAAAGTTTATAGTATTCCAAAATCATTTACCAGTGCATAGTTTCAGAAAAATCAGCTTTCAATTTTATATCATCACAATAGTTATAAATTTAGTTACCAGATTTTGTTTTATGGATTATGAGTGTTCATTGAATGATGGTTTGGATGTTTGTAGCATGACTAGTAGAGTTATTATTTTCAAAATCATATGCATTCTTGAGTGATGACATAGATGGTTGCAACATGACTTATAGGAAACATTGTTCCCAAAAGCATAAGCACTTACATTTATGTTTTAAGTTTCCAGAAACAGAATTTTAAGCATTCAATGATGAGCTATAATTTAGAATTTGTTTTCAACTTAAATGATGAGGTGACAGTACTTAGAACAATATTAGAAAACGAGTTATACATGCATACAGGAATGATTTAGTTACTTCCATAACACGTTCATAGAATCATGTTGTTTTCAGGATTTCATAGGAACTATTGCATGCCATGACTATTGTTTGAAGAATGTTTTGCAAACTCTCCCCAATCCCCCACTCACTGAGTATTTCAGCTCACCTTTTTTTAGACCATTTTCCTCAGATTCACAGGTAGAGTCTTGCTAAGGAGCGTTTCATCTCGAGGTTGGGCCAAACGTCACTGACTTATCATGTGTGTAAAAATGTCATGCCTGTTCCCGCTACAGAGTTATGTTTTATCCCCATGTTTATCTCCTGTGTTGATTATAAAAGATATGAATCTAATACCATCCGTTTTTTGGATTTTTATGAACGTACGAGTTAGCTTTCAGATTTTCAAATGTATATATATCTTATGTGTTTATGCTTTCAAAATGAATCCAAGCGAATGTTTTCATGAAAAACGTATTCAGAATACATGTTTTTTTTTAGATTCCCACATGGCACGTCTCGGTCGTCCGAGTCTCATAGGTGTGATCGGAGCTTATGGGGTAGGGAGGGTCGAGGCGGGTTATGTCATCATTAACATTGGGGGTCTTAATTTTACAATATTTAAAACAATTGATAATTGCCTGTGGCTTCACATCAATAGACCATGCAACAAATGCATTTACATTTCAATCAAAGACACTTATATTTGCTAGTTTTAAGACATGATCTTCTATTTATTTCAAAAGTAGACAATTGAAGCGTTGAATTTGAAATCCTAATACTATTAAAAAATGAATATAAATCCTAATATTGTACTATTAAAACATGAATTATAAAATAAAAAAATTTTATAATTATATATCTATTAAGTAATAACCTCCTTATAGTAATAAAATTAGTTAGTCTCACCATTATGACTATCGAGAGGTTTTGTTATAATATAAATGTATACGTACACAAAATAAATAATTCATTCGTAAAATTTCATTATATATAACCGTGATCATCCCATAGTTTGGCAAACCAACAACACATCCCATTAAAAAAAAATCTGCATCACATAAATCTATCTTCAACGTCAATCACATATTAAACACTATCCTACACCCCCAATTTCAGCATTCAAACACAAGACAACAGGTTCCCAATACATGACTATTCGCATTCCAACCAAGTGCATGCCAATATAATCTAATAAAATGACATGTTTCATTTTTTAAGCAAAATTTCCCAGCATCTCTAAATGTAATGTCCATATATGAATGTAAGTAACCCTACAGCATGTAATCACATTCTTTAGAGGCAGATCTAGTGCAATAACATCCAAAAATCATTCGGCCGAGACATGCAAGCTAGGATTTAACAAATATCACAATTAACTAACAATTTTTCATCAAAACATTATTATAATAGAACTCAATAATTTACATGCAACAGAATTTGAGATATTTAAAAGTGTTTTTTTGGCTGGTCCACTCACTCTTCACATTCAGCCGAACCCAATCCCTATCTATAATATCACGAGAACTATACATGCAGCATATCTTCGGAACCGGATCTAATGCATTTCCAATTCCACCCAATATTGGTTCATCCCTTTTCATCTCCTTCCCGTGGCAGAACGGATAATAGGATTTTGAGTTCTTCGAGTAGATTGTCGTCGTTGGCTTCCATATCTTCAAGTGCCTTTGTTGGTAGAAGAAAGGATGTAAATCTGCAGCAAAGGCAGTCCCTCAAGGTTAAGGCAATGGCCAAGGAAGTACTGCACTTTAACCAGGATGGCGATGCTATTAAGAAGCGAAAAGTAAGTTAGCAGTGAGTAGTTGCGGTAATTCGCAGAGAAGAATCAACTTGTTTAATCATAACCTTACTAGTTCTTTCATTTCAGGCAGGTATTAACAAGCTTGCAGATTTAGTGGGTGTCAGACTCGCTCTTGGTATGTTATTTCAGTTGTTGAAATAGAAACTGATTTGGATATTTCCATTTCAAAGCAGTGAAGCAAGTTTAATATGTCATGCAGCATTCTCAAGGAATCAAGGTCAGAAGACGATGTGCAACAGGAACATGGCAAAATGAGGTTCTTTTTACATAAACTTTCTCCACTAAATGTCACCGTATACTAAAACATTTTGTTCTCTTATAACTTATTTGAATAATCATTGATTTCCATCCACAGACTTTGTATTCCATAAGAGATAAAGAGAAGTTATTAGTGACAAGTCTTTGTTATATAAACTGTGGATGACACCAGTAGATAAATTCATCATTGGATTCAAATGGTTAGACAAGGTTGCTTAAAGAGTAAGTAGTTATCAGAAAAGTTTGCTTATGAAAATAAATTTAGAACTGTTATTAATATAGTAGAGGAGGAATTAATTTGTAATCTTATTATAATAATTGTATTTAATTTCATGTTACAGTGTGCTTCGAAAGGATGAATTGTTTAAGACAAGGAAGTCCCAACATAACAAGCTATAGCTCTAGTTGGAGCTCTTATATGTAATTTTAGCTGATTTTTAAGTATTTTTAGAAACTTGAAAGAATATTTCTTCGAATATGTAATCAATTAGGATTTCTAACTTGAAGAATCCACTATAAGACAATTTATTTATTCTTTTAGGATTTTACGTTAGAAATTTGGTTGTAATTGGTTTTTTTTTTTTTTTTTAAGATTCTTCAGGTGAGAATTTTGATCCAAATTTTAAAAAAATAATCAAGTGGTATACATTACACAATTTGAATATGAGTGGTGCTATTGGTGCCCGGCTAATGGGCTAAAGAAGCCGCATTTCCTACTACAATCCATTTCAAAGTTTTAATTAATTTTTTTCTTTTTTTATGTCACCCCATAAATTTCATAAATGCCCTTTATTCTATTTTTTAAAATGTTTCACTTTAATTTCCTTCACTTATGTTATATGCCCCCATCATCATTATTCTTAAAATAAAATTTTATTTTATACATTTAAGATATCTTAGATTTTAGTCGGCAAAAGATTATGGAAAATAATACAGCCATCGATGGTAATGTACCGAATTTATACATTGAATGACGTGATAAAATCGACCGTTGATTAATTTTAACTTAATATTAATCAACGGTCAGGATTTTACTACGTCATTTGGTGCACTACCATTGGTGGCTATAACATTACTCAAAGATTATAAGGCTACACTTGTGTTTGTAGACTTTATTCTCTAATAGTTAAAGGGATGGAAAAGTTAGTAAATTTGAGGCATTTGATAAATAAGGAGACACATTCCACTACTTTACATTCCAACAGGGATGGGGCTGAACGACATGCACCCACCCATAGTTTTTCGTAAAGACCATTTGGTACCCAAAAAGTTTAGAAATGATAAACAGCCACTTTCCGTCAGAATTTGTTAATGAATTCCGTTTGAAGAAGGATAATGTGGTAATTTTGCATTCAGTCGAAAAAGAAGGCCACTTTCCTCTCTTTTTCTTTTCTTCGAATGTTTCTCACTGCTGTGCCGCCTCCTAATACACCAAGGAGTTCACCTCCACCACCACCAGTATTTACTCCACCAACGAATTCCTCTCCTCCACCACCAATGGCCAATCCACCAAGAAGTCTTCCTCCACTATCAAATTCATCTCTATCACCACCATCGGATAACTTATTATAAGTTAGTTAGACTACAATATCAAAACCCTCTCTCCACCGTCTGTGAATCGCAAAATCAAAACTTTCTTCAAAACTTTGTTCACTTATCTCTTTGTATTTCTTACTACACTTAAATGCCTGTACATGTCTACACCATCATTTCAATCATGTATTCAAAACTACAGACTACATCTTTTTTATCTCTCTTCACTACAAGATTTGCTTAACGGTTTCTTGCTCATGTTTGGGATTGAAGAGCTTTTTGGAATTGTTGTGAATAATGCATACAAAGCTTTTGCAACCTTTTGAATTCTCTAGAAAGAGTTTTAATCTTGAGATGTATTCTGACAATATGATGTGAAAGAGAGGTTAATTAAAAAATTAAGAGTAAATACCTAGGCAACTCAGTTGTAGTTTTTCATATTCAACGGCGAAAAGAAATGGCTGAATGACTGGCCAGATCCGCAAAAGAAGAAAAAGGAGAAGCGGCTGGCCAGATCTTCAAAAGAGAAGAAAAAATTGAAGAGGAAGAGAAGAAGAAAGAAAAAAGAAGAGAGAAAAGGAGAAAAGATGGGGGAAATTCTGCTGCTTTCTTTGGAGGTGGCACAGCAGTAAAAAGAAAAATGTGAAGAAAATAAAAGGAAAGAAGAAAAGAGAGGAAAGTGGCCCAAAATTACCACTCTGTCCTTCTTCAAACGGAATTCACTAACAGATTCTAATGGATAGTGGCTGTTTGTCATTTCCTTACTTTTTGGGTATCACATTGTCCTTTCTGACAAAGTATGGGTGGGTGCATGTCTTTCGGCCAAAGGGATGGAGGAAATGAGGTGGTGATGTTCATCATGACAGCAAAGCACTTTTCTCTTGCTCAAATTGTAAGGCTCCCTTTGGTTCATATTTTTACGTTTTTGGAAAAAGTTTTTAAAAAAAAGTTAAATTGGATGGGTATTACGACGTAAGATTTATAAATTAATAAAATATCCTCTATGTTTGGTTTTTTACAAAACACCCCTATAATAAAACATTAAAAGTTAATAAAAACACCCCCAACTCACCCATCAAATACGAACAGTTGGCCACCACCGCCGAAGGGTAGTCGGAGTCGTCGTATCGACATATGACCGGTTGGATCTTGCCGGTCGTGCATCGATATGGCCTTTTCCAGTGGATCTGGCCAGAAAAGGTTAGATCGACGTACTACCGGTAAGATCTAGCTGGTAGTGTGCCATCCTACCAGATTTTGGTCCAACTTTCGATAGTGGTGGTCGGAATCTGGTATAATGTGGGTTTATGGGTGTTTTTATAATTTAAAAAAAATATTTAGAGGTATTTAATTAAATTAACAATTTTAGAGGGTTTAAAAAAATTGGATAATATTATGAGTTTTTTGGTATTTTACTGTTTAACTTTATTCCAAACTTGAGCCAAACAAGCCTTACCATCCCTTGAAGAACTATCCATATCTTGGATGGACAAATTGGATAGTGAATTTTGGGGAATTGAAACTGGAGCCTCTTCATCATCTTCATGCTCTGGTTTCTTTCCAAATTGAAACAACTCCAATTTTTGTATTTAGCCAAATGGGAAGAGTGGACTTACAATAATACAAAGAAGGGAGAAGAAGAAGAACATATTAGATTCATGCCCTTGCTTGCTAAAGGCACTCCCAGACAGCCTTCTCCAGAGGACGACACTCAAGGAATTGAAAATCGATTTTTCTCGTATTCTAGAAGATCGATACTTTGAGGGAATAGGAGAGGACTGGCCCAAGACATTGAAATTGGTTATAAATGGGACAAACGGTGGCAGTAACTATCAACCCACAAGCCAGAGGTAATTACTTGTGTATATATATGATCTTTGTTTAATCAAATTACATGTTGCATTAGTGTTTGGAGCAATAGTACAAACTTATCTTTTGAATTTCTGGATTAATATTCAAACACTTCAATTTCTTATTATTTTAATTTACTTATTGAAAATGCTAGGTTTGCTGGGTATGATTAATTCTGCTAGAAACTTTAATTACTATTTCGAATTTGAAGTTCAATGTGGTCGATTGTTGATTATATATGTTACAATTTCTACAGGTTAAAAGAAATTTGGTATTCACAAGCATCCAATGACTTTTCTGGGGCGATGCATGTCTAAAATTTGAAACCAGGTGATTGGCCATTCGCTTTCCATATATTCTTTAGTCCTTCCCCTGATATCTATATTTCTATTTTCTTTTTGTTTTTTATACCTCTCTTGAAAGGTAAATTTTATTGATGATAGGCATTATCAATATTTTCTGTCATTTCGAATTTAATTGTAATTATCACTAAATATGTTACAGTTTTAGATTCATTTCAAAGGCACATAAATTTACTTGTTCAAGTATTGGCTTTAATGCTTTGTGGCTTGCTTGAGAGAGTGGCTGGATTCCGTCATCTATCGAAGAGAATGATAAAGGTCTTTGGGAAGTTTGATAGTATTATCTTCATCAGTTATCTTTTTTCTCAAAATTGAAATATCTCCAATGATGAGATTAGAAGGATGGAAGAAGGAAAAGAAGAATTACAATCAGGACATATCTTCATTCCGTACAACTAGATGCTGACAATACTGTCAGGGTGCCTTCTCCATAGGACAACTCAGAAACCATGCAGGTATTACATTGGACCATGGTCTCCAATTTATGCATACTTTTTATCACTCCAGATTTCAATGCTAACAATCTTGATTAATGTTACTGGGGTAGACTCATTTCAGCAGCACATATATTAAGTTGTTGAAGTGCTATAATGTTTTGTGGTCTACAACAGATAGAAGATCAAAATGTGACAAGCCGAAGAAGATAAAAAGATTTGAAGTCATTTTATGCAATTTAACATATTTTGAGGTCTGGTTTAGTTCTCTGTAAGCTTTCCATTTTACCTAATTTTTCTCTGGATAATGTACTTGCAGTCATCTCAAAATAACAACCTGGATTTTCAGACCAGTCAAAAGCAGTTACAACAGGGAACTTGAAGCTTCATAATGTCCATAATTTAGTTTTGATGCAGTGAACCAAGGTTTATATGTCATTAAATATTTCTCGACGAATGAAGATCATAAGACCATGTATGACAGGAGCTTGGCCTTTTGAGGTTCTTTTTACTTCATTCTTTGTATTTTTATTTTTCTTTTTTGGCTTTACAAATAGTTACCTATTTAAACCAAGCATCCAATTTTATCTACAGAGCTCTTATCATGCTGGGCAAGATTGACAGAGGCAATTCACCTTGAAATATACAACAGAACCTCTGTACTTACTTCTTTAAGGTTGCAAACCCACTTTTCATAGATTATTATCTGTTTCAGTTATTAACTGCAATTATTAATATTAGGACCTCGAACTTTATGTTCAACGCTTCAACTTTCAGCCCTAAAACAATTTTTTTTTTTTTTTTTGTCTCAGTGTAGTTTCATGCACAACAGCAGAGGAAGAGATGATTAGGCTTCTTACAAAAGAAGTCCCAAATACACGAACATGGTTACGACAGTCCCAGCACTGATAGCCATTAGAACCTTAATTATCCATCCTGATCCTGAAAAATGTGGAATGTTTTCCCATGTCGCAGCAACGGAAGAAGTAGCCACGAATGATTCAGCCACTCACATGACCTTGTGACTAATCATCAACATTTAATAATTTGTTTTCCTTGAAAGGGGATAATGCTGAGCAGAACAATGACAATGCAGGAGGATGTGAAAAATGCAATGTTGTTTCTTACTGTAAAGAACTTAATAGCCGTTGTTCTGCAAACTGTTGAATTCCTTTTCAACCAACCCTCCTGGAAGGCTGCACCAGGAAGGTTTATGCCAGCAGTAAAAGTAACTGCGACAATCAAACTTGCCACCATTATAATTGAGCTCTGGGCATTTTGAAGCGCTCTTTGTATATCTCATATTGCCTTTGCTTTCTCTGGCAAATTTTGAAAATTTCGTTCAGTTCTCTCTTGTGTCTATCACTCAGGGTCCTGAATTCTTTCAGATTGCACAAATCTTTTGCTTCTGTCAAGGTGACTGATTCTAATTGCTTATTGCCTTAAATTTCTGGTTTTTGTAGGGATGGAAGCTCAAGTAAATCCTCTGTTCACATTGGTTCCATGATTGATGTAGGCAAGAAACCAAAACATTTGTTGACATGCTTGTGTCGAGGCCAGGTGGGGCGCATATCCTGTTTTTGCTTCTGGATCTGTGGTTTTTTTATGGTACTGTCATGACTATCATATTTTTATTTAATTTGACACTCGCTGGAGTCTTTTACTAGATTTTGCTGACATTCTTGAGCTTGATGTAGGCACAACTTCTGCCTGCTGGCAAAGTTGGAAGTCTAAGGGCAGTTCACACTGTTGCCCATATCAATCCTTTGGAGTTTTGAAGTATCAGCTATTGAGAATGTATTTCTGAGACCACTGGTGATCGAATTAACAATTCTGTGCTTGTTTTACAAGCAGCTGTCTTTAAGACTTTCTTGAACTGGTTGCTTTCTGCATCACTTCTAGCACCGTATGTCCCTCACAATAGCAGCAATTGATGTTCTCTGTTGCTTTATCAAAAATTTATACTGCTAACTGAATTAAATTTGAAATAGACATCGTTCAGATAGTACAATTAAAATCAATGCGAGTGCAAACCATTTTGTTCTTTATTTGCAGTCTTGAAACTTTTCCACTTAAATTTTACAGCAAAATGACACGGTTTCTTCCTCATGTTAGGTACTCCTTTAAGGCGGAGAACTTAACAAGAATAATCATCAAGGATTGGAACTCTGCCATGCATGGCTGCAAAGTGCAATAGGGTGTAACCTTTCTCATTGTATTTCAGAGCAAGGTCTTGGTGAACCCTTAAAAACAATCTAGTTATCTTCAAGAGTCCTCTGCTACAGGCACAGTGCAATGGAGAGAATATCCAGTCTTGTTGGTTTTTTTAGCAGCACCTCCAATATGCTCTGAACAACTTCTGCGTTATAAGCCATGTTTCTTCTAGACTTTAAGAATGAGATTTGATTTTTACTTGTGTTCCCCATTGTTGTGGCAACATATAGAGCAGTTAAATCATCCTCATCCTTTTTAAAGTCCATCAACAAGGATTGATTCATCATGAGCTTCACCAAATCAAATGCCATTTTTATCCAGGCAATGGAAATTGCACCTCCATTTTCATAGTTAAGCTTTGTAGCCATCCATGGATTAGTCTTCAAGAGCAGCATTACCACATTTGCTTTCCCTTGATGACAAGCTTCGTGCAATGGAGTCTCAAGCTTCTTGTTCACAGTTGCAACAATTTGAAGCGCCTGAACCTTGAGGCAAGGTACAACACCATGTTCAAGTGATAATCAGAATTTTTTTTTTTTTTTTTCCCTCTGTGTGTGTGTACCAGAATCTTTGTCTTAACAGAATTGTCAAAGACACCTCTATCATTGTTGGCAATTTCCTGGAAAGACTTGAATCCGTTTCCTTCTTTTTAATTGCCTCTGCTACTAATAATTCAAGAAACTGTACAAATCTTGTAAAGTGAAGTAATGTTGAAGAAGTTATCACAGTGTTAATTATCCTCTTTTTGTGTTCTTATATCAATCCATTGATGTCAAAGTATCCTCTTCTTTGATTCTTCATGGAATTCATTAGGTTATTTCCTGGAACCTTTCTTCTTAACAAATTAATTCTTGCAGTGGTGAAGAAGCAAATATTATTTTGTAAGGACAGTGAACAAACACTCTATAAGACATAGTGAATGAGTTAACATTATACAGAAATTGATAATTATCAGAAAACACCTTATTAATTTATATGAATCATATGTGAATGGAGTATTATGAAGAGTTAAGAAATTGCTTGGATTGTTTTTGCAAGCCGAAATAGTCTCAAAATCACCTAATCATTTGATGGGCTGAAATGCTTTCCCAAGTCCAGTCCACACTTCAATTCTTTTATTTTCGTCCAAAAGTTTCAGGGCTAACGTATTTAAGTTTCTTGTGAATGCAGTTGAAATTGGAAAGTTTATCAATCAAAATATCTGAGTTCATCTTTCTCTCCTCATAATTTCGAGACAGGGTTACTTATTGAAAACCAAGCATCAAATTTCATCTACAGAGTCGTTATCATGCTGCACAAGATAGACAGGAGCAATGTGCCGTGGAATACATAACATAACCTCCGTCCTTAAGGTTGCAAACCCACTTTTCACAAATTATTATTTGTCTGATTTAGTTTTTAAGTGCAATTGTCGTTATTAAGACATGGAACTTTATATTCAAAGCTTAAACTTTCAGCCCCTAAACAAATATTTCTCGTCTCACTGCAGATACTTGCACGTCATAGGGGAGAATGTGATTAGGTTTACAGATTTCGTTCTAAATGATGGTACTTACAATTGGAGAACAGTGCCAGGAAGCAAACCAACAATCATATACCAGTTAGTTATGCTTGGTAACTTCTCTCTATTCTTCTTTCTTTTATTTATGCTTAGTTGAAAAGCATATAACAGAAGATTTTGACTGGTTAAATTATTCAATAATGCTACAAGTGCTAATTATGCTGATATGTGCTTGCTTTTAGAGGCATGTAAGTTTGCTGTTTCTTTCTATTGTAGCAATTGTTTATTTATAGTATTGATTTAACTCTGGAAGCAAGATATGTTTCTTAATGATTTGTTACTATGTTTACTTGCAACAAATTTCTCTCTGCTTGTATACGTAAATATCTAGTAGGAATTTTCGAACTTGAATTTTTATTGAAAAGCTAATTCTATAACCGAATGGTGAATGAAAAACTTTAATGTGATAAATGTGCAAGATTTGCAACTTGCATTTTTCATGCTTCATTTGTCATTAGCTCTGACTGAACACTTAAGAGTGGAACTTTAAGCCACCTAGCCTCTAAGTTTAACACTTTGCTCTAGCGTTATTTCTATTCTTTTAAACTTTTTCAATATTCGTTAAATCAGTACCTGTAGCTAAATTCTAGGCAATATTGAAGAACTAAAGAATCTAATTCTGAAATGTTTTGCTTGTAAATATTGGCATAGCAGTTAACAGAACTATTTAATATGTTTGATACACGATATTCGCCCTTCTCCATATAAAAAGAAAAGAAAGACTTGACATTTTTCTTTGTGGATTTAAAATTTTCAATATGCATGATATCCTAATGAGGTGGAACTGTCAACATCTGAGATGGTGGATTCTGAATGGATTTCTCCTTCAGCATTAGTTCTGTCATGTTGTGACTGAGCTTTATCTTGAATGGTTGCAGTTTTTCTCCTCCTCTTACCTTTCTCTTCCCTCCACTTCAACTTCCTTAACCAATGTCTTGTCAGCGCAATTGCCAGATACAAGAACACGGTTCCTACGGTCCCAGCACTGATAGCCAGTAGAACTTCAAACATCCATCCTGATTCTCTACAATGTGGCATGGTCACCCATGTTGCAGCAATGTAAGCAATAGCCATGAACGACACAGCCACCCACATGACCTTGTGAGTAATCACCAACATTTTCATCATTTGTTTTCTTCGAAAGGGGATGATGCTAACTAAGACAACAACAATACACAAAGATGTGAAAAATGCAATGTTGTTGCTTACTGTAAAGACCTTAAAAGCTGTTGTTCTGCCAACTGTGGATTTTCCTTTCAATGGCCCCTCTTGGAAGACCCCACCAGGAGGATTTGTGCCTGCAGTAAAAGTAACTGTGGCAATCAAAATTGCCACCATTATAATTGTGTTCCTGGCATTTTGTAGAGCCTCTCTGTATATCTCATATTGCTTTTGCTTTTTATTGCGACTTTTGGAAAGTTGATTCAATTCTCTCCTGTGTATATCTCTTAGCGTCCTGAATTCTTTCAGATCGCACAAATCCTTTGCTTCTGTTAAGGACACTGGTTCTAATGGCTTGTCATCTTGAATTTCTGGTTTCTCAAAGGGTGGAGCCTCAAGTAAATCCTTTGTTGACATTGGTTCCATGCTTGGTGTGGGCAAGAAACCACAAGATTTGCTGATGTGCTTGTGTCGAGGCCGGGAGGTGAGCATATCCAGTTTTTCCTTCTGGATCTGTAGTTTTATTCGGCTACTGTCATGACTATCATATTTTTCTTTTATTAGACACTCACCTGAATCCTTCCTAGATTTTGCTGACATGCTTGAGCTTGGTGTAGGCACAACCTCTGGCTGGTAGCCGAGTTTGAAGTCTAAGGGCAGCTCACAACCGTTGCCTATATCAATCAGATATTGAAGAAGGCTCCTGTTTTTTGTCTCAAGTATATCTTTGGAGTTTTCAAGTGTCTGATGTCGAGCATTAGTTTCTTGTGCCCCTGCTAAAAGAGGCAACAACTCGGTACTTTTACCAGCAGCTGCCTTTACGGCTTTCTTTAACTGCTTGCTTTCTGCATTACCTGGAGACAGTTCAAGAATTTCAAGTACCGTCTGTCCTTTATTATTGCGGCAGTTTAGAATCTCTTTAGCTGTATTCACAATGTACATGGCTAACTGAAATCATTTCAAGATAAAGACATCATTTAGATATTAATTAAAATCAAAACGCAAAATGTTTTGTTCTTTATCTGAAATCCTGAAACAATTTAAGTTAAATTCTTACTTGGTAGTTTCCTCTAGAGACTGCAAGATGTAATATGGTGTTGCCACATTGATCTTTCTTGAGGAGAAGATCAGATGATATGAAGAAATTTGCCAGACATACAAGTGCATCATATTGGTTGAATCTTACAGCAAGATGACACACTGTTTCTCCCTCTTTTGTCAGGTATTGGAAGGAAGTGGGAGAACTTAACATGAATTCTTCAAGGATTGGAACTTTGCCATGTATGGCTGCCAAGTGCAATGGGGTATAACCTTTGTCATTGTATTGCAGAGCAAGGTCTTGGTCAAGCCTCAAAAACAATCTTGTTATCTCCAAGTATCCTCTGCTACAAGCACAGTGCAACGGAGAATATCCATTCTTGTTGCTCTTTCGAGCAAAATTTGGCCGCACCTCCAATATGTTCTGAACAATTTCTGCATATAACGCACTTAAATGAGTTCAGAAAAACAAGTTGATCAGCTCCAACTTTTGTTCTAGAGTAAAAATGAATACAGTTATTACCTGTGTGCCCCATTGCTGTGGCAACATGTAGAGCAGTTAGATCAATCCCATCTTCTTCAAAGTCCATCAGCCAAGATTGATTCATCATGAGCTTCACCACATCAAGATGCCCCTGTCTGCAAGCTATGAAAAATGCACTTTCATTTTCATAGTTAAGCTTAGTAGTTACCCACGGCTTTGTCTCCAGGAGCAGCATTACCGCATCTGCTCTACCTTGTCGACAAGCTTCATGCAGTGGAGTCTCAAGCTTCTTGTTCACAGTTTCAACCATTTCAGGATGCAACTCAATGATGTCCTTCACCAATTCGAAGTGCCTGAACCTTGAGGCAAGGTGCAGCACGGTGTTCAAGTGATAATCAGTTCTCTGTTCCAGAATTCCTTCATTGTCTTGAACTAAATTGTCAAAGGCACCTCTATCATTGTTGGCAACTGCCTCGAAAAGCCTTGAATCCATTTCCCTTTCTTAACTTCTTGCTTTCAAATGCTTCAAAATCTCTTGAAATCCAGAAAATATTGTACAAATTTTGTGATGTGAAGTAATGTTGAAGAAGTTATTACATATATATACTATTGCTATCAATCCATTGATAAGCTGTTATCCTACAAAACTTGATTGACTCTACTTTATAGTCAACTTTCTACTTTCCTCATGTAATACGTGTCATGTTATTAATTAGGTTCTTTCCAGGAACTCTTCTTCTTCACACATTCATAATTCTTGCCGGCTTCAAGTTTCCTGTCAGTAAACAAAGCTCTAGCTTTTGTAAAGAAGTTGAAGCTATAACAGCTGTAGACAGAAAAACAGGTGTTATCCATCTTCTGAAATGGTAGCTAGGCTCGTTAGGAAAAACAGACTTCTGGCGGTAGAAAGTGAACAAGACAACCTTGGAATGGCATACAGTTAGGCATGAATTGTTTATGAGCTGTCTTTGAAGATCCTTTTCTCATCCAGATTTGCCACTTTAGATATCCTCAGGACCCAGTCAAGCTGGTTTTGAGAAGAATCTTTTACCGCCGAAACTGCAATAGTATACCTATCTGTTTTCACTTCCTGCTTTGAAAATGAATGGTTTTATAAGAACCATAAATGAAAAGAGAAACCTTAAGATAAGTCTACAAAAAAGATGACTAACGTCATGGCGCTTCGAGATTCCATTTTTATTCGATGTGGATGACAATATTCTCCCATAACCCATTTCAATGCTACCCTTATCATGTTGATAATTATAAAAGAACACCATATTAAATTATATTAAGAAAAAAAAGGTCTACAAATAATATATAAATAGAGTGTTATGGACACTCATACTGAATTGTTCAGATAATTAGGACGAATTTGGGATACTATGGATAGACGCATGGGCTCAATTTTGATTCCCTATATAAGCATCCATGATTTAAGTGGGAGGTCGTGATGGTAAGGGTTTACTGCACTAGTCTCCTCCAAGGATTCGTTAAAGCACGCTAAGCTAATCCCAATTTCTTGATTTAAAAAAAAAAAAAAAAAGTGTTATGTAGTCTAGGAATGAGTTGGGGTCAAATAGGCATTATTGTACTTATCATTTGATGGGCCAAAAATGATTACGTCTAGCCTACACTTCAACTAATTTCTAAAAAAAGTAATGTTACATCGACGGGTATACACTGAATGTGACAAAATATTGAATGTTAATTTATTATAAGTTAATATTAATCAACAGTCAGGATTTTGATCCGTCATTCGATACATAAATTTGATGTACACTTTCCGGTAACTCTATCATTTTCCTTCTAAAAATACGTGAAGGCAAATATTTGTTTTCCTAAAGTACTTTCAGATAATAAGTTGATATTACTTATCATTTAATTGTAGAAAAAAAAAAATCCTTCCGATTTATTAAAATATTATTATATTTATGTTATCTTGTACATACATAAAAGTGAAACTACCTGTTAACTACAATCTCTTCAGTTTTCGCATAACTGTGAAGAGTTAACTTCGAACTCAAACCTTATCCCCTCAAACCCTCCTTAAACCCCCAACATATTTCTCAGGTAAACTCCCTTCAACTTTCTTTCTTTGTAATTCCTTTATGCGTTTTTGTTTATTGCTTTGTAAATGTAGTCAAACTGGCGATAAGAGAAGAGAAACTTTTCAACTTTTATGTTCTTTTGGTATGATAGTGAGACAAAACTCATTTTAACTAACTCAACTTGCTGTGTTAGTCTAATGGGATTTTACTTCTCTTGTGATAGAGTGGAATATTGGAATGTGTTTGTTTGCTGGGAAAATATGGGAAAAAAATGTATTTGGTTTTCGGTTTGAAGGGTTAAAATGTTTTTAATTTCAACATGGAAGATTTCGATAAACGATTTCTGTGACAATGTTTCTGATTTTGTGTTCAATGAGAATTTATATGGCTTACAGTTTGGGGACTTGGGATTGTGTAACATTGTTGTAAGAGATTGTTTAAACCCTTTTTAATTATTGAGTTACTGGTTCTAGAAAGAAAATGGCATCATCTTTTACTGCCACATCCTCTGTTGCATCTCCTTGCCGTGGCAGAATGGATGATAGGATTTTGAGTTCTTCGAGTAGATTGTCATCGTTGGCTTCCATGTCTTCAAGTGCCTTTGTTGGTAGAAGAAAGGATGTAAATCTGCAGAAAAGGCGGTCCCTCAAGGTTAAGGCAATGGCTAAGGAACTGCACTTTAACCAGGATGGTGATGCCATTAAGAAGCTACAAGTAAGTTAGCAGTTGGTAGTTGCGGTAATTTGCAGAGAAGAATCAACTTGTTCAATCATTACCTTACTAGTTCTTTCATTTCAGGCAGGTGTTAACAAGCTTGCAGATTTAGTGGGTGTCACTCTTGGTCCGAAAGGGAGGAATGTTGTTTTAGAGAGCAAGTATGGATCCCCAAAAATTGTTAATGATGGTGTGACTGTTGCGAAAGAGGTATACTTACAATAAGTAACTCTATCAGTCCATAGCCACCATTCCATTTATTGAAGCAATAAAAGAAGAATTTTGGCTTTAATAATTCATCTCTCTACTATTTCAGTTTTGTCATTTAGGTTGCACCTTGTTAGTGGTTCCCTTTTCCATAAATTCTCATGTGTTTTGATTTTTGAGCCTTAAGTTAATCTGGTTTTAAGTAGGCATGCATCTGTTAGGCCCAGTAGGGTTACACTCACATGTCGACTTTTAATAATATGATGGAATTTTAGGTTGAATTGGAGGACCCTGTGGAGAACATAGGTGCTAGATTGGTTAGACAGGCTGCTTCAAAGACCAACGATTTGGCTGGTGATGGAACAACCACTTCTGTTGTTCTGGCACAAGGTTTGATTACTGAAGGTGTTAAGGTTGGTAATTTACATTTACATATATAAACAGCATGGATTGATATTAACAGTTATGTCAAGATCAATTATTAGAGTTGAATTCACATTGCTTATTTGGTTCTGTATCATGCAGGTGGTAGCAGCTGGTGCAAATCCAATTCAAATTACTAGGGACATTGAGAAAACCACTAAAGCTCTTGTCGCTGATCTCAAATTAATGTCAAAAGAGGTAAGCTAGTACATGCTTCAACCTAGTTATGACAGCTTGGGTCTGGATGCTTCTGTTTTATTTTTACCCAAACCTCATTGATAGGCTACGCTGATTTGGCTTTTGAACCCACTTGTAACTTTGCACGGTTCACTTACTAAATCAGGATGGCACATTTTCCGTGGATATGTTTTGCAGGTGGAGGACAGTGAACTAGCAGATGTTGCTGCTGTGAGTGCGGGAAACAACTATGAAATAGGAAATATGATAGCTGAAGCCATGAGTAAAGTGGGGAGGAAAGGTGTGGTGACTCTTGAGGAAGGAAACAGTTCGGACAGTAACTTGTATGTTGTGGAAGGGATGCAATTTGACCGTGGTTACATCTCTCCTTATTTTGTCACAGACAGTGAGAAAATGGCAGTTGAATATGAAAATTGTAAGGTATGTTGCAGTATCATCTCCAAATCTAGATCTTCCATTTCACTGTGTTTCCTAAGGGGTTACCTCTTTTAGATTCTACTGATAGTTGGATGTTGTTTATTTAGTTGCTTCTGGTTGACAAAAAGATAACAAATGCAAGAGATCTTATTCATGTTCTGGAAGATGCTATTAAAGGCAGCTACCCAATTGTGATTATTGCCGAAGACATTGAGCAGGAAGCTCTTGCTACTCTTGTTGTGAACAAGCTCAGAGGATCATTGAAGATTGCTGCACTTAAAGCCCCTGGATTTGGAGAGCGCAAAAGCCAATATCTTGACGATATTGCAATCCTGACTAGCTGTTAGTCTCATATCTTCTGACAGTGAGTTTAGAACTTGCATCTGCTTCTTCATCTCCCATAAAGTGTTATGAGATAACATTTTTATCAGAAAGAACAGAAGATATTGACTTTATATGGTGTATTCAGGAACTGTAATAAGAGATGAAGTTGGACTATCACTGGATAAAGCTGAGAAAGAGGTCCTTGGACACGTTGCTAAAGTAGTGCTTACCAAGGAAACAACAAAAATTGTAGGTGATGGCAGCACCCAAGATGCAGTAAACAGAAGAGTTTCACAAATTAGGAACCTTCTTGAGGTATGTCTTAGCTAACTTCTTCCATTGCCTTACCTTCTCCATTTGGGGAACCACTTTCTGCTGATTAACGTATCGTGATGCAGGCAGCAGAGCAGGACTATGAAAAGGAGAAGCTTAATGAAAGGATTGCAAAACTTTCAGGTGGTGTTGCTGTTATTCAGGTAATTCCTTGCTTGCTTCTACAGAATACAGATTCTGGCTGATTTTGTTAATTTGTAGAATACCATTTCCATTTTTTTAATTGATATAATTTACATGTTGCAAACCAAGGTTGGAGCTCAAACAGAAACAGAACTTAAAGAAAAGAAATTGAGAGTAGAAGATGCTCTTAATGCAACAAAGGTATTATACTGTTTGTGGTTATTTTTACTTTTGTGTCTTCTGACATTATATTTGAAGTCAAGCTCTATTAGAATAGACAATCTTTTCCAGGCAGCTGTGGAGGAAGGTATTGTAGTTGGTGGTGGATGCACCCTGCTGCGGCTGGCAGCAAAAGTTGATGCCATTAAACAAAGTCTCGACAATGATGAGCAAAAGGTTCTTAATGCTTACTCTGAGTCTCTTTCATTTGTTTGTTATTTTATTGTATGATCCTTAATTTGATTTTCCGTGAATAACTCTCAGGTCGGAGCAGATATTGTTAAAAGGGCATTGAGCTACCCTATGAAGTTAATTGCCAAGAATGCAGGGGTCAATGGAAGCGTTGTGATTGAAAAGGCACGCAATTCAAGTGGCTATACATTAATTCGTTTATCTGTCGGATAAGGTTTATGGTTAAATTATGTTATCTTCTAAATGTTTTTTTCTCATTTCAGGTGCTATCCAGTGACAACCCTAAGTATGGTTACAATGCTGCCACTGGAAAATATGAGGATCTGATGGTTGCTGGTATCATTGATCCAACAAAGGTGACTGAAATTCTTTGGAATATCAGATTTATATAGGAAAATAGTGATGCATTAATGGTTATGATTAACATAGTTCATGCCTTTTAGCATGAGCAGAACTGAGGATCTTGAGCCCCAGGTTTACGGTTGATTATATGACTTTATGTTCAGTGTGGATTTTTGGTAGGAGCATAACATTGCTGGAATACTATAGATCTTGATTATGATAGAATTGACCAACATGTTCATAAACTGCATCATGCATAAGGGTTCCTCAAGTTGCTTCGTTTTCAGTAGTAATATAGGCCACTTCTAGCTCTTTCTTTGCCCCCTTCTAATCCGATGTTTCTTCTCTTTTGTGGTACTGCATAAATAGAGACGGTACTTCAATAAAATGCAATTACTTTTGCATATATTAACTATTTCTTTATGTTTGATAGCCTGTTAAGTTAGACATCTGATGTCAATCAAACAATTTCATGGTCTTAAACTACAGGTGGTAAGATGCTGCGTGGAACACGCAGCTTCTGTCGCGAAGACTTTCCTTACATCAGATGCTGTAGTTGTTGACATCAAGGAACCTGAACCTGTAGCTGCAGGAAACCCAATGGACAACTCAGGTTTGCACCAACATCTCTCTACAACATCATCATCCTATTATGACTCGAAATATTAAACAGCAATATAGTTGATTGATTAACCACATTCTGTTGCATGTAATCAGGATACGGATACCGATCATAACAAGGCAAACACCACGTTCAAGTTTGTTTACCAGTCAATATCATCATATCAGACGAGATGTCGCTAAAGATTAAACTTCAAGTCCTTGCATCTTCAGAGTTCAGACCACAATTTTTTAACCTTCTTAGCAGTATAATGAGTAGGATGCTGGCTGATTTTTTTTCCATTTTCCAATCAAACTGTCAAAAATAGAAGGTGGTAGGATTGAGTTTTGTTCTAGCAAAAGGGCTGCATTGTATCAGCAAGTAATTGCTACGCTTTTCAAGTATAAATAAAGAAACTTCATTGATTTTTACATGTGGTTTTATGTTTTTTTATTTTTTTAGATTCAATTCAATTTAATGGTAGAAAAACATAAAATTTCCTGTTAACAGAAGCAAACACACATATTTTATTTTGCAAAATATATATATATATATAGAAAAATTATGTCACCTTTGAAGCCTTCTTGAATGATAAATATCACTAGGATTTATTTTGATACAAAAGTTCCCAAATTATTGCTTGAAGATATGAAAGATCTATATCTTCTTTCTTGTCATTTTCTATATTGATTTTTTTTTTTTCCCAACTCTTCTAGTGGGGTTTGAAGTCATGGAAATATGGTACCTATAAGTTTAAGATCCTATTTAGGCCACACTTTTTCCCTACAATATTTTTTCTTTTTTTTTTTTTTTTTTTTATTATTTATTATAATACAAATTGTCTACTTCACAATGACATCAACCTACATAGATGTATTGCAAGAAAAAAAATATATCAAAAAAAAATAATAATTCAAAAGAAAATTATAAAGCACAATCATTTTAGTAACAATTATGAAGAGAACCCACCACTTTCAAAAATCACTATCTAAGATTACAACAAAATCCCAAGAGAAATGTTTGCTTTTTTAACATGACTTTGACATTTTTTTGATAAGGAGTGCAATACATTTTCCCCCCTAAGGTTTTTCAAAGTAGTAATATTTCCCCTTAGATATCATAAACAACAATTTAGTATCAGTATTCTGTTGAGTTTCGGTATATATTTTAACAAATTAAGTGTAGAATGTGTAGGTCAATTAATAGAAATCCTAACAAAAAAATGTGACAAGAGGGAGAAAGTTTAGTTATTTCTGAAATCTAAGGGGAGAAATTTTTTTTTTTTTTTTTTTTTGTGTGAACGGAGTGTTCAGGCCAACTAGCACGTATCTCGACTAATTCTCAAGATCCATTGAACACCTTACAAGTCTAATTAATCAAGTAAATTACAAATGTGGTAGGTGGCCACTTGACAGGACTCGAACACAAAATCTCTAAGTAATCTGAGTTTTTGTCATCGAACCACAAGCCAAGTGGTTATCTAAGGGGAGATTTTGTTATCTGAGGAAACCTCATGAGGTAAATAGAAACTCTTTTATAAGAGAAAAGAAGTGTCTCCAAGTTTATATAACAATTGTTATTACACATAAAAGCACAAACATGTTGCCAAATTTTGTTTTCATTATTATTTAAGCTATCAATAATAGTGATTAGGGTTTATTTATTAGGTTCTGTCCCTCACTCAATCTTTTTTTTATTATTATTAAAAGGGAAAAAGAGAATCAAAATCATGAAGTAATTGAGCTTTGAAATCAACCCAAAAAGCCTAAAACATCTCTTAGCGGTTTCAATCCAAATGATTGAATGATAATCAAAATACAAAGAAGGAAATAATTAGAATATATTATCTTATAGCTCAAATGGGTCATTTTCAAGAAATCATTTTAGGTGAAATATCTAAACAAAAAATAAAAATAATATTCAATAGGCCCCCCCAAGTTTCATGTATAATAAAGCCTTTTACATGTGTGGACAAGAAAGCACACAAAAACAAGTTACACGACCCCAAAAGGAAATAAATTAATGATTTAACACCTTACCAACTACATTATTTTGACTAATAATATTGCTAATTAAACTTTTAGTTATGAAACTTATGTGCATAAACAATTTTCTTTTTTTTTTTTTTTTTTGGATGAATGCTGTCCTTTTTTCCCTATATATAGCTGTACTTCAATTTTTATATTTAATTAATAGTATGATTAAAAGACTAAAATCAATTGCATGAATTTGATTAATTATATAACTGGTCTGATAGTTCCAAGATGCAGTAACTTGGGATGTGAAATATGCTTCAAGAAATCATTTCAAATGGAACAAATTTGCTCATGTCAAAAGGGTTTTTTTAGTATTTTAACATTACTCTTCGGATGCGTTTGGTTTCGACAATGTTTTATTATTAAAAATATAGGATATCAGTGAGATAAGTAACATTGAAAATTAATGGGTGTAAATTATTATTATGTTTGGTAATTTGGTTTGTGTGAGTTGCATAAATAATTAATATGTTTCGTTCACAGTAATTACAAAATACTTAGATATTATTCTAATGAAATGTCATTCACAAGATTATATACCTATGGGTATTTTTGTCCAAACCAATTAATTAATGAGCATTAGTGTCCGAAATTTTTATTAAATAAGGGTAAAATTAGAATAAAAATAGGATTATTATGGCAACCTTAAAATATTATCATCTGAGTTAATAATCACATAACCTCTTATATTACTTGAGTAATAAATGATTACTGTTATCTTTTATTACTTGCTGAACCAAACAAGGTAATAACGGATTAAAATATTGATTATTGGAGTAATCTTCAAGGGCCCTAACCAAACGTAAACTTTTAGTATCTTTTCATCATTTAAAAACAAATGAATTTGCTCAAATATGTTTTTGGACTTCACATACTTGATAAAGATTATATATATATATTTTCATTTAGAATAACTTTTAGAGTTAACACTTTTTCCCATTAAATAAAAAAGATTTCCCTTAGGTTTCTAAAATAGCAAAAATCTCAGGTGTTAAAATCAACAGTAAGAAGTGTAAGTTTTCTCGTTAACGGTTTACTAATAATGGGGTAATTTTGTTATTTCATAAATCTCAAGGGGAACCCGGTCATTGCATTAAACCTCAGGGGCCTAGTTAATTTTTAAATATATCTAAAAATGGGGTTTAACGGATGAAGAAGGGGTATGTGTAAATAGAAACATTCTAAATTAGTAGTATTTCCATTTAAAGACCTCAAATAATTATTTCTCACCACAAATTTCTTGATTGCTTTTTCCCACAAAGTGTTGATATAATTTTTTCTATAGAAAACAACAGGTTGCAAAAGCTAAATATTAAATGTAAACCACACGTGCTTGAAATATAGAAAAAAATAATGCAACACACCAAAATTATTGGTGGTCCTTTTTCTTTTGCATTATTAGAAAGTATTAAACATCTTGAATAGGATTGAAAAAGGCTTTGATTCAGGATCCCATATCCATCAGCAATCACTAATAGCTATTCTATTTCTCCTCTATCTAATTCATTTTAATCATATTATTTGTAAAGATTTTATGAGAGAAATTGATTTGTCGAATCATAGATATTCTAGATTTTATTGTCATACACAACCCTGCAAGCCCGTGAACAAATCCGGTTCTATCTTACGTGAAATTGTAGCATTCTCTTTGAACATTCTCCTCCACCTTATCACATGACCTGATCAATCAAACTCATGAAACAAAGCCCACATAGTCTACAATAACAAGTATGTGCTCTAATAATACCACTTATGGTCGACAAACACTTACCGACTACTAAAAAAATCAAACATAACAAACGATGTTTCATATCAACCCTCATAAAGTTCAAGATCTAACTCATTTATATCTAACATGGGATCGTCATAATGAATATCGTTGTCATCACTACGTGTTGGATGGAGAACTTTAAAGCAAAAGGATTATTGCCCTCAATAATTGAACGCCATCGTCGACTGATTTCAAGGGATGTGTTTATACATCTTTCAAACCATTCAATGCTAAAGCAATTTGGTGAAACGTTAGGGATGAAGGTCTAAATAGAATATTCTAAATGAAAAAGATGATATATACATGTCTTCTTCTCTCACATGGATCTGTTAATTACAATCAAATCAATTGTTTAGTGCCAACTAGAAGTAGACTCTTTCCCATTATTGCCATGGAAAGACATGGATCAATCAAGCACAGCAAAAAGATTAAAACAAGATTTGGATCTAAAGAGTTTCATATTATAAAGTTGGTAATTATTTTTTGGTTGGTGACATTTATATATAACTACTTTATTGTAATCTAACGCAAGTTGATCAATTCACAACATTAATTTAAGTGTACTTTTTTTTTTTTTTTTTTTTTTGTAACCGAGGTGTTTAGATCAGTTTGCGTGTATCTTAACTAATCTTTGAAACCTATTGAACACCTTACAAGCTAAAAGAATCTGATAATTTGCAAAGTGATAGGTGACCCTAAGGCTTGAACCCAGGATCTCCTCCATGACCCCTTGGGGTTATTTAAATGTACTTTTGATAATGTTTAATTAATTGTTTAATTACAAACATAATTAAACCCTTTTTTTATTTTTTACAAAAGAGGAAACACATAATTATAAAAGTGTTTTTAAAACTATTCTAAAGTATTACTTTAATACTAAAAAGCATTATGAACTTTGTTTGGCAAATTGTTTACAGAAACTATAGTACAAAAAAGGAAAGGAATAGTATATGCTTCTTTACAGAATTTATTATAAGTTTTCTTTTGAAAATAAAAAGAATTTTAAAGTTTGATACGCATATTATTATTTTTTATCAAAAAGGAAAAACATATTTTATATTTCTTTATGAAATTATTCTGAAGTATTCTTTTAATAATACAAACAATTTTAAAGCAGAAAAAAAAATTAAAAAGGAAAAAAAGAAGCACGCCCAGTGGGACTCGAACCCACAATCGCTTGATTAGAAGTCAAGCGCCTTATCCATTAGGCCATGGGCGCTCATTTGACAATGCTATAATTTTTAATTTATTTATCTCAATTATTATAAAAATTTATTATTATAAAAATTTACATTTATTCAAATTGTCACAAAATAATAACAGTAAATAACAAAATTAGCTGTAGAAACATTAATTTAATTATACAATGCATATTCACAATAAATGAAGAATATAGTTGAGCATTATTGAATGATTTTATCTAGAGACTCACATTGAATTGAAATGAAATAAAAGCTTAAATTATACTGAAAAATGAACTTAATTAATACAAATCATTGCAGGAAAATCAAAGCAATTAAGCAAATGTCATATCATAAACCCCATAAAAATTTTGGAGTAAATAACAGCCAAAATTAAAGTAATTTATAAGCTCATTTCCAGCTAATATTTGTCCAATTGGGCTATGATTATACCATCTTAACTACCAAATTATCAGCTTGGATTATTGAAGGATTTTAATACCAATTAAGTAATGAACATCAAAGTACTTGACTTTTGGAGAATGATTAGAGGCTAATTATTTGATTATGGCACTCAAAAAGTTAATTATCACTTAATCCATCGTTATCTATGAACAGACCTTATCTTGGCATGTAGAGGTTGGAATTCTTTGCAAACAAGGTTTAACGCGTGTAATCATAGGAAAACGATGAGTTAATTTATTATAAATTTGAACGCTACAGATCTTTTGTCAATACTACGTTTGTATCTTTATCATTTTCGATGCTTTTTCATATTTTCGTTGTCTATTTGTATGAATAAATTCATCAAATGTTTTTTTAAAAGAAAAAAAATCAATCATTTCAAGATCAATTATGAGTTAGATCCTTGAAGAGATCGCTCAAACCTAATGTTATATCGAACTATTTTTCAAATCGACGGGTTGATTAGATTCATTTCTTAAAATCAACCTAACAAAAATGGGAGAAAATCAAACCAATCTACTAATCCATCGAATTAATTCCATTTAAATCAAACCAAATTAGAAAATAAAAAAAATACAAATATTTGAAGGGTTATCATAAATTATTTGATTTGACTAGGAGAAATGACTATAACTTAAATTTAGCCTTGCACCTCCAACCTTCATGAAGGGACACAATTTGATAAGGTCATATTTGGGTCCATATTATTGGTTGTAAGAGGGTCAGTTTGGTTAATGCAAATTTTATTGTATTTGGGACAAAATCTTACATCAAATATTTTTATATGAAATATAAACCTCACAATTTTGTATATTAAAACTATACAAGGGCCACAACCAATGTCATTTCAATTGCCTTTTCAACCACATAAAGGCTAACCTACCCTATTCAATTGTCCATAAAAGATTTTGCCCTTGAGAGTGAGGGATACTCCTTCAAAAAAATTCATAATAAGGTGAACATTTTAGGGACAATGCTATTAATGTTGGTGGGACTCTTGTCAAAATGAATCTACTTTGTATTATTAGTGAAAATATATAAATAAATTTATTTTTTAACAATATTATTTTTTTATATAATTCAAAATCTCTCGTTGTCACTTGAGTTTGAAATTGAATTCCCCACGAATCATACAACCTTTAAGAAGTAATAAACAATGACCTTTGGTTATGTAAGTGTTATGAAATGACTCGAATCTCAAATAATATGAGAGTAAACTTCAAGTGACCTCTCATGAATATTTTTTTTTTTTTCTAAAATATTACTTACAAATATAAATTAAACTTTTGAAAATCACGAGTAAATCAAATCATTTTAAGAGATCAAAACTGACTAAAGTTAACTATAAAAATTTAAAAGATTAGTTTTGTCACACTAACAAATGCGAACCTAAGTCAACTTATAGTCTTAGGTTCTCTTAATTAATCTTACGTTTTGTATAAAGTGGTGATCATGTAAAATTTAAAGGTAAATTCGTTAAAATTGAGTACAAAACAGATAAAATTTACATGACTGGACCTATAATATGTAATACATTTATAGTGTTTTCTTTGAAAATGTTTTAGAATCAAAGTTGAAATTAGAAATTTCTAATAGGGAAAGGCAAGGATCGGGTGAGAAAATGAGTAAAATTTGAAGAGATTTACAGAATATTCCATTAAAACTAAATATATAGTATAAGATATTCGATGCTTACTCACTTCTTTAAAAATCAATACACCTAATTCCTCCCCTATTAATAACGAACAATATAATTGACGTAACCTTGGCCGATGGACCAACCTCATAAAAATAAATAAATAAAATAAAAACTTAATTTAAATGAAAATAGTCTATCAAGCAAAACCCACAATTATTTGACACGTTTTTCATCATCAAATTCCACAATTAAGACGTTTAGATATATATTTTTTATCATTTTTAAGATATTTTATTTAGTAAAAAAAAAAATTTCTCGTAACAAAGTCAAAATACAGTTTACTATATAGTTTGTAGTTCCTAATTTATTATTTTATTTTTTGAATTATTATCTATATTAAGTCCAATTATTTCAATTTTATTCCTTCTCACATACCCATATAATTAATTTTTAAATAAATCTACAAACATGTGAAATCTAATTCTTTGGATTGCAAATTACTTCATTGTAAAGACCAATTCTAGCATGTTTTAAATAGGAAAAAACACATGTTAATTAACAAGAAAATATGTGAAATTTTATATTTGAGAAAATCATGAAAGAAGTTTCACCTACATCTAATTTAATATTCATGTGAAAAGGAAATTTCTGATATTGTAATCAATAAAAACTTTGTCTTTTTGTCTTAGTACATAGCATAATTAATCATTTGAAACCTTAATACTAAAGTCACAATTGGCAACCCATTTGTTTATTCAGTGTTAAAAACAAATTTGATATGGTGAGATGTGACTTGGAATTTAATCACAATTGTAATGTGGCTTAAAACAACAACAAGTAGTTGAAATGAATAGTAGATTAGGTTAAAAATCGCCTTTTTAAAACCAGATTCGAAATCGGAACCTTCATTCTATTATTTTCAGAATGCGAAAAAAGATGGTTCTTAGTCAAGTAGGTGTTCGTGAAGGGATACGAACCCTGTAAGCTCATTTAATATTTGGTTTAATTATTTTTTTTGGAAGGACCAAGGTCAATCCAAAACTATATAAATCTAACAAGATTAATTAAATTGGGAAAATAAATTAAAAATTCAATCCAATTCAATACACTTTGAAATAATTAAGAAAATGGGAAGATTATTACAATATAGGGAAAAAAAATCCATTAATTGAATTAATTCTACTAACCCAATTGATCACCTTGTTAAACAAATGGATTTGAAAAACTAAAAATAGAAATTTGCAAGGGAAAATGTTAGGTAGTTGATACCAAACAAATCAAATCTCAAGAAGAAAAGGAAATTTCCAAAAAAAAATAATAAAAAATAATACCATAATTTTCTGATCCCACAAATAAAAAAATTGAGATTTGATGAGATTATGAAGCTCTAACAAACTACAAGAACACAATTATGCATTAATAAATTAATTATTAATTAATATGAGTAGAACAAAATCTTATAATTAAAATGTGTAGTGGAGTTAGTTTACAAATCTATATCTCTAACAGAAGTATAAGAGTTAAAATAAAAATTAAATAATTGAATAAAAACAAAATAATCTTTTTATAAAGATTGAATAATGAGAGCAACTTTAATATTTATTTCTGGGCCTATTAGTGTATCTACTAAAACTTTGTCACATTTGTGAAAATATATCTTATAATATAACCAAAAAAAAAAAAAAAAATCAATGAATAGACCATTTTATGAAAATCTATGACCTATTGGCTTGTTTTCGCTGGCATGATTTGTGATGAAAGTGGAATCTTTTTGCTACATGCCAAAACACAACCCACTAAAGGTTTCTATTTTTACCCTCTTTATCTTTATTTTTTTAAAATAAATATTTACTTCACAAACTACATTATTTTATAGAAAATTACATCAATAAATAAGAGATTTATGTAATGAGTCTTACCTTAACGAATTTTTTAATTTAAAAATATAAATACATGAAGTAAAAATAAATAAATAAACAAATAAGTTACAAACAAATCTTAATATATCTATAAAGCCAACATTCATTTGTATGTAAGAGAATATGTGGTTGGCATCTAAGGATTCTTTTTTTTTTTTTTAATTATTTATTTAATAATTGAGATATTTAAACACAATTGTGAGGCGGGCTTGCCTAATTCTTAGCGTCACAGAACACCCCCTACAAGTTCAATAAACTAAGGTGGTTGCACAATTATAGTTATCATGTGACTCAACACAAAACTCATGGGTATAACTAATCAGGGTGACTAAAAGGTTTGTCATCCGACCATAAGGGGAGAGCTCGAAGGATTCTCTAGGTGATGTGAAAATATATTCTTAAAGGTCTTTCTTTTGTCATTGAAGACCAGTTTTTGAGTAGTGTTATTTAGTTCTTAACATAATTCAATTATTTTTGACCAGAAAAAAACTTATAGAAATTTGAAAAAAGAATCATGTTTAACATAACATAACGCTTTTTCTAATTTCCCTCTCTTGATTAAGACATCCAATTTTGAATAATGAAAGACTAAATAATAAATTGAGAAAAAATAATTTAAAGTATCATAAATTCAACACAACCGTTTGTAATCTCTTTGGAAAAATTCAAAATTGAAATAATCACTGAAAAACCCCATATCCAAAAAGGAACCTTAAGATTTGAAAGCAAAAAGCTAAAAATCACATGTAGACGAAAGTGCTTTTCCTTGTATGCAAATTCCACTTAAATTTAGGCATCATTATTTTATATAAATGGCATTGAACAACATAAAGGCATATCATAGAGTGTTAAAATACATACATATATAAAGACAAAAAATTAAACAAGCGTTAACGGCATACAATAAGATGTGGACGTAGGAATACACCAAGAACATTTTAGAAACTTAATTGAACGTTGCCCATTTTCCATTTTTATGGGCCCCCCTCAACCCCATGCTTCTCGTCTTTTTCCTTTTATAAATAGGACTAAATGACCTTTTCTCATCCAAATAATAGTTTAATAACATATTCTCACCGCAGACTTTTAAAATACTATTTTATTATCTAAATTTATATTTCGTTTCTGATTTTAGCATCGTTTCGACTCCACACTACTACTATTCTCTTTCCCGATCACCACTCGTCAAAATCCCTCAAACTCTACTCCCGTCGATCCCACCAATCGTCGACAATTGAGTAATTAGGGTTTGCGCAGTTGCCCCTCCCAAGTCAAGTTCTGATTAATCCCAACCATCGAAATCCAACCTTCCACCACCAAAAGACTCATCGGCCTACTCTCTTCAAAAACCCTAACAGTCTGGATCGAGTTTGCTCTTTATTCGCTACTAGAATACAAATTTGGATAATAAAGTGGTATTTTAAAAGTCGGTGAGTGAGAACTTGTCATTAAACTATTATTTGGTTGGGAAAAAGTCGATAACACTTAACTCTATAAATTGTTTTTGTTTTTGCTTTAGTTTAATATCTCAATTTGATAATTAATTTATCAACATTACAAAGACAACGGTGTAATTACATAATAAATCTTACTTAATAATCTTCCTAACTACTTGGTTGATTTCATTTAATTAGGTCTTTAGGTCCAAAATTGAATTTAATTTGACTAGGATACATACTACAATCCTTCGTGATGTAACACGGTATGATTGGTGGGTTTTATACACTTTATGGTAGGATAAATTTTCTTATATGTCATACGCTAATTTAAAACAGAAGACAAAATTCTTCCAAATTTACAAAATTAATTGGGTGTTTTTTTTTTAATATATACAGTATATATATTTTGGAAGGTCAATGAAATTAAATAAATGTACATTCTTCAAGTATTAAAAAATGTAATTAATTAATTAAAAACTCCAACTCTCTGTTAGTAAGTTTTTGTCATGGTGAAAGGATGGTAGGTTAAGGGTCACTATGTATGGAGCGTATTCTCTATTCCTCTACAAAAACCCTCTTCTTCACTCTTCTCTTCTCCATCTCTCTCTCTCTTTCTCTCAAACCCCTTCTCTCTCTCCTCTCTCTCTCTTTTCTCCGCCATTGCTCTCTTCTGTCTGTTTTGACCTCATATTTTTTTTTTTCTCTGATCATGACACAACTTTCAGAACCCAAGTACTTCCCCTCTGAAGCTGAAAGTACCAGCAACTCTTCTTCCTGTTCACCTCCTTCACCATCTTCATCCGGGTTCTCTTCACAATCTCACCAAACTTTCCCCTCTCACTTGTCCACTCACTCCGAACCCGGTAAACGACCAGCTAAAAGACCAAGATCAGCGGCAAGTGACACCACACCTGCCTCAGGGAGCAAACACCCGGTTTACAGAGGAGTACGAATGCGGAGTTGGGGCAAATGGGTATCCGAAATTCGTGAACCGAGAAAAAAATCTCGCATTTGGCTTGGAACTTTCGCCACTCCAGAAATGGCAGCCAGAGCTCATGATGTTGCAGCTTTAAGCATTAAAGGCGACTCCGCCGTGCTGAATTTTCCTGAACTTGCAGAGCTTTTACCTCGCCCATTGTCGCTTCTGCCACGCGATATTCAATCTGCAGCCACTAAAGCTGCTTCAATGATAAAGTTTGATTCTTCATCATCATCATCATCACAGTCACAATCACCGTCACAACCACCGTCGTCATCAGCTGACGTGTCAGCGGAATCAGAGGAGCTGGGGGAGATTGTGGAGCTACCAAACATAGAAGGGAGTGGCTTTGAAGTGATCTCAATTGACTTGTTTGACGGCTGGGTGTATCCTCCAGAAGAATTTTCCGGCGAATTTTCAGAGCAAATATTCGGAGCAGAGTCCCTGATTCCAAGCAACTTTGAAGCTTGTTCTTCAGTTTGGGACTAATTTAATTCTGCAAAATTGGTGTTTAGTAGCTATAATTAATTTAGTTTGTTTATAATTTTCTACTTTAATTAATTGCTGACCGCCGGACTTCAATTATTGTATCATAATACAAAATTTTATGCAAATATACACCATAGCTAGATTGAATAAATATTAGTCCATCTAATACTCAAAAAAAGACAGTATTTCCACTCGGGTCATCACTTTTCTCCTTAAATTCTGCATTTTTTTTTTTTTTTTTGGTCCTTCTTTGATTCAATATTTAGCACATGAATATTCTTGTTTTGTTAATGTAAGTAATTAATCAAAACCCCTACTAAATTATTTTATTTATTTTTATATTATAAAATTTGGAATTTGGATTCTGAAGAATAGAACAAACTGAAGGAAAGTACTGTTTTGGAAGTTGAAAAGCATATGACATATACATATGCACAAAAAATATGTGCCGTTGCCAGGTTTTTGGAAATTCAGAGACTTTGATGAGAATGTAGACAACATGTTCGACAAATTGCAGAAGACAGAGAGAGAGATCCCTCAACGTTTCAAGCTTTTTTATTTTACTTTAAATTAGCTGAATTTCTCTTGTTTGATTTTTATTTTTTATAATTTTTTTTTTAAGATATTTCCTCAGAAAAGGCTAAAAAAAACCTGCAATTTTTTCTTACCTAACGGAGTGCAGTTTATGCCAAGAAGATTCAAACGGGTCCAGAAAGAGAGAAAATATCTAAAGATAATAATAAGAAAAAAGGGTTTTGGCTTTTAATCATTTCAACCACAGACCACTAACTAACTTTCAAATTTGATTACTTTGAAAGTAAATTAAAATAAAATAAAATTCATATTTTCTATAACTACTAGTTTTTAAATTTTAATTACTACTAAATTATTTTTTCTTAATTAATTAGTAAAAACTAAATATAAGCTTGATATACAAACGTTTAACCTTTAGTTTTAGAAAACTAACGCTAACATCTCTAAATAAAGGTTTTATCAACGGTGAAAGTAATATTTTGAAGAAACATATGATAGTTTTGAATCAAACGATCGACTAATTTCACATTAATCTGAACGATCAACCCTTTTGTTAAAATTTCCAAATTGTTCGACAAAAAATATTAATTGTTTATTCAAAATTTTTTAATTTTTTTAATTTCTACAACTATTATTTATTCCAGAAAGTGAGACAATAATAAGAAAAAAGGGCGGCTTTTAATATTTTCAACCACTTACTTACAGTCAAATTTGATTACTTTGAAAATAAATTAAAATAAAATAAAATTCATATTTTCTGCAACTACTAGTTTTTAAATTTTAATTACTCCTAATGTTTTTTTAATTAATCAGTAAAAACTAAATGTAAGCTTGATATATAAACATTTTACCTTTAGTTTTAGAAAACTAACGCTAACATCTCTAAATAAATGTTCTATCAACGGTGAAAGTAATATTTTGAAGAAACGTATGACAGTTTTGATCAAATGACTAACTAATTTCACATTGATCTGAACGATCAACCCTTTTGTTAAAAATTCCAAATTGTTCGACAAAAAATATTAATTGTTTATTCAAAATATTTTTTATTTTTTTAATTTCTACAATTATTATTTATTGCAGACACGGAGACAATAGTAAGAAAAAATGGCGGCTTTTAATCTTTTCAACCACTTACTTATAGTCAAATTTGATTACTTTGAAAGTAAATTAAAATAAAATAAAATTCTTATTTTCTACAACTACTAGTTTTTAAATTTTGATGACTACTAAATTGTTTTTTTTAATTAATCAGTAAAAACTAAATGTAAGTTTGATATATAAACGTTTTACCTTTAGTCTTAGAAAACTATCGCTAACATCTCAAAATAAAGGTTTTGATCAAATGATCGATTAATTTTATATTAATAATGTTTAAACGATCAACCGTTTAGTTTAAAAATTCCAATTATTTGATAAAAAATATTAATTAATATCTTTTTATTTCTTAAACTATTACATTTAACTAATAATAACGATACTAGTGGGTGGTATAAACTTTTATATATTAAAGTCACAGATTGAAAAATTATAAATGACTTAGAATATTATTTTCTATGTATGCGCATGATTCATACATCTAAAAAAAACTATTAAAAATAATTCTGTAGTTGCAAAATTAAAATTATAAGTCAATGTTTCCAGAAATTAATACTTTGAGATCTAGAATTAATCCAACACTATTTAGGGCTCTGTCACCCATGTGACATAACCTTTTATGGTCACTGAGTTACAAGTCCACACCAATTAAAGATGAAATGCCTAATTTAATTAACATTAGAGCTCATTTCTTCTTCCCAAATCCCACTTATCTTTTCTCCAATCATATACAAATGGAATCTAGGAAAATCGAAGAAAATAAATAAATAAATGTTATTTATTTTATGTTAAAATGTAAAGATAGAATAAATATTTTAAAAAAATATATAGGTCATAATTATTTAATTTTGTGAATGTTTTGCATGAATCACATGAACATCCTTTATCTAACATAGTCAAATTGTGAGTCACGCTAATATCAATTGTAACAAGTAATTATTTGATTAGGTTTGTATATATTCGTTTTCGAGTTTCAAACAGACGTATTCACTCAAAACATGTTAATTAAGTCAAGATTCTAACAACAAGATTTCTATAGTTGATAACTTTCAACAATGAATAACAAAACAAGTTAGAAATAATTTTACAAAGCGTTTACTTTGTAATAGTTTTAACTAGTGCACTCAAAATTCCATGTGAAACAAGGCAAACTAGTTAGAATTAAAACATTATATACCCACCCTTGGGTAGCTCAGGTGGTAATGAGCGTTGGGATGTGTAATTAAGACACACGATCTCAAGTTCGAATCTTTCTAACTCCTTAGGATTTAAGCAAGTGATCATGTCATTTACAAAGATTAGTTGAATTACGTCACAAACCTGGTGCGAATACCCTGTTTAAAAAATAAAATAAATAAATAACGAGAAAAACTATAAATTCAGTAAAAGCACAACCACAAATGAGCCAAAATTTCTTGCTCCCATGTCAATGTCAAGAACCATAGCCCTATGTTTTTGGGTTTACTTTTTTGGAGACATTGAGACATTATTATATAATTCAATTATGAAAATGACCCTTGCCTTTGCCTTTGCCTTTGCCTTTGCCTGTTTGAATATGACATTTTCATGTATGTAATAGTACATTCACTATGCTACCAATAACGGTAACATTATGGACTCATCGTAATCGTTGGATCAATACTATGTTATATTAACTTCTTAATCTAACAATTTCATTGATTTAATAATAATAACAACGTTATCGAATCAATTTCTTGTAACACTTGCCATTATTAAACAATTCTATAATAGTTGCACAGTCTTATTCAAGTTGCAAATTTGATATTACAAATAATGCTAGTGTTCTGCAGACTTTTTTACGAACAGATTTGTACGACTTGTCTATACACTATTGTCTGGATCTAACAGTCAAGCTCGCCCCACATGTTATCCCCACAGCAGGTAACTTCATCAGCAAGATTATCAGGTGCTCAGACTAAAGCATGAGAAGGTCTGACTTAGATTTGGGTTACGAGAGATTATGTGTGTAATCTACCCCGTAAAAATCACTCTCAACCATTGTCAAATGGTGCGTATAAAAGGGAGAAACAACCTCCATTTTGGGAATTGATTATTCACACAAGCATAGAAAACCACTTAGAAAGAGGGTTTTAACCTCGTTTTTTCATGTTTTATTTGTAATCACTCTGCATGTAAAATAAATATAAAAGCGATAATATATCAATAGACTTAGGCTTGATTCTAACTCGTTGAACCACTTTAAAAACCTTCTTTGTTCTCCCCTTGTGGATATTCTAATTCATTCCAAGCTAGTTATCTATAATCACGCACACATCTTACCTAGTCCTATCATAGTCGATTGGGTATCTCCGGTTGTTGCAAGTTTTCGTAATAACAGTTGGTAAATTTTTTTTCTAAAAATTTAATTTATTTACACCAACAAAATTTTACCATATAGTCATTGTTTATAAAAAAAAAAAAAAAAAAACCCTTAGTCCATTTAAATAATTGAAGTTTTAAATTACTAGTTTTTTATTTTAATTGGGCAACCTTGATCTTGAATTGACTAATATGCAATTAGTTCATCAGAATTCAGTGGCTATAATTAAACTAAATTAAATTACACTTGGGATAACAATGATATATTTAAACTCAATTAGCTGTGATTCAAATTTATTAATCAATAATATTAACACCTAACAAAATTGTCACCCAATGGAAAGACATAGCTTATAGTAATATACAAAAGTGAAGTTGTTTTTATTAATTAAATTAAAGCAAGTAACCTTGGATATCAATAACTTATGTCTTTTAACGTTAGGGTTTTCACATTGATATAATTAGATCAAAATCAAGCAAGTTAATCAATTTGTATATGTCCATGTCACATAACCAAAAGTAATTAATCAATTAATAAGATCATCTATTTTTTTTCTATCGAGGTGTTTGGGCTAACTTACGCGTATCTCAATTAATCTTCAAGGATCATTGAACTAATCCCTGGGGCCTATTGAACATCTTACAAACCCAATTTTTTTTATAACCAAGGTGTTCGAGCCAACTTGCGTACACCTCAACTAATCTTCAGAGTCTATTGAACACCCTATAAGCTTAATGTTCCAAGGTAAACCACAAATGTAGTAAATGACCTCAAGTTAGTTTGAATCCAAGAAGTCAATGACGGGAACAAATCTTCTCGGCCACCAAGCCAACATCTTGGGGTTTAAGATCATCTATCTATTAAATAAAAATGAGTATGCATATAGTTTGCTATAAAGAAAGGGGAAACATAGTAAGAATAATCGTGAAAAACGACATGCCGTTCCCACCAAGTTGGATTGAAAATATTTTAATTGGTGTTGGTGGGCAATTAGATCTTTTTCTTTACATTTACAAGTTAAGTTGTTTTTTTATTTAAATAATTGAAGAGCTCAATTTATATTAGAATATTAGCTATATTATATTGAGGTTGGAGAACCCTTCTTCAAAGCCCATATATATATATATATATATGTCCTACTGCTCTTCAAAGAGCCCCTTTTTGGTCCATATTTTAATTTTTAGTCCAGCCCAAATGAAAAATGGCTGCCACTGAAGATTGGACAGTGACTCAACTTGGGCCATGTGGATGGGTGTATCATGCAGAATGATTAAAATAGAACTACCGTTTGATCTTCTTTTGATGGGGAGTAAAAATAGCTTCCCATATAATACACAATATATTTTCATTGTATAAATTTTTTTTTTTTTTTAGTTGTCAGCTTATTTTATAGAAATTTGATAAACGGGACTTAGATATGACTTAAGTCCAAAAACTAGCTCAAAAAAGAGGAAGTCTAACCCAACCACATATATATCTCATAACAATTCCCCAAATTGCACCAAACCACATATATACATTATAAAAACCCCTAAATTGGGAATGTGAAACAATCAAAACAAGAGCGATACCAACCCTTATCACATATCTACATTATAATAGCCCCTAAATTCTAAATTCAGAATGTGGAACCATCCAAACAAGAGTGGCTTTCTAATACCTATGAATAAATGAGCTGGGGTATAACTCAAACCCAAAAGTTAAATTAAAAGAAAAAAGAACTCAATCACATATATATACTGTGAGTCCATAACAACACACTAAATTGACGATATAGGATAAATACAACTTAACGATATCAATTGTAAATATGAAGGAAAAAAGGTGGAAGAATTTTGTTAAACCTTTTTCACCAAACTATGTACTTGTAACTTACAAATCATACATTAACAAAATTATACAAATTTGTTTGGTCAGATTATAATCCAATCCACATTGTAGCTCACCCAATATGCTATATCATCCTACTCATGCCTTTAAATTAAACCAAATCAACTAGTCAAAACAATCCATTAATTTTAATTAATACATAAGTTTGACCCCAAAATTAATTTCAAATACTTACAAGAACTTGACAATAAATATATATAAATGAAGGTGGCTCCTGAAATGGAGTAGAAAAAAAGGAAACTAATTTTGTTAGTGAGTTTGTTGACCTAATGATAATGTTGTTATATATTGTTAAATTTGATGACTACAACTTTGTGTAATGGTCACATAATAAAACCAAAGCTGCCCAAATATTTTGTTTTATTTAAGGAGGCTATATTTTTAAGATTTTTAGAATGTCAAAACTAGTTGCCTAATCTAGCATGGTGGTTGGTCAATACATACCCATATTAGATTAACCATTTTATATTTGGTGAGTATTAAAAATAATAAAAATCCAATGGGTATTTTGAGGATAGATTTCTTCGAAAAGTTGTGTATTAAGATTTTTCGTATAATTCACTTGGCCTGTCGTCATATGGCAAGATTATCTAGAGATCTTATGTATGAGTCTCTTCAGTAGTCATTTACTACATTTGTAACTTATTTGACTCATTGAATTTATAAGGATGTTTAATAGATCTCGATGATTTATTAAGATGTGCACAAACTGGTTTAAATATCTCAATTACCAAAAAAATAATTTTTTTTTTTAATATAATCTATAATTCATGCAATTCATATGAAGTTATTATATGTTAATAAAGTAATTTAAATGGCAATTAATAAAATCAAACAATCTTTGGATGATAGAGTAGGAAATTTAGGGGAGTGGTTTTGTTATGTGATAAGATAAACATCATGAAATTATCACCTACTTACTTCATTTCCTTCAAAATTGGCTCATCTTCTTTACATTCTTGTTGACCATTAAATACCCATTTATTTATTTAAAATTTATAATTAATAATCCTCAAATTTAGATTATTTATATATACACTCAAGGTGAAATTGGTTTAAAAATATTCTATATTAATTAATTCTATAAAGAATTTTCTTTTTGAGTTCTATAAAGAATTATTTTAATATGATTTTGTATCAATTTTATACTATATTTTATCTTAAAAAAAAACTTATTTTTAAAAACTCATCTAAGATTGACTCGAATGGAAAAACATATTATTATCTTTATAATAAATACAATTTCTTAGAAAAATCCAAAAAGAGAGAAAACGGCAGCGTTTTATGAGCTTCCCTCCTGGTATATAAAGCAGAAAACAAACCCAACACACAAGGCCTTTAAAACATAACTGAAACTACTTCTGAAAACCGAAATTCACGTTGGTTTGGTTTAATCGCATTACACTACTTTACTTTACCAAGTTTCTGAATTTCCCAATCACGACTTCATGGACCCCGAAACGCATCATGTCAGTCTTGACGAGTCGTATCGGCCTCTCCCTTCTCTCTACTTGGCTTTTCTCTCAATCTGGTTCTTCTCTGCTTGTTCTTGGACCATTAATACCTATAAAAACCGCCATTTTCAGGTCATTTTCGTTTGTTTCGTTGATAAAGTTATCAATTTTGTGAAATTTTGAGTGATTTTATTAGTTGGGTTGGTTTTGTTTACTCTTTTCAGTTTTTCAATTGTTGGCTTCTGGGTTTGTTAATGTTGATGTGAGTTTAAAAATGGGTTCTTTTTGGTTTTGAGTTTTTGTGGTTGTTATGGACTTGTATTATGATTGTATGCTTTGGTTGATTTTTTTTCGTTTGTTAATGAGTTATTGTGCTTATTGTGATTGTTTTGAATTGTGTTAGAGCAGACGAATAACTTACAGTGGACGCTGGCCTCTGTTCCGTTGATTAAAGCATTGCAGCTTACTCTATCTTTCCTCTTCTGGTAAGTTTTTAAATTCTTTAGCTTTTGTGTGAAGGGGTTTTTGTAATTTTTGAAACATTTTCGTGAACTCTGTTCTTTTCATTGCTGCATTATGGATTGTGTTTTTAGTCAGCTGTGATCAAATATGGTAGCAGGAGAGGACAGCTTATTTATTTCTGAACTGAAAATGGTATATTTGGGATACAATTTTTGAGTTTTATTATCAAGTTGTGGAATGCTGATTGCTATAATAAGATGTGTAGATAGGTATTATATATCTTACGGGCATACCATAACTATAAACAAATGGAGGAATTCGCATATTTTAGACACCTATCGAATTATATGACTACAATTTTTCAGTTTTGTTATCAAGTTGTGGAATACTGATTGCCATTATAAGATATGTAGATAGGTATTACATATCTTACAGGCATACTATAATTATAAACAGATGGAGGAATTTGCATATTTTAGACACTTATCGAATTATATGACTACCTTTTGTATGGCTCTGGTTATATTGCCTTTGTCAATCTTAAAAATATTCATCGTTGAAGTCTTTGAGCAACATCCTTGCAGGTATTCGTGTTTTCATCTTCAGACTTGCTCCCTGTGGATGTCCTTTGGCGTGTATATAACAGGAGTGCTATTTCAGACAGCTTCTTTTGTGTCCTTCTTGCTAATATCTCATGGATACTGCATCATGTGTGAGCGTCTTTCAGTAAATGAGCGCCGTACTACAGCTGCACTTGGGTGTGTCTTTTACTTGACTCTGGTTGGGTATAGAGCTTCTGTACCTTATTTCACAGTGAGTTTCTAGATTGGTGAATTTGTTGTGCTGTTGAAGTGGCAGCAACTGGTACTTTTTGCTGATTTTATGTTATCATCAAAACATTGCACTGATCTTTTAATCTTCTATTATGCAGGTCCTGCTGCTGCTTAATTATATAGTTTCATTTTACATGATTTTCCACCATATTTCTCAAAATCTGTCAGTATTACGAGAACAATTAGCTTTTATAGAGGACGAAGATATTCAAGCAATGCACGATGCTGTATATACAAAGTACATCATGTTTAAGTATGTGTGACACAGTGAAATTTTTAACTCTTATGTATATTTATGATCTCTGAATGTGCCAGTTTCAAATGAAAGAAAGAAAAAAAAAAAAGTTTTGATGAATTTGAACTTGATGTGCTTGCTTTCTCTGGATTTGTTCAGGAAATTTCAGGGAGCTATGCAGATAGTAGCCATGGCAGAAATTGTGGTATGAATATGCTTTTGTTTCGACCTTCATTTAAACTTTTATGTGTAACTTCATTATATAGGACATAAATTTTGAGATAGTTAATTATTTTAATTTCAGATATACCTTAATGTGGATGACTCTTCAGAAAATTACTGGCTTCGCTTGTTAATTCGAGAATGGGCACAGTTCTGCATCTTTCTGTACATTGGGTATGTTAGATAATCAACTGCACAAGTGCTTTTTCTAAAAAATATTTTAATTTCAATAGCATATGGATTTATTTATCATGAACTGATTCAGATTAAAGTAAATAATTATTTTTACCTTGATTTTCTATTCATCCATTTCTGTTCAGTAACCTCTTTTTTATCTGCTCTTCTCTCACAGGTGGACTTTTAGATCACAAGACTTGGCACCACGTTTCTCTGTTATGCCAACTACAAAGTCTAAAGGGGAGACAATGGTCCCTCCCATTTATAGCATTGTAAGTTAATTTGTTTCTAGAATTTTAGCCTGACATATTAATTTCCTCTATGGATATAAATCCTTTGATCTTATATTATATAGCATAAACAAGTATGCAAGGCATTAGAGCCTCTGGTAGGATTGCCTTCGAATATCAGAACTGCAAACAGAGCACATAACTGTGTACCTCTCAAGGAAAATTTTTCAGATATTATTTCCTACTATTTATAATACTGAGCATTTAATTGCAGGAAATGGATGCAGCAACATTCAAAGATTTTAGTCGTCATGAATGGCATATTGGTGTTGTAAGTGCTACTAAACCTTTTATCAGTCTTAAGGTTTTGTGTACTATTTTTCAGTTTAATATATTTGTATAATCCTCCTCTACATTAAATTGCCAGCCTACATACACAGATTGATTTAGTGTCTTAATGAAATTGTATTTACCTAAGGTATCAGCTAAGGTACTGGGTTGATAAACATCACCCACTGTTATAATCATTGATGTGTTACATTGCTTAACCTAGTGGTTCTCAAGAGTCAATAACATTACTGATTCAGTAACGTACTAGAACCCATTTACAATTTTTCTAAACGTTACTTTGGCTAGCATGTGATTGTTTTGTGTTCATTATATTTGCTAGCATGTGTACTTACATGTTTTAATGTTGATGTAGCCAACCTCTTATGGTGATGAAAGCTCAAACGATTCAGTATTAGTAGTAATTCAGCATCCAAATGCATTTCGGATGAAGTCAGCCTCTGCACATCCTCAGAGCCTACATCTAGTCTAACTTCTTATACTTCAGATCCCCATTCGGATTCATGTTCATAGAAGAGTTATGCAAGTAAAGCAATTGACAGAATAGGTTGCTGCAATTTGGTTACCTACATCCATTCTTGGTGTAATACAGGTCCAACAGGCAATTTTATATCCATTTGAAAGCCATACAATAGAGAAATCTGTAACTAAATGCAACAGATGGTAAAGGTTCATTCACTTCAATTAGAGCCTGGAGCCCATCTACATATGTATTCAATATTGTCAATCAATCAAAAACTGTATATTCTTTCCTTTTGTGGGTTGATCTCATTATATACCCTTGTCTAATTTTTGGCAAAGATCAAGTATCTACCCTTCCATGAATCAGATTTTTTTGAAGGCCAAATAGATAGTAAAAAGTACCGAGGGCCTGTTCTTTGGTGGTTATTATGTCTGTTTCTGTTGGTTTTTTGAGGTTTTGTTGCTTGGCAAAAGATACGGAGTTTATTCATGTGAGAAGTCCAATACAACTAAGAAGAATATTTTCACCTACTCACTGCATTTACAAATCAATTGCTTGTTGTTTGCCCAGGGCATTGATTGGTGACAAATCGGCAATGAAAAGAGATGATGAATTATTTCTGTTTATATAAGTAAGGAGCAAATTTGTCATTGCAATGAGATAAATATATTTGAGAGATAGCAAATATGTTACTATATTAGCTTTAACAGAAGAATATTTGTTGCTGTTGTTACATTCTTGTACACAAGAAAGAGGCTTGATGTCTAAAATTTTGATAATTTTTTTTTTTTTTTTTTTGTGGGGAGGGGGGGTTTTAGTTTGCGCGCATCTAAACTAATTTCTGGGTCCATTAAACACTTTACAAATCTAAAGGATCAAGTAAGCCACATTGTCATGTGGTAGGTAGCCCCAAGATTTGAACCCAGAAAGTTAATAAAGGGAACAAACCTCCTTGATCTGCCAACCCTTTGGGTTTAAAATTTTCATAATTTCTTATAGTCTAACAACCAGTCATCACTTAATTAGTCCAATTAGTTGAATATTGGTGCTTGATATATCCCAGCCTCTTTTCTTCCCCACATTCAAGCAAGCATCAGAGGGTTCTCATCAAACCACTGTTTCAAAACTCAAATCGGCTGGTTGGATCGGGACCCGACAACTTTTCCAGTCTGGTTTAGTTTTTAGGGGGGTTTTGTATTGTTTCAAATCTATAGGGACTAATTATAATTTTAGGGGTGTTTTGGAGATATGTCAAAAGTTTAGGGATTAATTGGTAATTTTTGCATGTATGTTTGAAATAAATAAAAATTTTTAAGGATTAATTTGGAAACTTTAGGGGTATTTTTGTAATATACTAAAATTTAAGGGATTAATTTGTAATTTTTTAAAAATAAAATTACTGTTGACATCACCCGTCCAACAAGTTAAACCGATCGACTCGTGACCTGGTCACCTTACTGAGTCTCACAATGGATCAGGTTTTAAAACAATGCATCAAACAACAATGGTGCCTAAGTGGTAAGACATTTCTTTCTCTTCTAGCATATTACTACTCTCTTCCAGACTAGCTAAAGGAGAAGAAAATAACTTAGCGTGAGGTGACTTTTCGCGGAGAAAAGGGAATACATAAGAAGCTTGAATTTGATTTCTTGATCTTGAAGTCCATGTCATACATCACCTTTGGCATTGATTCTTAGAGAAATCCATGGCATGGTAATTTATTTTAAATTATTCTTAATGTCTACTTCAAGACATGGAAAGTGTAGACAACGGAACAAGTTCCCAAATAATGTCTTATTCTTGACTCTCTACTTGTGTTTATTTAACGTTACAACAATCCTAGGATAAAAGTCTTGTTTAATTAATTTAATTCAGATTTATTTTTATTTTCATTTTTATTCTCATTAGTAAAATACGAGATGAACAGGTGAAAATACTCCCAATACAAGCGTTTTAACCCCTAATTATTACAAAAATTAACTACGATATCGCCATGACACTAATCAATAAATATTGACTTACAATTTAATCTCACAAACTCTCTCTCACAATCATGACATGACAACTCTCATTTACTCAGCTTGCAATTAATTAGGCAAGAAAATTCATTAGAAACCAATTATGAACCATTACATCAGGGTTATAAGAAAAAGTTTGTAAAATTGGATTGTAAGTATAGTATTGGCAGACGGTAATAGTACTAGTCAAATGTTCATTGTTTTTGTTTATACAAGTTGCTTTCTAAATACACTACCAAACAGGGTTTTAAAACCCGACTTGGGAAGTGACCCGGTTAGGTCACCGAAGTTGGCCGGTCGAACCGGTTCAATAGCCGGGTCGAAATGTGATGTCTGATGTCAGTGTGATGACGTCATTTTGACATCAACATGACATATAAAAAAATAATAAAATGATCGAAAAGCGATTCAACCGTTGGGTTGAATCGGTGGTTCGTAACAAAAAATCCAGTCTAACCACTGTTCAAATTGGGTCATTTAAAAATTTTGGTTTTTTAGTCAAACCGGCCCAGCTCGATCACCGATTCCCTGTTGAACCAGTCGAGCCGGGTTTTAAAATCATGCTACCAAATATTTTTTCAGAGACAACAGACAAGTACAATACTATGTAGTCTATTTGGTAATTGTTTATTCAAATGTCTACTTAGTCTGACTTTGTTTAGATAAATATGACTAAAGAGCAAATTTGTTACCATAGGGGGAGATAAATGAAGTGATTTGGGAGATAAAGAATAATATGTTAATATTAGCAGTACTTTAACATATACAAAAATAATGCGGCATTGGTGGCAACAAGACGACCAGTCGTTCCACAATTAGTCTAGTCAGTTGAATGTTGGTGCATGATGCATAGAGACATCCTTTCTCTCCGAATATTCAAAAAACCCCGGATTGGTTATGAAAACATTGATTTAAGCAACTGAGGGATCACTTCAAACAAATTTTTGCAGTGCCAACGAGCTTCTCGTTTGGCAGCCAGGGCCGTGGAACGATTAACTTTCAGCGTCAGCCTAGCTTCCCAGCCAAACTTGTCCAGCAAATTTCTGGTAGTTCTGACTGAGATGTTTGTATCACAGTTGAGAGCCTGGACTGATCGGTTTCATTGGCAGCATAGCTTCCCAACAAAAATTGCTGTTTATCGATTTAAACTATCTGAAATAAGGCCAAGCCCAAGAAAAACTCTGTTCCGTAACATGTACAGAATCTATCAGTCAAGATCATGATAATGATGGTATAAAGAATAAGATGTTCAAAAAATTATAATGAGCAGTCTTGCTTTGGGTGAAAATATAAGCATGAGGGAAGCTCACCAAAGCAAATGTCAAACTAGCAGTTCTGTTTATCAACCACCGTACTCCTCTCCAGACCCTTTCTGATGCAATTCTTCCGCAAAAGAACTGTTTGATCCGGTCAATTTATCTGATGGTATCATCCACAGTTGCTAAGTAACAAAGAAACAACATTAGAGTAAAAACAATTTATTCTTTCGTATCAAAATTGAATCTTGGATTAAACTTTCCAGAAAACAGATGCATGAAATCAAATTCGAAAAAAATTGTATCATTACCTGTGTGTCTATGATATTTGCAGCTCCTTGCACATAATTCCAATCAATTTTGATGTTGGGCCAGTCTTCTCCAATTTCCTCTAAACTAGGTGGTGGATGAAAGCCCTCAAGAACTAAGTCATCATCCTCATTAATCCTTTCCCATTCTCCATCATTATCGAAGTCCAAAACTACTTCTGCGTTACTTGTATACTCTTCCCATTTGTAAGATTTCTCAACGCTCATTAGCGAAGCAGCCCTTGAAGAAGATTGTTTCAAATCTTTCAAACAGAGAAGATTGGAAGGGTGATGTAACGGCGATGTACACGGCAGCGCTTGAGTACCGTTAGTAAACAATGACGGCGTCTTTTAGTTAGTAATCGGTGACGCTAATAGCATTAGTTAAAGATAACAACAATGTCCTGCTAGTTGACAATAAGGGTAATTCCGTTACATCACGTTGACAGCTAGCATCCATTAGTTGGCCATGACAGTCGTTAGTTAACGGTTATGGCTATGATTCGTTAGTTAACAGTAACGGCCATGATCGGTTAGTTAACGATGACGGTTATGATCCGTTAGTAACGGTGATGGCTATGATCTGTTAGTTACATTATCGTTCGCCTACCGTCAATTAACTATGTTTATGAAGTTTTGTTTATAAAACGGTAATAGTGACGGGATGTGTTTGCTTATCGCTAATTACTTGACTAATTCTGTTCCTCCCCGATAATATAGAAGTTTGGTTAATGATATATTTATCAACATTTTGTATCTCGAGGGAATCATAGCAGTCATTATACAATTGAAATTTTTTCTTCCCAAAAAACATAAATAAAAGATGTGAAAATATATTAATATAAGCTCAACTACAAGAAGCGTATGTCAGAACCACACTACTACTAAATTTTCTCAAAGAAATTCATGGCATGTCAAAGGGAAATATCAAAATGCAGAAGCTCTTTAAAAGAAGCCATTTACAGGTATTAAGTTGACAGTTTTTCAAGTCTGATCTGAAGAAATGTATACTTGTAACTGAAGAAAATTTTCCCATCAGTTAATTGTTTGAATTTATTGAAAAAGAAAAAAATGTCCAAACAGGATGAAACAGACAACTAAAAGAAGAAAATCATACACAAGAGTAACAGAAGTGAAATCCGACTTCGTTTTTACTCCTGTGGTTGGTTGCATAACTATCTCCTCTGGCTCTGTTCCTTTCAGCAAAACACTTCAACCAGCATAAATTACTCAGAATGAAATCATCGAGCAGTTCAACATCATGGTCAATACTTCTGCATATCTCCTGCAATTAAACTCTGTCAAAGACAGGTTCAAAGAATCCAAAATTGTTGCTTATTCCAAACAATAAGCATGATATAGGACTTTTAAAATTAGAGGATGAGGAGAAATTACCTTTGTGGGTTGATGGTAGTTGCAGCCTTTTGAGATCTCAACGAAGGGGGCTTCCTTGCAGATAGAAATAAGTAAATTTGATGTTGGGAATGTGCGAGATCTTTGGCCAGTCCTCCCCTGTTCCCTTTCTGTAACGTTCTTCCAAAAGAGAACTTTGAAAAAACTGCAAATGTTCTAGTTTTGTCGACCCCTGGAGAAGGCCGTCAGGCAGTGCATTTAATTTTCCACAGCGATTGATTGACAAGGAAACAAGACATGGCATGATTGTATTCCCGTAATCCCACTCTTCCCATTCGTAAATCTCCCAGAATTCAAGAACTTTCAACTTGGGGAAGTGAATAACTGATGAAGATGACGATTCGCCGTCACTGTCTGTCCCCCACACCACTTTTTTCACACTCATCCTTCCATGTATCTTTAGCGACTCCAGAGATGACAATTTTCCCAATGGAGACAAATGCATACAATTTGTGCAACTGTAGAGACGCAATTCCCTCAGCCTGGTTAATGACATCACCCAATTGGGGTGAAAAGTGCTGCCTCTGTACATTTCCATCTCTAATTTCTCCAAATTCGGATGCGGTTGCAAGGCCTCAAGAAGAAGCAATTCATCATCTTCATTTTTCCTCTCTCCTTCTCCATCTTTATCGAATCTCAGCTTCAAATAGAAGAGGCTTTTCTTATTGTTGAGAACTTGTATACTCTTAACCTTACTCACATTTCCTAGCCCTCTTATTTCAAGCTTCCCTTGTAAATGTTTCAAAGCTTTCAAACATTCAAGAGTACTAAATGCTTTACTATCATCACCACCACGGCCCCTACTTTCGAAGAATTCACTCAATGTTCGGAGACGAGTTAATTTCTCAATTGCCTTCGGCATGTAACTTAATGATATTGTTCCAAGATTAATCAAATGCCGCAAGTTTATTAACTTCCCCATCCCTTGAGGCAATTCTTTAAGCTCTCCACACCAAGAAATATCTAAAGTTTGCAGATTGTATAACTCACACAAAGTTTCCGAAAGTTTTTCTACTCTCTGACCAGACAAATTCAGATATTTCAAATGTATCAACTTCTTTATCTCTTTTGGAATGGCTGTAATCAAATTCTCTCGTATATATCCTGCACTTATATCTAATGCCCTCAAACATGTCAATTCACCAAATAAATTTGGTAGAACATCATTAGGCAACAAATACGGTGAACCTTCACAACCAATTAAGAGACTCCGCAAACTTTTGACGCTACTAATGGAGATGGGAAATGTAGCCCCATTGTTAAGCGTTAACATTGAATGCCGAGCTTTCTCATTGGAAGTGTTTATGACTAGCTCTTCGGTGCCCCCATTGAATTCTACAGTAAAATATTCATTATTACTAAGAAATTGAGCAAAGTCATGAACTATATCATGCATCTTACAGCTTATGATATTCCCATCTTCGTCTTTTTCAAACTCTTGGAAGAAAGATCGTGATGCTAAGTGATCAAAATACTCTTGGCCTATTGTCTCCATCTCTGTATCATTTTCTAACCCAAGATAACCTTGAGCCATCCATAATTTAATCAAACGATGTTTATCTATTTTGTGATCTTTTGGAAAGATAGCACAGTATGAAAAACACCGTCTTATCATAGATGGCAAATCATTATAACTCAACAACAAAGGGGATAAAAGACCTTTCTCAATCTCCTCTAGTTTCCACATTTCACTATCTAAAATACGTTGCCACTCGTCTCTAGTTCTTTTAAATCGTAAGAGACTCCCGATAGTTTTTGCAGCAAGAGGCAAGCCCTTGCACTTTGCAACAATATCCCTTCCAATTTCTTCTAATTTTTCACACTCCTCACGGGGCCTACCAAAAAATGCTAATCGTCTAAACAACAACCAACATTGTTCCTCAGATAATTCCTTAATAGTAATAAGGTCAATTGATCCCATGATAGATGCAACTGTATCTTTTCGTGTGGTAATCAAAATTTTACTACCATAGGAACCATTCTTTAAACAATGATAAAATGGTTCCCATTTGTTGTAATCTTCTGACCACACATCATCCAAAACAAGAAGAAATTTCTTACCCGTAATAGATTGACGAAGACATTGCATAAGAGACTCCAATTCAACTAAATTATCAGTTGGACATTTAAGCCCTTCGATTATTGCTTTGGCAATCCTAAACTCATCAAAGGGATCCGATACACACACCCATACTCTTGTTTCAAAATTGTTTATGACCTTATCACTATTATAAGCAAGTTGAGCAAGAGTTGTTTTCCCAATTCCTCCCATCCCTACAAGTGAGATGAGATAGAGGCTTTTTTGCTCTTCATTGCTCTCACTTAACAACTTACTTACTAAAGAATTATTCTCATAATCTCGCCCGTATATTTCAGACACATCAACCAAAGACGTACTTTGAATTCGCTCCGATCTTTCTATACTCTTCATTTCCTTAAAACTGTATGTATCTTTTTCTTGGGCAATAGCATCTAGATTTTCATTTAATTCTTTTATCTTATGTGCTATATCACGACGTAAAACGACTTGTTTGATACCAAAGCAAGGACAAAGGAAGAAGGAACGTACCTTCTGCTTAGGAACAAGAGAATTTTGAAGATCTCCCTCCACTTGCAGTTTCGTGATTTCAGTATTCCACTCATCCAACACATCTTCCATGTCGTAGGATGTGTCTTTGAGCTGATCTAACCAACGCCTCACAGCTTTCTCCTTCACTTGCCTCTCCTCTGCATCAAGTAGCACAGCTTGAATGGCTTCAAGATTTCTCCGAAGTTTTTTCACTTCCTTTTTGACATCCCCAACCAGCCTCACCTCTTCTTCAATCTTTTGAGCAGCGATTTTAACCAGCTGCTCCAAGGCAAGATTAACAATAGCATCAGCCATACTCAGAGATTGTAAACAATACTGAATGAGTTACAAAGGAGGAGAAATTGGAATATTTGTTTTATGAACATGCTACTGCTTATACACTACATGAAGCTCTGTGTTAGGTAATGCTTTGCTCCACATGCCAACTACTGTTCACAGTGTGTGAAAGCACAGCAAAGAGTTATTAATTATTTTACTATGAAATCATCCAGAGACATGTTAGTTGACATCTACAGAAAAAAAAAAAAAAAAATATTTCTTGCCAACAAAACTTCTTCTATCTCTTCCGGTGAACAAGTTGGCATATAATTAAATATTGTTCTAGGATAGCTACCCAAAAACAATTAAAATAAAATAATTGTTTAATTTATTCTGATTACAACCATGAAATGACTAATTAACCAATAAAAGTTGAGGCAGGTAACTCATCAAAGAGTTATTTAAGGGAAAACGAAAGGGATTTTAATATAAATAACCCGGGGCCCATAATAGTTAACCAAAATTTCAACGCCTGTATATAAATAATCACCAAATGCCTTTTTTCCGAAATTATCCTCATATATAAGCAAAATTTTCTCCACCCTTCTCCCATTAAAAAAAAAAAAAAAAGGGTTTGGAGTTGATTTTGATTTTCGAATTTTCACTCTTTTATTGTATTAACCACGGTATAGATTGATTAAAATGAGTATTTTGATTGTACTTTGATTGATTTTTGGGCGATTTTGGTGGTGAGAACAAAGTTAACCACGACACTTTGAAGAAAGTTGTTGAAGTTTTGAGTTTATGCAAGATTTTGGGTTTAAGTCAAAGGTTTTTGGATTTTAAATTTTTTAGGGTTTTCAAGTTAATGTGATTATTGTTGGGGAAGTTATTGTTTTTATGGATGTTGTGAGTGTTAGCGGTATAAGTGTTGCTGTGTTTGATGCGAATAGAAGTGTATTAATTTTGTTTGTGTCGGATTTGAGAAATTCCAGCCGATTCAGCACTTGGTGTTATATATCCCGTTGGAGGGGAAAAATGTGTCAACTAAGGAATTTCTTATAAAGTCTCCTAGTTGGTGTAATTTTTTACATCAATTGGTTTAAAGTACAAATTTTGTCTTTCTCTATTGGCATAATTTTCTACACTATTAGTAGGGGTGGGATAATTTGGTTAACCGAATCGGATTAGAAAACCGAAAACCGAACCGATTATTCGGTTTAGAGAAAATTCAAACCGAAAACTAGACCGGGTTCGATTATAAACCAGTTGTAAATTGAACCGAATATTCGGTTCGGTTAATGGTTAACCGGTTTTCAAACCGATTTTCAAATTAACCCCTAAAATTCTTCAATGTTTTATTTAAGTCTCTAAATTCAAATATTTATTATTTTATATATAATTTCATGCTATTTTTCTCTTTTATTTTGGTATTATTGTTGTATTCTTTGTATGAAAATTACTTATTTGTAAATACTGAATCTAGAATATGAAATAAAGACTTAAAGAATTCAATTACACATTACTCAATAGTCAATACTCATTAATAAACTCAAATACATAACATAAATTTAATTTGGCAATGCTAAACTAAACATAACATAAAATTACAAATTAAAAAAACTTAACATAACATAAATCATCTTCATCCCACAATGTTGGTGTTAGTGGAGTCTCTAGATTCCGCACTCCTCGAATTAGGTAATAGCACACGAAGAAGATCATCATCTTCAATTAACAACTATAAATATTAATAAATGAAAATAATAAAATATACTTTGAATTTCTGGTATATCTACTAATTAAGTTTGAATCTCACCTAATTTGGATGTTACAATCATATAATAAACAGAATCACTATCACATAATTCCAAAGTGTATATAAAATCAATATAATAAGTTAAAAGTAAAAGTGTGAGGAGAAACCAAATCTTATCTGTACCTTTTTTGAAGACAAGAGGTTCTTTCCAGACTTGATCTCGAGATAATTTGGACACATAAGAATTAATTAACAGTTATCCATTTCTAATTTATAAAATTTAAAACTTTTTACACCTAATTTCAGCTTTTTTGTCTTGTAATTTACAATTCACATTGGCAACTACATCACCTCCCCCACCCCACCCCACGACCCTTCTTCAAATTCACAAAATTCCAAGGAAAAATACAAGTAGTTACAAAACAAAACAAAACAAAATGTTATTTAACACATTTCACATCTATTCCTTACATACCCTAAATTTTCTCTTTTATTTTTAGTTATTTAACACATTTCATCAAACATCTGGGGAACACTGGAGATTAAATTAAGCATAGATCCAACATACGTGAAAGCTAAGTCCATCAAATTTAAAATTGAAGTATTGGATCCTAAGATGTGTGCAAGGCCAAGCACAAGGCACCGCATGGAATAGGATTTTATTAAATATTTAGTTTATATATAATATATATTTGACCTTGACTTCTGAAATTTAAACTATGGGGTCCTGTATTCTGATTTATAAAACTTCAAGTTTCCACCAAATGCATTAAAGAAATCAATATATTATTAGTTTGATTATTTTATTTATATAGAGTTCTCCTCTGTTTGAACCACTATGTTTCTTCTTCTTCATCTTCGATTCACTCATGGTTGTTTGACACAACCCAGATGAGCTTTGAAAAATTCGCATAACCAGTCTATAAAGTTGACATTTGAGTGAAAGTAGCCAACTATTTTATTTTAAGGGAAAAAATACTCATGATGTGTCTTTTCTGCCCTTAATGAGTCAAACCCAAATAAACTCTCGTTTCCTCAACCATTTTCACTCTCTAACTCCCCAGAAACTCGAGGCAAGAAACCCAATACCCAGTAAGTCGTGGCTATAAAGTGAGAGCCAATACCCAATACCCAGTGAGTCGTGCCAAGAAACTCGAGGCAAGAAACCCAATACCCATTTTCCTCAACCATTTTCAGTCTATAAAGTGAGAGCCACAACTCAACTCTCTATAATGATCATAGGTACCGATAAACTAAAAAACCTGGTCCTGGCTTTTTTCTCCCGCTTTTCAATAACCAAAACTTTTTAAGATTCAAGTTATCTAAAATATATATTCTTAGCATAGAATAAAAATTCTTCCATACCTTGGACAAGAATGGTTCAAGAAATGCGACAATGGTGACAGTGGAGACTGCTGGGTGAGGGTGGGTTGTTGTGGGGACTGTTGGCAGGCGTGGCCCTGCTTAGTTGGTGTGGAGTGTGGGCTGTGAAGATCGGAGCTTGGAGAGTGGAGTCTGCTCACGGTGTGGACAGTGGACTGACTGGAGAATGGAGACTGCTGGGTGCTACCGAACGTGCGAAGAAATGAAGAATGAAGATGGAGTGGAGTGGACACTGGTGACTGGTGTGTGCACTGTACACTGTGGAAGTTTGGAGGCGGAGAACTGGAGAAGACAAATAGAGAGAAGTAGAGACTAGAGAGTGAGAGCGCGTGGTGAAAAATAATTTTTGCTTTTATATTTAAGGGTTAAAACCGGTTTTGGAAATTATTCCAAACCGGTTTTTCGGTTTTTAAAATTTTGTAAACCGAATCGGATTTATAAAAAAACCTAATTTTTGGATTGAATTTCTAAATTATTTATCCCTCAACCCTAACTATTAGCATAAAACATTTTATCCATTGGCGTATTTTGGCTAAAAAATACGCCAACCAAGAAAGAGTGAATAAGAAGACAAAATCATTTTAAGTTAACAAATGTAAATGCGAGGGTGAAATTTGAGCATGAGAGAAGCTCACCAAGCAAATGTACCGGATAATTCAGCACTTTGTTTCATCAACCGTATTTACTTTTTGGTTTCAAATGCCTTAATGAATTTTTGCCATTGACTGATTTCATAATTGGTCCTTCCTCTCCGCTGATCAGTGGCAGTGACATAATTTCGTATTAGCTACCAAGATTAGAAAATTAGATTTGCATATTAAAAAAATAGAAATAAATTGATAAGACACAACCAACCAGTCTGATATCTCGCACAGGAGAAACATCCAGTTCCTTTTTTTCGGATACAATTATTCGGGAAGAAAACTGGATTTTGGTCGATTTATTTGGCAGTCTTATCCACAATTGTTAAGTTACAAAGACACAAATTGAGCCCAAAACATTTCACCAAGACAAGAAATATTGTATTTGGGTTGCCACTGAGAAAAAAAAAAAACTTACACTTCAACGGTGTCTAAATGGTAGACATTCCTTTGTCTTCTAGCATATCACACTCTTCTGTATATTAAAACTGATGCTTGATAACTAGCGAAAAGAGAACACAATAACATAACAGGAGGTGCCTCTTTGTGGAGGAAAGGGATTGTAGAAGAAGCTTGATTCTGTGAAGCTCATTTCATGCATAACTTTTTAGATTGAATCTTTAGAGAAACTCATGGCATGTTAAACTTATTTCGTCAGTACAACGAAACCAAAATACTAAAATCAAGTTTTCTTGAATAGAAAATAGCTTTAAAATTCCTAACTAGTAGAAAGACAATCAAAAGATTTCACAGAGCAGATAAAGAAGCTCCCCCAATAATGCTGCATAGTGGATCCAACACTAATTAAGAGAAAGCAATAACAGATACTTAACATTTCAAAATTACTCCAAGTTCTTGGAAAAGAACTCTGCTCTGAACTGCTTTCCAATCAAATATTGACAAACTTCCGAATGACCTAAGAATCCTTGAAAAAGATAAAAACAGAGAGAACATGTCATTTTAACATTCTTTAAAATCATACAAAAATATGGATAAAAAAATTAAATAGGATTTTTAGGGAAAATTACCAGGTTCATGAAGTAACGTCATGGAAAACAAAAGGTTTGGCTGCACCCAGCACAGTAATGATACCGGATCATGAGGTACCCAAACTATCATGGCAACGTTACCGGAGCATGAGTTACCAACATGTTACCGTTGTGTTGCAACATCACAGTAATGTTACTAGAGCATGAGTTACCTGTAAAAGCACAATGGTAATGTTATTTAACGTACCATTGTGTTAAACCATAACAGTAATGTTACTGGAACATGAGGTCCTGTAACATTACAGGAGCATGAGTTACCAACAACGTTACGGTTGTGTTGCAACATCACAATAATGTTATTGAAGCATGAGTTACCTGTAATAACACAATAGTAACTTTATTGGAAAATGGGGTATCGGTAACATGCCGTTCTAGTGAACCATCACAACAACGTTGCTGGAGCATGAGATATTGGTAAGGTTGCCGTTGCGTTAAACCATCCATAACAATAACGTTGCTAGAGCATGGGATACTGGTAAGGTTACCGTTGTGTTAAACCATCCATAACGGTAACATTGCTAGAGCATGAGGTACTGGTAAGGTTATCGTTGTGTTAAACGATAATGGTAACGTTATTGGAACATGAGGTATTGGTAACATTACCGTTATGGTGAACCATCTTGGTAACTTACTAGAACATGAGGTATCGGTAACGTTACCGTTATGGTGAACCATCTTGGTAAATTTATTGGAACATGAGGTACCGAGTAACGTTACTGTTGTGGTGAACTATCACGGAAACCTTACTAGAGCATGAGTTACCTTTGTGTTGCAACATCACAGTAATGTTACAGGAGCATAAGTTACATATGAAGACAAGCAAGAATAACATTCGGAAAATGAGGTACCAATAAAGTTACAGTCTTGGTGAACCATCACGGCAGCATTACTGGGGCATGAGGTACTAGTAATGTACTGGAACGGTAACAAAAGCTACAAAAATCACTTGGATGCTTGGAAAGAAAAGAGATGGATATACTTGAAATTAAAAGAGGGTTATTACCTTTGTCAGATTGAATCTTGGCCCAAAAAGATCAATCAATGGCAATGCATCAATTTTGAAGTTATGACATTCTTCTCCTATTTCATGTAAATAAGGTGTTGGATGAAAGACTTCAAATACTAATTCATCATACTCATACTCATCATTTTCCCTTTTGCATTTTTATCGAAGTCTAAACACAAACCTTAGAGCTTCTTGTTCTTCAGTGCTTCAATACTCTTCACATTTCTCAAAGTCGAAGCTTGCCCATGAAGATCAATCAATCATTGAAGATTGGAAGGGTGAAGTAACGGCAAATTTACCTTTACTTAATAGGACCCTGATCTACCGTTACTAAACGGCAACATTGAAGTACCGCTATTAAACGGTAATGTTGAAGTGCCGTTAGTATACAGTGACAACGATTTACCTTTTAAACATGAAAGTAACGTACCATTAGTTGACAGTGATGTGAAGATAACCTTTATTTAACATTGACATTAAATCAACTAACGACTTTTTTTAACTGACATTTGATAAGTTGCATAATTTGAGTGTTTTTAGTTTTGATGTTAGTTTAGTTAATTTCTCATTTGTTTAATTTGATTTGGTGTTAGTTTTTATTAAGCTTGAGATGTGAATGGTCAGCTATTGATTTGGATAATTTTTGTGTATTTTCAAGCTTTGATTGAGTAGATTGGAAGCATTGAAATGAAATTGAAACTAAAAGCTTAAAGAAATTGAGACTACCTGACATTTTTTAAGGTCATAACTAGGCCTTGGTAGTTCACCATGACCATGGTGGTGGAACAAAAATAAAACAAAGACTATGGTGGTGGAACAAAGATAAAACAAAGAGACCAGAAAGCACCATGACCTAGGCTATGGTAACTTAAATTTGGCCATGGCCAAGGCTATGGCGGAAACTATTAGGACGTTTCTATTAGATTTTCTTTCATTTTTCACTTAGAACTCTTTTGGGTATTTAAGTATAATTGAGATTAGTTGTCAAAGGAATGAATTTTGCATATTTAATTTGGAGAGGAGAAGACGCATTCTTGGGGCTTGAAGACTAAAGATCAAATTTAAGAGTTTGATTTTTGTTTCTATTTTCAAGTCTAAATATGTTTTCTTTCTTCTCTATTTATTTCTTTGTTCTTAGGATGGAGTAAATCTCTTTTGTTAGAGGAGGATGAAACCCTAATTATGTTTTAAACAATTTTTATTCTTAATACCAGATTTATGGTTATAAATTTGTGCAAGAGTTTAGGTTTAATGCTTTATGAATGTTGGATTGATTCAATTACCTTGATGATGTTTTGAATAGAGAAGTTAGGGTTTATTGCTTAATTCATATTTATAATTATTTTATTGGAATAACATTGCACAATGTATTAAAACTAGAAGTAATAGAACAAAGATTCTAGGATTAATTTGTGGTTCCACCTAATTCATAACCGAATAGGGTGAATTAGTCGTAAGGGATTGATGATTTTATGCTTCTTAATTTCAAAGTAGCCGAATAGGGATTTGTATTAAGTTGAATATTATGCTTAAATAAGGATAATTGGACCTTAGAAGGAATCCTACCAATTCATATCACAACCGAGTATTAAGAATAGTTGTCAAGGATAGTTAAGGGGAAATTTGTACCTTAATTTCATTAATACTGTAAGGTTCTTCACATTATTTATTTGTTTAATTTAGTTATTTTTTAATCGTTAGTTTTACACTCTAAAATTTTGTCTTCTCAAATAACATGTAGATAGTTTTAAGGTAATTACAAATAATTGTTTTGATCTATGTGGGACGATACTCAAACTTATCATTTTATTGCTTAAACAAGACTAGTGCACTTGCTAGGGTTGATTTAGTCACATCAACGTTCGCTATCGATGACGTTAAGATGCTGTTATTTAACGTCAACATCAAATAACCGTTAGCAACCGTGACTTTCGGAAAACCGTTAGTTAACATGAATTTATAATGCCTTTAGTAATGGTGACTTTACCAATACTGTTTGTTAACGGTCACCGTTACATAACGTGACTTTGACTTAATTGTGAAGTTTTCTTCTTTAATGGTAACATTGACGGAGATGTGTTTACTTATTTGGTTTCCTAATTTTGTCTCTTCCCACCCATTAATAGAACTTTATAGGATAACAAATTTTCTTAATATTTTGCATCTCAAGTAAATGATAACACTCATTAGATGACTGTATTTTGTTTAATTTTTCAAAATAAGAAAAACATAAAGAAAAGATGTGGAAAAAAAGTGCAGACAAATATTTATTAATATAATCTCAGCAAGCAACCAAAACATATCCACAGAGTAACAAAAATGAAACATGTTTCCGAGACACTGACACACGGAAGAATATAGAAAATATTTCATGATAAGTAGGAAGCACATTTAATCATAAATTACTCCAAATGAAATCATTGATGGTTCGAAATCATGGCCAAAGTTCCTGTCTATCTCTGCAATTAAAAACAGCCAAAATTGTTGCTTATTCCAAACAATAATATGAATGGGCAAGTTTTGTCCTGTTCTCGAGCAAAGCTGCTGCTCATCCATTTAGGCCAATCAATGGAAGCGAACCCAATCCTTTCTGCTGATCAATTCTTCGGGAAAAAAACTGTTTGATGGTGGATTTGTTTGGCGGTGTCATAACTGTTGCTAAGAAACAAAGACAACATTGGAGCAAAACTACTCTCCCTAAGTAAATGTCTGGGGGTTTAATCCACAGCTTTGAAGTAAACAAAAACACAACTCTAAAGTAAATATAATTTCTGCTCTTTTGGTTGCTTGCATAACTATCTATCGGTACTCTTCCATACCGCAAAACATTTCAATTAAAAAAAGAAAATTAGCTTTCGTGCTGAAAATGAGTAAAGAAACTGTGTCTTCATGAGAAAAAAAATCACTTAATATTCAAACTTGGTTTAAGAAAAACTAATCATATTAGTAACTATGATTCCAACGTTCAAGAACTACTTGCCTTGTTTCAAATTTCCACCTATTGTGCAATCATCGCGGCTCAAACAAAACTTAGTTCTGCACTTAAAAATGGTGTTGAAATGGCAAATATTTCTTTTTTTTTTTCTTTTTTTGGCAACCGGGGTGTTCAGCCCAGTTTGCTCGAACTTCAACCAATCCTCAGGATCCACTGAACATTTTACAAGCTCAAAGGACCTGATAAGTTACAATGTTATTGTGGTAGGTCCATTGAACATCGTACAAGTCAAAAGGATCAAGTAAACCACAATGATTATTATTATGAGTAACACTACACTCACTAACACTTTTCACTAACTTTCTCTCACTAACGCCATGTGTCAATTTACAATTCAATCAGTTCACATGGGTCCTGCCTGTCCAATAATGGATCCCACCTAATCAAGCCAATCATAAACTTACACATGGGGTTAGTGAAAGGAGTTAGTGAGAGAGGTTAGTGAGGTTAGTATTATTGTATTATTATATATGCGATACATATCCAACGATAGGATTCGATATGGGTCACCAACGATACGTATCAAAGAGTGTATCCTAAACTTTTTGATACGTTGATATATATCCTACGATACGATACGTATTGGTTCGTATCCTTAAAAATATCGATACAAATCGATATGACTTTATTAATTTAGGCCTTAAAAAATTTGGGCCGGATCCGGGCCACACAACTCAGTTCACTAAAACCCACCCAAATTTACCCATTTTGCATGGAGAAGTGAAGAGGAAGATATGTTGCCCATTTTGCATGATAATAATAACACAAGTGGAGATATAAATATTAATATTGATCTTGGAAATGGTATGAATAATTGAGAGGAAATGATATAGATTTCTAATTTTGTGATTAATTTTGATTATCTAATATCATAATTTAAAGCTAATACTATCACAAAATTCGTTAATTAATCTTGAAGATGATATTAATTTTTATTATTTTTTAAAAAGATGTATCCTATGATACGATACGATACGATACACGATTCAAAAAATTAGGTTTTTGATACACGATACGATACACAATTTGACAACCATGGTGGTAGGTCCATTGACCATCATACCAACCTGAAGGACCAAGTAAGCCACAATGTTATTGTGGTAGGCGACCTTAAGGTTTAAACCCAAGAACTCAAGGAAGGAAGCAAACCTCCTTTAATCACCAGGTCAACCCCTTGGGGTTGCAGGTATTTCTTTTTCTTCCTGCATAATACAGTTTAAATTAGCTAAAAGAGAATAAAATAACTAAGCATGAGGTATCTTTTAGTGGAGCAAATGAAACTTGGTTCTCCCAAGCTTGTGTCATACACAACCTTTTGATTGTTATTGCTTCCTAGAAAATTTCATGGCATCCTAAACTTGCTTCTGTGTATCAAAACAATCCTCTATGAGCCATTAGAGTTTCTTGTAGAAAAAACAGTAAAGCTCCCAGGCAAAAGCTGCATTAATAAATACCAAAATAAGAGAGCAAATCTCAAATACTTGACAAATTTTAAAGTTCACAAATGTTTTTTGTTGGATTATTCAATTTTGTAGATTGTTATATGGTTATATGATGTATAGTTAGTGTAGATATATGATGTACTGTTGTTAGTATAACGCAAAAGGAGTAGTAGTAGTTAGTGTTTGTGAGTTAGTTAATTGAACTATAGTTAACCGAATGTAATAAAAGACTTTGTACTGTTCACAATATAGTTAGTCAAGCTGAATAATTAGCTTTACTCTTCGTAAATATCTTTCCCTGTTTGTTTCTTGAATGTTCTTCTACGATGTAAATCGAATGGTATTAAAGCTTACAAAGTTGTTATTTTTGCCGAATTTAGCTTAGCGAAGATCATTTGAATAATTAGCTTTACTCTTCGTAAATATCTTTCCCCTGTTTCTTGAATGTTCTTCACTGATGTAAATCGAATATGGTATTAAAGCTTCTATCAAGCTACGGGATTGTTATTTTTTGCCCAGAATTTAGCTAGCACTGAAGATCATTTGATTTTGATTTGATAATTGTTCAAAGATTCAGGTCAGTTCTCTGTAAATCAATTGAGGAATTTGACAATTGATCAAGAATTGTTCAAAGATTCAAGTCAGTTCTCTGTAAATCGATTGAGGAATTCGACAATTGGTCAAGATTAAATCAGCTCTCTATAAATCGATTGAAGAAGTGATTTAAAGCAAGTGAAATGGCAACAAATTCAAGTTCGCCTCTCTACATCCATCCTTCAGATACTCCTGGTTCCATTTTGATCTATGAGCAACTCACTAGAATAGAGAACTATGGAATTTGGAGTAGAGCTATGACCGTGTCCTTAAGAGCAAAGAATAAGCTAGGGTTTGTGGATGGTTCTTGTTAGAAATCAAGTTTTAATCAATCATTACATGCGCAATGGAAGTGATGTAACTCTATGGTGTTAGCATGGATCTTTAACATAGTCTCTAAGGATATATTCAATAGCATCATATATTCAAGCAGCGCACACCAAGTGTGGCAGGATCTACAAGAACAGTATAACAAAGTTAATAGAACGAGAGTTTTGGGATATACAGAGAAATTATGAATTTGGTGCAAGGAACCAACTCGGTTGTAGTGTATTACAATAAACTCGAAACCCTATGGGATGAATTGAGTTCATTGGTTAGTCTCCCAGCATTAGACAGTGAATCTGTCCGAGCTTACTTATCTCATTTGAATTAGCAGAAGCTACTGCAGTTTTTGATTGGGCTTTAATGATTCATACACTCTAGTAAGAAGTCAAATTTTGCTAATGGCTCCTCTACCCTCGGTGAAACAGGCATAATCAATAGTTAGCCAAGATGAGAGTCAAAAGGTTCTTACTGGTTTCAATCATAGCACAGAAGTGACAACAACTTTATATTCTCAGGGGAGTGAGAAGAGTCAAAACCAGAACACAAAATATAAAGGAAAAAAATCTTATATTGAGTGTGATTATTTCATGCTCCAGGACATAAGAGGGAAAATTGCTATGAGCTACATGGATATCCAACGGATTACCAATTCACCAAGGGAAAAAAGGCTAAGGCTAATCAAGCTCAATCTGCCTAAGAATCAATTCCATAGACACAAATCGTGAATCTAGAGTCTAGAGCTAATCTTGGAAATATGTTGACATTGGAACAATATGCACAATTGTTGCAATTGTTGGGCAAAGAGAATGTCTCAACTCCATTTGCCAATTTAGCAGATAACACTATTTCTTTATACTCCAGTTTTAATAATGCGGATTGGATACTAGATTCAGGGGCCACGGATCATATGACCCATAATTTCCAGAGTTTTGAATGTACTGTTGGTAGCAAACCATCCATAGTAAACTATGTAGGTCTTCCCAATAGTACAAAGACTCCCATTAAACATGTAGGTTCTGTGAGATTGCAGGAAAACTTGTGTCTTGATAAGGTTAAGGTTTTGTTCTTGCCAGATTTTAAATACAATCTACTGTCAGTGTCAAAATTGACTTCTTCTTGTCAATGTTCTGTTACATTCTATCCTGATTTCTGTGTTATTCAAGATCTATGGAGTGGCAAACTGAAAGGGATTGGTAAGCAATCCCAAGGATTATACCATTTTGTTCCTAGTTCACAAATAAAATTGTTTAGTTCTATTTTAGAAAAAAGGGAAGTTATGTGTAAGCATTCTTCTAGTTTAGGACCTGAAACAAATGTTAGTAAACAATCGAATTTACCTATTGCTTCTTTAATAAAGTCCACTGCATTACATATTAAGGATACTGCTCTTTGGCATAAAAGATTATGACATGTACCATTTTCAGTCCTTAAAATAATAAATAATACTTTACTTGAACATCATGATTTCCATTGTGATGTTTGTCCATTAGCTAAACAGACTAGGCTGCCTTTTGCATTAAGTGAGAAAAATTCCTTACATGTTTTCGAATTATTGCATTTAGACATTTGGGGGCCCTATATGATACCTACACAAGGAAATGCTAGATTTTTCTTTACTATAGTAGATGATTTCTCTAGGATTACTTAGCTATTTCTGATGCAATTCAAGTAAGATGTTTTCCAAACATTGAAAGACTTTATTCATATGATTAGAAATCAATTTAACCAAACACCTAAATGTATAAGGACTGATAATGGGTTGAAGTTCTTTAATCATCAATGTCATGAGCTGCTTGCTAGTTTAGGTATCATTCACCAAAGCACATGTGTATATCTCCACAATAGAATGGAGTGGTAGAGAGAAAGCATGGGCACATACTAAACATAGCTAGAGCTTTTAAATTCCAGTATGGCATCCCAAATTACTTATGGGGTTATGCTATCAAGGCTGCAGTATACATCATCAATAGGTTACCTATAAGAGTCTTAGATGGTCTTTCACCATATGAAAAATTCTATGGGATTAAACTTGGAATAAACCATTTAAGGGTTTTTGGCTACTTGTCATATGCTACTAATTTAGTTCTCCATGATAAGTTCACTCCGAGATCCACACCTTGTGTTTTCCTTGGTTATTCTCCTACAAAAAAGAGTTACATCTTATTTGATTTGCACACTAAATCCATTTGCATTAATAGAGATGTAGTCTTTCATGAACAAATTTTCCCTTTCATATGGCATCCTTCTAACAAGCCTATTTTCTTAGATTCTTTTATGGCACAAGATTCTGATATTTCTGATACAATTTTACATTCTTGTCCTAAAAATACAAGTCTCCTGCAAGACACAGAACCAAGAGATTCTTTGCCTCCAACTCATACTAATGCTTTACCTTCACAAACTGATTCTGTCCTTAATTCATTTGTTCAACCTAGAAGATTCAGTAGGACAACTAGAGACCACCTATTTGGACGACAAATTTTGTCTGTCTAACTTTGCCTCAGATCAATTTGACTATTGCCATTCCTTATCCCATACACAACTATATATCCTATAAACACTTGTCCCCTACTTATAAAAAATGCCTATCCAGTATTTCAGTTCTTACAGAGCCTACTTCCTTCACCCAAGCATCCAAAGACCTCGATTGGATTGCTACAATGCAATAGGAAATTCAAGCCTTGGAAAGAAATGAAACTTGGTCCTTAGCTCCCTTGCCGTCTACCAAAGTACCAACCGGTTGTCAATGGGTATATAAATTGAAATATAAGGTAGATGGTACCCTAGAAAGGTACAAGGCAAGGTTAGTTGCTATTGGAGGTAGAACTGAACCTGCTTCTAATGACACAGTAGCAGCCAAGGGAACAAGAGTGCCCGTCAAAATAGAGAAGATTGCAAGCGATATTTGAACAAGAATGCCCAGAAAACAAAGAGAAGATTACAAGCGATATTTCTGGCCAACAACTTTGTTACGTTTGTGATAGTGTTTTTTATTTTTGAATAGCTTATGTATAGGAGAAAGTTATGGAGAGTTTGTGTATAAATATTAGACATTGTCCACACTGAAATATATCTGAAAATCTCTTATCCATCTATCTCTCATCCAGTTAACTTTTTACATGGTATCAGAGCCCAAAACGACTCATGTCTAAACCAATCCTCTTCAAGATGTCTGCCTCCCCAAATTCCTTCACTTCTAATGTTGCCGAAACCAACCTTCCCATCTTCAACCTATCTTCCTCCATCAACCCCACCAAACTCACACGTCTTAATTACCCCACGTGGAAAGCCACCATGTTACCTTACCTCAAAGGCCAGAGAGTCTACGGATGCATCGATGGCACCGTTCAACAACCTGCAAAAACCATCACTGCCTCTGATGGCTCTACCACTCCCAACCCCTCATATGATATTTGGGAAACCTAGGATAACCTTATTCTTCGCTGCATAAATTCTTATCTTTTTGATGAAGTACTTGCCCAGGTTGCTCACTGCAGCTCTTCCATTGCAGTTTGGAAGGCCTTCGGCTCTACTTTTGCATCCCAGTCCCATGCTAAAGCCGTACATGTTCGCACTCAACTCTTTACCCTTCGGAAAGGTAATCAATCTGCAACTGATTACTTCATGACTATCAAACGTCTCATGGACGAATTGGCCATTGCTTGCTGTTGGGCTCGGTCCTGAATATGACTCTCTTGTTTCCATGGTTTCTCACCGAGATAATTCTCTCACATTGGAAGAACTTTATTCAATGCTCCTAACATGTGAAGCTCGCATCGAGCATAATAATTAAATGTTATCCTTGCCCATGGCTTTGGCTAATGTTGCCACCTAACAGCAAAACTTTACAGGAAGACGAGGTCGTGGCACCTTCTCAGAGGCAGGGGGCGTAATCCATCCTATGGCAATCGTGGAGTGGCAACGGCAACACCAGTATGTGGTTTCAACTGTGTGAGAAACCTGGCCATACGGCTTCCCGCTCTTGGAAGCGCTTTGATCCAAATTTCCAAACCCCCCCACCTTGCCCAACTCCTCAAGCACACCTTGCCTCCAACCAATCTCAGTAGCACTCGACTGAACAAGAATGGCATCTCGACACTGGTGCGACGCACCATCTGATCAACAACATGAGTAATCTGAATATCCGAAATGATGATTTTGCTGTCACTGATCAAATTCAAATTGGTGATGGTACAAGTTTGAAAATAACTCATATTGGAACTGCATCTTTATCTAACTCATCTTCGTCTTTTATTCTTGACAAAATTCTTGTTGTATCACAAATTACCAAAAATTTGCTTTTAACGACACAATAAGCAGCAGCCAAGGGAACAAAGGTGCCCAGTCAAAACAGAGAAGATTGCAACGATATTTCGAACAAGAATGGCCTACCAAAACAGAAGATTACAAGCGATATTTCTGGCCAACAACTTTGTTACGTTTGTGATAGTGTTTTTGATTTTTGAATAGCTTATGTATAGGAGAAAGTTATGGAGAGTTTGTGTATAAATATTATACACTGTACACACTGAAATATATCTAAAAAACTCTTATCCATCTATCTCTCATCCAGTTAACTTTTTACAGTTGCCAAGGGATTTACACAAAAAGCTGGGATTGACTATGAAGAGACTTTTTCTCCTGTGGTAAAAATAGTTACTGTTAGGCTTGTTTTGGCCATTGCTTCTATGAAAAATTGGCCACTTTATCACATGGATGTTGATAATGCAGTTCTTCAAGGAGACTTGCAAGAGGAAATATACATGCATTTACCTTAAGGGTTTCCTAAACAACATGATACTACTTTGGTTTGTAAGCTACACAAGTCTTTGTATGGCTTAAAGTAAGCCTCTAGAGCTTGGAATGCCAAGCTTACTATTGCCCTAATGCAAGGAGGGTTCCAGCAATCACCATTAGATCATTCCTTCTTCTTTCAAAAGGTTAATGGTCATATTGTCATTTTACTCATTTATGTTGATGACTTAGTTCTTACCGGTTGTGATTCTTCCCTTATTCAAGCTACTAAAGATCTACTGCATTCCTATTTTAAGTTGAAGGATTTGGGAGGACTCAAATACTTTTTAGGATTTGAGGTTGCAAGATCTTCCAAGGGAATTAGTCTTTGCCAAAGGAAATATGCTTTGGAGTTAGTTGTTGAGTCAAGTTTGGCTGCTGCCAAACCTTCTTTGGTTCCCCTTGATCCTAATCTGAAATTTACTATTGCAGAATATGATGAGCATTTTCCTAGTCAACAAAATTCTATCTCGCCAGATCCATCCAAATATCAAAAACTCATTGGAAGTTGCTTTACTTATGTTTGACTTGACCTAACCTTAGTTTTTCTGTGAATCTTCTTAGTCAATTTATGCATCAACCTAAGGAATCTCACCTTTAAGCTGCTTTAAAGGTTGTGTTGTATGTTAAAAACTCTCTTGGAATGGGTTTAATTTTTTTCCTGCCTATGGTTCAATTCAGTTCTAGGCCTTTTGTGATTCGGATTGGGCTTCTTGTCTTATGACGCGCAAGCCTATTACTGGCTTCTGTATTTTTTTGGGAGGATCTTTATTGTCATGGAAATAAAAAAGGCAGGCTACTATTTCTCGATCCTCTTCAAAAGCAGAATATCATGCTATGGCCACAACCGTTTGTGAAATTGTTTGCTTAACTCAGCTCTTGAAGGACTTATCTCTTCCCATTCAGCTATCAATTTCACTTTGCTGTGATAATCAGTTAGCAATTCATATTGCTTCCAATCAAATATTTCATGAGCGTACAAAACATATTGATATTGAGTGTCACATTGTGCGTACCAAGATCAAGGAAGGGTTGATTGTTCCTTCTCATGTTCCTACTCATGACTAGCCAGCGGATCTGTTTACTAAAGCTCTTTTTGGTCTTGTCCATCATCGTTTACTGTCTAAGTTGGGTGTGATTGACATACATCACCCACCAACTTGAGAGGAGGTGTTGGATTATTCAATTTTGTAGATTGTTATATGGTTATATGATGTATAGTTAGTGTAGATAACGCACGAGGAGTAGTAGTAGTAGTTAGTGCTTGTGAGTTAGTTAATTGAACTATAGTTAACAGAGAATGTACTGTTCACAATACAGTTAGTCAAGCTGAATAATTAGTTTACTCTTCGTAAAAATCTTTCCCCTGTTTCTGGAATGTTCTTCTCGGATAAAAATCGAATTATTTTTCCATGGTCTAAAACTCTTTTCCCACCATTACAAAACTGTCAAACTTCCAAATGGCCTCCTCTCCTGAAAAATATTGATAAAACACAGCTTAGGACGAAAGCAAAATCGGACCTCACACAAGTATAAATACTAGCATCAACTCAAACATGATAAGTAACGAAATACTAGCATCAAATAAAGGAGTAGGAATTATTTACCTATCAGTGGATGGTAATTGCAGCCTTTTGAGAATTCAAAGAATTGGGCCTCCTTGCACATATTCACCATCAAATTTAATGTTAGGAATTTGAGAGATCATGGGCAAGCCATGTCCTTCCTCCAACCAAACTTACTGCTCATCTATTTAGGCCAATCAAAGTAGCCAAGCTGAAGCTAAACTCTGTTCTGTAGCGGGTACAATATGTTCAAAATTATAGTTAGCAGTCCAGTTTAGGAAAACAGATATATGTAAATGAAAAGGTAAAGATGTAAGCATGAGGAAAGCTAACCAAACAAAACCAGACACTCTTTCACTTGTTTCATCAACAATATTTACATTTTGTTTGAAGAGCTTGAGTGAACGTTCTGCCAATGACTGATATTATAAGTTGGTCCTGGATCCATCGCTATGTCTTAAGTTGATTGCTGTTGGTCAGTGGCAGAAACAAAATTTGGTATAGCCACAATGAATAGTGAATTAATTTTGCATAACTAACCAGTTTGATAATAAACACTATTAGACTCCCTCTCCCAGCCTCTTTCTGAGATTTTTTTTTCTTTTGGAAGAAAACTGTTTGATGGCCTATTTCATCCACGGACCACAGTTGCTAAGTAACAAAGACACAACATCAGAAGTACTGTGCGCAAAAGCATTGCAATAAAACTAAAAAAGAAAGAAAATTAGAATTAAACCTATTCAAGTTATATTCTATGATACTTTGATATTACAGAAGTATTCTAGATAACATATATGGTGTTGATAATTCATAATCCAATATTGTGGTATACAGGTATGCTCAAAGAGTTTGAGAACTTTGTTCACTGCTTACACCAATCTTCTTCACTTTTGTCATCTCTCTATTGCTGTTCAGGACATACTGGACGCATGTCATATAACATTCATAATTGGACTTGAAGAGGACTGCTTTAAACCACAAACGCCAATTCCTTAAAATTGTTTGTTTGAATCGACTGGATGTCTTATTGCAATTTATGCTGTGGTTTGGTGGGTAAGACTGAATCTATAGTCTTCCACATTATCCATGTTGAAATGTTAATGGTCTTGATGTTTTTGTGCTGAATCATTGTACATGTTGTGGATTCCATAATCTTCACACGGTAAAATTCTCTAACAATATAATTTCCAGGTGCAGTATCACCATTATTGAACATCTTCATGACAACATTGGTACAAGAAAAGTTCTCACCATCTCAGTATTAGATTTGAAACAGTTGTTATCGTTTATAATACATAATACACAAAATTTGTCATTGAGACATCTCTGAAGGTGAAACTTTTTTATATTTCCATTCATGTCCTTTCCATTCAGGCAGTTGCTGGATGACAACCTGCAGCAAATATGAAAAACCTTCATCCAATTTCCAGTACAATAGCAGTAATTGAAAACCATGACAAAGTGGAAGAGGAAAGATTACAGACCAGCCCTGTAGATTCAGGGGTTCCAACAGTGGTTTGGCAAGCCAATCTCCAGTTTTTTGGTTGCTGCATAGAACCCATGAACACCAGCATTACTACCTCTTTGAAACAATTATTTTCACCTCATCACCAATTATATTAGATTATGAAATATTTCCTTAAAATTATTCTTAACCCTCTTCAGCTTTTCCTTCTCTTTGTCAGTTCGAGGGCTTAGCAGCTCCTTTCCTTGAATAACCTTCCAACAGATCAAGGATTCATCAGATCAGATAATATAAATCTTAACCCCTGCTAACAACAATTTTAGAGCCCTGGAAATGGCCAAAAGCAAATCATCAGTAAAAATCAAGTGCATAAAAGCTTCAGAACAGTAAAATTCACCTCAACCATACAAGTAGCACAGGTTCCTCCTCCTCCACAATTCAGCAGAGGTCTAGCCTGGGAAAACAAGCACATAAATGTCGCTATATCATGTAAATTTCGATGAAAACAATGAAGAAAACATATTTACATTAATAAGAGACAGAAACTTACATATGGTCCATACAATTCAATATTACCATCCAGCATTATATTCCTAAGTTTCTGCCCTCCACATGCCTGTTCTAAAATGCATATCTGGAGTTCCATCCGGGAGTAACACTGACTAAAACAATCCGACAACGTGCCATTAAATTGCTAATAATTCTTTTACTACACATACAATTCAGTACATAATACAAATCATGTAAACTTACATGAACAAATGCAAAATTGACTACTGGAGGTTCTTCTTTAGCATTTGACTGGGAGTCATTATCAGGAATGGTTGCAGTGGCTCTGATATTGCCTCTAGAGAAGCTGAAATGTCTAGAGTATTTAAGGCCTTTGCAAGTGTTGGAAGTGTAGTGGAAGTTGAAAGGCACAGAACGAGAAGGCAATCTGAAAGAATTAAGTTGAAGACTTCCCATTTGTGATTATTTGAAGACGAAAATGTCTGCTATAAGAACTTTAAATTATTAGGATAGTTTTAGTAGCTGCTGGATATTTGCATGGGTGGTGGTGGCTTTTATTTATCTTATCTGAAATGTAGCGCGGCTACGGTTTATCCTGGGTTGGATTTCAGGCCCAAAAAGGGCAAATCATGGGCTGGATTTCGGCCCATGAAAATATGAATATGGACGCTAGACGGAGGGCTTGAACCTGAGACCTTGGGGTTAACAGTCACACGCTCTAACCCACTGAGCTACTCCAGCACCTTGAGGTGCAGAAACTCCATTATTTTCTCATATTTTATATTAGTAAAGCTTAATTAATTAGGGTTTATGATTTTATCCATAATTAGTTTAAAAAATCTCAATTATAAGATACTTTTCTACGTTTATTTGTGAAAGGTTTTGTTACAATATAGTGTTCTCTATATTAAAGGATCTTAATCTAGTATGGTCCAAGTTTGAGCTTTTACAATTCTTAAATCAATTTTGATAATCATCTTAAACATTAATCTAACTTTCAAAACCAAATTACCCATGCTCAAATACCACATTAGTTAACCTCTCATTTTTTGGTCGGGTGATAAACTCTTTAACCATTGAGATTAGTTATACCTAAGAGGTTTTGTGTTTAAATCGCAAAAGATGTACCTATCATATTTTATGCAATTACTTTGGTCGATTGGACTTGTAGGATGTTCCGTGGCCATAAGAATTTGGTAGACTCTAATGTGGGTTGGATATCTGAATAACTAAAAAAAAAAAAAAAATACCACACTAGTTCTATGGCATTTGTCATTTACTCGTTTACAAGAGCCATCATTTATGTTATCAATTTCTTAAATCAAACTTGTCTTAATCATACAACTAACATTATATATATAAAACCATTATTAGGTCTGATGGTAAAAGAGCAAAGGGATCTACTATCGGTTCTTGAGTTTGAGTTATCTAAAATACTAATAGGGATCCTCACTGAGGGGATTTATCTGATCGTTCACTTTAGGACCCTGTAGATTAATTAAAGTGCGCATAAACTGACCCGAACACCTTACTCATGAAAAACAAAAACATTATATATGTAAATTACGTATTCAACCTAATATGATATTACTCTTTGATTAAGATATCATTTATTTATATAATACCTAATATGACATTACTCTTTGATTAAGATATCATTTATTTATATAATATTATGACTGTAAATGAATTTAAAATTAATCCATCACACAAATATATATATATATATAATTAATTAATTAATTAATTAATTAATAACACAAAATAGAAACATATAATATACAAAGAAAGGAAACCCAATAGCAATCAATATCTTTCTCTTTCTCACCATTTCCCCCCTCCTTAAACCCTCAACACAAACACCCTCTTCATTCTTCAAATGCCGTATATAACTCCGAACCTCCGCCTCCTTTTCTCTTCTTCTCCTTTCAGACTCTCCCTTCCTCTTCTCTCCAACCCCGCCACACCCCGCCACCCCCTCTTCACCGTCCTCTCCTACTCCGGCAGACGACACCGTTCCACCTCTGCCCCGCAACGAAACCTCAATCTTCAAAAAAGAAACAAGAGCACAAACGAAAGAGGAGTTGTTCCAATGGAAGAGAGTAAGAATGAACCCTCTTTTGGGTTTAACAAAAGAAGGGCTGAGGGAAAAGATGGTTCTGATAAGCCTAAGAAGAATCCTCAGCTTAAAGTTCGTAGACTAAACCCTACTAATACTATTTCGTACGTACAGGTAATGGATGTTTAGTTTGTTTATTTTGTGTTTTTTGGAACTGGGTTTAGTTTGGTTTTTGAGTTTAACGTGTGTGGTTCAAGTTTGTATTGAAGTTCGTATTTTTTATTTTTTGTTCTTGGCTTTTGTGGCTTTTAGTGAATTTCCTGGTTTCTGGTTCTTGTGGTTTGTTTGATTATGCATTTTATGTACTTCATTCATGTTAGTTTTTGTATTTATTGGGCGTTATTGGAAAAGGAGGTGAATTTATAGTTGTTTTTGGCCTTTTGGCTTTAGTGGGGTTGTTCAATTGTGGTTTCGCTGGATGGGTTCAGATTATTGAGTTATTATCAGGAATAAAATTTAAGTTGTCTTATCGGTTTGTGATATGGTTTTGATTTTTTTTCTTTAATTATAGATTTTGGGAACTGGAATGGATACTCAGGACACTTCGCCTTCAGTCTTGCTCTTCTTCGACAAGCAAAGATTTATTTTTAATGCTGGAGAGGTGAAATTTGTTGCTGAATTTATTAATGGAATTCTAGTAATCTCTTATTTAGATAATGTGTCTTCAACGAGGAAGTTATTTTGAAACAATGGTCTATAACTGTTATATGTCTATAAGATTGCCACGTATATGAAGACCATTTTATGTGATTCTTCTAAATATGAATACCTATCAATTAATTGTTACTTAATGCACTACTTCTATAACAGGGGTTGCAACGATTCTGTACAGAGCATAAGATTAAATTATCAAAGGTAGGAAAAATCTGTAAACAAACTTTTTGTTTCCCCTTTCTTCCCATTTTAATATATATTTCCAAGTTTGTTCACCTTCAGTCTTTGAAAATTGTCTAGTGCAAGAGTTATTGATATGATGAATCTTTTTTCAGATAGATCACATTTTTCTTTCTCGTGTTTGCTCAGAGACGGCAGGTGGACTTCCAGGTTAGTATCTTGATAGAGAAATTATGATGTATCCATTTCTTTTTGGTAGCATAAACTTATTATTACAACAGCTGGGTAATGTTTTTAAGCATTACTATTATGAACAAGTATTAGGACTGCTCATGCAAAGAGATGATTGGCTGAGTTTTTACTTTACCTCACAGGTCTTCTTTTGACTTTGGCCAGTATTGGAGATGAAGGACTGTCTGTGAGTATCAGGCTGACTTCATGTATAACTGCCTTTCTTCTGGATACTTTTAACTAAGAGTTTTATTTGCTTGGTGGTTACTCACCATTATCTAAAATTTTCATTTGTTTGCTTAAAGGTCAATGTATGGGGTCCTTCAGACCTCAAGTTTTTAGTTGATGCAATGAAGTCTTTCATTCCACATGCTGCTATGGTTCACACACGGAGCTTTGGGACATCTCCATCTTCTGATGCTACTCTAACTGATTTAACAAAGTTATCTGACCCCATTGTTCTTGTTGATAATGAGGTTGTTAAAATATCGGCCTTTCTTCTAAAACCAAATTGCTCCGAAGGATCAGCTGTAAAGCCTGGTGAGATGTCTGTGATATATGTTTGTGAATTGCCTGAACTCATGGGAAAATTTGATCCAAAAAAGGCTGTGGCTCTCGGCTTGAAACCTGGGCCAAAATTTAGTGAACTGCAATCTGGGAAGTCTGTGAAGTCGGATAGCTCAGACATCATGGTGGGTTTCAAAGCTAATTAATGAGGGGAAAACTATGTTGCTCTAATTTACTTTTGGTGTAACTGAAATTAGTTGCTAAATATATATTTTACCATTGTTTATTTTCTTATTTTTAGGTTCATCCAAGTGATGTAATGGGCCCATCTGTTCCTGGTCCCATTGTACTCCTCGTTGATTGCCCAACAGAAGCCCATGTACTGGAGTTGTTGTCTGTGGAATCTCTCAGTAGTTACTTTGCAGATTGCTCACAAGAATGTGCCAAGACTGTGAATTGTATCATTCATTTAACTCCTACTTCTGTCGCAGCCACTCCCAATTACCTGAAATGGATGAAGAGATTTGGTTCTGCCCAACATATTATGGCTGGACATGAAATGTGAGTTGATTTCTTGACATTTTTCCTTCTTTGAAAGAAGTACTGGTGCCTGCTCCTTTTTGATTGCTGATTCCTCCTGGGTATTCATGATGTTTGTAGGAAGAATGTGGAGATTCCCATTCTGAAATCCAGTGCAAGAATAGCATCACAACTTAATTACCTGTGCCCACAATTATTTCCAGCTTCAGGTTTTTGGTCTCTTCAGCACCTTAATAATTCCACAACAAAATCTAGTGCTAGCAAGGTTTGTTCTAATGCCATAAGACGATATTTTGGATTTTTAGAAGTTGATATTACCATTTGAAATATTTGGGGGGCAACTGAGTTGTTGATTCTACTTCATTTTACTAGGGTCCTGATTCAATGCCTTCTGAAAGCATTTCTGCTGAAAATCTCCTTAAGGTATGAACAAATTTTCTTTGGTTTATTTTAGACATTCATTGATAGAGGGTTAATCCCTCTTAACACCATGCTTCCATGCTTTCTTTACTTAATGTAGTGGTTTGTTTATTTAGATGAAACTTTCTCTTGATTTTTCTGACAGAAAGTAATTTCATCAATTCCTTGATCGACCAAAGAAGGAAATCAGCTTTTTCTTAGGCATTTAATTTAAGTGTAATCAATATCGTGCATCATGTCTAGTTTAATGAGAGGCGTTATTATTTGTTATCTCGTAAATCTGTGTTGAAGCTACATCACTGCATTCTTTTTTTTTGGGTAAATATATCACTGCATTCTTTTTGCAATCTAGAATCGACATATTATAGAAATAGTATCAAGGTTTTCTGTCTTCTTTCTTAAGAAATTGGAAAGAAAAAACCTTAGTTTGGACCATAACTCTTTGTTTCATTTTTGCTTTAAAGTATTCTGGGCCATTCTTCTTTTGTTCTGCTACTTGGCATGATATAATGTTCTTTCTGGATTTAATGATATTTAGTTTTTCTTTTTAGACCAATCCCCTATTCCCTTAATAAATTTGGCCTTTTTGTCTTGTTGTTGAACAGTTCACTCTGCGTCCTCATGCTCATCTTGGATTTGATAGAACAAATATCCCGAGTCTGGTGGCTCCCTCTCAAATAATGGATGAGTTACTTTCTGAGATTCCGGAGATTGTCGATGCTGCACAACATGTCAGCCAATTCTGGCAAGAGCATACAGGGAACAAAAGAGGCAATATCTCCTGTGCAGGAAAACGAACTAATGATTGAGGAGCCATGGTTGGATGAGAATAGACTTCCTAGTTGTTTGGAAAATGTAAGGAAGGATGACCTGGAGATTGTTCTTCTGGGGACTGGTTCATCCCAGCCTTCTAAATACCGGAACGTTAGTTCTATCTATATTAATCTTTTTTCTAAAGGAAGCTTGCTCTTAGATTGTGGGGAAGGAACCCTGGGACAGCTGAAAAGAAGGTAACGACTAAGAAATTTTTGCTACAAGGTTTGCCATTGTTTTCCTGGTGTTTTAATTCTTTTGAGGTGACAAAGCTTATTGGTGTTGCATGACTGCTTGAGTACAGATATGGTGTAGAGGGTTTGCTGACAATGCTGTGAGGAATTTAAGTTTTATTTGGATTTCTCATATTCATGCTGATCACCATGCTGGTTTGGCAAGAATTCTTGCTCTAAGACGTGATCTGTTGAAAGGAGTGTCTCATGAACCATTGCTTGTCATAGGCCCAGCACAACTAAAGAGATTTTTAGATGCATATCAAAGACTTGAAGATCTAGATATGCAAGTTCCTTAACTGTAGGTACACTACAGAAGCTTCATGGAATGATTTTGAGTGCAATGGTGAATCAAATAAGGATCCCTCAACTCAAGGAAGTTCTGATAATAATGAGAATTTGAACCATAAAAATGTGGTCCATACTGAATCAAATCTGTTTGCTAAAGGAAGCCGTATGCAAAGTTTTTGGAAGAGACCAGGAAGTCCTGTTGATTACAGCACTGCTTTTCCATTGCTAAAGAGCCTGAAGAAAGTGCTCAGTGAAGCAGGGCTGGAGACCTTGGTTAGTTTTCCTGTTGTGCACTGTCCCCCAGGCATTTGGTATTGTTTTGAAGGCAGCAGAAAGATTAAATAGTGTGGGAAAATTAATACCTGGGTGGAAGATTGTATATTCAGGTGACACTAGGCCTTGCCAGGAGTTAATTGAAGCATCCTGTGGAGCGACAGTTCTTATACATGAGGCAAGCTATCTAGTTAATTTTGAGTTTTTAATTGTGAATGCACTGTTGCCATATTTTTGTTTTCAACACTGCTGTTATATAATCGGTGATTCTGTTACGATGTTGACTGTTACTTGATATTGGACTTGGGCATGCTAATCAAATATCCCAAGGGCTTCATAAAGAACTTAGAAATGAACTTAGCTATGAGATTCTCTTATTAAACCAAAGACACATTATAATGCTTTTCTGTGTAGAAGATTTAGGGTCCTAGGTGATGAATATTCCAGCTTGAGTGGGTTACTTTCCTTAGAAATGACTGCTGATTGATTAAGTTCTGTTTATCATATTGCAGGCAACCTTTGAGGATGGTATGGTGGAGGAAGCAGTGGCAAAAAACCACAGCACAACAAAAGAAGCCATTGAAGTCGGTTCAGGTGCTTATCGGATTGTTCTCACACACTTCAGCCAAAGATACCCTAAGATTCCTGTGGTTGATGAAGCACACACGCATAAAACGTGCATAGCTTTTGATTTGATGAGTATTAACCTAGTAGATTTGCCTGTGCTCCCTAAAGTTCTTCCCTACTTTAAATTGCTTTTCAAAGATGAGATGCCAATTGATGAGTCAGATGATGTTATCGATGCTGTAGGTGTAGCTTCTTAATAAACAATAATTGATTGATTATAGTTATTTTTTATGATTCCGTTCTATCTACGATACTTGTTTTCTAGGACCCTTATAAATTCATTGTAATATTCAATGCTCCTGGACAAGTGTATCGGCCATAGCATCGTTGGTATGAATGATTTTAAAATGGTAAGTCGCGATCATGTGATGTACTGCGAATTGGAAAAATAGGTGTAGTCCCTAACGTGGCCCAACCTTTAGAATAGGAGCTCTCGACCGTTGAGTCGAGCCAATCAAACCTTATGTGAGAAAATTAGTTCAATAATGACACCAACCTTTTGAAGCTTTAGGGTTTATGAATATGACGAAAAACTATAGGCTGTAACCTACCAAAATTCTTTGACATATTCTCACCCAAGGTTTAGTGAAGTGGCAAGTTTCCCACGTTTCATAAATTCTAGATTCTCACTCTTAAATTAGCATAAGTCAAAATAGTATTTTTGACTTCTATACAGTTGCAAAACCATTATTACCATATTGTACCTGACTTTTGATTACATGCCACTCAATCACCATCACCATCCAGCCATCACCACCACCACCTTTCAACACTATCACGACTGAAACCTCAAATCACCACCACCATTCCACCCATCCTCCACCAAAACACTCACAAATTCAGCCACAAACCCACCCAAAAACCATCACCAAATCAGTCACAAACCCATCCAAAAACCACCACAAACTCAGCTGCAAACCTATTCAAAGACAACCACAAACTGAGCCACAAAACCCCCACAAACTCAGCCACAAACTTACCTAAAAGCCCAGATTGGAAACGTGGGATTGTACCTGGGGAGAGAAATGAAACTGAAATTTTGTTGAGAGAAGAAGAAGGAAAAAAGGGCAATCCAAATCTGGTCACAGAGTGATAGCCTTACGGCGGCCAAATCCAATCGCCTCGGAGCCTATTCCGACAAGGGAGGAGAGGGAAGAAGAAAGAGAGTAGGAGGAAGAAAAGAAGAAAGTGAGAAGGAAAAGAGAAGAAGAAGAAGAGGAAGAATGGGTAGAAGAAAAAGAAGAGGTGGCAGTGGCACGGTGGTTTTAGGTGGTTAACTGAATATGGGAGATAAAGCAGGGAGAGAGAGGGGTGGGACGGCTGGTGGTGGTTTGAAATGGGTGGGTTCAATTACCACTTTGCCCTTTAGGCTTTAACTGTCATCAGAAATAATTTTATGTTAATTCAAGGATAGGAATTTGGAATTTATAAAACCAGGGGTGGAAACTTGCCATTTAGCTAAACCTTGGGTGGGAACTTGTTTGCATGATTGCAACATCTTTCTTCCACTGTTCCACATTAACATCATACAAAGAGATTATGAGTCTTTGCAGGCACAGACAATCCGTCAATGGAGGCATATCATATCAGAGTGAGTGAGTATATACATGCCTGATGCTGCCAATTAACTGATTAAGGCAGTCTCATGTCAAGTTGCGTCAATGGAGGCCTGTCAATGGATATCAGGATAAGCATACTTGTGTTTATGTGGGAATAAAACCAAAAATGAAAAGAGGGATGTATTCTGAACCTCTTATCTTTTATCTTTATGTCTTCTCATAATTTTCTTTTATCAGTATTAGCGAGCTGGTTGTATATACACTCTGCTCAGGATAAGCATACTTTGTACTTATGTGGGAGTAAAACCAAAGGAAAAGAGAGATGAAAACACTCTAAGCATTCATTGCAATGGAATGGAATGCAATCAGTGAACAAATTCGAAAACAATCAAAGAGCTTACAGCAAAGAAATTCACTGTAAGAGCTGTTACAATGCAAGAGAGTAAAAATGAGTCCTCTTTTAGGTTCAACAAAAGAAGGTTTGAGGGAAAAAGTTGTATTGATATGCCAAATAAGAATCCTCAGCATGAAGTTCCCAAGCTTAACCCAACTAGTACTGTTTCATATGTCCAGGTAATGAAATTTTTTGTGCGGTGTGTTTTTGGCTTCGTAGGGTTTGTTCAGTTGTATTTTTATGAACTGGGTTTGATTTTGTTTTTGAGTTTAACGCTTCTGGTTGAAGATTTGAGTTTAAAGTTCCTAATTTTGTTTGTAACTTTGGTTTTACATTCTGGCTTTGGTTGTTACAGCTAGTTTATTATGGATTTTGGGAACTGGGTTTAAGTTAGTTTTTTGAGTTTATCTGGAAAAGAATGTCAATTTATAGTTTATGGGATTTTGTTCCATCATGGTTTTGTGAGGTGGGTTTGGGTTCTTAAACTTTTATAAAACTAAAGTTTTCTTATTGGTTTGTAATTAAGTGTTGATTTTTTTTTTTTTTTTTAAATTACAGATTCTGGGGACTGGAATGGATACTCAGGACACTTCGTCTTCAGTCCTACTCTTCGTTGAAGAGCAAAGATTTATTTTTAATGCTGGAGAGGTAAAATTTTCTACTCAACTATGGAGTTTTGGTCATCTCCTATTTGGATAATGTTGACTTGTCACTTCCAAGGTCCCTGTTCAGGAATAGGGATGGGCGCAGGCTGGGTCGGGGCTGGGGACCCCATGCCCCATCCCCGTTACCCCCTCCCATGACCGTCCCCGACTCGTCTCCGCAGGCCGGGATTTTTCTCATGACCATCCCCGACCCGTAGGAACAAAATCCCTCCCATCCCCTCGCGTCTTCCCGGCCCAATGAACAGGGCTTCGTGGGGAATTTCCACATGGGTTTTTGTCCCGTGTAAATAAAAACTTTCCGTAACAATAATATTTAATTATTTTAATTGTGAAAAACTAGCACGTTGATAGGTATTATATTTGACTGATTAATTTCAATAGTTAATTAATTAAAAATGCAAAATTTAAGGTAAGAAAATATAAAGTCTAACAATTTCTTGTAAAATTTAAAGTTAGATTTAAAAAGGCAATACATAACTATTACCATAAGCTGAATTAATTGTTATTAAGTTAGTAATACATTTTCTATATAGTATTAAATAGAAGAATTCAGATTCTACATTCTAATGTTTTATGTTGCTGAGGTATTACCGCATTGTAATATTCCACTGAAATAGTTTCATCTCCTAAAATTCATAAAATAAATACTTGAAAGAAAATTTCGCTGAAAATTGATATGAATAATTGAATATGGTGAATAACAATAATTATTTGGCAAAAATTGGAACATGCTCATGGATTTCAAAGCAATAAAAATAAACATCATTCAGGCTGCATTGTAATAATACATCCTTTCAGGTTGCATTGTAATAATATAAACATCCTTCAAGCTGCATTTTAAATTTATTTTTGGGTCATGTCCCATGTGTTATTATTTTGTGAAATTCACAAAGTAATAATACATATATTTAATTATTAGACTCTCTCGTTTAAATTATTTTTCTATAAATTTAATACAAACATTAGAAAATATTATAAAAGTAAATATCATAAATTTAAATATATTACTTAAAATCATGATTTAAACTTTAACTTTATATACAATCTCATAAAGGGAACAAAAAAAAAAAAAAACACAAAATTCTCAAAAAAGCGAGGCGAGCGGGGCTTCACGGGGCCCGGGTAGGCCAGGCCAAGGATTGCACTATCCCCTTCCTCGGCCCATCCCCGGATGCAGGGATCTTACTAAGGACCATCCCCGGCCCTATCCCTGTTTTTTTTGGAGATTCCCTCGGCCCATTTGGGTCCGGTTGGGACGAATCCCCGTGGGGTCAGGGCAAACGCCCATCTCTCAGGAAGTTTATTTTGAAGAGTGAATGACAATTTCCCACCCAATGTTTGCTAGAATTACATTTTCTCACCCATAGACTTAGAGAAAAACAATTTCCCACCCATCTTCAATCTCCATCGATGGAATATGTTACCTAACAGGGGTAAAGTTACAAAAAGACTATAATACCCGTAATTATTTTACTTCATAATTTTTAACGAGGTTGAATAACATTTTTCCACCCAAACTTTATTTAATGTAATTTTCACCCCTAGTTTGGTTTATATTAATTTTAGGGTTAATAAATATAAGATAAAAGAAATGAACAATAAACAAATTAACAAACTGAATCGCACCCGGTGGGAGTGGCCACATAGTTGCCAAGGGTGAGGATGGCTACCATTTCTAGTAGTGTGTCTAGCAACACTGTCGGCATCATTGGATAGATCCTTGGTTGATCTACCTAATCATTGTAATAAGGAGCATTTAGCCGGAGAAGATTGGATAGATCCTTGGTTGATCTACCAAATCTTTTCAACTTTTTTTGGCAAAACAACGATAGCTATAGAGTCCTCGCTACCATGGTTGGATAGATTGGTTGCTACCCAATGGTGCCAGCGATGTTGCTAGACACGTATTAGGGACTTGCCGCCAAATTTAAATTTTTTTATTTTCCGAATTTTTATTTAATTTAATTTATTATTATTTTCAAATATATTAATAATTTATATTTTCTTAATGATTATATTTATATTTAACTAATTATTTACATTTAACCAAAAAAAAATTTCAGTTTTTTATTTTTTTTCAAATTTTCATAATTTTTTTATTTTCGAATTCCTCTTCTTTTTTACAATTTTTTCATTTTTTTTTGGAAATTATATTTTTTTATATAATTTCATAAAATATATATAATCTTAATGAAATATTGTTTTGTAGTTTTATAAATATTTAATTGACAGATATTATTATAATTTTTAAAAATAATATATATACTTTCAATTTTTTTTAGAAACATATGCACTTTAAAAGTGAAACCTCCATTGTAATTATAGAAATTGAAGATAGGGGTTTAAATGGTTAATTTTCAAGTTAGTGAGATAATTATTATGTGTTTGTAATTTAAGACCGTAAGTAATATTGACCGTATAATAGATCAATAATGCTACGGACACTGGGATTTTTGCACCGAAATATTGTACCGGCCTACGTGTAACACGTCTCTGATTTTTTTAATAATTTTTTTTTTCGAGTGAACGGCCATCCATCAAATTTGGACGGTCGTTCACTAACATGGATGCTCGTCCATATTATATGGACGTGGATCCATATACCAAGGACGGGCGTCCCCATTTAATGGACGCCCGTCCATAAGTAAAATGAAATAATTTTTTTTATAAAAATTAGGGACGGCCGTTCATCCGTTATGGACGGCCGTCCATAAATTTTGGACGGCTGTCCCTTACGTTTGGGACGGGCATCCATTCCGGACAGGCGTCCATTAGGAATGGACGCCCGTCCCTTAAGTTTGGTCCATACTTTTAAAAAAAAAAAAACACCTTCTTCGCTCTTTTCTTCTTCTTCTTCTCCGCTCCACTCCATCCCTGTAACACCTCAAATCCATTTTGCAGCAATCCTAATCCTCCCACTGAATTACAGCATAAACAAAACAAAAATAATCTTTAGATCAGAATCAGAAGAAATAATATCCCAAAATTAAATAATGAAGTTAGAAGCAAACCATCCTTAGGATTCGTTCCCTTGGTAAGTTCCCCACTAAGAGTATAAACTTCCATTGCATTAATGAGAGGAGGAAGAGTGGAGTCATCATCAGCTTGGAGGGAAATTTGGTTGCTAGTGGAAGCAATTCTCAAAATGGGATTATTCTGTTTTGTACTCAGATTAGAGAAGGAGAATACATTTTCTTGTATGGAGGAGATGATCTAGAATGGATACGTAAATTCACAAACGCAGCACGCACAGTTGCAACTGCTGCACGCATCCCTCTGGAGATGGTGTATGTGGGGAAGAGCACCAAGAGGGAACAAGTGCGACGAATCATGGCAAGCATCCAAATTGAAAAGCTAAGTCAGGTGTGGCCAGACCTCACCATGGTATGGTTCTTCTAGACACGTCTTGAGAGCATGCTATTCTCCAAGATTCAACTGGGCAGAGCCGATGACCACGACCCCATGATGCAAGAAATCAAGAAACTGCTAAGCTATGACAGAGACGGCGGATGGGCTGTGCTAAGCAAAGGCTCCTAGGTAGTAGTGAAGAAGAAGAAGAAGAAAAGAGCGAAGGTGTTTTTTTTTTTTTTTTTAAAAGTATGGACGGGCGTCCATTCCCATCCAAACTTAAGGGACGGCCATCCCTAATTTTTTTTTTTTTATTTTCATATTTTGGTTTGGACGGGCGTCCCTTATTTGCGGACGCCCGTCCAAAATTAAGGGACTGCCGTCCATAACGGATGAACGGCCGTCTCTAGTTTTTATAAAAAAAATTTATTTCATTTTACTTATTGATGGACGTCCATTAAATGGGGACGCCCGTCCCTAGTATATGGACCCCCATCCATATAATATGAACGGGCGTCCATGTGAGTGAACGGCCGTCCAAATTTGATGGACGACCGTTCACTTGAAAAAAATTGTTAAAAAAATCAGAGACGTGTTACACGTAAGCCAGGATAATATTTCGGTGTAAAAATCCCGGTGTTCGTAGCATTATTGATAATAGATATGATCCGAGGATGCCTATTTTGCTGTTAAAACTAACGTCTAAAATTAACGATGGTGGGAAAATGGTTTTTTCAAAGTTTATGGGTGGGCAATTACGGTAAACTTTGGGTGGGAAAATGTCGTGCTCTCTTGTTTTGAACAGTGGTATATAACTGTTATGTCTATAAAATTGCCAGGGAGATCAGATGAAGATCATTGTTTGTGATTCTTCTAAATATGAACACCTATCAATTTTCTGTTCCTTAATGCACTACTTCTATTGCAGGGATTGCAACGATTCTGTACAGAGCATAAGATTATATTACCAAACGTAGGAATATCCGTAAACATTCATTTTCTTTCCCTTTCTTCCTATGTCAATACATATTTCCAAAGTTTGTTCTTCAGTTTTTGAATATTGTTTAATGCAATAGTGACTGATAATATTGTGGATCTTTCTTCAGGTAGATCACATATTTCTTTCTCGTGTCTGCTCCGAGACAGCAGGGGGACTTCCAGGTTAGTGTCTTGATAGAGAAACCATGATGTATTCATAATTTTTTTTCTTTTTTCTGCATAAACTTTTTTTTTTTTACTATTGCTGAGTAATGTTTTTAAGCATTAGTATCATGAACAAATATTAGGACTGCTCATACAAAGAGAGGGTTGCTGAATTCTTATTTTACCTCACAGGTCTTCTTTTCACTTTGGCCGATTTTGGAGGGCTGTCTGTGAGTAACAACTTGACCTCATGTATTTTATTTGTTTAAAAGGTCAATATTTCAAATAGTCAATTTTAACTAAGATTTTGATTTGCTTGGTGGTAACTCACCATCATCTAAAATTTTCATTTGTTTGCATAAAGGTAAATGTATGGGGTCCTTCAGACCTCAAGTATTTAGTTGATGCAATGAAGTCTTTCATTCGACCTGATGCTATGGTGCACGCACGGAGCTTTGGGACATCTCCATCCTCTGATGCTACTCTAACTGATTTAACAAAGTTAACCGACCCCCTTGTTCTTGTCAATAATGAGGTTGTTAAAATATCAGCCATTCTCCTAAAACCAAATTTCTCTGGAGGATCAGCAGTAAAGCCTGGAGAGTTGTCTGTTATATATGTTTGTGAATTGCCTGAACTCATGGGAAAATTTGATCCTGACAAAGCTAGGGCTCTAGGCTTGAGTTCTGGGCCAAAATACGAGGATCTGAAATCTGGGAAGTCAGTGCAGTCAGATTGTGGCACCATGGTGAATTTCAAAGTTAAATAATGAAAGGGAAAATTATGTTGCTCTAATAAACTTTTGGTGTATCTGAAATGTGCCACTTGATTTATGTTTTAAACCATTGTTTCATTTCATTTGTTTTAGGTTCATCCAAGTGATGTAATGGGCCCGTCTGTTCCTGGTCCCATTGTGCTACTCGTCGACTGCCCAACAGAAGCCCACGTATTGGAGTTGTTGTCTGTGGAATCTCTCAGCAGTTACTATGCAGATTGCTCATCAAAATGTGCCAAGACTGTGAATTGTATCATTCATTTAAGTCCTACTTCTGTCACAGGCACCCCTAATTACCAGATATGCATGCAGAGGTTTGGTTCAGCCCAGCATATTATGGCTGGACATGAAATGTGAGTCCTTTTTCTTGACATTGTTTCTTCTATAAAAGCGATACTGGTGCCTGCCCTTTTCTGATTGATTATTCCTCCTGACTATTCATGCTGTTTGTAGGAAGAATGCAGAGGTTCCAATTCTAAAATCCAATGCAAGATTATCAGCACGACTTAATTATCTGTGTCCACAATTATTTCCAGCTGGAGAGTTCTGCTCCCTTCAGCATCTTAATAATTCCGCACCAGATTATAGTGCAAGCGAGGTTTTCTCTAACGTCATTAGACTGTATTTTCGATAGTTAGAAGTTGCTAGTTACAGTTTTAAATATTTGGGGTAACTGAGTGGTTTTGCTTTTTTTTTTTTTTTTCCCTATATTTTATTTTATACATATATTAGGGTCCTGTTGCAAGGCTTTCCGAAAGTGTTTCTGCTAAAAATCTACTGAAGGTATGAAATATTTTTTATTTAGTTTAGATGAGAAATTCAGTGACTCAGTTTTAGTCCCTCTTAACACTATGCTTTCATACTTGATTTAGTGCTTTGTTTTATTAAGAGGAAACCTGAACAGAGTTTCATGCTTGATCAGTTCACTCTGCTTCCTCATGCTCATCTTGGACTTGATAGAACAGAGATCCCAAGTCTGGTGGCTCTCTCAGAATTAATGGATGAATTACATTTGGAAATTCCAGAGATTGTAGATGCTGCGCAACATGTCAGCCAGATCTGGCAAGAGCCTCCAGAAACAAAAGAGGTGGTATCTCATGTGCATGAAAATGAAGTGGATGAGAATAGACTTCCTAGTTGTTTGGAGAATGTAAGGAAAGATGACCTGGAGATTGTTCTTCTCGGGACTGGTTCAGCCCGGCCGTATGAATACCGGAATGTTAGTTCTATCTATATCAATCTTTTTTCCAAAGGAAGCTTGCTCTTAGATTGTGGAGAAGGAACCCTGGGACAACTGAGAAGAAGGTAACAACTTCGAAACTTATTACTACATGTTACGTCTGCTACAAGGTTTTCCATCCTTTTCCTGTTATTTTATTCTTTTGACGTGACAAAGCTTATTAATGTGGCTTGTCTGACTGAAAGTACAGATACGGTGTAGAGGGTGCTGACAGTGCTGTGAGGAATCTAAGGTGCATTTGGATTTCTCATATTCATGCTGATCACCAGGCTGGCTTGGCAAGAATACTTGCTCTACGACATGACTTGTTGAAAGGTGTGTCTCATGAACCATTGCTCGTTGTAGGGCCAGCACAACTTAAGGATTTTCTGGATGCATATCAAAGACTTGAAGATTTAGATATGCAGTTCATTAACTGTAGATACACTACAGAATCTTCATGGATTGATTTTAAGCACAATATTGAATTGCATAAGGATCCTTTGGCTCAAGGAAGTACTAATAATAATGAGGATTTGAACCATAAAAATGCGCTCCATCCTGAGTTGAATCTGTCTGATAACTCTACCGCTTTTCCATTGCTAGAAAGCCTAAAGAAAGTGCTTCACGAAGCAGGGTTGGAGACCTTGATTAGTATTCCTGTTGTGCACTGTCAAGAGGCATTTGGTATTGTTTTGAAGGCATCTGAAAGAATCAATGGTGCTGGAAAAGTGATACCCGGGTGGAAGATTGTATATTCAGGTGATACCAGGCCCTGCCCGGCGCTAGCAGAAGCATCCTGTGGAACGACAGTCCTTATACACGAGGCAAGTTATAAATCCAATTTCAAGCTTTCAATTGGTGATGCAATATTTGCTACATTGAAATGTTTCAACATCGTTGTTATACAATCGATGAACTTTTAAACTCGATATAGATTCAAGGTCCTAGCTATGACTATTCAGCTTCTAAGTGAGGTTACTTTCTGGTGATTGTGGTGTGTTTATCATGTTGCAGGCAACCTATGAGGATGGCCAGGTGGAGGATGCTGTAGCTAAAAAACACAGCACAACAAAGGAAGCCATTGAAGTCGGGTCAGGTGCTTATCGGATTGTTCTCACACACTTATGCCAAAGACATCCAAAGATTCCTGCAGTTGATGATGCATCTATGCATAAAACATGCATAGCCTTTGATTTGATGAGTATCAATCTAGCAGATTTGCCTGTGCTCCCTGAAGTTCTTCCATACCTTAAATTGCTTTGTAAAGATGAGTCAGATGGTGTTACTTAAATTGCTTTGTAAAGATGAGTCAGATGATGTTATTACAAACTGACTAATTATGAACCGTCACGTCAAGATTGTAAAAGAAAATTTATAAGAAGAGGTTGTAGGTGTTGCCGTACTCTTAAATAAATCTGCTAAAAATCTACCCAAAGGTTATATTCTATAGTGCCCACGAGAGGATGGCATTACGCCGCAACAAACCAAAAAAGTTGGATTGATTATAGTGACTGCTTAATTTCTTCCCTTCAAAGTAGTTCTATGATTCCCTTTTACGGTACTTGTTTAAAAGACCCTTTCAAAGTCATTTTGAATTTGATATATAGGTGTAATCCCACCACTAAGTAAGAATAGGAGCGCTCATGCTTGCCAAACCAAGCAAAGGGGCTCTAGAGTCAAAAGCCAATCAAACCCCATTACAGAAAAATGAGTTCAACAAATGCCACCCACTTTTGAAGCTTTAGAATTTCTATGAAAATGGCGAACCAACCAAAGACTGTAAACATTCCAAAAGCTTTGTGGTTGTGAAAGATGAATGACAATGCATTATTAGTCAGTTTACAATAACAAGACACATTTCATCAGGATACAAAATGTTAGGACAAAGTAAACAACAGTATATTGATTTTTATTGACTATTCTGTCCTGTCCCAGATTCATTTATCACAAGATTAGCATTACTTCTGTTTATGTGGGAAACAAACCAAAAAAAGAAGAAGAAGAAAAAAAAAAAAAGGAAAAGGGGGAGAAAACACTCTACAGATTCATTACAATGGAATGGCATGAAATCAGTGTACAAATTCAAAAACAAACTATAAAAGAAATAACTGCACAGAAATGTCTCATTCTTTTTCCAACTCAAATACAAACAATAAAATAAGCTAATTCTACTCTCTGCTCTTTCAGCCATACCTCCCTCCATTATTGCAAAAAAAATGTAGAACCATCTTTGGTGTATGATAAACAACTTGCTTTTGATCTACTTGCCTCAGTGACAATTTGGCCCAAAATTTAAGAAACTGTCTTTGGATCACAAACTGAAGCAAGATGGTCCTACATGATAGACACGATGCACAACATTATCATGCATTATCATATCACTTCCGAAAACAACTTAAAGAGGTCAATTAATCAAGATTCATTTTCTTTGTAGATTGTTGTAGATAATCATGCAAAATCTTACATATATTGCATGATTAAGTGAATAAATCTATAATAGGATATTAGGATTGTAATCAATACATATTAGGAACAAATCTGTAAAATAGGAAGTTAGATTTTCTATTTCCTAGATTAGATTATTTATTTCCTAGATTAGTTCTTTATTTTCCTATATATTGATGTATAATTTGTCAATGCAATACATAAGAAAATTACAATCAGTTCTCTGTTTGTAACATGGTATCAGAGCAATACAAGCAATTCTAGGTTGTTTTTATTTTTTTCAATTTGTTTTTTTTTTCTCTTCTGCCCACGTGAGCATTTTTCGTGAGTCACCCTGGAGAGTGGCCATTTTTTCTCACCGCCTGCCTAGGAAGAAGCCTTGTCTGCCGATCGACCATTCCCTGAAGTCCGGTCACCGGAAGAGTAGCGCGTGAGTCTCATGCGCCACCCTTTTTCATCTGCGTTAGATCCACGCGCCGGCGTGTGTGGGCGCGTGTGACGGAGGAAAGTGCTCTGATCACCCTTCCCGGCTTTGTCTTGTTATTTCCGGCAAGTCTGTGTGATTAGTTCCGCAGGGCTTTCTACCGATCGTAACGCTTTTGTTGATTTGCTTGATATCGGCTTTTGTTTCTGTTGATATAGAGTTCATTCGTTGAAGAGTTTTTGTTGGCTATTTTCGTCTTCTTACCATGATTGATAAGTCTATAATTGATATGGTTCTTGTAATGTCAAAAATTACGGAACATAAGCTTAATGGGTCTGATAACTATTTTGATTGAAGTAAGACAATTCGTCTTTATCTGCGAAGCATTGGTAAAAATGATCATCTCACCAAAGATTCATCTGAAGACGATTCAAAACAAACATGGTTGAGAGAGGATGCCCGGTTGTTCTTGCAGATACGGAACTCCATCAACAGTGAGGTACTTGGTTTAATTAATCATTATGAATATGTGAAGGAATTGTTGGACTATCTAGATTTTTTGTATTCTGGGAAAGGGAATGTTTCTCGTATTTTTTATGTATGCAAAGCTTTTTATCGAGTTAAGAAACAAGATAGGTCTCTTACGGCCTATTTTATGGATTTTAAAAAGACATATGAAGAACTTAACATTCTTTTACCGGTGAGTGCTAATGTGAAAGTTCAACAAGCTCAACGAGAGAAAATGGCGATTATGAGTTTCCTAGCTGGATTCCCTTCTGAGTTTGAATCTGCTAAATCTCAGGTTCTTGCTAGTTCTGAGATCACCTCCCTCCAAGACATATTTACTAGGGTTCTTCGTACAGAAAGCACTCCATCTGTTCAATCGAGTAGTGCTCTTGTAAGTCAGAATCATGACATTGGGCGTTCATATAACAGGAGCAATAATAAAAGAGGGGGTTCGAATTATCGTGAGAATCGGAGTCAGGAGTCAGGAGGGATTGTGTGCTACTATTGTCATGAACCCGGTCATATAAAGCGCACATGTAGAAAGTTGCAAAATAAGACCCAAAAACTCAGCTCATGTTGCCACTACTAATACTTCTGAGAAGAAGGTTATGATTTCAGCTGATGAGTTTGCCAAGTTTTCTCAGTATCAAGAATCATTGAAGTCCTCATCTACTTCCATCACTGCTCGCCGAGTCAGGTAAACCACACACATGTCTCATTTCCTCATCCTCCAAATGGGTCATTGATTCTGGTGCCACAGATCATATGACAGGTAATCTTAGTCTCTTTTCATCATATCAGTCACATAATTCCTCGTCTAATGTTACATTAGCTGATGGGTCAACTTCTTGTGTTCTTGGGTCTGGGTCAGTTACCCCTACTCCGTTAATTTCCCTATCCTCTGTATTGAGTCTACCACAGTTCGCTTTTAATTTAATTTCTGTGAGTAAACTCACTCGCGCTCTTAAATGTTGCATCTCATTTTTCCCTGATCATTGCCTGTTTCAGGATCTTACGACGAGGCAGATTATTGGTAAAGGACATGAATCTAGAGGGCTTTACATCCTTAACACACAGGTGCCCAGAACCATTGCATGTTCCAGTATTTCGACCCCTTTTGAGGAGCATTGTCGGTTAGGACATCCTTCTTTACCATTGTTAAAGAAACTATGTCCTCAGTTTAATAAATTATCTTCGTTAGATTGTGAGTCATGTCAATTTGCCAAACACCACCGTCTTTCTTCAAGTCCAAGAGTCAATAAACGAGCTAGTGTCCCTTTTGAATTAGTTCATTCAGGTGTTTGGGGTCCGTGTTCTATTGTGTCTAAACCTGGATTTAAATATTTTGTTACATTTGTTGATGACAACTCTCGTGTAACTTGGCTTTATTTAATGAAAAATCGTTCTGAGTTGTTTTCTCATTTTAGTGCCTTTTGTGCTGAAGTTAAAACTCAATTTAATACTTCTGTCCAGACATTAAGAAGCGATAATGCCAAAGAGTATTTCTCGAGTTCTTTTCAATCTTATATGTGCCAGCATGGAAATTCTTCATCAATCCTCTTGTGTTGACACACCATCCCAAAATGGAGTTGCCGAGAGGAAAAATAGGCACCTTCTTGAAACCGCTTGAGCCCTATTATTTCAAATGCAAGTTCCTAAACAGTTTTGGGCCGATGCAGTTTCCACGGCCTGTTTTCTAATTAACCACATGCCTTCCTCTATTTTGAATGTTTCCACTCCTTACAGTGTTCTCTTCCCGTCTAAGTCTTTGTTTCCCATTGCCCCAAAGATATTTGGTAGTACTTGTTTTGTTCGTGATGTTCGACCCCAAGTAACCAAGTTAGATCCCAAATCTCTTAAATGTGTTTTTCTAGGTTACTCTCATCTTCAGAAGGGATATCGATGTTATTGTCCTAGTCTTAATAGATATCTGGTGTCACCTGATGTTACTTTCTTAGAAAACACCATTTTTTTCTCACTTCGTCTACCTATACACGTCAGGGGGAGGACGATGACTTACTAATCTATACTGTCACGTCCACACCTGAGTCTTCCCCACATACTGTTCCTCCTCCGGCACCACCACTTGTCCGTCCACTACCTCCACCCGCATTGTCTATTCTCGCCGATAGAACCTCCCGTACCGCCCCTTCCCGCTCGTTAGACCCAAGCCTCCCTAGTGATCCGAATACCTGTGTTCCTCGTCAAGAAGACACTCAGACTTCATGTCCTACCCAAGACTTTTCGTCGTTGGATCCAACCTTGAGTGATCTTGATCTTCCTATTGCTCTTCGGAAAGGTAAACGTCAGTGTACTTATCCTATATCTTCATTTGTTTCTTATGATCACCTATCATCTTCTTCTTGTTCTTTTGTGGCATCACTAGACTCGTCTCCCTTCCCGCCAACGTCCATGAAGCCTTATCTCATTCCTGGTTGGCGTGATGCTATGATAGAAGAGATGACTGCTTTAAATGTTAATGGTACTTGGAACTTGGTTGACTTACCTACTGGAAAGAATCCTATTGGATGCAAATGGGTGTTTGCTGTTAAAGTAAATCCTGATGGGTCAGTGGCTCGGCTTAAAGCTCGTCTTGTAGCTAAAGGCTATGCTCAAACTTATGGAGTGGATTATTCTGACACTTTTTCCCCGTGGCTAAATTGACTTATGTTCGCTTATTTATCTCTATGGCGGCTACTCATTCTTGGCCATTACATCAGTTGGACATAAAAAATGCCTTTTTACATGGTGACCTTCAGGAAGAAGTCTATATGGAGCAACCACCTGGATTTGTTGCTCAGGGGGAGTATGGGAAAGTTTGTCATCTTCGCAAATCGTTGTATGGTTTGAAATAGAGTCCACGTGCTTGGTTTGGAAAGTTCAGTGAGGTAGTTGCAAAGTTCGGAATGACAAAGAGCAAGTTTGATCACTCAGTCTTTTACAAACAATCGGTAGTTGGCATTATTCTTCTTGTTGTATATGTTGATGACATTATCATCACTAGGGAGTGACACTACAGATTGCATTACTTAAGTCATTTCTTCACACTCAGTTTCATACAAAAGATTTAGGAGTGTTGAAGTATTTCTTAGGGGTTGAGGTAACAATGAGCAAGAAAGGCATCTTCCTCTCTCAAAGGAAATATGTACTTGACTTATTAACTGAGACAGGGAAATTGAGTGCTAAGTCATGTAGTACGCCAATGTTTCCTAATTTGCAACTTACCAAAGATGGTGAACTATTTGAAGATCCTGAGAAGTATAGAAGACTGGTTGGAAAGTTGAACTATCTAACAGTCACTCGTCCTGATATTGCGTACTCTGTTAGTGTAGTAAGTTAATTCATGTCTTCTCCTACTGTTGATCATTGGGCAGCGTTAGAACAGATTCTGTGTTATCTGAAAGGAGCTCCAGGACGTGGTATTTTGTACGGAAATCATGGACATAATAATATTGAGTGCTTCTCGATGCAGTAGGGCGGGTTGGGTTCCCAGATAGATAGGAGATCCACTATGGGCTACTGTGTTTTTATTGGTGAAAATTTGGTCTCATGGAAAAGTAAGAAGCAAACTGTTGTGTCCCGATCTAGTGTAGAATCGGAATATAGGGCTATGGCCCAGTTTGTGTGTGAAGTAATATGGATATATCGCAGTTTTTGACTGAAGTTGGTCGTATGGCCTCTTTGCCAAAGAAAATTGTGGTGTGATAACCAAGTCGCTCTGCATATTGCTTTTAATCCCGTATTTCATGAACGAACTAAGCACATTGAAATTGACTGTCATTTCATTCGTGAGAAAATACAGCAAGGTTTAATTTCTACAGGATATGTGAAGACGGAGAGCAACTTAGGAGATGTTTTCACTAAAGCTTTGAATGGGGTTCGGATTGATTATATTTGTAACAAGCTAGGCATGATTAACATTTATGCTCCATCTTGAGGGGGAGTGTTGTAGATTGTTGTAGATAATCATGCAAAATCTTACAGATATTACATGATTAAGTGCATAAATCTATAATAGGATATTAGGATTGTAATCAATACATAATAGGAACAAATTTTTAAAATAGGAAATTAGATTATTTATTTCCTAGATTAGATTATTTATTTCCTATTATTCTTTATTTTCCTATATATTGATGTATAATTTGTCAATGCAATACATAAGAAAATTACAATCAGTTCTCTGTTTGTAACACTCCAGAAAATGCATCAAAAAGAAAATATGCGATGAGAAAACAATAAATTTCAAATACAGAGTGATTGTTTTAAACTTGCAACACATATCAAATTTACAAAATAAACCCGACAAATAATATTAGGCAATCACGGATAAGATGTCCAAATTTCACTTTACAACTGTGCCTATAAGATGTTTATAAAGAATCATTAAAACTCTGGGCCACTAAGATGTTTATATAAATTCATTTCCAATTTCAAAAATGTACTAAAGCACCTTTATATTACTATAACTTTAAGAGTTATTTAAGTAATAACTCTCAAACTATACAACTGTAAACTTAACTCCTTGAAACAAGATTAATAAAAAAACTAAAAAATAAAAGATCAACGGCCAGAATAAACTTACAGAGATAAAATCGAATGCTCTGGTTTCCTCTTTCTTCGAACCTGATCATTGGACTAGGAGTTGGAGCTGCAAAATTCGGTTGGAATATATCCGGAAGCGGTGAAGGATAGCCTCCGTTAGTTCCCATCACATTACTGCCACTAGCATTTTGAGCGTTCAGGTTACCAAGCTGTTGAAAGTTAGACATTGTAGCAAGGAACTGTTGCTGAGCAAATAAACTCCCCATGGCACCATAATTTATTGGCTGAGAAGCAATAGCTGGATTGAACATCATGCCAGGAGGAATGTTATATGGCATAGCACCAAAGGGAAACGCTGGATTTGCACTCATCCCAGCTGTTTGGGCACCAAGTAGGTTGCTATATGCATTGTCAGAGGTCTGATTGCTAGATTTGCTGCTCGGATCTGAGAAGATATGTTCAGATGGTGCCACAGATGAAGCTCCTTTCTGATCCGAATTTGACAGGTTTTCCTTAATGGACAAGCCAGCCATTAAGTCATTAACATCATTTTTCTGATTTTCTTGCTTTGACAGAACTTCAGAGTTTGAGCCAAAGATATCAAATAGTTCAGGCCCCTCTTTATCGGCTATGCCAAGATTTTCATTAACACCTGGCTTATCATCAACAGTCATCCCAGAAAAGAGATCCTCTGCATTCTCTCCCGACCCTCATTGGTGTGAAACGAGACATCTGCAAACGGGTCATCATCATTTTTTGTTCACTGGTGCTCGCACCAGCACCTGAACTGTCTCCAAAGAGATCATCAATTAGAGGGGCTGGAGATGTCAGATTTGCAATGCCTTGATCACTGGGATTCTTTGTAGAATTATCTGTTCCATTGTAATCATCTGAATAACCTGTGTCTATTAAGTAAGGCATCTGAACAGCAGCAGGGGTCTCAGCCTTCACTGACCTATCTGAACCACCCACCAAACCTCCTGCTGGCTCTCCACCAAGAAGGCTCAACACCCGTTCAGCAAAGGCCAATATTAATGTTAACTATGTCACACACACCATGAAGTGACAGAAAATTCTACATAATGAATACACTATTGGGGTAGCATAACAAAAATAACCAGAATTCTCCTCATCCCAGAATAATTAGACAACTTAACATGTGTTGCAGCATAATAAAAAACTGCTGGTCTTGAGAGACTTGAATATATAATTACTGTTAACACCACATCGCATACATTACCTAACCTAGATTATCAAGGAAATCATTATAAAACATCCTAAAGTGTGACAGAATGTAGATGAGGATTTATCTGAGACACCAATACTCATATAGATGACACCCTGGTTAGATGTCTGTGATATGTGTTTGAGAATTGCCTGAACTCATGGGAAAATTTGATCCAAAAAAGGCTGTGGCTCTCGGCTCGAAACCTGGGCCAAAATTTAGTGAACTGCAATCTGGGAAGTCAACGAAGTCGGATAGCTCAGACATCATGGTGGGTTTCGAAGCTAATTAATGAGGGGGAAACTATGTTGCTCTAATTTACTTTTGGTGTAACTGAAATTAGTTGCTAAATATATATTTTACCATTGTTTATTTTCATATTTTTAGGTTCATCCAAGTGATGTAATGGGCCCATCTGTTCCTGGTCCCATTGTACTCCTCGTTGATTGCCCAACAGAAGCCCATGTACTGGAGTTGTTGTCTTTGGAATCTCTCAGTAGTTTCTTTGCAGATTGCTCACAAGAATGTGCCAAGACTGTGAATTTTATCATTCATTTAACTCCTACTTCTGTTACAGCCACTCCCAATTACCTGAAATGGATGAAGAGATTTGGTTCAGCCCAGCATATTATGGCTGGACATGAAATGTGAGTTGCTTTCTTGACATTGTTCCTTCTTTGAAAGCAGTACTGGTGCCTGCTCCCTCTATATTGCTGATTCCTCCTGGGTATTCATGATGTTTGTAGGAAGAATGTGGAGATTCCAATTCTGAAATCCAGTGCAAGAATAGCATCACGACTTAATTACCTGTGCCCACAATTATTTCCAGCTTTAGGTTTTTGGTCTCTTCAGCACCTTAATAATTCCACAACAAAATCTAGTGCTAGCAAGGTTTGTTCTAATGCCATAAGACGATATTTTGGATTGTTAGAAGTTGATATTTACCATTTTAAATATTTGGGGGCCAACTGAGTTTTTGATTTTGCTTCATTTTACAGGGTCCTGATTCAATGCCTTCTGAAAGTATTTCTGCTGAAAATCTCCTTAAGGTATGAACAAATTTTCTTTGGTTTGTCTTAGAAATTCATTGATAGAGGGTTAATCCCTCTTAACACTATGCTTCCATGCTTTCTTTTCTTAATGTAGTGGTTTGTTTATTTAGATGAAACTTTTTCTTGATTTTTCTGACAGAAAGTAATTTCACCAATTCCTTGAATCAATCAAAGAAGGAAATCAGCTTTTTCTTTGGCATTTTAATTTAAGTGTAATCAATAGTGTGCATCATGTCTAGTTTGACGAGAGGCGTTATTATTTGTTATCTCGTAAATACTGTCTTGAAGCTACATCACTGCATTCTTTTTGCAATCTACATTTAACTTCTGACTCAGCGACATATTATAGAAATAGTATCAAGGTTTTCTGCCCACTTTCTTAAGAAATTGGAAAGAAAAAACCTTAGTTTGGACCATAACTCTCTGTTTCATTTTTGCTTTAAAGTATTCAGGGTCATTCTTCTTTTGTTATGCTACCTGGCATGATATAAGGTTCTTTCTGGATTTAATGATATTTAGTTTTTCTTTCTAGACCAATCCCCTATTCCCTTAATAAATTTGGCCTTCTATCTTGTTGTTGAACAGTTCACTATGCGCCCTCATGCTCATCTTGGATTTGATAGAACAAATATCTCGAGTCTGGTGGCTCCCTCTCAAATAATGGATGAGTTACTTTCTGAGATTCCGGAGATTGTCGATGCTGCACAACATGTCAGCCAATTCTGGCAAGAGCATACAGGAACAAAAGAGGCGATATCTCCTGTGCAGGAAAACGAACTAATGATCGAGGAGCCATGGTTGGATGAGAATAGACTTCCTAGTTGTTTGGAAAATGTAAGAGAGGATGACCTGGAGATTGTTCTTCTGGGGACTGGTTCATCCCAGCCTTCTAAATACCGGAACGTTAGTTCTATCTATATTAATATTTTTTCTAAAGGAAGCTTGCTCTTAGATTTTGGGGAAGGAACCCTGGGACAGCTGAAAAGAAGGTAACAACTAAGAAATTTTTGCTACAAGGTTTGCCATTGTTTTCCTGGTGTTTTATTCTTTTGAGGTGACAAAGCTTATTGGTGTTGCATGACTGCTTGAGTACAGATATGGTGTAGAGGGTGCTGACAATGCTGTGAGGAATCTAAGGTGTATTTGGATTTCTCATATTCATGGTGATCACCATGCTGGTTTGGCAAGAATTCTTGCTCTACGACGTGATCTGTTGAAAGGAGTGTCTCATGAACCATTGCTTGTTGTAGGCCCAGCACAACTAAAGAGATTTTTAGATGCATATCAAAGACTTGAAGATCTAGATATGCAGTTTCTTAACTGAAGGTACACTACAGAAGCTTCATGGAATAATTTTGAGTGCAATGGTGAATCAAACAAGGATCCCTCAACTCAAGGAAGTTCTGATAATAATGAGAATTTGAACCATAAAAATGTGGTCCATACTGAATCAAATCTGTTTGTTAAAGGAAGCCGTATGAAAAGTTTTTGGAAGAGACCAGGAAGTCCAGTTGATTACAGCACTGCTTTTCCATTGCTAAAGAGCCTGAAGAAAGTGCTCAGTGAAGCAGGGCTGGAGACCTTGGTTAGTTTTCCTGTTGTGCACTGTCCCCAGGCATTTGGTATTGTTTTGAAGGCAGCAGAAAGATTAAATAGTGTGGGAAAATTAATGCCTGGGTGGAAGATTGTATATTCAGGTGACACCAGGCCTTGCCAGGAGTTAATTGAAGCATCCTGTGGAGCGACAGTTCTTATAAATTCATTGTAATATACAATGCTCCTGGACAAGTGTATCTGTCAGCCACTGAAAGTTGCTTTAGAATAGCACCGTTGGTATGAATGATATTAAAATGGTAAGTCACGATCATGTGATGTACTGCGAATTGGAAAAATAGGTGTAGTACCTAACGTGGCCCAACCTTCACAATAGGAGCTCTCGACTGTTGAGTCGAGTCAATCAAACCTTATGTGAGAAAATTAGTTCAATAATGACACCAACCTTTGAAGCTTTAGGGTTTATGAATATGACAAAACTATCGGCTGTAACTCACCAAAATTCTTTATGACATAGTCCTACCCAAGGTTTAGTGAAGTGGCAAGTTTCCACGGTTTTGTAAATTCTAGATTCCCACCCTTAAATTAGCATAAGTCAAAATAGTATTTTTGACTTCTATACAGTTGCAAAACCGTTGTTACTATACTGTACCTGACTTTTGATTACACGTCACTCAATCACTGTCACCATCCAGCCATCACCACCACCACCTTTCAACACCATCACGACCGAAACCTCGAAGTCAACACCACCCATCTGTTAGTGTATATTAGTGTATGCCCTAAAAACCATTCGTGTTGTCGGTTTTAGAGCATTTTGTCTTGTATCTATGTATATCATAAATAATAGAAGAAAGAGTTCTTCAATTTATATATGTAAATTGCTTCCTTTATTCAGCCATGCATTTAAAATAAAGTATGTATATAAATTGTTCAGATGATTCATTTAATCGGTAAATGAATTATCCAAAAGGGTTCCCTACGGAAGCAATATAATTTGGGCAACTATATTGCACAGTAGGCATATCGGATGCTTTCGAAAGATATCATGAGTTGATATAAGTACGGATGACGATGATAGTCGTGTCACTGGGGTATTGGTATGGATTAACAATTGGTGAACTGTTTTTCGAACGTGACCGAATAACGACAAATTACTTGGAAAAGCATGTAGTCAATGATTTATCGTTTGGTTATATCAGTGCACGATGTAGTCCTTTGACCTGAGACATTGTAGTTGGATCCGATATGGATGCGTATGGTTCATACGGTGTATAAGTACGAGACTAATAATGTTTCATACAATAAAGCCTATTTGGTCATATGTTGTTCATATGCAGAAAAGAACGATGGTCAAGAGGGGATCCATTGACTCGAAAATATAGGATTGGGAATACCACTGACTCCATCCGGATTCGAGTTCCTAGACGAACATCGATAAATGTCGGAAAACATAATCTCTGACCAGAGTCTATTATTAGTCATACAAAAGCAAATTTGTGATGACGAGTTTCAGACATATTGATCGATGATTCGGTAGAAGATCGAGTTTAGGATTTTGACATTCCATGAATCCGTGCTCGATCAGGATATCTTAATGGAGGGACTTTATCTGCATGGTACGTATGATCTGAAATGGGTTCGATGAAGTATTTCTTCATCGTGGTTTAGGGACTATGGCACATTGCTAGATGTTTACCATAGTCGTTGGGCCTCCGGACAGGTTTTCAAATTCATCCAGAACTGGCTCACGGCTAATCCACGGTGGACCTACATGGTCACACCAATAGCCTTGAGAAGTTAGAGAAGGATGAGAGAGAGAAATGATTATTTGAAGAGGGCTAGCACCTTCCGAGGGTAATAACGGGATTTCTATAGTAATAGTTACATAGAAAACTATTTGTGACATTTTAAGGGTTAAAATGGTCAAGCAATAATTAATTATATTTAATTATTATATCTTAAAGTGTTAAGATTAATGAGATGAACAAAAATAACCTTTTAATAATTAAAGGGTAAAAGGGTAAATTTATGGGTTGTTAATGTAAACTAATTTAGTTTACATGGGCCCTTGAATAATATTGATTATTCAAAGGGCAGCATAATAAATTCGTGGGATCCCTTTATAAAATAAGATTTTATTGGGCTTGGAAGTGAAAAATAAATAATTGCAAAATTGTCCAAGTATATATAAATGCAAAAGATTGCATTTTTGTTCATAACACACATTGTTCACTCAAAGCAAAACTAAAACTCTCTCTAAAAGCCACGACCACTCTCTAAACCTGTCAAGGTGGTGTTAAAGTGTGGAGGTCTCATCTTTTTGGGGCTAATCTTCATCAATCCAAAACAAAGGAGAAGGTATAATCTCATTTTCGTGCTTTGTTTAAAAACCGGTTTTTGAATCCATGCTTTCATGCTTTCATTCTCCATCTCCACCACTCTTCATGCATGCTGATTCTTACAAATGGTATCAGACCTAAAAGCTCCTTGCATTTCCAATTTATAAGCTAAAATGACATTTTTCATGTGTTCATATGTTCATCAAACTTGGTTGAGTTTGCATGTTAGTAATATGGTTCAAAAATGATTTTTTCATAGTAGATCTTTACATGCATGTCTCGGCCATACGTAGATCAGAGGTAGATGTTCATTTTTCTTCTCATTCTCATATGTTTTGAATGATGATAATGCTTATAATGAGCATGCCTTTGTAATGGATGAGTTGTTTGATGTAATAAGCATGTTTGATGCATGTGTGATTCTCGGCCATCTCTTTGTTTTGGGAAAACAGATTTTTCTTCTTGCTCTAATATGTTTGGGTATGTTAGAATATGATTTAAAGCATGTTTGGATGATGGTTATTGCATGAGATGTGTTGAGAACTACATGCATGCATATATGTCATTTTCGGCCATGACTAGTTTTGCCATAAGATATGTTATTTCATTCATGTATTGATGAATGATGTTTTAGGAAATGTTGCATGATGATTCATTTAAAAAAATGTTCATGCATGTTCATTTCCATTACTTTTATTAAATGGTTTATGCTTTGACATGCTAAATGTGTTATCTTTAATTTGATTAAAGTATATTTTTGCATGAAGTGTATGCAAATGTTGCAAGTGCTTAGTGGTGGAATTTGATGTTAGTATAAAGTTATGTATTATTAATTCATATGATGAATTATGATATTATGTATGTATGATGGTGGTAATTTTAATGTAGGATGTTTAATTTGATTAAATTATCTTATAATGCATCATTGCATGACATAAATTATTATATTTTTGAAATGTAATAATTTAGTTGTTTGAATGGTTTCAAAAATTGATGATACAAAATGACATGATTGTCTTTGAGAAGACAAATGTGTCATAAAAAGTATTACTTTAGTTAAAAGTAACTCGTGTCATAGAATGATTACTCTTTGAGTAATATATCCCATTTATCTATGTCATGCATGACTTTTGTGAAAAGTATTGAAATGATGATAATAGTTAAATAATATATATCTTTGGGTGGAATATAACAAAAGTGTTTGTGTAATGATTCCTATGAAATGTGTAATTGTTGTATGACCCAAAGTTATAATTAAATTACCACATGCATATATATATAATATCTATTAATATATGAGATATATATATACTTTAAATAATTGTTTATTATATTTGGTATGAATGTTTAATATTTATTTATGTGATAAATGAATATTAGATTAGAGGGTTGATCATGGGCGCCATTTGGTTTTCAAAATATTCAAAAGTGTTTGTAATATTCTTTTATTAAATGGCTTGTAATAATTAAATTTTATTTATTTATTTTAATCGGGCCTGCGTGCCTAAGATCTAATTTGTAATTGAATCGGCTAGACGGGAACCGAAGAGCATCCGGATGACGATCCAATCGAAGATATAGTATTAGGGTAAATAGTTTGCCTTTAGGATGTATTTTCGAAAAGCCCCATGGTCAACCCACATGCTTTAATTTATGCATATATGTGATATGTATGAATGGTTAATTAAACATGGCATACTAAAAATGAATTAACTAAGGGTTAAACCTAAATCTCCCCAATTTAAAATTATTAAATCCAAGTCTCCCATTGTGGGATAACTAAATTCTTTGATACAAATTTTAATATCCCAAGATTTCTATTATGTGAGGGATATAATCTTTATATCATAGAATTAAGCTGATCTTGTTCTTGGATGGATATTTTTACCTTGACCAAGATTTCTGTTATGTGAGGACATGATGAAAAATGTCATCCTAAGAAAGCACAATGGTTCGGATTTAACTAGCCTAGGGTACCAAGAATTCTATTATGTGAGGTATCCGAAGCTAGGACAAGGAATATGAATCAAACCTTATATAGTGATATAAAAGGAAAAGAGTTTCCTACTTATTAAACTTAATTAACCAAGAATTCTATTATGTGAGGTTAATTGAATTTGATAAGAAATTGATTCCCCACTAAGAAATTTAATCCAACGAAAATTTTCGGATCCTATTTAAGGGAGTGTAGGACTCGAATAAAATAGTGGGCGCTAATTTGATTATGCATTAAAAGGTTTAAAAGTTTACAAGACACTAATAAAATTACTTTTCTTTGCAGTTTCATCTTTGTGATAAATAATCGAAAAAATGGCCAACAATGTTCTCCTAAGGATAATGGATAATAACATGTTAACCGAACCCAACCTAAAAGATTAGCTAAGAAATCTTAGAGTTGTTCTAGATTTTGAAAGAATTGCCTATGTCTTGGAAGCACCTCTTCCACTTGATATTGGATCGAATGCTCCACAAGCTGAGCTTGATGCTCTTGAAAAGTGGAGAGAGGATAGCAAGAGGGCTAAAAATTACATGCTGGCCTCCATGAATAGAGAACTTCAAACTAAACATGAAGAGGTTTCAAATGCTTATGATATCCTCATAGCTCTAAAAGAGTTGTATAGCGAAAATCCAAGAGTGGTTGAGTATGAATTGTGTGCATCCCTCTTTAGCATGAAGTTGAGGGAAGGGGTACCTCCAGATAATCATACTCTTAAAATGATCAATGGATTAGATCGACTGGATGGATATGGAGTGGTCATGCCAGACCGCCTCAAAGTGAATTTGATTCTACAATCCCTTCCTCCAAGTTATAAACTGTTTATAATTAACTACAATCTCAATAGGATTGAGAGAAACCTCTCTGAATTGCTAAATGAGCTTAAAGAATTTCATAGTGTGAAAGGGAAAGGACATGAGGATGTCTTTGCCGCCTCTACTAGCAGGGCCAATAAAAGGCCCAAAGTGCTACCAAAGAAATGGTCCAAAAGTTAGACCCAAGAATAAGAGCTTCAAGAAGCCAACGGCGAAGGCAGAGAAGGCCAATGCAAAGGGAAAATGTTTCCACTATGGAGAAGATGGACACTGGAAGAGGAACTGTCCTCAATACCTAAACAGTCTGAAGAAAGGCAAAAGAAAAGCATGTACGAACCAATGTCTTATGATTGAATATGAATTAAGTGTTAATTTAGATAGTCATTCCTGGATATTAGATTCAGAAGCAACATCTCATGTTTGTATGTCTTTACAGGTACTTCAGAATTGTTCTGAGGTGACAAAGGGCGAGATCATTTTGAGGATGGCAAATGGGGCACGAGTTGCAGCGAGGCCATGGGGACTTGCCCACTAAGACTACCTTCAGGGACATGTTTTGAATTTGTTTAAAGTATTGTACTTTGAAAAGGCCACTAGAAACATCATTTCTATTTCTGCTTTGTGTAAAGCAGGTTATTATGTACTATTTAATAGAAATGAATGTTCAATACATTTTGGAAATGTTTTAGTTGGTAAAGCTGTGAATACAAATGGTTTGTATGTCTTAGAATTGAATGACTATGCTTCAATCAATACCATTTTTAATAAAAGAACTCGATCTGAATCAAATCCTAAAATTCTATGGCATCATAGATTGGGTCATATAGGAGAGAGAAGATTAGTACAGCTTGGAGAAAGTGGGATCCTGAACTCATTGGGTTCTGAACCCTATCCAACCTGTGAATCTGAAAGATAGATGCATGGAGAATCAAGCATATCATACTATAACAAGTATAGTCATAGTTTAAAAAATAAATTTCAATCAAATTGAAATAAGTAAGGTAGAACATGTTACCTTAAGTCCTTAGCAACCTTGGAGACTCTTAATTTCAAGAGAAATTAAGCAAAAAAGTATCCATACCAAGGGAAGAAGAAATTTGGCCAAGAGAGAGATTTAGGGTTCTTAGAGATTTTGATCTTTACACAAAAATTGATATATCATTTTCTTTATATAGGAATCCTTGTAAACAATTCAATAATTGTTTTGGACTTCCTTAAACAATTCCACAATTGTTATGAAGTTGTTAAACTTCTTTAAATGATAACATTGGATTAACATTTAATCACAATTAACAATTTAACTCTTAAATTGTTTACATAACAATTTAACCCTTAATTGTTTACAATCACAACCCTTTGTAAAATCCAATTTAATATAAAGAAAATGTTTAATATAAATAACTTTATTACCCTTGGTAGGTGCTAGCCAACCTTGGATAATCAACTCTCTTTGACTATTTCCCCATTCTCCTTAGTTTTTATGTGTGATCTCTTAGGTTCACTGTGGCCTAGCCGTGGGCCCAATATCACAGTCTATTTCGATATGTTTTGTCATAACTCTTTATGAACAAAACTCTCACTGATTATGATAGGCATCTAGCAATGCTCCATAACCCCTAAGTCACAATGAAGATATACTCCAACAAACCTTTTACAATCATACACGTTGTATAATCAAATCCTTCCGTTATCTAATCCCAATTAAGAATGGATTCATGGTATGTCAAAATCCTTATCTTAATTTTAATTTAATACATATGGAACGTGTCACTATGAAACAACATTTCATGTAACATTTTGTATACCCCGGCCGGAGATTTCCCTTTTCCAATGTATCTTGACATTTGTCTAAGAACTTGATATCAATCTATACCAAGTCAACGGATCCCATCTTGACTATCACTTGTCCTCACACATAAACAACACATGGCCAAATTGGCTTATTAACACATGGCATGATTAGCCTTATGTTTATACACCATATGAACCATATGCGTTTATGCAGAATCCAACCGTGATATCTTAGGTCTAAGGATTAATAATACCCTAGTACGATCTTATGATAAATCATTGACTACATTTTAAATGTCCATGTGATTCATCATAAATGGCCATATTCGATAAACAGTTCACTAACCGCGTATCCATGCTAATGCCCTAGTGATATAACTTTTATAATCACCCACACCAATACCATCACATGATATTCTACGGAGGCATTCAGCATGCCTACTATGTAATATTATTGCCCAATTAATATTACCTATGTAGGGAATACTTTGATGATTTTGATCTTCTAAAGATTTGTATCATCCGGACATTTCACATGTAATACATATATATAAATGAAGCAATAAACCACATGTAAAATAAGAACACTTTCTTCTATTGATAAGATAAAATGTATATACAAACTATATACATTCACATATATATACAAAACATAATGCCTCGGAACCGATGACACGATTGGTTCATAGGGCATACACTAACAGAATCATGTCCCCAAGGAAAGATGACAAGTCTCCCTTAAGAGTAAAGGAGAGCGAGCTAAAGAACTATTAGAACTCATACATACAAATGTATGTGGACCATTCATTACTTTAGCCAGGGGAGGATTTGAATACTTCATTACTTTTACAGATGATATGTCACGATATGGGTATTTGTATTTAATGAAATACAAATCTGAATCCTTTGAAAAAATCAGAGAATTCAAGAATGAAGTAGAAAATCAAACTGGAAAAAGTATTTAAATACTACGATCAGATCGTGGGGGTGAATACTTGAGTACAAAGTTTCAAGAGTTCTTAAAAGAAAATGGGATCATCTCACAGTAGAAATGCGTGCTTCCTCGAGAATGAGTTCTTGGAGGAAGGCGGTGTTGGAAGAAGTATTGAACTCAAGGAAGAGTTCGAAGAGCCAAGAACCGAGATTGCTGAAGATGGAACGTCCACTTAGCGAACCTCAGTATCAGATACTATGGTTCCAGTACGAAAGTCTTCTAGAATATCAAAACCTCTAGAGAGATATGGGTTCCTACATGAGCAAGATTTTGAATCTTACTTAGTGGGAGTAGATGATCATGGTGATGATCCTAGAAGCTACGAAGAAGCAATACTGGATAGAGATTCATGAAAATGGCTGGAAGCGATAGATTCTGAGATAGAATCAATGCATGCCAATCAAGTATGGTCGCTTGTGGATCCACCAGAGGGAATAGTTCCTATAGGTTGTAAATGGGTCCACAAGAGAAAAGTTGACAAGGATGGGGAGGTAGAGACCTTCAAAGCTCGACTGGTGGCGAAAGGTTATGCTTAGAAACAAGGATTGGATTATGAGGAAACCTTCTCGCCCGTAGCTATGATTAAATCCATCCGTATAATGCTAGCCATCGCAGCATACCATGATTATGAAATTTGGCAGATGGATGTCAAAACAGCTTTCCTCAATGGGTTTATTGAGGAAAACATCTACATGGAACAACCGATAGGTTTTGTATCCTCTGCTGAAAGGCATAAGGTGTGCAAATTGCATCAATCCATTTATGGATTGAAGCAAGCTTCAAGAGGCTGGAACATTCGATTTGACGACATAATCAAATCGTTTGGTTTTGTCAAGAATCCCGATGAGCCCTCTGTATACAAATGGGTTAAAGATCATGCCATCACATTTCTCATATTATATGTAGATGACATACTTTTGATGGAAAATGATATAGGCATGATGACAGAGGTTAAGCTTTGGTTGTCCAAAACCTTCTCGATGAAAGACTTAGGAGAAGTGACCTATGTCCTTGGCATTCGTGTCTATAGAGATAGAACGAAAAGGGTAATTGGATTATACCAGAAATTGTACATAGAGAAAATGCTAAAAAGATTTAGCATGGAGAACTCTAAGAGAGGTCTCTTGCCCCTCACTCACGGTCTTTATCTTTCTAAGGAGATGGGTCTAAAGACCGATGAAGAGCGGCAGCGGATGCGTAATGTGCCTTATGCGTCTGCCGTAGGTAGCTTAATGTACGCAATGCTATGTACAAGACCTGATATAGCTTATGATGTAAGTGTTACGAGATATCACCAAACCTAGGGGAGAAACATTGGTCGGTTGTAAAATCGATCCTTAAGTACTTGAGAAGAACTAAGGATCTAGTTCCGAGTTATGGATGTTCGAGTTAAACATTCAAGGATACTCGATTCTGATTTCCAATCGATATTGATGATAGAAAGTCTACATCGTGGTACATTTTTTATATGTAATGGAGGTCTTGTTAGTTGGAAAAGTTCCAAAGCAGAACAAGACTGGTGACTCCATCTAGAAGTGAATACATTCTGCTTAAGGCGTGAAGGAGGCTATTTGGATGCGAAAGTTCGTAATTGAACTTGGTGTGGTTCCGAACATGGCTTACCCGATAACCATGTTTTGTGATAAGACTGGAGCTATTGCACAGGCAAAGGAACCAAAGGCACACCAAAAATCCAAACACATTCTGCGTAAGTATCACATTTTGAGAGAATTCGTTGGAGCTGGAGAGATTTTGATTCAGAAGACTCCTTCAGTTGAAAATATAGCTGATCCACTGACTAAGGCGATGACACTGAAGCAATTGGACCATCATCTTGAGAAGATGGGTATGAGATACAACATCGAATGGCTTTAGTGCAAGTGGGAGTTTGTTAGTGTATATTAGTGTATGCCCTAGAAAGCATTCGTGTTGTCGGTTTCAGAACATTTTGTCTTGTATCTATATATATCATAAATAATAGAAGAAAGAGTTATTCAATTCATATATGTAAATTGCTTCCTTTATTTAGTCATGCATTTAAAATAAAGTATGTATATGAATTGTCCAGATGATTCATTTAATTGGTAAATGAATTATCCAAAAGGGTTCCCTACGGAAGCAATATAATTTGGGCAATTATATTGCACAGTAGGCATATCGGATGCTTTCGAAAGATATCATGAGTTGATATAAGTACGGATGACGATAATAGTCATGTCACTGGGGCATTGGTATGGATTAACGGTTGGTGAACTGTTTTTCAAACGTGACCGAATAACGACAAATCACTTGGAAAAGCATGTAGTCAATGATTTATCATTTGGTTATATCAGTGCACGATGTAGTCCTTTGACCTGAGACATTGTAGTCGGATCCGATATGGATTTGTATGGTTCATACGGTGTATAAGTACGAGACTAATCATGTTTCATACAATAAAGCTTATTTGGTCATGCGTTGTTCATATGCAGAAACGAACGATGGTCAAGAGGGGATCCATTGACTCGGAAATATAGGATCGGGAGTACTGCTGACTCCATCCGGATTCGAGTTCCTAGATGAACATGAATAAATGTTAGACAACAGAATCTCTGGCCAGAGTCTATTATTAATCATACAAAAGCAAGTTTGTGATGACGAGTTCCGGACATATTGATCGATGATTCAGTAGAAGATCGAGTTTAGGATTTTGACGTTCCATGAATTCGTGCTCGATCAAGATATTTCAATGGAGGAACTTTACCTGCATGGTACGTATGATCTGAAATGGGTTCGATGAAGTATTTATTCATCGTGGTTTAGGGACTATGGCACATTGCTAGATGTTTACCATAGTCGTTGGGCCTCCGGACAGATTTTTGGATTCATCCAGAACCGACTCACGGTTAATCCACGGTGGACCTACATGGTCACACCAATAGCCTTGAGAAGTTAGAGAAGGATGAGAGAGAGAAATGATTATCTGAAGAGGGCTAGCACCTTCCGAGGGTAATAATGGGATTTCTATAGTAATAGTTACATAGAAAACTATTTGTGACATTTTAAGGGTTAAAATGATCAAGCAATAATTAATTATATTTAATTATTAAATCTTAAAGTGTTAAGATTAAATCTCAAAGTGTTAAGATTAATGAGATGAACAAAAATAACATTTTAATAGTTAAAGGGTAAAAGGGTAAATTTATGGGTTGTTAATGTAAACTAAATAGCCCTTGAATAATATTGATTATTCAAAGGGTAACATAATAAATTCGTGGGGTCCCTTTATACAATAAGATTTTATTGTGCTTGGAAATGAAAAATAAATAATTACAAAATTGCCCAAGTATATATAAATGCAAAAGGTTGCATTTTTGTTCATAACACACATTGTTCACTCAAAGCAAAACTAAAACTCTCTCTAAAAGCCACGACCACTCTCTAAACCTGTCAAGGTGGTGTTAAAGTGTGGAGGTCTCATCTTTTTGGGGCTAATCTTCATCAATCCAAAGCAAAGGAGAAGGTATAATCTCATTTCCATGCTTTGTTTAAAAACCGGTTTTTGAATCCATGCTTTCATGCTTTTATTCTCCATCTCCACCACTCTTCATGCATGTTGATTCTTACACCATCCACCACCAAACAACCACCACAACCCACCACCAAATCACTCATAAATTCAGCCACAAACCCCCCAAAAACCATCACCAAATCATTCACAAATTCAGCCACAAACCCATCCAAAACCCACCACAGACTCAGCTGCAAACCTATCCAAAAACAACCACAAACCGAGCCACAAAACCACCACAAACTCAGCCACAAACTTACCTGAAAGCCCCAATTGGAAACGTGGGATTGTACCTGGGAGAGAGAAATGAAACTGAAATTTTGTTGAGAGAAGAAGAAGGAAAAAGGGCAATCCAAATCTGGTCACAGAGTGATAGCCTTACAGCCGCCAAATCCAACCGCCGTAAAACCAAAGGAAAAGAGAGATGAAAACACTCTACACATTCATTGCAATGGAATGGAATGCAATCAGTGAACAAATTCGAAAACAATCAAAGAGCTAACAAGAAAGAAATTCACCTGTCGGAGTTACAATGCAAGAGAGTAAAAATGAGTCCTCTTTTAGGTTCAACAAAAGAAGGTTTGAGGGAAAAAGTTGTATTGATATGCCAAATAAGAATCCTCAGCATAAAGTTCCCAAGCTTAACCCAACTAGTACTGTTTCATATGTCCAGGTAATGAAATTTTTTGTGCTGTGTGTTTTTGGCTTTGTGGGGTTTGTTCAGTTGTGTTTCTATGAACTGGGTTTGATTTTGTTTTTGAGTTTAACGTTTTTGGTTGAAGATTTGAGTTTAAAGTTCCTAATTTTGTTTGTAACTTTGGTTTAGTACATTCTGGCTTTTGGTTGTTACAGATAGTTTATTATGGATTTTTCGGAACTGGGTTTAAGCTAGTTTTTTGAGTTTATCTGGAAAAGGAGGTCAATTTATAGTTTATGGGATTTTGTTCAATTGTGGTTTTATGAGGTGGGTTTGGGTTCTTAAATTTTTATAAAACTAAAGTTCTGGAAAAGGCCAGATCTGGTCGTCCTAGATCCACCGTGGATCTGGTCAAAAAAGGTCATATCAATGCACGACCGGCAAGATCCAATCGGTCATGCACTGATACGGTGACTCCGGCCACCCTTCGACGGTGGTGGCCTTCTGTCCGTATTTAATGAGTGGGTTGGAGGTGTTTTTGTTAACTTTGAATATTTTATTATAGGGGTGTTTAGTAAATAAACAAACATAGGAGATATTTTTGTTAATTTTCAAATTCTACATCGTAATACCCACTTAATTTAACTTTTTTCAAAATATTATTCTAAAAACTATTAGAATAATGAACCAAACCACCGTAAATTTTTATAAAACTAAAGTTTTCTTATTGGTTTGTAATTTAAGTGTTGATTTTTTTATTTTATTTTAAATTACAGATTCTGGGGACTGGAATGGATACTCAGGACACTTCGCCTTCAGTCCTACTCTTCGTTGACGAGCAAAGATTTATTTTTAATGCTGGAGAGGTAAAATTTTCTACTCAACTATGGAGTTCCTGTCATCTTTTATTTGGATAATGTTGACTTGTCACTTCCAAGGTCCCTGTTCCGAAAGTTATTTTGAAGAGTGAATGACAATTTTCCAATCCAATGTTTGCCACAATTACATTTTCACACCCATAAACTTAGAGAAAAACAATTTCCCACCCATCGTCAATCTCCGTCGATGGAATATGTTACCTGACAGGGGGTAAAGTTACGAAAAGGCTATAATACCCTTTATTATTTGACTTCATAATTTTTAACAAGATTAAATTACAATTTCCACCCAAACTTTATTTAATGTAATTTTCACCCCTAGTGTGGTTTATATTAATTTTAACAAGGTTAAATTACAATTTCCACCCAAACTTTATTTAATGTAATTTTCACCCCTAACACCCATCAAGTGTGGTACTTAAACCAGGGACTCTTCCACCTATCAGGCCAATCTTTTGGGCTGGGTTCTATTTGGGCTTGAGTTCTAACAGTAGCTGCTCTGTTTTTCCATGGTCATGAGTTCGTGCTCTGTTTTTCATTTGTCATGATCCTTTTATTTGTTCAAGCGTGATGCAAGAGGCTTGTATGAATAGCTTGAGAATATTTCTATAATTGTTAGTTTTAAATTTGTGCTTGCTACCCCTTTACACAGGTTGATAGCCTATGATTGCCTGGGTTTTGGTTTTCTACTCTGAACAAACTTGTTGTTTGTACTTCTTTTAAGATAAACTGCTTGTTTGTACTTTAAAGGTCAGCTTTCATTTTCTCACTTACACTAATAGAGATGCAAAGCTTAGAAAGGTCATGAAAAGGGTGTTGATATGATCCAGAATGGACATGCTTAGTGATCCAGGGATTAAGAGGACTCAGTTGTGGGCTTAAGCGCACCTGCTGCTACTTGGAAGCAGGGGTGGTGTTTGGTCCATAGCCTCTATCTTAACATTAAAGAACTTGTTGATGCTCGTTTTAAGCACCAACGAATTCTCACGTGCGTAACGTTGATTGGCTGTTAAATACACGTGAAAATGGAATATATAGAGCGAAAATAAATGCAAATGGAGTTTTTTAAGTGGTTCGGATGCTAAGGTAGCATGTCTTACGTCCACTGATTTGTATTGATATTAGTGTGGGTCAGGTCGCAACTGCGGACTGACTTACAAAAGAGTTGGAAAAGTAAAATGTCTTTACAGGAGAGAGAGATTTTTCTCTCTGTATGAAAATGGCCGAATCCCCTTAATGAAGGAGTCTTCTTCATTTTATATCAAACTGAAGCGTGTAATCATCATTAAATCCATGGTTTGGTGTGATTGTCAGGACATAATTCGGCTTTACGTCCCATTTTCCTTTTCCCAAGCTGACATCGCACGACTTATTACAGGGAAATGGACGCGTGTGAGCTCCATATCATTTGGCAGGTCTGACGTGCGTGTTGCTCTGACGGGAGCAGGTCACCCTTCACGTGACTTTCCTACGTCAGCCCTTTATTTTCCCGGGCATAACAGAAGCCCCCTAGTTTTTAAGATCCGAGGATCGGACCTTGGAAACTAAGTCACATTAGAGTTTTTGGTCGCTCCGACCTGAACGGGATGAGCTCGGCACAAAACTCTTGGCGAACACGATCTCGCGCAATTCCTTGCCAGAGCGACCTGACAATCTTCACCCTAGCGACCTGGATCTGAGGGACGCTCCTCTCTGTACCTTAGAGATTCAATGAACCTGGTTTTACGCTGTCAGGCGCTCTGCACGCATTAAAGCATTTGTCAGGCACATTAAATGCATCGCGCCGAATGACGCCGTTGACAAAGATTAGTTGTGTGGCGCTGCTCAAACGACGACCATTATCACGTCATTTAATGCGATGTGGGGCGCATTTAATGCGGGGAGAGAGAGTGGGTTGTCGTTTCAGTTCCAAGGGGTGGTAACCGTCGATTCGCAATCCATATATAAGAACTTGCATTTTTCTGGTGAGGTCACCGAAATTACTTTTGCTTCGAGTGACAAACCTTTACAAACCAGGAACAATTTTCTTCCAATCGGCGCTTTTCAGGCAACTGAAACGAGTTTCGGCCTCAGCTTCGGATCCCAGAAAGTAAGGTTCTTCTTTTCCCCCCTTTTTTTTTTTTTTTTTTTTGGCACTGGTTTGGTTGGATAATGGCGTTGGGTCTCCCGGCGTTTCACCGGAGACGCAATGCCGCCGTTGGGTTCGAGCCGTGGTTGGCGGCTTGAGTCACTTGTAGATTTTAAGAATGTCCCCTGCCACCACGCGGGACGAACACGAAGGCCCTAATGACCGTGTCTGTCGATGTTGCAGACTGGAATGGAACCGTCAACATCCAGACAAGAGGAAGGAGCCAGCTCGTCCTCGCGGGAAGTTCCCGAGGACGTAGCCCTCGATGTCTACTCGGTTCTCACCTCCGAGGAATATAATAGAATAAAGATGCAGTTTGATATTCGCGCGGAGTTGTTCCTCGACCACACCAGATCGTCACGGCGCCCGTCCGATGGCCTTGCCGCGATCTCTGAAGAGATCTTCAAGGGTGGAGGGAGGATTCCCTTCCATCCTTTCATCAGGTCGGTCCTGGATCATTTCGGGATCGCACCAATGCAATTGACGCCAAACGCGTATGTCATCGCTGTCGCGATGTACATCGCGTGCTGCGAGAGCGGCTTGGGAGAGCCAACGGCGGTGGAGCTCGGTGTCGCCTACTACCTTAAGAAGAGTAGGGACAAGGACTCGTACTATTTGTCTCGACGACCTACCATTGCCGCAGGGATACACAGCTATCCCAGCAATGCGGAGGCCTACGAGACAAAGTTCTTCTTTTTCTTTTACAATGGCTACTGCCGTTTTCAAAATCCAAGTAGGTTTTCTCTCGCTGGGTTCATTATCTGCTCGCCTAATCCATAATAACGACCTGCTTTGTTTTGCAGTTAATAGAACGACCGAGCAGCGGCACTACTCACCCTCCAGACAGCTTGTATCCTTCGGAGTATTGGGACCCGAGGATAGTCGCGGACGCGAAAGCTTGTGACAACCGCGAACTTGCGGAAGACGGTTTTTTCAAACGCGACAAGGCCGTTAGAACCCCCGCCCCGAAGGTGAGTTATATCGGTTCCTTTCGGTCGTAGAATAAGTTTGCTTACTAACGAACTTAAATGCGTTAAACGATGCCCCCGCCCCCTAAAGGAGTCCGGATGCCCCACCGAGCACCATTCGCTTTCCTCGATCGAGGAATGAGGCGGCTAAGGCGCGCATGCTGTCTCAGCACAAGTGCATGTATCCCAGCTTCCGGCTTCCCACCCGCTGCGTGCAATGAGCAATCGGGGACGGAGGGCAGGCCGCCAGCGCCGCTCGCTCAAAGCGGAAGGCTCTGGCCTAGAGGTCGAAGAAGAGGAAGCAGATTCAGCCCGAGGAGTCGGAGACTGAATCTGAGGGAGAGCCTCTGAGGTCACGCCAGGGATCCCGGAGGTCGGGCAAGGAGCCCGTGAGCGAGGCAGGTGCTAGCGACAAGGTGAAGGACACACCTGTTCTAGACTCGTTGGGGAGTCTGCCCGAGTACTCGCATGATCGTTTATGGCCTGCGACCAGCGAGCATCGGAGTCATACGACGAATTTGCAGACACGGGCGACGACCTGATGGCCACGTCGTTCCAGCATCTGAGCAAGGTAAACTAGCCGTACTTGAAATTTCAATCTGATTTATTTCTAACTCGTACTCTGCTTGCAGGGATTGCTTGCGATGAGGATGTCCATGGAGAAGATGCGGCTGGGGGACGCAAATGGGACAAGCGACCTGGAAGAGGAGGTCGCGAAGCTAAAGCAGAGCTTGGAGTCCGTCGAAGCTGAAAGAACACAAGCCTTCGAAGCGGCGACAGTATCTCAAACCAAAAGGACGCCGCTTTACGAACGGTGGATTTTCAAAAGACAGAGCTCGACCGACGTGCGGAAGAGATTAAGGAGCTTCAAAGGACAACCGCCCGGCTCTCCAAGGAGGTCGGAGAAAAGGACCAGGAGATGCGGGCAACCTTCGAACGGGCTCAGCGAGCAGAAGAAGACAAAGGGGCCTCCGAACAGGAAAGGCTAGCTCTTGAGGCCGAGCTTCGGGAGAGTCGGGAGAGAATCGCTTCTCCGACTGTAGAAATGCAGAATCAGTTTGAGGAGATGGAGGAGAAGGCCGCGGACTGGGCAGTCGGGTCCATCTACACCCTGCGAGCAAGGAACCCTGCTTTGGACTTCTCTGACCTCCCGGAGGTTTGGCAGGCGACCTTGCAGATCATGGCCGAGGAGGACGACCAGGCTGCCGTGGCCGCCCAGGGACCCGACCAGGCAGGTGGCTCTGGCTCGAAGGATCTTCCCGACCAGCCTTAGCGTTAAGAGTCGTTCCCATTGTACTCGAGTCTTGACTTTTTGTACATAAATGAAGACATATTTTCTTTACAATTGCAGTTCGTTTTCTCATAAATATGCACTATTTACAATTGTGATTTACATAAGCGATTACATATAAATTCTTACATGCGAACCGAACACATGCGAACTGTTTTAAGCGAACAGAGTAATACTTTAAAAAAGAAATTAACAAAAACTGAGAGCTGAGTTCAGGATTACTGATAGTATGGCCGGAGGTGCTCGGCATTCCAAGCTCGGGGTACCTTGGAGCCGTTCAATCTTTTGAGATGGTAGGTCCCCTGCCCGATCACTTTGTTGACCCGCACGGACCTTCCCAGCTTAGGGCCCTGCACCCCTCCCCGCACTTGGCTCTCCCCGGAGGAGAACTTCCTTTAGCACCGTGTCTCCGAACTCCTGGAAGTCTCTTGGACCTTTGAGTCGAAGAACCTTTTTTGCTCGGGCCTTGGTAGGTCGCTATCCTTAGCGAAGCCTTGCCTGCGATGCTCTTCAATTAGATCCAAACTTGCTCTCAGAAGTGCTTCGTTGTCGTCCTCATTGTACAAGTCCCTCCAAAGAGAACCGGTCCCGACCTCTACAGGGATCATCGCTTCGCAGCCATAGGCCAGCGAAAATGGGGTTTCTGAGGTGGAGGTCCTTGGAGTTGTCCTGTACGCCCATAAGACTTCGGGGAGATCGTCAGCCCAATTTCCCTTGGCTGCCCCGAGCTTGGCCTTCAGAGTGTGCTTGATGGTCTTATTGACTACTTCAACTTGGCCATTCGCTTGCGGCCTGGTGACTGAGGCAAATTTTTTATGGATGCCCAGCTCGTCGCAGAACTGCTTGAACTCCTCATTATCGAATTGCTTTCCATTATCGAGATGAGGGTGTGAGGAATTCCGTGAACGGCACACTATGTTCTTGGAAAACGTCTCTTAACTTCCCCTGGTCGTGATCGCGGCTAGTGGCTCGGCTCCGACCCATTTTGTAAAATAGTCTACCGCGACCACGGCGTACTTGACCCCTCCCTTTCCAACTGGCATGGGGCCGATAAGGTTGATCCCCCACATGGAAAATGGCCAGGGGGCTAGACATAAGTAATCAGTCTGAGATGGCATCGCGGAATGTTCGCGAACCGGCATTTGTCGCACTTCTTGACAAAGTTGTGCGCATCTTCTTGGATTCGGGGTCAATAATATCCCTCACGAACAATCTTGTTCGCGAGAGATCGAGCTGCTATGTGGTTACCGCAGATCCCTTTATGAATTTCCCTCATGATGTAGTCTGCTTCTTCACTAGTTACACATCGGAGGAGAGGGGCATTGAATCCTCTCCTGTACAGCTGATCCCCGATGAGTGTGAAACGAGCAGACCTTACTCGCAGGACCCTTGCCTTGACCTTGTCGCTAGGCAAGGTTCCATCCTGAGGTACAATCCCAGTCATCCTGGGAGCATCCAGAATCAACCTAACCACATTGCTAACGCTGGTCGGAGCCGATAGTAGCTGGAGCATCGGACGAAACGAACAGGAATGCTATCAGGAGCCTCTGAATCTAGTGACGAGGCTATCTTTGCCAAGGCGTCTCGCTATAGAATTGCCTTCCCTGGGGATCTGAGTGATTTCAAAGTGCTTAAACGACCTCAGAGAGACTTTAGCTTCTTTCAGGTAGCGGACTATGTTCTCTTCTTTAGCTTGGTATTCCCCTAGAATCTGGTTGACGACTAGCATAGAGTCGCTATAAATACTGATCGCGGTTGCACCCATTTCTTTGGCGAGTCGCAACCCGGCGAGCAGAGCTTCGTATTCGGACTCATTGTTGGTCGCCTTAAACCCGAACCGGAGAATACCATGAATTCGAACCCCCTCGGGGCTCACAAGGAGAAGACCCATACCGACTCTTTTCCTTTTTGATGACCCGTCGACGTAGAGGTTCCAGGTCGATAGGTCCTGAATAGTTTCTTGCCCGACTTCGCTAGACTGTTGCTCGCTTGGGAGATAGGAAAATTCTGAGATGAAGTCTGCAACAGCCTACCCTTTGATTGTCGACCTGGGCGTATACTTCAGGTCTAACTGGCTCAGCTCCATGGCCCATTTGAGCAAGCTTTACTGAGGCCTCGGTTTCGGAGGACTCCACTGAGGGGTAATTTGTCATTACATTGATCGTATGGGCATGGAAGTAAGGTCGTAGCTGACGCGCCAGCAGTGGGGAGGGGCAAAAGCTAGCTCCATTTCCGGATACCGCATCTCGGCATCCGATAGCGTTTACTTGCATAGTATATCAAGCACGAGCTTTTTCCTCTTCCCGTATTAAAGCTGCACTAACCGCGAACTGAGACACGGATAGGTAGATGAGCAGGGTTTCCTGTGGAAGAGGTTTAGAGAGGAGAGGTGGCTTCCCAAGATGCTCTTTTTATACTGGAATGCTCGCGCATTCTTAAGTCCACTCGAATTTCTTATTAGCCTTCAGAACATTGAAGAATGGTAAACAACGGTCTGTTAACCTTGATATGAAGCGACTGAGTGCCGCTATTCGCCCGTTCATACTCATGACCTGCTTCTTGCTGGTCGGGCTCTCCATATCGAGCAGAGCTTGAATCTTTTCGGGGTTTACTTCTATGCCCCGCTGATTGACCATATACCCCAGGAATTTTCCTGACGATACCCCGAATGAACATTTGAGAGGGTTCAGCTTCATTCTGCAGAGCCGGAGTATGTCAAACATCTCAGCGAGATGCGTAATATGTTCTAAGGCGACCTGGGATTTGACCAGCATGTCGTCCACATAGACCTCCATTGTCCTCCCGATCTGGTCGGAGAACATTCGGTTGACCAACCTCTGATAGGTCGCGCCTACATTCTTGAGGCCGAAGGGCATTACTTTGTAGCAGTATAGCCCTCGATCCGTAATGAAGGTCGTATGCTCCTCATCTGGCTTATACATTGGGATTTGATTGTATCCCGAGTATGCATCCATGAAGCTTAACAGCTCGTGTCCCGAGGTGGCATCAACGAGCTGGTCGATTCTTGGCAGGGGAAAACTGTCTTTCGATCAAGCTTTGTTCATGTCGCTGAAGTCTACGCAGGTTCGCCATTTGCCATTTGGCTTCTTTACCAGATCAAGGGTTGGCGCACCAGTCGGGTAGAGAGCCTCATACGTATCTATTTCGGAGAAGGTTCTCCACTCGATTTTAACGCGGCGCATCGCTCCTGGATCCATCGCCCTTCTCTTTTGGCGGGGAATCGGCTTAGCTTCACGCGACGCCTGTGAATGGCAAATAACGCTTGGTGATCCCACCATATCTGCATGCGACCGGCGAACACATCAATGTTCTCCTTCAAGAAGCTTACCAGCTCAAAAGCGAGCTAGGGGTTGAGACAGCTTCCGATCTTTAGCATTCGGCTCGGCTCTTTTGGATCAACCGAAACTTCGGACAGATCCTCAACCGGCCCGCTCGGGGGGATTTCCTGAATTCGCGGATCTATATTATCCTCCGCCGGACCAGGCTGTGGCTCGATCCGACTGATTGCCATAGCCTGGCGGGGCGCACACCGCGAAATGCCCTTCCCCTTGTCGGCCATTTGGACCGCTTTTACGTAGCATTCGCGAGATGAGCTTTGCGACCCGCTTACCTCCCCTATCCCCGATGGAGTGGGGAACTTCATCTTGAGATGATAAATGGAAGTGACTGCCTTGAAGGTTCTCAGCAGAGGTCACCCTAGGATTCCATTGAAGGCCGATGGGCAGTCCACGACCAAGAATTCGGTAACCCTAGTCACCTCTTCGTAGTCGCCGAGCGTGACTGGGAGCTGGATTGTTCCGCTGGGGATCAGGTGATCCCCTGTAAAATCGTACTGAGGCATCGAGGTTGGCTTGTGTCGGCCTCTTGGCCTTCATTCTATCGAAAGCGGACTTGAACAGAATGTTCACAGCGCTTCCGTTGTCTACAAGCATTCTGCAGACATTATGACACCCTATCAGGGGTGTGATCACCAGAGCGTCCTCATGTGAGTGGTGCAAGCGAGCCGCCTCCTTCTCGCAGAAGGTGATTGGTTCTTCCTTCCTGGCTTTCTGAGGTCGCTGCAATGTGTTCATTACCCTGATTGGGTCGTGATGTGCTTCCCGAGCATACCTGTCCTGCGCCCCTCGTGTGTTTCCAGCGAGGTGCGGACCTCCGAAAATTAGGTTCACATTGCTGTACCCGCTGCGATCACGGCGCTTTTTCTTTCGCTCCCCTTGGTTTTCTTTTGGGGAGTCATCAATGTACTCCTTGAAGTGCCCCTTCTTGATAAGCTCTTCGATAGCCTGCTTTAGGGCTCGGCATTCATCAGTGTGATGCCCGTTATCCCGATGGTAACGGCAGTATTTCTTGCTGTTTCTGGCCGTAGCAGGAGTTTTCATGGGTTCTGGCTCACCGAGCAGGCTGGCTTCCTCGGATTTGTCGAGGATCGCAGATATGGACACATTCAGCGGAGTGTATTGAGCCTCGTCGCGGTCGCGATGAGGAAGGAGCATAGGATTTTTTTCTGCTCGTAACGGGGCTTTTTCCCTTTTCGCTGATCGTCACTGTCTCCTTTGCGATCGGCCTCCCGTTGTCTCCCGACCCGACATACCTTGGAAGTGCCGTGATCGCGACGGCGAAGTGCCGCCAATGAATTCTCTATTCGGAGATACTTTTCCGCCAGGTTGTAGAATCTGGTGAGGGAAATATCGTCCTCAGCCTGCAGCTCCTTCCACAGGTCGGTTTGCGGGCGAACTCCAGCTATTATAAGAGTTCGGATGGATTCTTCTGGGGCATGAGCCACCTTGTTAAGTTCGCTGTGGAAGCGGTCAACGTAAGACTGCAGGGATTCGTCTCTTTCTTGCCTTATGTTGCTGAGGTAGCTCAAAGGCATTGAAAATTTCCGGTTGGCTTGGAAGCTAATTAATGAGGGGAAAACTATGTTGCTCTAGTTTAGTTTTGGTGTACTGAAATTAGTTGCTAAATATATATTTTTACCATTGTTTATTTTCATATTTTTAGGTTCATCCAAGTGATGTAATGGGCCCATCTGTTCCTGGTCCCATTGTACTCCTCGTTGATTGCCCAACAGAAGCCCATGTACTGGAGTTGTTGTCTGTGGAATCTCTTAGTAGTTACTTTGCAGATTGCTCACAAGAATGTGCCAAGACTGTGAATTGTATCATGCATTTAACTCCTACTTCTGTCACAGCCACTCCCAATTACCTGAAATGGATGAAGAGATTTGGTTCAGCCCAACATATTATGGCTGGACATGAAATGTGAGTTGCTTTCTTGACATTGTTCCTTCTTTGAAAGCAGTACTGGTGCCTGCTCCCTTTTTATTGCTGATTCCTCCTGGGTATTCATGATGTTTGTAGGAAGAATGTGGAGATTCCAATTCTGAAATCCAGTGCAAGAAATAGCATCACGACTTAATTACCTGTGCCCACAATTATTTCCAGCTTCAGGTTTTTGGTCTCTTCAGCACCTTAATAATTCCACAACAGACTCTAGTGCTAGCAAGGTTTGTTCTAATGTCATAAGACGATATTTTGGATTGTTAGAAGTTGATATTTACCATTTGAAATATTTGGGGGGCAACTGAGTTTTTAATTTTGCTTCATTTTACTAGGGTCCTGATTCAATGCCTTCTGAAAGTATTTCTGCTGAAAATCTCCTTAAGGTATGAACAAGTTTTCTTTGGTTTTTCTTAGAAATTCATTGATAGAGGGTTAATCCCTCTTAACACTATGCTTCCATGCTTTCTTTTCTTAATGTAGTGGTTTGTTTATTTAGATGAAACTTTTTCTTGATTTTTCTGACAGAAAGTAATTTCATCAATGCCTTGAATCAATCAAAGAAGGAAATCAGCTTTTTCTTTGGCATTTTAATTTAAGTGTAATCAATAGTGTGCATCATGTCTAGTTTGATGATAGGTGTTATTATTTGTTATCTAGTAAATACTGTGTTGAAGCTACATCACTGCATTCTTTTTGCAATCTACATTTAACTTCTGACTCAGCGACATATTATAGAAATAGTATCAAGGTTTTCTGTCCACTTTCTTAAGAAATTGGAAAGAAAAAAACCTTAGTTTGGACCATAACTCTCTGTTTCATGTTTGCTTTAAAGTATTCTGGGCCATTCTTCTTTTGTTCTGCTACATGGCATGATATAATGTTCTTTCTGGAATTTAATGATATGTAGTTTTTCTTTTTAAACCTGTAGGTTTTCAGCCGAAGAACATTGAGAGAGAGAGAGATAAAAACAGAGCACCAAAAACAATTTTGCAAAAAGCTACAGACATTTCATTAAAGAAACAATATATAACACATATCCACTCTCTGCTAATTACACCTACATGGAACCTCTGCATTCTTCCTACAAACAGCATGAATAGTCAGGAGGAATAATCAATCAGAAAAGGGCAGGCACCAGTATCGCTTTTATAGAAGAAACAATGTCAAGAAAAAGGACTCACATTTCATGTCCAGCCATAATATGTTGGGCTGAACCAAACCTCTTCATGCATATCTTGTAATTAGGGGTGCCTGTGACAGAAGTAGGACTTAAATGAATGATACAATTCACAGTCTTGGCACATTTTGATGAGCAATCTGCATAGTAACTACTGAGAGATTCCACAGACAACAACTCCAATACGTGGGCTTCTGTTGGGCAGTCGACGAGTAGTACAATGGGACCAGGAACAGAGAGGCCCATTACATCATTTGGATGAACCTAAAACAAATGAAATGAAACAATGGTTTAAAACATACATCAAGTGACATATTTCAGATACACCTAAAGTTTATTAGAGCAACATAATTTTCCCTTTCATTATTTAACTTTGAAACTCACCATGGTGCCACAATCTGACTGCACTGACTTCCCAGATTTCAGATCATCGTATTTTGGCCCAGAACTCAAGCCTAGAGCCCTAGCTTTGTCAGGATCAAATTTTCCCATGAGTTCAGGCAATTCACAAACATATATAACAGACAACTCTCCAGGCTTTACTGCTGATCCTCCAGAGAAATTTGGTTTAAAGTTATACTTTAAATTACTTTTTTAAAGATGAGATGCCAATTGATGAGTCAGATGCTGCTATTGGGGCTGTAGTGTGTAATCAATTAATTTCCTGAATTATATATTCTGATGTGATAGAAACAGCCATGTCCAGTCTGGCCACTGAGAAGAGGAGCAGGTGAGTGAAAGTGTGACAATGACACCCACTTCTAATGCCTTAGAGTTACGAAAAGAGTAAACAATACTTTCCCATCTTTAACGATATTTTCACGTATAAATTTTTGAAGTATTATTTTATTATCTAAATTTATATTTTGTTTTCGATTCTGATATTAATATAATCTTAAACCATCATCATTATTTTTCTTCGATCATCATTCGCTAAAATCTCTTAAACTCTATTTCCGTAACCCATCAATCATAGACAATCGAATAATTAGAGTTTATACAATCACCCTTTTTAAGTCAAATTTTGATCAATTCTAATCATCCAAATTTAACTTTCTACTAAAAGACTCATTGATCTCTTCTTTTCAAAAACCACAACAATCTGAACCATATTTACTCGCTATTGAAATATAAATTTGGGTAATAACATAATATTTTAAAAATTTGTGAGTGAAAAAGTGTCTCAAACCATTATTTGGGTTGGAAAACGTCCCTTTAACCCTTATGAAAATGGTAAGAAAGGCTGTAACCAACCAAAATTTTTGTCATGTGAAAGAATTTCCAATTAAAAGCGATGGCAATTGCATGATTAGTCTGTTTTCAACATCTTTAATTTCTTCCACATCAAAATCGTAAGCATTTACAAGTGAAACTTCATTTTACCAAATCTCAATAATATAACGAGGATATGAGAAAGTTTTCGCAGGCACATACAATCCGTTAGATGGAGGCATTTCATATCAGAGTGAGTCAATGAAGGCAAGTCAATGGAGGCATATCATATCAGAGTGGGTCAATGAAGGCGAGTCAATGGATATGGACGCATATCATATCAGAGTGAGTGAGTATATACAGGCCTGATGGCCGTCAATTAAGGCAGTGTCAGTCAAGTGTCAATTGATCACATACGTATCACGGGATAAGCAGTGCACCGTCAATTGATATCAGGATAAGCATACTTGTGTTTATGTGAGAGTAAAACCAAAAATAAAAAGAGGGGTGAATTTTGAACCTCTTAGACCATCTTCAACCCATTGCACCAATTTAGTGCAATTTTGCACCTAATTGGTGCAAATTTTGGTGCAAAACACTATTCTATCTCCAATCCACAACACCAAATATTACACCAAAAAGAATATTCTTATTTTTTCTTTTATAGTAATAATCAACAATTAATCTATTTCACTCATTATTTTTGTATATATTAATTAAATATTGGGAATGATATTTTTATTAAATAATAATTATTTTGAAAATTATACTAATTTAATAAAATTAAGCATTTATTTAATCAAATAAACATTATATTTAATATAGAAAAACATTACATCTAATATAAAATGATACAAAAAAAAAAAAAAAAATGAGCAAGGATTTGAATTCTATAACCGATCCAAGCCTACGTGAGTTTTTTCAAAATAAGCAATTAAGAATTATGCAAAAAAGAGCTCAACAACAAGGTCAAGGATTTCAAAATAACTCTAGTTCTTTTCAATATTTTGATAATCTTACTGGATCCGGAACTAATCTACCGGAATATTAAATTGTTATTTTAGTTTATGTTGTATTTTCTTTTAATTTTAGTGTTTTTAAATTAGTGTTAATTTTTATTTTGAGTTATTGTAGTTTAATATTTGCATTGAATAAAGTTCTATATTTAATTTTTCATTATTTTTTAAATTATATCATTATTATAAATTTATTATTATAAATAATAATCAAATTAAATTAAATACAAATACTCAAATTTGGTGTGATTTTTGGTGTAAAATTTAATATTCAAATTAACTTAACAAAATTAAAAAAAAAAAAAAAAAAAAACCAAAATTAAAAAAAATATATATTTTTTTATTTGTGCTACATTGACGCGGCATTGTAGCACTGCGCCAAAATGGCACAGTGTTTGGCGTGGGTTGGAGTACCAACCCACGCCAAATTGGTGTTTTTTGCGCCCATTTGGCGTGGGTTGGAGATGCCCTTATCCTTTATCTTTATGTCTTCCCGTAATTATCTTCTATCAGGATTAACGATTTGGTTGTATATACACTCTTCTCAGGATAAGCATACTTGTGTTTCCAAAAGAAGATAGAGATGAAAACACTCTGCATATTCATTGCAATGGAATGCAATGCAATCAGTGAACAAATTCGAAAACAATCAAAGAGCTAACAGCAAAGAAATTCACCGTAAGAGTCATTACAATGCAAGAGAGTAAAAATGAGTCCTCTTTTAGGTTCAACAAAAGAAGGTCTGAGGGAAAAAGTTGTATTGATATGCCAAATAAGAATCCTCAGCATAAATTTCCCAAGCTTAACCCAACTAGTACTGTTTCATATGTCCAGGTAATGAAATTTTTTGTACCGTGTGTTTTTGGCTTTGTGGGGTTTGTTCAGTTGTGTTTTTATGAACTCGGTTTGATTTTGTTTTTGAGTTTAACGTTTCTGGTTGAAGATTTGAGTTCAAAGTTCCTAATTTTGTTTGTAACTTTGGTTTGGTACATTCTGGCTTTTGGTTGTTACAGCTAGTTTATTATGGATTTGGGGAACTGGGTTTAAGTTAGTTTTTTTAGTTTATCTGGAAAAGAAGGTCAATTTATAGTTTATGGGATCTTATTCAATTGTGATTTTGTGAGGTGGGTTAGGGTTCTTAAATTTTTATGGAACTGAAGTTTTCTTATTCGTTTGTAATTTAAGTGTTGATTTTTTTTTTTTTTTTTAAATTACAGATTCGGTACTGGAATGGATACTCAGGACACTTCGCCTTCAATCCTGTTCTTCGTTGACGAGCAAAGATTTATTTTTAATGCTGGAGAGGTAAAATTTTCTACTCAACTGTGGAGTACTAGTCATCTCTTATTTGGATAACGTTGACTTGTCACTAGACCTGACAAAACGGGTCTCTATCCATGGGTCGGCCCGTACTCGAATAAATAATATAGGGTATGAATCCTTAAGACTGATTCGATTTTTTGGACTTGTACCCAACCCGACCCTTTTTGTAAATGGGTAGTACTGGTTACACCCACGGGTGCCCATGGGTACCCGTTTGAAATTAAAAAAATAATAATAATAAATGCCAAATCCCTAACTCTAACATAATCACATTACAAACTCAACTCCATCTTTTCCACCGTCGCCGCTTCAAAGCACTTCCTCAGTCTCAATCTAAATAGAAAACCACTCTTTCAATCATCAACCTTTCAAATGGCTTGCACGAAACAGACACTCAAACAACAAGGAAGTCCATCAGAGGCAAGGCGCTACTTAAGCAACTAGCCAAGGACTACTCGAAAGTTAGCTTCGATGGAAGGAGGGGTGAAGAAGCCGCACCGTTTTAGGCTAGGAACTGTGGGTTTGAGAGAAATCAGAAAGTACTAGAAGAGCATAGAGCTTTTGTATGGGGTCTGAAAGTTTTTGTTGTGCTGGATAAAGTGGATAGCAGTAGAAATTGCCTCTTTGGGTCCTTGTTAGGTTGTGTAGATTTTTGTTGAGTAGGTTTTTAAGGGCAATGGAGTTATCTAGCTGTGCATATGTTGGTTTATCTTTGGCCGTTTATAGGGTCTGTGTGCTTTTTGTTTTTGCTGCAATCTAAGGATCTTTTTCTTCTCCTTTTGATTGCTTAGCTGCTAGGCTCCATGGAATGGTTTGACGAATGGATCTATTGATTTGGTCTAAAAACTGGGTTTTTTTGTAGGATTAATTTGTGTTGCTTTATTTGAAAATGGGTTGTTTGCTTTGAATTGTTTTTTGTTGAAAAATTGGGCTGCTTTAATCATGTTGATTTGAATTCATTTAGATTTGAGAAATTTAGGCTTCGTTGTTACGCTATTGGGAATCCTTTACAATAAAGTTAAACAGTAAAATGTCATTATTCTCGAAATATTATTCTATATTTTTTAATTTCTTTTAAACCCCCTAAATTTGTTAATTTAACTAAACACTCCCAAATATTGTTTTAGAAATTACAAAAACACTCCAACCACCCTCCGACGGTGGTGGCCGGTTGTTCATATTTAATGGGTGGGTGAGGGTATTTTTGTTAACTTTTAATATTTTATTATAGGGGTGTTTAGTAAATAAATAAACATAAAGGGTATTTTTGTTAGTTTCCAAATCTTACATCGTAATACGCGCCCAATTTAACTTTTTTCAAAATATTATTCTAAAAACTATTAGAATAATGAACCAAATGGAGCCTTAGTTTTATTGAGTTTGGATTTACTTTATTCATACTTGGAAGATGAAAATTGAACAAGAGAAACTTTTTATTTTCAACCAAGAACGAAAAGGAGTGAATTTAATTGAATTTGGAGTAGATGATTATGGAGGTGTAACTATAAAATATTAAAACTGCATAAACTATGGGGGTGTAATTGCAAGAATTAGAAACTAGAATGAATAGTGCGGGCACCCGCGGGTCCACCCGTACTCGTATAGGGTAGGGTACGAATCCAAAATATTGGACCCATTTAAATCGACCCATTTTGCTGCTGCACTGTAGAGACCCTCACTCGTACCTGTACCCACTCGCCCGCCTCTTTTGCCAGGTCTACTTATCACTTCCAAGGTCCCTGTTCAAGAAGTAAAATTACGAAAAGACTATAATACCCTTTATTATTTGACTTCATAATTTTTTAACAAGGTTGAATCACAATTTTCCACCCAAACTTTATTTAATGCCCCTAGTTTGGTTTATATTAATTTTAAGGTTAATAAATTTAAAATAAAAGAAATGAAAAATAAAAAATTAACAAACTGAATTGCACCCGGTGGGAGTGGCCACATAGTCGCTGAGGGTGAGGATGGCTACCATTTCTAATAGTGTGTCTAGCGACACCATCGACATCGTTGGGTGGATCCTTGGTTGATCTACCTAACCATTGTAATTGTTAGGGCCAAAAAATGTCCTTGGCCCACATAGGGGAACACTTTTGACAAAGAGGAAAGCCTAGGCCCAGTCCCTGATGCTACCCAAGCCAGAATTGCCCAGATGAGGCCCATTCGATATGAAGTATAGTTGGTCTGCACCATCTGGACCCGAGCCTCCTGATCCCAACACACCTTCTAGGCTTATGGTCAAATTCAAAGCCCACAGTCACCTACGGATCACACTCATACTAGAAGTCTTATAAGGCAGTCCACTATTGTCCTAATTCCTCCAAGGTCCGTATCCGAGTCATGCTCGGACCCCCTTTCACGCCAAGATAAGGGGCCAAAAGATACATCCTGGGAGGAATGATTACTACGAGGACTCCCAATCCCACCAGGATTGGGAAACCATACAGTCACTATTTAAACAGAGACCAGCCCTCTCACAAGGTAGATTACATTACACCTTCAGACCCCGAAGTTCCCGCTTGAGAACTTCAGACATACGTGCACACATCCCCGACTAGACTTCTGGTAACCTCTCTACTCTCTAGCCCTCACTAAATTAGCCTCTCTCAATCTTGCTGACTCGAGTGTCGGAGTGCCTACGACCAACACCACCCCGGTATTTTACGTCGCTTCACGTTTGTTTCCTTACGTGTGCAGGTACTGCAGATCGCTAGTGGCCTCAACCTCACAAGATCGGGAGTCCCTCCTTCCGTATAGGTAGATTTTTACGTCTATAGTTATGAGGAGACTTAGCATAGGTGTTTAGTTGGAGAAGATTAGCCAAATCTTTTCAGCTTTTTTTGGCAAAACAATGATAGCTACAAAATCCTCATTATTGTGGTTGGATAGATCGGTTACTATCCAATGGTGCCAGCGATGTTATCAAACACGCATCAGGGACTTGCCGCCAAATTTAATTTTTTTTGTTTTCCAAATTTTTATTTAATTTATTATTATTATTTTCAAATATATTAATAATTTTTATTTTCTTAATAATTATTTTTATATTTAACTAATTATTTACATTTAACCAAAAAAAAATTCGGTTTTTAATTTTTTTTTCAAATTTTCATAATTTTTTTATTTTAGGGATTCTCTTCTTTTTTACATTTTTTTTTTTTTGGAAATTATATTATATAATTTCGTAAAATATATATAATCTTAATGAAATATTGTTTTGTAGTTTTATAAATATTTAATTGATAGATATTATTATAATTTTTAAAAATAATATATATACTTTCAAATTTTTTTAGAAACACACATAGTTTAAAAGTGAAACCTCCATTGTAATTATAGAAATTGAAGATAGGGGTTTAAGTGCTTAGTTTTCAAGTTAGTGAAGATAACTATAATTTGTTTGTAATTTAGGAACGTAAGCAATATTAACCCTATACTAGATATGATCCGACAAGAATGTCTATTTTTCTGTTAAAACTAACGTCTAAATTTAACGATGGTGGAAAAATGGTTTTTTCAAAGTTTGTCGGTGGGCAAAGTCATTAAGGTAAACTTTAGGTGGGAAAATGTCATTCTCTCTTATTTTGAACAGTGGTATATAACTGTTATGTCTATAAAATTGCCAGGGAGATGAGATAAAGATCATTGTTTGTGATTCTTCTAAATATGAACACCTATCAATTTTCTGTTACTTAATGCACTACTTCTATTGCAGGGATTGCAACGATTCTGTACAGAGCATAAGATTATATTACCAAACGTAGGAATATCCGTAAACATTCATTTTCTTTCCCTTTCTTCCTATGTCAATACATATTTCCAAAGTTTGTTCTTCAGTTTTTGAATATTGTTTAATGCAATAGTGACTGATAATATTGTGGATCTTTCTTCAGGTAGATCACATATTTCTTTCTCGTGTCTGCTCCGAGACAGCAGTGGGACTTCCAGGTTAGTGTCTTGATAGAGAAACCATGATGTATTCATAATTTTTTTTCTTTTTTCTGCATAAACTTTTTTTTTTCTTTTTTTTACTATTGCTGAGTAATGTTTTTAAGCATTAGTATCATGAACAAATATTAGGACTGCTCATACAAAGAGAGGGTTGCTGAATTCTTATTTTACCTCACAGGTCTTCTTTTCACTTTGGCCGATTTTGGAGGGCTGTCTGTGAGTAACAACTTGACCTCATGTATTTTATTTGTTTAAAAGGTCAATATTTCAAATAGTCAATTTTAACTAAGATTTTGATTTGCTTGGTGGTAACTCACCATCATCTAAAATTTTCATTTGTTTGCATAAAGGTAAATGTATGGGGTCCTTCAGACCTCAAGTATTTAGTTGATGCAATGAAGTCTTTCATTCGACCTGATGCTATGGTTCACGCACGGAGCTTTGGGACATCTCCATCCTCTGATGCTACTCTAACTGATTTAACAAAGTTAACCGACCCCCTTGTTCTTGTCAATAATGAGGTTGTTAAAATATCAGCCATTCTCCTAAAACCAAATTTCTCTGGAGGATCAGCAGTAAAGCCTGGAGAGTTGTCTGTTATATATGTTTGTGAATTGCCTGAACTCATGGGAAAATTTGATCCTGACAAAGCTAGGGCTCTAGGCTTGAGTTCTGGGCCAAAATACGATGATCTGAAATCTGGGAAGTCAGTGCAGTCAGATTGTGGCACCATGGTGAGTTTCAAAGTTAAATAATGAAAGGGAAAATTATGTTGCTCTAATAAACTTTTGGTGTATCTGAAATATGCCACTTGATTTATGTTTTAAACCATTGTTTCATTTCATTTGTTTTAGGTTCATCCAAGTGATGTAATGGGCCCGTCTGTTCCTGGTCCCATTGTGCTACTCGTCGACTGCCCAACAGAAGCCCACGTATTGGAGTTGTTGTCTGTAGAATCTCTCAGTAGTTACTATGCAGATTGCTCATCAAAATGTGCCAAGACTGTGAATTGTATCATTCATTTAAGTCCTACTTCTGTCACAGGCACCCCTAATTACCAGATATGCATGAAGAGGTTTGGTTCAGCCCAACATATTATGGCTGGACATGAAATGTGAGTCCTTTTTCTTGACATTGTTTCTTTTATAAAAGCGATACTGGTGCCTGCCCTTTTCTGATTGATTATTCCTCCTGACTATTCATGCTGTTTGCAGGAAGAATGCAGAGGTTCCAATTCTAAAATCCAATGCAAGATTATCAGCACGACTTAATTATCTATGTCCACAATTATTTCCAGCTGCAGAGTTCTGCTCTCTTCAGCATCTTAATAATTCCGCACCAGATTTTAGTGCAAGCGAGGTTTTCTCTAACGTCATTAGACAGTATTTTCGATAGTTAGAAGTTGCTAGTTACAGTTTTAAATATTTGGGGTAACTGAGTGGTTTTGCTTTTTTTTTTTTCCCTATATTTTATTTTATACATATATTAGGGTCCTGTTGCAAGGCTTTCCGAAAGTGTTTCTGCTAAAAATCTACTGAAGGTATGAAATATTTTTTATTTAGTTTAGATGAGAAATTCAGTGACTCAGTTTTAATCCCTCTTAACACTATGCTTTCATACTTGATTTAGTGCTTTGTTTTATTAAGAGGAAACCTGAACAGAGTTTCATGCTTGATCAGTTCACTCTGCTTCCTCATGCTCATCTTGGACTTGATAGAACAGAGATCCCAAGTCTGGTGGCTCTCTCAGAATTAATGGATGAATTACATTTGGAAATTCCAGAGATTGTAGATGCTGCGCAACATGTCAGCCAGATCTGGCAAGAGCCTCCAGAAACAAAAGAGGTGGTATCTCATGTGCATGAAAATGAAGTGGATGAGAATAGACTTCCTAGTTGTTTGGAGAATGTAAGGAAAGATGACCTGGAGATTGTTCTTCTCGGGACTGGTTCAGCCCGGCCGTATGAATACCGGAATGTTAGTTCTATCTATATCAATCTTTTTTTCCAAAGGAAGCTTGCTCTTAGATTGTGGAGAAGGAACCCTGGGACAACTGAGAAGAAGGTAACAACTTCGAAACTTATTACTACATGTTACGTCTGCTACAAGGTTTTCCATCCTTTTCCTGTTATTTTATTCTTTTGACGTGACAAAGCTTATTAATGTGGCTTGTCTGACTGAAAGTACAGATACGGTGTAGAGGGTGCTGACAGTGCTGTGAGGAATCTAAGGTGCATTTGGATTTCTCATATTCATGCTGATCACCAGGCTGGCTTGGCAAGAATACTTGCTCTACGACATGACTTGTTGAAAGGTGTGTCTCATGAACCATTGCTCGTTGTAGGCCCAGCACAACTTAAGGATTTTCTGGATGCATATCAAAGACTTGAAGATTTAGATATGCAGTTCATTAACTGTAGATACACTACAGAATCTTCATGGATTGATTTTAAGCACAATATTGAATTGCATAAGGATCCTTTGGCTCAAGGAAGTACTAATAATAATGAGGATTTGAACCATAAAAATGCGCTCCATCCTGAGTTGAATCTGTCTGAAAACTCTACCGCTTTTCCATTGCTAGAAAGCCTAAAGAAAGTGCTTCACGAAGCAGGGTTGGAGACCTTGATTAGTATTCCTGTTGTGCACTGTCAAGAGGCATTTGGTATTGTTTTGAAGGCATCAGAAAGAATCAATGGTGCTGGAAAAGTGATACCCGGGTGGAAGATTGTATATTCAGGTGATACCAGGCCCTGCCCGGCACTAGCAGAAGCATCCTGTGGAGCGACAGTCCTCATACACGAGGCAAGTTATAAATCCAATTTCAAGCTTTCAATTGGTGATGCAATATTTGCTACATTGAAATGTTTCAACATCGTTGTTATACAATCGATGAACTTTTAAACTCGATATAGATTCAAGGTCCTAGCTATGACTGTTCAGCTTTTGAGTGAGGTTACTTTCTGGTGATTGTGGTGTGTTTTTCATGTTGCAGGCAACCTATGAGGATGGCCAGGTGGAGGATGCTGTAGCTAAAAAACACAGCACAACAAAGGAAGCCATTGAAGTCGGGTCAGGTGCTTATCGGATTGTTCTCACACACTTACGCCAAAGACATCCAAAGATTCCTGCAGTTGATGATGCAGCTATGCATAAAACATGCATAGCTTTTGATTTGATGAGTATCAATCTGGCAGATTTGCCTGTGCTTCCTAAAGTTCTTCCATACCTTAAATTGCTTTGTAAAGATGAGTCAGATGATGCTATAACTACATCTTCTATCTTATAAAGTGGTCAGGTAATAACTCTAATGACCACTTTTTTTAACAACCGATAAAGGATTCAAACTCGAGATCTTTTGAGAAATACATTCAAAAATCTCTATTGAACCACTCGACCACCCGAGGTTGGTTGTATAAAGTTTTCTCTCTTTTACTCGACTCTGGTTTATAAATAAATAAAAGTTATAAGATGTCTGTTTTGCTTAATCTTTAAATTGTTTTTATTTTTAGAAGAGACGATATAATACCTGATTGACGGAGGTTAAATGTTGTAACAACACATCCAATAACATCACTAACACTATTAAATAAAAAGTAATACTACAGCCACAACCTCTTCTGATAAACTTTCTTTCACAACTCTAATATGGTAATTCACAATTAATCAGCCACAATACATCAGGTATGACCTATTACAAGTTGATCAATTATAAACTGTCACGTTAGGATTATAAAAGAAAATTTGTGAAAAAAGGTTGTAAGTGTTACAGTGCTCTTAAATAAATCTGCTAACAATCTACCCAAAGGTTATATTCTATAGTGCCCGCGAGAGGATGGCATTACGCTGCAACAAACCAAAAAAGTTGGATTGATTATAGTGACTGCTTAATTTCTTCCCTTCAAAGTAGTTCTATGATTCCCTTTTACCGTACTTGTTTAAAAGACCCTTTCAAAGTCATTTTGAATTTGATAAATAGGTGTAATCCCACCACTAAGTAAGAATAGGAGCACTCATGCTTGCCAAACCAAGCAAAGGGGCTCGAGAGTCAAAAGCCAATCAAACCCCATTACAGAAAAATGAGTTCAACAAATGCCACCCACTTTTGAAGCTTTAGAATTTCTATGAAAATGGCGAACCAACCAAAGACTGTAAACATTCCAAAAGCTTTGTGGTTGTGAAAGATTAATGACAATGCATTATTAGTCAGTTTACAATAACAAGACACATTTCATCAGGATACAAAATGTTAAGACAAAGTAAACAACAGTATATTAATTTTTATTGACTATTCTGTCCTGTCCCAGATTCATTTATCACAAGATTACCATTGCTTCTGCTTATGTCGGAAACAAACCAAAAAAGAAAAAAAAAAAAAAAAAAAAAGAGGGGGAAAGAGGGGAGAAAACACTCTACAGATTCATTACAATGGAAAGGCATGAAATCAGAGTACAAATTCAAAAACAAACTATAAAAGAGCTAACTGCACATAAATGTCTCATTCTTCTTCCAGCTCAAATACAAACAATAAAATAAGCTAATTCTAATCCGTGCTCTTTCAGCCATTCCTCCCTCCATTATTGCAAAAAAATGTAGAACCATCTTTGGTGTATGATAAACAACTTGCTTTTGATCTACTTGCCTCGTATAAATAAGCCTCTTCAGTAACAATTTCGCCCAAAATTTAAGAAACTCTCTTTGGATCACGAGCTGAAGCAAGATGGTCCTACATGATAGACACGATTCACGACATTATCATGGATTATCATATCACTTCCGAAAACAACTTAAAGAGGTCAATTAAGCAAGATTCATTTTCTCCAGAAAATGCATCAAAAAGAAAATATGCAATGAGAAAACAGTAAATTTCAAATACAGAGTGATTGTTGTAAACTTGCAACACATTTCAAATTTACAAAATAAACCTGACAAATAATATTGGGTAATGACAGATAAAAGATGTCCAAATTTTGCTTTACAACTCTCTGCCTATAAGATGTTTATATAAAATCGTTAAAACTCTGGGCCACTAAGATGTTTATATAAATTCATTTCCAATTTCAAAAATGTACTAAAGCACCATTATATTACTATAACTTTAAGAGTTATATAAGTAATAACTCTCAAACCATACAACTGTAAACTTAACATCAAGAAAGAAGATTAATATGAAAACTAAAAAATAAAAAATCAACTGCCAGAATAAACTTACAGAGATAAAATCGAATGCTCTGGTTTCCTCTTTCTTCGAACTGTTCATTGGACTAGGAGTTGGAGCTGCAAAATTCGGTTGGAATATATCTGGAAGCGGTGAAGGATAGCCTCCATTAGCTCCCATCACATTACTGCCACCAGCATTTTGAGCGTTCAGGTTACCAAGCTGTTGAAAGTTAGACATTGTAGCAAGGAACTGTTGCTGAGCAAATAAACTCCCCATGGCACCATAATTTATTGGTTGAGAAGCAATAGCTGGATTGAACATCATGCCAGGAGGAATGTTATATGGCATAGCACCAAAGGGAAACGCTGGATTTGCACTCATCCCAGCTGTTTGGGCACCAAGTAGGTTGCTAAATGCATTGCCAGAGGTCTGATTGCTATATTTGCTGCTCGGATCTGAAAAGATATGTTCAGATGGTGCCACAGATGAAGCTCCTTTCTGATCCGAATTTGACAGGTTTTCCTTAATGGACAAGCCAGCCATTAAGTCATTAACATCATTTTTCTGATTTTCTTGCTTTGACAGAACTTCAGAGTTTGAGCCAAAGATATCAAATAGTTCAGGCCCATTTTTATCGGCTATTCCAAGATTTTCATTAACACCTGGCTTATCATCAACAGTCATCCCAGAAAAGAGATCCTCTGCATCCTCTCGACCCTCATTGGTGTGAAACGAGACATCTGCAAACGGGTCATCATCATTATTTTGTTCACTGGTGCTCACACCAGCACCTGAACTGTCTCCAAAGAGATCATCAATTAGAGGGGCGGGAGATGTCAGATTTGCAATGCCTTGATCACTGGGATTCTTTGTAGAATTATCTGTTCCATTGTAATCATCTGAATAACCTGTATCTATTAAGTCAGGCATCTGAACAGCAGCAGGGGTCTCAGCCTTCACTGACCTATCTGAACCACCCACCAAACCTCCTGCTGGCTCTCCACCAAGAAGGCTCAACACCTGTTCAGCAAAGGCCAATATTAATGTTAACTATGTCACACACACCATGAAGTTACAGAAAATTCTACATAATGAATACACTATTGGGGTAGCATAACAAAAATAACCAGAATTCTCCTCGTCCCAGTATAATTAGACAACTTAACATGTGTTGCAGCATAATAAAAAACTGCTGGTCCTGGGAGACTTGAATATATAATTACTGTTAACACCACGTTGCATACATTACAGAACCTAGATTATCAAGGAAATCATTATAAAACATCCTAAAGTGTGACAGAATGTAGATGAGGATTTATCTAAGACACCAATACTCATCTGGTCCATGTAATGGTGACTAAAAAGTTGCTTTATCTAGATGACACCCTTTCCTTTCTTCTTTTATTTTCCTTATTCCAAATTAAATTGAAAGATAGATGTATTAGTATTATACAGTGCCTATCAAAAATCAGAACAAATAAAAATAAAATGTTCTAAAAGAAGTTGTATAATGGTGCTCATCATAGAAACTTGATAATTGAGTTTGGGCCTTCATATAAAACACTAAATATCTTTTATCAGCCACTCTACTTGGACCCCGCTCCCTCTTTCCTCTAAGAGACTGATTGAAGAGCCTCATAATCATTTCTAAGAGAAACCAGATTTACCTTATTAGCCTTTTCCCTAAGAGAAGTTTGAGGTGATTCTGAACATCCAATCACAGCATCTTTATTCTCACTGAAGTATGAAGCTATAATTAGAAATTTTTCATCATCCTTTCTCCTCAAAATTGACTCAAGCACACAAAAAGCTTTCATTCGGACCTGAAAAAAGAGAAATATTCAGGAAGATTAAAGAATTTCCAAACTGGATCTTGATAAAAATCCAGAGAGAATGACAACAATAAACAATTGGACAAAATATCACAGAGAGATTAAATTGAATTGTGAGTCTGCGCCTGTGCTTATATATTTTACTTGAGTTTGAAGAGGCGGCCAGTAGTTTATATTATAACCAACAAATCAATTAAAAGAACATGCCTGCCACAATGGAGACCGAAGCTTCGATTCAAGGGCCCGACTCAAAGCCAATGCATCCAACTTTGCAGCCTCCACAAGGAAAACCTGAATGGCATCTCGAGTTGGTTGGAGGCGTACACCACCAGATGTCACAATGGTCTCCAACATCTTCTCTTCACGAGTTTTGCTCTCAGTATAACTTGAACTGGAGTCCCCATTCAACCTATCCTCCTTCATTACTCTTGATTCCTGGTTCCAAGGTCCACTCCCGTTTTTTGAAATTCCAAAACCAGCTTGACTTTCATTGTGCAATTCAACTGGATCATATTTGTCTTGATATTCATTCTCTATTGTCAATGACCTTCGAAGATTAGGACTTCTATAACTTCCATTATCATTCTTTTTCAGTGAATGGCCTTGAGTGAAATTAGTTATCCCCTGCTTGATAGATGCACTTCCAATACCTACTACCTCACTAAGAAATGATTTCTTATCTTCTGATGGCATGTCAAAGTTGGTATTCCCAAATCCTTGAATTCGTTTGTTAAGATCCTCAGCAGGCGCAGGGGCAGGCTTGTTTTCTTCAGAGAATATAGCAGATATAGTTTCATGAGCAGTGTCCCGCACAGCCTTATTCAGGGCATCCCCCTTCAATGGATCCAACTGCCCCTTGTAATGAAACAACTGACGAACTGCCGCTGAATGTCTTTGCATTTCCCTCCTGAACTCCACACCAGACTTTCCCACTGCATATTTAATCAATCTCAGCGCCTGCAAAATTATTAGAGAATCATTGGTGTCTACTGCAATATCTCAGCAATATAAATAAACATAAATCTGCAATATGAGCAAATAATGAGATATAAACATGATATTCAAATCCACAAGTTCATCATTCCAAAAGGGCTCATAAAGATAGCACGAGTAATAAAAAAAAAAATGCTAAAAAATTCACAATATCACAATATCCAAAAATACTAGTAAGTTCAATTTAATGAATGAGAACTGTGCCATAATTAAACTTAATTACTACCCTTCAGGCTCTACAAGGTTGTCCACAGGGATTCAGATTTTCACTGACAGAAAAAAAACAAACATCATAAATTGCTTCTAAAAATCAATTTTCACACCATTCCATTCCTAGGCAGCCAAGCAGAGAATAAATTCTAAATTGAATCCACAAGATTCGCCACATTTAACAAATGGAACGGAATCATTACCAAAATTTTGACAACTGAGTTAACCATCAGAAAAAAAAATGCAAGCATGTTGATTAATATTACTTCCAACTCTTCAACTTGAACAATCTTAATGAATTCACAACAATAAACAATAAAACACATGCAACATACAACATGAATAATGCATGCATATCGAGTACCATCACTTCCAACACATCAACTTGAACAATCTTAATGAACTCACAACAATCAGCAACAAAAAGGTACAAAATACAACATAAAGCAATTACCTTCTGTTTAACAACGGGGCTCTTATGCTCAAGCCTCTTCAAGATAAACCCAGAGACCTCCTTAACAATACTCACATGAGCTGATCTCAAAAGCTCACAAATCTCTTCCAATTTATACACAGGCGTCACCTTGTCTTCATCAGACGTGGCACCATCGATCATCCTCGATCTCCAATACGACTCCACAGCTCTTCGACTCGAATCCATTCTCTCAATTCACCCCCAACCAAAAAAACCTAATTTCACAAACCCACTTGACCAAAAACCAATCAAGCTCAAAAAAAGCCTCAATTTCAAAACCCAAAAAGATTAATCAAATCTTGAACTCAAAATCAATGAAATCCCAATCAAACCAACAAAAACCCTCTTCTTTACCCGCCAATTCGATTTCTTTTCATGCAATCAAAGTCAATACACCAGAATTCTGACAAAATAACAGCGGGGTTTCTAGATCGATCCACAAACAGTGAATTAATTCGATTGATCAGGTGATTGAAGAGCTTTACTTGCTATAATTGATTGAAACTTGAAATTAGGTCTTAGTTTGTTTGCTTAAAGAGAAAGAGGGGGGATTAAGAAAGGTGAATGTAGAGAGAAGAAGTGAATGGTGAAGACGAGAACAGACCGTTTCGAGAATCGAAGACAGGTAGCCAGGTGACTTTCTTTGCCGGGTGAGTCACCGACGTGTCGTTTGTGGCTTATGTTAGAAAGTTTGGTCGGTCCTCCCAGCGCAGGTTAACCATTCCCTTATTTAAAAATTATTTTTTTATTAAAGAAAATTGGTTACTTCTATTCTCTATTTTTGTGGTTAATATTTAACCATAATACAATGTAATTTGTTTTGTTCAAACCATTTTCCTACTTGTAATTATTTTTTATATTATTAAAATTCATAATTAAAGTATAAAAAGGATAAATTAGTAATTTAGGACCATTTTTCTTAAAAACAACAAAATTAGGTAAGTTTTTTGGGTTTTTTTTTTTTTTTTTTTTTATATTTCAGCTATCTAGATCTACATTACAATCTACCTAATCCTCAAGGCCACGGAACACCCCACAAACTCAATAGACTAAAATAATTATACAAATATAGTGAACATCCTACAAATCCAATAAACCAAGATAATTGCATAAATATAGTAAATATCTCTCCTACGACTCGAATACAAGACTCTCTCATATGACTCGAACATAAAACTCATTGAATATAACTAAGACTAAAGGGTTTTATCATCCAACAATAAACATAGTTTTTTTTTTTTTTTTTAAATAATGGTTTATAGAAATCAAATCTGACCATGGAACAAATAAGCTTTCAACAAATATAGGTTAAAAACAAAAGAAAAATGTTATCCTTACAAAGACTTATACAAAGAAGGCTACAAAGTGAAAGGAAAAACAAAGAAAAAACGGAAAAAAAGAAAAAGAGAGAAAAAAATCATAAAAATTAAAGGTATTGATCATCTCTGTATGTCCCTTTTGTATTTGTCTTTTAAAGACTAACGAAAACGCCAAGACGGCAAGAACATTAATCAATGTGAAACTGCAGAATTTCTTTATGAAGGATAGGCTAAGCGTCTAAACTCATCCATCCACGGATCCACATACGAGATCGCCAAATGTTCGGAAGTTTCTCATTTCAATTTTTTTCCTTCTTGTTAGATATCTCGATCTTGTCTTTTGCTTTCCAAATGGGTCCCAAACATAGTTTGAAAAGATCAAATGTTTGATAATTCCACCATACATGATTGATTTCCAAATTTTTTCTAAAAATCGAGCAGCATGACCACATCTTTATGCTTTTTAAGTGATATCTCCAACATTACATGATGATAAATTCCAAGTATTTGGAATTCATCAAATACCTCCTATCCAATTAAATAAGAAACCATTTTTTTAAAACCCGGATCGGAGGGTAACTCGTTTTGCTATTCGGGTCATGGACCGGTCGGTTGGACTGATGATGTCAGCCATAATTTTATTTTTTTAAAAATTATATATTATCTCTCAAATTTTATATATTACAAAAATTCCCCAAAAAAGTTTAAATTAGTCCCTAAAATTTTTATTTATTTCGAAAATGCCCCAAAAAACTTATCAATTAATCCTTAAACTTTTAACATATCTCCAAAACACCCCTATAAAATTATAAATTAACCCTCATAATTTTGAAATATTACAAAACCCCCATAAGATTTGAACCGGACCGAAGAAACTGTCGAGTCTCGGTTTGATCCGGTTTTTAAAACAGAGTATGAAACTACAGAAATTCCGGAGGAAGTATAGTGTCACATCTCATATCGGAAGTGCATTAGAAAAGTCTTAAGCTTATAAGGGGAGTTTCTCCACCTAACGAGCTCATGATAGTGATATCAGAATAGACTGGATCTGTCTTTTGATATCCTGCTAAGAGCCCACACAAAGGGGCATCCACATGGATGGGTAGGTAGAGGGTCCTACTTATGACATCACAGGATTGGGTGAAGGAGAATGTTACGGATCCCATATTAAAAGCTCTAAAAATCCCATATCGGGCAGGAAGGGGAGGAGCTTCTTGAGAAGCTTATAGGGTTGGCAACCATGTCTTTTGGGTTGAGGCCCAACCCATGACAATAGGCAAACCCATCCATGAAGTTAATGACAACCAACTTCAGAGTTGAATCTTCTACAAAACTCATCTTATAATCTTTGAGGAGATCCCACCAACACTTAAATGCGACAAGAATCGCAACAGTCCACGTATCTATTCCTCAGTTCTTTATAAAGCCACTGTCATACAAGAAATAAGATCACAAATTACAGAAAGATTAAAAAAAAAAAAAAATCATGTTAACTGAGAGCAATAATGATAAATGGACTTACCTGGCAGAATTTCATATTGCTCTCATCCGTAATTAACACAGGTAAAGTATCAGGATTGCAAATCCAGACTCCAGAGAAGGCCATTGAAGACAGCTTCATAATCCAATGAAGGGATATCCATAGACAGTGTCAACTTCCCCACATAACAAGGGAGTGAAGGGGAACTTTCTCTCAATTCGTCTAAATTAAATGAAATCTTAATTCAACACCAAAAAAAAAAAAAAAGGGTTAAGTTTGATAAACAATGTGATTAAAAAAGATGAAATTCTTTTAATCAATTATACATAGCATATAGACATATCTGATTTGTCATCAAAAGTAGTGGAAGACGTTCAATTTGATTGGGCACCCCAAGAAATTCCTTCAGATTAATGAGACAACGAGTATGAAGATCACCTCTTAATTCAAAGTGAACTGTCCACGGACATGGAGCATTTATTGTAGAAGTGGGAACTGTAATCTGATGATCAGGCGAAGCGGTAAATGGGTGATAATAAAGTGGTGAAACTCTTGGTCTTTAAGTTTGAGATCGCCAGATTCTAATTTTTGTAATTATGGACACCCGATTATATTTATTTTCGGCCTTTCATGCCGAGTGCACCAAAGGATTAACTCCTTAAGACTTGGGGCAGCAATTTTTAAACTTTTGATATTAGAAACATGAACTTCCATAATCTTTGACTTTGAGAGCTTTAGAGACACAAAGGTGCTTTAAACCTAAACAATAGGAGAAGAGCAAGTGTTCAATTTCCATAATCTTCACTTATATGAACTTTTTCCAAGATTTAGCTTTTTAAGAGAATAGAACCTTATAGTATCAGATGGCTGCTCCAACTTACAACCAACTAGCTTTAAGTAGTCATCAACTTGGCAGAAAATATTTTTTCTTTGTCAAATACTTAAACCCAGTCCTTTCATCAACACAAGAAGACAATTCTTTAACATCAAGAAGAGTTGTCAACAGCCCAAATTTTTGCATACAAAAGTCAAGCTTGCAGCAGGGAAGTGTCAACAAAGGACATGAATTCCAACATTCGCTTACGAGACATCTCCAACATACGGTGATGAGGCATACACTTACGGGACATTTCCAACATACGCTTCCAGGACATTGCTTGAAAATTCTTGCGAAACCTGCGGTGATGATTCACACCCATTCCAATTAAGGAACGGTAAAAATTACAGAATCGAGAATGAGTTTGGAAAGCGATTTTGTCACGCCCCCGCCCAGGTATCCCTATCCCATAGGATCCAAACGCTCCCGATGGGTCTCAAGATTCCAAGAGGGTGAATAGTTTGAAAACATTTCATAATTTATACTCCAAGGGTTTTAAAACCCGATCAATATACACCGCGAAGGTATACAATATGTATGAATGGGTAGAACCAAGATCAATCAAAATACGGGTCTAAGCTCTCACGCCTAAAAATAAATAACGTACCAGTTACCACCTCTAGTGTAGCCCTGGCCTCCTGCTGTGTCATGCCAAATAGTCAAGCCTGAGTATATGGCTGCTCTGATCCTCTCTGTCTACCCTGTTACCATGACCAATATCAGTCTCTCCTCGGTTGCCCGCTGTGGGCCCTCCCCCGGATTGGGACCTCTGCTGTCCCTAAGCACGGCTAATCTCTCCCTGGAAGCCTTGCTGAACAGTCCTCTGAAATACACTCCCACTCTATGACAAATTAGGGCACTCCCTCTTGAAATGCCCAGGCTGTCCACAGTGATAACAAACTGGGGCTATGCCCCAACACTGCCCTACATGATATCTGCTACATTTATCACACAAAAGCTGCTGGTTTCCATTAGAAATTTTATTGTCTGACTGTTGGTCACTGGATTGCCCTTGTCTTCCACGAGTCCCAAAGCCCTGGCTGCTGGATGTACCAGAGAAACTACCCTCACGCCTCTGCATACAGCTCCTTGAGCCAGCAATCCCCCAGTCTCTGTTACCACGTTTCTGTCTACGTGATTCATCTTTTTCTCTCCCCACTAGACTCTGCTCTATCCTCATGGCTGATTCAACCAATTTAACAAAATCTGAATGTAAGTGCGCAACCACTATTGTTCTGATTCTCTCTCTAAGGCCATTCTCAAACTTCCTACACCTTTCTTTTTCATTCCCAGCAATGTCCAGAGCAAACCTAGAAAGCTCCACAAAATTGTTCCTGTACTCCTCCACAGTCATGTCTCCCTGGGTCAACATCAAAAACTCTCTTTTTTTGTTTTCCCGATACAAGCTGGGCTGGTAGCGATCCAAGAACTCTTGTTTAAAATCAGTCCAGGTGGGAGGAGTGGAACAGTTGTACTTTCTCTGCGTAAACTGCCACCAATAGTCTGCTCCCTCTGTCAACAGAAACTCTACAAATTTCAGTTTCTCCTCATCAGTACAATCCGTTACTCTGAATACTTTCTCGGTGTCCCTTAGCCATTTTTCCGCTACTGTGGGATCACATTCCCCACTGAACTTTTCTGCCCCTAGTTTTATGGCCCTTTCTATGGTATTCTGTTTCCTTGAACTCTCCTGCGCCCAACTACTAGTGACTTGAGTAAACAATCGGGCCAGTTTTCCAATAGCTCGTTCTATACCAGACTCACTATCAGGAGAATGGATCTCCTGCTCCATCTTTTGTTCCCCCTCTAACCCTTCCATATGGGGTCCTGTTGCGAGGGTCGCAGAAGCCTCCCCCTGCATCCTCTCATCCTGATCCTCCCCTTGACCCAGAGGAGTAGCTAATTCCCTCACGGTTTGTGTGCGTGGTCGGCCGCGTCGACGCATCATAATATCTATAAAAATCGAATTAACTTGTTGAGATTCAAATCGTGTTATGCATGCTCATGTAATTGCACTCAGAATCGATACAAACCTGTCATGCCCCCTCCCGGGTATCCCTATCCCATAGGATCTAGGCGCTCCCAATGAGACTCAAGATTCCGAAAGGAGGGTAAATAGTTTGAAAACATTTCATAAGAGTCCAATTATAAAAACATAATCAAGAATATTTGCAAACTGAATATTTATAATAAAAGTCTCTAAAAATCAATTATTAAACTTATTGATCATACCAGTTCTTATTTCCTTACCACAATACCCTGGCAAGTTTTAATTTCTTTCAATTTACCCCCATATAGAAAAATCAATTATTAAACTTAACAAAAGAAATGCGGGGGTATTTCAGATTCCATCTCTTCGACAAGACACTAGTTTGAGCTACCTCTTCTGGAGACAATTAGGGTATGATGTGATGAATGATAGAAGGAGGCAAGTTTGAGATTCGATCCATAACACCAATTATCTCATTTATAATCTTCAAATTTGTAACATCCATTGCCATACATTTCCATCATATTTAAGCCCCATAATGCAGTTTACAATGCCAATGCTAGTTCATAGAATAGTAAAACTAACTAAATACAGTATGAATCAAACACATCCTAACACAATAAACCCTACAAAGACAATGTAGCATAATAAGAATCAAAACCCCACACAAATGGTACAATAATAGTACATTTCGAACAAAAAGAAAAACACAACAGATTTAATAGAATATTTAACCCAAAAAAACAAAAAAACAAAAAGCAGATCTTCAAGGTTTCATGAAAGAAACTTATATGAAGAACATAAATATGAAGCAATATCGAGAAGCTAGACCACAAACTTACCAGTAGAGCTTTCACTAGGAGAACTGTGATAATCATCCACGTAGCAACGAGAATACTTGGGAATAATACGGGAAATCTTGTGGACCTGGGTAAGGATGAGGTAAAGCCTGACAAGAATACTTGGGAGATTTACATGGAAAAAATTTCGCGGCCGAATATTTACACACCCCCAGTTTGGTAAATGCTTTTTACGTCCCTAAGCTTTGGAACCTGTCATTATTACCCTCAAATTAGGTTATTATCATAGATTCATTGAAGGATCATTCAATTTCTGAGGTTATATTAAAGGGAAACTAATAAGGGTTTTTTATTTTTTAATGTCTATAACAAATATCTATTTTTATTCTATTTCAATAACCACACCTTAGACTTTGGATTTGAACTTGATATTGACCCTCATTTTTTCCTCAATATCAAGGATCAATTTCTTGAATAGCAGTCTCTATATTTTTGTCCAAGGATTTTATTTGTGCATATATGGTTGAAACTAGAGTAGAGGTGGAGGTGGATGGTGTCGTGCCATGCCAAAATTCTCACGGTCCCCCATGTCATAGGTCGTGCCGTGCCATGACTCACCTCCGTGGGCTGACCCACAATTGCAATGGCTACATTTGATTTTTTTTTTTTTTTTTAATTTGTGAGCCGTGTCGTAGAAGTTCACTTGCCAAATCCCCAGCCCACGGCACGGGCCACAAGGCCTACAAGCCATGACACGGCACAAAATTTTCGTGTCGTGCCAAAAAAATTGTGGGCCAGCATTGCCACCTCTAATCTAGAGACTCAATACATTGATTTTACAACCGCTTATCATAAGAGCATCCCCAAATGCATTTGAATCAAGTGTAGATGAACAAGAATCACTTTGACGAACTATACATACAAAGAGTTACATTATGAATCTTGGCGTATACGCATGCATCCAAATATTCACAAATTTTGAAGGTGAAGTAAAGAATTTTTCATGATTCTGCACATATATAGCAAAGAATAAGCTGCTATTGCACAAAATTTATTAGACAATTGGGTTAGTATGAACAATCACTTATGACATTGTCGAAGGATCTTCAAGGTTGCCCCATGACTGAACTTCCATCTTCTTGGTTCTCTCTAATTGTTTCACAACATCCAGTCGCTCAGAAGAATACGGAGAAGGGATCTAGTAACAGTAACAAAACAAGATTAGCAAGAAAGAAAAGGGAGAAAGGAGAAAAGAGAAAAAGAACTCCGTATTTGGAAGAGAAAACAAGATTTACCATAGATGGCATATACTTCTTGATAGCTGCTAGCATTGCGGCATGGCCTACAGCTGATACCTAGATCCAGGAAGGACAAGACGATGCAATCAGCTCTCTAGAAAATTTTAATGCTACTTTTACAAACTTTTCTTCTTATGTAAGCTCATTTTATGTACATGAAGCGCATAAAATGTGTTGAGGATAAAATAAGAGCTTACAGGAAGCAGCATTAGAATCGTAATTGGGATGAGTGTAGCAATGTCATTTAGGGTTCTTTTCAACTTCTTTCGCTCTCTCATTGTAACCTTGTAGCCATGCAACTGCTTTAGGAGTAACTCTAGAGACATCGATATGTCTATAAAGAGCAATTGAGTACCCATCCATACATCCTATATAACAATTCAGTTTGGTATGCTATCAATTGAATGTCAGATTTTATAACAACTCTGCCTGTTGACTAAAAGCAGGGGATCAACATCCTTACTGAGCTGGTAGACATCAACTTGATGCTGTATTTCCGTACTAAGCTCTCCTGCATGGAATTGGTTTTGCCACTGCTGGTATCCTCCATAAAATCTATTGCACCTGCCTCAGCTGAGCTCATGGCCTGGAATTGCAGATTCAGTATGAGAAAACAAAAGACTCCGCTAAATACCTCAAGGCACTGTTCTAATTTTCGATTACTGTTGCTTTTATTTCAAAAATAAATATCTATTAGCCCTTTTGAACACACCTCCTCATGGTCAGGAGCTTGGTTGGGTGAAACTTAACATATACTAACCCAAATAAAAAGATATTATCCAGTAGTCATACCTTTCTCACATTTGATGGATGTTGAGATTTATTCTCCATATTTCTGTGTGTCAACAACTCATAGCGTCTTTGTTTTCCCTCCGGTGGTGCAGAGAGCCTGGTTGTGCCTTTAGTTCCCACAGTAGGTATGTGGTCAGAGGCACCTGTTTCTGCAATCTTTAGCAGCCCAGTACTGGAGAACAACAACACAATTATAATCCATTTCTCTCATTGTTTCATTCAGGACAAATTATTACATAAAGCATCGCTAAAGACCCCCAATGTACCTTGATCTATCATATGCAGCCCAGTAGTCATCTAGACAAATAGTAAGCAGGCTTTGGCTGAAAAATTGACAGCACCAGATCTTAGAAGTCAATTTAACACTTTCACACATAAAAAGTAAAGACAGATATAATGAAAGTGAAGATATTTCCAGCTACCTTCGGAGTAAGAAAGCTAGCAATTCTGCATCTAGGGTTTGTTGAGTAGAACGACTGAAGTGAGCAAACCCAGAGAACACGTCATAGCAAACAGCAAAAACATTGGATAGAATAATTTCTTTCTCTGCTTGAATAGCATGATGTTTGGACCTTCTCTCTTGATTGCACATGGAAGGAAATGCAGCATAAAAGTCAAGCCAGCCGATTTCATCAGTTACTATCTGTAAAGATGAATTTTGCAGTTTAAGATAATTCATATTTTGCAAGTTCAACAAAATTGATAGGAACTTACCTCCATGAAGTGTTGATACACTGATATGGAAGAAAACTCAGGGTAAATGAAAAGAATGCCACACTCCAAATAGCTGCAGGCAAAGTATTATTCGAACTCTTATTTATCTTGATATGCTGAAACATTTAGAATCTAACCAAAGTATTGAGGAAATTTTACCTGAGGAAGTCCTTAACCATCTCATCAACATCTTTTATTCCTTTACTTGACAAGAATAATCTAGTCATCCTTCCCAGATATGCAAAAAGTCCTAAATTAGCCAAACTATCTGCTTGAACCTGTCAAAATTTTTGGCTAAAGTCAACTGCACAAATTTTGGTAAAGATATGTAAATATGAGAGCAAGAAATTTTAAATGAACAAAAAATAGAGACCAAATTGACCGTGACCATTAAGCAAGGTCCTTATGATTAGGAATATAAGAAATAATTCTTAAGTTATACTTAATTATAAAGGATAATCAGGAATTGGGCGGGTAAAGAATATAGAACCAACCTTTTCATGTAAATTTTTGGTCCCACAAAGTAATCCTTCTCTGTAGAAGGCAATTGACAGCTTCTTCTGAGCTAATCCAATCCAAAATTCAAGTTCCTCAGTGTTTTTGTCCAGAAGAACCTTTTTACCAAAGTGGGATAGGAAGTCAGGTTCAAATCCTGCCTCAGTTGCTAATTGATGCAGCTTGTCCACCGGTACAAAACTCCCTGAAATATTCATTAGCTCTACTGATACATCCTCAATCGACATTTTAAATGTGGGACAGACAATGCGCTCAGGACCCAGTTTGCCTACTGCAGCACAGCAGCTTATCGCCACAATGATCCCTGCAACACCACTGAAAATTTTCGTTTTCAGATTAAATTCCTACCATCATATAATAAAAGATATACACTAGAATAAAAATGAGCTCACATGCACTGCAAAAATTATTGGAATATCAATGAAAAGATAGGTTGTTGATAGGAAAGGATTTTATCATTTGGGAAACAATAAATCATATGTTAAAAGCAAAAAATTTTGAGCAAACCTTCCAGCATATTCCATTGACCACTTCTTTAATAAAGAACTGAAAAATCCTTCAATACGAGGTAATTCCACTATCCTAAACCATTGTACCAATTCTGAATGCCTTATGCTTAATTGACTTTCGATGTACTCTCTCATAGCATTTATCTTCGGGGCCAAGCTGAAAAGCATAGAGGAAAAAGAGTCGTCATTGCTAATGGAGATTTTAATGATATATGCATAATGAAACTCAATATATAGAACAATTGACTCGGTTTACACTCATGATTTTAATTTAAAACTACAGCACCGGAAGTGGAATTAATATTTCATAGCACAAGCAAACATCGACTCTTAAAATCATGCAAAGGTGTTTCAAAAGTTTAATCTGTCTCCAGTGGTTAAGCACTTACATGTCATTAACAGGAGCTGCATTGTTGTGACGATCATGAGAGAGCAAAATCTCCACTTCAATTGCCACTTTTAACAAAGCATAAACTACTACCTGAAGAGCCATACGAGTCAATGATTCTTGTTCATTTTCTCATGTCTTCTAATAATTCATAAAGAATGTTCCATCCCCACTCAACTTAGATATCACTGTAATAGTTGTCCAAGGAAAATAACAAGAAGTATGAGCAGAAACATGTCATTGTATTTATCAATTATTAAAATGACTATGGATCATTCCAAGGAAGAATATAAAAAATATGCTACATAAGCATAAATCATTCTTTGGACCATATTTCTGGCAAGTAAAAGAAAGTGTCAATGTAGCAATGTGGTATGTGCATACTCTATAAGCAATACGTTTATGCCACTCGTTCACATCCTTCCCATTCCAAGCCATTGAAAGCTCTGCACCACTTCCAGCCAATCCAAGCGATTCAACAGAACGCGAAAAGCTCCTGGCAGATTCATGCAATACCCAAACAAGGCAATTCACCCGACTAAATTCCATTTCATCATCTTCCGCTTTAGCCGTAGGAGCCACATTCTCACTACTGGTTTGCTCTGAAGCAGAGGTAGACGATAGTGCCCTCATCGATACACGACTTGCAGAACTATAGTACTTAATTAAAAATTCATGAGAAAGGTTACTCTTTGATAAGTGGAATGAATTTGTGTTTATCATTCGCCTGGTGTCGCGCCCAAAACAATGTCTGCAACAACAGAATGCAACTAATTCAATGACAAAAACTCCTACAAATAATTACCAAGGAAGAAGCAGAAAAGGAGCAAACTTTTCAAATAATAAACTTTACGTCTTAACTCTTAACTATGCTTAACTCAAAGAAAACCCAGATTAGATTTTCCACTAAAAATTCACATATCCATAAATGAAAATGAAAAATTTACAATAACACCATGTTCTTGACTAATAAAGATCACTTGTATTCATAAATACAATCAATAACATAAACATTTCCATTCAAAATTGAGATTCCTACAAAGTCAACTCAACTTAAGCTCACGAACAAACCAAGATCTTCACAACCCACATAAGCAAAATCACGTTAAAAAGTGTTGCATAAATATCTATGGGGAAAAAAGAGAAAAGCTTACGAGTAGTTAAAGTGGGGGAGCCTGCAGAGAGACAAGTAGGATACCATGGAAGAAGAAGAATGAAAAGTTGGAGAAGAAAAACAGGAAAAAGAAGAGCAGATAAAAGAGTAGGAGAGAGTATATATATTGGGGAGTAAGAAGCGTAGACATCGAGGCAAAAGAGTAAAGAATATTTAATGAAATGAGGGCTTCGCTGAAGCTGGATATTGCTTAGGGTTTATCTCCCGCCAGCCCTTGTGATTTTGAAGCTTCTTTTGATGTTAGCTTCTGCTAATCCGACAACATCAAACATGTTGCCTTGTAAATTTAGATTCTTTATACTTTTACAAGACAATAATAATTGACAAAAATTATATTATATTTGATAATATATATGAATATCAAATTTTATTTTATTTTTGTTACTGGACCTTCGAGTCAATTTGCATGTATCTCGACTAATCTTTCAAAATTCTAAAATTAACAACTAAATATACATTCAGTGGTCACCCTTATTAACAATCAAGAAAAATCAAACTCAAAAGAGTCTTTATTGTCTCACTTAATCAGTTAGGGGTGATTAATATCAAATATATTACCTCAAAGGTTCGACGTAGTGAGAGAGACCTCATTTAACCTATGATAAAGTCGTCGATTCGATTCTCCTTTGAGATACCTATATTAACATAATTGAATAATAATGAAAATTTATAATGTGAAACTTTTACTAAGAAAGTAAATTAAAATTACATATTAAAATTTTTTATCTTGATATAAACATGAAAAATGCATTATTGTATTTTATAATTGATATTTATATGTATCTAGAAACTAGGTCTCAAAGTCGGTTGAATTTGCTTATATTTTAATTAAAGCATTATTAGCATACATTTCATGGTTGAATTTGAAAGGCCTTTATCATTATCAGTAAGAATTATATGCTCTCTATTATGAGGGTTTTGATATATTTATACTATTTTTTTAATAATTTTAAGAGATATATAATAGTTATTTAGTACCGTAATCAAACTATATATATTATAAAAACCCTTAATTAGAAGATATTACTCAATTTTATTTTTGTTTATTCAAAGAAATTCTTGATAAATATATGCATGAATTAGCCTGTATAGGACTAGTTGTGAGTTGGCCACTCATAGCAAGACGTGCATAGAACAAGCATCCATTGTATTATTATAATACATTGTTAGGCCATGAATGTCTTGAATTTGTTCAGTCTATTACATTGAGTAACTTACTTATATTTTGAATTATATTTCTCTTCAAAATTGGGTTTCTTAATAAGAAATTGGACACTTTTTTTTTTTTTTACTTACTGAGAGTGTTAAAGCCAATTTATGTGTACCTCGACTAATCTCTTGAATTAAGACCCAAATTTGGTTTCTTTATAAAAAATTGGGTACTTTTTTTTTTCTCTAGTGACAAGGGATGTTTGGGCCAACTTGCTCGTATCTTAACTAATCTCTCGGGATCAAAACTTAGTTTCTTAATAAGAAATTAGATACTTTTTTGTGATTGGGGATATTTGAGTTAGTTTACGCATACCTCGATTAATCCTCCGGTGCCTTGAAATTAATGACTAGATATATCCTCTAGTAACTACTCCTATTAACAACCAAGAGGAATTAAACTTAAGACCTTTTGAGTAATACATTCAAAAGTCCCTATTGCTCTATCTAGTCACCTAGGATGGATAATTGGGTACCTATTTTGTGTTCAATTCTCTTATTTCAACATCTATATTAATTAGAAAATTAAATAAAAAAGATTACCAAATGTGGGCTCATATTGCCCCAGTAGCCCTAGTGGCCCAATAAGGTACAAAGACCTGGCAAAAAGGCAGGTATGGGTCGGGTAGCCACAGTTCATGGGTGAAACAAGCACGGGTCCACGGGTCAATTTTCTCTACGGGTCACCCGCATATAATGGCATTTTTTGTAATTTTTTTCAGGTTTTTGTTATTTTTCATTGTTTTTTGTTATTCAAATTGCATACTTGAAGTTCTAAATTGTATTGATTCAAAAACTTAGTATAAAATTCCTTTATTAAGCTTGAATAACTTGGTTAATTATATTAAATAAATTGATGATTAAATTAAATTTGATTTGATTTCACCAAACATCATTAATTCATTATTAATATTTTCATATTTATATCAAACTTCACCACATAGAATTAGTAAACACTAAACATACATAGTAATTACTAATCGGTAAACACTACACATATAGAATTAGTAAACACTAAACACTAAACATACATAGTAATTACTAATTAGTAAACACTAAACATATAAAATTGTTCAAAATTCAACTTACATATATAGTAAACACTAAACAATTAAACATATAGAATTTTTCAACCAAACACACTAAACAAACAAAGTCTATTATACATTGACAACGTTAGAAGCTGCCCTTGATTCTGTAATCTCCTTCTCCGCAGGCACTTAGCTTACTGGCACAACAAGCTGAGTATCATCAATTTCATCTTCTACAATTAACAAAATATAAGTTAACTATCGTTATATATTAACAAACTAAAATATTAAAACATGTGAAATATAAGTTAAAATATTACCTTTAACTTCATATCCATAAATCCATGTCTTGGTGCATATCAAAGACTCTGCATTCTCCAGTAAAAGTGAACTTTGATAGTTACTGAGCACTTTGCTACCAACGGTGAAACTGGACTCCGAAGCAACAATTGTTATTCACGGGCCATCATGGAAAGTATCAGATATCGATCACTATTTTTCTTCAAATGGTCTAGGATATCCAGATTGCAAAATTTGATGCGATCAAACCTTGCCTCTCCCAAATAAGTATCCAATTCGGACTTCATAGTAGCACTAAAGTCACTCTTGTAGTAGTCAAATTCCTGCACCATTTAAATATTTAAATTTAATAAAGCAAAATTACAAACTAAACAAAACCTTATTAATCACAAGAATATAAAAATATTTAAGGAGTAGTGACTTACACAAATATCATCTCCAAGGATATTAGGACTACTAGTTTGTACCCAAGGATCGCCAGGAACCTTTTTGCAACTTAGACCCTCATAAGCAGCAAAAGACCAACTCCAACTTTCTTGATGCAACTGTTGGACTATCAACTTTTTTGTAACAAAACTCAAAAAACTCAAACTTGAAACGTGGGTCCAGAATTGCTGCAATTGCTAACACAACGCTATAAGAATCCCAATATTTGTCAAACTTTACTTTCATTTGACTTGCCATGGTACTAACAACTTCATCCTCATTTTCCATCTCTTTGTATAAATGCACTTGAACTCTCCACACATTTCTAAGGTACAAGTTTGTTGTGGGGTATTAGGAACCCAAAAAAATAGTAGTGATGTCATAAAATGGTTGTAAGAACTTGCAAATCCTCACCCTCTATCCAATTCTTCATCTGAAGGACAACTTTTATAATTGGGATCTATCAGTGACAAATGAACAAACACACGACGGTATATTAACGCACTTTCAAGCATTAAATAAGTGGAATTCCATCTTGTGGGAACATCCATTCGCAATCCTTTTGAGCTTATCACACCAATTTTTTTAACAAGTTCTCCAAATTTGATTAGCCTTACTTTCTTTAACATATTTCTCACTTTTACGAATTTTATGTAAAGCCACGCTACTAACCTTTAACCCTTCTTGGACTATGTATTCAAGATATATGCACAACATCGCACATGAAAAAAAGAACTATCGCATAATAAAGCATTTTGCACACAAAGTTGACTCCTTAAATTATCTTCCATTTTATTATTATTACTTGCACTGTCTAATGTAATAGAGAAGACTTTCTTTTCAATCCTCCAATCTTTTAACAAATCATACACTATTTCTAACAAAAGAGCCCTTGAGTGTGGAGGAGCAATATGACAAAAATTAAGAATTCTACTTTGTAACTCCTAATTCTCATCAACATAGTGAGTTGTTAAAGAAATATACCCATCAGTAGTACAAGAACTCCAAATATCAGAAGTCAAGCATATTCTACCCGAAATCCTCTCTAAAGCAAGATTGATCTTTTCCTTCTCCCTATAATATATCTTTAAGCAATTCACCTTAGTAGTGTTCCTAGTATAAGGTTTAACTTCATGATTCAAATACATGTGGACATCTCTAATTCTTTCATGCTCCACTATTGAATATGAGTAATTATGTTTTATGATTTCTATTGCCATCTTCTCACAATAAATTTCTTGAGAAATCCTGAAACGTCTCAATTTAGTATCACAATCCATCATCATTTGATCTACACTACTAATGGTACGTTTAGGACAACCTTCCATATGGTGCCTCAAATTGTTAGTCCCATAAGTGGAACTACCATATGCATAAGACTTACTACAAATCAACACCTTGCCCTTATATCCCTATTGTCTTCCATATATGTTGTAAATTGACCCTAAACATCTGAAACTTTACGCCTTTTTGGACAAACAATACTACCACTAGAAAATGGTTGACCTACAACTACATTACAACCTGTTTCTATTGCCTCATTAAAAAAATCTGTAGACTCTTCCATGCCAAGCCAATCTAAAGGACACAACATAGTATTTACATTTAAATTAATTAACCAATCATAACAATTCATCCAAAAAAAAAAAAAAACACTCCCATATATTTTACAAGGAAACCAACCCTACCAAATGATTGGATTTTTCCAACTCAACAGTCAACACTTCTTAACTCCAATAACTCAATGCTCACAAATCACAATGCAAATAATGATTCTAACATTAATAGAAATTCGAAATCAATGAAAAAACTCAATGCAATCTTTATATAAAAACTGTACTACAATAACTTAATGCTCACAATGCAAATAATGATTCTAACATTAATAGAAATTCGAAATCATACAAAAAACTCAATGCTCATAACTCACAAGTCACAATGCAAATAATGCATCAAAACTCAATTCTCACGGTGCAAATAATGGTAGTTAAATGTATTGTCTTTTCGGCCCAAAACATTTGCCAACTTGGTGAAAGCGTTTACCTCTGAGAGTGACAGTTGCTTCTGAGAGTTAGGCGACGTTAGAGTGAGAGAGAATGAGAGTGAGAGGAGAGCAAAAGCTACCGTTCGTCGGCGTGATAAGGTGAGAGAGTTCAGACTGAGCTGAGAGTCATGTCGGAGCATAATGAGAGTGAGAGAGCTACAGTCTCTTGCCACATTTCGTTAGCGGACCTAGGTTTAGGGAGCCTAGCCATTGTTCATGGCGTGAGCGCAAGAGAGTTGAGACTAAGCTGAGAGTCGTCGGAGTAGAATGACAGTGAGAGGAGAGCTGCAGCTGCTGCTATTTCATTGGTGACGACTTGGGTTTGGGAGCTGCCGTTGTCTACGACAGTGAACTCTGAGTGTGGCTGCGTGAGTGAGCTATGAGTGAGCGTGCTGCTACCGCTGCATGAGAGAAGAGAGTTGAGTGTATACTCTTGGGTTTGGGAGCTACCGTTTGTCGGCAACAGTGAGCTCTGACTGTCACTGCGTCTTGCATGAGTGAGCTGTGAGGGAGCAGTGAGCGTGCTACTGCTGAGTGAGAGAAGGGAGTTGAGTGTGTACTGTGATTGTAGTCTGAGAGTTGCGTTTTGAGTTTGACTTTAGGGTTTGTTTTGTAACCTTTGTTTTTTGTAAATTGTTATTACTTATTTGAATTTTGAATATTTGTTAATAAAATAAATTGTATTTTAAATTAATTTTTTTAATTCAATTGCGGGTATTACCCGACCCACTTGCAAATTTCACGGACGAGCCGAGTACAGGTCACTTTGAAACTGTCTTTTGGAGGGATACCCGTACCACAATACAAATTTGTGCCATATCTAGAAAGGTGGCTGACGCATTATCTCCAATTCCATTCACTCTCATAATAATTGAAGCAAATAGTGGACCTCAACAGAGCTTTACAATAAGAAAAAAACAATTATAAAACAAAGAAAAAGAAAGAAAGCTTTACAAAAGAAAGCTATTCTTTCTTTTATTACAAAAAGAAAAAACCCAAATGGATCAATCAAGTCCAAACCAACTTAAAAATCATTCGACAATGGCACATGTTCAGAGTGCATGAACACATTGCCATAGATCAGCCCAGCAAGCCCACCGCCGATAAGCGGCCCAACCCAGTAGATCCAGTTATCGTGGAAGTCACCGCTGGCCACTGCTGGCCCGAAGGAGCGGGCCGGGTTCATGGATCCACCGGAGAATGGGCCGGCAGCCAAGATGTTGGCACCAACAATGAAACCTATGGCAATGGGTGCAATGGTGCCCAATGAACCCTTCTTGGGGTCAGCTGCCGTGGCGTAAACCGTGTAAACAAGAGCAAATGTGATGATGACCTCCATTACCACTCCTTCAATGGCTCCAACTCCGGCTGCAACACTGTGGATGGGAATCGCCTGCAAAAGAAGTAACAAAAACCAAGTTAATTAATCATTCCTATGGTTTCAGTTACTATTGGCCAGGTTCAGTCATTTTGATCGGTGTTTTGGGTAATTGACAAGTGTCCGCCCGGACGTTATTGTAGGATTTTGAAGCTTACCAAGCCTCCTGTGACAACTTTGAGGAGGTAGCAGGCAACAATAGAGCCAAGAAGCTGGGCAATCCAGTAGAAGATGCCAGTAAGGATGGTGATTTGGCCTCCGAGAGCCAATCCGAAGGTGACAGCGGGGTTGACATGGCCGCCGGAGATGTTGGCACCGACTGAGACTGCAACGAAGAGAGCAAAACCATGGCAAATAGCAATCGCAACAAGCCCTTCAGGATCAAGAGCCGCATTTGCCGTCAACTTGTCTATAATCCAAAAAAAAAAAAAAAAAAAGAAGTTAGAAATCAAAACCAGAAACATCAATTTAGGATTAGAAAATGCATGCATGCAAAAGAAGAAGAAGAAGGGAGGGAAAAGGTAAGTTTATTACTGTAAGCAATAGCAGAGCCAACGCCGGCAAAAACAAAGATCAAGGTGGAGATAAACTCAGCGAGATAGGCCTTGAAAGAGCCTAAACTGAAGGAATCATCAAATCTTCCAAAGGCAATCGCCATTACTGATTGAGAGAGAGAAGATGAAGATGGGAAAAGTTTGTAGAGGTAGAGCACAAATGCCGCGGGCTATGTCACTTGTCACACACAGACACACATATATAGAGAGAGATATGCTACAAAGAGTAGTATTAAGAGAAGCTAATATTTTATTATATGGTTTTTAGGATAAGGTGGTGTATAATAAATATGGTGACGAGGATCATAATGTATAGTTTTAATTTTAAGGGGCATGTACATTTCTTCTCTTTTATGGTATGCCCTCTTCATAAAGGAATTTAATCAAAACTCTTTATTTTTATGTAAAAAAAGATTATTAAAAGATATCAAAACGTTCAATAATTAATTATACGATTTATAATGAGAGTTTATAGCAAGTTATTTATTCTCATTTTTTGATGTATATAATCATTTTTTTTTTTTTTTTGTCATAATTTTTTTTTACATTTTATTAATTTAATAACCAAATATAAATATTTAATTAAATCAAGAGATAATTATGATCCCGGAATATAAAGTTTATATAAAGAATTTTTTAGTGGAAAGTATTGGTAAGTTTGTAAAGAGGGTTAAATTAAATACATGTTGGTCCCTGAGGTTTAGTTTAAAGAATTTTGAGTCTGGTGGAATCTAAAAGTAACACTTAAATGTTTATCAATTGCCAACTATTAATTTTTTTTTTTTAAATTGAGGTATTCAGACTAGCTTACGAACATCTCAACTATTCCTCAAGGGAAGCTAGTCCCACAGCAACCTACCGCTGTGACTCTCTACATAAATCATGAGCAAATATATCTATCTTTGTGTCCAGTGGAGAATCGAATTTGGGACTGTGGGTTGAAGTCATGCACAATCCTCTTAGTTCACCCTTACTGGTGGACTACCCATTAGTGGATAACTATTAAAATTTTACTTGTAAAAGTTTAAAATATCCTTGATCAATAGAATTATAAAAAAAATGAAATGCTTTTTATGGAAAATTCTGTTAATTATAAGAAAATAAAAACTGATAAATAGAGGTCGTTTTTCAAACAGGTGCTATCTGATAAGGATCTAAGTGCTACTTTCAAATTCTATCTAATCTCATGAATCTTGTACCAAATGTTAGGGACTAACTGGTATTTAGCTCTATACGTATAAATAAGATAAAAAGGAATAAAGAGCAAGAATCCAAGTATATCCATCCGATCGAAGCAAAGTCCAATCAAGCTTTTCTAGCTGAAAGGTTAGCTGTCACAAGCATGCTTTAATGGAAATGTCTGGACGCTCATCAATGATAATTCCATGTGACCAAAGTGGAGAGTGATGGGGTCATCTCTACTGTTGTTTTCTGAGGATGCCGACGACTAATTCTGGGCCACAAAAAGCACCGACCATCCTCATAGAATGGACTTTCTTTTTCAGGGTTTTCTTCAGATTTGAAATATGTGTGGATAAGATTGGTTTTGGAGTTATTTTAATGGAGATTTCAGATACAATATTTTGAATTATTGAGGAGGTGGCCGGCTGATTTGAGATGATAACCAGGAATCTTGAGCAACTTTCTGGCTTGTTTGTTGGTTAATTGTGTCATTATTGATATGGGTTTGTTTTGTTTATTTCTTTTTATTGGTCTTTTATTCAATAAAAAGTGGTTTGGGTATCCACTATGTGATTCTTTTGTCCCTTTGAGACAGGATGAATATGGGGTAGGTCCAAATGAAATGACCATGAAGAGTTCAAATTTCAATGGTTTGGTCACACCACTCATATTTTTTCTACTTTGTGGGGTTGCCAAGTTAGTTTAAATCAGGTTTATAATGCGTTTGAATCAACCAAAACCAAAAAAAAAAAAAAAAATGATCCTTTGGTGAATTGTTTCGAGTCCAACATAATAATTACTAGATTTTTGGTCGGCAAGGCTTTAACCATTTGGTGGGATATACAGAGATTTTGTGTCCAAGTCTCATAAAATTGTTATCAATCACATTTATGATTTATCTGGTTTATTATGTCTGTAAGATGTTTAATGGATTCTGGATATTACTTGAAATGTTTGTAAGCTGACTTGAACATCTCGGTTATTGAAAAAATAATAATAATATAGCACGTCATAAAAGAAGAATCGAACATTTGTCATTTTACAAACCTGATGAACCTTTATCAAGATGATAATGTTATCAGATCTTATCAAAATATTATGGTTGAATAAATTTTGGTTATAATATAGTGATATAGTACACCACAAGTAAAAGAAATCTTGCATTTTACCAATTCTTTTTTTAATGATATTAGTTCATTTTGTGTTCATTTTATGAACATTGAGCATCACATGTTATGTCCCAATTCCATGTTTTCATGGCTACTACCTTACCACATGGAATTGCAAACTGGCTACCATTTCAATTCCTTAAATTAAAGTCTCACTGTTGAAGAAGCGTTTCACATTTACCTAACTTTGGTTTTGCCTCTTCTCTTCTAAATGACCATAAACTAACTACAATCATATCACCTTTGCTTTTTCTGGGTAATTAAATCTCTGAAATTAGGTGAGAAGTGTCTGTGCTAAAAGAGTGAAAGGTGTTTTTGATCACTGGTATGATTTAACATCATTGTTCCACATTATGTTATCTGGGTTGTTGCAAATAATTCTAATTGTTTTGCTGCCATTCATTTTGTCTCCAGTCAAGAACAAGAACAATGACATTTCTATTTTTTATAAATCAGAACGCAAGATGTACAACTGGGACCAGTTTGTTTAATAATCTAAGGTCCAGGTTCATCATGGTACTTCCATTGCTGAGCTTGATACGTCCATTGTTGAGCTTGAGAGTGACTGATCATAGCTTTTGCTTAAGGCAATTGGGTTGGTTGGCAACATTTTGGAAATAATATTTATAACTGTAGTTTAATATAATTTCGTAGTGGTTGAATTTAGACATGTGAAACACAATTCACTTTGTTAGAAAGAAAAGTCTGGTCTCATCTGAGAGAAGAAAAATTCTCCCTAACTTTCCAGTTTCCTCTCATTTTTGTGGGGTTGAGCCGAAAGAGAGTTGAATATGAGCTCATATATGAGCTTTCTAGGGTAAATAAACTCATTACTCCGATAATTTATCGGATCAATGCACCCTCTTTTCTTTTTTTCTTTTTTTTTTGGGGGGCCTAGAGCTCCATTAAAAAAAAAAATTCATGGGTTGGACCAGTGTTCTAAAAAGTAGACTAGATGGCCAATTGGACGGATCAGACTAGCGACTAGCGTCCTCTCTAGTCTTGGTTACCATTTTTAACTGTTTATAAAATCCCTAACTTGACCGCCGATGAATGAGGAGTTACTAAGTGTCAGGGTTAGAGGAGGTTTATAGAATGGAGGTCGGTGGTTGAAGGGGTGGTGTCAGATTGAATTTTAGATGTTGGAATTAGCTAGAGTTTAGTCGAAAAATCAATCTAATATGTGAGTCACGACCGGCGAATGGGGAGCTACCAAGTGTCAGGGTTAGAGAGGTTTTGTAGAGTGAAGGCTGATGATTCAAGTGGTGGTGTTGGATTGAATTTTGGACACCGGAATCAATTGAAATTTGGCCAAAAAAATCAACACAATATTCGAGTCATGATCGGCAAACGAGAGGCTACCAAGTGCTGGGGTTAGATGGGTTTTTTAGAGCAAAGGCCGATGGTTCAGGTGATGGTATCGAATTGAATTTTGGACGCCAAAATCAACCGAAATTTTGCCGAAAAAATCAACCCAATCGCGAAAGTATATGCTAGTCACAACTAGCAAACGAGAGGCTACCAAGTTTTGGGGTTAGAAGGGTTTTATAGAGTAGAGAACGATGGTTTAGGTGATGGTGTCGGGTTGAATTTTGGCCGGAAAAATCAAAACCTAAACAGATCGCAAGAGTGTATTTGCAAGATTGCAAACCTATAAGAACTGATGCAGAATTTTCAGGGGTGTGTTTGCAAGATTTCAAACTTTCTGGATCACCAGAGACCGTCAGTTTCACTGATCGGACTGGTCAACCTGGGACCCAACCCCTTGGCCAGGTGACACCCTAGGTCAAGTTTAAGAACACTGGTTAGACCACTTCATCGAGGAATATAAGGTTTGTCATCTAAGTGTGAATATCCTCATTTTTAAGATCATTAGAAGTCGAAAACAACTCAAATCAAAAGAAGATCCTAATGTTTTACTTATTAGTCTATTGACGTTATGTTATTACTGTTATCATAATATGATCCTCTGAAGAAAAATGCAAAGATCTTGTAAACCATCGACACTGTTCTATAATCTATATCAATTCTCTAGGCAATGGGAAAATTCTCCTCTAAATTAGGGATGCAAGACTATGAAAGAAATAAAATGTACAAGCTTATACAATAATTTCAAGTTCACAATCTCATGTAACAACAAAGTACTTCAACAACCAGATGCAGCAATTTTCTGCAAAGCAAGAAATTGATTTCACCATGAAAGTTTAAAATCTATCCATTAACCATGCACTTTTCAACTGTTACAAGTATTTACTTTACTAATAGATACTCAAGATCATCAGTATCTAAGAAATTATAGCAGCAAATCTTATTTCGGGAACCTAAAAAAGAGGGAAAAATTAGAAATTTGGCAGCAAAAGCCGAAAGTACGCTAGTAGGCTTCATCACAAGAGAACGATCTTATATAAGACTAGCGGCCAGTGTTTTCTACTCAAAGCAGGGAACTAAGTTGTTAATCTTCAACTTAAATGGATCAGTTTGCTTTCGTGTTTTCAGGAAAAGGTATTGAAGCACAGCAATGATAATAGCCACTTTCATCAAATACAAATCTCTGTGAAAGATGAGCTTCGGGGATAATATACTCTCTCCATTCCTCAGATCCATATTGCTTGAAATCCTCGTGCATCAAATGAACAAGCTTTCTTGTCCTACTCTTGCTGTACAATCCAGTTTAGTTTCATACATCAGTCAGAATAGAGCTAAAGAAAATAAAGAAAAACCAAAGGGTTTATAAGCCATGGAATAACAAAGAGACAAAATAGAAACGGGCACCTTTTCCGATGCCTTGCATTCATCACAGTGGCATGCAACTGCAATTTGCGGAAACAACCAACTGTTAGTAATAATATTTTTTAGTGAAGATAAATGAACAACACAAATACACAGATAGTTAGGTAACATGGCTGTGTACTGGGCAACTAACAGAGTTCAAATTAAGCAGCAGATATCATTGTTGAAGTTTGAAAAAGAAAGAAATAAAATAAAATAGAAAAGAACAAGAACAAGAAGAGACTTAACAAAACATAAAATTACAAAAGCAAATACTTGAATGGTCCTATATTGTACCTTCAACTTCTGTGTACCATCTTTCTCAAGCACAAGTCCAGCTTCATTAAATGCATCAATAATGACTTCTAAGAAGGTTCAGGAAATTCGAAAGACTCCACTGAATTAATAAATATGACAAAAAATTGATAAAACTAGACAATATTGTACTCTATTTTTCCACTGTGTTTCCAAGTGTAGCAGAAAAAGTAGAAGACAATGATATTGACAATTAAGAAATGACGATACGACATGCACAGAGAAGTCGACCATCATCACCATTTCTTCCACTGGAGCGTAGAGTACACGAGCTTTGGCCAAAGAACCTCTCATTAATTCCTGCACAGAGAAAGGTTGATCCCAAATAAGATATTATGCACTAAATTGACATAGCAGAAAAAGTAGAAGACAATGATATTGACAATTAAGAAATGAGGATACGACATGCACAGAGAAGTCGACCATCATCACCATTTCTTCCACTGGAGCATAAAGTACACGAGCTTTGGCCGAAGAACCTCTCATTAATTCCTGCACAGAGAAAGGTTGATCCCAAATAAGATATTATGCACTAAATTGACATTTAAACATTAGCAGACAACCTTCACCTGTCTATGTCCCGTCAGCTCAAAGATTCAAACTCAATAACAAAACCATAAGCTGTATTTGAACTTGAAAACAATTTTACCGGCCCCTTTAGTCTTACAAAGATGGGTCGATTATCCAAGGCATCCATCACTTTCAAGGAAATACTCTGACAGAAACATAAAGCATTATAACATCAAGAATGCTACTATCAACCAATAGCTATTTGAACAGAAATCTACCTTCAAAACCTCAATAGCTGCGTTAACTCTGTCCTTGTTCAACAATTTCAACATCAGCACAGTTAAGTGAAAGGTTTTTGATTTAATAAACCTAAATCTGTTGACAACAATACAGCATTATTGTCAGAGTAAGAAAAAGGAGAATCAAAGACTATATAAAATGCCATGGTCCAATATGTTAGTTGCATGGTTCCAGTGTCGTCCTCTGGAGAAGATGCCCAAAGAAATGAACTTAGTCACTTACCCTGTAGAAACTTGGGGTAATATCCAACTGCTGAGGACTGAAGTCATGACATGTTGTAATTCTTCTTTTTCTTCCCCCATCCTTCTCATCCCGTAATTTGGAGAACTCAGACAGGTGAGACAAGTGAAGAATGAGCACTTGTTTCATCTGGTATATTGTATTTCCTTGATCCTTCACATGCACCAAAACAAAAATATGGCCAATCACATGGTTTCTCATTTCAGGTGCCAACATATCAGATACATATTCAATTTTTGGGGCAGTATCTGCATCACTCACATTTTTCAAATTTCCCCAAAAAAAGTAAACTCGTAAGAGAACTATAAATTCTCAGTATTAACCATACATCTGTCCTGCATATTAAGAAGGAAAACAGTTTAACCAGTCACCCAACGTTGCTTTCAAATTGAACATCAAGATACCAAGAAAGAATAGAACTAGTGATTAGCCATCATTAATCTAACTAGTTTAATTTTTGGGGCACGAGACAAACCATTAGAGTCCTCAGTCCTGTCCTGTCTCCTTTTAACACCAGTCTTCTAGAACCCAACGTTTGATGGTCATATTATCACCAAACATATAATAATATAAAACAGAGACCTTAAAAAGAAGGCAGACCAGAACCGAGACAGTTAAAAAAAAAAAAAAAAGAGAAATGTTACAGCAAACCTTCCCGTTTCAGCTGCAGCTGGTATTCTCTCTTGTAAGCTACAAATCATTGAAGGCGATTTCAACAACTAATTTTACTTAACTATCAATTTCATTTGAAATGATACAAAACATTGATAATGATTGTGATAAAAAAAAAACCAGCTTACTTTTGAAGAAAGCTCCATGCTTTAACAATAATAATTGAGTGATGAGCTGTGTCTAATGAATTCAAAGAATGAATCTACCCCTGTAATATTAACTCATGATTATTAGTATTGACATCTGAAGACATAGAAAGTATAAACAAATCAACCATTATATTACCTGGTTTCAGAATTGTCCTCTGGAGAAGGCAAAATCTAGTTTACTGAAACAATATGCTGCATTAACTAATTGTTTGAACTTAATTGAAAACTATCTTGACCATCAGAGAATTGAATACAAAGGAAATGGCATCCAAGGCTTTTAGAGGCAATTGCCAACAAATTTAACTGATTATCAATGAAATACACTATTACTTACAATCTCACTTCAAATGGTGAAGGATATGGTTGAGTTGAATCCTGACATGATTGGAACACAAGAAGCTCTAAATTCCATTGCATGAATGAAAGCTTGTCGTCAAGGGAAAGCCAAGGGTTGTAATTCTGCTCTTAGAGATTAATCCATGGTTAACCTTGTAGATGAATGTGCATATTCCATAGCCTGCGGACAAGGGCATCTTGTTTGATGGAACAAATGAATGACGGAGCTGATGAATGTTTTTTGTTGACGCAGAATCTGTTTAGAACACATTAGAGTTGTGTCCGAATTCTCCTTGAAGAGAAAATAGAAATGGATTTTATCCATTGTGCAGGTTGTATCACAGGATATTCTTGGAGATAACAAGATTGATTTTGAGGGTTGACCAAGACCACGCTCTGCAATACAATTACAAATTGCACTCGGAGTTCCAATCCATGAAGATTTATTGTTGAATTCTCCTGCATCCTTTCAGTACAAGAAAAAAGAGGGGGTAACAGTGTGTCATCTTGCTTTAAAATTAAACCAATATGATACAAATTGTGACATTAAGAAGCAAAAATTACTTACAGGATTAAAGTTGACAGTAATGGAGAAAATTCTGAATAACTAATAAATCCTTTTGCTAGTCACAACTTCTTTTTAGCAACCTTGGCTAAAAAGCAATAATATCTGCATAGAACAATGCCTATTATCGATAAAAACTTAATTCTTCAAGACAGACAAGAGCAAGAAGGAAATAGAAACGTATAGAAGCTCACCAAGCAAATGTGGAAACAAAACATTAGGCACTTGTTTCATCGGAAATATTTTCTTTTTGTTGCAAGAAAAATCGGTTCTTCGTAGTTCTGTCCTCAGGTATATTTTATCTGCTGATAAGTATCAAAGCTGTATATTGTCAGCATAATTAGCATTAATAGCAAATCAATTCTGCATATAAAGAAAAAACAAACATGACCAGCCAATATTTTCTGTGACATAATTTTTGATTGGACATATGTAAATGAAGAAAGTATAGAGAGGACTTACCAAGGATAATAGCCAATTTGATCTTTGAAACAGATTCAGTTTGATTGCTTTTCTTAACTTCCAGAAACCATTCTCCATTTGTCATACTTGGTTCACTGCATCAAAACTAAAACACGCGTGCTGCATAATTGATCGGATCCATCCAACCTTAAGAGACAACCAATGGCGGAAATTTAACATTTAAAGCTTCAGAGTTCAGTTATGGAAAAGTTCATTGTTTTAACTGCTTTGAATAGTCAGAAAACAGATTTTGCAAGACATTATCTCCAGAAAAATTGAAACAGCTTAGATGAAAAATCAAAACAGAGATCATACAGATAAGAGAAATGAAAAGCATTACTGCCAATCCTCTTCTCTTCTCCACTTGATCACATTCTGCTATTCTCTATCTTGTAGACCACAATGCATTATAGCCATTTTTGATAAATTTCTTTGCCCCAGTGAAAAAAATCCCAACCCTGAAACACTGATTCATGATTATTAGCGTTGGAATCTTGAGTAATGAAAAATGGATAACTCAAAGACTATATAATCTGCCATTGACATATATTACCAAGATTAATACTTTCACAAATCAAAAGCAGAGAGGATTTCTAAAGAAACCTGTTGCATGTCTGTATATTAGCATATTGAAGTTCAATTTCGAATCTATATTTCAGAAATTTGAAAATAAATTCAAAAACCATGCTGCACATTTGAGGCAATAGCACCATATACAACTTGATACTAAATGTCATCTAATTCTAGATTAGAAAAACAAAAATTGAAATAGGATGATCAATAATCACCTTTGGCTTGTGGGTTGCTGGTAGCTGCTGTCAAATTGATAATTCAATTTGGGCTTCCTTGTAGGTACGAGTACGACCATCAATTTGATGTCCTTCAGGAATAGGACATTTATGAATTATCACTGATATATCGAGTTTTGTCTTCTGGAAAAGGCCACCTGGTAGTGCATTTAACTTGGTCTGGCCTACACCGTAACGAGCAGCCGGGAGCTCAGCCGCTCATGGTGGTGTCGACGGTGGCTGGAGACGGTGAAATGGTGCTGGTCATGGTGGAAAACGAATCACCGGCAGTTGGAGAAGGTGGTTTGCGGCCAAGGGAGGCTTCCAGTGGGGGTTCCCGGCGGCCGGTGGCGAAACGATGACCCGAAGGTACCGGGAGGTCGCTCTCGAGCTGGGGAGTGAGGATCGGTAGCTTGGGAGGTGCAACGTCGCCGGAAAGTGAGCGAAAACTCGCCTGGAAGCCGAAGAGTCACAATACGTAAAGTGATGAAACTCGCCGGAAAACAGTCATATCGGCGGCAAGGAATCTTGGGGAAGGTGAGATGGCGCTAAGGGAAGATGACCCAACACTCGGGAAGCCGAACCTTCGTCGGAAAATGGAAGAAACTCGTCGGAAGATGAAAGGTCGCACGAAGGAAGCCCAAACGTCGCCGGATTCCGTTAGATCTATGGTGGAGATCATGGTGGAGGATGAACCGGCACAAGGGGGAGGTCAAGATGGACGGGAAAGGCCGGAATCCGGCGAACGGTGACGGTTTTCCGGCTGCCCTCCTGGTTTTGCGCAACTTCATTTATTTATATAGTAATCTCGGAAAAAATTTTTTATCCCTGCACGATTGAAAAGTGACAAAATAAGCCTCATAGAAATATTACTGTTTAACCCCTGAACAGCATAAAAGGGACAAATTCAGCCCTGATGAATAAACCACAACCTAATATCAACTTACACGTCTCAAAAATCATTCCAAACATACAACATTTATAAGAAAACATTAGAACTTGTAAAATCTTTCCACTGGAGCGTAGAGTACACGAGCTTTGGCCGAAGAACCTCTCATTAATTCCTGCACAGAGAAAGGTTGATCCCAAATAAGATATTATGCACTGAATTAACATTCAAACATTAGCAGATTCTCAACCTTCACCTGTCTATGTCCCATCAGCTAAAAGGCTGTATTTGAACTTGAAAAACAATCTTACCAGCCCCTTTAGTCTTATAAAGATGGGTCGATTATCCAAGGCATCCATCACTTTCGAGGAAATACTCTGAGAGAAACATAGAGCATTATAACATCAAGATTCAAGAATGCTACTATCAACCAATAGCTATTTGAACAGAAATTTACCTTCAAAACCTCAATAGCTGCGTTATAACATTGATCTATCAAGAAATATTTAATTAAATCATGTTATAGCTTCACAGCACCAAAACAAAATATTTACATTGAGTTTATTTAATAAGGAAAACAATGTATTATAGTATCCATATAAGAGTAACCAAACCTCAATGAGCAATCAAAGGATTTCACAAAGCAAACTTGGTAAGAAGTTTCCAAACAAGCTGCATGATCAATCTAATGGTTGGATTACCGGAATTACAGACAAAATGATCTTTATGTAACTGGTTTTGACTGGTCTTAAACTCCCTTCTTTTCAACATCTGATACAAAATTAACATTTTTAAAAAGTAATTTTCGAAAAAACAACAATAAATAAGCTGAAGTGATTGAATATTTAAAAAGAAATTGAGAAGATAAGTTTGTACTGTTGCTTCAGACAATAATATAATTTGATTAAAAAAATGTTATCTGGTTCTTAGATTAGAAAACAAATAACAGAGCATACTGTAATTACCTTTGGTAGTGGGTTGATGTTTATTGCCTCCGTTTGACCTATTCATAATTGAATTTGATGTTAGGGATGTGAGAGATCTTGGACCAGTCTTCTCCTATTCCCTCTTTGTATCGTTCTTTCAGAATAGGACATGCAATAATCTCCAATTCCTTGAGTGTTGTCCTCTGCAGAAGGCTGTCTGGCAGTGCCTTTAATCCGTAGCAGGATTCGATTATCAAGGTAGCAAGACATGGCATGAATCTAATATGTTCTTCTCCTTCTCCCTTCTTTGTATTATCGTAAGTCCACTCTTCCCATCCTCTCATACCCAAAAATTGGAGTTGTTTCAATTTGGGGAAGAAAGCAGAGGATGAAGATGATGAAGAGGCTTCACTTTCAATTCCCCAAAATTCATCATCCACTTTTTTCACATTGTCGATCCAAGATATAGATAGTTCTTCAAGGGATGACAATTCTCCCAAAGGATGCAAATTCTTACAGTTTGAGCAAAACCTAAGACTTAAACTCTTCAGCTTGGTTAATGACGTCTTCCAAGTGGAGGGGAAAGTTCTGCCTGCGTATAAATAAATCGACAACCGCTCTAATTCTGGAGGTGGTTGTAAAGCTTCAAGGACTATTTCATAATCCTCATACGATTCCCCTTCTTCATCAATTTTCCACGTACGTACAATTTCCGTTCTCTTATCGAATTTTAGATCCAGACTAGTAAGGTTTTTCTTATTTATGAGTGCTTCTCTCATTTTACCATCACTCACATTTGTCACATTTCCCAACCCTCTTATTTGAAGGCTCCCTTCAAGATTATTCAAATTTTTAATTTCTTCAAGCCTACATGCTCTACTATCTATTATAGCAAATTCCGATAATGTTTGGAGACCTGTTAATTTCTCAATCCCTTTTGGTATGTAAAGCAACGACAATGTCTTATTTTTTAAACGTCTCAAATTTACTAATTTTTCTATCCCACCAGGTAATTCACTTACCATACAATGAGTAATATCTAAAGTGTGCAAATTATATAATTCACACAAACTTTTAGGTAATTTTGTGATATTTGATTGCCAACTAAAATCAAGATATCTCAAATGTATCAATTTTTCTATCTCTTTTGGAATCTCTATAACTTCATGATCAGAATTTGCGGTGAACTTCAATGCCCTTAAACATGTCAATTCACATAACTTTGGAAAAACATCACTTGACAATGATTGGACATCCTAAATCACAAGACTACGCAGACTTTTGACACTATAAATGGACATGGGAAATGGAACCCCTCTGTTAAGCTTTAACATTAAATGACGAACATTTTTATTGCAAGAGTTTATAAACGGATCATTATCACCGATATTGACTTCTATAGCAAGACATTCACCATCACTTAAAAATAGCGCAAAGTCATGCACTATATCATGCATCTTACAGTCCTTTATAACATCTTCGTATTTTGAAAATTCTTGGAAGAAAGATCGTGTTACTAAGTGGTGAAAATACTCTTCACCTATTGTCTCTAACTTTGTATCTTTTTCTAACCCCAAATAACCTTGTGCCATCCATAATTTAATTAATTCATCTTTTCTTATACGGTAATCTTTTGGAAAGATAGAACAATAAGAGAAACATTTTCTTATTAAGGATGGCAAATCGTTATAACTCAACATCAAAGGGGATAGAAGACCCTTTTCAATCTCCTCTAATTTCCACATCTCACTATATAAAACACGTTGCCATTCATCTCTACTCCTCTTAAACTGCAAAAGACTCCCAATGGTTTTTGTAGCAAGAGGTAACCCCTTACACTTCTTAACTATTTCCCTACCAATTTCTTCTAATTTTTCACTCTCATGAGTAGGTCTTTCAGAAAGAGTTAGCCTCCTAAATAGTTCCCAATTCTCTTCATAGGACAACTCCTTAACATTGATAATATCAATTGACTTCATAATATGTGTAACCGACTCTTTACGCGTGGTAATTAAAATTTTACTTCCATGGAGACCATTCTTCAAACAATGATAGAATGGTTCCCATTTATTATAATCTTCATTCCACACATCATCTAAAATAAGAAGAAATTTATTACCCGCAATAGAGTCATGAATACGTTGAAGAAGAGATTGTAGATCTTTTACATTAGGAGTAGAAACTTTTAGAGCTTCAATGATCACTCTAGCGATCTTGAACTCATCAAAAGGATTTGATACACACACCCATATTATTGAATTAAAATGGCTCTTTACTTCATCATTATTGTAGGCAAATTGAGCAAGAGTTGTTTTTCCAATTCCTCCCATCCCTACAAGTGAGATGGTTTGGAGGCTTTGTTCTCCACTCTCACACAATAACTTGCGTACTAAATTATTCTTCTCAACATCTCCACCACATATATCAGATACATCAATAAAAGAAGTAGTTTGCATTGATTGATAATCAGGTCTCTCATTAGCTGGAATGACATTAAGATTATAATCACCTTTTTCTTTTGCAATAGCATCTAACTTTCTATTTATCTCTGTTATCCTAACTGCAATGTCGCGACGTAAAACAACTTCTTTGAAGCCAAAGCAAGGAGAGGGAAAAAAGCAACATACCTTCTTCTTAGGAGCAAGAGCATTATGAACATATCCTCCCTCAATTTTGAGTTTTATGATTTCAGTGTTCCACTCATCCAACACATCTTCCACGTCATAGCATGCATCTTTGAGCCGATTCAACCAAACTCTCACAGCTCTATTCTTCATTTGTTTTTGGTCTGCATCAAGTAGCACAGCTTGAATGGCTTCAAGATTGTTCTTAAGCTTGTCTACTTCTTCTTCAACGTCTCCCACTAGCCTCACCTGTTCTCCTATGAAGCCAGCAGTTGGAAGTAGAATTGAATCCAGCAGCTCCAAGGCAACCGAAACAATTGCTTCAGCCATACTCAGATATGGTCAATAATCTGAAAGAGAAGAAATGGAGATATTTGTTTCGTATGCTTTTGTGTTATGATGGTGAATGCTGCCATCCATTAATATACTATCCTAAAATTTATTGCATATTGCAGGAGTCAACCAAGTGCGTTGAATATTGAAATGTATTTTTAAATTTTTTTTTTCCAATATGTGTGAAAGTAACGTAATTGTTATCATTAATTGAGTTCAATTCTTTGCCGTCAAAATTCTTCAGTTAGTTTTAACAGGATAAAGGGTAAAAGAGTAAATGTCCCCAAAGTTTTATAATTATGAAGGGTTAATACTATGACACCCCTAAAACTCACAAAATTAAAAAACTTTCACATCAAAATCCCCAAAAATTACCACACAAACGCCCTGCTATTAGTTTTTCTTGTTAAATATGAGAGTTGACCAATTTTGACTAAACACGGTTGTGAATTTACATTGATTATATTTTGAACTTGACTATTTTACCCTAAAATTGATTAACAACTCATTTTTACATTTAAAGAAAAAGTAAAATAATTAAATATTTTTTTCTTTAAATTCCTAAATAATTCTAACCCTCAACCTAAAATTACAAATATTTAAATAACAAAAAAATTTAAAATACTTTTAAGAATTTAAAAAAATTAAGAATACTTAAAAAAAAAAAAAAAAAAAACAACTGAAAAAAAAAAAGAAGCTAAAGTCTAACATGTGAAGGAGGGGGCTAAGCTTGGTTGGTCTATAATAAAATTATATAATTATAAACAATTCATGAAAAAAAAAAAAAAACCTCAACCTAGCCCACTCACCCACATTGTCGCTTCTCTCTCTCTCTCCATATCCCACAATCTTCCTCTTTGTCACCCATAGTTGCCGCCCCTCTCTCCCTCTCTAACCCATTGCCACCACTCGTATCAAACCCCATACCCCGCAACTGCTAGTCTTCTCTCCCTCCAAACCTGGATGTCGTTGGCCTGGCCATCTCGAAATCCCCCAACTTATAACTTAAATTCCTAATAATTATACAAACTAAACTAAGAATTTCACTAAAACTCAAAAACATAAACATAGTTTGATATAATCACAAAGTACAAGTTTATATTATAATTATCTTAATTCATAAAATCAATTTAATTTTCTATCAAAATAATAATTTGGGGGAATATCAATTTGCGGACACATTATATATATATATATATATATATATTTGCATTGACTTAAGTCAATTTTAATTAATTCTATAATTTTATAATATATATTTGTATTGACTTAAGTCAATTTTAAATAATTCTATAACTTCATAATCTCTATAGAGTATTGATGGGCCAGCATTCAAAAGCAACAATAGGCCTTCTAAAACAAAAATATCATATTGTTAAAAGCAGGCACACAATGCTGTGGTATGCTTTTACATTAAACATGAATAAATTAAATGAAGAAATATAGAGAGCAATAATCATATACCCTTCAATTGTACTGCAACAGACTTATTGAAAGTTAAAGCCATGAATAGAAAGTCCGATTAACAAAAATGAATAATTGCAATTAAAACTATGTCTGGTAATTAATTTATGGGCTCAAAGGATTTTACAGACAGAATTTAGTGAAAATTGAGAAGCTCCCTGAGCTACATAATTGCTAACAAATTTAACTCATTACCACTGAAATACACTATTACTTACAATATCACTTCAAACGGTGAAGGATATGGTTGAGTTGCATCCTGACATGATTTGAACACAAGAAGCTCCAAATTCCATTGCATGAATGAAAGCTTGTCGTCAAGGGAAAGTTAGGGTTGTAATTCTGCTGTTGGAGACATATCCATGGTTAACCTTGAAGATGAATGTGCATATTCCATAGACTGCGGACAAGGGCATCTTGTTTGATGGAACAAAATAATGACGGAGCTGATGAATGTTTTTTGTTGATGCAGAAACTGTTCAGAATACATTAGAGTTGTGTCCGAATTCTCCTAGAAGAGAAAATAAAAATGGATTTTATCCATTGTGCAGGTTGTATCACAGGATATTCTTGTAGATAACAAGATTGATTTTGAGGGTTGACCAAGACCATGCTCTGCAATACAATTACAAGTTGCCCTCGGAGTTCCAATCCATGAAGATTTATTGTTGAATTCTCCTGCTTCCTTTCAATACCTGGAAAAAGAGGGGGTAACAGTGTGTCATCTTTGTTGTAACTGCTTTGAATAGTAAAAAAAAAGACTTCGCAAGACACTATCTCCAGAAAAATTGAAACAGCTTAGATGAAAAATCAAAACAAAGGTCATACAGATAACAGAAATGAAAAGCATTACTGCAAATCCTCTTCTCTTCTCCAGTTGATGACATTCTGCTATTCTCTATCTTGTAGACCTCAATGCATTATAGCCATTTTTGATAAATTTCTTTACCCCAGTGAAAAAATCCAACCCTGAAACGCTGATTCATGATTATTAGCGTTGAAATCTTGAGTAATGCAAAATGGATAACTCAAAGACTATATAATCTGCCATTGACTAATATATTACCAAGATTAATACTTTCACCAATCAAAAGCGGAGATAATTTCTAAAGAAACCTGTTGCATGTCTGTATTTTAGCATATTGAAGTTCAATTTCGAATATATATTTTAGCATATGGTCTTCTGGAATTGGCCACCTGGTTGTGTATTCAACTTGGGAGGAGCATCCAATTGCTAAAGAACATGGATATGACACAATTGAAATTTTAACTGATGAAGATGATTACTCTAAAACTTCCAGAAGACGTTACGACAAAAACAATAAAGATAAGAAAAGAGAGACTTTGAAGAAAACCAACCAAAACTCGGACAGGCAAGCAAGACGAGTGAAGGCTGTTATTGAAAATCCTCCTCTTCTACAGCTGGTCATATCCATCCAGCCATTCTCTCAATCTCAAGAAAACCTGTTGACACTTTCATGTTTATTTTAATACTGAAAACTTAACAGTAAAGAGATTTTTATTATTATTAATTATACCTAAGATATTAGCTTACATATCATAAACATCCCCTTAGTTTTCGTTAACGAATTATTGCTATTGAGAGAGAGCATAGGAAACTTTTGATTTTCCATGGAAAAGATTTCAGTCCCAATAAATCCAAGTCATTGTATATTTGGGCCAGTGGGGATTGGGCTGAGCTTGGCAAAACATTGGAGTCCTGGACCAATACCAAGAAACTATTAATTATTAGGAGAGATTGGCCTAATCCATTATGAACTCCGACTTTTCAAATACTAAGAAATATTCTCCTAAAACTAACAATCGTTAATCAAATCTTAACTCCAAAACAACATTTTGTTATACAAAGAAGAGTGAATTACAGGAGAATCACATGTTTTTTTCTTCCTTTTGTGTGCAAGTGAATTATTTGTTCTACCCTTATACAGGTTAATGTCTATTAGAATTAAGAGGAGTCTGTCTAATAGTTTAAATTATAAGATTTGAAATATTCTAAGAATAAATTATGCAATCATTCATGCCTAATTAATTAATTTTAATATTGTACAAGGATGTTATATAAGTTATGGTATCAATAATTTCACTCATCATATCTTTTCATTAATCACGGAACTAATCATACCCATTCCTCATTATTTTAAAAATGAATTAATTAATTAATTAAGTATTGAATTAATGTTTTTAGTTTGTTGGGTGTTGATGATGTTATTTAAGAAGTCATGCCCAAGGGCAGCGGGGTTGTGTGGTTCCATGCATGGATTGACCAAGGTTCTACACTAGTTTAGGATATACTTAAACTTGAATTTCTTTTCTATCTTAATTATGGTTATGGCTTGTGGTGCTTATATCATTTTCTTTAGCAACCCTGTCTAAAAAGGAACAATAATACATGCATTGAACAATGCTTATTATTGATGATAATTTAATTTTTCAAGGAAAACAGAAAACAAAAAGGATATAGAAATATAGATCTAATGGAAGCTCACCAAGCAAATGTGAAAACCAGACAGCTTCATCTCACACATTTTCTTTTTGTTGCAAGAATCATTGACTATCTGCCATTGGCCAAGAGTACATATCAGTTCTTCATAGCTTTGACCTTATGTGTATTTCCTCTGTTGATCAGTAACAGATATTTAGATTATACACATAATTAGCTTTTGCAGCACATCATTTTGAAGATTAAGAAAAACAAACATAGCCAGTCAAAATTTTCTGCGAACTATATTCTTTTTAATGAGAATAACTAACCAATTTGATCTTTTGGGAACATACAATTTGATTCCTTTTCCTAATCATTTAGATTGACTTCTTCTTTCCTCTATTGCAGGGCAAGAAACTGCAAAGAGAGGAGAGAAAATATTTGTTTTGGTGCTGATTATTCAAAATTTTCAATCCTTCAAGAGTACATGCATGATCATCATTACCACTTATAACGAATTTCGACAATGTTTGAAGGCCACTTAATTTCTGAATCTCTTTTGGAATGTAACTTATTGATACAGAGTTATTTATTAAATGCCTCAAATTAACTAATTTTCCCTTCCATGAGGTAATTCCCGTAGCATACAACCACTAATATCTAAAGTGTGCAACATGTTGAAACCACAGCCAAAACACACAACAAGTAAAACAAAAAAGTAAAGAGGGCACAATCAATTTACCCTGGTTCGTTCTCAATTACTGAGAACTACGTCCAGCATTCAAATAGAGCAATTTTATTGGGTTTCAAGAATCTGAAGAATACAATGATGAAAAAGTATTAGCAACTCACTTTTTCTCTCTATTTTTCTCACACTAGGGTTTTTCCACTAGAACAATATGCATATAATAGTAACCCTAACCCCATTTGGGCTAACCCAATCTAACTTGACCCAGACCCAAATATTTACAAATCAATTCTAAGCTCAATTACTAATTAGGCTTACTGTCAAGGAGGTGCTGCCCCCTCACCCCTGCCCACTCACCATCGAACGAGACCCCTAATGCGTCAATGTAAGCCGATAATCCGTCAAAGTCACGCAAAAACCATATCCAACACAACACACAAACTTTCAGGGTAACTTTTCCACATAATTTCTTCATACTAGCCTTGTTAGCATGACTAGTAAATTGATTCTGCATTTTTAAGGAAAGAACAGAACTTATCACACAAAAGGAATGATTTGGTTTCAAATAACCATCAATAAATGAAAGAAACACATAGAGCATTGAGAGAAAGAATCATATAACTAACCTTTTGAGTCCAATGACCAATTTATTTGGTGGTGTCATCCAAAATCAAAGTAACAATGACTTGTCATTAAAATAGCTTCCTTTTTTCTCTCCTCTGTGAATAGAAAGTAACATTTCTTAATTTAAAATTAGCACTTAAACAATAAAATCATACAATTATTCTTGAGAAGTGAAGCTGTGACCTTTAAGATATATTGACAGAGATTATATAGCATATTTCAAGGTATCAATAGAAATTTATTTTGCAGGAAAGACACACAGAAAGAAAGGAAATATAAATATAGACCTGAGGAAGCTCACCAAGCAAATGTGAAAACTAGACGTTGAGCACCTGAGCCTCAATGAAGTTTCAGAAATTATTGAGCAATAGAATTTGGTCCTTCAATATTTTCTCTGCTGATAGGTGAAGGAGCTTTAAATTCTTGGAATAGCTAGCATGAGTAGCAAATGAATTCTGGATATTAAAAGAAGAAACAAATCAATTCTGTGATTGGAATTTAAACAAATGAAGAAACAAAACAGATCAGTGAAAAGCATGACTAACCAATTTGATATGTGCAGCAGGCACACCATTTGAGCCCTTTACAGAAAATTCTCAGCATATTTAGCCTTAGTAGTAAATCAATTCTGCATATGAGGAAACACACCATCACCAGTCAAATATCCATAATATGCTTTTTTATTGAACATAAATAAATGAAAGAACTGAGGGAGAATCACCACGCACAACTATCTAATTTGGTCCTCGGGGTAGAAACAAAATTTGATTCCTTCGTTGTAACTTCCTGGCACTGTTCTCCATGATACAAAATTTAGAAAAACGTTCTGGTGTAGCTGCTTCTCAGTAGTCTGAAAATATTTTTCATTCTAAATTAAGGCTGTTATTTCCTATTCTCAACCAATGCATCCTTGATTGACCACTGAATGCTAGAAGAACACCTGACATGAAAATATATTATTTTTGAGATTACAAATGGAATTAATGATTTAATTGATCATGAGCAAATCCTTTCACTTGTCAAAAGTTTCTTTAAGCAACCTTGTCTAAGAAAAGATTGTACTTGCTTAGGACATTAATTACCTATTAGGAATTAGAATTCTGTTTCTATAAAAGGATGTAGAAATCTAGACCCGGTGGAAAACTTACTAAGCAAGTGTGAAAACTTGACATAGAGAACTTGTTTCTTCAGCCACAATTTCTCTTTTGCACAAGGTCCTAAACGAACCACTGATAAGTTGGTGCTTGACAACTGCTTTGACCATAAGCAGTCCCTCTGCTAATCATTGACAAAATTTTGAAATACTAGCCTTGCCAGCATGACCAGTAAATTAATTCTGGATTTTAAAGAGAACACAACCAGTCACACAATTGAATGATTTTCTTTCAAATTAAAAATCAATAAATAGGAAGCATTGCGAGAGTGTAGCTGTGAACATTAAGAAGTACTGACAAGGGTTATACAGGATAATTTGAGATTGATTGCTCTCGGTCAATTTTGTCTCCTGTGATACAAAGGTCTGTGGATGGAAATTAATGATTATTTTACTAAGCTAAAAGAGAATAAAATATTTTAGTATCCGGTGTCATTTGATGGAGAAAGTTTATGTAAAAAGAACCTCATTTTGCCATGTTCTTGTTACACATCATCTTCTGACCTTAAATTCCTTGAAATTGTGAGACAGATAAACTTGCTTCACTGCAATAAAATCGATTTATTCAAATAATCAAGTTTCCATATCAACAACTGAAATTACATACGAGAGAGTGTACAAAAATCATGTTATAGCTTAGCAGTTGTTACATACCGTAAGTTTCTTTGATTAGATTTTGCTGTCTGGCACACTCATGCCTACCATGATGCTGGACTTGTCACCACAATGCATCGTTGGATGACCACTTAATACTAAAACCACACTGTGACATGAAAGAGAAACTATTATATAGGATTAAAGATATTCTGTATGTGAAGCATAAATCCATTCCCTAATCACAAGTTCTTTTTAGCAACATTGGTGAAAAAAATGATATATACTCATAAGATAGTGTCTATCGTCAGTAGCAATTTATTTTCAAGAAAGATAAAAAGCATGAAGGAAATGCAAATGTGAAACCTAGACATTGAGTTCTTGAGTATTTTCTCTACTGTTCAGTAACAGAGTATTATATTACCAGCATAGATAGCCTTAGTAGCAAATCAACTGCGTGTGAAGAAACACAGGATAATAAGCCAGATACTCTGTAATGGTATTTTTGATTAAACATAAACCAATGAAGAAAAAATAGAGAGAAGTTACCAAGCATAACTAATCAATTTGATCTTTGGGGCAGAAACACAATATTGTTCCTTTCTAGCAACTTCAAGTGATAATTCTCCATTTCTGAGTAAAGTCATTTAGAATGACTCCTTCCTCCTCTGGTTGGTCGCATAATCACCCTCCCTTGTATTTTAACGAAAAAAATTGCAGTGAGACAAAAAGTATTTGTTTTGGAACAGGAAGTTGAAACTTCAAATATAAAGATCCATGCCTTAATATTAACAATACCACTTAAAAGAAGAGGTTGCAACCTTTAAGAAGTAAGGAGATGTTATGCTATATATTTCAAGGCTAATTGACTCTTGTCAATCTTCTCCAGTATGATAAGAGCTCCTGTCATATCTCTTCTTATAGTCTTTTGATTTCTTCAAAAATATTTAGGATACATTAAACTTGGTCACTGCATCAAAACTAAAACATGGATGTTAAGTTTTCTTAATAAAAAATAAAAAGCTATTCTCTATCTTGTAGACCACAATGCATTATAGTCATTTTTATAAGTTTCTTTGCCCCAGTGAAAAAAATCGAACCCGGAAACATAGATTCATGATTATTAGCATCAAAATCTTGAGTAATGCAAAATGGATAACTCAAAGACTATATAATCTTCCATTGACCGATATATTACCAAGATTAATACTTTCACAAATCAAAAGCAGAGAGGATTTCTAGAGAAACCTGTTGCATGTCTGTAAGCTACAAATCATTGAAGGCGATTTCAACAACTAATTTTATTTAACTATCAAATTCATATGAAATGATAAAAAACATTGATAATGATTGTGACAAAAAAAAAACCAGCTTACTTTTGAAGAAAGCTCCATGCTCTAACAATGATAATTGAGTAATGAGCTGTGTCTAATGAATTCAAAGAGTGAATCTACCCCTGTAATATTAACTCATGATTATTAGTATCGACATCTGAAGACATAGAAAGTATAAACAAATCAACCATTATATTACCTGGTTTCAGAGTTGTCCTCTGGAGAAGGCAAAATCTTGTGTTCTGAAACAATATATGCTACATTAACTAATTGTTTGAACTTAATTGAAAACTATCTTGACCATCAGAGAATTGAATACAAAGGAATTGGCATCCAAGGCTTTTAGAGGCAATTGCCAACAAATTTAACCGATTATCAATGAAATACACTATTAGTTACAATCTCACTTCAAATGGTGAAGGATATGGTTGAGTTGCATCTTGACATGATTGGAACACAAGAAGCTCCAAATTCCATTGCATGAATGAAAGCTTGTCGTCAAGGGAAAGCCAACGGTTGTAGTTCTGCTCTTGAAACTTATCTATAGTAACCTTGATGCGTCAAGGGAAAGCCAACGGTTGTAGTTCTGCTCTTGGAGACTAATCTATGGTTAACCTTGAAGATGAATGTGCATATTCCATAGCCTGCGGACAAGGGCATCTTGTTTGATGGAACAAATGAATGACGGAGCTGATGAATGTTTTTTATGATGCAGAAACTATTCAGAACACATTAGAGTTGTGTCCGAATTTTCCTAGAAGAGAAATAGAAATGGATTTTATCCATTGTGCAGGTTGTATCACAGGATATTCTTGGAGATAACAAGATTGATTTTGAGGGTTGACCAAGACCACGCTCTGCAATACAATTACAAATTGCACTCGGAGTTCCAATCCATGAAGATTTATTGTTGAATTCTCCTGCATCCTTTCAGTACAAGAAAAAAGAGGGGGTAACAGTGTGTCATCTTGCTTTAAAATTCAACCAATATGATACAAATTGTGACATTAAGAAGAAAATATTACTTACAGGATTAAAGTTGACAGTAATGGAGAAAATTCTGAATAACTAATAAATCCTTTCACTGGTCACAACTTCTTTTTAGCAACCTTGGCTAAAAAGCAATAATATCTGCATAGAACAATGCCTATTATCAATAAAAACTTAATTCTTCAAGACAGACAAGAGCAAGAAGGAAATAGAAACGTATAGAAGCTCACCAAGCAAATGTGGAAACAAAACATTAGGCACTTGTTTCATCGGAAATATTTTCTGTTTCTTGCAAGAAAAATCGGTTCTTCGTAGTTCTGTCCTTAGGTATATTTTATCTGCTGATAAGTAACAAAGCTTTATATTCTTAGCATAATTAGCATTAATGGCAAATCAATTCTGCGTATAAAGAAAAAACTAATATGACAGCCAATATTTTCTTTGACATAATTTTTGATTGGACATAAGTAAATGAAGAAAGTATAGAGAGGACTTACCAAGGATAATAGCCAATTTGATCTTTGGAACAGATTCATTTTGATTGCTTCTCTTAACTTCCAGAAACCATTCTACATTTGTAAGTAGCACCATTTAACTGAACTTATTTAAATGAAGAATAGAGTTAATGATATGTCATACTTGGTTCAATGCATCATAACTAAAACATGCGCGCTGCATAATTGATTGGATCCATCCAACCTTAAGAGACAACCAATGACGGAAATTTAACATTTAAAGCTTCAAAGTTCAGTTATGGAAAAGATCTTTGTTTTAACTGCTTTGAATAGTCACAAAACAAACTTGGCAAGACATTATCTCTAGAAAAATTGAAACAGCTTAGATGAAAAATCAAAACAGAGGTCATACAGATAACAGAAATGAAAAGCGTTACTGCAAATCCTATTCTCTTCTCCGGCTGATCACATTCTACTATTCTCTATCTTGTGGACCACAATGCATTATAGCCATTTTTTATAAATTTCTTTGCCCAGTGAAAAAAATCCAACCCTGAAACACTGATTCATGATTATTAGCGTTGAAATCTTGAGTAATGCAAAATGGATAACTCAAAGCCTATATAATCTGCCATCGACCAATATATTACCAAGATTAATACTTTCACAAATCAAAAGCAGAGAGGATTTCTAAAGAAACCTGTTGCATGTCTGTATTTTAGCATATTGAAGTTCAATTTCGAACCTATATTTCAGAAATTTGAAAATAAATTCAAAAACCATGCTGCACATTAGAAATACAAAAATTGAATTAGGATGATCAATAATCACCTGTGGCTTGTGGGTTGCTGGTAGCTGCTGTCAAATTGATAATTCAATTTGGGCTTCCTTGCAGGTACGAGTATGACCATCAATTTGATGTGCTTCAGGAATAGGACATTTATGAATTATCACTGATATATCGAGTTGTCTTCTGGAAAAGGCCACCTGGTAGTGCATTTAACTTGGTCTGGCCTACACCGTAACGGGCAACCGAGAGCTCAGCCGCTCAAGGTGGTGTCGACGGTGAAATGGTGCCGGTCATGGTGGAAAATGAATCACCGGCAGTTGGCGAAGGTGGTTTGTGGCCAAGGGAGGATTCCAGTGGTGGTTCCCGGCGGCCGGTGGCGAAACGATGACCCGAAGGAACCGGGAGGTCGCTCTCGAGCTGAGGAGTGAGGATCGATAGCTGGGGAGGTGCAACATCACCGGAAAGTGAGCGAAAACTCGCCTGGAAGCCGAAGAGTCACAATATGTAAAGTGATGAAACTCGTCGGAGAACAGTCAAATCAGCGGCAAGAACGCTCGGGGAAGGTGAAATGGCGCTAGGGGAAGATGACCCAACACTCGGGAAGCCGAACCTTCGCCGGAAACTGGAAGAAACTCGCCGGAAGATGAAAGGTCACCCGAAGGAAGCCCAAACGTCGCCGGATTCTGTTAGATCTACTGTGGAGATGACGGTGGAAGATGAACCGGCACAAGGGGAGGTTAAGGGTGACCGGAAATGGCCCGAACCCGGCGAACGGTGAGGGTTTCCCGACTGCCCTCCTGGTTTTGCGTAGCTTCATTCATTTATGTAGAAAGAGAGATCTTTTGGTCCCTGCACGATTGAAAAGTGACAAAATAAGCCTCATAGAAATATGCCAGTTTAACCCCTGAACAGCATAAAAGGGACAAATTCAGCCTTAATCAATAAACTACAACCTAATGTCGACTTAAACAATCTCAAAAATCATTCCAAATATACTAATAACAGTATTCCCAATAAAATTAAACCGTAAAATATCATTATTCTCAAAATATTATTCTATATTTTTCAATTTCTTTTAAACTCTCTTAAATTTGTTAATTTAACTAAACACTCCCAAATTTTTTTTTTAGAAATTGTAAAAACACTCCAGCCACCCTCCGACAGTGATGATCGACTATCCGTATTTAATGGATGAGTTGAAAGTGTTTTTATTAACTTTTAATATTTTATTATAAGAGTGTTTAGTAAATAAACAAATATATGAGATATTTTTGCTACTTTTTAAATTCTATATCGTAATACTTGCCCAATTTAATTTTTTTCAAAATATTATTTTAAAAACAATCAAAATAATGAACGAAAAGGACTCGTACATTTGTAAAACAATAATACTACACATATATCATTTCCATACAACATTTCTCATACAACATTATGTGGCAAGATGTGATTAGATGAAAGTTTAATTTTAACTTTAAATTAGCCAATCATATCTTGCTACATAATGTTGTATGAAAATGATGTATGTGTAGTATTACTCTTTGTAAAAAAATATTAGAACGGGATTTCATGAATAAATTTATAAATTCATAAATTGTCTTAATATAATTCAATTAAATCACAACTTGGGTATTTTAATCACTTAAATAGTCATTTTCATGACCCTAACAAGGTTGTAGAAATAGTGACACATATATTCAATAGATGACCTCATTGAAACAGAGAGCTATAGAAGAAATTCGAACCAGAGCTTTAAGAGGTAATAGAAATGGAAAAAATTATTGTAAATCTTCTTCTGTTCTCCAGCTGGCCACCTTGTTGTGCTGTCCTGTCTTTTAAGCCTCTTGGACTAATAAATTTGTGCCTCTGAATGAACATTGATTGAGTATTAATTAAAGAATGTGAAATCCAAGGATTAAAGACTATATGGAAATCCAACGACCAATCACCTGGTTTCTAATATCAGACATGAGTAGCACCGGAAAAGTCATTGCGTCTGTGAATACCAGATTTGGGTCAATTTTTTCCAAGCCTGCAGAAACAGTAAAAGATATTCAACAAATGAACTTCAAACTTAACATTTTTAGTAAGTAATTTTTGAAAAAACAACAATAAATAAGCTGAAGTGATTGAACATTTAAAAAGAAATTGAAAAGATAAGTTTGTACTGTTGCTTCAGACAATAATATAACACATAATTTGATTTAAAAAAATGTTATCTGGTTCTTAGATTAGAAAAAAATAACAGAGCATGCTTAAGTAATTACCTGTGGCTAGTGGGTTGATGTTTATTGCTTCCCTTTGACCCATTCAATACCAATTTTCTATGGTAGGGATGTGAGAGATCTTGAACCAGTCTTCTCCTGTTCCTTCTTTGTATCGTTCTTTTAGAATACGACATCCCCAAATCATCAATTTCTTGAGTGTTGTCCTCTGAAGAAGGCTATCTGGCAGTGCCTTTAATCTGTAGCAGGAACTGATATGCAAGGTAGCAAGACATGGCATGAATCTAATATGTTCTTCTTCTTCTCCCTTCTTTGTATTCTCGTAAGTCCACTCTTCCCATTCGTCTAATCCCCAAAATTTGAGTTGTTTCAATTTGGGGAAGAAAGCAGAGGATGAAGATGATGAAGAGGCTCCACTTTCAATCCCCCAAAATTCATTATCCATTTTTTTCACACTTTCCATCCAATATATAGATATTTCTTCGAGGGATGACAATTCTCTCAAAGGATGCAAATTCTTACAGTTTGGGCAAGACGTAATGCATAAACTCTTCAGCTTGGTTAATGACGTCTTCCAAGTGGAGGGGAAAGTTCTGCCTGCGTATAAATAAATCGACAACCGCTCTAATTCTGGAGGTGGTTGTAAAGCTTCAAGGACTACTTCATAATCCTCACACGATTCCCCTCCTTCAGCAATTTTCCAAGAGACATGATTCCTTCTCAAACTTTTCGTTCCCTTATCGAATTGCAGACCCAGACCAGTAAGGTTTTTCTTATTTTTGAGTGCTTCTTTCATTTTACCATCACCCACATTTGTCACATTTCCCAACCCTCTTATTCTCAGGCTCCCTTCAAGATTATTCAAATTTTTAATTCCTTCAAGACTACATGCTCTGCTATCATAATCATTACCACCACTTATAACGAATTCTGATAATGTTTGGAGACCTGTTAATTTTTCAATCCCTTTTGGTATGTAAAGCAACGACCTTGTCATATTTTTTAAACACCTCAAATTTACTAATTTTTCTATCCCACCAGGTAATTCAGTTACCATACTCTCAGTAATATCTAAAGTGTGCAAATTATATAATTCACACAAACTTTCAGGTAATCTTGTGATAAATTGCCGATTAAAATCAAGATATCTCAAATGTCTTAATTTTTCTATCTCTTTTGGAATCTCCATAACTTCTTGATCAAAAAAATAAGTGGTGAACTTCAATGCCCTTAAACATGTTAATTCGCATAACTTTTGAAAAACATCACTTGACAATGAATGGACATACTCAATCACAAGACTACGTAGACTTTTGACGCTACAAATGGACATGGGAAATGGAACCTCTTTATTAACCTTCAACATTAAATGACGAACATTTTTGTTAGAAGAGTTTATAAACAGATTATTATCACCAATATTGACTTCTATAGCAAGACATTCACCATCACTTAAAAATAGCGCAAAGTCATGCACTATATCATGCATCTTACATGTCACCATAGCATCTCCAAAATGTGATGAAAATTCTTGGAAGAAAGATCGTGTTGCTAAGTGGTGAAAATATTCTTTGCCTATTGTCTCTAACTTTGTATCTTTTTCTATCCCCAAATAACCTTGTGCTATCCATAATTTAATTAATTCATCTTTTGTTATACGGTAATCTTTTGGAAAGATAGAACAATAAGAGAAACATTTTCTTATTGAGGATGGCAAATCGTTATAACTCAACATCAAAGCGGATAGAAGACCCTTTTCAATCTCCTCTAATTCCCACATCTCACTACCTGAGACACGTTGCCATTCATCTCTACTCCTCTTAAACTGCAAAAGACTCCCGATGGTTTTTGTAGCAAGAGGTAGCCCCTTGCACTTCTTAACGATTTCCCTACCAATTTCTTCTAATTTTTCACTCTCATGAGTAGGTCTTTTAGAAAGAGCTAGCCTCCTAAATAGTAACCAATTCTCATCAAAGGACAATTCTTCAACGTTGATAATATCAATTGACTTCATAAAATGTGCAACTGACTCTTTACGTGTAGTAATTAAAATTTTACTTCCATGGAGACCATTCTTCAAACAATGAAAGAACGGTTCCCATTTTTTGTGATCTTCATTCCATACATCATCTAAAATAAGAAGAAATTTATTACCCACAATAGAGTTATGAATATGTTGAAGAAGAGATTGTAGATCTTCTACATTAGGAGTAGGAACTTTTAGAGCTTCAATGATCACTCTTGCGATCTTGAACTCATCAAAAAGATTTGATACACACACCCATATTATTGAATTAAAATGGCTCTTTACTTCATCACTATTGTAGGCAAATTGAGCAAGAGTTGTTTTTCCAATTCCTCCAATCCCTACAAGTGAGATGGTTTGGAGGCTTTGTTCACTACCCTCACACAATAACTTGCGTACTAAATTATTCTTCTCAATAACTCTACCACATATATCAGATACATCAATAAAAGAAGTAGTTTGCATTGGCGGATAATCAGGTCTCTCATTAGCTGGAATGACATTAAGATTATAATCACCTTTTTCTTTTGCAATAGCATCTAACTTTCTATTTATCTCTGTTATCCTAACTGCAATATCATGACGTAAAACAACTTCTTTGAAGCCAAAGCAAGGAGAGGGAAAAAGGCAACATACCTTCTTCTTAGGAGCAAGAGCATTATAAACATATCCTCCCTCAATTTTCAGTTTCATCATTTCAGTTTTCCACTCATCCAACACATCTTCCACGTCATAGCATGCGTCTTTGAGCCGATTCAACCAAACTCTCACAGCTATATTCTTCATTTGTTTTTGGTCTGCATCAAGTAGCACAGCTTGAATGGCTTCAAGATTGTTCTTAAGCCTGTCTACTTCTTCGTCAACGTCTCCCACTAGCCTCACATGTTCTCCTATGAAGCCAGCAGTTGGAAGTAGAATTGAATCCAGCAGCTCCAAGGCAACCGAAACAATTGCTTCAGCCATACTCAGATATGGTCAATAATCTGAAAGAGAAGAAATGGAGATATTTGTTTTGTATGCTTTTGTGTTATGATACTGAATGCTGCCATCCATCCTATCCTTATATATAATAACCTAAAGTTTATTACATGTGGCAGAAGCCAACCGCATTTAATTTTGAAATGTATTTTTCAATTTTATTATCATTTATTTTTCAATGGTATTGATATTACTAGTCTTAATAGTGACAGAAAGAAATCTTATTATTATGTATTTTGAAACAATTGCCCTCTCTTTTTTACATGTTGTCTCCTAATTGATAACTTTATAAATATGTTTCTACTTTATTTTTATCCCTAATCTATTAACTATATTTAAAGGTTATCTTTTTCACTTTCTACTCAAATTTTCGAGAAAAATGAAGTTAATTAAGTATAACTAGAGGAACATAATTAATCAATTTTGCTAAAGTTCATTCACGATTCAATAGATAATACTGATTTTAGTTGTAAGAGTAATTCTACAAATTAAATTTTGTATATAAACTCAATTTGTATTGATTTATTTTACACAAAATCTTGCACTATTCTAAATTTAAAGCTGATAAAAAAAAAAAAAGAACTAATGGTATGCATGCATAAATCAAATTAATATTATAAATTATAATGTATTGACTAATGTCAATAAAGATAGTACCAAATTTTCTAGTAACTCTCTTTTTAATTTTTTTTCTAAATAGCTCTGTCCCCCCATTCATTAAGCCAATGAATACCATATTTCAGCTAGCCTTAGGCATGCCCACATTTGGTTTCTTTGAAATTAAGCATATAAAAGAAAAAAGATGTGTGACACTTGGACGTATGGTGGGATTAATTAATTAATTAATTAATAGGGCGAAGGAGTACCCCATTATTCAAAAAGTATGTAACAAAGTTGATGTGAATGGAATAACACTAACAATTAATTGCTATAAATAAACATGATTTGGGATATTTAGAAATTTTGTCCCTCAATTACGATGTGTATTGAATTTTTTTTCCCCTATAAACGTGTGCATAGAAGACTTTTCTTTTCTCTATTATAAATACAGTTTATTTATGAGTTGATTAAAACAACAATATGTGTTAAATTGATTTATAGAGACAAACTATGTTGTTATGCAACATATTCTTTGATTTCGTTAATTTTGTCTAATTAATTAATTAATTGCAAAAAAGTTACCGACCTTACATACTTATATGATCTATTATTTTTGAAATCATGATGAAGATGGTTAAAATAGTAAATAATTTTCCTTTTCCCTATTACAAATGCAGTTTAGTTATGAGCGGATTACAACAATTATATGTGTTAAACTGATTTATAGAGACAAATTGTGTTGTTTATCTTTCAAACACCCATGATTCACATAACTTTCCTTTCCTTTCATTCAAAATTATTTTTATCTTTCCTTTCCTTTTGATAAAAATTAAAAAAAAAAAATATACAGTATTAAGCTTAGTTTATCTTTCAAACACCCATGATTCACCGATGACCATAGAACACTTTTCCCCACTAGAGAACCAATTTATTATGAGCTGATTATAGCAACTCTATATGTTATAACAATTTTTTTTTTTTTAAAAAAAAAAAAAAATTATACGGTATTAAGCTTAATTTATCTTTCAAACAGCCATGATTGACCAATGAGCTGGTGTTCTAAACCTCAGGGGTTTAAAAATTAATCCCAAAGCATATGGTAATTGCATAAATGATGGGATTAGTGAATTATTATATTAATTGTAATTAATCCGACAAAGGAGTGCGCACCCAGTCATGTTTTTAAATTTAATAAAAGGAGTGAAGCTATTTATTTAAAAAAAAAAACCCAGATGAAGTCTGTATGAGGAATCTTGATATTTTAAGGTAGCAAGTATACCTGTCCCAATAGGATATATATTTCTAGTAACGTGATTAGGACCTTAATTTAAACAATTAATAATTTGAATAATAAGTATATAAAATGTTTATATGTTAGAAGTATTATATGCTCAAGACAGCAAGGTGGTGGTGCACAATTTAAAATAAAAGATTTGGCTGTCGCAAGGAGGTGAATGACAGCCTTGTAACAGCTCGAGTATTATTCGGAAAAATATGGTTAAATTATTGATTTATCATAACTCATAAATAGTAAGATTCTACGTAACGGGTCTCTTATTTTATGTTGGTGATCCAGGGACATTATTTGACCAGTCCTACATCGATTTAGTAAAAATCAATAAATAATTATGCAAGTGGCCAAATGACTCCGCACTAATCTTCCCACCTCACATGCCAAGCACTGCAGTGAGGGACATTATTTGACCAGCCCTACATTGGTTTAGTAAAAATCACTAAATTAATTAATGTATCTTGTAGTATTTTAATTAGGCATCTCGTACTTTCCAAGAAATATACAATGAGCGACAATGTCCCACCCAAGGTTTGCATAATTACATTTTCCCACCTATAAACCAGGGGTGTTCAAAAAAACCAATTGGAACCGGAACCAGTGGATACCCAGTATTTAGTTTCGGTTTCTACACAGAATCGGCCGCCAACTGGCAGGTTCTGGTTCCAAATTTTTGGAACCGTTATTGTGCGGTTTCGGTTCCTATAGTTAGGAAACCGGAATCGGGAACCGAGACTAATATAAAAAAGTGGGGTGTTAATAAAAACCTTTTGTAGAAAAAGTAATGTGAATATATTTAATTTTATATTTTATAATATTTAAAGTAAGTTAGTTTGACTTTTGAGAATCTACCTTTACAAAGTAATGGAGTTTGTAATTTTGAATTTATAACTTGTAATTTTATTTTTGTTAACAAGTGCTTTGGGGGGGGGGGCATTGTAAATTTTTAAGTGTTTTTTGCCATTTTAAAAACTTTTGGGGGTAAAATAATTTTACAGGATACCCAAAACTGGAACCATTGTTACAAGTTTTGGTTCTGGGTACCTAGGAATCGGAACCAGGGCATTGTAAATTTTTAAGTGTTTTTTGCCATTTTAAAAACTTTTGTGGGTAATGTAATTTTACAGGGTACCCAAAACTGGAACCATTGTTACAAGTTTTGGTTCAGGGTACCTAGGAACTGGAACCGTTGGTTCCGATTCCAGTTTCAAATTTCAAGGAACCATCGATTACGGTTTCTTCAAAAAATACAAGGTACTTGAAACCGAATACCCCTACTATAAACTTTTAAAAAAATCAATTTTCTACACATCGTCAATCTTTATCAATGGAATCTGTTACCTGACATGTGATTTGATTTAATAACATGTGAAGGTGCTTATATTGGTGTTCTCTGCGATATGGTGTCGATTTTGTGGGGTTTGTTTATTGGTTTTTTCAAATTTTATGGGTGGGAAAAGTAGACAAAAATTCAGTGGGAACATGTCATTTACTCATTGGGGGACATTATTTGACCAGTCCTACATCGATTTAATAAAAATCACTAAATAATTATATAAATTGTCTATGCATGTGGCCAAATGAGTCAGCAGACTCAGCACTAATCTTCCCACCTCACATGCCAAGCACTGCAGTGAGGGCCATTATTTGATCTGTCCTACATCGGTTTATCAAAAATCACTAAATAAATTAATGTTATGTTGTAGTATTTTAAGACTGTATCTCGTAATTTTCGAGAAACTTAAATGAAGGACAATTTCTCACCCAAGGTTTGCCATAATTGCCATTTTCCCACTTATAAACTTTGAAAATAACCAATTTTCCATACCCGTCAATCTTTATCATTACCTGACAGGGGTCAAAGTTACGAAAAAACTATATTTTATGTATTTATAGTTTAAACATTAACCCTATAATATCTAGTAAAAATGTTATATCCATCAAAAAATTATACCGAAACACATGGAGGCAGTCACGTTGAATGATTGAATACTGATATAAATAGACGATCGTCTAATGTTTTTGGACGGCCGTCCATACATCTCGAACCGGCGTTCATAGTATTATGGATGTTCATCCATAAAAAGTTGTGTTGTTTTAAAAAAAAAAAAAAACAATGGACGTCCGTCCAAATTGTTGGATGCCAATCCATCATAGTTTGGACGACCGTCCATCATATAGCATTGAATATATATTCAAACTATCATCAATTAATATGCCCAATCATCACTGTCATCATAGCATGATAGCAAAATATTTTTACTTTAGAAATGCTATCACTGTAACAAATGCAGATATTTCAACCAAATGAATAACAATACGAATAATATTAGATATATAAAATTTTTGTACATATTTCTTATACAATTTCTACAAATTGATGTATCACACAGTGAATATATGAATTTGTATATAAAATTAATTCAATAAATACTAATTTAAAAAAAAATAATGTGATAATAAAATAGTTTTACCACATCAATTTATATACAAAAATTTGTATAATGTGTGGGACGCGTCCTAGATTTTTTTAAAATTTTTATATTTTAAAAAAAAGATAGGCATCCCTTATTTGTGGACGTCCGTCCAAAATTAATGGACGGGCGTCCTATTAACCTATGAACGGTCGTCCCATAATTTTTTTTAATATTTTTTATTTGATTTATCAATGGATGGGCATCCTTTAAATGAGGACACCCATTCCGTTGATAAATGGACTCCCATTCCATATAATATGGACGGGAGTCCATGTTATTGAATGGTCGTCCATAACATATGGTCGGCCGTTCATTAGAAAAAAATTATTAACGTAAAATGCATTAAATAATTTGAGTCAGAAGACACATAAGTCGATACAAAATTTCGGTGTAAAAACATCGGTGTCTGTAGCATTGTTGAATATCTAGTGTATGAATTGAAAGGAATGCTCTTTTTCTGTTTAAACTTTAAACCAACATCTAAATTTAAACAATGGGTGGGAAAATGTTTTATGTATAATGGCTTGCATTTTATTGCTCTCAAACATGTCAATTCACATAGCTTTCCTTTCCTTTTATTCAAAATTATTTTGTCCCCCACTCGATTAACTTTAGAATAAAATTATGTGCACTAATTAATGTGTACTAATTTAAGTACTAACATTGGAAATTTAAAATTTTCTCCAAAAAATATTTTAAATTTTTAATATTAGTACAAATTAGTTAATGCAAATAGTAATTACTCTTAATTTAAGTCAATGACTAATATATTTTCACATGGCTTCTAGGGCCCACCTTCTCTTCTTTCAAAACTATTTTGTCCCTTAATTATGATGTGTATTGATTTGGGATATTTAGAAATTTTTTCTCCTATGAGCATGTGCATAGAAGACTTTTCTTTTCCCTATTACAAATGCAGTTTATTTATGAGTTGATTACAACAATTATATGTGTTAAACTGATTTATAGGAGACAAACTGTGTTGTTATGCAACCTATTCTTTGATTTCGTTAATTTTGTTACCCGATTGATTAAGTCAAGAAAAGTTGTATTTATTTTGTAATTACTTGTTTGTGTTGCTTATTTAAGCATGTAAAGTTTTGGGGGAGAAATTTGGAACTGTAATTCATCTTGATTCTTAACCTGATAAAAGTACTAAAAAAATTAGCTAATTTTCTCATCAAAATCTTAAAAAAAAAAAAAAAAATAAAAAAAATAAAATAGGTGCTACATATACAAACTAAATATATAAATTAATGAGGGTATTCTACCACATGCCAATCAATTTTTTTTTTTATATATATTTTCAATAACAATTAAAAAAAAACTTATATAGTATTAAGCTTAGTTTATCTTTCAAACACCCATGATTCACCAATGAGCTAGTGTTTTAAAAGCATTATATCATTTTCTCCCCATGTGGGATCAAATATGTGTCAATCTTATTCTTATCCATGATCAATGGTACTTGATATTAAATTTAATTATTATGTCAACAATATAATTTCCTATAATTTTCAAGTGATGGAAATTAAAAAGAATATCTTTGTTAAGTTATCATCTCATCAAAAAGTTTAAGGTAATAGGTAGGGTTTCAACATATATTAAATCAATAGACCTTTTCACATCAAACTTGAATTTTTCTTTAGTTTTCTTTATCTAGTTTGTATGTGGGGATTCGAACTTCAGACCTTTGATCCTGATATCATGTTAAGTTGTCATCCCAATCTTAAAGCTTAAGATTTTTTTTCACACCCCATACTCTAAATTAGTAAATTTATCATTAATGATTGAGAAGATAAACCTCATACACCCCATCCATCTCGTTGGATAGCAATAATTCTAAGAAAAAAAAGCAAATTAATGGTCCAGCGCTTGTCTTCCCACAGCTTGCTCACGGGAAATAAATTGTGTAATTGGCTATAGTTCATTAATGCTATGAAAATAGTATGTACTGCACTGATATTTATATATTTTACATGACTTTGGGCCTACCTTTCCTTTCTTTCAAAATTGGGATACTAGACTAGCAAACAATTTTCATTAACTTTCTCTCACAAACGCGATGTGTCAGCCCGCAATAGATCTTGTTTGCACAACAATGGGCTTTTTTTACCTAATGCAAGCTAACCAATTGCGAGTTGTTATGTCGCGTTTGTGAGGAGTGTTTGTCAATCTATCTTTATTCTTCAAAATTATTTTGTCCTCCACTCAATTAACTTTAAGCCGAGGACTAATATATTTCACATGGCTTTTGGGCCTACCTTCCTTTCTTTCAAAACAATTTTGTCCCTTAATTATGATGTGTATTGATTTGGGATATGTAGAATTTTTTTTGTTTTCATACGAATGTGTGTATAGAACACTTTTCCCTATTAGAGAAACAGTTTATTTAAGAGCTGATTACAACAACTCAGTGTTCAACTAATTTATAGAGGCAAATTGTGTTGTTATGTAACATATTCTTTGTTTTCATTAATTTTTGTCTAATTAATTAATTAATTGTAAAAAATATACAACCCCTATGTACTTGTTTGATCTATCATTTCTGAAATAATGATGAGAATGGTCAAAACTCCCTTAAGCTGCATAATTGAGTTTGAGGAAAATGCTCTGTTTTAAATGCTTTTCAGTATGCAAATGTTTTCCACCTCAACTGTTAAAGCTGAGAGACAAACAATAATGCATTACAAACCATATTGACCATCAGACAATTGAAGAAAAAGGAAATGGATCCAACAAACAACTTATTAAAACTTGAAAACGGTATTACTTATGATCTTGCTTCAATGTTCAGGCACTTCGAAATGGTGAAGGATATTGTTTAGTTGAACATGAAACTCGAGACTCCATTGCAAGCTTTGTTTTCAAGGGAAAGCCAAGGGTTGTAATGCTGTTCTTGGAGACTTAATTCATGGTTAGCTACAAAACTTAACAATGAAAACGGAAGATCATTTTTCAGGCATCTTGATGTGGTGAAGCCTATGCTGATTCTGTACTCTTGGTTGATGGACTTTGAAGAAGATGGATCTAATTTAATTGCTCCACAAGTTGCCACAGAAATGGGAGACACAGATAATATCCACAGTTTATTCCTAATCTGGAACAAATGATGGAGCTGATGAATGTTTTTTGTCTCACTCATTTCAGCTGGCATGATGCAGACACTGTTCAGTTGTTCTTTGTAGCAACCATGTCTAAAACGAAACAATAATATATACATTGAACAATGCTTTTTATCAATGACAAGTTAATTTTTCGAGAAAAACAGAAAACAAAAAGGATATAGAATTATTGATCTGATGGAAGCTCACCAGGCAAATGTGAAACCAGATATTGGACACTTGTTTCATCTCGCACATTTTCATTTTGTTCCTAGAATCTGTGACCTTATGTATATTTCCTCTCTTGATCAGTAACAGATATTTAGATTACACACATAATCAGCTTTTGCAGCAAATCAATATTAAGAAAAAACAACATAGCCAGTCAAAATTTTCTGTGAAATATATGCTTTTTAATGAGAATAACTAACCAATGTGATCTTTTGGGAACATACAATTTGATTCCTTTTCCTAATCATTTAGATTGACTTCTTCTTCTCTCGTCTATTGTAGGGCAAGAAACTGCAGTGAGACAAGAAAGAAATATTTGTTTAGGTTCTGATTATTCAAAATTTTCAATCCTTCAAGAGTACATGCTTTACTATCATCATTACCACTTAATTTCTGAATCTCTTTTGGAATGTAACTTAGTGATACAGAGGCATTTAATAAATGCCTCAAATTAACTCATTTTCCATTCCATGGGGTAATTCCCGTAGCATACAACCACTAATATCTAAAGTGTGCAACACACAATCTTTCAGGTAACTTTTCCCCAGAATTTCTTCGTACTAGCCTTGTTAGCATGATTGGTAAATTGATTCTGCATTTTTAAGGAAAAAGTCAGAACTTGTCACACAATGGAATGATTTGGTCTCAAATAACCATCAATAAGTGAAGAAAAACACAGAGCATTGAGAGAATATTATGTAATTAACCTTTTGAGTCCAATGACCAATTCTAGGAAATTTTTTCCATGTATGTATGGGACCCAAATTAATCTTATTCAAGAATGTAGGGTGTAACAATTAAATTATGATATATATATGCGCATTGACTTAAGTCAATTTTAATTTATTCTATAATTTTATAATCTCTATAGAGTATTGATGGGCCGTAAAGCATTCAAAACCAACAATAGGCCTTCTAAAATAAAAACATCATATTGTTAAAAGCAGGCACACCATCATATAAATTAAACATGAACAAATTAAATGAAGAAATATAAAGAGCTATAATGAGAAAGTATAACTAACCATTACTGTCTAATGGCTTAATTAATCATATACCCTTCAATAAATATTTTCTTTCATATTGAAAGTTTATTAACAAAAATGCATAATTGCATTTAAAACTACATCAGGTAATTAACTTATGGCCTCGAAGGATTTTACAGACAGAAATTAGGGAAAATTGAGAAGCTCCCTTAAGCTACATATTTGAGTTAAGGGAAAATGCTCTCTTCTAATTTGGTGCTTTTGAATGTTAAAACCTGATAGAAAATTATGTATCTTTTCCAGTGTAATCAATTGTGCACCATAGAGAAACAACAAAAATATTTATATGATCCTTTGGGATGAAGTCTCTCGTCCTATAATTAGTCAGGAAGCACATTTGAAATGATACAAAACATTTATAATACACAAAATCTAGTGTACCGAAATAATATGCTGCATTAACTAATTGTTTTAGCTTAACCCAGGACTATCTTGACCATCAGAGAATTGAATACAAAGGATCATCCAAGGCTTTTAGAGGCAATTGCCAGCAAATTTAATCGATTATCACTGAAATACACTATTACTTACAATCTCACTTCAAATGGTGAAGGATATGGTTGAGTTGCATCCTGACATGATTGGAACACAAGAAGCTCCAAATTCCATTGCATGAATGAAAGCTTGTCGTCAAAGGGAAAGCCAAGGGTTGTAATTCTGCTCTTTGAGACTAATCCATGGTTAACCTTGAAGATGAATGTGCATATTACATAGCCTGCGGACAAGGGCATCTTATTTGATGGAACAAATTAATGACGGAGCTGATGAATGTTTTTTGTTGATGCAGAAACTGTTCAGAACACATTAGAGTTGTGTCCGAATTCTCCTAAAAGAGAAAATAAAAATGGATTTGATCCATTGTGCAGGTTGTATCACAGGATATTCTTGGAGATAAGAAGATTGATTTTCAGGGTTGACCAAGACCATGCTCTGCAATACAATTACAAATTGCACTGAAGATTTATTGTTGAATTCTCCTGCATCCTTTCAGTACCTGAAAAAAGAGGGGGTAACAGTGTGTCATCTTGCTGTAAAATTCAACCAATATGATACAAATTGTGACATTAAGAAGCAAATATGACTTACAGGATTAAAGTTGACAGTAATGGAGAAAACTCTGAATAACTAATGAATCCTTTCGCTAGTCACAACTCCTTTTTAGCAACCTTGACTAAAAAGCAATAATATCTGCATAGAACAATGCCTATTATCGATAAAAACTTAATTCTTCAAGACAGACAAGAGCAAGAAGGAAATGCAAACATATAGAAGCTCACCAAGCAAATGTGGAAACAAAACTTTAGGCACTTGTTTCATCTGAAATATTTTCTGTTTGTTGCAAGAGAAATTGGTTCTTCGTAGTTCTGTCCTTAGGTATATTTTATCTGCTGATAAGTAACAAAGCTTTATATTCTCAGCATAATTAGCATTAATAGCAAATCAATTCTACATATAAAGAAAAAACAAATATGAGCAGCCAATATTTTCTGTGACATAATTTTTTATTTGACATATGTAAATGAAGAAAGTATAGAAAGGACTTACCAAGGATAATAGCCAATTTGATCTTTGGAACAGATTCAGTTTGATTGCTTTTCTCAACTGCCAGAAACCATTCTCCATTTGTAAGTAGCATCATTTAACTGAACTTATTTAAATGAAGAATAGAGTTAATGATATGTCATACTTGGTTCACTGCATCAAAACTAAAACACGCGCGCTGCATAATTGATCAGATCCATCCAACCTTAAGAGACAACCAATGACGGAAATTTAACATTTAAAGCTTCAAAGTTCAGTTATGGAAGAGTTCTTTGTTTTAACTGCTTTGAATAGTCAGAAAACAAACTTGAAAAGACATTATCTCCAGAAAAATTGAAACAGCTTAGATGAAACATTAAAACATAGGTCATACAGATAACAGAAATAAAAGCATTACTGCAAATCCTCCTCTCTTCTCCAGCTGATCACATTCTGCTATTCTCTATCTTGTGGACCACAATGCATCATAGCCATTTTTTATAAATTTCTTTGCCCAGTGAAAAAAATCCAACCCTGAAACACTGATTCATGATTATTAGCGTTGAAATCTTGAGTAATGCAAAATGGATAACTCAAAGACTATATAATCTGACATTGACCAATATATTACCAAGATAAATACTTTCACAAATCAAAAGCAGAGAGGATTTCTAAAGAAACCTGTTGCATGTCTGTATTTTAGCATATTGAAGTTCAATTTCGAATCTATATTTCAGAAATTTGAAAATAAATTCAAAAACCATGCTGCACATTTGAGACAATAGCACCATATACAACTTGATACTAAATGTGATCTAGTTCTAGATTGGAAATACAAAAATTGAAATAGGATGATCAATAATCATCTGTGGCTTGCGGGTTGCTGGTAGCTGCTGTCAAATTGATAATTCAATTTGGGCTTCCTTGCAGGTACGAGTACGACCATCAATTTGATGTGCTTCAGGAATAGGACATTTATGAATTATCACTGATATATCGAGTTTTGTCTTCTGCAAAAGGCCACCTGGTAGTGCATTTAACTTGGTCTGGCCTACACCGTAACGGGCAACCGGGAGCTCAGCCACTCATGGTGGTGTCGACGGTGAAATGGTGCTGGTCATGGTGGAAAACGAATCACCGGCAGCTGGAGAAGGTGGTTTGTGGCCAAGGCAGGCTTCCAGTGGTGGTTCTCGGCGGCCGGTGGCGAAACGATGACCCGAAGGTACCGGGAGGTCGCTCTCGAGCTGGTGAGTGAGTATCGGTAGCTGGGGAGCTGCAACGTCGCCGAAAAATGAGCAAAAACTCGCCTGGAAGCCGAAGAGTCACAATATGTAAAGTGATGAAACTCGCCGGAGAACAGTCAAATCGGCGGCAAGGAAGCTCGGGGAAGGTGAAATGGCGCTAAGGGAAGATGACCCAACACTCGGGAAGTTGAACCCTTGCCGGAAAATGGAAGAAACTCGCCGGAAGATGAAAGGTCGCACGAAGGAAGCCCAAACATCGCCGGATTCCGTTAGATCTACGGTGGAAGATGAACCGGCACCGGGGGATGTCAAGGGTGGCCGGAAATGGCCGGAGTCCGGCGAACGGTGAGGGTTTCCCGGCTGCCCTCCTGGTTTTGCGCAACTTCATTTGTTTATGTAGAAACATAGGGGAAATATCGGTCCCTGCACGACTGAAAAGTGACAAAATAAACCTCATAGAAATATGACAGTTTAACCCCTAAACAGTATAAAAGGACAAATTCAGCCTTAATCAATAAACCATGACCCATTATCGACTTAAACAATCTCAAAAATCATTCCAAACATACAACATTTGTAAAAAACCATTAGAATGTGGTTTCATGAATAAATTTATAAATTCATAAATTATCTCAATATAATTCAATTAAATCACAATTAGGGTATTTTAATAACTTGAATAGAGTCATTTTCATGACTCTTAACAAGACTGTAAAAATAGTGACACATATATTCAATAAATAACCTCATTGAACTTTAATTTCGAAATTGTTAGTGAACTTGTAGCAGAATTAATCATACCCACCAAACTTAATACATATGGATTTGGGTCAATTTTTTCCAAGCCTGCAGAAACAGTAAAAAAATATTCAACAAATGAACTTCAAAATTAACATTTTTAGTAAGTAATTTTTGAAAAAACAACAATAAATAAGCTGAAGTGATTGAACATTTAAAAAGAAATTGAAAAGATAAGTTTGTACTGTTGCTTCAGACAATAATATAACACATAATTTGATTTAAAAAAATGTTATCTGGTTCTTAGATTAGAATACAAATAGCAGAGCATACTTAAGTAATTACCTGTGGCTAGTGGGTTGCTGGCAGCTGCTGTCCAATTGATAATTCAGTTTGTTGCTGGCACCAAAACAAAAATATGTGCGTTAAGTTTCCTTAATAAGAAAAAGAAAAGTATTTTAATATCCATATAAGCATATGCAAACCTCAATGAGCCATAAAAGGATTTTACGGAGTGAATTTCAAGCAAATGGAGAAGCTCCTTAACAAACCGCATGATTTATCCTGATACGAATTTAAGAGTGTCAGTTTCGGATGAAAATTAAACTTGGGAAAAATATAATTGTAAATCGTCTTCTCTTCTCCGGCTATTCACATTGTGCTATCTCCTCTCTTGTTTCATTGCGTACTTGGGAATACGTAATGGAAATTTCTTTTTGATGTTGTAGAAATAGTGACACATATATTCAGTAAATGATCTCATTGAACTTCAATTTCGAAATTGTAAGTAAACTCATAGCAGAATTAACCATACCCAGCAAACTTAATACATAATTTTTATGAAAAACAGTTGGATTAATGTTTTTAGTTTGTTGGGTGTTGACGATGTTATTTAAGAAGTCATGCCCAAGGGCAGGGGGTAGTGTAGTTCCATGCATGGATTGACCAAGGTTCTACACTAGTTTAGGATATACTGAAACTTGAATTTCTTTTCTATCTTAATTATGTTTATGGCTTGTGGTGCTTAAGCAACCCTGTCTAAAAAGAAACAATAATACATTTGTTGAACAGTGCTTGTTATTAATGACAATTTAATTTTTCAAGAAAAACAGAAAACAAAAAGGATATAGATCTGATGGTATTTATTAAATGCCTCAAATTAACTAATTTTCCCTACCATGAGGTAATTCCCGTAGCATACAACCACTAATATCTAAAGTGTGCAACATGTTGAAACCACAACCAAACACACAACAAATAAAGCAAAAAAGTAAAGAGGGCACAATCAATTACCCTGGTTCGTTCTCAATTATTGAGAACTACATCCAGCATTCAAATAGAGCAATTTTATTAAGTTTCAAGAATCTGAAGAATACAATAATGAAAAAGTATCGGCAGCTCACTTTTTCTCTCTATTTTTCTCACACTAGGGTTTTTCCACTATAACAATATGCATATAATAGTAACCCTAACCCCATTTGGGCTAACCTGATCTAACTTGACCCAGACCCAAATATTTACAAATCAATTCTAAGCCCAATTACTAATAGGGCTTACTGTCAAGGAGGTGCTGCCCCCTCACCCCTGCCCACTCACCGTCGAACGAGACCCAGAATGCATCAATGTAAGCCAATAATCCGTCAAAGTCATGCAAGAACCATATCCAAGACAACACAAACTTTTAGGATAACTTTTCCACATAATTTCTTCATACTAGCCTTGTTAGCATGACTAGTAAATTGATTCTGCATTTTTAAGGAAAAAACAGAACTTATCACACAATGGAATGATTTGGTTTCAAATAACCATCAATAAATGAAAGAAACACACAGAGCATTGAGAGAAAGTATTATATAACTAACCTTTTGAGTCCATGACCAATTTATTTGGTGGTGTCATCCAAAATCATTTAAAGAGCTTCATTTTTTTCTCTCTTCTGAGGATAGAAAGTAACATTCCTTAATTTAAAATTAGCACCTAAACAATAAAATCAGACAATTATTTTTGAGAAGTGGAGCTGTGACCTTTAAGATATATTGACAGAGATTATATAGCATATTTCAAGGTATCAACAGAAATTTATTTCGCTGGAAATACACACTGAAAGAAAGGAAATATAAATATAGACCTGAGGAAGCTCACCAAGCAATGTGAAAACTAGACGTTGAGCACTTGAGCCTCAATAAAGTTTCAGAAATTATTGACCAATAGAATTTGGTCCTTCAATATTTTCTATGCTGATTGGTGAAGGAGCTTTAAATTCTTGGAATAGCTACCATGAGTAGCAAATGAATTCTGGATATTAAAAGAAGAAACAAATCAATTCTGTGATTGGAACTTAAACAAATGAAGAAAAAAAAAAAAAAACAGATCAGTGAGAAGCATGACTAACCAATTTGATATGTGCGGCAGGCACACCATTTGAGTCCTTTACAGAAAATTCTCAGCATATTTAGCCTTAGTAGTAAATCAATTCTGCATATGAGGAAACACACCATCACCAGTCAAATATCGACAATATGCTTTTTTATTGAACATAAATAAATGAAAGAACTGAGGGAGACTCACCACGCATAACTAATTAATTTGGTCTTTGGGGTAGAAACAAAATTTGATCACTTTGTTGTAACTTCCTGGCACCGTTCTCCATGATACAAAATTTAGAAAAATGTTCTAGTGTAGCTGCTTCTCAGTAGCCTGAAAATATTTTTCATCCTAAATTAAGGCTGTTATTTCCTATTCTCAACCAATGCATCCTTGATTGACCACTGAATGCTAGAAGAACACCTGCCATGAAAATATATTATTTTTGAGAATACAAATGGAATTAATGATTTAATTGATCATGAGCAAATCCTTTCACTTGTCAAAAGTTTCTTTGAGCAACCTTGTCGAAGAAAAGATTGACAAACTGTGTTGTTATGCAACCTATTCTTTGATTTCGTTAATTTTGTTACCCGATTGATTAAGTCAAGAAAAGTTGTATTTATTTTGTAATTACTTGTTTGTGTTGCTTATTTAAGCATGTAAGTTTTGGGGGAGAAATTTGGAACCGTAATTCATCTTGATTCTTAACCTGATAAAAGTATTAAAAAAATTAGCTAATTTTCTCATCAAAATCTAAAAAAAAAAAAAAAAAAAAAAAAGGTGCTACATGTACAAACTAAATATATAAATTAATGAGGGTATTCTACCACGTGCCAATCAAATTTTTTTTTATATATTTTCAATAACAATAAAAAAAAAAAAAATTATATAGTATTAAGCTTAGTTTATCTTTCAAACACCCATGATTCACCAATGAGCTAGTGTTTTAAAATCATTATATCATTTTCTCCCCATGTGGGATCATCTACGTGTCAATCTTATTCTCATCCATGATCAATGGTACTGATATTAAATTTAATTATTACGTCAACAATATAATTTCCTATAATTTTCAAGTGATGGAAATTAAAAGAATATCTTTGTTAAGTTATCAGCTCATCTAAAAGTTTAAGGTAATAAGTAGGGTTTCAACATATATTAGATCAATAGGTTCTTTCACATCAAACTTGAATTTTTCTTTAGTTTTCTTTATCTAGTTTGTATGTGGGGATTCGAACTTCAAACATTTGGTCCTGATATCATGTTAAGTTGTCATCCCATCTTAAAGCTTAAGATTTTTTTTCACACCCCATACTCTATATTATTAAATTTATCATTAATGATTGAGAAGATAAACCTCATACACCCCATCCATCTCGTTGGATAGCAATAATTCTAAGAAAAAAAAAAGCAAATTAATGGTCCAGCACTTGTCTTCCCACAGCTTGCTCACAGGAAATAAATTGTGCAATTGGCTATAGTTCATTAATGCTATGAAAACAGTATGTACTGCACTGATATTTATATATTTTACATGACTTTGGGCCTACCTTTCCTTTCTTTCAAAATTGGGATACTACACTGACAAACAATTTTCATTAACTTTCTCTTAAACAATTTTCATTAACTTTCTCTCACGAACGCGATATGTCAGCTCGCAATAGATCTCGCTTGCACAACAATGAGTTTTGCTTGACCAAATGTGAGCTAACCAATTGTGAGTTGTTACGTTGCGTTTGTGAAAAGTATTTGTTAATCTATCTTTATTTTTCAAAATTATTTTGTCCCCCACTCAATTAACTTTAAGCCGAGGACTAATATATTTCACATGGCTTTTGGGCCTACCTTCCTTTCTTTCAAAACAATTTTGTCCCTTAATTATGATGTGTATTGATTGGGGATATGTAGAATTTTTTTTGTTTTCATATGAATGTGTGTATAGAACACTTTTCCCTATTAGAGAAACAGTTTATTTAAGAGCTGATTACAACAACTCAGTGTTCAACTAATTTATAGAGGCAAATTGTGTTGTTATGTAACATATTCTTTGTTTTCATTAATTTTTGTCTAATTAATTAATTAATTGTAAAAAAATATACAACCCCTATATACTTGTTTGATCTATCATTTCTGAAATAATGATGAGAATGGTCAAAACTTCCTTAAGCTGCATAATTGAGTTTGAGGAAAATGCTCTGTTTTAAATGCTTTTTAGTAGTCTGCAAATGTTTTCCACCTCAACTGTTAAAGCTGAGTGTTATGCCTGGGAAATCAAGGGCTGACGTGGAAAGTCACGTGATGAAGTGTGACCTGCTCCCGCCGTCGGTAAGCGCACGCGTCGCGCGCCAAACGCTATGTAGCTCCCACGTGTCCATTTTCCTGCTCCAAATCGCGTGAAATCAGCTTGGGAAGTGGGCAATGGGATGTAAAGCCGGATTATGTCCCGACATTCACACCAATCCAAGGATTTAATGATGATTACATGCATTCATCTCGTTATAAAAAGAGGAAGACCCCTTCATTAGCGGGATTCGACCATTTTACACTTGAACTCTCTCTCTCTTGCAAACTATGTATTTACTTTTCCTAATCATTTGTAAGTCAGTTCGCTGTTGCGACCTGACCCACTATACTAATACAAATCAGTGGACGTAGGACTTGCTACCTTAGTATCCGAACCACTTTAAAAGGCTCTCATTGCATTTATTCTACATTCTCTCCATAATCACGTGTCCCTTGATCAATCAACGTTACGCACATGTCGATTAGTTGGTGTTAAACTCACGCATCAACAGTTTGGCGCTAGAAGGAGGGCTGATTTAGTGTTCATCCTTCATTAGGAGAATCTCTAACCTACTGGTCCTACAGCAACAAATGGCTCGCCAATCCCGAACTCGAGCAGCCAACCAAATAGCGTTGAGGGAGTTCCCCTAACCTGAGGGGATACCCTTCCAGGGATACTTCCGCCTTTCACAAAAATGTTGCGGTGGATATCCCTACAGCTTCGCAGCCTTAACCCCTCCGCCGCGTACCCGGAGAGGTTCGACAATACTCTCCAGACGGTCAACCAGAGGCTGGACCGTTTGGACCAAGGCATATCATCTACAACTACTGAGGGCAAGTACGCGCCAAAAAAGGCTGCAGGAGTCGCGCGTAGCGCAAAGAGAAATAGCCCATGCCGCGAGCACTGCAGCGTGTAGACGTAAGGGTAAGCAAGTGCAAAAAGTAAGCCTACGGGCTCCCAAGGACCAACGAACACAAACTGTGCCCCGAGCAGGGTGCCGGCAAAGCTGAGACTCGGCGAAAAAGTGAATCCCGAGCTGCCCCATGCCACGTCACAGGTGAACCCAAGCAAAAGTGCCGGGCGCGACGATTCTTATCATCGCCAGCAGAACGATCCCGATCGCTATCATGCGGGTGGTCCTCACACCTCACGGGGCAGTTCGTACCACCGCGAGGGTCGTGAAAATGCTCGCACAATCCATCGCCTTCACACGCCTCTAGTCAGCGTGTGTCGAGAGCGGCCATAAATACCGGCCGAGGCGAAGAGGAGTCCGACCTTTGGACTTTCCTAAACTGTAATCGCCAAGGCCGGACTCGCATGGGTGAAAACAATCCCCAATTGGCTACGTTACCGCAAATTGAGGAGCTACAGTGAGCTCTGGACAGGTTAAGGGAGCAACAAAATGAACAGGCCCAAGTCGCCTCTGCATCTCCTTTCTCTCCCGAAGTGCTAGCTGCCCCACTCCCATCGGGGTTCAAAATGCTTGACATGCGACCGTTTGATGGGAACCATGACCCACAAGATCATTTGTATGAGTTTAACGACTTGATGGAGCTCCACCAGGTTTCAGACCTTGCAAAATGCCGTTGTTTGGCCGTGATGCTAACTTCTCACGCCAAGCGGTGGTTAAAGTCGCTCCCAGCAGGATCGATCAGTTCATGACCTCAGATGAGCACGAAGTTCCTACGGCATTTCCAAGCAAATCGGAAGTTTTTGATGCCTTTGAGCTACCTCAGCAATATGAGGCAAGAAAGAGACGAATCCCTGTAATCCTACATCGACCGTTTCAACAGGGGACTCAACAAGGTGGCTCATGCCCCCAAAGAGTCCATCCGAACACTTATAATAGCTGGAGTTCGCCCGCAAACCGACTTGTGGAAAGAACTGCAGGCCGAGGACGATGTTTCCCTCACCAGATTTTACAACCTTGCAGAAAAATATCTCTGAATAGAGAATTCATTGGCGGCACTCCGCCATTGCGATCACGGCACTTCAAGCAGTATGTCTGGTCGGGGAGAAAATAGGAGAGCTGATCGCAAGGGAGACATTGATGATCAGCGAAAAGGAAAGAAACCCCGTTACTAACACAAAAAGTCCTGTGCTCCTATTCCTCATCGCGACTGGGACAGAGCTCAATACACTTCGCTGAATGTGTCCATATCTGCAATCCTTGACAAATCCGAGGAAGGCCAGCCTGCTTGGTGAGCCGGAACCCATGAAAACCCCTGCTACAGCTAGAAACAGCAAAAAGCATTGCCGTTTCCATCGAGATAACGGGCATCACACTGATGAATGCCGAGCTCTAAAGCAGGCAATCGAAGAGCTCATCAAGAAAGGGCACTTCAAGGAGTATATTGATGACTCTTCAAAAGAGAACCAAGGGGAGCAAAAGAAAAAGCGTGTGATCGCAGCAGATACAGTAGTGTTAACATAATCTTCGGAGAGGCCCGCACCTCGCGGGAAACACGCGAGGAGCACAGGAAAGGTACACTCGCGAAGCATATCACGACCCGATCAGGGTAATGAACACTTCGCAACGACCGTAAAAGGCTTGAAAGGAGGAGCCGATCACCTTCTGCGAAAAGGAAGCAGCTCGCTTGCACCATCCTCACGAGGACGCCCTGGTGATCACGCCCCTGATAGGGTGCTATAATGTCTGCAGAATGCTTGTGGACAACGGAAGCGCAGTGAACATCCTGTTCAAGACCGCTTTCGAAAGAATGAACCTAGACGAGGCCGACCTGAAGCCCGCCTCGATACCTCTTTACGATTTTACAGGAGACCACCTGATCCCCAAAGGAACGATCCAGCTACCAGTCACGCTCGACGACTACGACGAGGTGACTAGGGTTATCGAATTTTTGGTCGTGGACTGCCTATCAACCTTTAATGGAATCTTGGGGCGACCTCTGTTGAGAAGCTTCAAGGCAGTCACTTCCATATATCACCTCAAGATGAAGTTCCCCACTCCAATAGGGATAGGGGAAGTGAGCGGATCGTAGAGCGTATCTCGCGAATGCTACGTAAAAGCGGTGCAGATGGCAGGCAAGGGCATTTAGCGATGTGTGCCTCGCCAGGCTATGGCGATCAGCCGGATCGAGCCACAACTTGGTCCGGCGGAGGATAATATAGACCCGCAAATCCAGGAAATGCCTCCAAGTAGCCCGATTGAAGATCTGTCCGAGATTTTGGTTGATCCAAAAGAGCCAAGCCGAGTGTTAAGGATTGGAAGCTGTCTCAACCCTCAGCTCGCTTTCGAACTGATAAGCTTCCTAGTCAAGAATATTGATGTGTTTGCCTGGTCGCATGCAGATATGGTCGGGATCAGCACGGACATCACTTGCCATGCATTAAACATCGACAGTGAGGCCAAACCAGTTCGCCAAAAAGAAGAGCAATGAATCCGGAGCGGTACGCTGCACTAAAATCAGAAGTGGAAAACCTCCTCCGAAATGGGTCCATCCGAGAGGCACTCTACCCGACCTGGGTTGCCAACCCGATCCTGGTAAAGAAGCCAAACGGCAAGTGGCAGACCTGCGTTGATTTTAGCAACCTCAACAAGGCTTGCCCGAAAGACAGCTTCCCTCTGTCGAGAATCGACCAGCTTGTTGATGCCACCTCGGGGCACGAGCTGCTAAGCTTCATGGATGCATACTCGGGATACAATCAAATCCTGATGTATGGGCCGACGAGGCATTACGCCCTTCATTACTGGACCGATCGTTACAAAGTTATGCCTTTTGGTCTCAAGATTGCTGGTGTAACCTACCAGCGGCTAGTCAACCGAATGTTCTCCAACCAGATCGGAAAGACAATGGAGGTCTATGTGGATGACATGCTGGTCAAATCCCAGGTCGCCTCAGAACACATTGCACATCTCGCTGAGATGTTTGACATCTTTCGACTGTACAGAATGAAGCTGAAGTCTCTCAAGTATTCGTTCGGGGTATCGTCAGGAAAGTTCTTGGGGTATATGGTTAATCAGCGGGACATAGAAATAAATCCCGAGAAGATCCAAGCTCTGCTCGATATGGGGAGCCCAACCAGCAAGAAACAGGTCATGAGTCTAAATGGGCGAATAGCGGCACTTAGTCGCTTCATATCAAGGCTAACAGACTGCTGCTTGCCATTTTTCAATGTTCTGAAGGCCAACAAGAAATTTGAATGGACTCCTGAATGCGAACAGGCGTTCTAGAGTATAAAAGAACACCTCAGGAAGCCACCTCTCCTCTCTAAGCCTCTTCCACAGGAAATCCTGCTCATCTACCTGTTTGTATCTCAGTTCGCGGTCAGTGCAGCTCTAGTACGGGAAGAGGAAAAGGCGCAATGGCCAATGTACTATGCGAGCAAGCGTCTTTCGGATGCCGAGATGTGGTATCCGAAAATGGAGCGACTAGCCTTTGCTCTGCTGATCGCATCCAGAGAGCTGCGACCTTACTTCCATGCCCATACGATCCACATAATGACTAATTACCCCCTTAGGCAGGTCCTCCAGAAACCAAAAGCCTCGGGTAAACTGCTCAAATGGGCCATGGAATTAAGCCAGTTCGACCTAAAGTACAAGCCTAGGTCGACCCAGTAAAGGGCAAGCTGTTACAGACTTCATCTCAGAATTTTCCTATCTCCCAAGCGAGCAACAGCCTAGCGAAGTCATGCAGGAAAGTATTAGAACCTGTCGACCTGGAACCTCTACATCGACGGGTCATCGAAGCGAAAAGAAAAGAGCCGGTGCGGGTCTTCTCCTTGTAAGCCCCCAAGGGGCTCGAATTCATGGTATTCTCCGGTTCGGGTTTAAGGCGACCAACAATGAGGCTAAGTATGAAGCCCTGCTTGCCGAGTTGCGACTTGCCAAAGAAATCGGTGCAATCGCGATTAGCATTTACAGCGACTCCATGCTGGTCGTCAACCAAATTTTAGGGGAATACCAAGCCAAGGAAGAGAATATGGTCCGCTACCTGAAAGAAGCTAAGACCGCTCTTGGGTCGTTCAAATGCTTTGAAATCACTCAGATCCCCAGAGATAGCAATTCTATAGCGGACGCCCTAGCAAAGATAGCCTCGTCGTTGGATTCAGAGGCTCCAGACTACATTCCTGTTCGTTTCGTGGATGCTCTAACTATCAGCCCAATCGAACAGGCCGTAAATGTGACTCAACCGGATTCCTGGATGACTCCCATTTTCCAGTACCTTAAGGATGGGACCTTGCCAGACGACAAGATCGAGGCAAGGGTCGAGGCAAGGGTCCTGCGAGCAAGATCGCGTGCCACACACACTACGGGGACCACCCAGATGGGAGAGGATTCAGCCCCTCTCCTCCGATGTGTAACCAGTGAAGAAGCAGACTACGTCATGAGGGAAATTCACGAAGGGATCTGCGGTAATCACACAGCTGCTCGATCTCTTGCGAACAAGGTTGTTCATCAGGGATATTATTGGCCCCGGATCCAAGAAGATACGCATAATTTTGTCAAGAAATGTGACAAGTGCTAGCGGTTCGCGAACATTCCGCGAGCCCTCTCACACGAGCTGATAACGATATCTAGCCCCTAGCCATTTTCCATGTGGGGGATCGACCTTATCGGTCCCATGCCAGTCGGAAAAGGAGGGGTCAAGTATGCCGTGGTCGCGGTAGATTATTTCACAAAATGGGTGGAAGCCGAACCGCTAGCCGCGATCATGACCAGAAAGCTGAAAGACTTCGTTTTCAAGAACATAGTGTGCCGCTACGGAATTCCCCACACCCTCATCTCGGATAATGGAAAGCAATTCGATAACGAGGAGTTTAAGCAGTTCTGTGACGAGTTGGGCATCCATAAAAAATTCGCCTCAGTCGCCAGACCGCAAGCAAATGGCCAAGTTGAAGCTGTCAACAAGACCATCAAGCACACTCTAAAGGCCAAACTTGGGGCAGCCAAAGGAAATTGGGCTGACGATCTCCCCGAAGTCTTATGGGCGTACAAGATAACTCCAAGAACCTCCACCTCATAAACCCCCTTTTCGCTAGCCTATGGCTACGAAGCAATGATTCATATGGAGGTGGGAACTGGTTCTCTTCGAAGAGACTTGTACGATGAGGTTGAAAACGAAGCACTTATGAGGGCTGTTAGTGTATATTAGTGTATGCCCTAGAAACCATTCGTGTTGTCGGTTTCAGAGCATTTTGTCTTGTATCTATATATATCATAAATAATAGAAGAAAGAGTTCTTCAATTCATATATGTAAATTGCTTCCTTTATTCAGTCATGCATTTAAAATAAAGTATGTATATGAATTGTCCAGATGATTCATTTAATAGGTAAATGAATTATCGAAAAGGGTTCCTATGGAAGCAATATAAATTTGGGCAACTATATTGTACGGTAGGCATACCGGATGCTTCGAAAGATATCATGAGTTGATATAAGTACGGATGACGATGATAGTCATGTCACTAGGGACTTGGTATGGATTAACGGTTGGTGAAGCTGTTTTTGAGCGTGACCGAATAACGACAAATCACTTGGAAAAGCATGTAGTCAATGATTTATCGTTTGGTTATATCGATGCACGATGTAGTCCTTTGACACGAGACATTGTAGTCAGATCTGATATGGATGCGTATGGTTCATACGGTGTATAAGTACGAGACTAATCATGTTTCGTACAATAAAGCCTATTTGGTCATGCGTTGTTCATATGCGGAAACGAACGATGGTCAAGAGGGGATCCATTGACTCGGAAATATAGGATTGGGAGTACCGCTGACTCCATCTGGATTCGAGTTCCTAGACGAATATCGATAAATGTCGGAAAATTGAATCTCTGGCCAGAGTCTATTATTAGTCATACAAAAGCAAGTTTGTGATGACGAGTTCCGAACATATTGATTGACGATTCGATAGAAGATCGAGTTTAGGATTTTGACGTTCCATGAATCCATACTCGATTAGGATATCTCAATGGAGGGACTTTACCTGTATGGTACGTATGATCTAAAATGGGTTCGATGAAGTATTTCTTCATCGTGGTTTAGGGACTATGGCACATTGCTAGATGTTTACCATAGTCGTTGGGCCTCCGGACAGGTTTCCAGATTCATCCGAGCAGGCTCACGGCTAATCCACGGTGGACCTACATGGTCACACCAATAGCCTTGGGAAGTTAGAGAAGGATGAGAGAGAGAAATGATTATCCGAAGAGGGCTAGCACCTTCCGAGGGTAATAACGGGATTTCTATAATAATAGTTACATAGAAATCATTTGTGACATTTTAAGGGTTAAAATGGTCAAGCAATAATTAATTATATTTAATTATTATATCTTAAAGTGTTAAGTTTAATGAGATGAACAAAAATAACATTTTAATAGTTAAAGGGTAAAAAGGGGTAAATTTTGGGTTGTTAATGTAAACTAGTTTAGTTTACATGGGCCCTTGAATAATATTGATTATTCAAAGGGTAGCATATTAAATTCGTGGGGTCCCTTTATAAAATAAGATTTTATTGGGCTTGGAAGTGAAAAATAAATAATTGCAAAATTGCCCAAGTATATATAAATGCAAAAGGTTGCATTTTTGTATATAACACACATTGTTCACTCAAAGCAAAACCAAAAAAACTCTCTCTAAAAGCCATGACCACTCTCTAAACCTCTCAAGGTGGTGTTAAAGTGTGGAGGTCTTATTACTTTGAGGCTGATCTTCATCAATCCAAAGCAAAGGAGTAGGTATAATCTCTTTTCCAAGCTTTGTTTGAAAACCGGTTTTTGAATCCAATTTTTTTTATGCTTTCTTCTCCATTTCCACCACTCTTCATGCATGCATGCTGATCTTTCAAATGGTATCAGAGCTAAAAGCTCCTTGCATGTCGAATTTATAAGCTAAAATGGCATTTTCCATGTGTTCATATGTTCATCAAACTTGGTTGAGTTTGCATGTTAGTGATATAGTTCAAAAAATGTTTTTTTTCATAGTAGATCTTTACATGCATGTCTCGGCCATACATAGATCAGAGGTATATGTTCATTCTTCTTCTCATTCTTATATGTTTAAATGATGATAATGGTTATAATGAGCATGCCTTAGTATTGGATGAGTTGTTTGATGTAATAAGCATGTTTGATGCATGTGTATGTCTCGGCCATCTCTTGATCTTTGGAAAACATGTTTTTCTTCTTGCTCTAATATGTTTGGGTATGTTAGAATATGATTTAAAGCATGTTTGGATGATGATTATTGCATGAAATGTGTTGAAAACTACATGCATGCATATATGTCATTTTCGGCCATGACTAGTTTTGCTATAAAAATGTCATTTCATTCATGTATTGATGAATGATGTTTTAGGAAATGTTGCATGATGATTCATTTAGAAAAATGTTCATGCATGTTCATTTCCATTACTTTGATTAAATGGTTTATGCTTTGACATGCTAAATGTGTTATCTTTAATTTCATTAAAGTATATTTTTGCATGAAGTGTATGCAAATGTTGCAAGTGTTTAGTGGTGGAATTTGTTGTTAGCATAAAGTTATGGATTATTAATTCATATGATGAATTGTGATATTATGTATGTATGATGGTGGTAATTTTAATGTAGGATGTTTAATTTGATTAAATTATCTTATATTGCATCATTGCATGGCATAAATTATTATATTTTTGAAATGTAATAATTTGGTTGTTTGAATGGTTTAAAAATTGATGATGCAAGATGACATGATTGTCTTTGAGAAGATAAATGTGTCATAAAAAGTATTACTTTAGTTAAAAGTAACTTGTGTCATAGAATGATTACTCTTGGAGTAATATATCCCATTTATCTATGCCATGCATGACTTTTGTGAAAAGTATTGAAATGATGATAATAGTTAAATAATATATATCTTTGGGTGGAATATGACAAAAGTGTTTGTGTAATGATTCCTATGAAATGTGTAATTGTTGCATGACCCAAAGTTATAATTAAATTACCACATGCATATATATATAATATCTATTAATATATGAGATATATTTATATATTTATATATACTTTAAATAATTGTTTATATTCATGCCTTTAAATAATTGTTTATTATATTTGGTATGAATGTTTAATATTTATTTATGTGATGAATGAATATTAGATTAGAGGGTTGATCATGGGCGCCATTTGGTTTTCAAAATATTCAAAAGTGTTTGTAATATTCTTTTATTAAATGGCTTGTAATAATTAAATTTTATTTATTTATTTTAATCGGGCCTGCGTGCCTAAGATTCAATTTGTAATTGAATCGGCTAGACGGAAATTGAAGAGCATCCGAATGACGATCCAATCGAAGATATAGTATTAGGGTAAATAGTTTGCCTTTAGGATGTATTTTCGAAAAGCCCCATGATCAACCCACATGCTTTAATTTATGCATATATGTGATATGTATGAATTGTTAATTAAACATGACATGCTAAAATAAATTAACTAAAAGTTAAACCTAAATCTCCCCAATTTAAAATTATTAAATCCAAGTCTCCCATTGTGGGATAACTAAATTCTTTGATATAAATTTTAATATCCCAAGATTTCTATTATGTGAGGGATATAATCTTTATATCATAGAATTAAGTTGATCTTGTTCTTGGATGGATATTTTCACCTTGACCAAGAATTCTATTATGTGAGGACATGATGAAAATGCCATCATAAGAAAGCACAATAGTTCGGATTTAACTAGCCTAGGGTACCAAGAATTCTATTATGTGAGGTATCCGAAGCTAGGACAAGGAATATGAATCAAACCTTATATAGTGATATAAAAGGAAAAGAGTTTCCTACTTATTATACTTAATTGACCAAGAATTCTATTATGTGAGGTTAATTGAATTTGATAAGAAATTGATTCCCCACTAAGAAATTTAATCCAACGAAAATTTCCGGATCCTATTTAAGGGAGTGTAGGACTCGAATAAAATAGTGGGAGCTAATTTGATTATGCATTAAAAGGTTTAAAAGGTTACAAGACACTAACAAAATTACTTTTCTTTGCAGTTTCATCTTTGTGATAAATAATTGAAAAATGGCCAACAATGTTCTCCTAAGGATAATGGACAATAACATGTTAACCGGACCCAACCTAAAAGATTGGCTAAGAAATCTTAGAATTGTTCTAGATTTTGAAAGAATTGCTTATGTCTTGAAAGCACCTCTTCCACTTGATATTGGACCGGATGCTCCACAAGCTGAGCTTGATGCTCTTGAAAAGTGGAGAGAGGATAGTAGGAGGGCTAAAAATTACATGTTAGCCTCCATGAATAGAGAACTTCAAACTAAGCATGAAGAGGTTTCAAATGCTTATGATATCCTCATAGCTCTACAAGAGTTGTATAGCGAAAATCCAAGAGTGGTTGAGTATGAATTGTGTGCATCCCTCTTTAGCATGAAGTTGAGGGAAGGGGAACCTCCAGCTGATCATACTCTTAAAATGATCAATGGATTAGATCGTTGGATGGATATGGGGTGGTCATGCCGAGACCGCCTCAAAGTGAATTTGATTCTACAATCCCTTCCTCCAAGTTATAAACCGTTTATAACTAACTACAATCTCAATAGGATTGAGAGAAACCTCTCGAATTGCTAAATGAGCTTAAAGAATTTCACATACGAGAATGTGAAAGGGAAGGGACATGAGGATGTCTTTGCCGCCTCCACTAGCAGGGCCAATAAAAAGCCCAAAGTGCTACCAAAGAGAGGTCCAAAAGTTGGACCCAAGAATAAGAGCTTCAAGAAGCCAAAGCGGCAGAGAAGGCCGATGCAAAAGGAAAATGTTTCCTTGTGGAAAAGATGGACAAAGGAAGAAGAAGCTCTCCCTCAATACAGCGATCTGAAGAAAGGCAAAGGAAAGCAGTACGAACCAATGTCTTATGATTGAATATGAATTAAGTGTTAATTCAGATAGTCATTCCCTGGATATTAGATTCAGCAACATCTCATGTTTGTATGTCTTTGCGGAGTACTTGAGAATAGTTACGAGGTGACAAAGGGCGAGATCATTTTGAGGATGGCAAATGGGGCACGAGTTGCGTGCAGAGGCCATGGGGACTTGCTCACTAAGACTACCTTCAGGGACATGTTTTGAATTTGTTTAAAGTATTGTACTTTGAAAAGGCCACAAGAAACATCATTTCTATTTTTTGCTTTGTGTAAGGCAGGGTTATTATGTCTTGTTTAATGGAAATGAATATTCAATACATTTTGGAAATGTTTTAGTTGGTAAAGTTGTGAATACAAATGGTTTGTATGTCTTAGAATTGAATGACTATGCTTCAATCAATACCATTTCTAATAAAAAGAACTTCGATCTGAATCAAATCCTAAAATTCTATGGCATCATAGATTGGGTCATATAGGAGAGAGAAGATTAATACACTTGGAGAAAGTGGGATCCTAAACTCATTGGGTTTTGAACCCTATCCAACCCGTGAATCATGTCTCCAAGGAAAGATGACCAAGTCTCACTTTAAGAGTAAAGGAGAGCGAGCTAAAGAACTTTTAGAACTCATACATACGATGTATGTGGACCATTTAGTACTTTAGCTAGGGGAGGATTTGAATACTTCATTACCTTTACGATGATATGTCACGATATGGGTATTTGTATTTAATGAAATACAAATCAATCCTTTGAAAAATTCAGAGAATTCAAGAATGAAGTAGAAAATCAAACTGGAAAGAGTATTAAAATACTACAATCGATCGTGGGGGTGAATACTTGAGTACGAGTTTCAAGAGTTCTTAAAAGAAAATGGGATCATCTCACAATTGACTTCCTCCTTATACACCCCAGGTTTAATGGAGTGTCGAAAGGAGAAATCGTACCTTATTGGATATGGTACGATCGATGGTGAGTTTTCTGACTTACCAATGTCTATGTGGGGAGGGGTACGCTCTCGGACATGTGCACATCCTTAATAGGGTCCCGTCTAAAGCATCCGAGAAAACACCGTATGAGATATGGTATGGAAAACGTCCCAAGTCGAATTATATGAAGATTTGGGGCTGCCGACTTATGTTAAATTGGTTAAATCGATAAGTGGATGTTAAATCCGAGAAGGGTCCGTTCATTGGATATCCTAAAGATAGTTTAGGATATTACTTTTACTTCCCAAGTGATCAAAGAGTTTGGATCGGTAGAAATGCGCTTCCTCGAGAACGAGTTCTTGGAGGAAGGCGGCATTGGAAGAAATATTGAACTCAAGGAAGAGTTCGAAGAGCCAAGAACCGAGATTGTTTGAAGATGGAACGTCCACTCGGCGAACCTCGTATCGGATACTATGGTTCCCACTACGAAAGTCTTCTAGAATGTCGAAACCTCCGAGAGATATGGGTTCCTACATGAGCAAGATTTTGAATCTTACTTAGTGGGAGTAGATGATCATGGTGATGATCCTAGAAGCTACGAAGAAGCAATCTTGGATAGAGATTCGGGAAAATGGTGGAAGCAATGGATTACGAGATAGAATCAATGCATGCCAATCAAGTATGGTCGCTTGTGGATCCACCCGAGGGAATAGTTCCTATAGGTTGTAAATGGGTCTACAAGAGAAAAGTTGGCAAGGATGGGGAGGTAGAGACCTTAAAGCTTGAGGTGGCGAAAGGTTATACTTAGAAACAAGGATTGGATTATGAGGAAACCTTCTACTTTGTAGCTATGATTAAATCCATCCGTATAATGCTAGCCATTGCGCATACCATGATTATGAAATTTGGCAGATGGATGTCAAAACGACTTTCCTCAATGGGTTTATTGAGGAAAACATCTATATGGAACAACCGATAGGTTTTGTATCCTCTATTTGAAAGACATAAGGTATGCAAATTGCATCGATCCATTTATAGATTGAAGCAAGCTTCAAGAAGCTGGAACATTCGATTTGCGACATAATAAAATCGTTTGGTTTTGTCAAGAATCCGGGATGAGCCCGTGTATACAAATGGGTTAAAGATCATGCCATCACGTTTCTCATATTATATGTAGATGACATACTTTTGATGGGAAATGATATAGGCATGATGACAGAGGTTAAGGTTTGGTTGTTCAAAACCTTCTCGATGAAAGACTTAGGAGAAGCGACATATGTCCTTGGCATTCGTGTCTATAGAGATAGAACGAAAAGGGTAATTGGATTATCTCAAAAATTGTACATAGAGAAAATGCTAAAAAGATTTAGCATGGAGAACTCTACAAGAGGTCTTTTGCCCTTCACTCACGGTCTTCATCTTTCTAAAGAGATGGGTCCAAAGACCGATGAAGAGCTGCAGCGGATGCGTAATGTGCCTTATCGTGCTGCCGTAGGTAGCTTAATACGCAATGCTATGTACAAGACCTGATATAGCTTATGTTGTAAGTGTTACAAGCAGATATCAGTCAAACCCAGGGGAGAAACATTGGTCGGTTATAAAATCGATCCTTAAGTACTTGAGAAGAACTAAGGATCTAGTTCTAAGTTATGGATGTTCCGAGTTAAACATTCAAGGATACTCAGATTCTGATTTCCAATCAGATATTGATGATAGAAAGTCACGTCAGGGTATATTTTTATATGTAATGGAGGTCTTTGTTAGTTGGAAAAGTTCCAAAGCAGGACAACCCACGGTGACTCTACAAGAAGATGAATACATTCTTTGCTTGAGCGTGAAGGAGGAGGCATTTGGATGCGAAAGTTCGTAATTGAACTTGGTGTGGTTCCGAACATGGCTTACCCAATAAGCATGTTCTGTGACAATACTGGAGCTATTGCACGGGCAAAGGAACCAAGGGCACACCAAAAATCCAAACACATTCAGCGTAAGTATCACATTTTGAGAGAATTCGTTGGAGTGGAGAGATTTTGATTCAAGACTCCTTCAGAAAATGTAGTGATCCACCGACTAAGGCGATGACACGAAGCAATTGGACCATCATCTTGAGAAGATGGGTATGAGATACAACATCGAATGGCTTTAATGCAAGTGGGAGTTTGTTAGTATATATTAGTGTATGCCCACAGAAACCATTCGTGTTGTCGGTTTGAGCATTTTTGTCTTGTATCTATATATATCATAAATAATAGAAGAAAGAGTTCTTCAATTCATATATGTAAATTGCTTCCTTTATTCAGTCATGCATTTAAAATAAAGTATGTATATGAATTGTCCAGATGATTCATTTAATAGGTAAATGAATTATCGAAAAGGGTTCCTCTGAAGCAATATAAATTTGGGCAACTATATTATGCAAGAGGCATACCGGATGCTTCGAAAGATATCATGAGTTGATATAAGTACGGATGACGATGATAGTCATGTCACTAGGGCACTGGTATGGATTAACGAGGTTGAAGCTGTTTTTGAGCGTGACGAATAACGACAAATCACTTGGAAAAGCATGTAGTCAATGATTTATCGTTTGGTTATATCGGATACGATGTAGTCCTTTGACACGAGACATTGTAGTCGGATCCGATATGGATGCGTATGGTTCATACGGTGTATAAGTACGAGACTAATCATGTTTCGTACAATAAAGCCTATTTGGTCATGCGTTGTTCATATGCGGAAACGAACGATGGTCAAGAGGGGGATCCATTGACTCGGAAATATAGGATTGGGAGTACCGGTTGACTCCATCCGGATTCGAGTTCCTAGACGAATATCGATAAATGTCGGAAAATTGAATCTCGGCCGAGTCTATTATTAGTCATACAAAAGCAAGTTTGTGATGACGAGTTCCGAACATATTGATTGACGATTCGATAGAAGATCGAGTTTAGGATTTTGACGTTCCATGAATCCATACTCGATTAGGATATCTCAATGGAGGGACTTTACCTGCATGGTACGTATGATCTAAAATGGGTTCGATGAAGTATTTCTTCATCGTGGTTTAGGGACTATGACACATTGCTAGATGTTTACCATAGTCGTTGGGCCTCGGACAGTTTCCGGATTCATCCGAGAACCGCTCACGGCTAATCCACGGTGGACCTACATGGTCACACCAATAGCCTTGGGAAGTTAGAGAAGGATGAGAGAGAGAAATGATTATCCGAAGAGGGCTAGCACCTTCCGAGGGTAATAACGGGATTTCTATAATAATAGTTACATAGAAATCATTTGTGACATTTTAAGGGTTAAAATGGTCAAGCAATAATTAATTATATTTAATTATTATATCTTAAAGTGTTAAGTTTAATGAGATGAACAAAAATAACATTTTAATAGTTAAAGGGTAAAAAGGGGTAAATTTTGGGTTATTAATGTAAACTAGTTTAGTTTACATGGGCCCTTGAATAATATTGATTATTCAAAGGGTAGCATATTAAAATCGTGGGGTCCCTTTATAAAATAAGATTTTATTGGGCTTGGAAGTGAAAAATAAATAATTACAAAATTGCCCAAGTATATATAAATGCAAAAGGTTGCATTTTTGTATATAACACACATTGTTCACTCAAAGCAAAACCAAAAAAACTCTCTCTAAAAGCCATGACCACTCTCTAAACCTCTCAAGGTGGTGTTAAAGTGTGGAGGTCTTATTACTTTGAGGCTGATCTTCATCAATCCAAAGCAAAGGAGTAGGTATAATCTCTTTTCCAAGCTTTGTTTGAAAACCGGTTTTTGAATCCAATTTTTTTTATGCTTTCTTCTCCATTTCCACCACTCTTCATGCATGCATGCTGATCTTTCAAGGGCAAGTTTGGATCTCGTTAAAGAGCACCGCAACAAGGCTTCGCTAAGGATAGCAGCCTACCAGCAACATGCAAAGAAGTTCTTCGATTCAAAGGTCAAGCGAAGAGACTTCCAGGTCGGAGACTTTGTGCTAAAAGAAGTTCTCCTCGGAAGCAGGGAGCCAAGTGCGGGGGTACTAGGACCTAACTGGGAAGGTTCGTACCGGGTTGACAAGGTGATCAGACCGAGGACTTACCATCTCAAAAGGTTGAACGATTCCAAAGTACCCCGAGCTTGGAATGCCGAGCACCTCCCGCCATACTATCAGTAATCCCGAACTTAGCTCTCAAATTAGTTTTTGATTTTGTTAGTTCCCTCTTTGATGTAAAGTATTATTTTGTTCGCTGAAAACAGTTCGCATTCATTCTGTTCGCTTGTAACAATTCGCATGTAATATTGCCTTATGTAAAACTGAATTGTAAACTGCACTTATGTATGATAAAGCGAACAGCAATTGAAAGCAAAATGTATTTTCATTTATTTACAACAAAAATTGTTAAGACCCTATTAATTCCAATGGAATCGAGTGCATTGCACTATGCCTGGTCGGGGGGATCCTTCAAAGCAAGACCCGAACCCTCTGCCTAGTCGGATGCTCGGGTGGTCGCTGCTGCTTGATCGTCTTCCTCCGCCAAGATCCGAAAGGCCTCTTGCCACCCCTCTGGGAGGTTGAAAATATCCAGATCTGGGTTCTTTAGTCGCAGGCTATATATAAATGGACCCAATTGCCCAGTCGGCAGCCTTATCCTCGATCTTCTCTGACTGGATCCACATTTCTTCAGTCAGTGAAGTAATTTTTCCCCGACTCTCCTGGAGTTCGGCCTCGAGAGCTAGCCTTTCCTTTTCGGAGGCCTCCTTTTCTTGCTTCAGGCGCGGCGAGCCCATATGTAGGTCGCCTAGAGCTCCCTGGTCCTTTCTCCGACCTCCTTAGAGAGCCTCAGCTTACCGTCCTCTGAAGCTCCTTTACTTCCTCCGCACGTCATTCAAGCTCCGCCTTTTGGAAGTCCACTGTCCGCAAAGCGGCATCCTTTTAGTTCAGGTACCTATTCGCCGCTTCGAATGCTTGTGTTCTTTCCGCTTCGACGGTCTCCAAGCTCTGTTTGAGCTTCGCGACCTCCTCCTTTAGATCACTTGCCCCCTTCGCGGCCCCCAGCCAAGTCTTCTCCATGGACATCCTCATCGCAAGCAAAGCCTGCAAGCAAGAAGTGAATTAGAATGAAAATGGCGGACAAACTTTGAGAATAGTTTGTTTACCTTGCTTAGATGCTGGAACGACGTGGTCATTAGGTCATCGCCCGTATCGGCGAATTCATCGTATGACTCCGATAGCCCACACTCAAGCAAAGAATAGACCATCTACGCTGCAGGTATTTGGGCAAGCTCCCCAATGAGTCCAGCACTGGTGTGCCCTTCGCCTTGTCGGTAGCAATCGTCTCGTCCGCGGGTTCCTTGCCCGACCTCCTTCTTGAGTCCTGTCGCGACCTTAAGGGTTCTTCCTCAGATTCGGTCTTTGACTCGTCGACCTAAATCCGCTTCCTCTTCTTCGACCTCTGGGCCGGAGCCTACCGCCTCGGGCGAGCAGGTGGTGGTGGTGGGCGACCTGCCTCGTCCCCGGTCGCTTTCTTGCTCGGGGTGACGTGGGTCGGGAAGGCGAGGCGCTCGCCGATTCGCCAGTTGCCATGGGACGAGCAGCTTCGGCCGCCCTTTCTCTCCTCGATCGAGGGAAGACGAACGGTGCTCGCCGGGGCTGCTCGGACTCTTTCGGAGGCATGGTCGCTGCATGTAAGTACATTAGTTACTAAACAAAAGTTATTCTGTGACCAGAAGGGAATCAGTGTAACTTACCTTCTAGGGGCTCCAAAGACGTGTTGTTACTAATAAAACCGTACTTCCGCAAGTTCGCGGTCGTCACGAGTTTCCTCGCATCCCGACTTTTCTCGGGAAGGACTCCAAAAGATATGAGCTGTCCGGGTCAGCGAGCAGGTCTTGGCTTGTCGTCTTGTTAACTGCAAAAGAAGGCAGGTCGTTATAATAAAGGAAGCGAACAGACAATGAACCTAGTGAAGAAGAACCTACTTGGTTTCTGAAAGCGGCAGTAGCCGTCATAGCAGAAAAAGAAAAACTTTGTCTCGTAGGCCCCCGCGTTGCTGGGATAGCTATGTATCCCTTCGACGATGGTAGGTCGCTAGGACAAGTAATAGGAATCGTTGTCCTTACTCTTTTTAAGATAATAGGCGATGCCGAGCTCCACCGCTGTTAGCTCGCCCAAGCCACTCTCACGGCACGCGATGTACATTGCTACGGCGATGACATATGCGTTTGGCATCAACTGCATTGGTGCGATCCCGAAGTGATCCAGGATCGACCTAATGAAAGGATGGAAAGGAATCATCCCTCCACCCTTGAAGATCTCTTCGGAGATCGCAGTTAGGCCATCGGAAGGATGCCGCGACGACCGAGTGTTGTCAAGGAACACCTCTGCGCGGATGTCAAACTGTCTTTTTATCCTATCAAACTCTTCTCGGGTGAGAACCGAGAAGACATCAAGGGATACGTCCCCGGGAATGTCCCGCGAAGATGAACTGGCTCCTTCCTCGGGTTTGGACGTTGACGGTTCCTGGATTCCTGCCGTTGGAGTCTCTGCAACATCCGCTGCAGCTGACAGTCATTTTAGCCATCGCATGTTGTCCCACACGGCGGCATGGGACAAATTCCTTAAACCCTAACAGTAACTCGAGCTGCCATCCACGGCTCGAATCCGACGCCAGCGTCACGTCTCTGGTGAAACACCAGGAGACCCAACGCCATTCCTTCAGGGGCGCGTGACCAAGGACGGATCTTGTTTTGGATACCAGAGAGATGCCAATCGGAAAAGAAGAGCTTCCGGTTTGCAAAGATTTTTCGCTCGAGGCAGAAGGGATTCTAGTGGCATCATCTGAAAAATTTGGGCTTTTATATGGACTGCGAACCGACGGTTACCATCCCTCGGAGTCGAAATGATAGCCTTCTCTCTCTCCCCGCATTAAATGCGCCCCACGCCGCATTCAATGTTGTGATGAGGGTTGTCGTTTCGAGTGTGCCGTGCAATTAATGCTCTATCAAAACAACGCCGGGTCAGCACACAACACATTTAATCGCTTTGCGACGCTTTAACATGTGCGAGCGCCCTGACAGAGCAAGAGCTCATTGAATCTCCAAGGCACGGTAAGAAACGCCCGATGAATCCAGGTCGCTAGCATGATGATTGTCAGGTCGTTTGGACAAAGATTGTGCGAGGTCGTGTTCGCAAAAGGCCCTGTCCCGAGCTTCTTCCATTCAGGTCGAAATTGCCAGAACCTCCAATCGCGGCATGACTTAGTTTCCAAGGTTCGATCCTCAAACCTTAAAAACTAGGGGACTTCTGTTATGCCTGGGAAATCAAGGGCTGACGTGGAAAGTCACGTGATGAAGTGTGACCTGCTCCCATCAGAACGGTAAGCGCACGTCAGGTCTGCCAAACGCTATGGAGCTCCCACGTGTCCATTTCCCTGCTCCAAATCGCGTGAAATCAGCTTGGGAAGTGAGCAATGGGACGTAAACCTGGATTATGTCCTGACATTCACACCAACCGAAGGATTTAATGATGATTACATGCATTCATCTCGTTATAAAAAGAGGAAGAGGAAGAGGATTCGGCCATTTTACACTTGAACTCTCTCTCTTGCAAACTTTGTATTTACTTTTCCTAATCATTTGTAAGTCAGTCCGTTGTTGCGACCTGACCCACTATATTAATACAAATCAGTAGACGTAGGACTTGTTACTTTAGCATCCGAACCACTTTAAAAGGCTCTCATTGCATTTATTTCACATTTTCTATCCATAATCACATGTGTCTCTTGACCAATCAACGTTATGCATGTGTCGATTAGTTGGTGTTAGAATCACGCATCAACACTGAGAAACAAACAATAATGCATTACTAACCATATTAACCATTAGACAATTGAAGAAAAAGGAAATGGATCCAACAAACAACTCATTAAAACTTGAAGACAGTATTACTTATGATCTTGCTTCAATGTTCAGGCGCTTCGAAATGGTGAAGGATATTGTTTAGTTGAACATGAAGCTCGAGACTCCATTGCAAGCTTTGTTTTCAAGGGAAAGCCAAGGGTTGTAATGCTGTTCTTGGAGACTTAATTCATGGTTAGCTACAAAACTTAACAATGAAAACGGAAGATCATTTTTCAGGCATCTTGATGTGGTGAAGCCTATGCTGATTCTGTACTCTTGGTTGATGGACTTTGAAGAAGATGGATCTAATTTAATTGCTCCACACGTTGCCACAAAAATGGGAGACACAGATAATATCCAGAGTTTATTCCTAATGTGGAACAAATGATGGAGCTGATAAATGTTTTTTGTCTCACTCATTTCAGCTGGCATGATGCAGACACTGTTCAGACGTTCTTTGTAGCAGCCATGTCTAAAAAGAAACAATAATATATGCATTGAACAATGCTTATTATCAATGACAAGTTAATTTTTTGAGAAAAACAGAAAACAAAAAGGATATAGAAATATAGATCTGATGGAAGCTCACGAAGCAAATGTGAAAACCAGATATTGGACAATGGTTTCATCTCGCACATTTTCATTTTGTTCCTAGAATCTGTGACCTTATGTATATTTCCTCTCTTGATCAGTAGCAGATATTTAGATTACACACATAATCAGCTTTTGCAGCACATCAATTCTGCATATTAAGAAAAAACAACATAGCCAGTCAAAATTTTCTGTGAAATATATGCTTTTTAATGAGAATAACTAACCAATATGATCTTTTGGGAACATACAATTTGATTCCTTTTCCGAATCATTTAGATTGACTTCTTCTTCTCTCGTCTATTGTAGGGCAAGAAACTGCAGTGAGACAAGAAAGAAATATTTTTTTAGGTTCTGATTATTCAAAATTTTCAATACTTCAAGAGTACATGCTTTACCATCGTCCCACTTAATTTCTGAATCTCTTTTGGAATGTAAGTTAGTGATACAGAGGCATTTAATAAATGCCTAAAATTAACTCATTTTTCCTGTCCTGAGGTAATTCCCGTAGCATACAACCACTAATATCTAAAGTGTGCAACACACAAACTTTCAGGTAACTTTTCCCCAGAATTTCTTCGTAGTAGTCTTGTTAGCATGACTGGTAAATTGATTCTGCATTTTTAAGGATAAAAAACAGAACTTGTCACACAATGGAATGATTTAGTTTCAAATAACCATCAATAAATGAAGAAAAAAACAGAGCATTGAGAGAAAGTATCGTATAGCTATTAACTAATCTTTTGAGTCCAATGACCAATTCTAGGAAATTTTTTCCATGTATATATGGGACCCAAATTAATCTTATTCAAGAATGTAGGGCATATATAGATCATAATTTATATATATAAATTATGATCTATATACACCTATATATATGCATTGACTTAAGTCAATTTTAATTTATTCTATAATTTTATAATCTCTATAGAGTATGGACGGGCCGTAAAGCATTCAAAAACCAACAATAGGCCTTCTAAATTAAAAATATCATATTGTTAAAAGAGGCACACGATCATATAAATTAAACATGAAGAAATTAAATGAAGAAATATAGAGAGCTATAATGAGAAAGTATAACTAACAATTACTGTCTAATGGCTTAATTAATCATATAACCTTCAATAAATATTTTCTTTCATATTGAAAGTTTATTAACAAAAACGCATAATTGCATTTAAAACTACATCAGGTAATTAACTTATGGCGTCAAAGGATTTTACAGACAGAAATTAGGGAAAATTGAGAAGCTCCCTTAATTTGGTGCTTTTAAATGTTAAAACCTGACAGAAAATTATGTATCTTTTCCAATGTAATCAATTGTGCACCATATAGAAACAACAAAAATATTTATATGATCATTTGGGATGAAGTCTCTCGTCCTATAATTAATCAGGAAGCACATTTGAAATGATACAAAACATTTATAATACACAAAATCTAGTGTACCAAAATAATATGCTGCATTAACTAATTGTTTGAACTTAATTGAAAACTCTCAGAGAATTGAATACAAAGGAAATGGCATCCAAGGCTTTTAGAGGCAATTGCTAACAAATTTAACTCATTACCACTGAAATACACTATTACTTACAATCTCACTTCAAATGGTGAAGGATATGGTTGAGTTGTATCCTGACATGATTGGAACACAAGAAGCTCCAAATTCCATTGCATGAATGAAAGCTTGTCATCAAGGGAAAGCCAAAGGTTGAAATTCTGCTCTTCCATGGTTAACCCTGAAGATGAATGTGCACATTCCATAGCCTGCGGACAAGGGCATCTTGTTTGATGGAACAAATTAATGATGGAGCTGGTGAATGTTTTTTGTTGATGCGGAAACTGTTCAGAACACATTAGAGTTGTGTCCGAATTCTCCTAGAAGAGAAAATAAAAATGGATTTTATCCATTGTGCAGGTTGTATCACAGGATATTCTTGGAGATAACAAGATTGATTTTCAGGGTTGACCAAGACCAAGCTCTGCAATACAATTACAAATTGCATTCGGAGTTTCAATCCATGAAGATAAACTTGCTTTACAGCAATAAGATCGATTTATTCAAATAATCAAGTTTCCATATCAACAACTGAAATTACATGCGAGGGAGTGTACAAAAATCATGTTATAGCTTATCAGTTGTTACATACCGTAAGTTTCTTTGATTAGATTTCGCTGTCTGGCATACTCATGCCTACCATGATGCTGGACTTGTCGCCAAAATGCATCATTGGATGACCACTTACTACTAAAACCACACTGTGACACGAAATAGAAACTATTATATAGGATTAAAGATATTCTGTATGTGAAGCATAAATCCATTCCCTAATCACAAGTTCTTTTCAGCAACATTGGTGAAAAAAATGATATATGCTCAAAAGATAGTGTCTATCGTCAGTAGCAATTTATTTTCAAGAAAGATAAAAACCATGAAGGAAATGCAAATGTAAATTTGAGGAAGCCCACCAAGCAAATGTGAAACCTAGACATTGAGTTCTTGAGTATTTTCTCTGCTGATCAGTAACAGAGTGTTATATTATCAGCATAGATAGCCTTAGTAGCAAATCAACTGCGTGTGAAGAAACACAGGATAATAAGCTAGATACTCTGTAATAGTATTTTTGATTAAACATAAACCAAAGAAGAAAAAATAGAGAGAAGTTACCAAGCATAACTAATCAATTTGATCTTTGGGGTAGAAACACAATATTGTTCCTTTCTAGCAACTTCAAGTGATAATTCTCCATTTTTGAGTAAAGTCATTTAGAATGACTCCTTCCTCCTGTGGTTGGTCCCATAATCACCCTCCCCTGTATTTTAGTGAAAAAAATTGCAGTGAGACAAAAAGTATTTGTTTTGGAACTGGAAGTTGAAACTTTAAATATAAAGATCCATGCCTTAATATTAACAATACCACATAAAAGAACAGGTTGAAACCTTTAAGAAGTAAGGAGATGTTATGCTATATACTTCGAGGCTAATTGCCTCTGTCAATCTTCTCCAGTATGATAAGAGCTCCTGTCATATCTCTGCTTATAGTCTTTTGATTTCTTCAAAAATATTTAGGATACATTAAACTTGGTCACTGCATCAAAACTAAAACATGGATGTTAAGTTTTCTTAATAAGAAATAAAAAGCCCTTTCCAGTATCCATATAAGCATAAGAAACCCAAATGAGTATAAAAGGATCTCACAGAGCCAATTCAAAGCAAAATGAAGAAGCCCCCTAACATGCTGCATAAGCGATCCAACATTCAAAGCGTAAAGTTCATTAAGGGAAAACTTCTCGGATGTAACTACTTTTGCATGGGCTGAAAATATTTTCCAACCTTAATTGTTCAACCTGATAGAAAACAAAGGTTGTTATTTTGTAATGATTACAAAACTTGTAAAGGACAGAATCAAGATAAAACAGAGACCTTATGCAGAAAATCAAAAACAGAGCTCACAAAGGTAACAGAAATGAAAGATGTTATAGCAAGTCCTCCTCTCTTCTCCTGTTGGTCACATTCTGCTATTCTCTGTCCTGTACATCAAAAAGCATTATAGCCACTTCGAAAATTAAATTCCTTTTCCCATTGGAAAAGCTCTAACTTGTAACATTGATTCACGATTATTAGGATTGACATCTGGATTCTTGAGTTATGCAAAATATAGATAAATCATGGACTATGTAAAATTCTTCTGGTCAATCTACTACCTGGTGTGTGTGTGTGTGTGTGTGTATGTGTGTGCATAACATAAATTCAACATTATACCTATAGAACTTCAAAAGTTTGCAATAATAAACAAACTTCACAAGACATTATCCCCAGAGAAATCGAAATAGCTTAGCTGAAAAATCAAAATAGAGGTCTTATAGATAATAGAAATGAAAACATCACTACAAATCCTCTTCTCTTCTCTAGCTGATCACATTATGTTATTCTCTATCTTGTTGACCACAATGCATTATAGCCATTTTTATAAGTTCCTTTGCCCCGGTGAAAAAAATCGAACCCTGAAACATAGATTCATGATTATTAGCGTCAAAATCTTGAGTAATGCAAAATGGATAACTCAAAGACTATATAATCTTCCATTGACCGATATATTACCAAGATTAATACTTTCATAGATCAAAATCAGAGAGGATTTCTAGAGAAACCTGTTGCATGTCTGTAGTTTAGCATATTGAAGTTCATTTCAGAAATTTGAAAATAAATTCAAAAACCATGTTGCATATTTGAGACAGTAGCGCCATATACAACTTGATACTAAATGTCATCTACTTCTAGATTAGAAATACAAAAATTGAAATAGGATGGTCAATAATCACCTGTGGCTTGTGGGTCCTTGGTATGCTATCAAATTGATAATTCAATTTGGGCTTCCTTGTAGGTACGAGTTCGACCATCAGTTTGATGTGCTTCAGGGACATTTATGAATTATCACTAATATATCTGATAGTTTTGCATGCAAACGAAAGAGAAAAACTGAAAACGAAAGAGCAAACCAAGTCTACAAATAATGCTCTGTTTTTGATTCAAAAAACAGGGGTAAAATATATACACGGCAACGTCACTGTTCCAACAAAACATTTCAAATTTCAAATTTTAAACTAACACCACCAGCTAATACACTTACAAGCAAGTGAGACATTACACTTAACTAAACTTAATACACCTAAACAAGACACTGAACAAATCAAACACAGTGACTAAAAAACTGCTTCTGCATGAATTACGGGAGATCAACGGGCGTAAATTTGCGGTTCAAAATTCGCCACCTTTCTGAATTTCCACAGGGATATCACCCTTCAACACTCCTCCTTGATGTCATTGTTGGAAACACCAAGTCTGAACTGAAGATATTCAAACTTGGTTTTGGGCAACGGCTTAGTTAAAATATCGCGACCTGTTCTTCTCCCCGGCAGTGTATTAACTCAACTTCATGATCTTGCACTTCCTTCCCTTACCGCATGGTACTTTATCTTGATATGCTTTGTACGGCCATGATTAAGCGGATTTTTGGCCATAGAAACGTAGACGATTGTCACAAAAAAATTACAGAGGTGCCTCTCGGGTTTGGTTAAGATCATTCAAAATTTTCCTAAGCCAAATGGCTTGGTTCACTAGCAGCTGACAGAAATGTATTCAAACTTCTGCTTGATTGAGCTACCGTTGCTTGCCTTTTGGGACACAACACACAGACAGAATTTAAGAAAAATACATACCCGGATGTACTCTTCATGTCATCTATTGATCCAATTCTACCAACCGTCCGAATATCCCACAAGCTGAAAACTTTGTATTTCAACCACACACCAAGTCCAGGGATCACCTTTAATATATCGAGCACCCTCTTGCATTGCCTCAAGTGATTTTCACTTGGATTAGTCATAAACCCGGAGAGGAGACTTGTAGCATACATTAAGTCAAGCGGTTGTTCGTTAGATACAGAAGCACTCCTATTAAGCTTCGTACAAACTCTCATCCACCCCGACACCCTCCCGCCCTCTTTGCTCAATTTCGAGTAGCAACCAGAGGTGTATTGACAGGCTTGCATTTATCCATGCCAAACCGTTTAAGAACATCCACAGCATACCTCCTCTGATTGACAAATATCCCACTTGAAGTTTGATTAATTTCCATACCCAGAAAGTAATACATTATCCCGAGATCTGTCATTTCAAACTCACAATTCATTGCTTCCTTAAATTCATCCACCTTACTTGGACTGCTGTTGATGATGAGAAGGTCATCAACATACAGTGAAACAATGATCAATTCACCCTCCACGTTTCTTACATATAGAGTATGTTCATTGGGACTTCTCAAGTAACCCAAGTTACTCAAATATTCATTGATCTGCTGACTGAGGCTCAGGAGCCTGTTTTAGGCCATACAAGGCCTTCCTCAAGAGATACACTTTGTTCTCCTGACCTTGAAGCTGGTACCCCTCCGGTTGCTCAACATAAATCTCTTCCTTGAGCCATCCATTTAAAAACGCAGACTTGACGTCCAGTTGGAATATTTTCCAACCGAATTGAGCCGCAAGAGCAAATAACAGCCTGATTGTGTCAAGCCTTGCTACCGGTGCAAATGTATCATGAAAATCAATTCCATATCTTTGAGCAAATCCTTTGACTACCAACCTTGCTTTGTGCTTATGTCTTGAACCATCGGGATTATATTTCTTCTTGAAAATCCACTTAACTTGAATCACATTTCTATCCCTTCCTCGTCGTCCCACAAGCTTCCGTGTCGATTTTTTTCTATCATTGTTAACTCCTCCCCGCATAGCAGCTCTCCAAGCTTCGACTTTCTTTGCTTGAGAGGAGTTAGTTGGTTCAAGTGTGGCCAAGTTACACCTCTCATAAACCTCGGCCAATGAACGAGTGCCTCTAAGGCAGGGAGCTCTTCTTCTTCAGTTTCACTTGCATGTTCTTCAGTTGCTTCATCACCAACCACATCAATCTGCCGTGGACTTTCTTCTTTATCAACTTTGTTCTCTTCCCAATTCCAAACTCCTTTCTCATCAACTCTTATATCTCTAGTGACATGAATCTTTTTGGTTTCTGGATTATACACTCTATAAGCCTTGGAATTATTGCTATACCCAATGAAAATGCCTATAGTTGCTTTGTCATCCAGCTTCTTCCTCTTGGCTGTTGGAACCAATACATAACAGTCTTGCCAAAGACCACCCTTAAATGATCCACACGAGGGTTTGATCCCATACCAAGCTTCATAGGGAGTTTGGTTGATCAAGGATTTTGTGGGAAGCCTATTCAGCAAATAAACCGCAGTGTTTAGCGCACATGCCCAAAAACTTTTCGGCAGTTTCTTCTCAGCCAACATGCATCTTCCCATCTCCACAACGGTTCTATTCCTTCTCTCACTTACTCCATTCTGCTGTGGAGTATAAGGATCTTGAATTGATGCTTGATTCCTGCCTCTATGCAGATTGTTTCAAACTCTTTTGATGTGTACTCACTCCCATTGTCACTCCTCACCATTTTGATGCTCAAACCTAGTTTGGTTTTCAACCAACTATTTAAACCTTCCAAAAACTCCAGCTACTTCGTTTTTTTGCTTCAAGAAATACACCCAACACATTCTAGTTTTATCATCAATGAACAATACAAAATAACAACTCCCATTCAAGGAAGGTGTTTGCATAGGGCCACATACGTCTGTGTGAATGAGTTGAAGTTTTTCTGGAGCTCTCCAAGCTTGGTTCACGGGAAATGATGGTCTACTTAGCTTGCCAAGATGACATGCATGACACATGGTATTTACTTCATCAATTTCGGGTAGGTTTAGAACCATCTTTTTGGTTTGAGCTTGCTTGAGACCATGATAGTGATAATGGCCAAAACGCTTGTGCCATATTTCAGACTCATCTAGCTTAGCACTATGAGCTCTGAATTCTGAATTTTTCCAGTCAATGGGAAAGCTTTTTCCCATCATTCTAACTCTCATGAGTTCACTACCCTCACTATCTAATATCTTACAAGATTGATCCTGAAAAAGTAGGACATATTTTCTCTCTAACATTTGTCCTACACTAAGTAAACTTTGATTTAATTCAGGAACATAAAGCACATCAGAAATCAGCTTAGTACCTGATTGTGTTTGCACAGCCACATCACCTCTTCCTTTAACATCCACAAATTCTCCATTCCCTATCTTGACTTTGGATTGAAAAGCCATGTCTAGGCTGGTGAAACTTTGCAAGTTTGGAGTCATATGACTTGTGCATCCACTATCAATCAACCAGGCTTCATTGCATGATGAGGTAGACCCGCAGGATGCCACAAATAACTGCTCAGCTTCCTGCCCTTGCTGCAAATCTTCAACCATCTGAGCTTGCTGCTGAGAGGATTCCCCTTTATTTTTGCAAACTCTCTATATGGCCGAATTGTTTGCGTGGGCTCTACTAATTCTGATGCGAACCAACACCGTTTTTCTGAGTGTCCCTTCTTCTTGCAGTGGGAACACGGTGGATACTCTTTTATCCCACCATGTTTATTCCACTGAGCATTAACTTTCTCTTTCCCTTTCTTATCTCCTGCATTTCTTTTATTTCCAGCATGCACAAACTTTCCCTTATGTGTTGCAACCATAGCACCTTCACCTGCGTCTTCCAACCTTAAAAGCCTCATTTGCTCTTGAGCTTGTAAAGAATGGACCAGCTCTATTAGAGTTATTTGAGTCAGGTCTTTAGAATCCTCAAGAGAGGAGATTTTAGCTTCAAACCTTTCAGGTAGGCTTACTAACACTTTCTCCACAATTCTTCTATCCGTCAATTCCACCCCAAGTAATCTAATTTTATTAACTACACTCATTAATCTATCAACGTACTCCCTTACCTTCTCAGTTTCTTGCATTTTCAACAACTCAAATTCTCTTCTCAGATTCAACACCTGCATGCCCCTTGTTGTATCACTACCCGTATACTCTTCTCTCAACTTATCCCATGCTTCTTTTGGTGTTTCATACGCCATGATCCTTGTGAATACAAGGTCAGTTACCGCTGCATGAATGTGAGAGAGAGCTCTCGGTGCTTTGGCAGCCTCTTCTTCATGCATCCCTGATTTGATTCGGGGTGGGATTTAGTCCCAAGGGAGGCGGTTGCGGTTCTCTTCCACGTCTTGCCACGACCACATCCCACGAAGGAATGCCTTCATCTTGCCGCCCACATGTGGTATTGATCGCCATTAAAGGCGGAGGTGTGAGAGAGGCGGAGGTTGTGCCATTGAAACCTGAAAAAAAATTTTGAGTTTTTTTTACGAAGAGAGTGGACGAAAGGGCGGGGTTGAAAGTAAGAAGAAGGAAGATTAATTATCAGGCTCTCTAAGATCAATTAAGGCTCTGATACCATTTGATAGTTTTGCATGCAAACGAAAGAGAAAAACTGAAAACGAAAGAGCAAACCAAGTCTGCAAATAATGCTCTGTTTTTTATTCAAAAAACAGGGGTAAAATATATACACGGCAACGTCACTGTTCCAACAAAACATTTCAAATTTCAAATTTTAAACTAACACCACCAACTAATACACTTACAAGCAAGTGAGACATTACACTTAACTAAACTTAATACACCTAAACAAGACTGAACAAATCAAACACTGACTAAAAAACTCGCTCGCATGAATTACGGGAGATCAACGGGCGTAAATTTGCGGCCTTCAAAATTCTGCCACCTTTCTGAATTTCCAGCAGGATATCACCCTTCAACAATATCGAGTTTTGTCTTCTGGAAAAGGCCACCTAGTAACGCATTTAACTTGGTCTAGCCTACACCGTAAGGGGCAACCAAGAGCTCAGCCGCTCATGATGGTGTCGACGGTGGTGGAGGCGTGAAATGGTCTTGGTCATGGTGGAAAACGAATCACCGACAGTTGAAGAAGGTGGTTTGTAGCCAAGGGAGGCTTCCAGTGGGGTTCCCGGTGGCCGGTGGCGAGCATTTATCCGAAGGTACCAGTAGTAGCTCAGTAGGGAGCGGGAGCGAAGGCAGGGGAGGTGCAACATCACAGGAAAGGGACCGATAACTGGCCTGGAAGCCGAAGAGTCACGATATGTAAGCCAAACCTTCGCTGGAAGATGAAAGGTCGCAGGAAGGGAGCCCAAACGTCGCCGGATTCCGTTATATCTACGATGGAGATGATGGTGGAAGATGAACCGCACAAGGGGAGGTCAAAGGTGGCCGAAAATGGTCGGAATCCGGCGAACGGTGAGGGTTTTCCGGCTGCCCTCCTGGTTTTGCGCAACTTCATTTATTTATATAGTAATCAAGGTATTTTTCCAAGCCTGCAGAAACAGTAACATTTTTAATAAGTAATTTTTGAAAAACAACAATAAATAAGTTGAAGTGATTGAACATTTTAAAAGAAATTGAAAAGATAAGTTTGCGCCATTGCTTCAGACAATAATATAACACATAACTTGATTAAAAAAAATGTTATCTGGTTCTTAGAATGGAAAACAAATAACAAAGAGCATACTTTAGTAATCACCTGTGGCTAGTGGGTTGATGTTCATTGCTTCCCTTTGACCCATTCATAACCAATTTACAATGGTAGGGATGTGAGAGATCTTGGACCAGTCTTCTCCTGTTCCTTCTTTGTATCGTTCATTTAGAATAGGACATGCACAAATCTCCAATGTCTCAAGTGTTGTCCTCTGCAGAAGGCTATCTGGCAGTGCCTTTAATCTATCACAGGATGTGATTTCCAAGGTAGCAAGACATGGCATGAATCTAATATGTTCTTCTTCTTCTCCCTTCTTTGTATTCTCGTAAGTCCACTCTTCCCATTCTTCTAGTACGTAAAATCTGAGTTGTTTCAATTTGGGGAAGAAAGCAGAGGATGAAGATGATGTAGAGGCTCCACTTTCAATCCCCTAAAATTCATTATCCACTTTTTTCACATTTCTCATCCAATCTATAGATAGTTCTTCAAGGGATGACAATTCTCCCAAAGGATGCAAATTCTTACAGTTTGGGCAAGACATAATACATAAACTCTTCAGCTTGGTTAATGACGTCTTCCAAGTGGAGGGGAAACTCTGCCTGCATAGTATTGAATCGACAACCACTCTAATTCTGGAGGTGGTTGTAAAGCTTCAAGGACTACTTCATAATCCTCACACGATTCCCCTTCTTTAGCAATTTTCCAGGTGACGAGACGCCTATTAAGTATTTTCGTTCCCTTATCGAATTTCAGATACAAACCGGTAAGGTATTTATTATTCTTGAGTACTTCTTTCATTTTCCCATCACTCACATTTGTCACATTTCCCAACCCTCTTATTTGAAGGCTCCCTTCAAGATTATTCAAATTTTTAATTCCTTCAAGACTACATGCCTTGCTATCATAATCACCACCACCGCTTATAACGAATTCCGATAATGTTTGAAGACCTGTTAATTTCTTAATCCCTTTTGATATGTAAAGCAAAGACCATGTCTCATTTTTTAAACGCCTCAAATTTACTAATTTTTCTATCCCACCAGGTAATTCAGTTACCATACTCTCAGTAATATCTAAAGTGTGCAAATTATATAATTCACATAAACTTTCAGGTAATCTTGTGATAAATTGCCCATTAAAATCAAGATATCTCAAATGCCTTAATTTTTCTATCTCTTTTGGAATCTCCATGACTTCTTGATCGAAAAAATTTGCAGTGAACTTCAATGCCCTTAAACATGTTAATTCGCATAACTTTGGAAAAACATCACTTGACAATGAATGGACATACTCAATCACAAGACTACGTAGACTTTTGACGTTATAAATGGACATGGGAAATGGAACCTCTTTATTAACCTTTAACATTACATGACGAACATTTTTGCTAGAAGAGTTTATAAACGGATCATCATCACCAATATTGACTTCTATAGCAAGACATTCACCATCACTTAAAAATAGCGCAAAGTCATGCACTATATCATGCATCTTACAATCCTTTATAACATCTTCTGATTTTGAAAATTCTTGGAAGAAAGATCGTGTTACTAAGTGGTGAAAATACTCTTTGCCTATTGTCTCTAACTTTGTATCATTTTCTAACCCCAAATAACCTTGTGCCATCCATAAATTAATTAATACGTCTATTCTTATATTGTAATCTTTTGGAAAGATAGCACAATAAGAGAAACATTTTCTTATCAGGGATGGCAAATCGTTATAACTCAACATCAAAGGGGATAGAAGACCACCTTCAATCTCCTCTAATTTCCACATCTCACTATGCAAAACACGTTGCCATTCATCTCTACCCCTTTTAAACTGCAAAAGACTTCCGATGGTTTTTGTAGCAAGAGGTAACCCCTTGCACTTCTTAACAATTTCCCTACCAATTTCTTCTAATTTTTCACACTCATGAGCAGGTCTTTCTGAAAGAGCTAGCCTCCTAAATAGTTCCCAATTCTCTTCATAGGACAATTCTTTAACATTGATAATATCAATTGACTTCATAATACGTGTAACCGACTCTTTACGCGTGGTAATTAAAATTTTACTTCCATGGAGACCGTTCTTCAAACAATGATAGAATGGTTCCCATTTATTGTAATCTTCATGCCACACATCATCTAAAATAAGAAGAAATTTATTACCCGCAATAGAGTCATGAATACGTTGAAGAAGAAATTGTAGATCACCTACAATAGGAGTACTAGAATTTTCTAGCGATTGAATAATTGCTTTGGCAATCATGAGCTCATAAAAAAGATCTGATACGCACACCCATATTCTGATGTTAAAATTGCTCTTTACATCACCATTATTGTACACATATTGAGCGATAATTGTTTTTCCAATTCCTCCCATCCCTACAAGTGAGATGATATGGAGGTTTTGTTCACTACTCTCACACAATAACTTGTTAATTAAACAATTCTTCTCAACATCTCTACCACATATATCAGATACATCGATAAAAGTGGTAGTTTGTATTCGTTGATAATCAGGTCTCTCATTAGCTGGAATGACATTAAGATTATAATCACCTTTTTCTTTTGCAATAACATCTAACTTTTTATTTATCTTTGTTATCCTAACCGCAATATCATGACGTAAAACAACTTCTTTTAAGCCAAAGCAAGGAGAGGGAAAAAGGCAACATACCTTTTTCTTAGGAGCAAGAGCATTATGAACATAACCTCCCTCAATTTTGAGTTTCATGATTTCAGTGTTCCACTCATCCAACACATCTTCCACGTCATAGCATGCGTCTTTGAGCCGATTCAACCAAACTCTCACAGCTCTATTCTTTATTTGTTTTTGGTCAGCATCAAGTAGCACAGCTTGAATGGCTTGAAGATTGTTCTGAAGCTTGTCTACTTCTTCGTCAACGTCTCCCACTAGCCTCACATGTTCTCCTATGAAGCCAACAGTTGGAAGTCGAATTGAATCCAGCAGCTCCAAGGCAACCGAAACAATTGCTTCAGCCATATTCAGATATGATCAATAATCTGAAAGAGAAGAAATGGAGATATTTGTTTGTATGCTTTTGTGTTATGATACTGAATGCTGCCATCCATACGTGTCATCTTATTCTGATCCATGATATTAAATTTAATTATTATATATTTACTCTATTCCCAAAAATTTTCAAGTGATGGAAATTAAAAGAGCATCTTTTCCTGGCTATATCTGATCAATTTTGTTTTCTTTTATTACTTTTGTCCCCCAATTGATTAGCTTTTTGAAAATGTTTGCTTTCTACTTTTGTCGCCTAATCGGTAGAATATATTCAACATTTTCTTATAAATTTCTGGCACCAGTTTTCTTTTTCTTTCTTTCTTTCTTCTTTCAAAAAAAAAAAAAGAGAGATGAAACTATGGAAGTTTCATAGATAATCATGTTTTATACTGAGCAGCCCATGACGTTTATTCTTGTAAAGAGAAATTAGCACCTGATCCTTTATGTTTTGACACCAATCTTGCTGAAAATTATTTTATGGAAAGTCATGTAAGCTTTTATCCGTATGATTTGATTTTTTTGGTTTCCAAGATTTTTTTAACACCCCATACTCTATTTTATTAAATTTATCATGAATGATTGAGAAGATAATTCTAAGAAAGAAGGAAAAAAAAAATAAAAAAATAAGACAGCTTGGTCACAAGAAATAAATTGTGTGATTGACTAAAGTTGATTCATGTTCTGAAAATAGTACGTCCTGATATATTTCCCATGACTTTGGGCCTACCTTTCCTTTCATTCAAAATTATTTTGTCCCCCACTCTTATCTTTCACATGGCTTTTGGGCCCACCTTCCCTTCTTTCAAAACATGACGTGTTATTAGTTTAGAAAAAGAAGGAAATTGGTAAAAAGATGCTCTTTCAATCAGTAAAATTCTAGGAAATTAAATGAAGAAATATAGAGAGCTATAATGAGAAAGTATAACTGACCATTACTGTCTAATATTTGGGACCAGTGGGGATTGGGCTGGGCTTTGTAAAAGATTGGAGTCTTGAACCATAAATCTTATGGACATTAGTGGCGGTGAAAGTGAGAGAGTGACAGAAGGCATATTTTTAACCGTTGGTGAGAGAGTGAGTGAATGGTGGAGATCCGGTGTTGACTGAAAAAGAATAAAACATTTTTGAGAAAAAATTAATTTAAATAAATGAAAATGTGAGTTGATTGTTACTAGAAGTTTTGTTAGATGATGAAGAAGAGAGGAGAAAGAGTTCGCTTTCGTTATGCGGTTGGGAATTTTAATATTTCTTTTGAGTAATTTTATCCTTTGACCGTGAGTCAATATAAATTTCTTTTTTTTCTTGTTACAAAAAAATAATAATATTAAGATACGATATCAAATTTTTTTAGTTTCATTTTAGTATTTTTTATATGTAAAATTAATCTCAACAATGTCTTTGAACTTGCTATGGACACAACACAAGTTTTGATGCCTAATTCTAATGATTTTGCCAACCTCTTTTCATTTCTTTTTGTCTTTTAAAATCTATTTGTTTATATTTTACATTAATTTATAAATTTTAAAATGTAACCACTTTGTAAATTACTTTCATACCCTTTCGCATAATCAAATCCAACACACCAAGAAACTATTAATTATTAGGAGAGATTGACTTAATCCACTATGAAATTTTTTTCTAATTTCAAGGTCTCAAACTTTAAAATATTAAGAAATATTCCCCTAAAACTAACAATTCTTAATCAAATCTTAACTCCAAAACAACATTTTTTATATAGAGAAGAGTGAATTAAGGGTGAATTACATGTTTTTTTTTTTCTCCCTTTGTGTACGAGTGAATTATTTGTTCTACCCCTATATGGGTTAACGTCTATTAGAATTAAGAGAGGTCTGTCTAATAATTTAAACAGTAAGATTTAGAATATTCTAGGAATAAATTATGCTAATTATTTAATTTTAATATTGTACAAGCATGCTATATAAGTTATCGTATCAATAATTTCACTCATCATATCTTTTAATTAATGACATAACTAATCATGACCACACCTCATTATTTTAACGATGAATTAATTATGTATTGGATTAATGTTTTTAGTTTGTTGGGTGTTGACGATGTTATTTAAGAAGTCATGTCCAAGGGCAAGGGGGTAGTGTAGTTCCATGCATGGATTGACCAAGGTTCTACACTAGTTTAGGATATACTTGAACTTAAATTTCTTTTCTATCTTAATTATGTTTATGGCTTGTAGTGCTTAAGCAACCTTGTCTAAAAAGAAACAATAATACATGCATTGAACAATGCTTGTTATTAATGACAAGTTAATTTTTCAGGAAAAACAGAAAACAAAAAGCATGTAGTCTTGAAGGATTCAAAATTTTCAATCCTTCAAGAGTACATGATTTACTATCATGATCATAATTACCACTTATAATGAATTCCAACAATGTTTGAAGGCCACTTAATTTCTGAATCTCTTTTAAAATGTAACTTAGTGATACAGAGGTATTTATTAAATGCCTCAAATTAACTAATTTTCCGTTCCATGAGGTAATTCCTGTAGCATACAGCCACTAATATCTAAAGTGTGCAACATGTTGAAACCATAGTCAAAACAAGCAACAAATAAAGCAAAAAAGTAAAGAGGACACAATCAATTTACCCTGATTCGTTCTCAATTACTGAGAACTACGTCCAGCATTTAAATAGAGTAATTTTATTGAATTTCAAGAATCTGAAGAATACAATGATAAAAAAGTATCGGTAACTCACTTTTTCTCCCTATTTTTCTCACATGGTTTTTCCACTATAACAATATGCATATAATAGTAACCCTAACCCCATTTGGGCTAAACCGATCTAACTTGACCCAAACCCAAATATTTAACAATCAATTCTAAGCCCAATTACTAATCGGGCTTACTATCAAGGAGGTGCTGCCCCCTCAACCCTGCCCACTCACCATCGAACGAGACCCCGAATGCGTCAATGTAAGCCGATAATCCGTCAAAGTCATGCAAGAACCATATCCAACACAACACACAAACTTTCAGGGTAACTTTTCCACATAATTTCTTCATACTAGCCTTGTTAGCTTGACTAGTACATTGATTCTGCATTTTTAAGGAAAAAACAGAAACTTATCACACAAAGGAATGATTTGGTTTCAAATAACCATCAATAAATGCAAGAAACACATAGAGCCTTGAGAGAAAGAATTATATAACTAACCTTTTGAGTCCAATGACCAATTTATTTGGTGGTTGTCATCCAAAATAAAATTAACAATGACTTGTCATTAAAATAGCTTCCTTTTTTCTCTCCTCTGTGAATAGAAAGTAACATTTCTTAATTTAAAATTAACACCTGAACAATAAAATCAGACAATTATTTTTGAGAAGTGGAGCTGTGACCTTTAAGATATATTGACACAGATTATATAGCATATCTCAAGGTATCAATAGAAATTTATTTTGCAGGAAAGACACACTAAAAGAAAGGAAATATAAATATAGACCTGAGGAAGCTCACCAAGCAAATGTGAAAACTAGACGTTGAGCACTTGAGCCCCAATGAAGTTTCAGAAATTATTGACCAATAGAATTTGGTCCTTCAATATTTTCTCTGCTGATTGGTAAAGGAGCTTTAAATTCTTGGAATAGCTAGCATGAGTAGCAAATGAATTCTGGATATTAAAAGAAGAAACAAATCAATACTGTGATTGGAACTTAAACAAATGAAGAAAAAAACAGATCAGTGACAAGCATGACTAACCAATTTGATATGTGCGGCAGGCACACCATTTGAGTCCTTTTACAGAAAATTCTCAGCATATTTAGCCGTAGTAGTAAATCAATTCTGCATATGAGGAAAAACACCATCACCAGTCAAATATCCACAATATGCTTTTTTATTGAACATAAATAAATGAAAGAACTAAGGGAGAATCACCACGCAAAACTATTTAATTTGGTCTTTGGGGTAGAAACAAAATTTGATTCCTTTTTTGTAACTTCCTGGCACCGTTCTCCATGATACAAAATTTAGAAAAATGTTCTGGTATAGCTGCTTCTCAGTGGTCTGAAAATGTTTTTCATCCTAAATTAAGGCTGTTATTTCCTATTCTCAACCAATGCATCCTTGATTGACCACTGAATGCTAGAAGAACACCTGACATGAAAATATATTATTTTTGAGATTACAAATGGAATTAATGGTTTAATTGATCATGAGCAAATCCTTTCACTTGTCAAAAGTTTCTTTAAGCAACCTTGTCTAAGAAAAGATTGTACTTGCTTAGGACATTAATTACCTATTAGGAATTAGAATTCTGTTTCTATAAAAGGATGTAGAAATCTAGACTCGGTGGAAAGCTTACTAAGCAAGTGTGAAAACTTGACATAGAGAACTTGTTTCTTCAACCACAATTTCTCTTTCGCACAAGGTCCTAAACGAAGTTTCTACCACTGATAAGTTGGTGCTTGACAACTGCTTTGACCATAAGCAGTCCCTCTGCTAATCATTGACAAAATTTTGAAATAATAGCCTTGCCAGCATGACTAGTAAATTAATTCTGGATTTTAAAGAGAACACAACCAGTCACACAATTGAATGATTTTCTTTCAAATTAAAAATCAATAAACAAAAAGCTACGAACATTAAGAAGTACTGTCAAAGGTTATATAGGATAATTTGAGATTGATTGCTCTCGGTCAATTTTGTCCCCTGTGATGCAAAGTTCTGTGGATGGAAATTAATGATTATTTTACTAAGCTAAAAAAGAATAAAATATTTTGGTATATGGTGTCATTTGGTGGAGAAAGTTTATGTAAAAAGAACCTCATTTTGTCATGTTCTTGTTACACATCATCTTCTGACCTTAAATTCCTTTAAATTGCGAGATAGATAAACTTGCTTCACTGCAATAAAATCAATTTATTCAAATAATCAAGTTTCCATATCAACAACTAAAATTACATACGATAGAGTGTACAAAAATCATGTTATAGTTTATCAGTTGTTACATACCGTAAGTTTCTTTGATTAGATTTCACTGTCTGGCATACTCATGCCTACCATGATGCTGGACTTGTCACCACGATGCATCATTGGATGACCACTTACTACTAAAACCACACTATGACAAGAAATAGAAACTATTATGTAGGATTAAAGATATTCTGTATGTGAAGCATAAATCCATTCCCTAATCACAAGTTCTTTTCAGCAACATTTGTGAAAAAAAAGATATATACTCGTAAGATAGTGTCTATCGTCAGTAACAATTTATTTTCAAGAAAGATAAAAAGCATGAAGGAAATGCAAATGTAAATTTCAGGAAGCCCACCAAGCAAATGTGAAACCTAGACATTGAGTTCTTGAGTATTTTCTCTGCTGATCAGTAACAAAGTATTATATTATCAGCATAGATAGCCTTAGTAGCAAATCAACTGCGTGTGAAGAAACACAAGATAATAAGCCAGATACTCTGTAATAGTATTTTTTATTAAACATAAACCAATGAAGAAAAAATAGAGAGAAGTTACCAAGCCTAACTAATCAATTTGATCTTTGGGGCAGAAACACAATATTGTTCCTTTCTAGCAACTTCAAGTGATAATTCTCCATTTCTGAGTAAAGTCATTTAGAAGGACTCCTTCCTCCTCTGGTTGGTCACATAATCACCCTCCCTTGTATTTTAATGAAAAAAATTGCAGTGAGACAAAAAGTATTTGTTTTGGAACTGGAAGTTGAAACTTTAAATATAAAGATCCATGCCTTAATATTAACAATACCACTTAAAAGAACAGGTTGCAACCTTTAAGAAGGAAGGAGATGTTATGCTATATATTTCGAGGCTAATTGCCTCTGGCCTCTGTCAATCTTCTCCAATATGATAAGAGCTCCTGTCATATCTCTTCTTATAGTCTTTCAAGTTCTTCAAAAATATTTAGGATTCATTAAACTTGGTCACTGCATCAAAACTAAAACATGGATGTTAAGTTTTCTTAATAAGAAATAAAAAGCCCTTTCCATATCCATATAAGCATAAGAAACCCAAATGAGTCATAAAAGGATCTCATAGAGCCAATTTAAAGCAAAATGAAGAAGCTCCCTCACATGCTGCATAATCGATCCAACATTCAAAGCATAAAGTTCATTAAGGGAAAACTTCTCGGATGTAACTGCTTTTGCATGGGCTGAAAATATTTTCCAACCTTAATTGTTCAACCTGATAGAAAACTAAGGTTGTTATTTTGTAATGATTGCAAAACTTCTAAAGGACATAATCAAGATAAAACAGAGACCTTATGCAGAAAATCAAAAACAGAGCTCACAAAGGTAACAAAAATGAAAGATGTTATAGCAAGTCCTCCTCTCTTCTCCTGTTGGTCACATTCTGCTATTGTCTGTCCTGTACATCAAAAAAAGCATTATAGCCACTTCGAAAATTAAATTCCTTTTCCCATTGGAAAAACTCTTAACTTGTGACATTGATTCATGATTATTAGCATTGACATCTAGATTCTTGAGTTATGCAAAATATGGATAAATCATGGACTATGTAAAATTCTTTTGGTCAATCTACTACCTGGTGTATATATATATATAATCAAGATAAAATAGAGACCTTATGCAGAAAATCAAAATAGAGCTCACAAAGGTAACATAAATGAAAGATGTTATTGCAAGTCCTCCTCTCTTCTCCAGATGGTCACATTCTGCTATTCTCTGTCTGGTACATCAAAAAACATTATAACCACTTCGAAAATTAAATTCCTTTTCCCATTGGAAAAACTCTAACTTGTAACATTGATTCATGATTATTAGCATTGACATCTGGATTCTTGAGTTATGCAAAATATGGATAAATCATGGACTATGTAAAATTCTTTTGGTCAATCTATTACTTGGGGTGTGTGTGTGTGTGTGTGTGTGTGTGTAACATAAATTCAACATTATACCTATAGAACTTCAATGTTGAATCTATATATCAAAAGTTCGCAATAATAAACAAACTTTACAAGACATTATCCCCAGAAAAATCGAAACAGCTTAGCTAAAAAATCAAAATAGAGGTCATACAGATAACAGAAATGAAAAGCATCATTGCAAATCCTCTTCTCTTCTCCGGCTGATCACATTATGCTATTCTCTATCTTGTAGACCACAATGCATTATAGCCATTTTTATAAGTTTCTTTGCCCCGGTGAAAAAAATCGAACCCTGAAACATAGATTCATGATTATTAGCGTCAAAATCTTGAGTAATGCAAAATGGATAACTCAAAGACTATATAATTTGCCATTGACCAATATATTACCAAGATTAATACTTTCACAAATCAAAAGCAGAGAGGATTTCTAAAGAAACCTGTTGCATGTCTGTATTTTAGCATATTTAAGTTCAATTTCGTATCTATATTTCAGAAATTTGAAAATAAATTCAAAAACCATGTTGCACATTTGAGACAATAGCACCATATACAACTTGATACTAAATGTCATTTAGTTCTGGATTAGAAATACAAAAATTGAAATAGGATGATCAATAATCACCTGTGGCTCGAGGGTTCTTTGGCTTTCTTTGTCAAATTGATAATTCAATTTGGGCTTCCTTGCAGGTATGAATACGACCATCAATTTGATGTGCTTCAGGAATAGGACATTTTTGAATTATCACTGATATGTCGAGTTTTGTCTTCTAGAAAAGGCCACCCCATAGTGCATTTAACTTGGACTGGCCTACACCATAACGAGCAACCGGGAGCTCAGCCGCTCATGGTGGTGTCAACGGTGGCTGGAGACGGTGAAATGGTGTTGGTCATGGTGGAAAATGAATCACTGGCAGTTGGAGAATGTGGTTTGTGACCAAGGGAGGCTTCCAGTGGAGGTTCCCGGCGGCCGGTGGCGAAACAGAAATTCGAACCAGAGCTTAAAGAGGCAATAGAAATGAAAAAAAAAATATTGTAAATCTTCTTCTGTTCTCCAACTGGTTACATTGTTGTGCTGTCCTGTCTTTTAAGCCTCTTGGACTAATAAATTTGTGCCTCTGAATGAAAATTGATTGAGTATTAATTAAAGAATGTGAAATCCAAGGATGAAAGACTACACGGAAAGCCAATCACCAATCACCTGGTTTCTCATATCAAACATGAGTAGCACTACAAAAGTCATTGCACCTGTGAATACCGGATTTGGGTTTATTTTTCCGAGCCTGTAGGAACAGCAAAAAATATTCAACAATTACGACAATGAACTTCAAACTTAACATTTTTAATAAGTAATTTTTGAGAAAACAACAATGAATAAGCTGAAGTGATTGACCATTTAAAAAGAAATTGAAAAGATAAGTTTGTACTGTTGCTTCAGACAATAATATAACACATAATTTGATTAAACAAATGTTATCTGGTTCTTAGATTAGAAAGCAAATAACAAAGCGTTCTTAAGTAATTACCTGTGGCTAGTGGGTTGATGTTTATTGCTTCCGTTTGACCCATTTACCATCCAATATTGATGGTAGGGATGTGAGAGATCTTGGACCTGTCCTCTCCTGTTCCTTCTTTGTATCGTTCTTCTAGAATAGGACATCTAGTAATACACAAGGCTGTGAGTGTTGTCCTCTGCAGAAGGCTGTCTGGCAGTGCCTTTAATCTGTCGCAACATATGATTTGCAAGGTAGCAAGACATGGCATGAATCTAATATGTTCTTCTTCTCCCTTCGTTGTATTCTCGTAAGTCCACTCTTCCCATTCTTTTAAATTCCGAAATTGGAGTTGTTTCAATTTGGGGAAGAAAGCAGAGGATGAAGATGATGAAAAGGCTCCACTTTCAATTCCCCAAAATTCATTATCCATTCTTTTCACATTTCTCATGATATCTATAGATAGTTCTTCAAGGGATGACAATTCTCCCAAAGGATGCAAATTCTTACAGTTTAAGCAACAGTCAAGACTTAAACTCTTCAGCTTGGTTAATGACGTCTTCCAAGTGGAGGGGAAAGTTCTGCCTGCGTAGTATTCAATTGACAACCGCTCTAATTCTGGAGGTGGTTGTAAAGCTTCAAGGACTACTTCATTATCCTCACACGATTCCCCTTCTTCAGCAATTTTCCAAGCGACGCCATGCCTATAAAATCTTTCCGTTCCCTTATCGAATTGCAGATACAAATCGGTAAGGTATTTCTTATTCTTGAATACTTCTTTCATTTTACCATCACTTACATTTGTCACATTTCCCAACCCTCTTATTTGAAGGCTCCCTTCAAGATTATTCAAATTTTTAATTCCTTCAAGACTACATGCTTTGCTATCATAATCACCACCACCGCTTATAACGAATTCTGATAATGTTTGGAGACCTGTTAATTTCTCAATCCCTTTTGGTATGTAAAGCAACGACTATGTCTCATTTTTTAAACGCCTCAAATTTATTAATTTTTCTGTCCCACCAGGTAATTCAGGTACCATACTCTTAGTAATATCTAAAGTGTGCAAATTATACAATTCACACAAACTTTCATGTAATCTTGTGATAAATTGGCGATTAAAATCAAGATATCTCAAATGTCTTAATTTCTCTCTCTCTTTTGAAATCTCCATAACTTCTTGATCAAAAAAATATGCAGTGAACTTCAATGCCCTTTAACATGTTAATTCACATAACTTTGGAAAAACATCACTTGACAATGAATGGACATACTCAATCACAACACTACGTAGACTTTTGACACTACAAATGGATATGGGAAATGGAACTCCTCTATTAACCTTTAACATTAAATGGCGAACATTTTTGTCAGAAGAGTTTATAAACAGATCATTATCACCAATATCGACTTCTATAGCAAGACATTCACCATCACTTAAAAATAGAGCAAAATCATGCACTATATCATGCATCTTACAACCCTCTATAACATCTTCTGATTTTGAAAATTCTTGGAAGAAAGATCGTGTTGCTAAGTGGTGAAAATACTCTTCACCTTCTAACTTTGTTTCTTTTTTCTAACCCCAAATAACCTTGTGCCATCCATAATGTAATTAATTCATCTTTTTTTATACAGTAACCTTTTGGAAAGATAGCACAATAAAAGAAACATTTTCGTATTGAGGATGGCAAATCGATATAACTCAACATCAAAGGGGATAGAAGACCCCTTTCAATCTCCTCTAATTTCCACATTTCACTATATAAAACACGATGTCATTCATCTCTACTCCTCTTAAACTGCAAAAGACTCCCGATGGTTTTTGTAGCAAGAGGTAACCCCTTGCACTTCTTAACGATTTCCCTACCAATTTCTTCTAATTTTTCACTCTCACGAGTAGGTCTTTCAGAAAGAGCTAGCCTCCTAAATAGTTCCCAATTCTCTTCCTTGGACAGTCCTTTAACATTGATAATATCAATTGACTTCATAATATGTGCAACCGACTCTTTACGCGTGGTAATTAAAATTTTACTTCCATGGAGACCATTCTTCAAAGAATGATAGAACGGTTCCCATTTTTTATGATCTTCATTCCATACATCATCTAAAATAAGAAGAAATTTATTACCCGCAATAGAGTCATGAATACTTTGAAGAAAAGATTGTAGATCTTCTACATTAGGAGGAGGAACTTTTAGAGCTTCAATGATCACTCTAGCGATCTTGTAATCATCAAAAGGATCTAATACACACACCCAGATTATTGATTTAAAATTGCTCTTTATTTCACTATTATTATACGCATATTGAGCGAGAGTTGTTTTTCCAATTCCTCCCATCGCTACAAGTGAGATGATTTGGAGGCGTTGTTCACTACTCTCACACAATAACTTGCGTACTAAATTATTCTTCTCAACATCTCTACCACATATATCATATACATCAATAAAAATAGTAGTTTGCATTGGCTGATAATCAAGTCTCTCATTAGTTGGAAGGACATTAAGATTATAACGATCTTTTTCTTTTTCAATAGCATCTAGCTTTTTATTTATATTTGTAATCCTAACTGCAATGCCACGACGTAAAACAACTTCTTTGAAGCCAAAGCAAGGAGAGGGAAAAAAGCAACATACCTTTTTCTTAGGAGCAAGAGCATTATGAACATATCCTCCCTTAATTTTGAGTTTCATGATTTCAGTGTTCTACTCATCCAACACATCTTCCATGTCATAGCATCCGTCTTTGAGCCGATTCAACCAAACTCTCACAACTCTATTCTTCATTTGTTTTTGGTCTGCATCAAGCAGCATAGCTTGAATGGCTTGAAGATCGTGAGTAAGCTTGTCTACTTCTTCTTCAATGTCCCCAACTAGGCTCACCTGTTTTCCGATGAAGCCAGAAATCTGTTGAGAAAGAATTGAAGCTAGCTGCTCCAAGGCAAATAAAACAATGGCTTCAGCCATACCCAGAGATGGTATTGAACAATAAAAGGTGACAAACTGAGTTATCAAATGTGTTTGTGTTGCGAAAATGCTACCATTATTTCTTTGAAATGTTTATAATACATGTAAGCTAAGGAATATTTCCCTATTGAGCAAAATGAAACCTTGCTTTGATGCTGGTTTAGGTATAAATAAAGCTTTTTTCCAAGCTATTCCCACTGTTTCCTTTCTGTTACATGAAGTTTCTTTAAAGCAAAATATTTCTGCCGCTTTTATAATTTGATTTCTTGTCTTAATTGTATTTCATAAAGCAAGATTCTGAAGCCTGAGTGGAAAGAAATTAATTGCGGAAAATTAAGAAAAGCAGATTCCTGAACAAATGAACAAAGAATTCGGTATGACAACACAATGCAAGAGTAAAAGACAAGTACTTGAACCAAAGCAAGATTCCAATAGCAAATTTTAAGGCAAGGAGTTAGTATTCTGTTACCTAATGAATACATGACTCAAAGATTAAGCTTTTCTTCAGCTTTAGCCTGAAATAGATTTTGTTTCCATGTAATTTTTCCAATTTCAACTGCGTTCACAAGAAACTTACATGCGTTAGCCTGAAACTTTTGGATGAAAATAAAAGAATTATCAGAATTCAGAGCAGATTCAACTAGGGCCGGTTGTTCAGTAACTTGATGGTTGTTTCCATAAAAAGAATTATATGTTTTTTATATAGGCCATCATACTCAATTATCAAATATTCAAGATTGATGCTGATTAATTTTCTTTCCCCACATTTTCCCGGCAACCAAATACATTCCAATGAATATAGTAATGTAGCACATCATTAGAGAAGAATCAAGCATTTGACATTTTTCAAACCTAATAAACTTTTATCAAGATGATAATGTTACTGGATAGTTATCAAAATATTACGGTTGAATCAATTCTTGACATAATATAGTACGCTACAAGTAAAAGAATTCTTGCATTTTGCCAATTTTTTGAATGATATTAGTTCATTTTGTGTTCATTTCATGAACATTGAGCATCACATGTTATGACCCAATTCCATGTTTTCATGGCTACTACCTTACCACATGGAATTGCAAACTGGCTACGATTTCATTTCCTTAAACTAAAGTCTCACTGTTGAAGAAGCATTTCACATTTACCTAAACTTTGGCTTTGCCTCTTCTCTTCTAAATGCCCATAAACTGACTACAATCATATCAGCTTTGCTTTTTCTGTGTAATAAAATCCCTGAAATTGGGTAAGAAGTGCCAGTGCTAAAAGAGTGAAAGGTGTTTTTGATAACTGGTATGATTTAACATCACTGGTATGTTCTTGCTGCCATTCATTTTGTCTCCAGTCAAGAACAATGACATGTCTATTTTTTATAAATAAAAAAGCAAGATGTATAACTGGGACCAGTTTTTTTAATAATCTAAGGTCCAAGTTCATCATGGTACTTCCATTGTTGAGCTTGAGAGTGACTGATCATAGCTTTTGCTTAAGGCATTTGGGTTGGTTGGCAATATTTTGGAAAGAATATTAATTTTTATAGTTGTAGTTTAATATAATTTAGTAGTGGTTGAATTTAGACATGTGAAACACAAGTTCACTTGTTAGAAAATTCTAGTCTCATCTGAGAGAATAAAAATTCTCCCTAACTTTCCAGTTTCCTCTCATTTTTGTGGGGTTGAGCCGAAAGAGAGTTGAGTATGAGCTTTTTAGGGTATGTGATGAACCATTTTGAAATAAACTCATTACCCTGATAATTTATCGGATCAATACACCTTTTTTTTATTGTCACAACCAACTACAGCTAAAGCTCCATTAAAAGACATTTTCATATGTTAGATTCAGAGTTCTGAAAATTGGACCGGACCGGCTAAATAATTTATCGGATCAATACACCTTTTTTTTATTGTCACAACCAACTACAACTAAAGCTCCATTAAAAGACATTTTCATAGGTTAGATTCAGTGTTCTGAAAATTGGACCGGACCGGCTAATCGCATTGGTGACCGACACCCTCAACTTGAATTTTGGATATAGAAATCAGTCGAAAAAATCAATCCAATCATGATTGTATACGTCAATCACGATCGACGAATGGGGGGCTACCAAGTTCCACGGTTAGAGGGGTTTTATAATGTGGAGGACGATGGTTCAAATGATGGTGTCAGATTGAATTTCAGTCAGAAAAATCAAAACCCAAACATATCATAAGTGTATGTTTGCTAGATTTCAAGCCTGTAAGGACTTATATTAATTTTTAAGGGCATATTTGCAAGATTTCAAACATTCTGGATCACCAAAACCGCTAGTTTAACCGACCTAACCGGTCAACCCAAGACCCAGCTCCTTGGCCAGGTGACACTGGGTTTCAGAACACTAATTAGACCACCTACTCAAGGAATATAAGGTTTGTTGTTCTTCATTTGTCATCCAAGTGTGAAAATATCCTCAATTTTAAGATCATTAGATGTTGAAAACAGCTCAAATCAAAAGAAGATCCTAATGTTTTACTTATTAGTCTAACGTCGTTATGTTATTACTGTTATGATAATAAGATCCTCTGAAGAAAAATGCAAAGATCTTGTAAACTATTGACACTGTTCTATAATCTATATCAATTCTCCAGGTAATGGGAAAATTCTACTCTAAATTGGGGATTCAAGACTATGCAAGAAATAAAATGTACAAGCTTATACAATAATTTCAAGTTCACAATCTAATGTAACAACAAAGTACTTCAACAACCAGATGCAGCAATTTTCTGCAAAGCAAGAAATTGATTTCACCATGTAAGTTCAAAATCTATCCATTACCCGTGCACTTTTCAAGTGCTACAAGTATTTCGTTTTCTAATAGATACTCAAGATCATCAGTATCTAAGAACTTATAGCAGCAAATCTTATTTGGGGAAACTAAAAAGAGGGAAAAATTAGAAATTTGGAAGCAAAAGCCGAAAATATGCTAGTAGGCTTGACCACAAGCGAACTATCTTATATAACACTAGTGGCCGGTGTTTTCTACTCAAAGGGAACTAAGTTGTTAATCTTCAACTTAAATGGATCAGTCTGCTTTCTTGTTTTCAAGAAAAGGTATTGAAGCACGGCAATGATAATAGCCACTTTCATCAAATACAAATCTCTGTGAAAGATGAGCTTTGGGGATAATATACTCTCCCCATTCCTCAGATCCATATTGCTTGAAAATGCCTCGTGCATCAAACGAATCAAGCTTTCTTGTCCTACTCTTGCTGTAAAATCCGGTTTAGTTTCATACATCAGTCAGAATAGAGCTAAAGAAAATAAAGAAAAACCAAAGGGTTTATAAACCAGGGGGTAAAAAAGAGAAGCAAAAGAAACGGGAACCTTTTCCCATGCCTTGCATTCATCACACTGGCATACAACTGCAATTTGAGGAAACAACCAACTGTTACTAATAATATTATTTAGTGAAGATAAATGAACAACACAAATACACAGACAGGTAACATGGCTGTGTACTGGGCCACCAACAGAGTTCAAATTAAGCAGTAGATATCATTGTTGAAGTTTGAAAAAGAAAGAAATAAAATAAAATAGAAGAAGAAGACTCTTAATATAAAATTAAAAAAGCAAATACTTGAATGGTCCTATATTGTACCTTCAACTTCTGTGTAGCATCTTTCTCAAGCACAAGTCCAGCTTCATTAAATGCATCAATAATGACTTCTAAGAAGGTTCAGGAAATTCAAAAGACTCCACTGAATTAATAAATATGACAAAAAATTGATAAAACTAGACAATATTGTACTCTGTTTTTCCACTGTATTTCCAAGTGTAGCAGAAAAAGGAGAAGACAATGATATTGACAATTAAGAAATGAGGATACGACATGCACAGAGAAGTCGACCATCATCACCATTTCTTCCACTGGAGCATAGAGTACACGAGCTTTGGCCGAAGAACCTCTCATTAATTCCTGCACAGAGAAAGGTTGATCCCAAATAAGATATTATGCACTAAATTGACATTTAAATATTAGCAGATTCTCAACCTTCACCTGTCTATGTCCCGTCAGCTCAAAGACTCAAACTCAATATAAGCTGTATTTGAACTTGAAAAACAATTCCACCAGCCCCTTTAGTCTTACAAAGATGGGTCGATCATCCAAGGCATCGATCACTTTCGAGGAAATACTCTGACAGAAACATAAAGCATTATAACATCAAGAATGCTACTATCAACCAATAGCCATTTGAACAGAAATTTACCTTCAAAACCTCAATAGCTGCGTTAACTCGGTCCTTGTTCCACAATTTCAACATCAGCACGGTTAAGTGAAAGGTTTTTGGTTTAATAAACCTAAATCTGTTGACAACAGTACAGCATTATTGTCAGAGTAAGAAAAAGGAGAATCAAAGACTACATAAAATGCCATGGTCCAATATGTTAGTTGCATGGTTCCAGTGTTGTCCTCTGGAGAAGATGCACAAAGAAATGAACTTAGTCACTTACCCTGTAGTAATTCGGGGTAATATCCAACTGCTGAGGAATGAAGTCATGACATGTTGTAATTCTTCTTTTTCTTCCCCCATCCTTCTCATCCCGTAATTTGGAGAACTCAGACAGGTGAGACAAGTGAAGAATGAGCACTTGTTTCATCTCGTATATTGTATTTCCTTGATCCTTCACATGCACCAAAACAAAAATATGGCCAACCACATGGTTTCTTATTTCAGTTGCCAACATATCATATACATATTCAATTTTTGGGCCAGTATCCGCATCACTCACATTTGTCAAATTTCCCAAAAAAAAGTAAACTCATAAGAGAACTATAAATTCTCAGTATTAACCATACATTTGTCCTGCATATTAAGAAGGAAAATGGTTTAACCAGTCACCAAACGTTGCTTTCAAATTGAACATCAAGATACCAAGAAAGAATAGAACTAGTGATTAGCCATAATTAATCTAACCAGTTTAATTTTTGGGGCACGAGACAAACCATTAGAGTCCTCAGTCCTGTCCTGTCTCCTTTTAACACCAGTCTTCTAGAAGCCAACTGTTTGATGGTCCTTAAAAAGAAAGCAGACCAGAACAGAGACAGTTCCAAAAAAAAAGAGAAATGTTACAGCAAACCTTCCCGTTTCCAGCTGCAGCTGGTATTCTCTCTTGTAAGCTGCAAATCACTGAAGGCGATTTCAACAACTGATTTTATTTAACTCTCAATTTCATTTGAAATGATTCAAAACGTTGATAATGATTGTGATAAAAAAAACCAGCTTACTTTTGAAGAAAGCTCCATGCTCTAACAATAATAACTGAGTAATGAGCTGTGTCTAATGAATTCAAAGAATGAATCTACCCCTGTAATATTAACTCATGATTATTAGTATCGACATCTGAAGACATAGAAAGTATAAACAAATCAACCATTATATTACCTGGTTTCAGAGTTGTCCTCTGGAGAAGGCAAAATCTAGTGTACTGAAACAATATGCTGCATTAACTAATTGTTTGAATTTAATTGAAAACTACCTTGACCATCAGAGAATTGAATACAAAGGAAATGGCATACAAGGCTTTTAGAGGCAATTGCCAACAAATTTAACTGATTATCAATGAAATACACTATTACTTACAATCTCACTTCAAATAGTGAAGGATATGGTGAGTTGCATCCTGACATGATTGGAACACAAGAAGCTCCAAATTCCATTGCATGAATGAAAGCTGGTCGTCAAGGGAAAGCCAACGGTTGTAATTCTGCTCTTGGAGACCAATCCATGGTCAACCTGTAAGATGAATGTGCATATTCGATAGCCTGCGGACAAGGGCATCTTGTTTGATGGAATAAAATGAATGACGGAGCTGATGAATGTTTTTTGTTGACGCAGGAACTGTTCAGAACACATTAGAGTTGTGTCTGAATTCTCCTAGAAGAGAAAATAGAAATGGATTTTATCCACTGTGCGGGTTGTATCACAGGATATTCTTGGAGATAACAAGATTGATTTTGAGGGTTCACCAAGACCACGCTCTGCAATACAATTACAAATTGCACTCGCAGTTCCAATCCATGAAGATTTATTGTTGAATTCTCCTGCATCCTTTCAGTTCCAGAAAAAAGAGGGGGTAACAGTGTGTCATCTTGCTTTAAAATTCAACCAGTATGATACAAATTGTGACATTAAGAAGCAAATATTACTTACAGGATTAAAGTTGACAGTAATGGAGAAAATTCTCAATAACTAATAAATCCTTTCGCTAGTCACAACTTCTTTTTAGCAACCTTGACTAAAAAGCAATAATATCTGCATAGAACAATGCCTATTATCGATAAAAACTTAATTCTTCAAGACAGACAAGAGCAAGAAGGAAATAGAAACGTATAGAAGCTCACCAAGCAAATGTGGCAACAAAACATTAGGCAGTTGCTTCATCGGAAATATTTTCTGTTTGTTGCAAGAAACATCGGTTCTTCGTAGTTCTGTCCTTAGGTATATTTTATCAGCTGATAACTCACAAAGCTTTATATTCTCAGCATAATTAGCATTAATAGCATATCAATTCTGCATATAAAGAAAAAATAAATATGACCAGCCAATATTTTCTGTGACATAATTTTTGATTGGACATATGTAAATGAAGGTTTTAACTGCTTTGAATAGTCAGAAAACAAACTTGGCAAGACATTATCTCCAGAAAAATTGAAACAGCTTAGATGAAAAATCAAAACAGAGGTCATACAGATAACAGAAATGAAAAGCATTACTGCAAATCCTCTTCTCTTCTCCAGCTGATCACATTCTGCTATTCTCTATCTTGTGGACCACAATGCATTATAGCCATTTTTTATAAATTTCTTTGCCCCAGTGAAAAAATATCCAACCCTGAAACGCTGATTCATGATTATTAGCGTTGAAATCTTGAGTAATGCAAAATGGATAACTCAAAGACTATATAATCTGCCATCGACCAATATATTACCAAGATTAATACTTTCACAAATCAAAAGCAGAGAGGACCTGTTGCATGTCTGTATTTTAGCATATTGAAGTTCAATTTCGAATCTATATTTCAGAAATTTGAAAATAAATTCAAAAACCATGCTGCACATTGGAGACAATAGCACCATATACAACTTGATACTTCAATAAGTTCAATTTCGAATGTGATCTAGTTCTAGATTAGAAATACAAAAATTGAAATAGGATGGTCAATAATCACCTGTGGCTTGTCGGTTGCTGGTAGCTGCTGTCAAATTGATAATTCAATTTGGGCTTCCTTGTAGGTACGAGTACGACCATCGATTTGATGTGCTTCAGGAATAGGACATTTATGAATTATCACTGATATATCGAGTTTTGTCTTCTGGAAAAGGCCACCTGGTAGTGCATTTAACTTGATCTGGCCTACACCGGAACGGGCAACCGGGAGCTCAGCCGCTCATGGTGGTGTCGACGGTGGCTGGAGACGGTGAAATTGTGCTGGTCATGGTGGAAAACGAATCACCGGCTGTTGGTGAAGGTGGTCTGCGGCCAAGGGAGGCTTCCAGGGGTGGTTCCCGGCGGCCAGTGGCGAAAAGATGACCCGAAGGCACCGGGAGGTCGCTCTCGAGCTGGGGAGTGAGGATCGGTAGCTGGGGAGTGATGAAACTCGCCGGAGAACAGTCAAATCGGCGGCAAGGAAGCTCGGGGAAGGTGAAATGGCGCTAGGGGAAGATGAACCAACACTCGGGAAGCCGAACCTTCGCCGGAAAATGGAAGAAACTCGCCGGAAGATGAAAGGTCGCACGAAGGAAGCCCAAACGTCGCCGGATTCCGTTAGATCTACGGTGGAGATGACGGTGGTAGATGAACCGGCACAAGGGAAGGTCAAGGGTGGCCGGAATCCGGCGAACGGTGAGGGTCTCCCGGCTGCCCCCCTGGTTTTGCGCAACTTCATTTATTTATGTAGAAATATCGGGGGCCTTTTTGGTCCCTGCACGATTGAAAAGTGACAAAATAAACCTCATAGAAATATGACAGTTTAACCCCTGAACAGCATAAAAGGACAAATTCAGCCCTAATGAATAAACCACGACCTATTATCGACTTAAACAATCTAAAAAATCATTCCAAACATACAACATTTGTTAAAAAACATTAGAATGTGATCTCATGAATAAATTCATAAATTGTTTTAATATAATTTAATTGAATCACAATTAGGGTATTTTAATCACTTGAATAGAGTCCTCTTAACAAGGCTGTAAAAAACTACATGGAAAGACAATGACCAATCACCTGGTTTCTCTAATATCAGATATGGGTAGCACCGGAAAAGTCATTGCATCTGTGAATAACAGATTTGGGTCAATTTTTTCCAAGCCTGCAGAAACAGTAAAGAAAATCCAGTGATTACAACACTGAACTTCAAACTTAACATTTTTAATAAGTAATTTTTGAAAAAACAACAATAAATAAGCTGAAGTGATTGAACATTTAAAAAAAAATTGGAAAGATAAGTTTGTACTGCTGCTTCAGACAATAATATGACACATAATTTGATTAAACAAATGTTATCTGGTTCTTAGATTAGAAAACAAATAACAAAGCGTACTTAAGTAATTACCTGTGGCTAGTGGGTTGATGTTTATTGCTTCCGTTTGACCCATTTACCATCCAATATCGATGGTAGGGATGTGAGAGATCTTGGACCAGTCTTCTCCTGTTCCTTTTTTGTATCGTTCTTTTAGAATACGACATCCACTAATCTCCAATTTTTTGAGTGTTGTCCTCTGCAGAAGGTTGTCTGGCAGTGCCTTTAATCTGTCGCCGGATATGATTTGCAAGGTAACAAGACATGGCATGAATCTAATATGTTCTTCTTCTTCTCCCTTCTTTGTATTCTCGTAAGTCCACTCTTCCCATTCGTCTAATCCCCAAAATTTGAGTTGTTTCAATTTGGGGAAGAAAGCAGAGGATGAAGATGATGAAGAGGCTCCACTTTCAATTCCCCAAAATTCATTATCAACTTTTTTCACATATCTCATCCCTCCTATAGATAGTTCTTCAAGGGATGACAGTTCTCCCAAAGGATGGAAATTCTTACAGTTTAAGCAACAATCAAGACTTAAACTCTTCAGCTTGGTTAATGACGTCTTCCAAGTGGAGGGGAAAGCTCTGCCTGCGTAGTATTCAATCAACAACCGCTCTAATTCTGGAGGTGGGTGTAAAGCTTCAAGGACTACTTCATAATCCTCACACGATTCCCCTTCTTCAAAAACTTTAAAGGAGCATCCATACCTACTAAAACTTTCCGTTCCCTTATCGAATTGCAGATACAAACCGGTAAGGTATTTCTTATTCTTGAGTACTTCTTTCATTTTACCGTCACTCACATTTGTCACATTTCCCAACCCTCTTATTTGAAGGCTCCCTTCAAGATTATTCAAATTTTTAATTCCTTCAAGACTACATGCTCTGCTATCATAATCACCACCACCGCTTATAACGAATTCCAATAATGTTTGGAGACCTGTTAATTTCTCAATCCCTTTTGGTATGTAAAGCAACGACCACGTCACATTTTTTAAATGTCTCAAATTTACTAATTTTTCTATCCCACCAGGTAATTCAGTTACCATACTCTTAGTAATATCTAAAGTGTGCAAATTATATAATTCACACAAACTTTCAGGTAATCTTGTGATAAATTGGCGATTAAAATCAAGATATCTCAAATGTCTTAATTTTTCTATCTCTTTTGGAATCTCCATAACTTCTTGATCTGAAAAATCTGCGGTGAACTTCAATGCCCTTAAACATGTTAATTCACATAACTTTGGAAAAACATCACTTGACAATGAATGGGACATACTCAATCACAAGACTACGTGGACTTTTGATGCTACAAATGGACATGGGAAATGGAACCCCGCTATTAACCTTTAACATTAAATGGCGAACATTTTTATTAGAAGAGTTTATAAACGGATCATTATCACCAATATTGACTTCTATAGCAAGACATTCACCATTACTCAAAAATAGTGCAAAGTCATGCACTATATCATGCATCTTACAGCTCCACATAGCATCTCCATAATATGATGAAAATTCTTGGAAGAAAGATCGTGTTGCTAAGTGGTGAAAATACTCTTTGCCTATTGTCTCTAACTTCGTATTCTTTTCTAACCCCAAATAACCTTGTGCCATCCATAAATTAATTAATACATCTTTTCTTATATTGTAACCTTTTGGAAAGATAGCACAATAAGAGAAACATTTTCTTATCGAGGATGGCAAATCGTTATAACTCAACATCAAAGGGGATAGAAGACCACTTTCAATCTCCTCTAATTTCCACATCTCACTATATAAAACATGTTTCCATTCATCTCTACTCTCTTAAACTGCAAGAGACTCCCAATGGTTTTTGTAGCAAGAGGTAACCCCTTGCACTTCTTAACGATTTCCCTACCAATTTCTTCTAATTTTTCACTCTCATGAGTAGGTCTTTCAGAAAGAGCTAGCCTCCTAAATAGTTCCCAATTCTCTTCCTCGGACAATCCTTTAACATTGATAATATCAATTGACTTCATAATACGTGCAACTAACTCTTTACGTGTGGTAATTAAAATTTTACTTCCATGGAGACCATTCTTCAAACAATGATAGAACGGTTCCCATTTTTTGTGATCTTCATTCCATACATCATCTAAAATAACAAGAAATTTTTTACCTACAATGGAGTTATAAATACGGTGAAGAAGAGATTGTAGATCTTCTACATTAGGAGTAGGAACGTTTAGAGCTTCAATGATCACTCTAGCGATATTGAACTCATCAAAAGGATTTGATACACACACCCATATTATTGAATCAAAATGGCTCTTTACTTCATCATTATTGTAGGCAAATTGAGCAAGAGTTGTTTTTCCAATTCCTCCCATCCCTACAAGTGAGATGGTTTGGAGGCTCCGTTCACTACTCTCACATAATAACTTGCGTACTAAATTATTCTTCTCAACATCTCTACCACATATATCAGATACATCAATAAAAGAAGTAGTTTGCATTGGTTGATAATCAGGTCTCTCATTAGCTGGAATCACATTAAGATTATAATCACCTTTTTCTTTTGCAATAGCATCTAACTTCCTATTTATCTCTGCTATCCTAACTGCAATGTCATGACGTAAAACAACTTCTTTGAAGCCAAAGCAAGGAGAGGGAAAAAAGCAACATACCTTCTTCTTAGGGGCAAGAGCATTATGAACATATCCTCCCCCAATTTTCAGTTTCATGATTTCAGTGTTCCACTCATCCAACACATCTTCCACGTCATAGCATGCGTCTTTGAGCCGATTCAGCCAAACTCTCACAGCTCTATTCTTCATCTGTTTTTGGTCTGCATCAAGTAGCACAGCTTGAATGGCTTGAAGATTGTTCTTAAGCTTGTCTACTTCTTCGTCAACGTCTCCAACGAGCCTCACCTGTTCTTCTATGAAGCCAGCAGTTGGAAGTAGAATTGAATCCAGCAGCTCCAAGGCAACCGAAACTATTGCTTCAGCCATACTCAGATATGATCAATAGGATGAAAGAGAAGAAATGGAGATATTTGTTTCGTATGCTTTTGTGTTATGGTAGTGAATGCTGCCACACATATACTATCCTAAAATTTATTGCATATTGCAGGAGTCAACCAAGTGCGTTGAATATTGAAATGTATTTTTCAATTTTTTTTTTTCCAATATGTGTGAAAGTAACGTAATTGTTATCATTAATTGCGTTCAATTCTTTGCCGTCAAAATTCTTCAGTTAGTTTTAACTTTTAACAGGATAAAGGGTAAAAGAGTAAATGTCCCTAAAGTTCTATAATTATGAAGGGTTAATACTCTGACACCCCTAAAACTCACAAAATTAAAAAACTTTTACAAACGCCCTGCTATTAGTTTTTCTTGTTAAATATGAGAGTTGACCAATTTTGACTAAACAGGGTTGTGAATTTACATTGATTATATTTTGAACTTGACTATTTTACCCTAAAATTGATTAACAACTCATTTTTACATTTAAAGAAAAAGTAAAATAATTAAATATTTTTTTCTTTAAATTCCTAAATAATTCTAACCCTCAGCCTAAAATTACAAATATTTAACTAACAAAAAATTTAAAATACTTTTAAGAATTTAAAAAAAAAAAATTAAGAATACTTAAAAAAAAAAAAAACTAAAAACAACTAAAAAAAAAAAAGCTAAAGTCTAAAAAATATTTGTCCAGATGTCAACTTAGCAATTGGGTTTTTTTTTCTAATTTTTTTTTTAAATTTCTAAAGTTTTGCAATTTTTTTTATTCTTTTAATTTTTTGTGTAGATAATTCTGAATTTTTTTTAATTTTTCCAAATTTTTTAATTATAACTTTTTCACATTTTTTAGTTTCATTTTTTTAGATTTATTAGTTTCTTTTCAAAAACATATATAACAATTTTTAATATTTATATAATTTAATAATTTTTTCTTTTATGCCTAACATGTAAAGGAGGGGCTACGCTTGGTTGATCTTTAATAAAATTATATAATTATAAACAATTCATGGAAAAAAAAAAAAACCCCTCAACCTAACCCACTCACCCACACTGTCGCTACTCTCTCCCTCCATATCCCACAATCTTCCTCTTTGTCACCCATAGTCGCCACCCCTCTCTCCCTCTCTAACCCATTGCCGCCACTCGTATCAAACCCCATACCCCGCAACTGCTAGTCCTCTCTCCCTCCAAACCTAGATGTCTTTGGCCTGACTGTCTCGAAATCCCCCAACTTATAAGTTAAAAGTAAATATTTAAATTAGTCAACTTACAAAATTCTCTCTTTTTAACTATACCTAAAAATTTAAATTATACATAAACAATTTATAATTTTTCTTTTATGGAAAACCCAACAAGGATAAATTAAAAAAATATAGACAAATTAAACCACTTATAAAATTATTTCCAAGTAATTGTACATGAAATTTCAAATAATTCAATAGATTTAACTCTCAAATAAATCGACAATATTCAAACTGTGAAATTCTATTTACCTAAGAAAGATAAATCTGCCAATTTTGAAAACTTCCTTAGTTCCTGCTGCAAGAAAAGTATAAGGATCGCAAGTGTCATTTAACAAAATTCTGTCAAAACTAACAAAAAGTTACTAATCGGTAGGGGGTTTATCAAATTTTTCCAAACCTCAGAGGGTTAAATAATCCGAAAGCATATGGTAATTGCACAAATGATGGGATTAATGAGCTATTATATTAAATGTAATTAATCTGACAATGGAGAACCCACCCACCCCATTTTTTGACAAAAGATAGCATATATGATCAATTTTCTTCTACTTTTTCTAAATAATTAATTATAATCACTATAGTCCAAATTCTGGCATTTTTTTTTTTTTCATGTATGTCTTGAATTTTAGTGCTCTCGATTAACTTTGAGCTAAGGACTAATATATTTCACATGGCTTTTGGGCCTACCTGCCCTTCTTTCAAAACAATTTTGTCCCTCAATTATATTTGAGATATTTAGAAAATTTCACTGTAAAGAATTTTCTCCATCTATGGGACCCAAATTAATTTTATTCAAGAATGATGTGTATAAATATCTTTATGTTGAAATTAAGATAACGCGTAAGATATTTATACGTACTATATGTATCTTCCACATAATCAGTGGTCCCGTTTATATGCCAACCACTAAAATTCTTTCATATCACGAAGCATTAAATTCGATGACTATGACAGAACATGTTTATGTCTTCGACTCAGTTCTAAATTCTTTCATATAATTAAATTCTATAACTTAGCATAATTTGAATGGTGTGTAATTAAACTGACTATTTCCACTACAAGGAATATTCAATGCAGAGGCTCCGAATCATAATTGGAACTTATGTTGACATAATTTGACTTTAACAACCTAATTTCTTTTTTTACTTAATTTTAAAGCAAAAGAAAAAAATATTGTCTTAAGTTAAGTTATATATTTATTTTAATGAAAATTTAAAATTCTATTATCTTGAAAAAGTCATATCATCGCAATAAAAAAAGTTGGTTTATTTAAAATTAAGCCAAGGACTATTATATTTCACATGGCTTTTGGGCCTAGCTTCCTCTGTTTCCTTTTTTAAAAACAATTTTGTCCCTCAATTATGATGTGTATTGATTTGGGATATTTAGAAAAAATTTGGCCATTATTATTTCATCCGCTGCTAGTGATAATGACATTTATATATATTTCACGTGACTTCGGGCCTACCTTTCCTTTCTTTCAAAACAATTTTGTCCTTCAAGTATGATGTGTTATTGTTTGAGTCCTACACAGACTATACACGCTAAGCTAATTGGTTTACAAGAGAGGTAATTCTCTCATTTAACAAAACTTTATTGGGTGAGGAATTAGACCAACCTTATATTCTATCATAGTATCAGAGTCAAGTTCAGTTGAACTGAATACTTGACTGACAGGTGAGGAGTTAGAGCCAACAACTACCTTTATTAACAGGTATGACCCAACATATGGGCTTGACTGTGAGTGGGAGTGTTCTACCTCCATCAACATGCATGACCCAACATATAGGCTTAACTGTGAGTGATAGTGTTGGAGTTTTATACCAATTAGACACGTTTAAGTCTACTAGTTTATAAAGAAGGGTAATCCTCCTATTCAACAAGGCCTTATTTGATTTTGTTTTGTTTTGTTTTTGTTCAGAGCCTTATTTGGTTTATAGAGGGGGTACTTCTCCCATGCAATAAAACTTTATTAGGTGAGGAGTCAAACCCACCTTAAATTCTATCAGTTATTATTCATACTAGAAGGGGTTTGATTTATAAGAAGAGATAATCCTCTTATTTAATAAAATCTTATTTGGTGAGGAGTCAGAGCTACCTCAAATTCTATCAGTTATTATTCATACTAGAGTGGGTTTAGAAAAAGAAGAAGATAATTGGTCAAAAGATGCTCTTTCAAATAGTAAATTTCTAGGAAATTTTTTCCATGTATGGGACCCAAATTAATCTTACTCAAGAATGTAGGGTGTATATAAATCTTAATATAATATGCATTGACTTAAGTCAATTTTAATTAATTCTATAACTTTATAATCTCTATAGAGTATTGATGGACCAGCATTCAAAAACCAACATTAGGCCTTCTAAAACAAAAATATCATATTGTTAAAAGCAGGCACACAATGCTGTGGTATGCTTTTACATTAAACATGAATAAATTAAATGAAGAAATATAGAGAGATATAATCATATACCCTACTGAAACAGACTTATTGAAAGTTAAAGCCTTGAATAGAAAGTCCTATTAACAAAAATGAATAATTGCAATTAAAACTATGTCTAGTAATTAATTTATGGGCTCAAAGGATTTTACAGATACAATTTAGTGAAAATTGAGAAGCTCCCCTAAGCTACATAATTGGTTTTAGGGAAACTGCTCTCTTCTAATTTTAGTGCTTTTGAATGTGAAATCTATTGTGCACCATAGAGAAACAACAAAAATATTTATATGATCCTTTTGGGATGAAGTCTCTCGTCCTGTAATTAATCAGGAAGTGCATTTGAAGTTATACAAAACATTTAAAATACACAAAATCTAGTGTACCGAAATAATATGCTGCATTAACTAATTGTTAGAACTTAATTGAAAACTATCTTGACCATCAGAGAATTGAAAATAAAGGAAATGGCATCCAAGGCTTTTAGAGGCAATTGCCAACAAATTTAACTCCTTACCGCTGAAATACTCTATTACTTACAATCTCACTTCAAATGGTGAAGGACATGGTTGAGTTGTATCCTGACATGTTTGGAACACAAGAAGCTCCAAATTCCATTGCATGAATGAAAGTGTTGTGAGTGAATGCTGAAACGGCGTCATACTGAGTATTAATGGAACGGTGTCGTTTTGAGATAGCTCCAAGATGATCCTGACCACTGATTCAAAGGAAAAACCAACGGCTGAGATCAAGCCTCCGGTCAACACTATAAAAGGGTTAGGGTTTCTTATTAACAGTGTATCAAACAGAAGACGTCAGAGCCGTTTTTCATTTTTCTTTTGTGTGATTAGGGTTCTTTCTTTTGGGAGTCTGATTTCGGTTGTAGTCTGCAGGTTTCTTGAGTGGTTTGGATTAATCAGTCAAGGGAAGAGCTTCTGTGTTCTTGTTATAGGGATTTCCAGGTTAGAGGATTCCTAGGGCAGATTACGAGTTTGAATCAGAGTTGTTTGATCTAGGTTCTTGGGTGTAATTTTGTAATTGTGTTTGTAAGTGGTTGTTATATAATCATAGTGCAGCGAACTCCCTTTCTGGAGTTCAACATGGATGTAGCTTGCTCAAATAGGGCAAGTGAACCATGGTAAAGATCCGATATTGATTGTTTGTGTTTTCTGTTTTGTTTATTGTTTGTGGTTGATTCTTGGTTGATTGCATAACAATGGTATCAGAGCCATCGTCCTAGGGCATATCTAGGTTTTAGAAATCGTTTAATTTTTTTACGAATAAAAAAATTAGGGTTTGTTCGAAAAATTTAGGGTTTCTCAATCCAAAGGTTCCTAGAGCTTTAGAACTTTGATTCTTGTTGAGTCTTGGGGTTATTTTGTGAGATTACATCACAAATACTGGCTAAGGAGAGAAATCTTGGTCATTGCCTTGAGTCTGTACCAGTAGTGTTCTTTTTCATTTTTTTCAAGTTTAAGGGTATATAGGCTGGAAACCAGTAACTGCCTTAAAAACTGCCTTGCAGATTTGACGACTTCTAGTCTAACAATGCCACTTACACCTTAGATTGTATCACACTATCTGCATAATACAATGAGCACTACACGTATGGAGATCTCCCAATACTATGGGAAGATCGATTTCGGGAGTTGGAAGAAGAAAATGAAGGCTCTGCTTTCACATAATAAAGTCGGTCTTGCATTGGAGAAGGATCAAAAGAAATGGCCCAAGGAGAAATTGAAGGAGAAGGAGGAGATAGACGAAGCAGCCTACAATCTGATCGTGATGAACCTCTCAGACAGTGTACTAAGGAAGGTTGATGGAATTGAAACCCCTCTGGGGTTATGGGGTAAACTCAAAACTTTGTATGCACTTCAATCTGCACCAAACTTAGCTTTTCTCAAGGGTGCTCTCTTTTCTTATAAAATGGATAGTAGCAAGACAATAGAGGAGAACCTAGATGAATTCCTAAAAATGACCTTAATTTTAAAGGGCATAGATCAGGAACTAGGAGAGACTAGTGTAGCCATGATACTGTTAAACTCCATTACCGAGGATTATCTTGTTGTTAAGAATGCACTCCAGTATTCCGGTGCTGTCCCTAGTGTTAACTTGATTGTGGCTGGTCTTAAGGTTAGAGAACTTGAGTTAAAGGTCCAAAAACGAAATGGGAGTAACCTGTTTGTTAGGGGAAAACCAGATACCTTTCAATCTGGTAAAGGCAGACAACCTAGCCAGGGGTCCGAAAACAAGAAACGGGGTAAATGGAACAATAAGCATAAGGCAAAGTCTAGAAAATGTTTTTTTCTGTAATAAAATTGGTCATTTGAAGAAGAATTGCTTTGAATGGCTTAAGAAACAAAAGCAGGGAAACACAGAGAGTAACCTAGCCTCATCCAAACACTTAGCTGAAGAAACAGAGGTGCTTACTGTCTCTATTTCTGACAATACAAGAGAGTGGGTGTTAGATTCTGGGTGCTCTTTCCACATGAGCCCCAATAGGGACTGGTTTCAAGACTTTGAGGAATATGATAGGGAGACTGTGTTCATGGGGAACAACAATACCTGTAGGGTCAAAGGTAAAGGTAGTATAACCCTTAGACTCTATAGTGGGAAACTAATAAAACTTACCCATGTTAGGTACATTATAGAACTCAAAAGGAACCTCATATCCTTAGGAACCTTAGATGAGGAAAGATGCTGTTATAAAGCCGAAAATGGGTGGCTGGATGTGTATAGAAACTAGAATCTAATCCTGAAAGGAGAAAAAAGGAATGGGTTATACATCCTATGTGGAGAATATTATTCTGATTGCCTAAGTTCTTCTCTTGTCACCTCAAATATGTCAGTAACTGAAAAATGGCACTTAGGATGGGACATATGAGTCAGAGAGGATTAGATATCCTAAGTAACCAGGGCATGTTAGGAAAGGACACTACAACAACCCTAGAATTCTGTGAGAACTGCATCTTAGGAAAACAGCACAGAATCAGTTTCCCAAAAGGCATACACCTAGCCAAAGGTTGTTTAGAATACATACATTCAGACTTATGGGGACCTGAGAGAGTGAGGTCTCATGGGGGCAATAGTTACTTTATGTCCACTGTAGATGATTTTAGCAGAAAATTGTGGATTTACACCCTTAGAACCAAGGACCAGGCACTGTCTAAATTTCAAGAGTGGAAAGCCCTAGTGGAAAACCAACTAGACAGAAAGGTAAAAACTCTAAAGACTGACAATGGATTAGAGTACTGTAACATTGTATTTGATAAGTTTTATAGTGAGCAAGGAATCCTAAGACATAGAACTGTGAGAAGAACCCCTCAACAGAATGGAGTAGCTGAGAGGATGAATAGGACACTCCTGGAAAAAGTCAGATGCTTGCTGTTCACTTCAGGGTTACCTAATACCTTCTGGGGAGAGGCCTTGTCCACTGCAGCCTATCTGATAAATAGGAGCCCCTCTACTGCCATAAATTTTAAATGTCCTGAAGAAGTATGGTCAGGAAGAAAGCCTGGTTTAAGCCATTTGAGAATATTTGGGTGTGTAGCCTATGCACATACAGTGGGAGGAAAGTTAGAGCCTAGATCCACCAAGTGTGTGTTCCTAGGATATCAAGATGGTACCAAGGGTACAGACTCTGGGACAAAAATTCACCAAGGGTAAAAATCATTATTTCCAAGGATGTGGTCTTTAATGAAGGGGTGTTCCCTTGTAAAACCATTGAACAAAACACTGGTACTAACACCCCACCTGAACCTACCAAGGATACAACTGAGAGTACAATCATTGAGGTGGAGCCTGTGGGTCAGCAAGCTGAACCACCTCAACCCAATGAGGAACAAGCACCAGAAAACCAACCAACCAGGACCAGAGGATCCTGGATTTGATAGTGAAGAAAATGAAACAGATGCCCCAAAGCCCCAACATGCACAATTAGAATACTATCAACTTGCCAGGGATAGAATAAGGAGGGAGATAAGACCCCCTGCCAAGTTTTCTTATGCTGAACTGATATACACTGCTTTGCTTGCAGGAACAGGGATTCAAAGAACAGAACCAGACTCATATGAAGAAGCAATGAACTCCAAGGAAAGGGAAAAATGGAGGCAAACATTGGAAGAGGAAATGAGGTCACTTGAGGTAAACAGAACTTGGTCCTTGGTTTGGGCCCAAGGACCAAAAACTAATCAAATGCAGATGGTTGTAAAAGATTAAAGAGGGAATTTTAGCTACTGACCCTCCTAGGTACAAAGCTAGGCTAGTAGCTAAGGGTTACACCCAACGCGAAGGAATAGACTTCAATGAAGTCTTTTCTCCTGTAGTCAAGTATAAAACCATTAGGTTAATGCTCTCCATTGTTGCCCATTATAACCTAGAGCTAGAACAAATGGATGTTACCATTGCCTTTCTACATGGTAACTTAGAAGAGGAGATTTACATGAGCCAACCTCTAGGTTTATTGATCCTAAGAAACCTGACCATGTGTGCATCCTACACAAATCACTGTATGGACTAAAACAGTCCCCAAGACAGTGGTATAACAGGTTTGACAATTTCATTGTAAGCTTAGGATACACTAGGACTAGATATGACAATTGTTTCTATTTTAATTAAAATCATAATCTACCTCTATATCTTTTACTGTATGTGGATGATATGTTACTTATGAGTGAGTCTAAGTCTAAAATTCATGAGTTAAAGGGTCAGCTTAGATCAGAATTTGACATGAAGGATCTAGGAAATGCAAAAAGAATCCTGGGAATGGACATTATTAGGAACAGAGGTAAACATGAATTAATCATCAGGCCGAAATCATACTTGGAAAAACTTGTGTCTAAATTTGGTATGGCTGATTCAAAACTAGTGTCCATGCCTCTTGCAAACCATGTTGTGTTAAACAAGAACCAATGCCCTACAACTGAATCTGGCATAATCAAAATGGAATATGTCCCCTATGCAAATGTGATTGGATTTGTGATGTATGGAATGATCGCTGCACTGCACTGCCCTATTCCATTTCCTTACTGAGTAGATTTATGGCAAATCCAGGCAGTAAGCACTGGACTGCCTTAAAGGGAGTGTTAAGGTACATTAATGATACCCTGAATGTTGGTTTAAATTTCTATAAAAGGCATAATACACTTGACTTGGTGGGTTTTGTAGACTCTGATTTTGCAGGTGACAAAGACACAAGGAAATCCACCACTTCATATTACTTTACCCTTGGAGGAAATTACATTAGCTGAAAGTCGCAGCTTTAGCCCATTGTTCCTCTCTCAACAACTGAAGCAGAGTATATTGCTATTGCTGATGTGTTTAAGGAAGCTGTGTGGCTGCAAGGTTTGTTAGCCGAAGCAAAACTAACTGATGGCAAGGTTACTGTATTCTCAGATAGTAAGAGTGCAATTCATCTCAGTAAGAATCCAGTATACCATGAGCGGACCAAGCATGTGGATGTTCACTTCCACTTCGTCAGGGACTTAGTAACACAAGGGGTAATTGATCTTAGAAAGGTATCCACTAAAGATAATCCAGATGACACGGGAACCAAGGTTGTCTCACCTGCAAGTTCAAGCACTATTTGAACCTGCTGCATGTAAGATAACCTGTGAAGACCAGAACAATGAAGGAACTATTTGGGTTTGCTGCATTGTGAATGTTTAGCATTCAAGGTGGAGATTGTTGTGAGTGAATGCTGAAACGGCATCATACCGAGTATTAATGGAACGGTGTCGTTTTGAGACAGCTCCAAGATGATCCTGACCGCTGATTCAGAGGAAAAACCAATGGCTGATATCAAGCCTCCAGTCAACACTATAAAAGGGTTAGGGTTTCTTATTAATAGTGTATCAAATAGAAAAAGTCAGAGCCATTTTTCGTTTTTCTTTTGTGCAATTAGGGTTCTTTCTCTTGGGTCTGATTTCAGTTGTAATCTGCGGGTTTCCTGAGTGGTTTGGGTTAATCCATTGAGGGAAGAGCTTTTGTGTTCTTGTTATAGGGATTTCTAGGTTAGAGGATTCCTAGGGCAGATTACGAGTTTGAATCAGAGTTGTTTGATCTGGGTTCTTGGGTGTAATCTTGTAATCGTGTTTGTAAGTGGTTGTTCTATAATCATAGTGCAACGAACTCCCTTTCCGGAGTTCAACGTGGATGTAGCTTGCTCAAATAGGGCAAGTGAACCATGGTAAAGATCCGGTGTTGATTGTTTGTGTTTTCTGTTTTCTTGGTTGTTTGTGGTTGATTCTTGGTTGATTGCATAACAGGCTTGTCGTCAAGGGAAAGCCAAGGGTTGTAATTCTGCTCTTGGAGACTAATCCATGGTTAACCTTGAAGATGAATGTGCATCTTCCATAGCCTGCGGACAAGGGCATCTTGTTTGATGGAACAAAATAATGACGGAGCTGATGAATGTTTTTTGTTGATGCAGAAACGGTTCAGAACACATTAGAGTTGTGTCCGAATTCTCCTAGAAGAGAAAATAAAAATGGATTTTATCCATTATGTAGGTTGTATCATAGGATACTCTTGGAGATAACAAGACTGATTTTGAGGGTTGACCAAGACCATGCTCTGCAATACAATTACAAGTTGCACTCGGAGTTCCAATCCATGAAGATTTATTGTTGAATTCTCCTGCTTCCTTTTAGTACCTGGAAAAAGAGGGGGTAACAGTGTGCCATCTTTGTTTTAACTGCTTTGAATAGTCTGAAAACAGACTTTGCAAGACATCATCTCCAGAAAAATTGAAACAGCTTAGATGAAAAATCAAAACGGAGGTCAGATAACAGAAATGAAAAGCATTACTGCAAATCCTCTTCTCTTCTCCAGTTGATGACATTTTGCTATTCTCTATCTTCTAGACCACAATGCATTATAGCCATTTTTGATCAATTTCTTTACCCCAGTGAAAAAAAATCTACCCTGAAATGCTGATTGATGATCATTAGCGTTGAAATCTTGAGTAATGCAAAATGGATAACTCAAAGACTATATAATCTGCCATTGACTAATATATTACGAAGATTAATACTTAGATAAATCCCTTTACTGTTAATAAATCGTTAATATGTCATTAGGATTAACAAAAAGATGAGTTAATGAATATTTACTTAATTGACCTTTTCATGTTTATTTTAATACTAAAAACTTAACGAATAAAGAGATTTTTATTATTATTAATTATACCTAAGATATTAACTTACATATAATTAAGGTCCCCTTAGTTTTCTTTATGGTATTCTTGCTATTGAGAGAGAGCATAGGAAACTTATGACTTTCCATGGAAAAGATTTCGGTCCGAATGAATACTAGTCATTGTATATTTGGGCCAGTGGGGATTGGGCTGGGGTGGGCTTTGCAAAAGATTGGGGTCTTGGACCATAAATCTTATGGACATTAGTGGTGGTGGAAGTGAGAGTGAGAGAAGGCATATTTTTAACGTTTGGTGAGAGAGTGAGTCAGTGGATGGTGGAGATCCGATGTTGACTGAAAAAGAATAAAATATTTTTGAGAAAAAATTAATTTAAATAAATGAAAATATGAGTTGATTGTTACTAGAAGTTTTGGTAGATGATGAAGAAGAAAGGAGAAATAGTTCGCTTTCATTAATCGGTTGGGAATTTTAATATTTCTTTTGGGTAATTTTGTCCTTTGACTATGAGTCAATTTAAATTTCTTTTTTTTTTTCTTGTTACAAAAAATAATAATATTATTAAGATACGATATCAGATTTTTTAGTTTCATTTTAGTATTTTTTTTTATATGTAAAATTAATTTCAACAATGTCTTTGAACTTGTTATGGATACAACAAAAATTTTGATGCCTCATTCTAACCATTTTGGCAACCTCTTTTCATTTCTTTTTGTCATTTAAAATCTTTATTTATATTTTAAATTAATTTTAATTTTAATATGTAACCACTTTGTAAATTACTTTCATACCCTTTCACATAATCAAATCCAATACCAAGAAACTATTAATTATTGGGAGAGATTGACTTAATCCTCTATGAACTGTTGATCTTAATTCAAGGTCCCGAACTTTCAAATATTAAGAAATAGTCCCCTAAAACCAACAATTGTTAATCAAATCTTAACTCCAAGAAAGAACAACATTTTTTATATAGAGAAGAGTGAATTAAGGGTGAATTACATGTTTTTTTTTTTTTCTTTTGTGTGCGAGTGGATTATTTGTTCTACCCGTATATGGGTTAATGTCTATTAGAATTAAAAAGGGTATGTCTAATAGTTTAAACTATAAGATTTGGAATACTCTAAAAATAAATTACGCTATATAAGTTACCGTATCAATCATTTCACTCATCATATCTTTTAATTAATCACAGAACTAATCATGACCACACCTCATTATTTCCTCTGTTAATTAGATCATACACATAATCGGCTTTTGCAGCACATCAATTTTGCTTATTAAGAAAAAAAACATAGCCAGCCAAAATTTTCTGTGAACCATATGCTTTTGTAAGGAACATAACAAACCAATTTGGAAGGAACATAACAAACCAATTTGATCTTTTGGGAACAGACAATTTGATTCTTTTTCCTAATAATTTAGACTGGCTTCTTCTTCTCTACTCTATTGCTGGGCAAGAAACTGCAGCGAGACAAGAGAGAAAATATTTGTTTTGGTGCTGATTATTCAAAATTTTCAATCTTTCAAGAGTACATGCTTTACCATCATGATCATAATTACCACTTCACTAATTTTTGAATCTCTTTTAAAATGTAACTTAGTGATATAGAGATATTTATTAAATGCCTCAAATTAACTAATTTTCCGTTCCATGAGGTAATTCCCGTAGCATACAACCACTAATATCTAAAGTTTGCGACATGTTGAAACCACAACTAAAACACACAATAAATACAGCAGAAAAGTAAAGAGGGCACAATCAATTTACCCTGGTTCGTTCTCAATTACTGAGAACTACGTCCAGCATTCAAATAGAGCAGTTTTATTGAGTTTCAATAATCTAAAGAATACAATGATAAAAAAGTATTCGCAGCTCACTTTTTCTCTCTATTTTTCTCACACCCGGCTTTTTCCACTATAACAATATGCATATAATAGTAACCCTAACCCCATTTGGGCTAAACCGATCTAACTTGACCCAAACCCAAATATTTAACAGTCAATTCTAACCCAATTACTAATTGGGCTTACTATCAAGGCGGTGCTGCCCCCTAACCCCTGCCCACTCACCATCGAATGAGACCCCGAATGCATCAATGTAAGCCGATAATCTGTCAAAATCATGCAAGAAACATATCCAACACAACACACAAAGTTTCAGGGTAACTTTTCCACTTAAATTCTTCATACTAGCCTTGTTAGCATGACTAGTAAATTGATTCTGCATTTTTAAGGAAAAAACAGAACTTATCACACAAAGGAATGATTTGGTTTCAAATAACCATCAATAAATGAAAGAAACACACAGAGCATTGAGAGAAAGAATTATACAACTAACCTTTTGAGTCCAAATAGCAATTTATTTGGTGGTGTCATCCAAAATCAAAGTAACAATGACTTGTCATTAAAATAGCTTCCTTTTTTCTCTCCTCTGTGAATAGAAAGTAACATTTCTTAATTTAAAATTAGCACCTAAACAATAAAATCAGACAATTATTTTTGAGAAGTGGAGCTGTGACCTTTAAGATATATTGACAGAGATTATATAGCATATTTCGAGGTATCAATAGAAATTTATTTTGCAGGAAAGACACACTGAAAGAAAGGAAATATAAATATAGACCTGAGGAAGCTCACCAAGCAAATGTGAAAACTAAATGTTGAGCACTTGAGCCTCAATGAAGTTTCAGAAATTATTGACTAATAGAATTTGGTCCTTCAATATTTTCTCTGCTGATTGGTGAAGGAGCTTTAAATTCTTGGAATAGCTAGCATGAGTAGCAAATGAATTCTGGATATTAAAAGAAGAAACAAATCAATTCTGTGATTGGAACTTAAACAAATGAAGAAACAAAACAGATCAGTGACAAGCATGACTAACCAATTTGATATGTGCGGCAGGCACACCATTTGGTCCTTAACAGAAAATTCTCAGCATATTTAGCCTTAGTAGTACATCAATTCTGCATATGAGGAAACACACCATCATCAGTCAAATATCCACAATATGCTTTTTTATTGAACATAAATAAATGAAAGAACTGAGGGAGAATCACCACGCATAACTAATTGATTTGGTCTTTGGGGTAGAAACAAAATTTGATTCCTTTGTTGTAACTTCCTGGCACCGTTCTCCATGACACAAAATTTAGAAAAATGTTCTGGTGTAGCTGCTTCTTAGTAGTCTGAAAATATTTTTCATCATAAATTAAGGCTGTTATTTCCTATTCTCAACCAATGCATCCTTGATTGACCACTGAATGCTAGAAGAACACCTGACATGAAAATATATTATTTTTGAGATTACAAATGGAATTAATGGTTTAATTGATCATGAGCAAATCCTTTCACTTGTCAAAAGTTTCTTTAAGCAACCTTGTCTAAGAAAAGACTGTACTTGGTTAGGACATTAATTACCTATTAGGAATTAGAATTGTGTTTATATAAAAGGATGTAGAAATCCAGACCTGGTGGAAAACTTACCAAGCAAGTGTGAAAACTTGACATAGAGAACTTGTTTCTTCAGCCACAATTTCTCTTCTGCACAAGGTCCTAAACGAAGTTTCTACCACTGATAAGTTGGTGCTTGACAACTGCTTTGACCATAAGCAGTCCCTCTGCTAATCATTGACAAAATTTTGAAATACTAGCCTTGCCAGCATGACTCGTAAATTAATTCTGGATTTTAAAGAGAACACAACCAGTCACACAATTGAATGATTTTCTTTCAAATTAAAAATCAATAAATAGAAAGCATTGCGTGTAGCTGTGAACATTAAGAAGTACTGACAAAGGTTATATAGGATAATTTGAGACTGATTGCACTTGGTCAATTTTGTCCCCTGTGATACAAAGTTCTGTGGATGGAAATTAATGATTATTTTACTAAGCTAAAGGAGAATAAAATATTTTAGTATCCGGTGTCATTTGATGGAGAAAGTTTATGTAAAAAGAACCTCATTTTGTCATGTTCTTGTTACACACCATCTTCTGACCTTAAATTCCTTTAAATTACGAGACAGATAAACTTGCTTCACTGCAATAAAATTGATTGATTCAAATAATCAAGTTTCCATATCAACAACTGAAATTACATATGAGAGAGTGTACAAAAATCATGTTATAGCTTATCAGTTGTTACATACCTTAAGTTTCTTTGATTAGATTTTGCTGTCTGGCATACTCATGCCTACCATGATGCTGGACTTGTCACCACAATGCATCATTGGATGACCACTTAATACTAAAACCACACTGTGACATGACATAGAAACTATTATATAGGATTAAAGATATTCTGTATGTGAAGCATAAATCCATTCCCTAATCACAAGTTCTTTTCAGCAACATTGGTGAATAAAATGATATATACTCATAAGATAGTGTCTATCGTCAGTAGCAATTTATTTTCAAGAAAGATAAAAAGCATGAAGGAAATGCAAATGTGAAACCTAGACATTGAGTTCTTGAGGATTTTCTCTGCTGTTCAGAAACAGAGTATTATATTATCAGCATAGATAGCCTTAGTAGCAAATCAACTGCGTGTGAAGAATCACAGGATAATAAGCCAGATACTCTGTAATAGTATTTTTGATTGAACATAAACCAATGAAGAAAAAATAGAGAGAAGTTACCAAGCATAACTAATCAATTTGATCTTTGGGGCGGAAACACAATATTGTTCCTTTCTAGCAACTTCAACTGATAATTCTCCATTTCTGAGTAAAGTCATTCAGAATGACTCCGTCCTCCTCTGGTTGGTCGCATAATCACCCTCCCCTGTATTTTAATGAAAAAAATTGCAGTGAGACAAAAAGTATTTGTTTTGGAACTGGAAGTTGAATCTTTAAATATAAAGATCCATGCCTTAATATTAACAATACCACTTAAAAGAACAGGTCGCAACCTTTAAGAAGTAAGGAGATGTTATGCTATATATTTCGAGGCTAATTGCATCTGTCAATCTTCTCCAGTATGATAAGAGCTCCTGTCATATCTCTTCTTATAGTCTTTTGATTTCTTCAAAAATATTTAGGATACATTAAACTTGGTCACTGCATCAAAACTAAAACATGGATGTTAAGTTTTCTTAATAAGAAATAAAAATCCCTTTCCAGTATCCATATAAGCATAAGAAACCCAAATAAGTCATAAAAGGATCTCACAGAGCCAATTTACAGCAAAATGAAGAAGCTCCCTAACATGCTGCATAATCGATCCAACATTCAAAGCGTAAAGTTCATTAAGGGAAAACTTCTTGGATGTAACTGCTTTTGCATGGGCTGAAAATATTTTCCAACCTTAATTGTTCAACCTGATAGAAAACTAAGGTTGTTATTTTGTAATGATTGCAAAACTTCTAAAGGACATAATCAAGAAAAAACAGAGACCTTATGCAGAAAATAAAAAACAGAGCTCACAAAGGTAACAGAAATGAAAGATGTTATAGCAAGTCCTCCTCTCTTCTCCTGTTGGTCAAATTCTGCTATTCTCTGTCCTGCACATCAAAAAACATTATAGCCACTTCGAAAATTAAATTCCTTTACCCATTGGAAAAACTCTAACTTGTAACATTGATTCATGATTATTAGCATTGACATCTGGATTCTTGAGTTATGCAAAATATGGATAAATCATGGACTATGTAAAATTCTTTTGGTCAATCTACTACCTGGTGTGTGTGGTGTGTGTAACATAAATTCAACATTATACCTATAGAACTTCAATGTTGAATCTATATATCAAAAGTTTGCAATAATAAACAAACTTCACAAGACATTATCCCCAGAAAAATCGAAACAGCTTAGCTGAAAAATTGAACCCTGAGACATAGATTCATTATAGCCATTTTTATAAGTTTCTTTGCCCCGCTGAAAAAAATTGAACCCTGAGACATAGATTCATGATTATTAGCGTCAAAATCTTGAGTAATGCAAAATGGATAACTCAAAGACTATATAATCTTCCATTGACCGATATATTACCAAGATTAATACTTTCACAAATCAAAAGCAGAGAGGATTTCTAAAGAAACCTGTTGCACGTCTGTAGTTTAGCATATTGAAGTTCATTTCAGAAATTTGAAAATAAATTCAAAAACCATGTTGCACATTTGAGACAGTAGCGCCAACTTGATACTAAATGTGATCTAGTTCTAGATTAGAAATACAAAAATTGAAATAGGATGGTCAATAATCACCTGTGGCTTGTGGGTTGCTGGTAGCTGCTGTCAAATTGATAATTCAATTTGGGCTTCCTTGTAGGTACGAGTACGACCATCAATTTGATGTGCTTCAGGAATAGAACATTTATGAAATATCACTGATATATCGAGTTTTGTCTTCTGGAAAAGGCCACCTGGTAGCTCATTTAACTTGGTCTGGCCTACACCGTAACGGGCAACCAGGAGCACAGCCACTCATGGTGGTGTCGACGGTGGCTGGAGACGTGAAATGGTGCTGGTCATGGTGGAAAACGAATCACCGGCAGTTGAAGAATGTGGTTTGTAGCCAAGGGAGGCTTCCAAAGGTACCGGGAAGTAGCTATCGAGCTGGAGAGCGAGGACCAGTAGCTGGGGAGGTGCAGCGTCACCGGAAAGTGAGCGAAAACTCGCCTGGAAGCCGAAGAGTCACAATATGTAAGCCAAACCGCCGGAAGATGAAAGGTCGCACGAAGCAAGCCCAAAGTCGCCGGATTCCGTTATATCTACGGTGGAGATGATGGTGGAAGATGAACCGGCACAAGGGGAGGTCAAGGGTGGTCGAAAATGGCCGGAATCCGGCAAACGGTGAGGGTTTTCTGGCAGCCCTTCTGGTTTTGCGCAACTTCATTTATTTATATAGTAATAGTAATCCAGGTAAATTTTTGGGTCCCTGTACGATTGAAAAGTGACAAAATAAACCTCATAGAAATATAACAGTTTAACTCCTGAACAGCATAAAAGGGACAAATTCAGCCCTAATCAATAAATCACAACCAAATACAATCACAAAAATTCGTAAATTCATTAGAATGTGATTTTCAGGAATAAAACCATAACCTAATATCGACTTACACAACCACAAACATTAAAATGTGATTTTCATGAATAAATTTGTAAATTATCTTGATATAAATTCAATTAAATCACAACTTGGATATTTTAATCACTTTAATAGTCATGACATTAACAAAGAGCTTTAGAAGAAATTGGAACCAGAGCGTAAAAAGGTGATAGAAATGGAAAAGATTACTGTAAATTTTCAAATTGTTGTGCTGTCCTGTCTTTTCAGCCTCTTGGAGACTTGAACTATAAATTTGTGCCTTGAATGAACATTGATTGAGTATTAATTAAAGAATGTGAAACAATAATGGTACAATACATTAGTCTCATATAACATTTCTTATATAATATTATGTGATAATATGTGATTGAATAAAAGCTTAATTTTAAATTTTAAATTAGCCAATCATATCTTGTCACATAATGTTGTATGAAAAATATTATATAAAAATGATGTATATATAGTACTATTTAATGTGAAATCCAAGGATAAAAGACTAGACGAAAGCCAATCGCCAATCACCTGGTTTCACATATCAGACATGAATAGCACCAGAAAAGTCATTGCACCTCTGAATACCGGATCTGAGTCAAACTTTTCAAAGCCTGTAGAAACAGTAAAAAATATTCAACAATTACGACAATGAACTTCAAACTTAACATTTTTAATAAGTAATTTTTGAAAAAACAACAATAAATAAGCTGAAGTGATTGAACATTTAAAAAGAAATTGAAAAGATAAGTTTGTGCTGTTGCTTCAGACAATAATATAACACATAATTTGATTAAAAAAAAATGTTATCTGGTTCTTAGATTGGAAAAGAAATAACAAAGAGGATACTTAAGTAATTACCTGTGGCTAGTGGGTTGATGTTTATTGCTTCCCTTTGACCCATTCATCAAATATCGATGGTAGGGATGTGAGAGATCTTGGACCAATCTTCTCCTGTTCCTTCTTTGTATCGTTCTTCTAGAAAAGGACATCCACTAATCCACAATTTCTTGAGTGTTGTCTTCTGCAGAAGGCTGTCTGGCAGTGCCTTTAATCTGTCGCAGTGTATGATTTGCAAGGTAGCAAGACATGGCATGAATCCAATATGTTCTTCTTCTTCTTCTCCCTTCTTTGTACTCTCGTAAGTCCACTCTTCCCATTCGTCTAATCCCGAAAATTCGAGTTGTTTCAATTTGGGGAAGAAAGCAGAGGACGAAGAGGCTCCACTTTCAATTCCCCAAAATTCATTATCCATTTTTTTCACACTTTCCATCGAATCTATAAATAGTTCTTCAAGGGATGACAATTCTCCCAAAGGTTTCAAATTCTTACAGTTTAAGCAAAAGTCAAGACTTAAACTCTTCAGCTTGGTTAATGACGTCTTCCAAGTGGAGGGGAAAGTTCTGCCTGCGTAGTTTTTAATCGACAACCGCTCTAATTCTGGAGGCGGTTGTAAAGCTTCAAAGACTACTTCATAATCCTCACACGATTCCCCTTCTTCAGCAATTTTCCAGTGGACCTCACCCCTACAAACACCTTCCGTTCCCTTATCGAATTGTAGCTTCAGACCAGTAAGGTTTTTCTTATTCTTGAATGCTTCTTTCATTTTACCATCACTCACATTTGTCAAATTTCTCAACCCTCTTATTCTCAGGCTCCCTTCAAGATTATTCAAATTTTTAATTCCTTCAAGACTACATGCTCTGCTATCATAATCACCACCACCGCTTATAACGAATTCCGATAATGTTTGGAGACCTGTTAATTTTTCAATCCCTTTTGGTATGTAAAGCAACGACCGTGTCTTATTTTTTAAACGCCTCAAATTTACTAATTTTTCTATCCCACTAGGTAATTCAGTTACCATACTGTCAGTAATATCTAAAGTATGCAAATTATATAATTCACACAAACTTTCAGGTAATCTTGTGATAAATTGCTTATTAAAATCAAGATATCTCAAATGTCTTAATTTTTCCATCTCTTTTGGAATCTCCATAACTTCTTGATCAAAAAAATTTGCAGTGAACTTCAATGCCCTTAAACATGTTAATTCGCATAACTTTGGAAAAACATCACTTGACAACGAATGGACATACTCAATCACAAGACTATGTAGACTTTTGACGCTACAGATGGACATGGGAAATGGAACTTCTTTATTAACCTTTAACATTAAATGACGAACATTTTTGTTAGAAGAGTTTATAAACGGATCATTATCACCAATATTGACTTCTATAGCAAGACATTCACCATCACTTAAAAATAGCGCAAAGTCATGCACTATATCATGCATCTTACAATCCTCTATAACATCTTTTGATTTTGAAAATTCTTGGAAGAAAGATCGTGTTGCTAAGTGGTGAAAATACTCTTCTCCTATTGTCTCTAACTTTGTATTCTTTTCTAACCCCAAATAACCTTGTGCCATCCATAAATTAATTAATACGTCTTTTTTTATATTATAATCTTTTGGAAAGATAGAACAATAAGAGAAACATTTTCTTATTGAGGATGGCAAATCATTATAACTCAACATCAAAGGGGATAGAAGACCACTTTCAATCTCCTCTAATTTCCACATCTCACTATATAAAACACGTTTCCATTCATCTCTACTCCTCTTAAACTGCAAGAGACTCCCGATGGTTTTTGTAGCAAGAGGTAACCCCTTGCACTTCTTAACGATTTCCCTACCAATTTCTTCTAATTTTTCACTCTCTTGAGTAGGTCTTTCAGAAAGAGCTAGCCTCCAAAATAGTAACCAATTCTCATCAAAGGACAATTCTTCAACGTTGATAATATCAATTGACTTCATAATATGTGCAACTGACTCTTTACGCGTGGTAATTAAAATTTTACTTCCATGGAGACCATTCTTCAAACAATGATAGAACGGTTCCCATTTTTTGTGATCTTCATTCCATACATCATCTAAAATAAGAAGAAATTTATTACCCACAATAGAGTTATGAATACGTTGAAGAAGAGATTGTAGATCTTCTACATTAGGAGTAGGAACTTTTAGAGCTTCAATGATCACTCTAGCGATCTTGAACTCATCAAAAGGATTTGATACACACACCCATATTATTGAATTAAAATGGCTCTTTACTTCATCATTATTGTAGACAAATTGAGCAAGAGTTGTTTTTCCAATTCCTCCCATCCCTACAAGTGAGATGGTTTGGAGGCTTTGTTCACTACTCTCACACAATAACTTGCGTACTAAATTATTCTTCTCAATATCTCTACCACATATATCAGATACATCAATAAAAGAAGTAGTTTGCATTGGCTGATAATTAGGTCTCTCATTAGTTGGAATGACATTAAGATTATAATCACCTTTTTCTTTTGCAATAGTATCTAACTTTCTATTTATCTCTGTTATCCTAACTGCAATGTCGTGACGTAAAACAACTTCTTTGAAGCCAAAGCAAGGAGAGGGAAAAAAACAACATACCTTCTTCTTAGGAGCAAGAGCATTATGAACATAACCTCCCTCAATTTTGAGTTTCATGATTTCAGTGTTCCACTCATCCAACACATCTTCCACGTCATAGCATGCGTCTTTGAGCCGATTCAACCAAACTCTCACAGCTCTATTATTCATTTGTTTTTGGTCAGCATCAAGTAGCACAGCTTGAATGGCTTGAAGATTGTTCTTAAGCTTGTCTACTTCTTCGTCAACATCTCCCACTAGCCTCACTTGTTCTCCTATGAAGCCAGCAGTTGGAAGTAGAATTGAATCTAGCAGCTCCAAGGCAACCGAAACAATTGCTTCAGCCATACTCAGATATGATCAATAATATGAAAGAGAAGAAATGGAGATATTTGTTTCGTATGCTTTTGTGTCATGGTAGTGAATGCTGTCATCCCTGTATATATATACCATCCTAAAATTTATTGCATATGGTAGAAGTCAACCCCATTTAATTTTTAAATGTAATTTTCAATTTTTTTTTTATCATTCATGATCAATGGTATAGATATTAGTAGTTTTGATAATGACAGAAAGAAATTTCATTATTATGTATTTTGAAACAATTGCTCTCTCTTTTTTACATGTTGTCCCCTAATTGATAACTTTATATAAAGGTTTCTACTTTATTTTTGTCACGTAATCGATATTTAAAGGTTATCTCCTTCACTTTCTACCGAAATTTCCCAAAAAAAAGAAGTTAATGAATTTGGCTATAGTTCTTTCATGTTCAATAAATAGTATTACTTTTAGTTTTAAGAGTAATTCTACAAATATAAAAATTTTGTATATAAACTCAATTTGTATTGATTTATTTTACACCAAATCTTGTATTATTCTAGTTTTAAAGCTGATAAAAAGACTTATGGTATGCATAAATCAAATTAATTTATAATTTCACCTGGCCATATACATACCCACCTTTGGTTACTTTGAAATTAAGCATATAAAAGCAAAAAGATGTGTGACACTTGGACATATGGTGGGATTAATTAATTAATTAATAGGGTAAAGGAGTGCCCACACAGACACCCCATAATTGAAAAAGTATGTAACAAAGTTGACGTGAATGGAATAACACTAAAACAACCAACTGCTATAAATAAATTGTGTAATTATGTGACATGGGCCCAATTCTTCATTAACTTTTGTTTAAATAATTAATTAATTGCAATAATTATCTATATATTGCATACGTGTAAGCTTATAATTAACGGAGCCAAAAGAAAGTTTATTTTAATTAAGACTTCGTTATAGCTTTCATGTTAGGTGTCCACTTGCCAAATTATGAATTGACAAATTAATTAATTCTATTATTCTACTTTTAACACCTAATTGATTGAGTTTCTGAAAAGGATTTGGGCGAATAACATACATCTACCCATAGTTTGCCCTAAAGACTATTTCGTACCCAAAAAGTTTGGAAATAAAAATACCATATTGTTAAAAGCAGGCGCATATCAATGCTGTGGTATGCTTTTATATTAAAAATGAAGAAATTAAATGAAGAAATAACCATTTCTGTATAATGGCTTGAATTTTATTGCTCTCAAACAAGTCGGTTCACATAGCTTTCCTTCCCTTTCCTTTCCTTTTATTCAAAATTATTTTGTCCTCCACTCCATTAACTTTTAGCCAGGACTAATATAGTTTCACATGGCTATGGGCCTACCTTCTCTTCTTTCAAAACAATTTTGTTCCTCAATCACGATGTGTATTGATTTGGGATATTATAAATTTTTTCTCCTATAAACGTGTGCAGAGAAGACTTTTCTTTTCCCTATTACAAATGCAGTTTAATTATGAGCTGATTATAATAATTATATGTGTTAAACTGATTTATAAAGACAAACTGTGTTATTACGCAGCATATTCTTTCATTTCGTTAATTTTGTCTAATTAATTAATTAATTATAAAAAAATCACAGACCTTACATACTTGTATGATCTATTATTTTTGAAATCATGATGAGGATGGTTAAAATAGTAAAAAATTTTCCTTTTCCCTATTACAAATGCAGTTTAGTTATGAGCTGATTACAACAATTATATGTGTTAAACTGATTTATAGAGACAAATTTTGTTGTTTTTCTTTCAAACACCCATGATTCACATAACTTTCCTTTCCTTTCAGTCAAAATTATTTTTATCTTTCCTTTCCTTTTGATAAAAATTAAAAAAAAAAATTATACAATATTAAGCTTAGTTTATCTTTCAGACACCCATGATTCACCAATGACCATAGAACACTTTTCCCTACTAGAAAATCAATTTATTATGAGCTGATTATAGCAACTCTATATGTTATAACAATTTAGAAAAAAATAATAATTATACGGTATTAAGCTTAATTTATCTTTCAAACAGCCATGATTGACCGATAAGCTAGCGTTTTAAAATCATGATAGCCCACATCATATCGAGTTAGATTATATCATTTTCTCCCTCTGTCTCTGTGGGATCATATACGTGTCATCTTATTCTCATCCATGATATTAAATTTATCATGAATGATTGAGAAGATAATTCTAAGAAGGAAAAAAAAAAGTCAGCTTGCTCACAAGAAATAAATTGTGCAATTGACTAAAGTTGATTCATGTTCTGAAAATAGTACGTCCTGATATATTTCACATGGCTTTGGGCCTACCGTTCCTTTCATTCAAAATTATTTTGTCCCCCACTCTATTAACTTTAAACCGAGGACTATTATAATTATATTTCACATGGCTTTTGGGCCTACCTTCCCTTCTTTCAAAACATGACGTATTATTAGTTTAGAAAAAGAAGAAAATTGGTCTGAAGATGCTCTTTCAATCAGTAAAATTCCAGGAAATTTTTTCATTAATGGGACCCAAATTAATCTTATTCAAGAATGGAGGGTGTATGTAAATCATAATTTATATGCATTGACTTAAGTCAATTTTAGTTAATACTATAATTTTCTAGTGACTGAAAGAGCATCTTTTGCTTTGAAAGGTTGTTTATATAAATCGACCCGAATGGATTAAATTTAAACACGTAAGTTTTAGAGGAGACAATTGGAATGAAATTAATTGAGTTCTCTAATCTCTATAGCATTCAAAAACCAACAATACGCCTTCTAAAATAATAATTCACACCCCATACTCTATTTTAGTAAATTTATCATGAATGATTGAGAATATAAAGATAAAACCTCTTTGCCGTCAAAATTCTTTAGTTAGCTTTAACATGATAAAAGGGTGAAAGATAAAGTTTCATATTTACTAAGTTTTAGTACTATTACACCCCTGCTATTACACCCCTGAAGCTCGCAAACTAAAACTTTGACATCAAAACCCCCCAAAAATTACCACATAAACCCCTGCCATTAGTTTTTCTTAATAAATATGAGAGTTGATTAATTTTGACCAAACACGGTTATTTTACCCTAAAATTGATTATCAACTCATTTTTAAATTTAAAGAAAAAGTAAAATAACAAATATATATATATATATATATATATATATATATATATATATATATATATATATATATATATATATATATATTTTTAATTCTTAAATAATACAAACCCTTAACCTAAAATTACAAATACTTAAATGATAAAAGGAAATTTAAAATACTTTTAAGAATTCAGAAAAATTAAGAATACTTAAAAAAAATAATAAAAACAACTAAAAAATAAAAAGCTAAAATCTAAAAAATATTTGTCCAACCACCGACTTTAGCAATTGTGTGTGTGTGTGTTTTTTTTTTTAACTTTCTAAAGTTTTGCAATTTTTTATTTATTTGGATATTTCTATTTTCCCAAATTGTTTTTTTTAATTTTTTCAAATTTTTCAGTTTCATTTTTTTAGATTTATTAGTTTCTTTTAAAAAAATATATATAACAATTTGTAATATTTATATAATTTAATAATTTTATCTATTATGTCTAACATGTAGGGGAGGGCTAGGCTGGGTTGGTCTATAATAAAATTATATAATTATCAACAATTCATGAAAAATGGAAAAAAAAAAACCCCTAAACCTAACCCACTAGCCCACATCGTCGCTCCTCTCTCCCTCCATATCCCACAGGCTCCCTCTTTGTCAACCCCAATCGCCACCCCTCTCCCCCTCTCTAACCCATTGCCGGCACTCGTATCAAACCCCATGCCTCATAGCTAGCTAGTCCTCTCTCCCTCAAACTTGGATGTCTTTGGCTCGATCGTCTCAAAATCTCCCAATTTTGTTCTATAAACGTGTGCATAGAACACTTTTCCCTACTAGAGAACCAGTTTATTTATGAGCTGATTACAATAACTATATCTGTTAAACTGATTTATAGAGACAAACTGTGTTGCTATGTAACATATTCTATATTTTCGTTAATTTTTGTCTAATTAATTAATTGATTGCAAAAAATTTGTAGACCTTACATACTTGTATGATCTATCATTTTTGAAATTATGATGAGGATGGTCAAAATAGTAAAGAATTTCTCCATCTATGTGACCCAAATTAATTTTATTCTAGAATTTTTTGTTTGGAAAGATGAAGTGCACCCAAAAGCTGTCAGACGCTGCATTTAATAACTATCCCATTGATGGTCCACATGACAAAACTCGCTTTGCCCTAGGCGAGTCGTCTTTTCAAATTCCTGCCCAAACGAAGGAAGAATCTCCACTGCACATGTGGAGTGGATCCGCACACGCTAGGAAATTGTTATCCCGTGCAAGTGCCACACTGGATCGCGCAGCTTACCCGACCGAGCTGGCATGTTCAAGCATACCAGTTATCCGCGGCCAAGCCAACGCATTCTGGTACTTCACCCATTTAGGACATCCTTCCAACCGGGCGGCCAGACTGGAACTGTTAACCCTACCTTTAGCCCCGAGACAAGCATCAACAAAGATAAAGAGTACCAAGCTACTTGGTCATCATGGACGGACGAGCCCATCGCGAATGGAAAATAAGCACACATACATCAATTCACTCGGATTCGACCAATACGCCCAAGGTACGAGGACAAAGTTGGGCCTAATGTAATTCGCTCGGCTGGAAGCACCAAGTGAGGACTCCTTCATGAGATAGCTCGCTCACCCCTCACCCACCACTCAGTTCGACACATCGAGCGAAGACACCTTCACGAGATAGCTCGCTCATCCACCCACTCGGTCTGACACATTGAGCGAAGACACCTTCACGAGATAGCTTGCTCATCCACCCACTCACTCAGCTCGATACACCGACTGACAACACCTTCATGGGTCGACTTCACACTCCCACTCGATCAAAGGCACCGAGTGCATTCATTACCACGTTTTGCCTCCATCCGCCTAGTCTGGCGTACCGAAGGTCTCACCGACAACAAAGAAACAACACATTCATATGTTCAACCGATCGATTGTGAAGGCCAACCAAATATACCTCCAAGCAATGTCTACTCTCTAAGCTAAGCATTCCTTAACTCAAAGAGTGGGGGGCAAACAGTTAGGGCCAAAAAATGTCCTCGGCCCAAAGACGAAGACACCTCCAACAAAGCTGAAAGCTCAGGTCCAATTTTGATAGGGCCCAAATCAGAGTTCTATAGATGAGGCCCATTCGATATGCTTTCCCTTCGGTATGCTTTCCCAGCTCCTCACCATCTGGACCCACGCCTCCTGATCCTAGAACAACTTCTAGGCTCACGATCGACTTTGAGCCCACGATCGCCTACGAACTACAGTACCACTTGAACTCTACTAGGGAAGTCAATTACGATCCTAACTCGTCTAAGGTCCATATCCTAGGATTCCTTTTCCTACTGAGGTAAGAGAACAGAAGGCTCCACTCTTCCAGAAAGCCACAATGGCAAGGACTCCAAGTTCGACCCGGATTCGAAGACACTGTAGTCACTATTTAAACAGAGGTCAGCCCTCCCATAAGGGAGGAACACGTTACACCTTCAGACCCTTGAGTTCCCACTCTTGAGAACTCCACAATACAGTCGTAGTCACAGTCTCTAACTAGACTTCTAGTAACCTTCTGTCACCCTAACCCTCACTAAACTGGCTTCTCTCAGCCTTGTTCACTTGAGCGTCGCAGTGCCTATGACAAACAGCATCCCGGTGTTTCCCGACCGCTTCATGCTTGTTTCCTCACGTGTGTAGGTGCAGCGGATTGCTAGTGGCCTCAACCTCATGGGATCAGTCCCCCTTTCCGTATAGGTAGATTTTTGCATCTACAGTGTGTATAAATGTCTTCTCCCTTGGCCCTCTCTTTTTAACTTTTTCTTTATAGTAAACCACATGTTATCACCTAATCAATTAACTATATTTTAAGGTTATCTTCTTCACTTTCTACTAAAATTTCCAGGAAAAAGGAAACCCACATTTATCCTGGTAGAGTGAAATTAGCTCCTTATACTTTATATATGTAGTGATATCAGTGTTGTGCATCACTTTCATCTTGTTTCACAAAAATCCAAAAATGTGTGACATTTGCACATATGGTGGGATTAATTAATTAATTAATTTATAGGGCAAAGGAGTACCCAGACAGACACCCCATAATCCAAAAAGTATGTAACAAAGTTGATGTGAATGGAATAACATTAACAACTAATTGCAATAATTATCTATATACATTGCATACTTGTAAGCTCTATAACTAATGGAGCCAAAAGAAAGTTTATTTTAATTAAGACTTCAACTTCATTATAGGTTCCATGTTAGGTGTCCACATGCCAAATTATGAAATGACAAGTTTCATACTTTCTTTTAATTTCTTAAAAGAAAATTTATTGCCAATTTTCTTCTTCTTTTTTGACACTTAATTGATTGAGTTTTGTGAAAAGGAATCACTTCATCACTTGTTTGTGTGACTTATATGAGCATGTATTAGAAATTAAATTAATGGTAGCATCTTTGAAACCCATTTATTTGACCAGTTGCCCCCATTTAAAAGGTATATTTGTAATAAAATGTAATAATAAATCGTACTTAGTTTTAGTGGAGACAATTGGGATGAAATTAATTGAGTTCTCTAATCTCTATAGCATTCAAAAACCAACAATAGGCCTTCTAAAATAAAAATACCATATGCTAAAAGCAGGCACACATTATTTCTTCTATATTAAACATGAATAAATTAAATCAAGAAATAACCACTAGTGTATAATGGCTTGAATTTTATTGCTCTCAAACATGTTAGTTCACATAGCTTTTCTTTCCTTTCCTTTCTTTCAAAATTATTTTTATCTTTCCTTTCCTTTTTTCTCAAAGAGCATAATACCAGAAGAGTGTATAATATCATCAAATTTGCGAAGAAGATGAACATGAGATTCCTTATCTTTTGAGAAGAGGAGAATATTATCGATATAAATGAGACATGTATAAAGAAGAAGAGTAAAAATCTTCGTCATGACTTTCTGAAACAGGGAAAGAGCTACCTTAAGACCAAAAGGCATGACTGTACATTAGTAATGTTGGTTAGCGATGCAGAAAGCAGTTTTATGACGATCATCATGATGGATTCCAGGTTTTCAAAATCTAACTTTGAGATCAAATTTGGAAAACATCTTTGCATTATGTGGATTTGCAAAGATGATTTGTCTAGAAGGCAAATGAAATTTTTTATTACGAAGAAAGAAATTCAAAGGTTGATAATTGATAACAAGTCTGAGTTTTTCTCTAGTTTGTTCGACACGTTTGTTGACATAAAAAGCTTCACGTGTCTATTTAAAATAATTGAAAAAAAATTATACTGTATTAAGCTTAGTTTATCTTTCAAATTCCCATGATTCACCAATGACAATAGAACACTTCTCCCCACTGGAGAACTAGTTTATTATGAGCTTGATTATAGCAACTCTATATGTTCAAATACATTATAGAGGCAAATTGTGTTTTCATGTAACATATTCTCTGTTTTCATTAATTTTTGTCTAATTAATTTATTAATTGCAAAAAAAAAAAAAAAAAAATTGCAAAAGCTACATAATTGTATGATCTATCATTTATGAAATTATGATGAGGATGGGCAAACTGCAAAGCATTTTCTCCGTCTATGGACCCAAATTAATTTTATTCTAGAATGGTGTGTATAAATATCTTCTCACTTTACAAAGGTCATCAATGAAGTTTGATCAGCTACATTTTTTTTTTTAAATTGTTATTTAAAAAAAAAACAAAATTATATTAAGCTTAATTGATCTTTCAAACAGCCATGATTGACCAATGAGCTAGCGTTTTAAAATCATGATAGCCCGCATCATATGGATTTAGAATATATCATTTTCTCCCCCTTTTCTCTGTGGGATCATATACTTGTCATCTTATTCTCATCCATGATATTAAATTTAATTATTATGTATTTAATCTATTACCTAAAATTTTCAAGTGATGGAAATTAAAAGTGCATCTTTTCCTGGCTATCAGATCAATTTTGTTTTCTTTTATTACTTTTGTCCCCCAATTGATTAGCTTTTTGAAAATGTTTGCTTGCCACTTTTGTCGCCTAATCGATAGAATATATTCAACATTTTCTCATAAATTTCTGGCACCAGTTTTTTCTTTTTCTTTCTTTCTTCTTTTAAGAAGAAAAAAAAAAAAAAAAAAACCAGAGAGATGAAACTAGGGAAGTTTGATAGATAATCATGTTTAATACTGAACAGCCCATGACGTTTATTCTTGTAAAGAGAACTTAGCACTTGATCTTTCATGTTTTGGCACCAATTTTGCTGAAAATTATTTTATTGTAAGCTTTATTATCCGGAATTTATCATGAATGATTGAGAAGTAAACCTGATATACCCCACCCATCTTGTTGGATACCAATAATTCTAGGAAGAAAAACAAAAAAAGCAAATTAATCACTTGTCTTACGACAGCTTGCTCACAAGAAATAAATTGTATAATTGGCTAAAGTTCATCCACGTTCTGAAAATAAGTACGTACTGTGCTGATATTTGTGTATTTCACATGACTTTGGGCCTACCTTTCCTTTCATTCAAAATTATTTTGTCCTCCACTCGATTAACTTTGAGCCAAGGACTAATATATTTTCACATGACTTTTGGGCCTACCTTCCCTTTTTTCAAAAACAATTTTGTCCCTCAATTACGATGTGTATTGATTTCGGATATTTAGAAATTTTTTCTTTTCCCCATTGCAAATGCAGTTTATTTATGAGTTGATTACAACAACTATATGTATTAATCGATAGAATATATTCAACATCTTCTCATAAATTTCTGGCACCAGTTTTCTTTTTCTTTCTTTCTTTCTTCTTTCAAGGAAAAAAAAAAAAAACCAAGGAGATGAAACTAAGGAAGTTTAATAGATAATCATGTTTTATACTGAACAGCCCATGACGTTTATTCTTGTAAAGAGAAATTAGCACCTGATCTTTTATGTTTTGACACCAATTTTGCTGAAAATTATTTTATTGCAAGTCATGTAAGCTTTTATTATCCGGAGTTTTCAACCGTATGATTTGATTTTTTCGGTTTCCAAGATTTTTTTTAACACCCCATACACTATTTTATTAAATTTATCATGAATGTAAGCTTTTATTATCTGGAGTTTTTAACACCCCATACACAGCTTGCTCACAAGAAATAAATTGTGAAATTGACTAAAGTTCTTTCATGTTCTGAAAATAGTACGTCCTGATATATTTCAGATGACTTTGGGCCTACCTTTGCTTTCATTCAAAATTATTTTGTCCCCCACTCTATTAACTTTAATTATATTTCACATGGCTTTTGGGCCTACCTTCCCTTCTTTCAAAACCATGACGTATTACTAGTTTAGAAAAAGAAGAAGAAAATTGGTCAAAAGATGCTCTTTCAATCAGTAAAATTCCAGAAAATTTTTTCATTAATGGGACCCAAATTAATCTTATTCAAGAATGGAGGGTGTATGTAAATCATAATTTATATGCATTGACTTAAGTCAATTTTAATTAATTCTATAATTTTCTAGTGATTGAAAGAGCATTTTTTGCTTTGAAAGGTTTGTCTATATAAATCGACCCATAATGGATTAAATTTAAACATTCAAGTTTTAGAGGAGACAATTGGAATGAAATTAATTGAGTTCTCTAATCTCTATAGCATTCAAAAACCAACAATACGCCTTCTAAAATAATAATTCACACCCCATACTCTATTTTAGTAAATTTATCATGAATGATTGAGAATATAAAGACAAAACCTCTTTGCCGTCAAAATTCTTTAGTTAGCTTTAACATGATAAAAGGGTGAAAGATAAAGTTTCATATTTATTAAGTTTTAATACTATTACACCCCTGAAGCTCGCAAACTAAAACTTTGACATCAAAACCCCCCAAAAATTACCCCTGCTATTAGTTTTTCTTGTTAAATAGATTTAACCCTCAAATAACGGTCATGTGATAAGAACAATACATACATGCAATTCGTCGTATTGTACTCTTGTTGAAATATTGCATGCGAAATTCTTTTTACCTAAGAAAGATAAATCTGCCATTTTGAAACTTAGTTAGTTCTTGTTCCAAGATAAGTACAAGGATCGCAAGTGGCATTGGCTTGATAAAATGCGAAGATAGTGTGGGAATTCAGGCTAGTGGCATTTTGAAACTTAGTTAGTTCTTGGGCATAAGGACATTAATGTCATTTAACAAAATTCTGTCAAAACTAAACCAAAATTACAAACGGTAGGGGGTTTATAAATATTTCCAAACCTCAGGGGGTTTGAAAAACAATCCGAAAGTGTATGGTAATTGCACAAATGATGGGATTAATGAATTATTATATTGATTGTAATTAGTCTGACGAAGGAGAACCCACCCACCCCATTATTGGTCAGGAAAATTCTAGGAATTTTTTTTCTGGGATATATATATATATGCATCGACTGAAGTCAGTTTTAATTAAATCTATAATTTTCTAGTGATTGAAAGAGCATCTTTTGCTTTGAAAGGTTGTCTATATAAATCGACCCCAATGGATTAAATTTAAACATTTAAGTTTTAGAGGACACAATTGGAATAAAATTAGAAAAATACTACACATACATCATTCTTATACAACATTATGTGACAAGATGTGATTGGGTGAAAGTTTAATTTTTTATTGGGTGAAAGTTTAATTTTAACTTTAAATTAACCAATTATATCTTGTCATATAATATTATATAAAAATGATGTATGTGTAGTATTACTCATGAAATTAATTGAGTTCTCTAATCTTTATGGAGTATTGATGGGCCACAAAGAATTTAGAAACCAACAGATGGGCCTTCTAAAATAGAAATACCGCATTGTTAAAAGCAGGGACACAAATACAATCATATAAATTAAAGATGAATAAATTAAATGAAGAAATATAGAGAGCTATAATGGGAAAGTATAACTGACCATTACTGTCTAATGGCTTAATTAATCATATACCCTTCAATTGTACTGCAACAGTGAACAGACTGCCTTAAGAATATAAATATTTTCTTTCATATTGAAAGTTAAAGCCATGAATAGAAAGTCCTATTAACAAAAACGAATAATTGCAATTAAAACTATATCAGGTAATTAATGTATATGCTCAAAGTATCCATGGTTAACCTTGAAGATGAATGTGCATATTCCATAGCCTGCGGACAAGGGCATCTTCTTTGATGGATCAAATTAATGACGGAGCTGATGAATGTTTTTTGTTGATGCAGAAACGGTTCAGAACACGTTAGAGTTGTGTCCGAATTCTCCTAGAAGAGAAAATAAAAATGGATTTTATCCATTGTGCAGGTTGTATCACAGGATATTCTTGTAGATAGCAAGATTGATTTTCAGGGTTAACCAAGACCAAGCTCTGCAATACAATTACAAATTGCATTCGGAGTTTCAATCCATGAAGATTTATTGTTGAATTCTCCTGCATCCTTTCAGTACCTGAAAAACGAGGGGGTAAAAGTGTGTCATCTTGCTGTAAAATTCAACCAATATGATACAAATTGTGACATTAAGAAGCAAATATTACTTACAGGATCAAAGTTGACAGTAATGGAGAAAATTCTGAATAACTAATAAATCCTTTTGCTAGTCACTACTTTTTTAGCAACCTTGACTAAAAAGCAATAATATCTGCATAGAACAATGCCTATTATCAGTAAAAAATTAATTCTTCAAGACAGACAAGAGCAAGAAGGAAATAGAAACGTATAGAAGCTCACCTAGCAAATGTGGAAACAAAACATCAGGCACTTGTTTCATCGGAAATATTTTCTGTTTGTTGCAAGAGAAATAGGTTCCTCGTTGTTCTGTCCTATGGTATATTTTATCTGCTGATAAGTAACAAAGCTTTATATTCTCTGCATAATTAGCATTAATAGCAAATCAATTCTGCATATAAAGAAAAAACAAATATGACCAGCCAATATTTTCTGTGACATAATTTTTTATTCGACATATGTAAATGAAGAAAGTATAGAGGGGACTTACTAAGCATAATAACTAATTTGATCTTTGGCACAGATTGAGTTTGATTGGTTTTCTTAACTTCCAGACACCATTCTCCATTTGTAAGCAGCGATATTTAAATGAAGAATAGAGTTAATGATATGTCATACTTGGTTCACGGCATCAAAACTAAAACACGCGCGCTGCATAATTGATCGGATCCATCCAACCTTAAGAGACAACCAATGACGGAAATTTAACATTTAAAGCTTCAAAGTTCAGTTATGGAAAAGTTCTTTGTTTTAACTGCTTTGAATAGTCATAAAACAGACTTCGCAAGACATTATCTGCAGAAAAATTGAAACAGCTTCGATGAAAAATCAAAACAAAGGTCATACAGATAACAGAAATGAAAAGCATTGCTGCAAATCCTCTTCTCTTCTCCAGCTGATGACATTTTGCTATTCTCCATCTTGTGGACCATAATGCATTATAGCCATTTTTGATAAATTTCTTTGCCCCAGTGAAAAAATCCCAACCCTGAAACACTGATTCATGATTATTAGCGTTGAAATCTTGAGTAATGCAAAAGGGATAACTCAAAAGACTATATAATCTGCCATTGACCAATATATTAACAAGACTAATACAAATCAAAAGCAGAGAGGATTTCTAAAGAAACCTGTTGCATGTCTGTATTTTATCATATTTAAGTTCAATTTCGAATCTATATTTCAGAAATTTGAAAATAAATTCAAAAACCATGTTGTACATTTGAGACAATAGCATCAAATACAACTTGATACTAAATGTCATCTAGTTCTAGATTAGAAATACAAAAATTGAAAAAGAATGATCAAAAATCAACTGTGGCTTCTGGGTTGCTGGCAGCTGCTGTCCAATTGATAATTCAGTTTGTTGCTGGCACCAAAACAAAAATATGTGGGTTAAGTTTCCTTAATAAGAAAAAGAAAAGTATTTTAATATCCAGATAAGCATATGCAAACCTCAATGAGCCATAAAAGGATTTTACGGAGTGAATTTCAAGCAAACGGAAAAGCTCCTTAACAAACCGCATGATTTATCCTGATACGAATTTAAGGGTGTCAATTTCGGATGAAAATTAAACTTGGGAAAAATCTAATTGTAAATCGTCTTCCCTTCTCCGGCTGTTCACATTGTGCTATCTCCTCTCTTGTTTCATTGCATACTTGGGAATACGTAATGGAAATTTCTTTTTGATGTTGTAGAAATAGTGACTCATATATTCAATAAATGATCTCATTGAACTTCAATTTTGAAATTGTAAGTAAACTCATAGCAGAATTAACCATACCTAGCAAACTTAGTACATAATTTTTTATGAAAAACTATACCCATAGCCAGCAAACATAATTTTTATAACCATACCTAGATAAATCCCTTTACTGTTCATAAATCGTTAATATGTCATTAGGATTAATAAAATGATGAGTTAATGAATATTTACTTAGTTGACTTTTTCATGTTTATTTTAATATTAAAAACTTACCTGACATGAAAATATATTATTTTTGAGATTACAAATGGAATTAATGGTTTAATTGATCATGAGCAAATCCTTTCACTTGTCAAAAGTTTCTTTAAGCAACCTTTTCTAAGAAAAGATTGTACTTGCTTAGGACATTAATTACCTATTAGGAATTAGAATTGTGTTTCTATAAAAGGATGTAGGAACATTAAGAAGTACTGACAAAGGTTATATAGGATAATTTGAGATGGATTGCTCTTGGTCAATTTTGTCCCCTGTGATGCAAAGTTCTGTGGATGGAAATTAATCATTATTTTACTAAGCTAAAAGAGAATAAAATATTCTAGTATCCGGTGTCATTTGATGGAGAAAGTTTATGTAAAAAGAACCTCATTTTGTCATGTTCTTGTTACACACCATCTTCTGACCTTAAATTCCTTTAAATTGCGAGACAGATAAACTTGCTTCACTGCAATAAAATCGATTTATTCAAATAATCAAGTTTCCATATCAACAACTGATAATTCTCCATTTCTGAGTAAAGTCATTTAGAATGACTTCGTCCTCCTCTGGTTGGTCGCATAATCACCCTCCCCTGTATTTTAATGAAAAAAATTGCAGTGAGACAAAAAGTATTTGTTTTGGAACTGGAAGTTGAATCTTTAAATATAAAGATCCATGCCTTAATATTAACAATACCACTTAAAAGAACAGGTTGCAACCTTTAAGAAGTAAGGAGCTGCTATGCTATATATTTCGAGGCTAATTGCCTCTATCAATCTTCTCCAGTATGATAAGAGTTCCGGTCATATCTCTTCTTATAGTCTTTTGATTTCTTCAAAAATATTTAGGATACATTAAACTTGGTCACTGCATCAAAACTAAAACATGGATGTTAAGTTTTCTTAATAAGAAATAAAAATCCCTTTCCAGTATCCATATAAGCATAAGAAACCCAAATAAGTCATAAAAGGATCTCACAGAGCCAATTTACAGCAAAATGAAGAAGCTCCCTAACATGCTGCATAATCCATCCAACATTCAAAGCGTAAAGCTCATTAAGGGAAAACTTCTCGGATGTAACTGCTTTTGCATGGGCTGAAAATATTTTCCAACCTTAATTGTTCAACCTGATAGAAAACTAAGGTTGTTATTTTTGTAATGATTGCAAAACTTCTAAGGACATAATCAAGAAAAAACAGAGACCTTATGCAGAAAATAAAAAACAGAGCTCACAAAGGTAACAGAAATGAAAGATGTTATAGCAAGTCCTCCTCTCTTTTCCTGTTGGTCAAATTCTGCTATTCTCTGTCCTGTACATCAAAAAACATTATAGCCACTTCGAAAATTAAATTCCTTTTCCCATTGGAAAAACTCTTAACTTGTAACATTGATTCATGATTATTAACATTGACATCTGGATTCTTGAGTTATGCAAAATATGGATAAATCATGGACTATGTAAAATTCTTTTGGTCAATCTACTACCTGGTGTGTGTATGTGTGTGTAAATATATATACCTATAGAACTTCAATGTTGAATCTATATATCAAAAGTTTGCAATAATAAACAAACTTCACAAGACATTATCCCCAGAAAAATCGAAACAGCTTAGCTGAAAAATCAAAATAGAGGTCATACAAATAACAAAAATGAAAAGCATTACTGCAAATCCTCTTATCTTCTCCAGCTGATCACATTATGCTATTTTCTATCTTGTAGACCACAATGCATTATAGCCATTTTTATAAGTTTCTTTGCCCCGCTGAAAAAATCCGAACCCTGAGACATAGATTCATGATTATTAGCGTCAAAATCTTGAGTAATGCAAAATGGATAACTCAAAGATTATATAATCTTCCATTGACCGATATATTACCAAGATTAATACTTTCACAAATCAAAAGCAGAGAGGATTTCTAGAGAAACCTGTTGCATGTCTGTATTTTAGCATATTGAAGTTCATTTCAGAAATTTGAAAATAAATTCAAAAACCATGTTGCTCATTTGAGACAGTAGCGCTAACTTGATACTAAATGTGATCTAGTTCTAGATTAGAAATACAAAAATTGAAATAGGATGGTCAATAATCACCTGTGGGTTGTGGGTTGCTGGTAGCTGCTGTCAAATTGATAATTCAATTTGGGCTTCCTTGTAGGTACGAGTACGACCATCAATTTGATGTGCTTCAGGAATAGGACATTTATGAATTAACACTGATATATCGAGTTTTGTCTTCTGGAAAAGGCCACCTGGTAGCGCATTTAACTTGGTCTAGCCTACACCGTAACGAGCAACCGGGAGCTCAGCCGCTCATGGTGGTGTCGACGGTGGCTGGAGACGGTGAAATGGTGCTGGTCATGGTGGAAAACGAATCACCGGCAGTTGAAGAAGGTGGTTTGTAGCCAAGGGAGGCTTCCAGTGGCGGTTCCCGGTGGCCGGTGGCGAAACGATGATCCGAAGCCTCTTTGACTAATAAATTTGTGCCTCTGATTGAACATTGATTGAGTATTAATTAAAGAATGTGAAATCCAAGGATAAAAGACCATATGGAAAGACAATCACCAATCACCTGGTTTCTAATATCAGACATGAGTAGCACCGGAAAAGTCATTGCATCTGTGAATACCAAATTTGGGTCAATTTTTTCCAAGCCTGCAGAAACAGCAAAGAAAATTCAACAAATGAACTTCAAACTTAACATTTTTAGTAAGTAATTTTTGAAAAAACAACAATAAATAAGCTGAAGTGATTGAACATTTTAAAAGAAATTGAAAAGATAAGTTTGTACTGTTGCTTCAGACAATAATATAACACATAATTGATTAAAAAAATGTTATCTGGTTCTTAGATTAGAAAACAAATAACAAAGCATATTTAAGTAATTACCTGTAGCTTATGGGTTGATGTTTATTGCTTCCGTTTGACCCATTTATGATCGAATATTGATGGTAGGGATGTGAGAGATCTTGGACCAGTCTTATCCTGTTCCTTTTTTGTATCGTTCTTTTAGAATAGGACATCCCCGAATCATCAATTTCTTGAGTGTTGTCCTCTGAAGAAGGCTATCTGGCAGTGCCTTTAATCTGTAGCAGGAACAGATATCCAAGGTAGCAAGACATGGCATGAATCTAGTATGTTCTTCTTCCTTTCCCTTCTTTGTATTCTCATAAGTCCACTCTTCCCATTCTTTCAATTCACAAAATTTGAGTTGTTTCAATTTGGGGAAGAAAGCAGAGGATGAAGATGATGAAGAGGCTCCACTTTCAATCCCCCAAAATTCATTATCCACTTTTTTCACATTTTTCATCCCATATATGGTTAGTTCTTCAAGGGATGACAATTTTCCCAAAGAATGCAAATTCTTACAGTTAAGGGAGCAGCAAAGATATAAACTCTTCAGCTTGGTCAATGACATCTCCCAAGTGGAGGGGAAAGTTCTGCCTGCGTAGGAATAAATCGACAACCGCTCTAATTCTGGAGGTGGTTGTAAAGCTTCAAGGACTACTTCATAATCCTCACACGATTCCCCTTCTTCAGCAACTTTCCAGGAGCATCTCTTCCTACTAAGATTTTTCGTTCCCTTATAGAATTGCAGATTCAGACCAGTAAGGTTTTTCTTATTTTTGAGTGCTTCTTTTATTTTACCATCACCCACATTTGTCACATATCCCAACCCTCTTATCTTCAGGCTCCCTTCAAGATTATTCAAATTTTTAATTCCTTCAAGACTACATGCTCTGCTATCATAATCACTGCCACCGCTTATAACGAATTCCGATAATGTTTGGAGACCTGTTAATTTCTCAATCCCTTTTGGTATGTAAAGCAACGACCATGTCTCATTTTTTAAACGTCTCAAATTTACTAATTTTTCTATCCCACCAGGTAATTCAGTTGTCATACTCAGTGTAATATCTAAAGTGCGCAAATTATATAATTCACACAAACTTTCAGGTAATCTTGTGATAAATTGCATATTAAAATCAAGATATCTCAAATGTCTTAATTTTTCTATCTCTTTTGGAATCTCCATAACTTCTTGATCCAAAAAATTTGCGGTGAACTTCAATGCCCTTAAACATGTTAATTCACATAACTTTGGCAAAACATCACTTGACAATGAATGGACATACTCAATCACAAGACTACGCAGACTTTTGACGCTACAAATGGACATGGGAAGTGGAACCTCTTTATTAACCTTTAACATTAAATGACGAACATTTTTGTTAGAAGAGTTTATAAACATATCATTATCACCAATATTGACTTGTAGAGCAAGACATTCACCATCACTTAAAAATAGCGCAAAGTCATGCACTATATCATGCATCTTACAATCCTTTATAACATCTTTTGATTTTGAAAATTCTTGGAAGAAAGATCGTGTTACTAAGTGGTGAAAATACTCTTCTCCTATTGTCTCTAACTTTGTATTCTTTTCTAACCCCAAATAACCTTGTGCCATCCATAAATTAATTAATACGTCTTTTTTTATATTGTAACCTTTTGGAAAGATAACACAATAAGAGAAACATTTTCTTATTGAGGATGGCAAATCGTTATAACTCAACATCAAAGGGGATAGAATACCACTTTTAATCTCCTCTAATTTCCACATCTCACTATATAAAACACGTTTCCTTTCATCTCTACTCCTCTTAAACTGCAAGAGACTCCCGATGGTTTTTGTAGCAAGAGGTAACCCCTTGCACTTCTTAACGATTTCCCTACCAATTTCTTCTAATTTTTCACTCTCATGAGTAGGTCTTTCAGAAAGAGCTAGCCTCCTAAATAGTTCCCAATTCTCATCAAAGGACAATTCTTCAACGTTGATAATATCAATTGACTTCATAATATGTGCAACCGACTCTTTACGTGTAGTAATTAAAATTTTACTTCCATGGAGACCATTCTTCAAACAATGATAGAACGGTTCCCATTTTTTGTGATCTTCATTCCATACATCATCTAAAATAAGAAGAAATTTTTTACCCACAATAGAGTTATGAATACGTTGAAGAAGAGATTGTAGATCTTCTACATTAGGAGTAGGAACTTCTAGAGCTTCAATGATCACTCCAGCGATCTTGAACTCATCAAAAGGATTTGATACACACACCCATATTATTGAATTAAAATGGCTCTTTACTTCATCATTATTGCAGGCAAATTGAGCAAGAGTTGTTTTTCCAATTCCTCCCATCCCTACAAGTGAGATGGTTTGGAGGCTTTGTTTACTACTCTCACACAATAACTTGCGTACTAAATTATTCTTCTCAATATCTCTACCACATATATCAGATACATCAATAAAAGAAGTAGTTTGCATTGGCTGATAATTAGGTCTCTCATTAGCTGGAATGACATTAAGATTATAATCACCTTTTTCTTTCGCAATAGCATCTAACTTTCTATTTATCTCTGTTATCCTAACTGCAATGTCGCGACGTAAAACAACTTCTTTGAAGCCAAAGCAATGAGAGGGAAAAAAACAACATACCTTCTTCTTAGGAGCAAGAGCATTATGAACATAACCTCCCTCAATTTTGAGTTTCATGATTTCAGTGTTCCACTCATCCAACACATCTTCCACGTCATAGCATGCGTCTTTGAGCCGATTCAACCAAACCCTCACAGCTCTATTTTTCATTTGTTTTTGGTCTGCATCAAGTAGCACAGCTTGAATGGCTTGAAGATTGTGGTTAAGCTTGTCTACTTCTTCTTCAATATCCCCAACTAGGCTCACCTGTTTTCCGATGAAGCCAGAAGTCTGTTGAGAAAGAATTGAAGCCAGCTGCTCCAAGGCAAACGAAACAGTGGCTTCAGCCATACTCAGAGATGGTATTGAACAATAAAAGGTGACAAACTGAGTTATCAAATGTGTTTGTGTTGCGAAAATGCTATCATTATTTCTTTGAAATGTTTATAATACATGTAAGCTAAGGAATATTTCACTATTGAGCAAAGTGAAACCTTGCTTTGATGCTGGTTTAGGTATAAATAAAGCTTTTTCCCAAGCTATTCCTGCTGTTTCCTCTCTGTTACATGAAGTTTCTTTAAAGCAAAATATATTCTGCCGCTTTTATAATTTGATTTCTTGTCTTACTTGTATTTCATAAAGCAAGATTCTGAAACCTGAGTGGAAAGAAATTAATTGCAGAAAATTAAGAAAAGCAGATTCCTGAACAAATGAACAAAGAATTCGGTATGACAACACAATGCAAGAGTAGAAGACAAGTAATTGAACCAAAGCAAGATTCCAATTAAAGCGAGGAGTTAGTATTCTGTTACCTAATGAATACATGACTCAAAGATTAAGCTTTAGCCTGAAATAGATTTTGTTTCCATGTAATTTTTCCAATTTCAACTGCATTCACAAGAAACTTACATGCGTTAGCCTGAAACTTTTGGATGAAAATAAAAGAATGATCAGAATTCAGAGCAGATTCAACTAGGGCCGGTTGTTCAGTAACTTGATGGTTGTTTCCAGAAAAAGAATTATATGTTTTTTATATAGGCCATCATACTCAATTATCAAATATTCAAGATTGATGCTGATTAATTTTCTTTCCCCACATTTTCCCGGCAACCAAATACATTCCAATGAATATAGTAATATAGCACATCATTAGTGAAGAATCAAGCATTTGACATTTTACAAACCTAATAAACTTTTATCAAGATGGTAATGTTACTAGATCGTTATCAAAATATTACGATTGAATCAATTCTTGACATAATATAGTAATATAGTACACCACAAGTAAAAGAATTCTTGCATTTTGCCAATTTTTTTTTATGATATTAGTTCATTTTGTGTTCATTTCATGAACATTGAGCATCACATGTTATGTCCCAATTCCATGTTTTCATGGCTACTACCTTACCACATGGAATTGCAAACTGGCTACGATTTCATTTCCTTAAACTAAAGTCTCACTGTTGAAGAAGCATTTCACATTTACCTTTGGCTTTGCCTCTTCTCTTCTAAATGCCCATAAACTAACTACAATCATATCAGCTTTGCTTTTTCTGTGTAATAAAATCTCCGAAGTTGGGTAAGAAGTGTCAGTGCTAAAAGAGTGAAAGGTGTTTTTGATAACTGGTATGATTTAACATCACTGGTATGTTTTTGCTGCCATTCATTTTGTCTCCTGTCAAGAACAATGACATGTCTATTTTTTATAAATCAAAAAGCAAGATGTATAACGGGGACCAGTTTCTTTAATAATCTAAGGTCCAAGTTCATCATGGTACTTCCATTGTTGAGCTTGAGAGTGACTGATCATAGCTTTTGCTGAAGGCATTTGTGTTGGTTGGCAATATTTTGGAAAGAATATTAATTTTTATAATTGTAGTTTAATATAAGTTAGTAGTGGTTGAATTTAGACATGTGAAACACAAGTTTACTTGTTATAAAAGTCTAGTCTCATCTGAGAGAATAAAAATTCTCCCTAACTTTCCAGTTTCCTCTCATTTTTTTGGGGTTGAGCCGAAGGAGGGTTGAATATGAGCTTTTTAGGGTATGTGATGAACCATTTTGAATAAACTCATTACTCTGATAATTTATCGGATCAATACACCTTTCTTTTATTGTCACAACCAACTACAGCTAAAGCTCCATTAAAAACATTTTCATGGGTTAGACTCAGTGTTCTGAAAATCGGACCGAACTAGCTAGTCGCATTGGTGACCGACACCCTCTCATGTCCGGGCTACCATTTTTAACTGTTCACAGAATCCCTAACTTGACCGCTGGTAAACGAGGGTCTACCAAGTGTCGAGGTTAGAGGGGTTTTATAAAGTGGAGGCTGGTAGTTCAAGGGTTGGTGTGAAATTTTATTTTGGATGTCAGTTAGCCGAAATTTGAACCAAAAAATCAATCCAATACACAAGTCAGGGTCGGAAAACGAGGGGCTACCAAGTGCCGAGACTAGAAAGATTTTATAGAGTGGAGGTCGATGGTTCAGGTGCTAATGTCAGCTTGAATTTTGGATGCCGAAATCAGTCAAAAAAATCAATCCAATCACTACGGCATACATCAATCACAGTCGGCGAACGAGGGGTTACCAAGTATCGGGGTTAGAAAGGTTTTGTAGAGTGGAGGACTGTGGTTCAGATGATGGTGTCGAATTGAATTTCAGTCGGAAAAATCAAAACCCAAACAGATCACAAGGGTGTATTTGCCAGATTTCAAGCCTGCAAGGACTGATATGAGCTTTAGGGGTATATCTGCAAGATTTCAAACATTCTGGATCACCAGAAAGTGCCAGTTTAACCGGCCGGACCCATCAACCCAAGACCCAGCCCCTTGGCCAGGTGACACTGGGTTTCAGAACACAAATTAGACCACCTACTCAGGAATATAAGGTTTGTTGTTCTTCATTTCTCATCCAAGTGTGAATATCCTCAATTTTAAGATAGTTAGAAGTTGAAAACAGCTCAAATAAAAAGAAGATCCCAATGTTTTACTTATTAGTCTAAGGGCGTTACGTTATTACTGTTATCATAATATGATCCTCTGAAGAAAAATGCAAAGATCTTGTAAACTATCGACACTGTTCTATAATCTATATCAATTTTCCAGGTAATGGGAAAATTCTACTCTAAATTGGGGATTCAAGACTATGCAAGAAATAAAATGTACAAGCTTATACAATAATTTCAAGTTCACAATCTAATGTAACAACAAAGTACTTCAACAACCACATGCAGCAATTTTCTGCAAAGCAAGAAATTGATTTCACCATGTAAGTTCAAAATCTATCCATTACCCGTGCACTTTTCAAGTGCTACAAGTATTTCGTTTTCTAATAGATACTCAAGATCATCAGTATCTAAGAACTTATAGCAGCAAATCTTATTTGGGGAACCTAAAAAGAGGGAAAAATTAGAAATTTGGAAGCAAAAGCCGAAAATATGCTAGTAGGCTTGACCACAAGCGAACGATCTTATATAACACTAGCGGCCGGTGTTTTCTACTCAAAGGGAACTAAGTTGTTAATCTTCAACTTAAATGGATCAGTCTGCTTTCTTGTTTTCAGGAAAAGGTATTGAAGCACAGCAATGATAATAGCCACTTTCATCAAATACAAATCTCTGTGAAAGATGAGCTTCGGGGATAATATACTCTCCCCATTCCTCAGATCCATATTGCTTGAAAATGCCTCGTGCATCAAACGAATCAAGCTTTCTTGTCCTACTCTTGCTGTACAATCCAGTTTAGTTTCATAAATCAGTCAGAATAGAACTAAAGAAAATAAAGAAAAACCCAAGGGTTTATAAGCCAGGGGGTAACAAAGAGAAGCAAAAGAAATGGGCACCTTTTCCGATGCCTTGCATTCATCACAGTGGCATGCAACTGCAATTTGAGGAAACAACCAACTGTTAGTAATAATATTTTTTAGTGAAGATAAATGAACAACACAAATACACAGACAGGTAACATGGCTGTGTACTGGGCCACCAACAGAGTTCAAATTAAGCAGTAGATATCATTGTTGAAGTTTGAAAAAGAAAGAAATAAAATAAAATAGAAGAAGAAGAAGAAGACTCTTAATATAAAATTAAAAAAGCAAATACTTGAATGGTCCTATATTGTACCTTCAACTTCTGTGTAGCATCTTTCTCAAGCACAAGTCCAGCTTCATTAAATGCATCAATAATGACTTCTAAGAAGGTTCAGGAAATTCAAAAGACTCCACTGAATTAATAAATATGACAAAAAATTGACAAAACTAGACAATATTGTACTTCCGTTTTTCCACTGTATTTCCAAGTGTAGCACAAAAAGGAGAAGACAATGATATTGACAATTAAGAAATGAGGATACGACATGCATGGAGAAGTCGACCATCATCACCAATTTCTTCTACTGGAGCATAGAGTACACGAGCTTTGGCCAAAGAACCTCTCATTAATTCCTGCACAGAGAAAGGTTGATCCCAAATAAGATATTATACACTAAATTAACATTCAAACATTAGCAGATTCTCAACCTTCACCTGTCTATGTCCCATCAGCTAAAAGACTCAAACTCAATAACAAAACCGTAAGCTGTATTTGAACTTGAAAAACAATCTTACCAGCCCCTTTAGTCTTATAAAGATGGGTCGATTATCCAAGGCATCCATCACTTTCGAGGAAATACTCTGACAGAAACATAGAGCATTATAACATCAAGAATGCTACTATCAACCACTAGCTATTTGAACAGAAATTTACCTTCAAAACCTCAACAGCTGCATTAACTCGGTCCTTGTTCCACAATTTCAACATCAGCACAGTTAAGTGAAAGGTTTTAGGTTTAATAAACATGGACTTGTCGATTCCCAAATCTGTTGACAACAGTACAGCATTATTGTCAGAGTAAGAAAAAGGAGAAAGCGATAAAGTGATAAAAGCAGCACAGTAGACCTTCAGAGAATTTGAAGCAATATAACATGACCAAAAATACTAATGAAAAGACATAAAAGCTGTAGTATTGAACCCACGTAAGCAAAACCCATTATGGGTATACAAAAGTTGCATCCACAAAGGATCACACATAAGCTTTCAGTGGATGGCAAAGGATAAACAAAGAATCATAGTGAAGATCCAAATTAAGTAGTACCTAGTAAACAAACTGACAAAAAGCTTTTAGAGCACGTATGTATATTTATATGCTGCTTCTGGTTACTAACAAGAGAACAATAATGTTCTGGAGACTCTAGATTATAATATTATAAAGCTTGTATCAGTGCATCACAGAATCTAATGGGTTTCTCACCAGATACAGAGGAAGACTTTGATGCTTTAGGTACATAACTAACAAGAGGTATGCTCTTTACATCCACTTTAACATGCTCATTGTCATCTCCAACTTTAAGTTCAACTGCAACATTAGATTTTTGGTCTATGCTCTTTACATCCACTTTAACATGCTCAGTGCCATCTCCAACTTTAAGTTCAACAGCTACATTAGGTCTTTTATCTAACTGTCGGTCCTTGTCTTCATTGTCAGAGGTATCTTCGTTTGAATCACTATCTGCATTCTCTTCTAGGGGGAAATCACCAACTCCCAGGATACAGTTTTGAAAATTAACAAGCTTATCAACCAATTCCGGATGTATAGCTAATGGAAGAGATATAAAGTGTGAGTAATCCAGACTTGGGCTTTTAACTGCCTGAGATACCAAAAAAAAAAAAAAAGACATTAAAAGATTTATTTATGAGTGAGATGTATCAAAGAGAAAACAATGCCTAGTAGTCAACAGGCTCTGAATGTTACAGAATGGCTCATATTAAGCCCATGCCAAAAGTAGGAAAAAAGATTTCATTTACAAAATTACGAGAGATCAGAAAAACTAATAAAAATAACATCTTTGACACAATGCCTCTGCTTGATGCCATTGAAAAACCATATAGATATGAAACCAACCTCATCGATTATAGATTTTATCCTTTCTGAAGCTTTATTTACACTATCCAATGAAATGCCTTCGATTACTGCAACATGTAACAATGTTATAGTTACTATATATTGAATATATAACAGATTCATATAACTTATATATTGACGAACAATTTCAAATTAGACAAGCATAAAAGAAAATTGTTCTGTGAAACCATGAAGAAACATAAATGAAATGAAGCTTTAACATGGCAATTTGGTTCTAACAACTTGACATAAGTTAAGACCTTAATTGTCACAAGCCAACAAACTTACTTATTGAATCCTCCTTCCTTGATGATGGGATGATAATCTTAACTCCCATCTCCTCTTCAATTTTTTTCTGCATGGATCCCCTGAGGGAAGAAATGAAATGAAAAAAAGGAAAAATGGCCATTATCTGAGTCTTAAAAAGGTTTACATGCAGAAGTTCCCTACTCTCTTCCCTTGACGAATCGAATTACAGAAGCACCAATCTGCAAGTAAAGCACACGAAGTGAGAACACTTTTCTTTTTCTTTTTTTCCTTTTCTTTTCTGAAAAGAAGAGAAAAAAGACAATGAGCTCAAGAAACATTGACTATATTCATTACTCCATTCATGGTGTTTGTAGCAAGGATAGAGAAACTGAAAATTTCAGATAAAGTATGACAAAAGCCATAAAATGTACTTCATATTGAGTCCTATTATTGACAATTTTGTCAAATTCACGTTTTGAAGTTTTACCTCAAGCGAGAGTGAATGCTTTTCAGCTGAAAGGTCTGACTGTCCTTCCGCTGCTCTATCCTCGACATTATCCTGCAATGTATGAGAACTGAGTGTTGAGTCAGTTACTTCATTCACTGCTTCAACCTTCATGACATGTTGAGCATCTGTAACATTGCTTGATGTGCTGCACCACACTTCTTGAATTTGACTTGCATCTTCTGAATCAACTGTCAATTCTTGAATTTGACTTACATCTTCCGACCCAACTGTCACTTCCTTTACTGAGCATTCTGCAAATTGACATCATATAAACCATCAGCAACATTGGTTGCAACTCAGACCTACAAACCCATTATAAAGCAATGCCTCAGATATATTTAACGTCTTGCAAACTGGCCAGTTAAGAGATTGCAAAACTTCAATCCTTGATCTAAAAATACACCAGGTGAAAAAAGAACATAGATTTTTGAGAGTCTTCAAGTAAAACTATAAACTGACAGGTAATTCAATGCAATTGGAGAAATAGCTATCTGACAATTTTAAAAATGTATAATCATTATTTTATCTGAAAGGACCGAGAAATTGGATCAAAAGTGAGGGAGAGTTGTTTGATTTAAATTATGTCACATTTTGCAAGTCTGAAAACTCCTTCATGGAATGGAAAAAAGAAGAAAGAACAACCTCTATCTTTTGAGAATAAAAAATTGAGTATCCATCACTAAAAGCTCATAGAGTCATTAGAATTGTGTCTATTATCATCCCAGTGTGCATTGTACAGAACCTTTCTTCAACCACAAAGAAACAAACCTTCACCAAAACTGGCTTGATTACTCACGGGTCTCCATACAAGATTATTGGTTTTTTGCTTTTTGATCGTGTACACAGCACCTGGCTTTTCTTTTGCCCCACCCATCTTCCAATTACAGCTCAAATTATAGTAAAAACAGCGTCCCTATCACATGAGGAAAACAATTAAAAATCAACCAAACCACAGCTTGAACACATTTCACGATCAACCTCGAGTTTATAAAATGCAAAACAAAAAGAAAGAAAACACAAACAAAGTAGTCAAAAACAGCCAACAAATGGCATTCAGTTGTTTTCCTCTCCAAAGAAATTCCTTTATTCTCTCTCTATCAACCTATCTATCAAATAAACAAAGAAAAATATAGCACAACATCTAAAAACACGAAAAGGGTAGCCATAATTAAGCTAAAATAGCCAGAATAAGCTCATTGCAATGCATTACATAAAAAAATTATCATAACTTAAGAAACAAAGTATAAGCAACAAAACAAATATTAACAAATATGCACATAAGAAACCTGAAGATAATCAATCGGACTTGGTTTCACATACGCGGTTGTAAATTTCAGTACACGGTCTGCTCTGCATAAAATAATAACATTAAATTCAATAAGAAGTATAGAATACTAAGAATTTCAAACAACAAAAGACACAGATTGAATCTTTGAGGTGAATTACATGTTTTAGTGAGGGTTAAAAGTGTTGAAAGGCGTACCTGAAGAGCAAGAGAGACCTGCTGCTACAACTTAACATTCGGCTCTGTGTTCTCTATTGCTTGTGAGAGCCACCAGGTCTGATTTGTTTCACACGTGTGAGATGATGACTCATCTTAGGAGAGTAATTATTATTTCATTTTGGGCCTCAGTATCTTACTATACTGGGCCATTGTACCTTACAGGTCCGCTATTGTTACTGGGCCAAAATTCCATGAATCATTGTCCAACGGTACTCTGCTCCGTGAATCGTTGTCCAAGGTGTACTGGCCTGCTAACTTAGCGTAAATCACACCGACATCTAACAAAATCATCTTAAGTTGATGCCTCTAATTACATTTATTCCAGATTTTTACTCTTGAGTTAATACTATTAGTGACGGTTGAAAGTTTGTGAGTAAAATTAATAAATGAAGGTATGAATTTTGTAAAAGAGATTAAAAGAGTTCAACATTGGTCTCAAAAGTAATTTTTGATTTCAGAATTGGTTGAAAAAAACTAAAATCCTCCAACTTAGACATTGCTAACGTGAGCAATTGTTTGCTAACATTAGTCCATCTTTTGTCAAAAAAAAACACCGACATACTTTAACGTGTTAAAATGAACTAAATAAAACAATGATTACTTTGAAGGGTGAAAATATGAAATAAATATAATGAAGAATACCAAGATTTCGTTAAAACTTCGGATAGGACTCATGGGAGTATGTCGTTGCTCTATTTTATATTAAACTTAATTCCCTGAACTATACTTTACTCTTTCACATATTCGTTTTTCTCTCCTTCAATATCAAAATCAAAATCAAAATTAAAATAAAGCCGAAATCGTTCTCTGTTCCCCTTGTTGATTTTGTTTGTTGTCGAACGAAAGCTAAGATTGTTAGGGCTGTGGCTCTTGGGTGTGATTTAATCTCAGAGTCTTTCGTTTCTGTGCTTTCAGTATATCAGTCCGAAATGAGACGCCGTGGTTTCTTGCCTGTGCCCTTTTCTGTACCGGTAACCTCACCTCAGTATTTGCTATGCGGGTAAGGATGTAGCCAACAAATTTTTTTTTTTTTTTTTGTTTCTTAAGAAAATGCTGCACATCGGCAATGTGATATTTCAGGTATCTATAACGTACTTGGTGAACAAATTCCAGTAACTTTACTGGCGTGCTAATTCCGTGAAGGAACTTTACCGGAGTTTCCACCTCAGCAACGTACGTTGCCGTTGTAATGTTTCACACCAGTAACGTTGCTGTTGTGATGTGGTGCGCCGGTAACTTGACCTGATTACCTCTCCAGCATCCTCACTGGAGTTTTCTCCCAGCAACGTTGCCGTTGTAATGTAGCACACCAGTAACTTTCCACAAATTAACTCTCCAGCAACGTTACCGTTGTGATGTAGCACCCCGGTTAACGGTTGCCTAAATCGCATCTCCAGTAAAATTACCGGAGTTTCCTCCCAGCAACCTTGCTGTTATAATAATGGCACACCGGTAACTTTACCTGAATCAAATGTTGCTGATATGAGGTGGAACTGGTAACGTTAACTGAATTACCTCTCCAGTAACGTTACCAGAGTTTCCTCGCAGCAACGTTGCTGGTTATAATGTGGCACAACGTAATATTACCTGAATTACTTCTCCAGTAACATCACTGGAGTTTCTTTCGCAGCAACGTTGCCGTTGTAATATAGGACACCAGTAATGTTACCAGAATCACCTATCCAATAACATTGCAGTCACTATGTAGCACACCTGTAGGGTTACTGGAAACCTTACACCAGTATTTTTTTAACAGTAGCATCACCCGGAGCTCTGTTATTAGTTTCTGGTATCATTGCAACAATTACCTGTAAGACTTGTGACCACATGCCACAGTTATGCAGTTAACGGTGGTTTAAGAAAGAGTTATTTAATTGTTTATCTTAATCCTTGAATGTTAAAGGTTTAAAGGCAGCTTAACCTCTCATCATAGATTAAAGTAGGCAGTTAAGTAACTCCTCCTTAAACCATCTTCAACGGCATATAATTGTGACAGGTGGCCAAAATCAAGTCTTACATTGCCTGTTACCTATTATTTTGCTTAACTTACCTGAATGATTTTGTACATCAATTATGTTACCAGAAATTGTTTTACAGATAATGTTACTGGTTGCCTCTCCTCTTCACAATCAGTGACGTTGCCGGAATTTTTAACATACTGTCATCATGCTCTTTAATCTGATATATTAGAATTTGTTTTTCCATAAACCAATAACGTTACTGGATATTTTTAATCACCAACTTTAACCAGGCGATTCATATCATGATGAATTCTACTTTTTGCTTTTCGCTTTTTGCATTTTTTATAGTGATTTTCTTTTTAATGTGGATTATGAGTTTTCCTGTCTTGAGTCTTCATTGGTATCGTTATAAATTGAATTCTTTTGTAACCCAGATATTGAATCTGTTAGTTGTCCATTTTGCAGCTCTATGGTCCGTTCTGGTGGTGCATTCTGAGTGTGATGAGCTTCATAGCAACAATGCTCGAAAATCCTGAGAGCAGTCAAGTGCAAATGATTGGATTTTCATCTTCTTCTGCTTAAGGTATCTTAAACAAAATTAAAGCTGATGATATAATTTAATTTGGTTAATCATTATGCAAATGCAATTTCATAAGAGCTAAGAAATATTGTAGCCAGGAATAATTTTATGCCATACTTGATAAACAAGTGATCAGAAAACTGAAAAGTCTCAGTTGAAGACAAGAATTAAAAGCTAGCTTGATTGTCTGGAGTACAACAAGAAACTTGTACAGTAAACAAGGAATCTAATGGAGTTCTTATATCCCTCACCATGTAAGATTGACCTTGTGGATGTTTAGCCATGGTATGTCTAGGGATTTTCTTTGGGTGCAAACATTCTCGTTCTGTCAAAGACTATATCATATCAGCTCTGGTGATCATAGCAATTCTTGTTGGTTTGCGTATAGTTTGTTACATCATTTATCGTTTGTTGAAGAAGGATCGTTATAATGCTAATCAAGATCCCCATCACGGTCTGGAACTTCACCAGTAAAGACATGGTATGCAGATAGGATTATCCTTAGAAGAAAATCATAGCCTAGAAAGGAAGTTTGTCATCAGAGCAGAATAACAAAATGGCCAGCCTTGTAATGTAGACATGCAATGACTTCTCTTAGAAAAATATGATTTATGTTTTCATTTAGCTCTTCTAGTTAGGAACAATTTGTAGTTTCTCATCTGAAGATGCTCTCAACTATTTGTCTATTCTAGTTGACTACAATTTTTTTTCCTGGTTTCAGGTTTCAGTTTAAAGATAGTATCTTGTCTATGCGTAGAATTTATTCATTTATTATTATTATATTTTTTTTAATATTCAACTTTGCATTAAGCATCAATGTAAAGTTTATTAATCCACAACATTACAAACTAATTCAACTAAATAGAGCTAGCTAGATCTCTTACAATACACAATTTGAGTTACAATACAGGGACAATTTTCTTCTGCAACAGCTAGTCTTGCAACTCAAAATATCCATGACCACTTTGATTCAAACAATTACCACTAGCATTTTTCTTTCGAGTTACGCGCCACATTTTCAGAACCCCATCAAGACTCCCAGTGCAAATTGTGCAATCATCTTCACCTTTCTTCCCCTAAATGCCCCATAAACACTGTAACACATCGAACCGGTCCTCTGTGACCCACCAGAACTGCTAGCATTATGTGTCTGCCATCTTGTTCTCTAGACCAAACCCTACAACGTTGAGTCAGCTGAGCCGCTAATCACATAATTTTCCACACTTGCAATGCACATTACTGCATGAGTGTGGCCCTGGAGGGCGCCCCAGAATATTGTAATTGACCTGAGAACCAGCCCTTGTGCCAGTAATGTATATAGCCATCAGTGCAGCCACCATAGAGTATGCCATCGTCTGGGACAAGGGTTAGGGTTTTTACAGGGGAACATTTTGCAGGGAGGGTTAAGAATGAGAGTATGCAAGTGGTTTTCGCTGTAAAAGTATCGACGCCAGACTCTGATCGTGGCGTCATCAGAGGCGGTGTAAAGTACTCCGTCATCAGTGACAATTATGGCATTGACTGGCTCAGGATGTGCCTGGATGGTTTCTATGCATTTGAAGTCTCTTATCCGCCATACTTTTACTGTTTTATCAAGGGAAGCCGAGTATAGAATATCATCAGAAACATTGATTGCTAGCGATGATATTGGTCCCATATGCTTCACCTGTAGAATAAATCGATAAACAAAGTTATGATAGCGAATACTTACAAGGTTATAAATAATATGATATGTTCACTATTCGTTACGAGGTATAAATGATATGATATGTTTACTATTCCAGTTAATAACGCTACCAAATATGTGATCATGAACACTTAAGCAGATGGGAAAAATCCCAAGTGGGATGACAAAAGTAAATGAATCCAGAAAGGACTATGGATGAGAAAGTGGGACTGTTAGATATTCAACCATATTTATGGAGTTATGAAAAAGTAACTTCCATTACTGACTCCATCAAGAAACTGATACAATTCCAACTTCTATCCAGTTTTGTGTAAACAGATTTATATATAGAGAGAGAATCGATTTAAAGTATTAGTTTGTTATTGAATCGTTTATGGAACAAAATTAAGTAGAGGAAGTTTAATCCCATCTCCTCCATTCTAGAAATGAATACTTTTCATGAACTTCATTGAATGATTTATCCTGTACAGTTGGGTCATAAAATGCCCTACCAAAATCCGTAGCTTCATTAATACATTAGGTGTCAATTGTCAAAACCAGGATCCTTCTCTCTATTCACTCTCCCACCGAAAAAAAAAAAAATCATTAACATACAAACTGCAAATTTTATCTTTCAGTATTTGTTATAATTAGTAAACTAGAAAAAATGCGAACATGTGCAACCGGGAGTAAGAACAGTTACCGTTTTATCTCTTCCAGTTATGTAGCTTCGTACAGAGCCTGTAGACTTGGGAACTGTAGCTAGTCGAACATGTTTCAATCCTTTATCCCACGTTCGACGCCAAACCCTAATCTTGCCATCGCCATAAGCAGCATAAACTCTATCATGGCTCACTTCTAGGGCAACAACCATGCACGCTTTAGTCTTTAGCTGTCCACATTCTGTGAACTCAGGCACCTTCCAAATCCTGACCACATTGCTTTCAGAACCTGTGTAAATGAACCCATTTGCCACAGCAACTGACAGCATCTGCCCATCTTTCTTCAGGATGGAAGACAAGCAACGGTAGGTGGCTTCCAGGCTCGGCCCCCACCCCCGGCCGCAGGGTGGAAAGAATGGAGAGGGGAGGAGACAGGTGAAGTGTGGAGACTTGGAGAGGTGAAACGAGGGGGTGTGAATGAGAATCTAGAGAAGGAAGGTTGCTCTTTTGAGGAGAGGCTTCTTAAGAACTTGCTGTGAGTTGTGTCATGATCTCTAATGGCGAAAGATGGATTTGGAGAATCCAGTGAGGCCATGAGCTCTTTATTTTCTTCTCTTCTTCTTCTTCTTCTTCTTCACTAAGTGTTTGTCTTTGTGTTTCTCTCTTAGACCTGAATGCAATGCAGAGAGAAGATTGGTGGCGTTTTTATGGCAGTACTTGGATAGTTTGGTGGGTGCATGACATTGTATATAAATGCAATTTCATCAGCTGCCAGTGCCAGACACAATAAAGTTTCTGTAAGAGTAAGATTAGATCTTTTAATTCTTTCTATTGGTCGGTTTGAAGTTATTACAATGATACATTTTTGGCCACTAATTTAGGGTTGTAGAGTAAATGCAAATTATACCAAACAATTAGCTTAAGCTTAATTAATGATAGGTGGATGGTTAATTTATTAATTGGAATTCATTCGAAGAAATAAGAGAGCTTATAGCATCACGGAGGAGGATTTTATAATAATGATAAAGATAGATAAGAGAAGGGAAGGGAAAAAAAAATGCATAAATTCATAAATTTGTAATATGATGATTGTTGATGTATGTTGGATCCATATATACGGTAGGTGGATTTTTAGATGTATTGTCCATTCTGGGACTTGAGGAACCTTATGGTTTTATCTTGAAAAAGTGTTTCTAGGTGGTGAGGTTGTCTTTGTATTATATAAGCGACCAAGACCCTCGTCTCCTAACCGATGTGAGACTTTGATATTAACCCAATCTCTCATATGGTAGGTAGATTCTTAGAGGTATTATCCACTCTAGACTTTGAGGGCTTGCATGGTTTTGTCCAAAAAATGTGCTTCTAGGTAGTGAGGGTCTCCTTATGCTATATAAGCGATCAAGACCCTCGTCTTCTAACCAATGTGGGACTTTGGCACCATACAACCCCCTACAGAGGGCAAAGGCACAAAGACCCCCACACCACTTTGGCTTAGAGTCTTGATTGTTTATATAGTAAAAAGACTCCCTCATCACCTTGGAGTCCTCTTTTCAAGACAAAACTGTGCAGGCCCCTAAGGCCTAAAGCAAATACTACCTCTAAAAACTTACTTATCATGTGTTTGGATCCGACATATATCAACAATTATTTATAACTAGAATCTCTTCAAGAATACAAAGTTTATAAATAAAAAAGGTAGTACATCAACACTCTCACATTAGATGTCATGTTGCCTTAATGTAAGTCTAAAGATAAAAAATTGGTTATATACTTCGTAAAACCATATTAATAATACTACCGTGTTATCATATACTTTATATTTAACAAAAATGAAACATAAGTTGACATAATGAATATGGGAATTTTGTGTTCAATTTATTAATCCCTTTCTAAATACTATTAGTTGACAATGTGCTCTTAATGTTTTATAAAATTCGATAATATATTTTTTTATAAAAAGATATTTTTTCTATGTATATTTCTAAAAGTAGAAATCCCCTCCTTTCTATAATAATTTCTTCCATATAATTAAATGAACATTTATAATCATTTTATTTAAACAGAATCTGTCTCTTTACTCTTTACTCATAAAAATAATAAATAAATAAAACAAAATTAATTATTTTAATTTATTGTTTTTTATATTTGCACAAATACCCCCAGCCTCGTTGACACTCACTCAACAAAAGCAATGAACAACACCACTACTTTCCGTCACCCTCACTCTCCCAAATCCACCACCACTGCAACAATGCTCGACCGCTCCGTCTCCTCCCGCCGCGCCGCCGCAGACACAGAGGCCCTTTCCGCTCTACCCTCCGACGCCGCATCCGACGCCGTCGACGACTCCAAGACCAAACGCCAACATATTTCCTTGTTAGCCTCCAAGTACCTCTCACGCATCGGCCACGTGTCGCCCTCTGTCATCCTCTCTCTCTTCGTCTTCCTCTTCGTCGCCTCCTTGATCTTTCACTACTATCGTGGCCTCGTCTGTGTTTCGCCCTACGATCCGCGTTCTCGGGGCGGACCCGGGCTCTTTCGACCCGATGCGTTGGAATCTGATTTCGGATATCTTGGTGTTCCCTGGTGTAAGTCTGTTTCTATCATTTTTAATTTGATTTTAAGGTGATTTTCAGATCTGGGTTAATTGAATTTAGTTTGAATTTCATGTAATTTTTTATGTGGTTTTAATTTTTAGTCGTTTATAATTTGATTTGATTATGGATTGTACTAGGATTATTTTACATGGGTTGTTGAGAGATGGCTTCTTTGTATGTTAATATTGGGTAAAGTTTAAATCTCTAAGTAATTTTGGCTGGATAATGAGAGTTTTAGGTTCCTGCGCTATTTGTTGATAAATTGATTTGACAATGGATCACATAGGGCCTGAAGAGATGACTTTATTTAATGTTAAAAGCTTGTAAAGTTGTAATTAATATTGGATTGATAATAGGAGTTAAAGGCCACTCGGTATTCATGATCGTTTGTGATTATGAATGTGTTGTGATTTCAAGATGATTAGTATTTGTATACTGTAATTGGCATTTATAAGGTGTCCAAGTGCGGTCTCAATTTATTGGTTGAATTTCAAATCCTTATGTCTGAGATTTTCTGGCGTTTGTAATGGTAAGGCAAGTGGGAATGTGGGGTTGGAGAGATACTTGTGTAATTATATGCATAGATCTTGAAGCGATCTATGGATTTGGTTTAAGTTCAGCTTGTGCTTTAATTTTTTAGCTGAAAAAATAGATGTAGTTCTGTTGTTCAGTTTGTATTTTTAATATTATAAATTCATGAATTTAGATGGTGTGTGGTTTTCTGAACTAGATCTGGATATTATTTGGTATCATTTATTGAACTTTTGACCATTTTGATTTACAATCATCTTTAAGGTTCAGCTAAATATGGTTTCCTACCGGCGCACTTTTTTGTGCCAGTTGGAAAATTTCCTTTTCTTCTTTCTTTTTCTTAATTTTTTTTTTTTTTTTTTAAATTTCTACTTAATCGTTGCTGTCTATAAAATTGTGGAATTCATTTGTGTTGAATATAATCTGAATGCATACAAGTTTTAATCTGTTTGAATTAATCAGTTGATGTTGTTGGGATTTGAGTTTGAGCATGCTTTATTTAATATCTTATGGTCTACATTGTTTAATTGTTGTCCTTCTCAAAAGGCAGATCGAAACAGGGAAAAGCGGTTGAATGGACATCCAAGGATTTGCTCAAGGGTTTGGAAGAGTTTGTACCAGTATATGAAACTCGTCCAATTAAGAATAACATGTATGGGATGGGTTTTGACCATAGCTTTGGGCTTTGGTTCATTGCTCGGCAGCTGAAACCGGATCTAATGATTGAGAGTGGTGCTTTCAAGGGGCATTCTACTTGGGTTTTGCGGCAAGCAATGCCAGAGACTAAAATCATTTCCCTTTCACCTCGGCATCCTGCAAAGTACCTACAGAAGGGACCTGCTTATGTTGATGGAAACTGCACGTATTTTGCTGGAAAAGATTTTGTGGATTTTGGTAGTGTCAGTTGGGGGAATGTGATGAAGAAACATGGGATTTCCAATCTCAGCCGGGTCCTAATCTTTTTCGATGACCATCAAAATGAATTGAAAAGGTACTAAAGGTCTCACTGAGTTTGATTATAAAAAAATTTTTTGCTCCTTATATTTATGCTAATAGGCTTGTAGCTTGCTCAATGCTGATTTCTCGTAATTTATCCTTTTACGGAAGAGTAAAGCAGGCACTGAAGGCTGGCTTTCGGCATCTTGTTTTCGAGGATAATTATGATACCGGAACTGGAGACCATTATTCTTTGAGGCAGATATGTGATCAGTTTTATATAAAAGGTGCAAGCTCTCCCCTTCTTATTTAATATTTGATGGCTTGCTCATGAATGCCTTGAATTATATAATATGAATCACATTGGCTATGATTTTGCTTTGTTTGGGGCTGTTTCTACCTCTCTGTCTTAAATTTAGGCCTGTGTTTTTTGTCCTTGCTGAACAGCCTCTCATATTTTTACTGGGTTCTCCCTTGTTTGAAGTGCCTTCATATCATTGATATAAACTTTGTAATTGAGTTGTCCTGCCCCTTTTTCCTTGTAGTTTAAATGGGAGTTTATCTCTCTTTCAATTCTCTTAGCTGTGAATATATATACCATCAGAGGAGGAGGTCTCAACAGTAACAACTGGGACAAGCTTTAGTGATTTTAAATTATTTGTTTTTCCTTTTTTCCGTTCCTGATGGTTAGTCAATGCTATTTACAGTTATATTAACTGGATTATAATTTGTTTTCATATAACCTTACATCTACAAGGACATTGTAAGTTTTCAAGTAGTGGGATAATTTGGTCCACCTTTCATGTTTTTGATTCAGGAGGTGGCCATAGCTGCTTTAGAGATAGCGACGAAGCAAGGATTAGAGCAAGAAGGAAGAACTTCTGGGAGAAGGCAGTGGATGTAGAAGAACTATGTGGACCAGACGAAACTTGGTGGGGTGTTAGAGGAGAGATGCGAGATAACTTCAACCACAGTAACAAGCCAATCTCCTATATGGAACATTTTCAGAACAGCCGTTTTATTGAATCAATTCTAGATGTTTATTGGGAGCTCCCTCCAGTGGCCGGTCCTTCCCTGACTCACCAAACACGATATGATCCTGCTCGTGCATCCAGTCCAATCGTTGAAGATGGGCCGCTTTGGCTTGTTTCAGCGACTTGGTTTAGGTAGGCTTGAGAACTCTGTATTTAATGGATATACCCAGATGGTTTATCTGCAAATTTCTGAACAAGAATCATAGAAGAACCATGAGCAATAGATGAGGATGTTTTTTTTAGCTTCCACTTCACTGAAAATTTAGGTGTGTTAATATTGATGTATTTTGCTTGGTCATTGCTAGCCGCTCAGAATTATTGGTATCAGTTATTGTTTCTAGTGATCATTAAATTTATTTAATCATATCCACTCGTTTTAACTTAATCACAGTGTTTTAAACCCGGCCCAGCTTAGTTGGGTCAATTGGGACTTGAGGCTTTCACTGGGCCAGATTACATGTTTCACTATTCTTTGAAAACCCTAAAAATTGGGATGATGATCGACGAATAATTTAAAGTTAGGATGTTGGGGTTTTTAAAGAAAAAGTGCTGTTGAGTGCAATGGTGACGACAAAGTTGATTTTCGATGAGTGAATTGATCGGAAATCGAAAAAAAAAGTGATGGCAACAATCGGCTTTTGTAGGCGATTGGCAAGGCTAACGGGAATGGGGTGAGGTAGGTTTTGGTCAGGTTGTTGAGGAGAGTATTTTCATGATGATTTGAAGAGTTGTTGATGCTGACGGTGGTGAGATCTGACCTAGAATGTTGACGTTGGTGAGATTTGGCCAAAACATGTAGATATTGGGTAGATTTTCTAGGGAATGGGCTCAAGGGATGATCGATATTGCATTTGGTGTGTCGTTGTTGCTAACCAATCAATCGTTGATTTGTATTTGGGGGTGTGTTTGCTAAATTTTAAACTTGTAGAGACTTAACGTAATTTTGGGGTATATGTGCTAAATTTTAAAAATTTTGTCACCCAGTTTGACCGGTCAATCAAATCGGTTAAACTGATCAATCCGAGATCCGGCAACTTTGATGAGTTTCACCCTAGTTTGGTTATTAAACCATTGTTTAATCATATCACTTCAAAACTTCATTTATTATTTATGAACATTAACGATACATATTGGGTAATATTGTTCTCATGCACATCATCATCTCTATTAAGTAGCTTCCAATTTTTCCTCCTCCAATCTTCCATTTGTAAGGTGCTCAGAATCTTTACATCTTTCAAGTAATGCCGCCAACACTTGATATTATGAGAATTGCAGCAATTTACACATCTATTCCTCAGTTCCTCATATAGCCACTGTAGTTCAAGCAAGTCAAATAATTCTGTTAAAACTTAATAACGATTATGAACTTAAAAGATATATCTTAATAAGTTCTACAAGTGAGTTGTTAAATTGTATCCTATGTCAATGAAATGAATTCATATAGGATAGAAATATTAAGAACAATAATTTAAGATTAAATGAAGACACCTGAAGGAATTTGTGCTCATTTTCCTCTATTGCGTTCACATGCAAAGTCCTCGGACAACTCCAAAGAAGGCCATCTAACAAAACTCGGTAATCTGACAATGGCATGCCTACAGATAGGTTTAGAGTCATAACTTGACAACGGAATGAAGCAAAACTTTCTCTTACTCCGTCCAAATTGAACAAAATCTAGCAAAATCACAACAAACAATAAGCAATCAACAAATGACAAGAAAATGTAGCAAAAGTAAGCAAAACCTTGATATTCTATTCTGTGCGATTTATTGAAACACCTTGTTCGACCTAAAAAATATGAGTAGATCTTTAATTTGATTGGCTACTCCAAGACATTCCTTCAGATTCATGAGCCAACTAGTGTTAAGATCACCTCCAGGGCAGATCCAAACTTTCGAATGTGGACATGGAGCATTAGTTACAGCAATGGGAAATGGACTAAAGTGGTAAGAGAATGAAATCAAATTTGGTGTATCAAGATGAATTGCCTTCAAACTAGCACAACTACCGAATGCTAAGCTTTTCAGCCTATCACTTGAAATCATAATCCTTTCAAGGAATTTACACCCCCTCACAGACAAATGCTTAACGAAGGGAAATTGTGATATAAGGTGATGAAAATCTTGGTCTGTAAAAGATTCAGCCCCTATATGTACCTTGTTCAAATGTGTACGCCCGGCCATGCCAATAGATATCCTGTTCTCCCATTTTAAGACAAGCCAAGAGTTTTTGAAGACTTGGAGCAATAATTTCAACACTAAGAAGTTCATCCGAGGATTGATGAATCATAATGAACTTGAGTTCGAGAGCTTTAGAGACACGCAAATGCTTAAAACCCAACAGTTGGAAATCGACAAGTCTTCAACTAAAGGGCATTCACTAGTAAACTTTTGGACCATCTGCTCATTTATACAGACCTGTTTTAAAGTAAGACTTTTGTGAGAACATAACATTAGAGCATCAGAGGGCTGCACTATCTTACAACTACACAGCCTTCAAGTAGTAAGCAATTTTGCAGAAAAGATCGTTTGAGGCAAAGTGTACATTGCGTCCCTATCTGTATTGTACACTGTTAAATAATCTACCATAAGATCAATATCAGACTCTTTTACCTCTTTCTCTACCGTATCCATTCATCAATACGAGAGGATATCTTAAGATTAAAAACACATATGTATAGCTTAAATTTCTCCATGGAGTACTCAAGTCTGCAGAACCGACGCAGGGTTACATCAACTGTTGTAAATAAAATAGAATAACATATATCCTAACATAATCCCAAGATCATAGTCGCCATTGCAATCACATTTGTATATAAATGAACTACAATGAATTAACACAGCATAAATACCTCATTTCCTTATCTCTGAAGCAACAAAAGTAATCTGGAAGAAAAACCACGAATTGTATTTCTGTTTTCCAAATTCTAGAGAGAGAAAGCGTATTTTCTTTTTGCGTTTTTGAGAGTGACAATGTACTTTTAAAAGATAGAACTTTTTCTTTTATATGTAGCAGTTAGAGAGAAACTGCATTTGGCAGTTTCATTTCACACATGTCGCTTGGGGTAACCCATCATGGGTGTACCCTTATCCAATATCTCCCACTCACACATGATGGGACTATCTCTCTCTATGCTTCTTTAAGGTTCATACCTTAATAAATATGCCGTGTGACCATGCATACTTCGAGAGCACGTTAGTCATATATCTGTTAGGAATATATAACTTCTCGAATTGTGAAACTCAGGTTGTATGTTGTATGCAATACCCTAGATTACTTATCACATTTTTCTAACAATCTCATTTACAAAAAAAATATCCGTTGTATTCATAATTATGTTCTATCTTTACATAAAAGTAAAACATAATTGGTCGACCAATGAATACACGTGATTATAATGTGATAATTCAAAATCGTAATCTTCCTCTTTTCTCGATTCTTGCAACTTTTATTTAACTTGCTTTTCTAGAAATGTCTCAGCTGATTGAATTTATCTTAATCCTTTGGTAACACTCTAAGATAGCAATCATTAAATGAAGTTTTCAAGAAACAGAATAGAGTAATAAGGGTATTCTTTGAGATTTTGTTCTTAAAAAAAACTCAGGGTCTCACACAATGTTAAAGTTGAGATTTTGACTTTCATTACCCCTTTGGTCAATGTTTTGTACATGTGGTATGAATCACATGCTACAGCATTTCCTCCTTTCCCATGGAGTGCATGTCTCTTTTCTTGTAAATATTGTACTGATTTTAGTTTAGACATACCTAATGTCTAACTTGAGTTCACTTTACATACTTTTAATTCATCAAAACTCTAATCTGGCAATTAGACAGATAAAGTGATCATTTATCACTTGTGGTCACATTTCATTATGACATTATTTTAATTCTTTTTCTAGGTGACGTTAAACATTTTAAGCTTGGCTCTCTATTATCACCTAGATAATAAGCTTAAAATCGTCTCATCTCCATTCCTACGAAGTAATGGAGGCGATTGCCTGTGTGAGAAGGCCAATCTTTTAGCTGTCCGACATGCTTTTCAAAATACACACATATATATATAATATGTACATAACTAATATGTATATACATATATACTTCTTCATGTATGTTCCATAATAATCTTAATTGAGCATTGACAATATTGTCATTTAATATTGATAAGACAAATGTGAACAATTTTGGGAAATCTCAAAGTATAAGTACATTCAACACCTATGTAAACCTAGAGATCTAACATGTCTATTGAAAGTATCTCTTGGTATAGGCTTTGTGAATGGATCTGTAACCATATCATGCGCAGATATGTACTTCATGTTCACCTCCTTTTGTGCCACCAAGTCTCGCACAAAATTATATTTGATATCTATGTGTTTCGTTTTACCATGATATTTGGGATCCTTAGTGTATGATATTGCTGCTTGACTATCACAGTTTATTCTTACTAGTTCAATAGCAACATTGATTATTCCCAGATGATTCATGAACCGTCTTAACCAAACGGCTTCTTGCACTGCGGCTGAAAATGCTACCAACTCAGCCTCCATTGTAGATAAGGCTATGCATGATTGTTTCTTACTGCTCCAAGATATGGCCCCACCATTTAGTAAGAAAACATATCCAGAAGTAGATTTCCTTTCATCCTAAATCTCCTCCCCAATCAGCATCGGTGTAGCCTCTCAAGTGTAAATCATTTCCTTGATAACATAATGAGTAATCAGCTGTCCCTTTTAGATATCTTAAGATTCTCTTCATTGCTTTCCAATGTGCTTGTCCTGGGTCGGACTGGTATCTACTTACCAACCCAACGGCATAACAGATGTCGGCTCTAGTGCACATCATGGCGTACATGAGACTTCCAATAGCACTTGTATAAGGAACATTCTTCATTTGTTCCTTTTCTTGTGGAGTCTTCGGACACATTTTACGACTTAAAGTCTCGCCTTTCGCGATAGGGTTGTCAATGGGTTTACAATCTTGCATATGAAATTGTTCAAGAATTTTCTTAATGTATGGTTCTTGTGAAAGAGATACTAATTTTCTTGAGCGGTCTCTTGAAATCTTGACTCCAAGAATATATGCAGCTTCACCCATATCTTTCATCTCAAAATGAGATGATAACCATCCTTTGATTTCATTAACAAATCCCTTATCATTTCCAGCTATAAGTATATCATCAACATATAATGATAATATAACAAATTTGTTATTGGATCTCTTTGTATATACACAATGATCTTCATTTATCATTTTGAAATCATACGACATTATCGCATTATGAAATCAAATATACCACTGTCTTGAGAACTGCTTAAGGCCATAAATTGACTTTAAAAGTCTACACACTTTGTGTTCTTGACCTTCTCTAATAAAACCTATTGGTTGATCCATATAGATTTCTTCTTGTAATTCTCCATTGAGAAAAGCAGTCTTTACATCCATTTGATGCAATTCAAGATCCATGCTAGCAACTATAGCTAGAATAAGTCGAATTGAGGTAAACCGTACAACAGGTGAAAAAGTTTCTTCATAATCTATTCCTTCTTGTTGTGTATACCCCTTCGCGACTAAGCGAGCTTTGTATCTTTCAATACTGCCATCAGCTTTACGCTTGATTTTGAGAACCCACTTGTTCCCAATGGCTTTGCGTCCTTTCGGTAAATCAACCAATTCCCATACTTGGTTTGATTTCATAGACTCCAATTCTTCTTCCATTGCTTTCATCCATTTTTCCTTAGAAGGGCAATTGAGAGCCTCATTTACATTCCTTGGCTCTTCGTCATCTTATGGAGTAACTAGAAAAATTTCCCCCTCAATCTCAAATTGTCGACGTGGAACTTGTTTCCTGTTTGATCGACGTATTGGAGATTGATTGGTGTTACTCCCACTTGGACCAGCTATCAGAGTTGGATCGCCAGTAGGGAATGATGGAGGAACTGAAACTGATTCATCAACTTCCATATTGCTCCCACTGGGATGAAGTATAACCAACTGATTGTCGGCAACTGAATTGCCTTGGTCTTGTGTTTCATATAGAAAAAGTCTTTACCTATTTTGCCCTTCTTAGGAAAATCAGTTTCTAAGAATGTGACATCTCGTGATTCAAACTCAGTGATGCTACCACTTTCTTGTTCTCCTATGAAGACGTATCCCTTTGAATGTTCTGAATATCTTATAAAGATACATTTCTTCCCCTTGGACCTAATTTTTCATATTTATGGGAAGGATCATGAACATAGGCAGCACATCCCCATGGCTTTAGGAGACTCAAATCGGGTTTCCGATTTGTCCATAACTCATATGGTGTAGTAGTAATAGATTTGGATGGTACTCGATTGAGGATATATGTGGCAGTCAATAAGGTATCACCCCAAAAGGTGATGGGCAAGTTTGCTTGTGCCATCATAGACCTCACCATCTCAAGTAGGGTTCTATTTCTTCGTTCTACAACACCGTTTTGTTGCGGAGTTCTGGGAATAGTTAATTGACGTTCTATTCCCATTTCATCACAAAAATTTCTGAACTGATCAGATAAATATTCACGACCTCGATCGGTTCGCAAAACTTTTATCTTTTTATCTAATTGATTCTCAACTAAGTTTTTAAACTTCTGAAAGCATTTTAAAGCTTCTGATTTTTGAGAAATCAAGAAAACATAACCATATCGAGTGAAATCATCTATAAATGTGATGAAATAAACAGCCCCATGTCTAGCCCTCACATTCATTGGACCACATATGTCAGAATGAATTAGTTGCAATGGAACTTCAACTATTATCGCTTTTCCAAATGGTTTTCTTGCTGTTTTTCCAGCTAGGCAATGTTCACAAGCAGTAAAGTCTACTTTTGTTAAGGATCCTAACAAGCCTTCTCTTGCTAGTATATTCATTCGTTGTTGGCCAATATGGCCAAGCCTTGCATGCCATACATTCACATCATCATTATTAGAAGATGTAATAAAGGAAAAACAAACATTAATATTATTATAAGCAACATCAAGTACTATAAAACCATCAGAAAAATAACCACAACCATAGTATGTTGTGTCCAAAAATAAATGGACACCAGTACTGGAAAAATTTAAATTAAAACCAAGTTTAACAAGTTCTAACACGGAAATCAAATTTCGACGAATATCGGGTGCATATAACACGTCATGTAGGTATAGGATTCGACCTCCACGCATGATCAATTTGCATGTGCCGATCCCTTTAACTTCCACTTTTGAATTGTTACCTACATATATCCATTTTTTTTCCCGTGATATTCATCGAAATTCCACGAAAGCACTCCTGTCTTTCGTTATGTAGGTCTGTTCTTCTTGAATCTACGATCCACAAAGGATGACTCGAGTTAGAAAAAGCAAGCTGGAAACATTTATATAACTTACTTGTGCAAACAAGTAATTTACCTTCTTCGACTCGCTACAATCGCAAGCAAAATGTCCCTTCTTACCACAATTATAGCATTTCACCTTTGCCATATTCCTCTTTCTGGCAGGATGCTTTCCTTTTCCGTGTTTGAAGAACTTTCTTCTTCCCTTCCCGAGCCTTTTCGTATTGCCTTTTCTTTGGGATCCACCTTGGAATTACGTTTAAATCCCTTCCCACCATGTGAACTGGAACCAGCCATATACACATCAGTATTTGCCTTACTCGCATTAAGGCGATCTTGTTCCAGTTCCAAATGGCGTATGGCATCTTCTAAATTTCTGATGCCCTCATTGTGGGTAAGGTGTATTTTCATATGTTCCCAATTTTGAGGCAATGATCTTATGACAGCCTTGAACCTGTTGTTCATCTGTTAGGACATGACCTGCATCTCTTAACTCACTTATCATGTTTGACAAATGCTGTAAATGTACTCTCATAGTATGTTCAGACTTTTTCTTATATGTGTCAAACTTGTTAGTGAGTGACTGGAGTTTGGTAATGGACGTACCGCCAAACTTTGTAGCAAGTGCGGACCACATGTCCTTTGCTAATTCATAATCCCGGTACTTCTTCATGAGATCATTGTCTATGCTGCTCAACAAAGTAATGCGAGCAGTGGAATTCTTCTTCTTCCATATGTCATAAGCGGCATGGTCTCGTCTATGTTGAGCCGTGACTCCCTCTTCAGGCTCTTCCATGGTTGTAGTAAGAGCTTCAAGAACCTCTTGTTCTTCCAAAACATATTGGATTTTCATGCTCCATATCTCATAATTATCGCCGTTAAATTTTTCTCCTTTGTTAAGTTCGGTGACAATGTTCTTAGATGCAGATGCCATTTCTAAACAAAATTACACATTGGATAATGCATGTTATTCAATGCTCGGAACATACATGTTCATTTAATTAATTATACCAATAATAATTGTATATTGGATTTGGAATCAAAAGTTAACAATGTCAACAATCATCATCCAAAATTCCAATTTCCAATTATCATAGATATAATTAATTGCAATTCTAAAAATATATTTAGACACAATTATATAAATATAAATCAACATCAATTCACATAAAATTTTAAATTTTAATAAACAAAATTAATTTCATTATGTAAATAGAATTCAACTTGTAATAAAATTAAAACAAACAAATTCCAAAACAACAAAAAAAAAAAAAAAAATTAAGTGTACAGCCACATTCCTAAAACTGGGAAGGATCTGATAATCCTTATCCTAAGGTCTTTATCTAACTTGTAATTAACCCTAGGCAGGGGAATTCCCAGTTTCTTGTGATGTCCTTTACGAGTGGAGACTCCTATAGATGCACCAACTGTCTTTTTTGCACCCCAATTTATGTACTCCTTGATATAGTTGTTGACCAAACGTCTATAATTTTTATTGTCATCTTTAAAGTTATGAACTTTCAGCTTGGTCCAAACCATATCAAGGAGACCAACGAGATTAAGGTAACCAAGAGTCTCTCTTAGAACTTTATATTTCGACTCATCTTCCTTTAATCCCCCTATCCAGACAATTTCCTGAATCTTTTCATTCACATGAATGAAATGATTTACGAGTTGCACCAACTCATCCTCTATGTCTCTTAAAATCAATGTGTGAGTTTGTAGAGTTCTAATCATATTTATATCCCTTTCCCTTTGAGCGGGTGTTCTAGCAACCATTGCACGTCTATAACGTAACATTTTTCTGTAACAAATACAAAAAAAAAAAAAACTATTTATTTATCAAATAAAGGTTGACTATATTTGATAAATAATACACGTGTTTATGGTTTAATAACAAAATTAGACTCATAACAATATACCAAGTATGCATTTTTATTCTTTACAGCAAAAGAAAAAAAATTTACAATACTTCACGCGCCCCCACGCGCCGGCAGGAGCAGCCATGCGCCGTCCATAAGCGGCAACGCGCCGACAGGTGCCCCACGCGCCCACATGCGCCGGTAGGAGCGTCCACGCGCACCACGTGCTCACACATAATACGGGTCGGGTCAACCCGTTTCACACTAAACCGGGCCTATCCTGACCCGAGTTGACCCGTTGACTTTTCGTCGGGTGTTGACCGAGTTTGACTGACCCGTTTGACTTTGCGGGTTGGGTTTGACTCATTGCCGGGTTTGACTAACCCGTTCGGTCATATGAGTTAGGTCCACGGGTCAACTTGACCCATTTTTTATTTGGGTTATGGGTTGGGCCAGATAGGAATATAATGGGTTTGTGAATATGGTTAATACCAAAACAAAATTAGCCCAGTGGTAAGGGAATTGGGCTTCAACCATGGAGACTTGGGTTCAAGTCTCACCACCCACGCCTATTTGAATTTTTTTTTCAAAAAAAATAACAGGATAAAAAACGACATATCATTCATAAGAGTGGATCAAAAACGACGTGTCAAAAACGACGTGTCGGTTTGTGCCGTCTTCAACCTCTGTCCAGGTCTGCAACTGGGTAACCGACCCGGAAATCAACCCATTCAAAACCCGAAACTTCAAAGAGGCAAACCTAAGTCATTTTACCTCCATTTTTTATGATTCAAAAACCATTTTCTTCATAATTTCATAAGGAATTTAATGGTCTAATAATCATTACCAAAAAGACAACTTTTCATGTACAAAATTTGAAAAAAAAATCAGAACTGCATTTGACAAACCAATAACATGCTTCAACATTACAATATGAATTTCAAACAATATGAACCACAGCTCCGATACCAATGTTGTAAATAAAATAGAATAACATATATCCTAACATAATCCCAAGATCATAGTCGCCATTGCAATCACATTTGTATATAAATGAACTACAATGAATTAACACAGCATAAATACCTCATTTCCTTATCTCTGAAGCAACAAAAGTAATCTGGAAGAAAAACCACGAATTGTATTTCTATTTTCCAAATTCTAGAAAGAGAGAGCGTATTTTCTTTTTGCGTTTTTTAGAGTGACAGTGTACTTTTAAAAGATAGAACTTTTTCTTTTATATGTAGCGGTTAGAGAGAAACTGCATTTGGCAGTTTCATTTCACACATGTCGCTTGGGGTAACCCATCATGGGTGTACCCTTATCCAATATCAACAAATTTCATAAATCTGTTTACATGAAATTTGTCTATCCCTCGGGTACAATTTGGTTGTGCAAGCCAACTTTTCGTATGAAGTGATTTTGATCAAATTCCAATACAGGAAATGATGCCCGTAAATAATACCATTTCTTGGACAAGATACTAGTTCGAGCTACCTCTTTTGGCCATAGACAAGACAAGATTATATGAATGATAAAAGTAGGCAACTCTGAGATTCTATCCATGGCATCAAATCTGTAACATGAATACATAAAGTATAAAATTTATATTTGTTCATACATTAAGAATCCCAAAACATAAAATTATATTATATTAATAGAAAGTAAAATAACCCACAAAAATTTCAACAAATGCACATAAGATTGGCCAAGAACAATTGCAGTTAAGACAGAAAGAAATGCCTACAGATGAAACCAAACAAAAAATAAAAAAGAGAGAGACTTACTGGTGATTATTTGTAATAACTGTGCCGCAGAATTGTTGGTTCTAGCTAGAAGAATTACTGAAAATTTGGAAGGGTTTTTGTAGGTTTAGATAAAGAAAGGGCTCAATCTCCAGCTTACATCCAGTTAACTAGCTGAAAAAGTTTAAGAGGGCAATTAAAAGGCCATTTTGGTCTTGGAATTAATGAAAATGCCATCAACTTTTTCAGTTTTACTAAATGGACTTGTTTTTTTATTAAGACAAATTAATGACAATTAATCATGTTTTAATTAGGATTAATGGAGCATTGACTAATTTTTTAAAAATTATCTTTGTCCCCAAAAACCCAAAATTGTTGCAAAGAAACCCAAATCTAAAACAAAGAATTTGATCCCCCCCTCCTTCCCTCCATTAATGTTGGAACTCCCTTACCTATTGTTGTTTCTTCTTGGCAAAACTGAAGCCCACCACCTCCTCATCCTTCTACTCTTCCTCTACATCTTCTTCTTCCTCCGCCATTGACATCTTCTGCTAGAAGATCCACCTCTTCCTGCTGACATTTCGTCTAGGTTTGCGTTACTCTTCTTTGTATTTTAGATTTCTATCCAAAAAGATGTAATGGATTGGGTTTAGGTTATGTTAGTGGTTTAGGTTATTTGGTTGTGTTTGATGTAATGCAAGTTGAAAATAGTGAAATTTGTTGATGATTTTCTTGCATTGTGGGTAACTGAGGATGGTAGCAACTGCCACAACCGATTATATGTGCAGGTGATAAAATATGGATTCTAGAGTTGATGGATCGCTTAAGCGATCTTGTATATGGCAACAAATCACTTAAGCGATTAGATATTTGGCAATAGATTGCTTAATCAATCTAGTGTATCGGTTATCAGATCGTTTAAACGACTCTACAAATGCTCTTTAAAATCTATCAACCCTTAATATATCAGTTAATAATTTTTTTTTCTTACAGTATAGGTCCTTGGCTATTATTAGACATGGGACAAGTTGTTTTGGGTATTGAATATTTTGTGAGTGGGTGGAAGACGAAAGTTGCTAGAAGTGGATTGGGAAGAGCAAAAAATTTATAGCAATTGTTGTGAGTATAGAAGTTAGTTTTGATAAGTTGATTGATGATATCATTAGAAGAGGTGGGTTGAGTTGGTAACATAGTGATATAGTTGTAAAGTATGTTTTAAGCAGAGTTCTTGCACATTATAAGGTACCCCCTATTGTATTAAAGTCAGATGAAGATGTGAAGTTATATATGCTTCATGTAGTCAATACTTTGGAAGTTGATTCAAAGGAAGAGGAGAACGAGCAAGTTGGTGTGAAGAAAGATGGTTTTAGTTTTAACTATGAGGGCATTGATTTCTTTATTGAAAAATCAAGAGTAGGTGGTGAGAAGGACACTGTAGAAGAGATTGGTCATGGGGGGCCGAACAAAACTGTGGATGAGAAAGACACCGTACATATTCCCACGGATGTAGAGATTCCTATAAGATGATGTAGAAGGTGTAGCTTGAGAGGAAGAGAACACTATAGTCTTTTATGTAGATTTAGAAGAGGCAATTGTAGGTATAGTGAATCATCTCATGTTTTTACTGATCAATCAAACTTACACGTAGGGTATTTATATGACAACAAGGAGGAAGTAGTGAGGAAGCTAAAACTTGTTTCCGTAAAAGATAATTCTGAGTTCATTACGAAAAAGTCTAATCACCAATAGTGATGGTTGCATGTCATGATCGAAATTGCAAGTGTTTGGTTTATTGTAAAAGGTATATGGGATCTAAAAAATTTATTATTAGCACATATACCCGTGGGTACACATGTGGGTTGGGACATATTTCAGGTCAGCATCGACAAGCCTTCGTTGATATTATTGGATAATTTGTGAAAAGTCAGCTTGTTGAAGGGAAAAGTCTATCTCCTAAGGACATTCAAAGATATGTGCGTACAGAGTTGGAATGTGATGTTAGTTACTGAAAATGCTGAAAACTGAGACAACATGCACAAAATTTTGTGAGGGGCACACCAGAGCATGGGTACACAATACTAGAAGCATATCGCTATATGCTTGAGTTGACAAACCAAGGTAGAAAGACAGCTTTGAAGTGGGACAAGAATATGAGGTTTAAATATTTTTTTTGTTGCTTACAAAGCTACTATAAGGGGTTCTCGAAACATGAGAAAGGTGTTGATTATTAATGGTTGCTTTTTAATGAGAAAGTTTGGAGGTATATTGTTGGTGGCCACTGCACAAGACTGTGAGAATCACACCTATCCCGTTGCATGGAGTGTGGTTGACTTTGAGAACGACAAGTCATGGACTTGGTTTTTTAAGCAATTACTTACGATAGTGTCTGACAGTGATGAGTGGTGCATAATATCTGATAGTTACAACTCTATAAAGAAGGGGATTGCCATTATTTATATTCTAGCACATCATGGATTCTGTATGAGACACCTTGGTGAGAACATAAAATAAAAGTTTAAGTGTATTGGCCTTCTTCGGACATATTACATGGCAACAAAAGCTTATCAAGTTGATGAGTTCGAAGAGTACTTTTGGCAAATCCGAATCAAGGATGATAAGATTGCTAAGTATTTTGAGCATGAAGTTGGTTTCAAGTGATGAAGTAGAACTTATTTTCCTGGAAGAAGGTTTGATGTCATGACTACAAACATAGCAGAGTCCATAAATTTGAAGTTGTTACAAAAAGAGAGTTTCCTATTATTGCCCTTTTTGATGCAATACTGAAGACATTGTCACACTGGTTCCATGAGCGTCGTACGGAGTCAAATAATTTTACCACAATCCTAGTTCTGTCAGCTAAAAAATTATTGCGAGAACGTATTAAACTTTCAAATGCACAGTTCGTCTATCCTCTCAATGCTCAAGAGTTTACCATGCGTGGCTATGGTTCAGATGTCCTAGTTAATGTTCTTAGTAAAACTTGCAATTGTAAAGTTCTTGATATTCAATGTTTACCATGTCCTCATGCACTGGCAACACTTAGACAACAATGCAAGCCAGATTATAGTTCAAGAATTTACTTAGAAGTTTGCTCCCCCCTCTATATGATAAGCCATTACATGTTAGCTTGATTAGAAACGATATATCAAGTTCCTCCAGAAGTGTCGTGGGTGATGCCGTGAGAGTTGCTTGACATTATCATTTATCGCCATTCAAGAAGACAGAAAAAATGGAGAAAAAGAATTAAGTTATTCCATCAGCCTGTAAGGTTCCTCAGATGATGAATAAGTGCTCAATTTGTAAGCAACGTGACTGCAAGAAAAGCAATTGCCAGAATCGATGAGGTGCATATCAAGAAAATTAGCTTCAAAGGTAGAAGTAAGCAAGGTAGAATCAATTAGGCCACAAGCAAGCAAGCAGGTGTTATTAGATCGCTAAAGCAATTTGGTGTTTGCTTAAGTGACCTAGTGTTCACTAGATCTGCAGATAAGCAAATCGCTTAAGTGATCTACTATCATCTATAGATCTGAACAACAGGTCGCTTAAGCGAACACTAGATCTCTTAAGCGATCTGCTATTCATGCCTTTTTAAATCCCATCATGTTAATGTAATTTGTGGGTTTATTTATTGTAAGGCTATTAGAGTGTATGTAATCTATACAGAATGACTTGTGATTGTGCAACTTTTATCATAAAACAATGGGTGTTTTTATTATACATCTTTCATAGCTTTCTAGATTGTATGTTTGTGTTGCAGAGTTGCTTTATTTTTGCCAAGTTGTAGATTGTTGAATGTGAAAAACCATGGTGATTTACAAATGTCAAAAACAATGGTGATTTACAAATAGTCTGTAAATTGAACACAAAAATACTGGTTCACTTAAGCAATGTCGGCTATCGCTTAAGCGATAAAGGGTTATCTATCCTGGATCACTTAAGTGAGAGTTAACATCACTTAAGTGATTGTAGACTTGAGGATGATGATTTTGACACAAATTGACCTTGGTCGCTTAAGTGATTTCGGCTATCGCTTAAGCAATCAAAGGTTATCTATATTGAATTGCTTAAGCGAGAGTTGACATTGCTTAAGCGATTGTGTACTTGATAAGGATATTTTGACACAAATTGGCCTTGATTGCTTAAGCGATTTCGGTTATCGCTTAAGCGAACAAGGGTTATCTATATTAGATCGCTTAAGCGAGAGCCGACATCGCTTAAGCAATCATGTACTTGATTAGGATTATTTTGACACAAATTAGCATTGATCGCTTAAGCAATGTCAACTATCACTTAAGTGATCAAGGGTTATCTATACTGGATCGCTTAAACGAGAGCTGAAATCGCAAGCGATCGTGCACTTAAGGATGATTTTCACATTGCCTTGGCCTTTGTCGCTTAAACGATCAAGGCTTATCTATATGGGATCGCTTAAGCAAGAGCTAACATTGCTTAAGTGATTGTGCACTTGAGGATGATTTTGACACTACCTTGGCCTTCGTCGCTTAAGTTATTTCAGCTATCACGTAAGCAATCAATGCTTATCTATACTGGATTGCTTAGACGATCCTGTACTTGGAAGGATTATTGGACAACCTAATTGCGTCAACATATATTAAGGCAATGTAAGAAGATTACTAGCGTTAATTTAAACCTCGTACGTTCACAACATCAAAATATAATAGCTACGATATGTGACTAACAACCCTATGATACATGGAGGAATGTCATAGCACATAAGTGTGACATGTTAGTAAAAACGTACATCATTTCACAAATATGGATGGTTATGATTGAATAGACAACTGATTCACATTACAGAATATAATTCTTCACACAAACGTTCATCACAATATCACAAGATTGAGGAGAAAAGAGGCAAATTGGCCTTGATCGCTTAACTGATGTACGCTATCGCTTAAGCAATCATGACTTATCTATTCAGGATCGCTTAAGTGAGCTTTGACATCGCTTAAGCGATTGTGTATTTGAGAAGGATTATTCTAAGTATAAAAGTAAATTAGCTAGGGGTGAGCACGGGTAGTAGGTAGAACCGAATCGGAATCAAACAACCGACACGTGCATGGGTAGGTTCTGCTTCCATTTTTGTGGAACCGAAACTGTGCGATTCCGATTCCGGCCTTCGCATGGAGGAACCGGAAGTGTAAAAAAGAAGCGGCAGCATGAAAATTCCCTATTTTGGAACCTGGGCTGAAATAAAATATCTGTGAAGAATGAGAGGTCTATTGTAATTTTACATATAAAAAAAATTAAAATGGAAAAAGTTAAATTTTTACAATAACCTAATTAAATAAATATACAATTATACTTATTACATATAAACTATACCATATAAAAAACAGAAATACTATGCTTACTCACGAGTTTTACTAACCACCTTACTACCTTTGTTAAAATTACACATAGTACCCGTACTATGCGTTATATTTACAAAGGTTAGTAAGATGGTGAGTAAGCATAGCATCACTCTATAAAAAACTTTAATATATTAATATTAATGTTTTGATTAATTAAGTGTATAATTGGAATTATGACCAATTAAAAATATTTTAATGTTATTAAAAGAATTATTTTTAAATAAAATAGTATATTTATTGAATAATAATATAATATTTAGTTATTTACTTCAATTATCAAGTTTTAAGTATATATGTAGTAAATTAGTAATTAATTAATTATATAAAATAAATTAATAAACATTAATACATTACTAGTTAAATGATTACTTAATTAATTATAAGTTCATAATACTACATTAATAATTTAGTACATTACTTAATTAAATAATTAGAAATTTAATTAATTATAACATTACATTATAGATTTATAATATAATAATTAATTAATTATAACATTACATTATAAAAAAAATGATTACTTAATTAAATGATTAGTTAATTAATTATAACATTCCATTATAAACATTAGTATAATACTTAATTAAATAATTAAAAATTTAATTAAATATAGTATTACATTAAAGATTTATAGTATAATTACTTAATTCATTATAACATTACATTATAATGTGATCACATAATTAATTATAACATTATATAATTAAATGATTACTTAATTAATTATGACATATATTATAAACATGAGTAATTTACTATATCAGTACAATACTTAATTAAATGATTAGAAATTTAATTGATTATAATATTATATTAAAGATTTATAGTATGATTACTTAATTTATTATAATATTACATTATCATATGATCACATAATTAATTATAACATTATATAATGAAATGATTATTTAATTAATATGACATTATATTATAAACATTAGTAATTTATTACATTAGTACAATACCTAATTAAATAATTAGAAATTTAATTAATTATACCATTACATTATAAATTTATAATATGATTACTTAATTAATTATAATATTCTATTATAAACATTAGTACAATACTTAATTAAATGATTAAAAATTTAATTAATTAAAACATTACACTATAATTAAATAACTACTTAATTAATAATAACATAACATTATATTATAATCACTTAATTAATTATAAAATTACATAGTAAATGATTACTTAATTAATTATACATTTATAACACTACATTATAAACATTAGTAATTTATTACATTAGTATAATTAAATGATTAAAAATTTAATTAATTATGACATTACATTATAGATTTATAATATCATTACTTAATTAATTATAATATTCTATTAAAAACATTAGTATAATACTTAATCAAATTATTAGAAATTTAATTAATTATAAAATTAAATTATAGATTTATAGTATGATTGTTTAATTAATTTAATTAATTGTTTGTATTTTGGTTTTGGTTTTGGTTTTGATTGAGGAATTTTATGTGAATTGTGATGAATTGATTGAATTCAAATGTTGTCTAGAGATTAGAGGATTTATGAGTCACACTAGACACAAATGAATGAGTAATCAAAATTTGTTAGGTGTATTTGAAAACTTTTAAGGTATTTTTGTCATTTTTTAAACTAATAGGGGGTAATTTTTTTATAGGGTACCCGGGAAAGGAATCAGAACCTACATTTTAATTTTCGGTTCCTTGAATTTAAGAACCTACACTGTGCAGTTCTGGTTCCAATTCCTTTTTTTAGGAACTTACACTATGCGGTTTGAGTTTTGGTTCTCCCGAAAAATGCAAGGTACGTACCCATAACAACTCACCCCTAAAATTAGCCTTGATCGCTTAAGCGATGTCAGATCTCACTTAAGCGATTAATTTATATGTAACTCTTGATCGCTTAAGCGATAGCCGACATCGCTTAAGCAATCAATGCTAATTTGTGTCAAAATCATCTTTATCAAGTACACGATCATTTAAGCGATGTCAGCTCTCACTTAAGCAATCCAGTATAGATAAGCCTTCATCGTTTAAGTAATAGCCGAAATCACTTAGGCGACCAAGGCCAATTTCTGCAAAATGATCATCAAGTCCACGATCACTTAAGCGATCCAATATAGATAACCTTGATCGCTTAAGCGATAGGCGATGTTGTTTAAGCGATCAAGGCCAATTTGCTTCTTTTTTCCTCAATTTGACAACCTAATTGCATAACACATATTAATTTCATCTTTCCTCCTCAATTTGACAACCTAATTATATCAACACATACGAATTTCATCTTTTCTCCTCAATTTAACAACGTAATTGCATCAACAAATATTAATTTCATTTAACAAGATTACTAATTAAACTCAAAGTCAAAAGGGAAAGAAATAATGTACTACTCTTTTACAAATCTGAAATGTCTTAATTAAATGAAAATACAACATTCATCTATTTTCTAGTAAGAAATAATTAAACTAAGAAAGCATATTCCTAATTAAAGTAAAAGTAAAAAGGAAAACAAATCATTATAAACAAGAAATAGAAGTCCTAAAGCTATCCAAAATAATAGTAGCCTTGGGTGTATCTAAAGGCTTCAAGTGGAAGCTCCAAATCTTCAAGATCCCATCATCCCTCTTCATCATTTTCTTCAGCCACTTTCCCTATCCTCCAAAATTGCATCAACATCCCCGTTTTGTAATCCATCAACATCAATATTTGCCATATCCAGTTCCTCACCCCAATCAGCATCAGTAGCCTCTTCTTCTTCTTCTACAACACCTTTTCCAATATTATCCAACCTTGGGTGTGTTTGCTTCAGGTGGAAGCTCCAAATCTCCAAGATCCCATCCTCCCTCTTCATCATTTTCTTCAACCACTTCCCCATCCTCCAATATTGCTACAACATCCCCGTTTTGTAATCCATTAACATCTACCATATCCAATTCCTCACCCCAATCAATATCAACAGCCTCTTCGTCTTCTTCTACAACACCTCTTCCAACATTATCCAGCCCACCTTCAATCTATATACAAAAATATGGTGAATAAAGACATAAATAATAATTTTTCTTTCATAAGATCAACAAAATTTGTATTAATAATGAAAACACTAAAACCATATCAATTGCAGAAAGTAAGCTAAATTGTTCAAGTTACATGTGCCCCAGCAAACAACATTTCATTACCAATAACCATTCAATAGACTTAGCTGACTGGTTCATTAAGGCTAAATTCAGCCGATGACTCAATGTTCCATGCCTACAACATCACCAACAAACACAAAATAAAAGAACTTGTACATTATGTCCATAAACTATGCAAGGAATTGGTACACATCGGTCAAATTCTCTCCTTCCCTCGAAATAGATCAGTGATCACAAGCATATCTTCTAATGCCCATCAACCTTTGCTAGCGACTTGTGGCTTTGGGTGTATCGCTCTCCTTTCTTCGTCCGCACTTTTTCTTCTTCATAGAGGCCCCAAATGACTGAAACAGATGAAGAAGTGCAGTTTCTAAATGAGACCAAAAGAGGTTAAATCTATAAAGTTCAAACCATATACACAAAATAGATCAGAAATTGAAATTTAATATGAATGGTAAGTATCAAACTTTAGCATTGTTGCTCACAACCAATAGTATAAAAGAAATAAACCACCTATCACCTAAGCGGAGTCCATAGCAACTGGGGGATTCATCTGACCGTGAAAGCACTCAACAGTCAAGCGCTCTTGAAAGTTGCTCATCGTATTGTCTTTCAAGTTGTACATTGGGGTGTTAGTCATATCAAACTCAAGAAGTTTGAGTGTATATACCCCGCAATCAACACTACAATATGAGGAAGACATTATTATTAGAATCAAATTATAGAACAATTGCAGTATGTAAGTTTTATACACAATTTACCTTGCGTCATTAGTCGAAACGGGAACGCGCTTGTGTGGCCACATTCCTACTAGTAGTTCATCACCCGAGTGCTCAAACATCATGTTGTCTCATAACAGCTGCGGGAACAACTTGCACAATGGCTACATCGCTGTGTCTAGCTCCCTCTCCTGACAAATACTCGGGTTGTAATCAAGGATCTGCAGCAAGCCCTTCTCTAGTAGTCAAACGACGGTTATCCAATGCATCTGCTTGACATTCACAATGTAGTATACCCTTTTCACCTTTGCCCAACTATTTCCATATTTGGGCCTTTCCTCCCTTACATACTATGTCATCCTCACATCAAATCGATCATCAGAAAGACACAATCAAATTCCTATACGGCCATTCTTTTCCACTTGCCTCCCCTTATTACACCTCCATTATTGGCCTTTGTCATTAACATCTCATATATACTCACTAGGCTTTGGCCAAAGGACACATCAGTGATGGAAAAGTGCTAATAAGAAATATCACCATTAGTGCTCCGTCACACCCTCATCAATGTCAATACCTCATCAATGTGTTACATCAAATCAAAACAATATGATAAGTGCCTTGCTAAACACAACCAATCTATGTACAAAAAACAAATCGCTTAAGCAATCACAGAAATACCTCATGGAAAACATGAGCAAAAATAAAGAAAAATACGGGAAAATAACTCACCAAGTCGTCGAGCCAATAGCCCATTTTCAAATGAATAATTTAACTACCATCTTGTCCCTAAGTATTTTGAATTAATACAATTTTGTCCATTCATTCTTCAAATGTAATTACTAAAATGCCTTTAGGTAGGCTTGAGAACTCTTTATTTAATGGATATGCCCAGATGGTGTGTTTTCAAAATCCTGAACAAGAATCATAGAAGAACCATTAGCAATAGATAAGTATTTTTTTTATTATTTTTTTTAAGCTTTCCACCAATGTTTTAAAACCCAACATGGCCCACATGGTTCGACCGCTCCAAGGCCCTCTCTGAGCCAAGTCATCCCTATCCACTATTTTAAAGTCCCTAACCTAACTGCCGACCACTTTTGGCCACTTTTTGGGGGCCCCTGCCCCCTCTCACTCGCCCGCCACCCTCACTTGATTGTCACGTACTCCCTCGTGGGCCGCACACCTCTCTCCAACTATGGCAAGCTCTATTTCCAAGTGTTGCCGTGCTTGCCTTTTGCGTGAACTTGCACTCAAAGCGCAACAGTGGCTGCTCACAGTACGACACCGCACGCCTGAAGACACCAGGGAGTACCTTGCTATGCAAGTGTTGTCACGCGACGCCAACAGCTGTCTCACTCCCTCCTCGCCCAAGCCCAACTTCCCAACCTCGCTCTCCCTAGTGTGTCGCCACTGCCCAACTAGTCAACCATTGATTTGCATTTGACCAGATCATAGGGATGTGTTTGTTGGATCAAACCTGTAGGAACTTATGGTATTTATCAGGGTGTGTTTGCTAGATTTCAAACCTACTAAATATAACGATCAAATTGTTGGCCCAACTAGTCAAACCGGTCAACCCAAGAACCAATCAAGTGGCTGGGTTGGGTTTAAAAACATTTCTTTCCAATTCACTGAAAATTTAGATGTGTCAATATTGGTGTATTTTGCTCACTCAGGGCTAGTTACTCAGAATAAACACGACAATCACTACACATTCCTAAGATTTATCCCTTTAAGAAAAAAATTGTACAACTGACATCGCTAGCACAACTCTTGCTATGGTCTATATTGTTCATTGAGTTTACTTTATCGAATCCATTGCTTCTAACATAAGATACCACTTTTCAGTTCTGCTGTATCTCGGTAGAAAAGGGGGATGAAAAAATTATTTGTTCAAGTAAGAAAGGCTAATAACAATGGATAGTCCTTGTGTATTGAAAACAAACAAATGAAACCATATCAAAGTGATTAACTCTTTTAAACATATCATAACAAAGTTACATGTCAAGTTATTACACTAATTGATATTATAGATGTTATAAGATTATATTTACTCAAGTTCTATGATCCTTAAGTCTTCAGTTATATTTCAAAATGCAATACTAAGTTATAGATAAAATGCTGGAAATACTAATATCCTGGAAATATGCTGTTCCGCCATTGCACTGCACACGGAATTGCCATCAACATTCAAAGCCAAAATAAAGCAAAAAACTTGAGCTTGTTTATTGAACCCAATCAAGATTAAAGGACATAATTACATGTTGATTGATAGGCCAAACATCGCGTAGATCATCATCATTTCTATTAAGCAGCTTCCGGTTTTTCCTCCTCCAATCTTCCATTGGCAAGGTGCTCAGGATCTTTACATCTTTCAAGTAATGTCGCCAACACTTGATATTATGAGAATTGCAGCAGTTTACACATCTATTCCTCAGTTCCTCATATAGCCACTGTAGTTCAAGCAAGTCAAATAATTATGTTAAAACTTAATTACGATTATGAACTTAAAAGATATACTTAATAAGTTATACAAGTGAGCTGTTAAATTGTATCCTATGTGCAATGAAATGAATTCATATAGGATAGAAATATCAAGAACAATAATTTAAGAATAAATGAAGACACCTGAAGGAATTTGTGCTCATCTTCCCCAGTTGCTGTCACATGCAAAGTCCACGGACAACAACTCCAAAGAAGGCCATCCAACAAAGCTCTGTAATCGGAAAATGGCACGCCTGCGCATACGTTTACTGATAGGTTTAGAGTCGGGACTTGACAACGGAATGACGCAAAACTTTCTCTTACTCCCTCCAAATTGAACGAAATCTTGCAAAATCACAACAAACAATAAGCAATTAGAAAACGACAAGAAAATGTAGCAAAAGTTAAGTAAAACCTCGATATTCAATTCCATGAGATTTATTGAAATACCTTCTTCAATGTCAAAGATAGGAATAGACCTTCAATTTGATTGGCTACTCCAAGAAATTTCGTCAGATTCATGAACCAACTAGTGTCAAGATCACTGTAAGGGCGGATGGAAACTTTCCAATATGAATATGGAGCATTAGTTACAGCAATGGGAATCCAATTCAAGTAGTAAGAGAATGAAATCAAATTTGGTGTATCAAGATGAATTGCCTTCAAACCAGGACAAGAACGGATTTTTAATCTTTTCAGCCTATCACTTGATATTATAATCCTTTCAAGCAACATACTCTTATACACATATAAATGCTCAAGGAAGGGAAATTTTAATATAAGCTGATGAAAATCTTGGTCTGTAAAAGAGCCACCATTCACATGTAACTCTTTCAAATGTGTACACCCAGCCATGTCAATACACAGCCGGCTCGAATAATTTACAACAAGCCAACAAACTTGAAGACTTGGAGCAATAATTTCAACACTAACAAGTTTATCTGACGGATTATGAAACTGAATGAACTTGAGTTTGAGAGCTTTAGAGACACGCAAATGCTTAAGACCCCAACAGCTGCAAATCAACAAGTCTTCAAGTAAAGGGCATTCACTAGTAAACTTTTGGACCATCTGCTCATTTATACAGACTCCTTTTAAAGTAAGACTTTTGAGAGAACATAACATTAGAGTGTCAGAGGGCTGCTCTATCTTACAACTAGACAGCCTTAAAGTAGTAAGCAATTTTGCAGAAAAGATCGTTTGAGGCAAAGTGTACACTGCATCCCTATATGCATTGTAAATTCTACATGGTGAAATATCAAACTCTTTTACCTCTTTCTCTACTGCCAACCGTATCCATTCATCAATACGAGAGGATATCTTAAGATTAAAAAGACATACTTTCAGCCTAAATTTCTCCATACAATACTCAAGTCTGCAGAACCGACCCAGGGTTACATCAACAAATTTCACAAATCTTTTTTCATGTAACACGCCTCCGGTTCCGGTAAGCCTACCTTTTCGCATGAAGTGATTTTGATTAAATTCCAGAATAGGGAATGATGTCTGCAAATAATTCCATCTCTTTGACAAAATACTAGTTTGAGCTACCTTTTTTGGTGAGAGGTGAGACATGATCTTATGAATAATAAAATCAGGCAACTCTGACATTCTATCCATGGCATCAAATCTGTAACATGAAATACAGTATATAATTTATACTTGTTCATACATTAAGAACAAAAACTTTCAAGGAATGCATATAAAAGAGAGACTTACCAGTTGTAACGCCTTGAATTTTTTTTATTGTCCTTCGTTCCGTTTGTATGGTCTATGCGATTGATTTGATTGAGCATTTGAGTTTTAAAGTTTGAATGAATGATAGATACTGATTTTATATGATTTTGTTTCTTTTTTTCAAATAAAGATATTATAATATTATCAAAATTCTATGGGAAAAAGATTATATTATCTCCTTATATTTAGGCCTTCCTATTATAATAGTCCTAGTTAAATTAGATTTCTTGTTTTAGATGTTGATTGAGATGGGTTTAAGTTGTATATCTTTCTTAAACAACTCAAGTTCGTTCCAATTGATGGTAAAAATACAGCTAATTTTTAGAGACACTTTCCCAGTTTGAAACGGCAAGACCTAGGGGTGGGCGGGTCCCCATACCCATCAAAATTCAAAGGGACCAGACTCGGAACAAGATTTGGTCGGTTCCTAGATTTGGAACCAAAACCTGAAACATAGGTTTTGGTTTTGGTTTGGGATCCCTGGGTTAATTTCAATTAACTCGTATTTTTTAAAATGACAAGTAAACCATCTAAACATAAACACAACCCCAATAATTTATAGAACTTACAATTCAGTCCCGGTTCCAAGTTCCTACCCGGGTATCCGGATCTCAGTTTCAGTTCCAAATACTGATTTCTAGAAGTTACATCAAATAATTTCATAAATCTGCTTACATGAAACATACCTCCGATTCCGGTAGAATGTTTATTTTGTTGTCTAAGCTAGCCTACGTTTTCATATGAAGGTTGTTGTGTAGGTTCAATGGCTAGAGATGGTTGGGGATGGTAGAAGAGTGCAAAATAAGGGGGTTGGGGGCTGCCCTATATATCGTAGGGCTGGCCACAGGCAGCTGTGCGTGGCCAGCCCTACAATATGCAGGGCAACCCCCTAGCCTCCCTATTCTATACCCTCTTGCCAAATCCAACTCTCCAACCTCCCACAAACAACCTCCCTATAGCCTCCTTTGGCTTCCTCGGTCCTCTAGAAGCCAAAAACAGCCACTCCCCCGATGCCCTCTAACTGCTTGACAAAATGTCATAATCACCCTAACAACCACCAACCAAACATCCCCAAATTGGCACCAACAACCAATTATTTCATAAAATAGTAAGAAATGTACCTGTTCTTCCTCCTCCTCGCCGGAATTTGCGTTGGCATCCTTGTCTTCAAACCCATTTTCAGAGTCTACCGTCTGTTCTTCTACCCATTTGGTCTCTTCTGCCACTGGCATGTCCTCTGCCGGTGGAGCAATTTCAGTCGTCGGAAGTTGCTCCATCAAAACCTCTTCTTCTCTAACCTTCAAACAACTGCTAGAGTCTAGAATTTAAAGAGGGGTTGGGTTTTTTTCAGATTTGTTAATCTCGGCCATTTTTTGCTTGTGTAACTAACATGGGAACGAAAATCCAAAGAGCAAAAGATTTGCTGGAAAACGGGAACGAAAATTGCATAAAAAGCGCAAGAGAAATGGTTCGGTTCGTCGGGTCGCTTAAACTATTTGAATGGGAGGGTTTGTTTTAATTTTCAAAATTTAAATTAATTTCACTTTATTACACTATTACCCATATATGTTTAAATCCTTGCACCCTAACCCTTTTTGAATCTTTAATAATTCTTAAGTGTGCCACGTCACTTTTTCAAACTTAAAAAAAAAAAAAAAAATCAAAACAATTTCAAGGATATTTTTTCAATTGCAAACTTGAGAAGTCATTACAATTAAATTTCCTCAAGTTGAAGGAACATGGTGGGTACACTAAATGTATAATAAACGAGATCCGTTAAAGAGTATAAAAGAAAGAATGCAAAATTTCATACACCACCCTTATATGTGCGTTTGTACCATTAGAATTATGACTTTCCCTATTCTTATTATATTATACTCTTGAACTTTTAATGTTGTATCATACACACCCCTTGACACTAACACTGTTCTCTTAACATAGGTTTAAAGACCAAAGCACCCAAAGTTAATGTTATTGAACATGTGAAAATTGATGGAATAAATCAAATGAATAATTTAATACCATCTGGTCCCTAAGTATTTTGAATTAATACAATTTTGTCAATTCATTATTCAAATGTAATCACTAAAATGCCTTTAGGCTTGAGAACTCTTTATTTAATGGATATGCCCGGATGGTGTGTTTGCAAATTCCTAAACAAGAATCATAGAAGAACCATTAGCAATAGATAAGGATTTTTTTTAATTTTTTTAAGCTTTCCACCAATGTTTTAAAACCCAACATGGCCCAGACGGTTAGATCACTCAAACCGAGAACCAAGACCTTGTCCAGGCCAAGTCACTCCTGTCCACTATTTTAAAATCCCTAACCTGATTACCGACCACTTCTGGCCACTTTTTGGCCCCCCTTGCCCCCTCCTACTCACCTACCACCCTAACTTGATTGTCGCATACCCCCTGTGAGTTGTGCTCCCCGCTCCAACCACAACAAGTTCTATGTCCAAGTGTTGCCATGCTTGCCTTTTGCATGAACTCGCGCTTAACGCACAACAGTGGTTGCTCACAGGACAGCATCGCACTTCTAAAGACACCAGGGATTACCTTGCTACGCGAGCATTATCACGCGATGCTAACAGTTGTCTCATGCCCTCCTCGCCTAAGCCCAACTTCCCAACCTCGCTCTCTCTAGTGTGTCACCGCTGCCCAACCAATCAACCATTGATTTGCATTTGACCAGATCATGGGGATGTGTTTGCTAGATTTTAAACCGTTAGGAACTTATGATATTTATCAGGAGGCATGTTTGCTAGATTTCAAACCTACTAGATATAACGGTCAAACTGTCAACCCAACCAATCAAACCGATCAACCCAAGAACTAGTCAAGGGGCAGGTTGGGTTCAAAAACATTTCTTTCCACTTCACTGAAAATTTAGATGTGTCAATATTGGTGTATTTTGTTCACTCATAGCTAGCTACTCAGAATCAACACGACAATCACTACATAGTTCCTAAGATTTATCCCTTTAAGTAAAAAATTGTACAACTGATTGTCGCTTGCACAACTCTTACTATGGTCTATATTGTTCATTCAATTTACTTTATCGAATCCAGAGCTTCTAACATAGGATACCACTTTTCAGTTTTGATGTATCTCAGCAGAAAAGGGGGATGAAATTGTGGTGATGAAAAATTTATTTGTTCAAGTAAGGACTAATAAAATGGATGATCCTTGTGTATTGAAAACAAACAAATAAAACCATATCAAAGTGATCAACTCTTTTAAACATATTATAACAAATTTACATGTCAAGTAATTACACTACTTGATATTATAGAAGTTATAATATAATATTTACTCAAGTACTATGATCTTTAAGTATTCATATATGTTTCAAAATGCAATATAAAGTTATAGATAAAATGATCTTTAAGTCTTCATATATATTTCCCTGTTTTTATTATATTATACCCTTGAACTTTTAATGTTGTATCATACACACCTCTTGAAACTAACATTGTTCTCTTAACATAGGTTAAAAGACCAAAGTACTCAAAGTTATGTTATCGAACATGTGAAAATTGATAGAATAAATCAAATGAATAATTTAACTACCATCTTGTCCCTAATTATTTTGAATTAATACAATTTTGTCCATTCATTATGCAAATGTAACTACTAAAATGCCTTTAGGTAGGCTTCAGAACTCTTTATTTAATGGATATGCCCAAATGATGTATTTGCAAATTCTTGAACAAGAATCATAGAAGAACCATTAGCAATAGATAAGGATTTTTTTTTTTTTTTTTAAGCTTTCCACAGCTGTTTTAAAACCCAATACAACCCAAATGGCTCGACTGGTCGAACCAAGAACCAAGGCCTTCTCCAGGCCAAGTCACCCCTATCCATTGTTTTAAAATCCCTAACCAGACTTCCGACCACTTCCGTCCACCTTTTGGCATCCCCTGCCCCCTCCCACTCACCTGCCACCCTCACTTGATTGTTGCATACCCTCTAGTGGGTCACGCTCCTCACTCCAGCCATAGCAATCCCTATTTCCAAGCTTTGTCATGCTTGTCTTTTGAGCGAACGTGCACTCAACACACAAAGGTGGCTGCTCACAGCACAGGATCATGCACCTGAAGACACCAGAGTGTAACTTGCTACACGAGCGTTGTCGCGTAACGCTAACAGTTGTCGCACACCCTCCTCGCCCAAGCCCAACTGCCCAACCTCGCTCTCTCTAGTGTGTCACCACTGCACAACTAGTCAACCATTGATTTGCATTTGACCAAATCATAGGGATGTGTTTGCTAGATTTCAAACATGTAGGAACTTATGATATTTATTAGGGGCATGTTTGCTAGATTTCAAACCTATTGGATATAATAGTCAAACTGTCAACCCAACCAATCAAACCAATCAACCCAAGAGCCGGTCAAGGGGCGGGTTGGGTTTAAAAACATTTCTTTCCACTTCACTGAAAATTTAGATGTGTCAATATTGGTGTATTTTGCTCACTCATAGCTAGCTATCAGAATAAACACGACAATCACTACACAGTTCCTAAGATTTATCCCTTTAAGAAAAAAAATTATACAACTGACTGTCGCTTGCACAACTCCTGCTATGGTTTATATTGTTCATTCAATTTACTTTATCGAATCCATTACTTTTAACATAACATACCACTTTTCAGTTCTATTGTATCTCAGTACAAAAGGAGGATGAAATTGTGGGGATGAAAATTTTATTTGTTTAAGTAAGAAGGGTAACAACAATGGATGACCCTTGTGTATTGAAAACAAACAAATGAAACCATATCAAAGTGATCAACTCTTTTAAACATATTATAACAAAGTTACATGTCAAGTAATTACACTACTTGATATTATAGATGTTATAAGATTATATTTACTCGACTTCTATGATCTCCAAGTCTTCAGTTATATTTCATAATGCAGTACTAATTTATAGATAAAATGGTATCTTTTAGTTATTAGGCTCATAGATAACTTTGAAAAAATTAAACAAATTAATGAACTTTTCTAAAGTAACAAGAAAATTATGTGCTGTTCTTGCCCTCGTGGAAATATGTTGTTCCCCCATTGCACACAGAATTGTCATCAACATTCAAAGCCGAAATAAAGCAAACACCACCGGAATCAAAACGCTTAAGCTTGTTCATTGAACCCAATCAAGATCAAACCACATGGTTACTTGTTCTTTGTTAGAACAAACATCGCGTAAATCATCATTATCATCTCTATTAAGCAGCTTCCAATTTTTCCTCCTCCAATCTTCCATTTGCAAGGTGCTCAGAATCTTTACATTCTTTACATCTTTCAAGTAATGTCGCCAACACTTGATATTATGAGAATTGCAGCAATTTACACATATATTCGTCAGTTCCTCATGCAGCCACTGTAGTTCAAGCAAGTCAAATAATTCTGTTAAAACTTAATTATGATTATGAACTTAAAAGATATACTTGCTTCTTCCTCCTAATAAGTTCTACAGGTGAGCTGTTAAATTGTATCCTATGTGCAGTGAAATGAATTCATATAGGATAGAAATACTAAGAACAATAATTTAAGATTAAATGAAGATACCTGAAGGAATTTGAAACCATTTTCCTCGATTGCGTTCACATACAAAGTCCTTGGACAACAACTCCAAAGAAGGCCATCCAACAAAGCTCTGTAATCTGACAATGGTATGCCTACAGATAGGTTTAGAGTCGTACCTTGACAATGGAATGAAGCAAAACTTTCTCTTACTCCGTCCATGAGATTTATTGAAATAACTTCTTCAATGTAGAAGATTTAAGGAGTAGACCTACAATTTGATTGGCTACTCCAAGAAATTCCTTCAGATTTATGAATCAACTAGTGTCAATATCACGGCTAGGGCAGATGAAAACTTTCCAATATGAACGTGGAGCATTAGTTACAGCAATGGGAATCGGATTCAGGTAGTAAAAGAATGAAATCAAATTTGGTGTATCAAGATGAATTGCCTTCAAACCAGCACAAAAACGGAAATCTAAGGCTCCGTTTGGTTCACAATTTTGTGTTTTTGAAAAAAGTTTTTTGAAAAAAGTTAAAAAAAAAGTTGAATTGGGCGGGTATTACGATGTAGGATTTACAAATTGTAAAATACCTCCTATGTTTGTTTTTTTACAAAACACCCCTTATAATAAAATATTAAAAGTTAACAAAAACACCCCCAATCTACCCTCAAATACGAGCAGTAGGCCACCAGCCAGGGTGGCCGAGATCGCCGTAACAAAAACATTAAAAATATTTAGGGATATTTAATTGAATTAACAAATTTAGGGGGTTTAAAAAATATTGAATAAAGTTGAATAATATTGTGAGTTTTTTGGTATTTTACTGTTTAACTTTTTTGGGAATACTAAAAGTAGTATTCCCAAAATCCAACCAAACAAAGCCTAAGCTTTTCAGCCTATCATTTGATATCATAATTCTTTCAAAGAACGGACACCCATACATATATAAATCCTCAAGAAAGGGAAATTTTGATATAAGGTGATGAAAATCTTGGTCTGTAAAAGAGACGCATTTCATATGTAACTTTTTCGAATGTGTACACCCAGCCATGTCAATACACAGCCTGCTCCGCAATTTTACAAGCCAACAAACTTGAAGACTTGGAGCAGTAATTTCAACACTAACAAGTTCATTCGAGGGCTGATGAATCATAATGAACTTGAGTTTGAGAGCTTTAGAGACACGCAAATGCTTAAGACCCCAAAAGCAGCAAATCGACAAGTCTTCAGGTAAAGGGCATTCACTAGTAAACTTTTGGACCATCTGCTCATTTATACAGACCTTTTCTAAAGTAAGACTTTTGAGAGAACATAACATTAGAGTATCAGAGGGCTGCTTTATCTTACAACTACACAGCCTTAAAGTAGTAAGCAATTTTGCAGAAAAGATCGTTTGAGGCAAAGTTTACATTGCGTCCCTATCTGTATCGTACCTCGATAAATAATCTGCTTCAAGATCAATATCTGCCAACCGTATCCATTCATCAATAAGAGAGGATATCTTAAGATTAAAAGCACATATGTATAAGCCTAAATTTCTCCATAGAATACTCAAGTCTGCAGAAGCCGACGCAGGGAAAGCATCAACAAATTTCATAAATTTTTCTTTAGAAAAGATGTTTGTAACTGGGCATTCACTTTGATTTTGTCTACGTTTTCGTGTGGAGTAAGTTTGATCAAATTCCAGAATAGGGAATGATATCCGTAAATAATTCCATCTCTTTGACAAAAAACTAGTTTGAGCTATCCTCGTTTGGCGAGAGGTGAGACATGATCTTATGAAAAATAAAATCAGGCAATTTTGAGATTCTATCCATAGCATCAAATCTGTAACATGAAATACAGTATATAATTTATACTTGTTCATACATTAAGAACAAAAACTTTCATACATTAAGAACAAAAACTTTCAAGGAATGCATATAAAAGAGAGACTTGCCAGTTGTAACGCCTTGAAATTTTTGTATTGTCCTTTGTTCCGTTTGTATGGTCTATGCTTTTTATTTGATTGAGCATTTGAGTTTTAAAGTTTGAATGAATGATAGATACTGATTTTATATGATTTTGTTTCTTTTTTTTAAATAAAGATATTATAATATTATCAAAATTCTATGGGATAAAGGTTATATTATCTCCTTATATTTAGGCTTTTCCTATTATAATAGTCCTAATTAAATTAGATTTCTAGTTTTAGATGTTTATTGAGCTGGGTTTAAGTTGTATATCTTTCTTAAACAACTCAAGTTCGTTCACATTGATGGTTAAAAATACACCTAATTTTTAGAAAGACTTTCCTAATTTGAAACAATAAGACCTAGGAGTGGGGGTCCGAGTACTCGGCCAAATTCAAAGGAACCGGAACTAGAACTAGAGCCTTCCTTAGGATTTGGCGGAATAAAAGCAGCCTCGTGTCCTATAAGCCGAGAATCAGAACCTGAATCATAAGTTTCAGTTCTGTTTCTGTTTCTGGGGACCCTAGGTTAATTTCAATTACCCCCTTTAAAAAAAATAAACCTTCTAAAATTAATACACCCCCAATAGTTTACAAAAATAACAATTCAGTCTCAATTCCTAACTGGATACTCAGATCTCGGTTTCGGTTTCGGCTTTGATTCATAATTTCTAAAATCGGAACCTACCATGTGAGGGCTGCTTCCAAATAGGAACTGGAACCCCAGGACCCATTAGTTCCGCTTCCGACCAATTCTTTTGCACACCCCTAGCAAGATCCAAGGAGGAAAACACAATTATATCACTTGGTGGGTACACTAAATATATATTTTTTTTATTAATTTAATAAATATATAATAAACGACACCCAGTTAAGATTATGAAAAATCTTAATAAAATAATATTTTAGTCTATTTTGATGATTGATTAGAGTGTATGACATTTTATATTGTACTAACAATAACATCTTTCAACTCCTCTAACATCTTTCAACTCCTCGGACATTAGTATGAAATTGATATACAAAGGGTATATATGACTTTTTAGTACAAATATCCAACATTTTGTTTTGAAAATAAAAAGAAAAAGAAAAAAGCAAAAGAAATGGAGGGTTGGCTACATATAGTAAACCAGATGAGGTTTAGCGAAATACCAAGTTGATACCCTTAGTTTTATTTATTCTAAATTCTCATCCTAAGTAGTAACCGTTTCCTTTATTTTAAAAGTTAAAGGCTAAAATAGTCATTTTCTTTCTCTTCCCTTCCCATTTCTTTTTCATCTCCACCTCCTCCTTCCCAACCCTCCCCATCACCACCATTTTTCTCCCCTCTATCCCCCTACCAAAACCCCTCTCATTCCACGCATATTTACCTCGTCATTTGTCGATCATCGCATTAGCTCGAGTTGGTGCGCCATAAGCTTTTCTAGCCAATCTGGTGACTAGAAACCTCCCCTGCCTCCACCAATTAATTCACCCATGTCCCCTCTCTAAAACTTTCATACTTCCTATCAACATTCGGTCACCATTTGTTGTCATTCATCAGCCTCCAATCTCCAGGATTTTCGGTTTGAATTAACTGGGATTTGCTTAATTGATGAAATTAGGCTTAATTGGAAGCTTGATTGTTTGGATTTAATTGTTGGTTGTGTTGTTTTAGCCATGATTTGGTTAATTTTGTTTTGCCAATGATTTGGGTTTATTTGCATGTGTTGGTGATTTGGGTGGGTGATGGTGGTGGTGGTGGTAGATGGTGGTGGTTTGGAGGTGGGTTGGTAGTGGTGGTTTGGTCAACTATAACGATGGTTTAGAATGGTGTGAAGGGCAATTTGGTAATAACATCCTCTATATCGGTTAAGTCATTAACGGTGGTACTTTAAAAGATAGGAATCTAAAATAAATAAAACCAAAAATATCCAATTTCACATTTCGGCTGAACCACCTGGGTGGAAACAAGCGATAATGTGAATTTCTTGTGGTTGCAGAAGACAAAGAAAGAATTAGGGTTTAAGGGATCTGATTGAGTGTAGACAGAAGTATAGGTTTAACGTGAGAGAAGGATTAGACTTAAGCCTAAGTATATACTAGAATTCTGCCATGTGTTAGACTTAAGCCTAAGTGTATGTGTATGTATGTATATATATACTATACACACACACATACACTTAGGCTTAAGTCTAACACATGGCAGAATTCTAGTGCCTTCTCTCACGTTAAACCTTTTACTTCTGTCTACACTCAATCAGATCCCTTAAACCCTAATTCTTTCTTTGTCTTCTGCAACCACAAGAAATTCACATTATTGCTTGTTTCCTTCAGTTCCCGCTAGCACCAATAAACTCCATCGTAGTCGTCGTCGTCGTCGTCGCCACCTCCGCCGCCGCAAACCATTACCTGTAAGTATATCCTTTTTAATTCATTCAAATAGCTCTTTCAAAACCCCTGAATTTTGTTTATTTACACGACCAATACTAGATATTATTTTCGTTTGCTGATTCTGGTTTTTTTTATTTTTTTCTTAATACTTTATTTGTAGCATTCAAGAAGTAATTAATCGGGAAAGTTTAAAGCTTTGATTGAGTAAGACTCGATATTCTGTTTCCTACGAAGCCATGGCTCGTTTTCGGAATGTAAGTGAATATCCTCCTCTTTGGTTTAGTTTGAAGTAAATTGCCGAATATTATGTTATTTAGTGGTATTACATTGAAGAAAATCTAGCATATGAAAAGAATCATTTTTGTAAAAGCACTTTGAAAATAGTTTTGCTAATGTTAATGTCAGTTTGCATAGTTTCTGATTATTATTTTATTATTTTCATTAAAACAGAAAAATAAGAAGGCATTTGTGAAGCCGGTTGGGAAGAAGAAGCAGCCTACTGTAGATCACATCACAGGGGATAAGATCCCAAAGAGTTTTGTGTTTTCCCGAGGGAAATTGCCTGGTCCTCTCAAGCAGCTTGAATTGGACATAAGAAAGTTGATGCTTCCGTATACTGCTCTCAAGCTTAAGGTAAAGCTTTATTTGTTTTCTGATTTTGACTTTCCTTCTTTGTGTCTTGTTCTTGTTTACTTGAGCTCGTTTCGTTAAACTTGATGATGAATTCTTGGAATATACATTAATAAGGATTATTGGTTTTGTTGGGGAAACCTTGTTTTCATGAAGTATTATGCTCAATGAGACTAATAGATTATAATGTAAAATCAAATCATTAGCTGATTTCTCATAAAGGTGTTTAAAATTTTGAACAATGAATTTAGTTGAGCCATGGACATGATTTTAATTCTAGAGGACCCTTAATTAGTTTGTTTTGATTGATATTTGCAATATCCAATGGTTTTCTTCTAATTTTCTTGTTATATGATTGCAGGAGAAAAAGCGGAATAATCTTAAGGACTTCTTGAATGTTGCTGGGCCAATGGGTGTTACACATTTCCTCATATTGTCAAAGACTGAAACTGCTCCATACTTGAGGGTTGCAAGAACTCCACAGGGCCCTACTCTCACGTTTAAAATACATGAATACTCATTAGCTGTTGATGTTGCACGATCTCAAGTGCGTCCTAGATGTCCTCAAGACCTTTTCAAAAATCCTCCTTTGGTAATTTTCTCTTTAGCATAAATACATTCTGATTGTTGCTTTCAGTTTGTAGATTTCCTCATTATAAACTGGCCAGCTATATAGAATATATTTTTTTTCATTTTACTGGCTCTAAGTATAATATTCCTTTTGTCAATGAAGCCTGGTTGTAAAGTACTTATTACCAGAACCCTATAGATGGTGGGTCCAACCCCCTGACTCTCAAGTTAACTTGCATTTTTTCTGTTCACTTATGTTAGATTTTATGTTTGCTTCTCAACAGATGATTGGACTGAAGCAATATGTTTATTCATAAATTGATCTGATCAAGTAATGGAAGTTTTGTTCTGTGTTTACATGCTATTCCACTAACCCATGTTTTTTGAATATGTTGTTTTGGCAGATTGTTCTTTCTGGTTTTGGAACTGGAGATCAACATCTAAAGCTTACAACCGTTATGTTTCAGAACATCTTTCCAGCCATTGATGTTAACACTGTGGGTGGTTAGACAATATAACTCTAATGCTAGTATCAGCGGGATATTGCTCCTGTGCTTAATGTTATTTTATTATGTTTCAGGTCAAGCTTTCTACTTGCCAGAGAATTGTGTTGCTAAATTACAATAAAGACACCAAGCTTATTGATTTTCGACATTATTCAATCAGACTACAACCTGTAGGTGTTTCTCGTAGACTTAGAAAATTTGTTCAGAACCATCAAGTCCCTGATCTCAGGAGTCTTCAGGATGTGAGTGATTTTGTTACCAAGTAAGTATTCATAATCATTTACATATGTATGCTAATCTAATTTCTATTTAGCAAGAGTTATTGAGTTTATGCCATCACTTCATTTCTATTTTTGGTGTGTGTGTACTATTCAGCATAGTGGTTAATTTATTTGTTCTAATATAAAGCTATTTTGGGTATTGGCTAGATGCAGATCTGTTGATTGATTATTTGGTTGTCTTATTGTCTAATCTGAAGACTTTTAGTTATATGTCCAATTATGGAGAATTAACAATTATAGTGTTTGAGCTGATTGTTGAAGAAAGTATGTTAGCTTAAATTGATTAGGATCTGTATCTATGTAGTAATTCTAATTTTAAATCAATTGGACATGAAATTTCTGGCTTGAGTTTTTCTGGCCAACTTAGACAGTTACTTGTATTTCCCTTCTAATAATATGTAATTCATGTCATTGGAGGGGGCGTATCCTAGTGGGAATAATGTATTTGTATGCTGAGATTTGACAATCCTTTTAGAATTGAAGAGAAACATATATAAGAAGGCTTTCCTTGCAGTATGTATGTACTGAATTCTGTAATTCCTTGAGTAGTTTTAGGGTTTAATGACACATTCATGCTTGGTCTTCTTGATTTATTTTAATTCATGTTGTTCTTTCCATGTGGCTTTTGAAGGGCTGGTTACGGGTCAGAAAGTGAGGCTGATGATGAAGCAGCAACAGTGACTCTGGTGAATGATCTTGGTAGAGTCAATCGGGCTTCTACAAAAAGTGCTGTCAAGCTTCAGGAGATTGGACCCAGAATGACTTTTCAACTCATGAAGATTGAGGAAGGATTGTGTTCTGGTGGAGTCATCTTTAGTGAATATGGTATATGTCTATCTCATAAATACATGTAATTTATGCAACCGTGTGTAAATCCGTATTGTTCGCCATTCTCCCTTGTCCTTGTTCATCCCTGAAAATTGATAAGACTTAATGTAAAATTTCTCAAAAGTTATATCTCTTTTTCCCCCTCTTTTTTCCTCAGGACCGGTTGGTGATAAGAAAAAGCAGGACAATAAGAAGGCAGAGGATCAAGAAGATAATGAAGAAAGCGAGGATGAGGACAGCGGTGAGGATGAGGTAGAGGAAGAGGAAGATTAGTAACATTCCGAATTGCGAGTACCATACTTTTTTCAGTACATGAAAACAGTTTTGACAGTCACTACGGAGTTGGTGCTTCAGAAGATGAAAGGTACCTCTATGAAAGAGAGTTTTTATTTATCAAGGATTTTGGCAGCACTAGCACTAGTGACTTCATAATTTTTGTATTTTTGTTTTAGCAATGTACTTGGGTGCCTATATGAAGAGGAATGATTATTTATCAAGGATTTTGGCTTCACTAGCATTAGTGATCCCCATACTTTTTTGTTTTTGTTTTATTGTTGTAAAAGATAAGATTTTCCAGGTTCAGAGAATGTAATGTTAGTACTGTGTATAGTTTCTTGATATGACTTGTGAGTGATTATCTAGAAATCTTTCTCAAAAGAAAAAAAAAATGCATATTAGAGGAATAAACACAATTTATTTAAACATTTATATGGCTTTCTTGGAAAGTATAATTTAAATCACAAGATACTGCATAGGCATAGGATTCTACTATGCTTCAGGCCTGGAATTTTCTCACAAACTGTAGAAAAGAATGTAGAACCTTTAGATTGTACGGAAAAAAAAATTCTTTGCAAATGGATGTATATACAATTGGCTAAAGTCACACACTTTGATGTCATGCGTTTTTATTAACGGATTGTATGTATATCTGATGGTGGGCAGGTCCAGGTACCTAACCCAAATCCCATGGAACTATAACTGGCCGGTTCTTGGGATTTGGAATCAGAACCGGCCAGTTTCCTAAATGTCTAGAACCAGAACCTAAAACATAGGTCTCAATTTTGGTTTTGGGTATCTAGGAAAATTATGAATTCCCTCTACTATTCTAAAAAACTAATAAATATACTCTGTGAAAATTAAAATACACTTTCATTTCAAAGAAATTACAAATGCACTCGATTTTTACTTGGGTACTAGATCTCGATTCCAAATTTGGTTCCAGTTCCTATAGTGGTGGAACCGAAACCAGAATCACACAATACCAGTTCTACCCTAATTTCCTACACACCCTTATGTGTATCTTTGGACTGAAAACTTTTGGGATTGCGATAAAAAAATCCAGAGGGTCAGTTTTTGGGGGACGATATGAATCATTACACTTAAATCAGGAGTTACTTGAAATAAAAATCATTTAATCATGTTTGCATAGACTAATAGAAGCAAGATGAGTAAGCTCAGGTTGAAACAAAAGAAATATTGATATGCTTAAAGAAACTCATTTTTTCATCTATTTGCTTTCTTTCTCTTGTTACTGAACATTGACTAAACACTAAACAAACAGTAAAAATTCCTGGAAACCAAGAAATTTCTGGTTTCACTTCTGCTTGGTTAGAGAAAAGATTGGTGAGTGATATTGAACCTCTGTCGCTTATAGTAAACACGACGAATCGAAAAAAAATGCAAATGCCAATCAGCTTCCTGTTCTGAAAGCTTTGTTAGGATTAAGATTTCATTTCCACTATCAAATATTTACTGAGAAAGAGAGACACACAGAGAGAGAGAGAGAGAGAGAGAGGGGAGATTAATAAGCAAGCCATCATCCATTTATACATCAATTAGAATACACAAAAAAGACAAAGAGGAGCAAAAATAGACTTAAGACAAACTTAACTAAGAGGATATCTCCAGGGCTATATTTCTGTCTAGGAGGAAGTTTTCCCCAAAATAACTAATTAAATACATCAAACTTGTGATATTTGATAATATATATGATTCTTAAGCAAAAAGCTGAACTCAAAACACTTTGACGATCTCCAGAAATTACTTTCTTTTTGGCGTTTTCAATATACCCTTTTCAAACTAACTTCGGTTCTTGCACTTCTCCATTGCCCTTGGAGCTGCAATCAATTGGACATCTGAAGTCAATTTTAAGAAGACTAACATATGTAACGAAAGAAAATATACAGAACTTGGTAAAAAAGAAAGTCATGTCGCAAGAGAAGCAGAAGATTATACATACCCAGTCCGATGGCCTCTGAACCTTTCATGATTCTTAGTCTTCTACAAGTGTCAGTGAACATACTGTTCGACGAAAAAACAGTAACAGAATCAGAATAAAGTAATTTTGAACTAGGCATAAGACATAAAATTTACAGCTTATTGCAGGATATCAGATCAGAGGATTTAGATCAAGCTGGCTATAGAGATGCTGCCAAGTAATTTCTCAACTTCCATTGGCAACAAATCATATCAGACATAGGCAAATTTATGATATTTTGCTGTACGTTTTCACTTTCTAAACTAAAACTATACAATCCAGGGTGAACAGTTACATATTCACTGGGAAATTATTCAAAGACTCAGAGAAGAATACATAAATGGTGAAAAGTACTTACTCCCAAGGTACATCGCCAACGAGCATCCAATCACCGTCCTTGTCTTCATATGTAAGCACATATTCAGAACCATGGAGAAGATCCATCAAACAACTCTCACTCAGGCCATCTCGCCCTGGAAGTCCATGAGAATCACACTGGCCTGAATTCACAATGATTCATAAACAGTTAAACACAAGTCAAAATATTCACCAGTGCTACTAATCAAAACTTCCAGCAATAGCAAGTAACAAGGTTGATTCCTAATTTGAACACTCTTTAGAGCTTAAATTGACATAGATTGCAAACATGTTCGGCTTATTGTTGCCAAAACATATCGATTCATGAACAGGACAAGTAAATGAAAGAATCAAGTGAGGGAGTATACCAATGGTGAAGCAACTGAACATTTTCTCAAGAGCTGATGAGAGTTCCACATAATTGCTGTTGATTTTGAGATCAACTTTCCTTAGATATGGAGCACCATCCATGCTAACTTTTACATAGAGACACCCAGATCCTGACTTGGCTTCAGCATCATCATTGTTCTTTGCCAAATTAGAGGCCATAGTGTTCTTCCTGAATGATCTGATTGGTGGCCATCCCACCACCTGTGCCCTGTTACCACCAAAAAAAAATCGATTCACTATTGCATCCATATGAAGGATTGAAATTTAAAAAACATAAGAAGAAAATGCGAATAAATAAATATAACAAGCAAAAAAGGCCCCAACTATTTGTTTTCATGAGATTACATATGCAGCTCAGAAAAATTTTCCACAGATTCCAAGCACATGCTATTACAGAAAAATGAAAAACCAAACAATATGAAAAAGCATACACCAGTTTGTGATTAAACAGAGTTGTGATAAAATTAGAGATTAATTTTAACAGACTAATAACTCTCAACTGAAGCAGATTTATTGGACTAAACTTTCCATAAACCACAGTAAAACAAGCAAAAAAATGGAAAATTTGAAGGCAAACTTACTTTGCAGCAGGAGCACTACTAGGCTCATTAGCAGCAGGAACTTGATTTTTCTTCTCCGGAACTGTTGGCTTTGGAGAAAGAGGCACAACTCCTGCAGCCTCTTTTATCATCTTACTTTTATCATCCAAACCACCACCTCTAGGAGAATACAGAACACCTCCTTTACACAAATCAGCCTCAGATTTACCATTAATGGACAGACCCCAGTTGCCAGAAGATCCATCAATGGCATCAGAGAATCCCCTTTTAGCCCCAGAGACAATATTCTTCAAAGGGGTAACACAGAACCCATTAGTGTTGTTTTCAATGTCTTTCCCAAAAAGAGACACCCCATGTGGTGTTTTCCTCTCAGGAGAGCGTGAACCCGGCAAGCCAAGCCTCAGCTCAGTCTCTTTGAAGTTGAGACAAGTTTTGTTTTTGCTGTTGTTGTTGTTTAGCTCAGTCGAGCAGGAAGAAGAAGAAGAAGAAGAGAGCTTTTCAGGGCTTCTTTCCATTGAAGAAGTCTCTGATAAGCCTATGTAATCATGCTCAAGTGGTGTAGACATCAAAGTTCTTCACCTCAAATGGAACAAACACACTCAAAATATAGACAAAGAAGAAGATTTCAAGTGCTTCAGAATAAGCAGAAGAGAAAGAAAGAGGGAGGGAGGGAGAGAGAGAGAGAGAGAGAGCCGGTTTTGTTAATGCAGAAAAAGAAGCTTCCTTGGCCTCTCTGTAGCAACTTTGCCACCAATTTTAAAAAAAATTAAAAATTAATTTTTTTTCATCTGGGACTGCAAAAAAACTTACCTTTACTGTGCAAAAATCTAAAAGCATGAAAGATAAGATTACTTTGTGATCTCTGAGGAGAAAATGTTATCAAGAGCACAAAGTGCTTCTTACATAAAATAACAAAAAGCACTTAAAAGTATGTTTGAGAATATCAAAAATACTTTACAAAAACACTTGTTCAAAAAAATATTCTAAATGTTTTTCTTATCAAAATATTATCTTTATCATTCACCAATTTTGATTAAACTTTTTTTTTTTAATTGGGACATCCAGACCAGTTTGTGTGCATCTCAACTAATATATGAAGTTTATTGAAAATCCTACAAACTCAAATAACTATATAAGTCACAATGTTATTGTGATAGATGATCTCAAAGTTTGAATCGAGGAATTCAAGAAAATTAACAAACCTCCTTGATCATCATGTTAATCCCAATTTATGTACATTTTAATTAATGTTTTAAAATCTTAAAACAATAAATGGGAGAAGAATTTCAATAATCACCCAATTATTGTATAGAAGCTCGAATTCAGAAACCATAAAACCTCTTTTTTACTCTTTTAATAATTTAGATTTAGATATTTAGATTGTTGTCGTTGTTGTAGCAACTTTTAAGAAATCAATACGCACCGACACATCAAAGAACTGAGAATTGCCGGCAAAGCTTTTACTCATCGCTGTTTGTCTCAGTATTACTTTTATATATAAATAATTTAGATACCTCTGCTAACATGTACCAATCCCAGGCGCATGTTAACTGGACAGAGAAAGCGAAAGAGAACAAATATTGCAGCAGCAGAAATCAGAAATAAATCAAACAAACAAACAAACAAACATTTCAGAATTCAGACCTGTTATCATAACTCTTCCTTCTGGGATCTTCTTTTTCTTTCTTCTTTTTTTAATTTCTTCAACCTTTTTTTTTTTTTTTTTTACCCTTTGTGAAATTGAAAACATGCAAGCATGGGGATGGGATTGCAGAGAAAACAGCATGGTGCCAAAAACAAAATCCTGGAAATTGGGAAATTTTCTTTTTTCCTGGAAAAAACTGACAGCATTTGAGTTGTCAAAATGTAGCACAAAGAAATGGGTAAATTTGTAACACAAATTCTTGGCTTTTTAATTCACAGCTATTCAATGGTTAAAAAAAAAAAAAAAAAAAATCTATTAAATTGCATTAAATTAATAATAAAAAAATTGAGTCGTAAATTTGTGTATAAGAGACTAATTCTTTTGTAATTTAAGCAACTTTTTTAGTAAGGAATTGAAGTTCTGTCGCTCATTTTGCCGATTTCTTCGACTTTATCTTATTGATTTTTTATTTTTCAATTATGTTGCTCGTTGGTACGAGAGGATTTAGAACTTTGAATAACGATATTAATAAACAATGTAGGATATTCTTTTTTGTTATATCGATTTCGGTTTTTCTGATTTAGTCATTTGCTGATATAAGAAGACTTAAAACTTTGAAAAAAATAATATTGATAAACAACAAAAACTTCAAAAAGGGAAAAAAAATGGAGCAAAATAGAGAATACGTAACCCCAAGGAATTTATTTGACGATCAAGAAAGTTTGCTTTATTCATTGACTTCCTAAGTTTGAATCTTGGGATCATTTACCATAAATTTTAATTTGTGGCTTACCTAGAATATTGGATCCCGAAGATTAATAAAGGTGCGTGTAAGCTGGGCCGGACCCCCCTTATGATTAAAAAAAAGCAAAAAAAAATAAAATTGAGAATACATAATTTCATATTTACAAAGCAAAAACATTATATTAACAACATTGAAACATGAAATTAGTAATAACACATAATTTATGTATAGGGATTTTCGGTAATAGTAAATATAAAATATTATTTTCTTTAAAATTAGTATAAAATTATCGAAGGTATGAATGTCACTAAAAATTCCAAAAAAAATATATATGATAAATGCATGAATTATTTTTATAAATAAAATATATCAAAATAACTATAAAATTATTTTTAATTAAAGGTTGAAATAGCCCATAAATAAAAATCTAAAAATACCGTGAAAAAAAATTAAATTTTTTTTTTTTTTTTTGTATAATAATAAAATACTGCAATTCAAATTGATTGCCACAAATAATTATGTTTTCTGAGTTATTTGTTTATTGCATTTTACTATTTTTATTGTCTACGCGGATTATTTTTACTGTGCGTGCAGTGATTTGTCGGGGTGAATCTCGTGTTACCATGCTCGTATCTACTGTAATAATTGTGTAATCTAAAAGGAGGGATCGCGTGCTAAATCCAACGGTCTTAATAAATGAAAAGTCCGACTGCTAAGATTCGTCCACGTCGCATCTTGTTGTCCTGATTAGGGGACATAACGGCGTTCATTTATTACCATTGACAGAATTTAACCCGACATGATTAGGTCGTTGACCCGTTGACCGCCGTGGTAAAGCCGTTAACTTGACCCTTTACCCTTGGTCTTCTAAAGTAAATTAAATGATAAAAGTCTTTTGCTTCTCAAATAGTCTTTCTCTTTTTTTGACTCTTTTAACTTTAGAAATTTAATTATTCTTGACCAATATTTATTACTAATTTCTTTTTTAAATTTTCTATTAAAAATTTTAATGATAAGCTTGAATATACAACTACATGAATACATATAAATTAGTAAATAAAAAATATCATGTTTTTTAAGATCACTTTTGGCGTTCATCAAAAGTTTTTATTAACAAAATTTAAAAAAAAAAAAAAATTTACAAAAATATATTAGGATCATCTTCCTATCCGAACTCTCATAAATTTTCAAATATTTTTATGTCACATGCATATTAATAAGTAACCGTCAACACAATTTCGTAAATCAATATATAGTCATTAAAGCACCAGTGTTCTGAAACCCGACCCAACCTAACTAGTTCGACTAGTCGAACCAGGAATTGAGGGCTCAACCGAGCCAATTACACTAGAAAATCATTTTTAGCAGTTAACCCGTTTTGACCTACGTTTGAACGGGTAGAACAGTGGGAAACTACTAGTCTAACTGGCCCAATGACAAAATCGAGTCACCAAAAATCAGTGATTCCAACAACTTCCTCCCTGATTCCAGTAAATTCCGACGCCAACAACCCCACCTGACACCACCATCAGCATCAGCATCACCTTCATCTCCACATCAAAATCCTCGTCATCCCGAAGTTCGGTTGGCTATCGTTTGTCGCTTGTCTTCCACCTCTTGTTCGTGTGACTAACGGTCTTCCTCCTTCATTCTGGCAACTTTCAGGGCCGTTCAACCTCCCTGACACCACCATAAGAATCGTCTTTATCTCCCCATAAAAAACCCCACCAAGGCCAAGTCCAGTTTCTATAACATTGTTAAGCACTTAAAAATACACCAAAAATTTGTAATAATGTATTTTTCCTCTCTCCTTAATTCCATATGTACCTATAAAAAGGTAATTATAAAAGTTATTAAATACGTATATAAAAGAAGTAATTCCCTTTATTTATTTTAATTGATAATTAAATGTAAGATTAATCAAATACATTGCATTATTTGAAAAAGCCACCCACTAAAGCTGTTAAAAGAAGCCATTGGTTGGTAGGTTCACATCATAATTGTTAATGCTCTTTAATTTTCTTAATTCCAACAGGCTGCTTCCTCAATAACATAATTGCATAGTTGAACATTAAAATTTATATTATTATTAGATAAAGAGGAAATTAACTTTTCAAGATTAATATAATAAAATCACAAAACTTAGGATAATCTCCATATAAAAATAAATAAATACAATATGCTTTGTGGTGTTATATCTTGTCCACCAAGAAAAAGTGAGATCGCAACAACCAATCAACTTTAAGTGAAATCCCATCTTAAGCATGCTTATAGATATCTTGTCTATTAATTAAACAATACCCTTAAAATTAATCTTTAATTATTTGGGTGATTTTGATTCTATACCTTTTTTTTTTTTTTTTTTTTTTTTCACCGAATGTATTTAGACTAGCTTATATACACCTCAATTAATCCATCAAGACTCTGAAATTATCGGTCGGCTAGATAAGAGTTTTAATGACAATCCTATTAATGTCCGAAAGGACTCGATTTGAGAAGCTTATAGAACTTTTTTTTGCTCTTTTATTATCAGATCACCCAATTATGATTATTTTGATTCTATATCTCGTAAAATATTTTTGTTCTTGCTACATGACACGCCACTTTCTATTTTAGGTGATGTTACTAAAATGGGTTTTGTTCATGAAGAAATCAAACATAATATTGAATCTTAAATCCTCTTATTTGACAGGCTAACAACCATGAATAGTTAACCCTAATCTCAAGATGTCTAGTATGACACAATAAGTGAAATAGGATATAGATACTAATGAGGCATAAAGCATGTCAAATAAAAATGATACAGATACTATGATATCTCTAGACAATCTCGCGTAATCTAATTAGTACTCTTAACTCGTTTGAAAAGATGATATCGAGGTTCGAGTCAAGAGACGCCACCCTTTAGTCCCACTATCAAATGTTGGTAAGTAGAGAAATTCGAATCCCACCAAATAAGGTGGGTAGAACAATACATAATAATCGTAATTCTCCAAACCCACTTAGCGAGGTGGATAAAGGTTGCTACATATACACAAAAAATTTTTATTATATATATATATATATATATATATATATATATATATATTAGCTAAATTTTATCTCTAAGTTCATGGTATCTCTGAATTGCTTTCTCTAAAAATCTCTGGAATCTTCTTTCTCAATGCTACTCCTTTGTTCTTTTTTGCAACACAATTCCATCCTTAGTAATTTTTGAAATGAAGTCAAAAGAAACCAAGAAAGAATAAAGTGCATAATGCCATGGTTTCATTAACAATTTGGAGGTAGATTCTCATAGAGATTTCAAAATCTAATGCTACTTCTTTCAATGATAATAGCTACCCTGTTTTTAATTTCGCTCGAAAAACAGAACTAGATGCTAACTTGTTCTGTTAGCGTATAAAAATAATTAAAAAGATCGAATAATAATTAAAAATTGAAAAAAAAATAGGGCAACTCGAGGTTGTCGGTCGGATGGAATTTTTATATTATTTCTTTTTTTATAGAATATTAAAAATCCATTGATAGGTAAGATTTGCATATGATTAAGATGATATATAAAATTGTTGTAGTCAATTTGAACCTTTACAAAATGAGTCTCTTTAGTATGAGTTGTAAACTTATAATCAATTGCTTTTAAAATCTTGTCTTCATTGCAAAATGATGCTTTTTTTCTTGATATTAAATTAAATAAAGCATTATGAAATTAAAAACTATTGAATGTGGATGGTGTCCCATTTGTCCCCCACGCCTCATTAAAGGGTGAATACTCCTACCCCTACCCCCACTTTCCTTACAAAGAATTAAAATTCGGTCCCTCTTCAGGATAACTACATTATTACTAGTGCATTGCATACGCAATTGATCTCATCTAAACACTCTTATCATAAGAAGATAAATTAGGTATGAATTCTTTGTAGTATTTACATATTTAATAAAATGTATATAGTTTTGAATATGAGTAGTTGATAATTTTTTTTTTTTTAACTGAGGTGTCCAGATCAATTTACACTCTCTTTCGGAGAGACTAGTGTAGTAACTCACCGTCATAGCCCTCACTTAAATCGAGGATACTCATATTGGAAATCGAACTTGAGATCATATGTTTATCCATACTATCTTCAATTCGTCCAAACTATTTGGGCTACACTAGATGAGATTTTTTATTTATTTATTAATCTCCAGTAATAATATTGTATTTAGTTAAGGTAAAACTTAAGTCAAGAGATGATTCTGATCCGATAAATATAAAACAAGAATAAACGTTTGTGTACAATATCTATAGGTTTTAATATTTAACTCAAATGTTGTCATATTAAAACAAGGTTATGTATAATATGTTGACGTTTTGTCGTTCCATCATCCATATTATACTTTATGTTCTAACGATTCAGGTTAATGTTACAATTGTTAATACTATAATTTGATAAAACAGAAACCGAAAAATGCTAAACCCTCAACAATTAACTCATAATAAGGTTACATCTCCTCACTCGAGGATAATCAACTTCATAAACGCTATTACATTTATGACTTTATTTTATATTTATGGTTTGAAAAACTTTCAGACGCGGACATCGAAATTTTTTCTAGAATTTGAATATTTTTTTAATTTATTCCTAACGATAAGAATACACTATAGCATTATCGATCAATGTATAGTGTTGCGCAATTCAATCTCACATTTTTGTTTTTTTATATAAATGTTGTTATCACCAATTTGATGGTAAATGGAAATCTTTACACATATATGTTGATCATGTGTTTGAACTGTATAATATATACTTTTTATTTTGTGGGTCTCACTTGCAGCCCACAATTGCTACAGTGAAAAGCAAGTTGATTTATGTGGCCATATCTTGAATTGCCCCAAAATAAAAGCTGGATTCAAGTTGTTTTCTCATATTCTATTTCTGAAAATTATGTTTTGTCATTCAGCTAACATTCCCGCTTTCTTGTGTTAGTGCTACTAGAACAAGAACAGTAAAAGCAATAATACAACAAATATTAGAATTTAAATACAGTTTTTTTCTTTTTGGTATAAATGTGTCAAATTGTTTTCAAAAACAGTTTTCGAATATAATCATAACTAACTAGAGTAAACGACTTTTTGGCTTAACGATATTTTTTCCACTCACAAACTTTATACCACCAACATTCTCTTTCTTGATTATCACTCACCAAAACCTTTCAAACCCTACTCCTATCAACCCTATCAATTCTCAATTGAATGATTAGAGTTTACACAACTGCCCATCTCAATTAAACCCCAATAAACCCTAACTGAAATCCAACCTTCCACTACCAAAAGTCGTTAACTCTAAAAACTATTGTAAACTTAAACAGGGCTGGGGATCGAAATAAAGATATGCAAGGTGGGTCGTAAATTGCAACCATAAAAGACATACAAAAAGCTAGTCATAGTCTCATGTTGACTGTATAAGATTATTTGTAAAATGAAAATTATTGAAGCTTTAATTTTGTATGAATTGTTTATGTCAATGAAAAATTCTTTATCTGTTTCAGGCATATGAATATTATTTAGCATGCCCCCAAGATCTTGGAATCATTATCTATTTAAATCCTACACGTCTCGAACGCGCAATGAATTTCTTAGTGTTAATATTATGCAAAACATTTTTGAAATGCATAGAACAGTTACTCCATTCAAATTTTAATGGAGTCCTTTTGTTATTTGATCGTGACTCGTAAGAGTTGCAGAGCCCTCAAAAGTCATGCTCATCCAAAGCTGTAGGATCTAACTTGAACCCTTTTTATACTGTTGTGTAATAAATTCGGAGGGATAATTCCTCCTTTTAGCTTGGAGATAGTTGGTGATATGGACTCTACGATCAAAGTTGAAGATCTCACTATTTTTTGTTTGAGTTTATTTCTAATTCAATCTTGTAACGAGTACTATATAAACTCAATGATAATCTGTCTTGAGGAAAAAGAGAGAAAGAGAGAGAGTCTGAGATAGAGATTGAGAAAAAAGAAACCTCAAGAAGAAAAACTCGTTAAGATAACTCTTTGTAATCCAGAATCATCAGTGTACTCAATAACATAACAATGGACGTATGTTTTACAATTATAAGCAGCCAAACCACTTTAAAAAGTCTTTCTGTCTCTTTGTTGTTTATGATTATTATTGCACTTTCATTCATTGCATTAACCCCCATCCCTAATATATCGGGATTACGCACTCATCTTAAATGATTCTAGCATTGTTAATCGCACACCTTTGGTTGTTGCAATTTTTCCGCATCAACATATACCATAAATGAATTTGGTTATCAATTATATATCCTATGTATCGATTTTCCCTTCACATCGACATGACAACTTTATCGGGGGAGCCATTTTATCACTTTTCCAGTGATCTCTTTGACTCTAAAACAACGCCTGGTTTTATTGCTTGAAATATATAGTAATTTCTGATAATTCATTTAACAGATTTTGCTATGAATTGAGTCAAGAAATAGGGGAATAATGCAAACATTATTAGTGCTTTATCTTCAAAGTTTTGACAAGATTTATATAACAAGAACTTGCACATGTGTAGCTAAAATCAACCAGGAATATTACAGCTTTTGCACAGCAATTTAGGCAGATAAAAAGAGCCAAGACATAAGGGCCACAGCTTAATAAACACACACACATAAAAATGGGAAAATTTTGGCAAAATTCTAAGTTTGATTTCACTTAGCCTTTTGGTTTCCCAACAATCATGCAACCTTTAAGCCCACAGTACCGGTCATGCTCTCCATGTGCTTGTGGCTTCTGTATGTACTGCATCGTTGATGGATTTGAATTATTGGTGTCACTGAATCTGTAAAATATTGTACATTGAATTATGGTTGGTCCCGAGAAATTAGCTATCAACACAAGAAACAAAAAAATGTCAATGTTGGTGTTGTGCATGATTTTTGACGGCCAGATTTGTGCCACCTGTTTATGCACCATATCGAGATATAGTGGTCAAAATCGTCCCACGTGTCGTTCTTATAGCAGATGACTTTTCCAACAAACTCATCAATATTAAGCATAACGGTTCAAACTTAAGCATGGGTAGGGGCTAACTAAGATCCGGATTACGAGAGATTATGCGTGTAATCCACCCCATAATACCAACTCCCAACCATTGTCAGACGATGTATATAAAAGGGAGGCACCATCTCCATTTTGGAGGACGGATGATTCACTCAAGCATAGGAAATCACTTAGAGAGAGTTTTAGCTCGTTCTTGCGTGTTTCCTCCTTGTATTCGTTTTGTGTATACAACAAACATAAGCAATAATATAAAAATGGACATAGGCTTGGTTCTAACCCGTTGAACCACTTTAAAAATCTTTTGTGTTCTTGCATTATGAATTCTTTAATCCATACCTAACTGGTTATTTATAATCACGTCCACATCTTACTCAGTCCTGTCGCGACCAACTAGGTACCTCTGGTTGTTGCGAGTTTTTATAACAACAGTCGGCAATAATTTTTAGCCAAGATTGTGTGAAGCTCATCAGTCATAATATTAATATAGAGGCTCCACATTCAAAAGGATAACCAATATGTAGTTGTCATAATAGTAAATGCAACAATGATTGACATTTTCAGGAACTTATTGACTTAAACATCGGAAAGGTTTAGTCGATAACTTTTTCGACAACAATTGGGTCGATTGCTTGTTGACGAAGATAACTAGAAGCAATTTTAACCAGCGATTGTGGTGTAGAATGTAAGTATTGGATGTTGAATGGAGAATCTGGAAAGCAGATTCAGCTCTTTCCTTGCACCAATCAGTGCCACATGAATCACACATCAAAAGCTCTGAACACTAAAAAGTTAGCCTCCTCAGTTTGTTGTAAACTTTATAGCAAAAATCAAACCATCTCTTCTCCTCCTATCAAGTTAAAATGGCAGTCCATCAAATTCTCAGTGGAGATGAGTTGCTTTCAGAATCTGATAACAAGAAAGTGTCAAAAGGTGAAATGATATCAGAATTCCTGAGTGTTAAAATTTTTAAGTTTGGTCAAAATTTGTCATCATATTATTGGGAGAATGTCAATCTAAACCAGCAGTGTTGGAAATTGAGCTGCTAATCACTTTGAAAGTTGTTGCTTTCTGATGTTGATGTCAGTGCTAGATATCGCAGAACTTGATAAGAATCTAAATTCTCCCCAAAGTGTAAGTATGATATTTCGATTCTCCCCTCACGATAAATCTTAACCACGAATGTTTATAAACATACTCTCGTGTCACTAGATCTTTAAAAGTTCAAGAGACAAGATATTAAACATGGTCAAACCAATTATACTCAAAAGGAATGTGGTGATAAACTTCTGGGTGGTTGCTTGGCCATTTCAAGTAGGGCAAATCAATCAAGCATCTGCCAGAAAGGAATGTTATGGGAGTAGTTATAAATTTTTAATGAGACAGATCATGTTTTATACCTAGAGGGTTTCAGTGATAATGATGGAAAGATATTGGGAAGTTGTGGATTGCATATTCCAGGAAAACTCAACCACAAATCCTGAAGTGTACTACTACTGCTCAATCAAGATTTGAGATTGTCTATATCTAAATAGTCTTTAATGAGAATGTTCTGATAACTATATGTAACAAGAGAAACCCATCTCATTAAGCGCATTTATATGCTTATGGTCCAGTGTTAATAAGACCAATTCAATCGATCCCACCGAACTAAAGTAGATATTGTTTCTTTTTTGGACCTAGTCTTCACGGATTTGTTGTGGGATTTCACGGAAACGTTTTCGTCCATAACGTGTTTACTTAGTGCAATGTGATAGATTAAATGAGACTTAGTATTGTTACAACCCTACCTAATTAAGTAGATATTGTCTGTTTTGAATACTCTCGTGGATATTATTTATAAATATCCATTTAAGATATTATCTATTTCAAGATTAATCCACAGAAATTTGTCTTTAAACGAGCGTGTCTACTTGATTAAGATGATTCAAAACTTCAAAACTGAACTTTGACTCTTGCACGTTACCGATACGAAACGTGACACCAACACCGTCTATTTAATAGCAGCTTTGCGTACTGAATTACAAATGGCTCATTCTTATTGAATTCTCACATCCTACCCACTATTATTTGCGCTAATCAAGCCATACAAGGGGCCACCATGTTGGAATTCAGATTGTCCATTCCATCATCATTATGGGGAAAAAAAATGTGACCTTAAATTTGCTGGAAACTGTTTCCACACTGCTGGTCCAACATGATAAAGACCAACTTTTAATGGCAACTGTTTTTATATATTTGCCATCAACTTTGAGATAACTTCTTATTCATATAAATCAATAAGAGAATAATGGTATCATTGGCTGATAATATTAATAGATTACATGACATCGTAAATTTTTTATTGTTCGATGATTCGGATCGATAGATAATGTTATCGGATCAATAGTGTTATTCCCGTAAAATAGGAATCCTATTAATCAACTATAGGTGAAATGTTCCTGTAAAGCAAGATTATTAATCAGAAAGCTGCAAAAACTGAAGGGAAATTGAGCAAAATTGCTTTGAGCATACTGGATTTTAAGATCATTGAGAAAACTTGTAGTGTGCTTACAAAATTGGACTTTAAGGCTTTATTGGGCTGCCTTTTGTGAAACTTCTTGTAGCCCAATTTCATATAGGCATAATGGTAATTGGACTTATTAGCCCATTAATTATACAAAATTATAAATATTAAGGAGAATTACGGCAATCCAAACGTCGATATGTCCGAGTGGTTAAGGAGACAGACTCGAAATCTGTTGGGCTTTGCCTGCGCAGGTTCGAATCCTGCTGTCGACGTTTTTTCTTAATTCCTTTTTCACCCTTCCCCCAAAAGTCTACATTTTTTAACCAAAATTTTGAGGAATTTCTTTAAAAAAATAAATAAGAAAAGTTTCCAACAAAATAAATGAAAACTACCATATAATACTAAATATGGACAATTTAAGTATAAAATATATGTGTATAATTAACATACTTATCGAGAGAATTACATAAAAAATTCAATCATATATATATTAAAACTCTAAGAGATTAGTGGGACGATCTTAAGAAAATTTGTTTTCTTCACTGATTTTCTCGATTCGAATCATCCTGAGGTATATTTATAGCACACTTGAAACATTGCTACAAGTTCATTGTTAATAGATAAATTAATAACATTATGCTTACTCATGATTTTACTAACCATCTTATTATCATGTATAAATATAAAACATAGTATGAGTACCATACGTATAATACAGGTACTATATGTAATTTTAACAAAGAATAGTAAGATAGTTAGTAAAAATATAAGATCGTGAGTAAGCATAGTATTACTCTAGATAAATTTGTTGAGATAAACAAAATGATGAATAATGTAACAATAAACTTTTATTTGTCTAATATTTTGTGATTTATTTGGGGAATCATTATTTTTAGGCATTACAAAAGGGTAAAAACGTCTTTTTAGAAGTGACAAAAGGGTAATTTCATCCAAAACTTCTTACACTATTATCTCTTTCACCTCCAAAGCCTCTCCAAAAATGGCTTCCTCTCTTCACTCAAACCTCACTTTTCTTCTTCCTACTCCAAAACCCAAGCCAATCATCACCCAATCATCCACCGTCCATCACATTCCCGTACGATGCGGTCCACGCAGCAACCGTGGACCTCTCGTCAAAGGCAGAATCCTAAGCACAGAAGCAATCCAAGCCGTCCAATCCTTAAAACGCGCCAACAAAACGAACCCACAAAGCCCCGGCCTACCCCTCCCTCTCCCGCCTCCTTAAGGCAGACCTCCTCGCCGCCCTCCGTGAACTCCTCCGCCAGGGCGAGTGCGCTGTCGCCCTTCACGTCTTCTCCGCCGTCCGAGCGGAATACCCGGATCGGGACTTGGGTTTACTCGCGGATATGATAAGCGCTCTGGGCAAGAAGGGAATGCGGGACGAGATTGACCGTCTGATTGGGGAGTTGGAGGAGATCGACGGTGGTGATGAAAAGGGTCTTGTGAGAGTGATTAAGGGTGTGATTGGAGCTGGATTGAAGGAATCAACGGTGAGGATTTATGGGGTGATGAAAAGAAGTGGGGTGGGGTCCAGATTGGAAAGTAGACGAATATGTGGGTAAGGTTTTGAGTAAAGGGTTGAGAGGATTTGGGGAGCTTGAATTGGCTAATGAGGTTGAAAGGGAATTTTGTTGGGAATTTTAGGGGTAATTTGGAGAATTCACTTGTGTAAAGAAATATGATTTTATATACAGTATATTTTTTTTCTCTTGTATTTTATAGTGTATTTGAGAATATTTTTGTTTAGGAAAAACATTTTTTTATCATATAAATGTTTTAGTTATTACAAATGCTGTGACCCACTATATGTAAAATCTATCAAACTCACCCTTAATCCCAAGAGTTTGATGATTTTAAATGGGTAATGAATTTTTTAATAATTTCTTTTTCTTATTTTCATTTTATCCATATTAAGAAACTATCTTTCGGCTTGAGTAAGATTTTGTATGACTTTGAATATAACTATTAATATTATAATTAAAATCGTAAAATATGAAAATTGTAATAAATGAACATATATGATTGAGAAAATATTGAGAATGCTATGGGTCCGTTTGGTTCATTATTCTATAGTTTTTAGAATAATGGTTTCGTTTAAGGTTCATTATTCTATAGTTTTTAGAATAATATTTTGAAAAACGTTAAATTGGGCAAATATTACGATGTAGGATTTGGAAATTAACAAAAATATCTCATATGTTTATTTATTTACTAAACACTCTTATAATAAAATATTAAAAGTTAACAAAAACACCTCCAACCCATCCATTAAATACGGACAGTCGCCCATCACCGTCGGAGGGTGGACGGAAAGTGTTTTTGCAATTTCTAAAAAAAATATTTTAGGGGTGTTTAGTTAAATTAATAAATTTAGAGAGTTTAAAAAAAATTAAAAAATATAGAATAATATTTTAAGAATAATAACATTTTGCTGTTTAACTTTATTGTTTTTGGGAATACTAATAATAGCATTCCCAATAGCGTAACAAACGAAGCCATGTATATAACAAAATTACTCGATATAATAACATTAGCAAGTGAAAATGAAAACCGCCCCTAGATGGTCGGATGAGGCAATAGAGACTCTTGGGTATATTACTCAAGAGGTCTTAAATTCGATTCTCCTCAATTGCTAATAGAGGTGGTTCATTTGAGGGTTTATCCCGATTGTTAACTTTCGAACCCTTAGGAAATAGTTGATGTATACGCAAGTTGGTCCGAACACTTCTGGTCACCAAAAAGGAAAAAAAAAAAAATTGAAAATGAAACTTTGATCCCCATTTTGATTAGTGTTTTCCGTTAAAGTTAATTGAGGGTTCGATTTTCTCTTTTTCTCACAAGAACAGGGCTGTAGAATAATTTCTCATACGTACTGTGGGTGGTTTTGTTATTTCACCAAATGCATAATGGAATTTCACAAAAGGAAAAGAACCAAATTATAAAATGAAATAGTTTTTTAATTCTTTGTAGCAGATATGGGTTGTAAGATTTGAGAATCTCGAGAATCAGCATCAGAAGCTGAAGTAATCCTCGGGAAAGTACAAAGATTCAAAATGCCCCTGTATGAACAAAAAATTACTTTTAAACCTCTTAAAAGATCTCCCCAGTAAAGATTTGCAATAGTCTTGGTCCTCTTGGAACTGTTTGTGAACAAAACCGAGCAAGTCATCACTCAAATCTCTCCCTGTCACTCTCTTCGTAATAAAATCAACTGAAAGTTTTAAACTTTGCAAAGAAACGCTATCAAATTGTACAGTAAACAATCCGCGTTTCACAAATGAGTAGTAGCAGCACCAACATAGCAACACCTCCTCCAGAGGATGCATGGATTGATACATATAAAAAACTGCTTCCTCACTGGAAATCTCTTGCTTTAGCTCATCAGGTTCGCAAATTGAACTTGCCCTTTAGGTTTTATATCTTATTGTTCAAGTTTACTTATGATTTCTTACTGTAAATCATGTTTTAGGGCTTTGTTTTTGCTCATCTTTTTGAAGTCTGACGACTTAGAGTGAGAACTTATTAGATAATTTTTCTGGGAATTTGTGTTTTTGGTAAAGGTTATGGACTAATTAGTTTAAATTAGGTGAATTAAAACGCTTATGATTGTTGAATGTTCAAGGTAAGCTGATTGAATTAGTTCAAGGATGTGTTTGTACAAATTTTGAAATTTTTGAGCTTATATTTATATTGGGTGTGCTAATTTTATGCAAAGTTATGTTCTTGTTGTCATGGTTTGAATTAGTTGACTTTTTTTTTTCTTTTTCTGGGTATTTGTAACCTTTTAACTATGTTGTTGTTTTGGTTGTTTAATATGTATGTCTTTTGTACAGTCATCGATACCTATTTCAATATCGAGAGTTAATCAGTTTGATGCTGCAAGATTGGACATTGAAATGTCGGCTATGTTAAAAGAACAGTTGGTTAAGGTCTTCTCTTTGATGAAGGTACCGTATTGTATTATTGAAGGCATTAATAGCGTAGCCATTGACTTGGAGTTCTTTTGGTCAATGTTTTTATTCTTGTTTCATTCTTTTATTGGGATTAGCCAGGAATGTTATTTCACTATGAACCGGAACTTGATGCGTTCCTTGAGTTTCTCATCTGGCGGTTCTCAATTTGGGTAGATAAGCCAACGCCAGGGAATGCTCTTATGAATTTGAGATATAGAGATGAACGTGCAATGGAGGCAAGAGCAAAAGGTAAGGTCTGACCTCTCGCTTGTGCTGCTACTTATGTGATTGACAATTTGTTTCTTCTAGGAGTTTAAATTAGTAGTTTTCATCTACTCTATATTGTTTATAATCCATAAGGATTGAGAAGTACAGGTTTCTAAAACCCTTCTTTGTTACAAATGCACTTTAGGACTGATTGAAGGTGCAAGTTTCATTATTCATTTTTAATGATCTACACCGTCATTCGAATTGCACAGTAACAAAAGTTTCTGGCTATAATTTTGTATAATGGATCCTGTTTCTGGTAGATGAAAGTACATGCACAAAGGTGTATCTCCTACACTTTGATAACTGCCACAAACAAATGTAATAGTGGGCATGAATGTTAAGTTATGTTGTTCTGCAAATTTTTTACTATGTATTGTAAGGTTGTTGAAATGATATTCTTGACAGTGATTTCAATCCTTGGGGACCATTTGAAAATTTCAAAGCTCAGTTGAATCGTAATTCTTTTGTGTGCTTCATTTTATGGAACTTTTCCTTTTTCCTTTTCCAAATCAAGATATGTAGTTGTTCTGAGGTCGAAATTGTAAAAGGCTTAAGGAGTGCGTGACATGGTGAATAGGAGTTCATTTGTATTCAAATTCCAAAAGTGCAGAGCACATATATATTTGCATGATAACCTTTCATTCAGGCATTCCTTATCTCAGCTTCACCTTTTACCGACTTAAACTTAACTTGTGTTCCTACTTTTCGTGTTATTTTCCTGCAGTTAGAACAGGTTTGGAGGGACCTGGTCTTACAGTTGCTCAAAAGTTTTGGTATTGCGTCGCTACTGTTGGTGGCCAGTATATATGGTCCCGCCTACAGTCATTTTCTGCTTTTCGTAGATGGGGTGACTCTGAGCAGGTACCTCTTCAACCTGTCCTGTGACTACCACTCTCATTCCTGGAAGAATTTTGTTTCTAGGTGTGCTTGCATGCATATGCTTGTATGGACAGTGCTGTTGCTGGATTTAAGTGGGAACTAATTTTCTTTGTCTGTTATTCAGAGGCCATTGGCTCGACGAGCATGGATTTTAATACAACGTATTGAAGGAATTTACAAGGCTGCCTCATTTGCAAACCTACTGATATTTCTTTATACAGGAAGGTATGTTCTGAGATAATATTTTCTATCAAAATAAACAGGAGAACGGGCATGAAGATATTCAATGTATAGGTTTCCTTAGAGAAAATAAGTACTGTAGGAACAAGAGAATAGTGGGAAAAAATTGCTATATAGCCAAATATGTTCAGACTTAGATGTTATTTGTAATTTAAGAATGGATGGCATCATTATGTGAAGTCAGGAGAAAATTATTAGGACAGCTAATTATGTAGCATATAATTTATCCAGTTAACACAATCTGGAGATGACTATGCCAGTGGATTTTGAACTAGCATCAAATTTCTCAAGCTCTAGAAACTTCATCTTTAGTTTCTGTAGACTGATACAAGAAATAATATTTGTATCACTTATACTATTCTCTAGTGTTTCGGCTATTAAGATGGGGCTTTCGAATTCTAGAATGATTAAATAATGAATACTGTCTTGTTCTGATGCAGGTATAGGAACCTCATTGAAAGAGCTTTGAGAGCAAGGCTTGTCTATGGGACTCCTAACATGAATCGAGCTGTTAGCTTTGAGTACATGAATCGCCAGTTAGTGTGGAATGAATTTTCGGTAATTGTTTTTCCTCTGTTTTCACAAAATTAGCCGTTCTAATGCTGTGAACTTGTACTTGTTTCATTTAAAATTTATGTGCTCTGTGATAAACATGGAGGATTATTTGTTGGCTGATGTCCAAAAATACTAACAGGGTGAAACTTATATTGTGGATTATCTTTATTTAACTGGGAGTAATGATACGGATCTTTATACAAACAAACTCATACAAATTGATAATGGCAGGATGTCATTGGAAGAGTGAAAATTAAAATTAAATTAGACAAATCAATATAGATATGTGGCTCTGCAGCTTGATTACCACTTTAGTTTGTATCAGTAAGTTTATATATGTAGTATTATTCATTGAACTTATTGAAAGTCTTAAAAAGAAGTTCATCAATCAATCTATTAGCTGGAAACAAAATTTTATGGAGTATGAGGCCCAGAAGTTTAATGTTTTGTTGGTTGAAAGAGAATATCCATATACAAAGCTTTTCCTCTTTTTTTAAGCATGAGTTAGAAGTAATAAGCTTGTTAAGACAACGTCTGGAAGATCGGCTTTTTTATTTTCCAGCTACCTTAAATGCCAAAGTCTATGTAACAGCTCCTCGTGCAGTCCTTCATATAGTTGTTGGCTGCATTCCTTCGTATACTTTTACTCACTTTGTCCTCTTTTTGGCTGCAGGAAATGTTGTTGTTACTTCTCCCTCTTCTTAACTCATCAACCTTTAAAAATATATTCTTCCCATTCTCAAAGGATAAATCTTCAAGCTCCACAGAAGATGACACTACTTGTCCGATTTGCCAAGCAAGTCCAACCACTCCATTTCTTGCCCTCCCTTGCCAACACAGGTATATTACTGAATATATGCTCTAGAAACCTGTTTACAAAATCTTTTGGACAAACATTGAAGGTGTTCTTCTGGGAAAAACTTATTTTCATACAGCCCACATATGCTCTAAAAGCCTATTTACAAAATCATAAGCCTCAGCTGAGGCCCTACTTCTGGTATATCTGGCTTAATGTATGTTTCCAAATGCAAGCCAACACAGACTGCAAAATAACTGCTGTTATTTGTGTTTTAACACATGATATGCAAAGAGGTTCTTTGGACAGCTCCATACTCTTGGAAATACAATTTCATGTTTGGTTGGTTAACAGGATAGGTTTATGCTTAAAATGTGATTCTTTCTCGCTGGCAGGTACTGTTATTACTGCCTTAGGACACGTTGTGCTGCAGCTGCATCATTCCGGTGTTCCAGATGCAGCGAGCCAGTAATTGCCATGCAGCGGCATGGTGTAGTTGACCATAAAGTTCCAAGTCAATGATACTTATTTAGAAAGAAGAAAAGTCGTATCAACTTAGAGTACTGTATAAAAAAGAGCCTGATTATGGCAAACTACTTCGATAGAGAAATTACGACCCATGTTCAAAACATTTTTTCCCCATTGGATGGGGGATCAATCATTCTTAATGAGGTGATTTCTTCCTCGCTTACAACAAAATATTTACAGCTTCATTGTCTTCTCTTTTTAATTTATCACTAGAGGCAAATTGCGACCTCTTCCCATTATGTAGTTGTTCTTTTCCTTGATCAGATCTCACCTCTGAGTTTATCTCATTGTTAGTGTTGATATGCCCTTTGTCTCAGACTGGTATGTGTTTTCCTAATGAACTGAGGCTACATGCTAGAAAGTGTTATGTTACTGGTAAGAATATGTTTGAGCTGGTTGGTCGGATTTTGAGTGAGTCTTGGATAGTATGATTCTAATCCAATGGTTGAAAACACTTTGGTAACATATATGTTATCTCTTGTGTCAAATTTGTGTCTTATATTATAACTAAATGGGGTTTGTTCTTCCTTCCCCAAAAGGAAAATTGTCATTGTTTTGGCAATAATTTACCATGCCTTTAGAAGTGGTCTTTGTACTGTTTTTGTAAATCGTTTAAAGTATTTTCTTTGCCTTTTTAGCATTTAATTGAAAAGGATGAATATGTTATTGAATAAAAGTACTCCTTATATATAGGAGCAGTCAATATTCATCTCCATGATCTATTCAAAATGGTTAAATTTTCATTTTTTATTTGGAAATGCTTTCCCACATGAAGCCTTGTCTTCTCTCCCTCAAAAAATTGGAATCCTTTCTGCTAATTGAAGGTTTCATTTTATACAAGTTAAATAAAAGATTTCTAAGCAAATTTTAGCCACATGACTTTTATTAATCTTTTACAAGGTCTAGTTACACTATAATTTTATTGACGGATTAACTTAATCACAATCCAATATAAATCTATTATAAGTTATAACCACTCAATTTGTGGTTGGATAACAAGAGTGTAGATTATCTAAAGGTCTTATATTCGAGTCACAAAAAGTGGTTATATACTACATTTATAACTTACCTTATGATTTACTTGGTTCATTAGGTTTGTAGAGTGTTTAATGAACCTTGGAATTAGTTGAAATACGTGTAAGTTAGCACGGACACCTTGATTACTAATATATATATATATATAAATAAAGAGTGAGATATCAATTACGTCATGGTATAATAAATCCTTATTTTTTAAGAGTAAAGCATTGACCGTTTTTCATCTTGTGATTGACATAACATTGATGTTTGGAAGAAAATTAAGAAGAATTGAAGTAGTGAAGGCCACCCATCACCATCTATTACCAACTTGACCTTTTATTAATCTAGCTTTTTAGATAAATTAATCTAAATCTATTTGAAATACTTGCCTCTAGGCACTAGTCAATCAATAATCATGTATTCTATCCTCTTCACTAAACTTTTTTTCTTAAGTATACAAAGTATCACATGTAATGTTGTAGCTACAATCTATTAATTTTGGTGAATAAAGTGAGATGGTCCACTTTTTAATAATAAAAATACGAATTGTCTTTATCATTATTATTATATAAGACTAAGGTGTTAGGTGTTGAAATTCTCTCTTTTAAGGATATGGCTCTCTTTCACTTTTAAAGAGTGAAATCTTTTATTCAAAATGCTCTTCATATGCAATTTCTTATTCACCAAATTCATTGTATCAGCAACTATTAACTTTGAGATAAAAACAAATCATTATATTATCAAAATCTGTGTTAATTATCTCTGGGTAGTCGAGTGGTTCTATAGAGACTCTTGAGTTTGAGTCTCTCATCAGTTCCTAATAGGGTTAACTATTGGAACTCTTATCCGGCCGGTAGTTTCAAGGTCCCGAGGGATTAGTTGAGGTGCGCTTACTCTGGCGGTAGTTTCAAGATCCTGAGGGATTAGTTAAGGTATGCTTACCCGATTGGTAGGTCCAAGGTTTGGGAGGAGTAGTTGAGATGGGTTTAAACTGGCCAAGATACCTCCGGTAATTAAGAAAAAAAAGTCAAAAAAAAATTCACTGTCTTTCTTTAACATACAATCAACTCTACTTCATCTACACTTGAACCTATGTTCAAGAACACTGTCCCCGCTTGCCCGACGATTTTCCAGTACGTAAGCTTCTACCTACGTCCGAAATCGTCAAGCAGGACACATGATTTCCTTCGCCCGACGGAAGCTCTGCGTTGAAGAAGGGTATAGATAATATCCTCGACCTAATAATATCTCAAGAAAATGTTATCCTCCCAAGCGCATTTTTATAAATACTAGAGCCTTGTATTGAGACTTGTTATTATTTGCCTACAATAAGTAATATGTGCAGATTCTTTTATGGTTTGATACTGCAATCTCTTCAGATGATAAAACTTTTTTGTTGAATTTGTGGGTCCATTTTAAGCCTCAAAAATACTACCTGAATCTGTGAAGCACTGTTTAGATGGATTATAGAGATTTTAGTTGAGTCAAAAAGATTCTCAGTCTCATTATTGTTTTCTCTACTGTGTTGTTTTCAACTGCCTGGGGAGCACGGCCTGCAAGTCTCTTTCTTCCAACAAATTCTATCCATGGTGTTTTTACACTAAATTCAAAGAAGGGGGCTCACCGCTCCCTTCCTCGCTTTACAGCTTTCATGAAAATTAACCTTTCAATTACTTTTTAGACTACTTATATATCTCTTTCAATAGTTGAGATATATATACGTTGTATTTTATCACAAATAGATTCTAAATTAATTACATGTTAGGTTAGTAGAACTTTCTTTCTTTTTAAAACCGTTAAACTAGCATCTAACTAATATTATTGTCTTCAAACCCCTAACTCTCGTTCTTGATTCATGGAAACATCTTTTCACAAATGTTTTGGTAGTTGGTTTTTTTTTTTTTTTTTCAATCACCAAAGATGTCTGGGTCAGCTTGTGTGCATCTCAACTAATCCCTCGGGACCTTGAAACTACCAACTAAGTAAAAACCCCAATAACCATTTCTATTAATGTCTGAATCCTGAGGATACTTAAACTCAAAAGCTCATGAAACTCTTTTTATTCTTTTACTATCAGATTACCTAGTGATAGTTTTGGTAGGTAATTGCTTTGTCTTTCATGAATTCAAGATTCAATATCTAACTATGAAATACAAACTTACAAAGGGTATTAGTCGATCAAGACAACAGAACGATAATTATGGAAGTCAAAATCCTTACCCATCTAAGTGGAAACATTAAAGTGAAAAAAAGAAAGGAAGAAAGCAAGAGAATAATATATAAGAATAGAAAGGGAAAGTGGGGGTGCATAAACTGGTAATTAAATTGTTGATGAAGACAGGAGGAGCCTTGGGTTATTTTACTGAATTTGTGAGAGAGTACAAAATAGATTCTAAAATTTTGTTTGGAAGTTGAATTATTGCACAAGTGTAGAGAAAGCAAGATAACACCAATACTATATAATGAATTATTTTACATAAAAAGCCCTTACTCCAAAGACAATATAATCCCAAGGAAGTACCCTAAATCAAGGATTTGTAATAAGCTCTCTCCTTCAAAGGCATTTATTTTTGGCCTGAAAAAAACACCCCACCAGCTTTTGCTACCCCACTTCATTATAAAGAAAAAGCAAAAGAATAAAATAAAGAATACTAAATAAACCAAAGAATGGGAAAGAGAAAGCAAAAACATATGCCAACCCCACCTCTCTATAAAAATTCTTTCAAGACATAGACTCAAAGTTTTAATCTCTTGATCATTCTCTCATTTCACAAAAGCAAACAGTAAAGGCTTGTTTGGATGCATAGAAAAGAAATAAGCATTTATATGATCATCACAAAGTGAGAAAAGAGAGAAAGGAAAAAAAATCATTTTTTTGTGTTCTTTTTTGTTTTTTTGTTTTTTGTTTTTTTGGATGAGAGAGCTTACTTATCATCAGTGCAACAACAAATGATGGCAGGAAACCCTAGCTGGTGGAGCATGCATCCACCATCCATGTCTCAGCAGCCTTCTACTTTGCTAGCTTCATCCCCATCTAATATTTTGCCTTCTCAATATGTTCTTGGATCTTCTTCACTACCTTTGAATTCTTTGCCTGATAATAACCAAGATCAGCTGCCTCAGTCATGGAGCCAGCTTCTATTGTAAACTTCTCCTCTCTTATGTTCTTTAAATCTATTGTTCATATGGTGTTTTGATCTAGAACTTGAGATTTTGTTTCAAAAATTCTAGTTTGAGTCACAGTGGGATTACGAATAAAGTTGTTTGTTTTAGGATCCTGAGTAGAAATGGTGTATTTTTCGTTATTATTCTTCTCTCTTATGTCGTCTTGTGGTTGCGTGTTATATATCTCTGTGGAACTGATAAAATATACGAATTTTACAACAAATTCCTTTACTTACTTATCTTGACTTGAGTTTTTCATTTTTTTTCAGGGGTGGATTGTCAAGTGATGAAGACAAGTTTGTTAATCTCAATCATTTCCAGTCGAAAAAGTTTGAAAATTATGAAGATCACCAAATCATAAATCCATCTCTAAGAGCACCAGTTGGTGATATCAAACAAGAAGTAGTCACTCAAAGTAGCAACTTATATGGCCATGGAGGTGAAGAATTTCAAGCTCCAACTCCTGCAAATTGGCCACAAATCATGCCGGTTTCATCCCCTAGGTCTTGTGTCACTAGCTTAAACACTAATATATTGGACTTCTCTTTTACCGAAGCAGATGGGAACAATAATAATAATAATAATAATCATCAAAACCCAGATCATTCATCTGAGGTAAGTTAATTTATTACATACAGTGAAGGACAAACAATTATTTTTTTCTGAATTTTTTTTTATCTTAAATATAATCTTCTTGGTACTCTTTGCTAGTGTAACAGCACAGTCACAGGTGAGATTTGCAAGAAGGCTAGGATTCAATCTCCCTCATCAAGCCAGCCACCATTAAAAGTAACAGAAAAACTCTCTTTTTTATTTTTCTCCTCTCTCTCTCTCTCTCTCTCTCTGTGTGTGTGTAGATGCCATCTTTTTTTGTTGATTGTCCAATTCTATCACCACCATGTGTGATTCTTCAGAACAATTTATTTAATCAAATATTCATGTGCTGATGAGTCAGGTGAGGAAGGAGAAGCTTGGTGACAGAATCACAGCACTTCACCAACTAGTTTCCCCATTTGGAAAGGTAAAAAAAAAAAAAAAAAAAAATCTCCTTCAAATTAACCTTTTGTCTTCAACCGCATGCATAAACTGATCATAAAGAGAATTGTTACTGTTTTCCGTCTGCGTTTTTTTTCTTTCTTTTTTTCTGGTTTTTGGGTTCTCTTTTTTCTTTATCTTTTTCCATCTGGCTTTCTCTTTTAACATTAAAGAAGATCAGAATATGGCTCATGGGTTGCTGTGATTAATGTTCCTCTTTTGCAGACTGACACTGCTTCTGTCTTGTTAGAAGCTATTGGGTATATCAGATTCCTTCAGGGTCAAATTGAGGTGACTGATCTTTCTTCTGTAAAAATGTTATACTTTGCAAACAACAATACTAAATCACACATCAGTTAAAGTTCCGTTCATTGATTTCTTTTTACAATAAAAAAACATTCTTTAATTAGTTATGGATGTCACAAATTTATTCTCCTTCTTATTCTCTTGCCGGGTCATCTACCTGAAAATGCAGGCCCTCAGCTCGCCTTACTTGGGCATTCCTTCTGCAAATTTGAGAAATCATCATCACTGTGTAAGTAAATCAGCCCATTTTCCAAAGCAAGCCCTAGATTATGAGAGAAGATCATCTAAAAAGAAAAAATAAATAAATAAACATGTGAGTCTATGCAAGTATTAAGCATGCGTGACTAATTCTATTAGAGTATATTATTTATTTATATAGAAATGGGAGAGGACTATGTACTCTTAGGTTTAGGAAGATCACATAATCGTCAATTTTAGGGTTTGGGGGATTAGTTAAGGTGCACAAACTGATCTAGATACCCTCGGCCACAAAAAAAAAAAAAAGGTTTAGGAAGATTTTAATTTCTTCTTAGGTGCAAATAATTAAGGTGAGGAAGAATGCTTTATTGGATCCATCACTGAAAAAAGCAAGTAGGGATGGCTAATTAATGGGTTTGTTGTTGAAAAGCACCTAGTTGAACTTTTTTTATTACTTAAAAGCACAAGGTTCTACTTAGCTTTATATAAATTAAACTAACTTTCAGTTTATTTGGTATTGCTTAAAATTTGGATAAGGATTTGCTTATAACCTAATCTTACAAACTTTCTCTTACAACTTCAACGTAAGAGTTCATAATTAGTCAGCTCGCAATTAGACATGTGGAACTCATAGTGAGTAGACAGGACCTATTTGAGAGCTGACTAATTGTGAATTGTCACGTAAGGGTTGTAAAAAAATTTATGAGATTGGGTCGTAAGTGTAATATTGTCCAAGCTTTTTTTCTCTTTTATATACTTTTGGCAATTAACCAGGCTCTCTCTCTCTCTCTCTCTCTCATTTGACTCATTAATTAACTAATAATTTACATTATCTTAATTTTGTTTTAATTAATCAGGATGAAATGCAAGATAAGCCAAATGACTTGAGGAGTAGAGGATTATGTTTGGTTCCAGTGTCTTGCACTCAACAAGTTGGAAGTGACAATGGAGCTGACTACTGGGCTCCGGCTCTTGGCGGAGGATTTTGATGATCAAGGCATGAAGCAGCTGCTGATCGAGTTAATAGATATGAATGAATGAATGGTAGTAGCTTTTGGAGATAATCTGATTTTTATGGTGAATGAATGGTATAACATCATTAGCAGTCAATCTGCTGAAAATCTAAGGCTGATTGCTCATGATGCTATGCATTCTAGATGAATGATTGATACCGATATCGGATATGGTTTATTTTATTAATGTTTTTGTATTAGTATTTTTAATTAAGTTGAGATTATATAATTAAGCTTTGCATGCATGTTAATTAACTAGAGCTTCAAGAACATGAAGGTCTGTTCTTCGTAAAATCCTGTTTGATTTGGGAGTTGCAACATTAGTTTCTCTCTCTCTCTCTCTCTCTCTCTCTTTATGTTTATGAAGAGAAAAAAGATGACCCTCTAAATAATTAAAATTACAATAAAGATAGGATGATAAACCCTTCTCACAAACGCGATGTGATAACTCGCAATTAGTCAAACAAAACCTATTGCCAGCAGATCAATTGCAAGTTGTCACGTTAAGTCTGTGAAAGAAAATTAGTAAGAGTAGTCTTACCCTTATAATTAACCTCACTCAAATTAATTAATGTACAATCTAGCAACTTCCTCTTTGATATTTGTATAATACATAAGAACATAGAATAAAGAAACCAGAAAAGTAGGATTTTGCTGTTGATACTACAGCTAAAAACACACAATGAAGAAAAACAGAAAAGTAAAGAGAACACATGATTTACTTTGGTTCATTCTAATTAAATAACTACATTAAACATTTAAATAGAGATTTTTTATTGAGAATGATGGTAGGGGATTTTTATTGAGCAGGACCCTGAATGAGTCACCGTAAGCCGATAATCTGTCAAGGGTAAGAGAAGGATATTATACACCATATCTAACATTTGCAAACTAATGAATAGACGTTCTTTCTTTGATCAATGGCGTGCATGCTTTAAGATTAATAAATAAATAAAAATGGTAGAAAAGACGCTTATCTTAATCGTAATTATCTTGTCCACAAAAAAGAAGACGCTATGATATATTGTAGTAATTTATTAATCATCCACTTAAGCAAATTACACCTAGATTAAGAGTTCATGATAATAGTTCTTTTTTTCTTTTTCTTTTTTTCTCATTAAAAATTTGGAGAAGACATTTCAATTTAATTTACGTTAATAAAATGCTACTCATTAATTTCTCTTTCAGCTGCCTTCAAGATACTCCCTAATTTTTGGGTGAAAAGTTCTTATATATTAGAGTAATTAATTAAGTAATTAAATCATCTTTTTCCTTGTGACCATATGACAAGTCTTTTAACCGCTAAGGTTAACTATACCTAAAGGTTTTATGTTCGAGTCACAAATTTGTATAATTACTTTGATTTATTGACCTTTAAGACGAACTTGGATGGCAATTGATTAGGGTTTTTGAAACAATGAAATGTAATTATATCATGATCATAAATCAACTCTACATACCTTCCTATCTCATGCTTCATATTACTTTGATTGAAGTAATTTTTTTTCCTAATTATATTTGGTTATTATGTTTATTGTATTTTGTTTCGCATTAGAAAGGGAGTTGATATTAATAAGAATATTTTTTTTCATAGTTATATATATAGAATTTCAATAGAGAGGATCTACAAGAAATAATTCCGTACAACTGTTTCAGTTCTCCATTAATGATTAATTAATTAACCTGTAATTACCCTATTTTAATTGTTTATTAATTCTACGGCCACTAGTCTTCAAATCGAGCAAGTCATAATGGATATGCCACATAAAATAAATTTAAAAAATGAAAAAGCTAAAGCACTACCATATTCAACTTAAATAATCACAAATCTTACAAGTGAAAATATCATTAATTAGTTGAAAACCTGAAATCACGATTCAAATTTTGTATTTTTTTATTCATGTATGGAGTATTCAATAATACTTTTGACATCACTGAAAGATCGTATATCAGACAAAACACTTCAAAACTTTAATGGGTTCCTAAAGTTATGCATAAATACAAATAATTTAAGTTGAAAAATAAATATATAATTTTTTTTTTTTTGGATGAGATATCGGATCAGTTTGCATATACCTCAATTAATCTTCGAGACTCTAAAATTAACGACTATGTAAAACCTTTAATGATCACCTATATTAGTAACCAAAATAATTCAAACTCAAGACCCTCTTTATTAATATATTCAAGAGTTATTATCGTTTTACCCGATTATCCAAAGGTGGTTAAATAAAGAAATTCTTAGTAAAGAAATCATATATTTAAGGTCATTCATTTCCTGATATCAATACATTAGTCTTTTAATTATTGACGACAGATTGGATGGCGTTATTATTTTGGATGTGATCTGACTATTTCTTAAAGCAATAAGAGATAAACGTCGAGCTTGTTAAGGCCTCCCACTTGGAAAGCCTCATATTCCGATGTCAAGTCAGCATCGGAGTGCCGGCGTCTAGCTTGTAAAGGACTCCCCACTTGGGAGGCCACATATTTCGACGCCAAACTGGCTCCGGTGGCGTTGGGGGGCATCATATTTCTGACCTAAATGAGCCTTGACTCTTTTTGACGTTCGTTTTTGCGTTGGTGTATACTGTCGGCGACGCAGAAATATTCAGCTACCCCAATTCCAGGCCTGCGTCTTTTTTATTATCTATATATATTCTGGTGTCAAACCAAGATTGCAATAAGTTTTCATGAAATTTCAGTGTAATCAAATGTAAAAAAAACTTTGACAAAAAGCACATCACAAACACAAATCCTTAAATTTTTTTTTTTTATTATTATTATTATATACCAACTTTAAGAAATAATGCATGCAGACATGAAATAAAAGACAAAAACTTGTGTGTGTATATATATATATATATTCTGACAAAGATTAAAACAATCCGAAGTATGGGGTTTCTGATATCTCTTAGAATAATACATTTTTTTCGTTTTCTGAAATATTTTTAAATAAGTCAAGTGCATGAATCCCACAGAAAATCATTCACTACCAAAAAGCCTGGAAGAACAAAACAACACCACACACAAACTCGTGCTTCTGTTTCTGAACCCAGAAAATTTGCAAAAAACATAAATAAAAATCTGAAATGTTATTTCTTCTTTGTTAAAGCAAACTACTCATTACAGCAATCCATATATGTTCCTTGGCCATATCTAACTGGAAAGCTTTCAAAAACACAGAGGCACAGGTTACAGCAGGTACTCATGCATGTGGGTTCGAGATTTCTGACCCGAATAATGTCGATATGGACCCCATTTCGGGTCTTTCTAGACCACTTTTCTGGATTGCAATCAATGAGATGGGCCACTCAAAATCACACGCTCATTACTGTGCCACCTGGTGCTAGCTCTTGTAATCCTGATGTAACAATTGCATCACATCACATCACAACCATACTGTGATTTTATTATATGAAATTATGTTTACTTTGTTTGATTTATGAGTAAGCTAAGCTTTTGGTTTGCCCATAATTGTGCTTTAGAAGATAAGACATTCTCCGTAATTCTGCCCATTGGAGCCCCATTCTCCACTTTTAATGCCTATTATTATCAAGTCTTATCGGCTTAATATCATATGATTGAGATTACGATTATATTATTTGAACAATACTACATATCGGCCCAGTATTCATAATGGGCCGGGCTCAGTTTCAAGCAAACAAAAAAGGATTGGACTCTTTCACAACCTTCAATACCATAATATTTCATTACATACAGCGCAATACTACAGATACCGAAAAAATACATCGAATTTATGCACCGACATATGTAACACCATCTGTTTTTCTTAAAAAAAATTCATAATTAATGGACGATCAAAATGGTACCACGTCTGTCAGTGCGTGAATTCAGTGTATTTTTTTGGGTAAATGTGTCATTTTTCTTACACATAAATTATACAATTGGTCAATATTGAAAATTAACCATTGTGTGACCCGATGATAAAAGAGTAAAAGAAAATTTAAGTTTACATGGTCTTCTGTGTTCGAGTCCTCACAACCTCTAATAGGGGTGGTCACTCGAGCTCTTACCCAACTGGTAGTTCTAATAGGGGTGGTCATTAGAACTCTTACCCAACTGGTAGTTCTAATAGGGGTACCACTAGAGCTTTTACCCGGTTGATAGTTCTAATAGGGGTGGCCATTGGAGTCTTTACCTCGTTGGTAGTTCTAATAGGAGTGGCCACTGGAGCTCTTATTCGGCTGGTAGTTCTAATAGGGGTGGTCACAAGAGCTCTTACCCGATCGATAGTTCTAAGGTTCCGAAAGATTAGTTAAGATGAACACAAGTTAACACAACACCCCAATCATTGAAAAAAACAAAAAAAACAAAAAAAAATCAAATTACAAATCATTTACTAAAAAATGTGAACCATTTATTCAAAATATTTATTTTATCCCTTGAACTCTTGTATTTAAGAAATATAATGATGACACCATCTGTATCTTAAAATTTAAGGGAAATTGATGTCAAATCTTACAAATGGCACAGTAATAAACCCTAATAAGAAATTAAACTTCAATATTGTGAAATTATATATAATTAATTAAATATGAATATATCGCCTCATAATTAATTGACAGTATATATATGTAGGGAGAATTCTCATTAACAACAGGAAAAACTTTAACAGAATTACCAAACTCTAATGTTAACATGTGAACCACAGTAGATAAATAGGAAACCTTAAAAGGCTGCTGTAACAAAACCCAGTTGTATTGTAAATTTGTAACTCATCTCAAAGCCAACCCCAGTTTCAGTTCGAGTTCCTAGATTGTCAGCAGCAAGATTCTTGGCAACCATTAACATGGCTAATTCAAAATGGAGCCACACAGCTCTCCTGGTTATTGACATGCAGGTATGTATATTATACATATTTTGATATCGCGTTACTTCAATTCAATTCATTTTTTGTGGGTTGTTTTTGTTTTGTAGAATGATTTTATATTGGATGATGGATTGATGAGAGTGGATGGAGGCAAAGCCATTGTTCCTAATGTTATAAAGACTGTTGAAATGGCCAGACAGCATGGGATTCTCGTTATATGGGTAGTTTTTTTACTTCTTATTTTTCTTTTTTTATTGCCAGGACTGAAACTTAAAATATGTAATGAACAGGAAGAAGGAATATTTGAGACCTTATGTAATTGAATTTTGTAGTTAAAGTTTGACTGTTTAGCTGCTGTTACACAATTTGAGAGAATTTATTCAGTGCTTTTGGAACATTGTGGTTCTTACAAACTTGCTGATTTCACCTTGTAAATTTAACTTATGGAGTTCGCTTTACGTAAGTATGGAACAAATGTTTTGTGGGTATTGAATGGTTAGACCATTTTCAAACAGAAGTTTGCTTCATTTAACAATTTCTATATGTGCTTTGCTCTTTGGTCAGATTATTCTAAGTTTTTGTCTTCTATCATCTTGATTTTTGAAAAAAAATTATTGTCATCTTAATCATTGACAGTAATTCATTTTTGAAAAAGTATAATTTCTAGTTTTTCTTAGTCTGATGGTGGTATTTATGGTGAGAAATTTTGGGTAAAGGTTGTTCGCGAGCATGATCCACAAGGAAGAGATGTTGAACTCTTTCGCAGGCACTTATACTCGCTGGGGAAAGTGGGTCCCACCTCTAAGGGAAGTCCAGGTGCAGAACTTGTAGACGGCCTTGTGATCAAAGAAGGCGATTATAAGTTGGTGAAGACTCGCTTCAGCGCGTTTTTTGCTACCCATCTTCATTCATTTCTTCAAACTGCAGGGATTCATAGCTTAGTAATCGCTGGTAAATTTCAAGACTAGTAAACCATTTAAATATTGTAACTCAGTGTGGCAATGTTGTTTCAAAATTGTGTGATTCGCTGGAATCTCTGCATCTAGGTGTTCAAACACCCAATTGCATCAGGCAGACTGTCTTTGATGCTGTAGCACTGGATTACCAACCTGTTACTGTTATTGTTGATGCCACAGCTGCAGCTACACCTGACATTCATCTTGGTATGTGTTCTTTGGTCACCCGGATTCAGTGCTGTCTTATGCAAATGTTTATGTTTTAATTAAATTTTTTTTTTCATATATATACTAATACTGCAATGAATCAACATTCAACCATGAAAATAGGCATTTGAAACTTTGAAGTGGTTGCATACCTATCTAACTTTCCCTCATTAGGAAGTACTTTAATTGTCAAGTAATCTGTCTTCTTTGTTGGACATTTTTTTTATGTCAGAACAAATTTTTATTTTCTTAAGAAAACCGATTGTGGTGAGACTAGGATAGCTTTTGATGGGTTTACTTATTCTGTTAGTGTTCATTTCGACAAGATTAGGAAGGCTAGCTAATACATGAAGTTTTTGTTGCTGAAATTGTTAAATGATGAGTATTGAGGTATCTTTATATGTAACCTAGAAATTGTGAAGAGTTGATAAAAACCGAGATCTGTTCTGTTGTTGCTAATGGTTAGACACAGTCTAGCTCTATTAAGATGGATTGTTATTGGTTTAGAATATGATATGTGCAGCAACTAGTGCTGTTCGCTATGAAGGAGATGGAACTTTTGGTTACATTATTATGTTTACATTTTTTCTGTTAGTTGAATCAATTCAAGCAGTGGCGCTTTTAAGTGTGAGTATGATTTTAAAAGAAGAAACCACACCCTTCACGCTTACAGATTAAGGAGTTTCCAGAGGGCTTAGGAGGCTCTATGAATTGTATGTTGTGGCAAAGTTGTACAACAAAGTCACCAAAATTCCAATTTTAAATAGACTGAATCCTTAGACTTATCATACAGTTACAAGAGATATTTCTAGCTAAGCTTATTGGTAACCACTCATGCTGATCCAGAGCTTAAATTAAAGGCTTCAAACTAAATTACAATTCAATTACCTGACCTTTGAGAAGTATTTGTTAAGTTGCAAAACATTTAAGCAAAGGGCAACATATGATATTCTGGTCTGCAGAAATGACAAAAAGAAATTTTTATGGCTCTAGGTACAAGATAGAGGGCTGCTATTTCTTCTAATTTCATTGAAACAAGTATTGTATTAGGTTTCTAACCTGATCTGTCAAAGTTTGAACTTAAAATAAACAAGTTATGCCAAAGGTAGCCGAGTAGTGAAAGCGAAACAGATTATTGCAGATAGAGGTTTTCAAAGCACTTTGTTCTTTCTTTTAAGACAAATGCTAATAAAATTTGCACGAATGCATGACTTGAACTGCCTATATTTATTTCTTTCGTGTTCTTTTTCCTTCCTCGTATTACACAATGAATTATGCTTGTCTTGAAAGATTCCAGATTCCAGAATTTTGTTCATGACTGACTTGGATTCCTAAACATTCTAACCAGCCAATATTTTTGACATGAGAAATGTTGGAGTTCCAACACCAACATTACAAGAATGGTGCGAAGCTGATGCTTGATTCGTCAGAGACTAAAAATGTTTTCATTCTTTCCAATCTTTTATCATGTGTCTTTGTATGTGTAGAATGATGATATGTCGTGTAATAAAAATAGTTATTTTCCACCATGGCCAATTCATCAAGTTTCTTCCGTATATCTTTTTCAGTTTAACTCAATATGGAGAAAATAAAAGCTGTTGGAATATCTGTGGTATCAGTTTTAGTGCTATTGATATTTGAGTTGACATTGTAGTTGAGGTAATATCTGTAAACCCAGCTGGTTTACTTAAATCTTAACTCTGCCTGAGTTTGTCTGCATTTCAACTTAATTGCTCAAGTTTTCAGTTTTATGTGTTGATATGTGGCTTGGATATAATTCATGCACATTAAATGAACTCTTGAATCGTAGAACTTTAGTCCTCTAAATTGTCATATTACCCTGTCGTGGCTAGAACCGAAAACAAAGTTGATGAACTATCAGGGATGAATCAAAAAACCACCCAGAAAAGGCTGCAATTGTTGCACTGATTTGTTATTGTTGGTTTTGAACGTACTGGTTCATTTCCTTGAACCTTAATCCTGAAGCTATGTCATCAAAAACGCTTTCAAGCTGCAAGTTACCAGGACTGGTTAATTAAGTACTCTTCGGCTAGTTAAGCAATACACCGTGGATTAACAAGTTCTTGTGATCCAAAATTTTATATTGGTAACATGCAATATCATACTTACAATATATCACTACCTTATTTAGTAATATCAAAATATGAAGGAACTGATTCTCGAAAGTGAAGAAAATCTAATTCAGTTTTTGGGCCAACCTTGAGAAAAAGGAGTTGTCAAGGAAATTCTGGAACTTCAAAAACCTGGAAATTAACCAGGAGGGAAGTTATGATTCTGGATTAAAAGATAAATGCATTCTTCAGAAAAAGTCAACATTGGTAATTGGAGAGTTCGAGTCCCACCCGTCATTGATGGGGGTGGCCATTGGAACTCTTATCCGGTCGGTAGTTTCAAGGCCTTTGGAGATTCGTTGAAGTATGTGCAAACTGGCGCGGACATCCTTGGTGAAAAAAAAAAAAAAAAAAGAACATTGGTGATTAGGAGAATTATTTAACATCAGGAGATTGACCAAAAAAAGTTACAGGGTTCTGCTTTAAGTTTATGAGTAGAACAGAATCAACGGTTTCTCAATTTTAAATCCTATTCTCATTAATCATCTGAATATTTTTGAAGAATCGTTTACTATATATTTGCAGAGTTGGTTTGAGTTTTTACTTTTTATTGTCTTTTTTCTTGAAAGTTTACAGAGTTGGTTTGAGTTTTTACTTTTTATTGTCTTTTTTCTTGAAAGTTTACAACCTCGAGTAGGTAATTAAAAATTTGACCCCGATACTGTTTAACAACGGAGAAACACTATTACCGTTAGATAAGGATTTTGCCGTTAATGCTAAGTAATGTCGTATGCGTTTGGTTTAATATTTTTATCCCTATTCTGGATCCTATTTTTCAAATAGCATTTGGTACAATATTCTCAAAATATTACCCTATTTTTTTAATTACATTTTAACCCCATAAGGTTATTAATTTCACTAAATACCCCCTGAAAAAAAAGTTTAAAAATTAACAAAAACACCCCCATCAACCCTGCGATCCCAACTTGTCGATTCCGCAACCACCGCAGTCGGTGATAGCCAGGAATGCAGCTAGCAACCAAACTTCCGACCGAGAAATGGCCGGTAAGAATTCACCAGTGGCCTTTTGGCCTTTTAGGCCGATCCACCACGGTATGGCCACCGGAAAACCGACCGATCAACGACCAAAGAAATGGCCGTCGTTGACCAGGGGCAGCGGCCACATCTTTGGCCGCCGCTTGGCCTTTTTCTATTGCCGACGGCCATAACAAATCAGATCGGCCTTTTCCTAGATCCACCATGGATCTAGCCTTAAAAGGCCATAACGACGTGTTACGGCACGATCCGACAAGTTTGTGCCGTAACAAAATTTTTTCGGCGATTCCGGCGGTGGTGGCCGGAATCTAACAGTGCAGGTGGTGGGGGTGTTTTTGTCATTTTACATGTTAGGGTCTTTAGTTAAATTAGTAAATCTAAGGGCTTTTTTATAAATTTTTAAAATTTACCTCGTAATACTCTCATATCCAATAACCCAATACTATCCCTAAAATCCTATCCAAAATACTAAACCAAACGCACCCGTCGTTATTAATTTTTACATTTAACTAACGGCACTTCACCATCACCGTTAACTACTGGTACTTAACCGTCACCGTTACTTAATTCGCCGTCAATTAACAGTAACGTTGGACACTGTTACTTCAGTACTCACGGTTTGAAAGATTTGAACGATCTTCAAGGGCGGCTTCAAATAAGAGGGTTGAGAAAATGTGAATTCACAAAATCACTGAGACAATTTTTCTGAAATTTGATTTCATCTACTTTTTGTTTCTTTGGATGAATATAATACCCCACTTCTAATTTCAGGTATTACACCCCACCGCTCCATCTCTTGGCTGAATACTCATATCTGATATTGATCTGAGAATTATGATGTATTTGTCCATAGTATCTTATTTAATTAATAAATACATTTGGGAAAATTACATGTTCCATTTTCTACTCTTTCCATGTCTCAAACCACACAAAAAATATTGAAGATGGAATTAGATAACAGATTTGATTTGATCGAAGATCCCATTTCTTTAATAATGATATAAATCTAACCCTTGGCTAGATGTCATTTCCCAGGTGATCGACAGCAATTATGTATGAGTCTAAAACGCTGTTTGTAACTAACACAGCTCATAGCCAACCCAAGCTTCATGAATTCCACGTCCTACATTTTCAGCTGCAATGTGTGTATAAATATGATTTACTCGAAGGAAACTTTGCACCAATAACCATTAACATGGCTGATTCTGAAAGGAACCACACAGCTCTCCTGGTTATTGACATGCAGGTATCTAAACAAACATTTATATGAAGTCACTTCATTTCAATTCGTTCATTTTTTCTGTTTTAGTTTTGGGGGTTGTTTCTGTTTATTGTAGAATGATTTTATAGAGGACAATGGATTGGTGAGAATGGACGGAGGCAAAGCCATTCTTCCTAATGTTATTAACGCTGTTGAAAAGGCCAGGCAGCGTGGCATTCTCGTTATATGGGTATTCTTTTTTACTTATTTTTCTATTCTTATTCCCATTATCCCATGTCCTGTTTGTTTTCTAACAAAATCTGTCCATCAAAACTTTCAAAAGTTTTCAAGAAAATTTGTTTGATGATGGTATTTAATTAAGGTGAGAATTTTTGGCTAAAGGTTGTTCGCGAGCATGATCCACAAGGAAGAGATGTTGAACTCTTTCGCCGCCACTTCTACTCGACGGGGAAAATGTGTCCGGCCTGTAAGGGAAGCCCAGGTGCAGAACTTGTAGAGGGCCTTGTGATCAAAAAAGGAGATTATAAGTTGGTGAAGACACGCTTCAGCGCGTTTTTTGCTACTCCTCTTCATTCATTTCTTCAAAGTGCCGGGATTCATAGCTTAGTAATAACGGGTAAATAAATTTTCCAAGACTATTAGTCCCTACAACCTATTCTCACAAACTTCTCTTACAATCCGATGTAACATTTGAGTTAGCATTGTCACGTCTCTTATAACCTTGATATAACAGTTGAGTTGGCACTGTCACGTCAGTACCATCACACCCAAGATACTAAATGATTTTGATTAGACTAAAATAACGGTTCTTCCTTATGAAGGAACCTAAGGAATGGTCGTTAATAGCCATTCCTTCATGGGGAACAAAAGAACAATTGTTTTTTAATCATAGTGTCTTGGCCTCTTGGGTGCTTTAGGTGTGGTGGGAGCTAACGTGATAGGATCAATTTGCTGGCGCGTTGGGTTGTGAGAGAATAACGTGAGATTAAATTGTAAATGTAGCATTTTTCTTAATTAAACCCTTTAGTTGTTAATGTAGTTAAGTAAGGCATTAATGATTGTTGTTTCAACCTGTGTCTAGGTGTTCAAACTCCGAATTGCATAAGGCAGACTGGTTGATGCAGTATCACTGGATTATCAATCTGTTACTGTTATTGTTGACGCCACAGCTGCAGCCACACCTGAGATTCATGCTGGTATGTGTTCTTTTGATCACCTGGATTCATTCATTGCAATAATGCAAATATTTCTTTCGTGTTCTATCATGACTGACTTGGACTTCTAATTTTGTGAACCAGCCAATATATTTGACATGAAAAATGTGGGAGTTGCAACACCAACATTACAGGAATGGTACGAAGCTGATGATTGATTCGTCAGAGACTAATATGTTTACATTCTCTGCATCATGTTTCTTTGGATGCGTAGAACGATGATGTTTCTTGCAATAAAATGGTTATTTCGCACCATAGCCGATTCATCAAGGATATTTTGTACATGCTTAATTGCCCCAAGCTTAAGTTTTATGTGTTGATAAATGATAATTTGGCTTGGATATATATAATCCATGCATATTAAACACCCAATAAAAAACGTTTGTATCACTGAGTTGTTATAGTTTGATTTGAACTTAGGTATTTTTTTTTTTTTCATTTTTTTTTATTACCAGTGCGTTCGGACCAGTTTACTCGCACCTCAACTAATCCTTTGAGGCCTTGGAACTATTGGCTGAGTGAGAGTCCCAGCGGCCTCCATGCATCATATTAAACACTCAATAAAAAATGTTTGTATCACTAAGTTGTTATAGTTTGATTTGAACTTAGGTATTTCTTTTCTTTTCTTTTATTTTTTTCAATCATTGGAGGTGTTCAGGCCAGCTTACGCGACCTCAACTAATCCCTCAGGGCTTTGGAATTATTGGCCGAGTAAAAGCCCTAGTGGCCACCCTTATTAGTGTCTGGGAAAATCCGAACTCAAGAACTTATGAAACTTCTTTTGTTCTTTTACCATCAGGTCATCTAGATGTGATTAACTTAGGTATTTCTTTCATGGTGTTCATGTGTAAATAAAAAGTTGGAGTGATAAATGATATATCAATGTTGTACAAGACAACATTTAGCATTAAAATTAAAATTTCATTTGAGAAATAATATTTGTTTGGAAATACCAACTTATTATAAATGATATCTAGTACAACAAATTAGCTCTTGCGTTTATTCATAAAAGCAAAAATCATATATCGGTCCTTTGTTGTTTCAATCATTCAGGCGAGGTCTACTTTGTGTTAAGCCTAGAATTTAGGCCCATTGAGCCATCTCAACATGAATATAAATAGGCTCAATATTCTATAGGAGCCCATTTGAAATGCACATTGCATAGGATTTCTAGATTGTTATAACTTTGTCTATGGGAAAGCATTAAAAAGAAACGAGAAAACTTCGAGTTTGAGGAGTTTCGAGCATTTTTATTGTATACGTTGATATATGCTGGATCCAAACACATGGTAGGTACTAGGTGGATTCTTAGAGGTATTTGTCAGAAGCGAGAGTGGCAAAAAAAAAAGAGTTTCCCAGGAAAAGAGTAAAAAGATTATATTTCTATGTGTATTGTAAGTTTTTACAGCCTCAATTTATACAAAAAATAATGTTCAAGAAAGGAAATACAATTGTCTAATTACATGTAATCAGAGAACTTGATTGATGCATGAATTGTAGAGAGCAATCTTAGGGATTAGCCGTAATTGTGGTTATTGGCATGATTTCAGCATTTATATTCCATATTCCTTCAGTATTGTCCTCTTTGGGTCTTCAGACCCGTACTGTTTTGTCCTAAAAATGTGTCTTTAAATGATAAAAGTGTTCTTGTACTATATAAACGATCAAGACCCTGTCTCCTAACATATGGGTTTGTGAAAATTGAGAACATTATTTGATCGTCCCCCTTAATTATTTTTAGGGTATTATAGTCTCATTGATCATAAACACTTTAAAACGAAAGCTAAAAAGAGAGTCAATCAAAGGTATTTATAACTTCGGAGAGAAAATCTTAATTTTGAAATAACATTTTTTTTTACACATAAATGAAAATGCCCTTAAGGTAGGTAACCTTAACCTAACTTTACTGAAAAAAAACTATATAAAGGATACCCATTCCACCTTCACATAGTTTAACGTATATTAGAATCAAGGAGGTCTTTCCCAATAGTTTAATCAGCAGGATCTTCCCAAATATTCATGATTACCCTTTTAGGGATTTAGACAAAATGGATGAGTAACCCATATGGGCTGCCTGGAGGCCCAAATCTGCCAGTTGTACGAAAAGGGTGGCATGACCCCTTGTCTAATTTAATCAAGTGAATTCACCCACTGCCTCAGCTTTTTTATGTTTTGACTTTTGATTTGAGTAATACTACTGTCAACTGGCTGAAATATGTACAGGTTTTGGGGCAGAAATTTGGGGGCTCGGTGGGCCCTAATTAGCCCACTTTCAGGTGGGTTGGGCCCATAGGATACCTACCTTTAATCCAACATGGTCCATCGGATTTTCCATTTTTTCAATTATGAGATTCCCTTTTGAGTTGTTCTGACAACTCCTCCTTGCTTCTCTCTTCTCTCTCTCTCTCTTCTTTTCTTCAAAAGAAAGAAAATTTCATCAATCAAGTTTTAAAATTGCACAATCTTATCCAAACAAATATTGTACTGAAAATTTATCACATAACACGGTTTTGTTACATCACTTGATCACTGTACTAATGTGGTGAGACTATCATATCAAAATTAGTTGCATGTTATCATATATGTACTAATTTTCCTTTTCAATGATAACCGCCATCACAAATTATTGATAATTATGTGATTAACTATAATTGGAAGCATAGTTTCATTAGGTTAAAACGATGATATGGTGAGACCATCCCATATAAATTTTATTAAGTTAACATAATGTATATATTTTTTTTTAATGACTATGAATGTCTGGGTCAGCTTTCACACCTTTTAACTAATCTTTCTTTAACCCGAATCAACCCTAAAATCTTTCGTAAAACCCTAAAACTGGCCTCGGGTAATAGCTTTCAATGACTACCCCTATTAACAATCGAAGAGGAACTTGAATTCAGGATCTCTTGAATAATATACTCAAGAGAACATATCGAATCACTAGACTACGTAGAGATAAATTACAATAATATTATAATGCATAAGTTTATGTCCAATATATTATTTTTATAACCAAACATTGGCTTGCCTAAATTTATTACCTCTGGTCCATTTATGTACATTGCTCAATAAATGCATTATATATCAAACTTCACAATCTCTTTGAAAAGGGTTTTATTAAAAAGCACTTTTGATAATCCATAAAGTAATCCCAACACATTTTTTTTTAACTCTCAAAAGCACTTCTTTTGACAACAAACTAGACAACATAAAAGTGCTTTTGACTTACTACAAACACATTTAACAAATGTTAAAAGTAACTGACAATAATCTTTATTACGATATGATTAAATCATGGTTGGAACTTGGAAGTGCTTATTTCATCCAACATGAAAGATGTACACAAACCTGAAGAGATTGATCCAGTGGTAAAAAATGTTTGCTCCCTTCGTTAACTTCCTAGATTCAAACCATTTTAGAGCTATCTATCACAAATTTGTGACTTACTTTAAAACATTAAGTTTGTTGAGTATTCAATGGGTTTTGAGGATCAGTTAAGGTATACGCAAACTAACTCGGACAACTTAATCTTTAAAAACAAAAAAAAAAAAAAAAAAAAAAAAGATGTACAAAAACATTGCATGGTGTTGAAATGATTTTGTTTGATGATTAAATAAAGTTTTGGGTTCCAAAACAGTAGTTTGATTGATTGAACAGAAAGAAATATCAATAATTCTTGCTTCACTTCTTTGAGAAAAAAGGATGTGACCTCTCCCCTTATAATGCGGCATAACAATCAACTTAAATTTAACTATTTTCTCATATATTTGGATTGCTATATAATTTATGTGTGAAATTTATATTTTTGCTTGTACTTTGATTTGTAGGTTTGTGTAGGGAACCCCAAAACCCAAATCAAACTGAACCGACTGATTTGATTTGGGTTACCAAACTAACCCTAATTAAATTGTTTTAGTTTGGTTTTGGTTTCTAATAAATACATGGAGTTAATTTTTTGACCTCTTGAGGAACGATAACAAACCCTTAAAACATATATTATTATGAATAGATAAATACTTACAAAATTATCTTCTTGTCGTTTATTTTAACACTTAAAACTTAATCACACGAGGATTTCTATTATTTCAGAAACCTTGTGAGAATTAAGTTATTAACTTGATTGGTTTAGGGTTTAGAGTTTAAGAGCCGAAAATATTTGAAAAAGAAAATAGGAAAAGTGTCCCTTCAATTGCTTTGTAAACCAATTATAGAAGATAAGATAAGATATTGGAAAAATATTGGCCTACCTCAACCAAGAATTGAGTAGCATGTTCTCTCACACACAATGGGCTAAACTTGTTCAACTTTTTTGACACAAGAGCCCCAACCTTCTGCTTCTCCCCCATATGAAAAGGCAAAGGCAAAAAGCTCTCGATCTCATTCTTCTATATTATTATTATTATTAAAAGAAACCCTTTGAAAAAAAAAAAAAAAAGGTAGCTTTTTAGGGACAAATTGCTACACGCAAACACCTAATATAGATTGGCACGATTGTCCCTGTCCTCTTCTCCTTTTGGGCCCTTTCATGGATGCTTCTGTCAGAGTAATTGCCTGATTGTAACTTTGGATTTCAGCTACTACTATTATTTTAGGTTTCCTTTACTAAATTCTTCATATTTTTTATCTCGGACTTTTTCATGCCTTAATTCACAACCCTAATTATATATATATATATATATATATATATATATATATATATAAAACACCTTAACCACCACTAGATGACCTGATGGCAAAAGAACAAAAGGAATTTTATGATCTTCTGAGTTCAAGTCCCCTTAAGCACCAATAGGGATGGTTACTGTAACTCTTATCCGATTAACTACATTGCAATTCTGTCGTAAAAAAGAGTATGAAATGGCTCGGGTCAAAGAATGGTATTTGACTGATTTCTAAAATATTAAATATCTTTAAGGGTAGTAGTTGAAATTAACTCATTTTTCTAATGATATATATATATATATATATATATATATATATATATATATATATATATATATATATATATATATATATATATATATATATATAATTGAAAGGTTGTTTTCATACAGGTCTTAGGAAAAGCATGGAATAATTTGTTGATTAAAGTAGTTTTTGAGTGTGTCAAAAGCGGAATTTTTAATGTGTTTTTTATCTAGGATTTTTCAATTTATATAGACTAAAAGTGGAAAGGTTGTTTTCATACAATTCTTTAGGGAGAAAAAACATGAATTAATTTGTTAAAAAAAGTAGTTTTGACTGTGTCAAAAATAAAGTGGTAGGACAGCGCCAGGATGTGTGGTAAAGGCACACGATCTCATATTCGAATCCTCTGGTTTTCAAAATTTAAGCATGTAAGATTAGTCAAAATGTGTGTAAACTGATCTGAATGTTAGACTCAATACTCCTGAAGATTTGACTCAAGATCTCCACAATTCTAATTAACAACTTCTGAAGATTTATCCATCAATCTCGCAGATGTTGAAGTCAGAAACAGCTTTTGTAAATTTAAATTAGTTTGTTATAATCTTAAGCTAAGTTTGTTAGCAGTTAGCTAAGTCTCATTAGCGTTTTTGTTTTTCGTATTTTAAAATTCAAACTTGTAACCAACACATCTATAAATACAAACGTTTGTTTCTGAGTTAGGTAATTAAGCCTACTCTATCAATTTTGTGTTTTGTCTTTCATGGTATCAGAGCAAACAAAGGCACACGCCTGATCCAATCTCTGCTTTCGCATATCTTCATCTCTTCTCATAATGTCTTCCAACTCCAGCACTATTGAGTCCCTCCCTCACCTGAATACCAATATTCACACCCTTTCTCAGCCTGTTACCGAGAAACTCAATGGTACCAATTTCATGGCATCGAGTATGCAATTCATGGTTTTTCTAAATAGCCATGACCTTATTGGCTATATTGATGGCACCATTACTGCTCCTACTGAAACAATTGAAGATGCCCCAAATCCAACTTATGCAATATGGTTCCGGAAGGACAATTGTGTTAAAAGCTGGATACTTGCCTCCATTTCAGAGAAGTTGGTTGCTTCTCTCTACGGAACAAGGACAGCCAAACAGGCATGGGATTCTCTACAGACCCGATTTGCATCTGCCTCAAGGTCTCGGGTTGCTTTACTCAAGAGACGAATTCAAACTTTGTCACAAGGTAATAAAATATGTTCTGCCTATCTTGATGAAGCAAAGGCTATTGCTGATCAACTAGCAGCAGCCAGCAAGCCCATGGATGATCAAGACCTTATTTCTCACCTATTAGGTGGACTTAAAGTGAGTTACACTCCATTCATTACTTCCTACACTCTTTCTACTCGAAATGTTGATCTTACCTTGGAAGATTTTCAAGCTGAACTTTTCAGCTTTGAGACACTCTTAGAAAACCAGCAGCAAACTAATGCAGACCCTCACTATGCCTTTGCTGCTCATAAATCTAAGATGCCGCCCTTCCACAAGAAACCACAAAGATCAGGTCAAGCTCCTAATTACAGACCAAATAGGCCATCAGCAACACCTCCTACTCGTGCCTATGATAATGGTAATAGCTCTCCTTCTGTCCAACAGAACACTCGACATTCTGGAAGACCTGCTTGTCAAATTTGTGGTAAGACCAATCATATTGCTCTTGATTGTTATGAGAGATTTAACTATGCCTATCAAGGCAGAATTCCTCCTCCCTGATCTTGCAGCCATGGCAGGCGAAACAAATGCCCAGTTTGATAACCAGGTCTGGTATGCAGATAGTGGCGCCAATGCACACATAACCACTAATGCTGAAAATCTCACAACTCAGCAACCCTTTGAAGGCAATGACATGATCACTGTTGGGAATGGCACAGGTTTATCAATTAAAAACACTGGACATTCCTCTCTTTATCTCAATCAAACACCTTTTCATTTAAATAATGTTCTCCATTGTCCTCAAGCCTCAGTTAATCTATTATCCATTAATAAATTTTGTTTGGATAATGATTGCTACTTTGTTTTAACTGGTTCTCATTTCTTTGTCAAACAGAACCAAACCCACAGAATTCTGTTCCAAGGACAGGCTGAGCATGGTTTATATCCGTTAGCTGGAAATAAAAGCTTCTCAAATAAGGTGCAATGCTTTGCAGCCAAACTAGGAGCTAAGACTACCAAAGACAGGTGGCATAATCGTCTAGGACATTGTTCTGAATATGTACTCAATAAATTGTTTCAATCCGGCTACTTACCAAGTACTGATTCCTTTCAAAAACTCTCATTTTGCGATTCTTGCCCTTTGGGCAAAGCAAAACAGTTACCATATGAATTGTCCACAAGACAATCACATGGTCCCTTAGATCTTATCCACTCTGATGTGTGGATTTCTCCAATAAATTCAGTAGCTGGTTTTCGGTATTATGTCATTTTTGTGGATGATTTTTCTCGTTTCACATGGTTGTATCCAATGACAACCAAATCTCAAGTATTCTCAGTTTTTACTACTTTCAAAAATCTGGTTGAGAATTACTTTTCCACCACAATTAAACAAATCCAAACCGATAATGGGGGAGAATACCTTTCAAATGAGTTTAAACAATATCTCAAGGACCATGGAATCTACCATAGACTCACATGTCCTTATTCATCTCCTCAAAATGGCATAGCCGAAAGAAAACATAGACACATTAGGGAAATGGGGTTAACACTTCTTGCACAATCCAATTTACCCACCTCTTTTTGGCAAGATGCATTTCTGACTGCAGTATATTTGATTAACAGATTACCATCAAAATCATTGGATAATCTGTCTCCATTCTATTTACTCTATAAAACAATTCCTAGATATAGTGACATGCGTATCTTTGGCTGTAATTGCTACCCTCTTCTTGCTCCCTATGAACAACATAAACTCTGTTTTAAAAGTAAGAAGTGTGTCTTTATTGGCTATTCTGCTCAACAGAAGGGTTATAGATGTTTGGATTTAACTACTGGCCGAATATATATTTCCCGCAATGTCATCTTTGATGAAAGCTCATTTCCAGCTGCTGATATGAAATCAAACTCTCTAATCCGAGGTGCAGAATCTGACTCAGGTAATCAGTTTAAATTTCCAAGCATTTTTCATTTGCCTAATATCTACACATTTGACACAGGAACCTCTCATACCTCTAATGTTTCAGTCCCAGTCGAGATTGATTCAAATCTCATGCATTCACCCACTCCATTACATGAGAATCCTCCACCTGATACCCAGACCATTGCAGCACCAACTCCTCATACTTCCACTCCTGAAATTGTGTCTCAACCCAGTCCAACTCCAGAAATTCATCATATACCTGAGCCTCCTCCTGACCAACCTCACCATATGCTCACACGGTCCAAAACTGGTATTTCTAAGCCTAGAAAGTTTCCTGGTTTTACAACATTTTACTCAACCAAGCATCCCATACGTGTTCTGTCATCTGTTTATCTAGAAAAAGAACCAACATGTTATTCCCAAGCAGTGACACTTCCTGAATGGAGGGAAGCTATGGGTCGTGAGTTTGATGCATTAATGGCCAATGGTACATGGTCCCTCTGTCCGAGACCACTACATTATACTGTTGTTCGAAATAAGTGGGTATATAAGATCAAAAGAAGGCAAGATGGTACCATTGAGAGGTATAAAGCCCGTTTGGTGGCTAAGGGATTTGATCAAAAAGATGGTGTTGATTTTAATGAAACTTTTTCACCGGTTATTAAACCATCAACTATTAGACTCATTTTAGCTATGGCTGTTAATTTTCATTGGTCTATTCATCAACTTGATATTTCCAATGCTTTCCTCCATGGCATCCTAGATGAGCAAGTTTTCATGGAACAACCAAGAGGGTTCATTGATCAATCCCAACCAGATTTTGTGTGTTGTTTGCACAAATCTTTATATGGTTTAAAACAAGCTCCAAGAGCTTGGTTTAAGAGGCTTTCTCAAGAACTCACTGAATTCGGGTTCATGGAATCTTCCGTTGATACATCACTATTTATTTATACCAAGGATGCATTCCAACTATTTGTTCTTGTGTATGTTGATGATATCATTATCACAGGATCAAATAAGGAGGTTATTACTCGATTTATTGCTTACCTTGGAACTAAGTTTCAACTCAGAGATCTTGGCAGACTGAATTATTTCCTTGGAGTTCAGGCCTCCCGTGACTCTAATGGCCTTCACTTGCGACAAAGCAAGTATATTCTTGATCTCTTGGATAAAACCAGAATGGCTGGAGCTAAGCCTATCTCATCTCCAACAGTTTCTGGAAAGAAACTTATAGCTTTTGACGGTGATTTACTCCCTGACCCAAGTCAGTATCGTATGGCAGTTGGTGCTCTCCAATATTGTACCATTTCAAGACCGGACATTGCTTATATAATCAACCAATTGTGCCAATTCATGCACAGCCCACGTGAAGGACATTGGACAGCACTAAAAAGGGTCCTACGCTACCTTAAGGGTACTATTGACTATGGACTCTACTATACTCCTTCAGTCACTGAATTACATGCCTTTTGTGATTCAGATTGGGCAGGTAATCCAGATGATCGAAGGAGCAGCAGTGGCTATGGCATTTTTCTCGGCAACAACTTAGTTTCATGGAGTGCAAAGAAGCAAAATGTTGTCTCTCGTTCAAGCACGGAAGCCGAGTACAGATCACTTGCATTAGTCACGGCAGAACTTTATTGGATGAGGATGCTCTTCAAGGAACTACACATTACTCTGCCTAACTGTCCAGTTGTTTGGTGTGACAATATTGGAGCAATTGCTTTGGCTTCAAATCCGGTTTTCCATGCTAGGACAAAGCATATAGAAGTGGATTATCACTTCATAAGGGAAAAAGTCATCAACAAGGATATTCGAGTCAAACACATATCTACAGATGACCAGATTGCTGATGTATTTACTAAGGGTCATACTGCTATGCGTTTTAAATTTCTCAGGTCCAAACTGATGGTTCAGCTCCTCCCCATCAGTTTGCAGGGGGGTGTTAGACTTAATACTCCTGAAGATTTGACTCAAGATCTCCACAATTCTAATTAACAACTTCTGAAGATTTATCCATCAATCTCGCAGATGTTGAAGTATAGAAACAGTTTTGTAAATTTAAATTAGTTTGTTATAATCTTAAGCTAAGTTTGTTAGCGAGTTAGCTAAGTCTATAGCGTGTTTTTCTGTATTTTAAAATTCAAACTTGTAACCAACACATCTATAAATACAAACGTTTGTTTCTGAGTTAGGTAATTAAGCCTACTCTATCAATTTTGTGTTTTGTCTTTCACTGAACACCCTTTTAAAAAAGAAAAAAGTGTCAAAAGTAGAATTTGTACTTGTGGAAGTAAATAAATTGAAAATTAAAGAATAATAATAATTATTAATAATTTTGCAAATGATTTAAATTTGAAATTATTGGTTATTTTAGATGGATGTATGACAATTCATGTATGTTGGGTGTATGACAATTTATACATAGTACTATTTGATGCCTTTATTCGCTATTGTTTTTATTTTTGGAAAACCCTTTTTGAAAAGATGTAGGCTTCATTTGGTTCATGAATTTAAAATACTATTCAGGCTTTCCCAATAAAGTTAAACCCAAAAATGCATTCATTTCAATATTCTCAAATTTCTATTCTACTTTATTCATCTCACAAAATATTAATAATTACATTTTTCGTAAAAACAACCCAATTTTACTTTTTTTTCAAAATATTATTCTAAAAATCATCCAATAATAAACCAAATGAAGCCGTAAAGTTGTTTTTCAACCTTTTAAAGAAAACCCACAACACTATTTTAAAACTTTTACTATTTCTTTTTTTCAAAATCATAATAGAATCCCAATTAGTTAAGCCAAGATGTAAGTGTTGGTTTCATAGATTAAATTAGTTAAAATTAGATCAAATATAATATTATAAACTGGGACTGTGTAATATACATTCTAAACCCTAAATATATATTAAAACGAGTAAATAAAACTTAGAATAATGGTCTATGGATGTATTATCGATAGTCAATATTATGTATAAAAGAAAAAAATGGTCAATGATCGATTTATATCCATTAAAATCTTAGGAAGAAAGACATGAAGAAGAATCCAAAGAGCCGACAAGGACAATGAAAGCAAATTTGTATGAATTTGAAAATGAAAGGAGGAAATAAATAAGGGCCCAAGTGAAGAAATTATGATAAGGATTTTGTTTAAGATGTGTGAGTAAATCATTTTATATGGTATTAATTTGTTTGATATTTCTAAGATATAATTATGGTGTTTAAAGCAAGGAAAAGTCACATATAATATGACAAGTAACATTTCCTTTTCATTTTTGATAAATGAGTCAAATCAATCATCATAATTTCACTCCATAACACATGAAAAATTGACATTAAGTCTTACCAAAATTATTAGAAAAAAATTGCTACATTACAAATTTGTCAACGTTTTCGGACATGTTAATTACTGTTGGGTGATCGATTAGTTCGATAGGGACTCTTGGTGTATTACTCAAGAAGTCCTGAATCCAAGTCCCTCTTCGGGTGCTAATAAGGGTAGTTATTGGAACTCTTACTTGACCGATAGTTTTAAGATTCTGAGATATTAGTTGAAGTGTGAGTGAAGGAAAGTCATTTTCGTTTGGTGATATCATATATAAGATCACGGCTGCATTTAGAAGTGATCTTTCCCTCTTGCCGGTGGTGATCTCACTTTCTAAAGAGAGTCTCGACATGGCAATGTACACATAGCTCCATAGTGAAACTAGTCACTAGCTACAGGTTTCTTTCCTACCAGATCGAAGGTAGCCGAGAATGTTATGTCAAAAGGACCAACAACATCGGTCATTAAAAAAAAAAAAAAAAAAACAGACATTTTCAAACATGTTGCTTCATTTTGGCTACATTTAAATCTTGTTAATGTGAGTAATTAAAACATAACATTTAAAACCTGAACCTAACATGAATGGTGAATTAAAGATTAAAAAGAACTTTGGGTTATTGGGTCATTTATAACATCATACTTGATTCAACACATTTCATAATGCATCAATCAATATAGCTTTTAAATTTTTGAACCGCTACACATTAAAACAATTTATGATCAACTCAATAAATCAAAAATTAAATGTAAATATAATTAATACATATGATATACCCCAACTCCATACACTGGATTAATGCACACCCTCTATTTGGGGGCTCATTTATCACCTCCTCTTAAATTTGAGGTTGAAATATTTCTCCTATCAATTTAACATCCATGTCAACTAATAAATTCTCGTACTACCATTACCTTGTTCTTGATAAAATAATTAGGGGATTGGAAGCTATTAGGTCATAGTCGGAACCTAATGACCACTATCCTCAAAGATTTACCTATTCAGAACTAATTTCATATACAAAAATAACCTAATTTGAACGGTTTTAGAAAACCATTATCTGTCTTCTATAATCTATTGAGATTATTAAAAACCATTTATAAAAGCATAAAAAAAAAATCTTGGGTTTTTAACGGATTTTGAAGTGCGTTGGTAAACTTTGAAATTAATTTTTTCAAATTTTCAAAAATCATTATATATGATAACATATATCTACTTGATATATTGAAATGTAACAAAATGAGCAATCTTATGTTAACATTTTTTTTTTTTTTTTTTTTATGATTAGGGTTGTTTATATTAACTTAAGTACATTTTAACCAATCTATCAAAATCTTAAAACTATAAATACTCCAACAATTATCCTTATTAATAATTAAAAAAAAGACTTAAATTTAAATTTTTTAAATAATACATTTAAATTCTCTATGGAGTGAGAGAGAGTTTTGCGCCTATCTCCAAATTATGAAAGTTGATGAAAACGATGATGCATTGCATAGTAATTGTGAACAGAAATTTGCTTTTATGTTTATCCAATTAATTCTTGATCTGATATTTCAATTTCCAAGAACGTTGAAGTAGTACTGTTCAATTCTGATATATCACACGGCTGACACTCACAGATAAATGAATGAATGAATGCACATTTCATTACATTTAATTAATTATTACACAAATTTTATTTATTTTATGATTGTGTGGATCATAACCCACGTGCATGCACACAAAATTTGAAAGACAGGTGCGTACATTGGTTCATCTTTCTCACATCTCATGATTGGACTTCTTTTTATCTGCCCATTCTGAATGATGATGGCTACCAAGTAAAGCAAAAGAAGATGTGGACCATCTCATTACTCTGAATCCTGCCACACCATATCCCCAAAAGCCTTTCATCTCTCACACCATATCAAATAAGAGATTTTTTACTTATTATTATTATTATTTTTATCAATTAATCCCTTAAAATCTTAAAACTATCGATCTTATTGTATGCGTTTGGTTTAATATTTTTATCACTATTCTGGATCCTATTTTTCAAATAGCGTTTGGTACAATATTCTAAAAATATTACCCTATTTTTTTAATTACATTTTAACCCCATAAGGTTATTAATTTCACTAAATACCCCCTAAAAAAAAGTTTAAAAATTAACAAAAACATCCCCATCAACCCAACTTGTCGATTCCGGCAACCACCGTCGGTGATAGCCGGAATCTGATATAGCAACGAACCTAACTTCCGACCGAGAAATGGTTAGGAAGTTCACCAGTTATAATGGCCTTTTAACCGGAGATCCACCACGGATACTGCCGAAAATGCCAGATCAGCCGTGCCGCGGCCAAAGCAAATGGCCGTCGTTGACCAGGGGCGCAGGCCACATCTTTGGCCGCCGACGGCCAAAGATGACCCTCGCTTGGCCTTTTTCCACTTGCCGACGGCCATAACAGCATCAGATCCGCCTTTTCTCGCCGATTCACCACTGGATGGCTGGCCGAGAGCTGGATCTGGCCGTCAGGCCGACAGGCCAGATAACCGTCGTGGACCGAGCAGCTGGCCACATCTGGCCGTCGGCGGAAAAATAGCCGTCGTTGGCCGAAAGCGGCGGCCACATCTCGTCGGCGGCGGTAAATGACCCTCGTTTGGCCTTTTCCGGTGATCGGTGACCGTAGATGACGGCCTTTTGCGGCGATTCACCATGGATACGGCGAAAAAGGCCATAAGCGGCGTGTTACGGCACAAATCCGACAAGTACGTGCCGTAGCTTGAAATTTTCCGGCAAGATTCCGCGGTGGTGGCGGAATCGACTGCGGTGGTGGGGGTGTTTTTGTCATTTTATATGTTAGAGTCTTTAGTTAAATTAGTAAACCTAAGGGTTTTTTTATAAATTTTTAAAATTTACCTCGTAATACTCCCATATCCAATAACCCAATACTATTCCCTAAAATCCTATCCAAAATACTAAACCAAACGCACCCATTATTACTTTGAGAGGACTTAAATTCAAAAGCTCATAAAATTTTTATTTGTTCTTTTACCACCAGGCCACCCAATGGTGGTTTATTTCAATCACTCTTTTGTTAGATCCATTTTAACTGTAAATGTTTATTTTACTTTTCTACTGTGAGATGTTTAGATTAAAAGTCATTCATTTTGTTCAAGAAGAATTAAATATCTCATATTAGAAGGTTTTTATAATTTTTATAAACTAGTGTTTGGTATTGTTTGGAGGGTTTTTGTAATGATAGATGATATTTAAGGGTGCGTTTGGTTTATTATTTTATACCATATTCTCAATTCTATTCCCAAAATATTTGTTTGTTTAATTATTTAAGAAATATTATTATATTTTTTTTAATTATTTTTAGACCCCTTAAGTTTATTAATTTCATTAAATAGTCCAAAAAAAAGTTTAAAAATTAACAAAAACACTCCCACCCACCCATAGTTGCTAGATTCCGGCAACTAATGTTAGTGGTAGCCGAAATCTATCACAACGGCCTATAAACGACCGGAATTGGCCAATAATTCGTCGATCTGGCCTTTTGCGGCCTTTGACGACAGATCTGACCGTCGATCTGGCATTTTTCGGCTAGATCTGTGGTGAATCTGGCCGAAAAAGACTAGATCTGGTCGTCTATCTGGCCTTTTCTGACTAGATCCGTGGTGGATCTGGCCAGAAAATGTCAGATCGACGCATGTCCGGCTAGATCCGACCAGGCCTGTTGCAGACGCGCATTCCATGGCAGGTGGTGGCCGGAATCTTGCACTATGGGTGGGTGGGGGTGTTTTTGTCATTTTACAAAAAAATTATATATTGAGGTGTTTAGTTAAATTAGCAAACCTATGGGGTTTTTTAGTTAATTTTTAAATTTTACCTTGTAATAATCACCATATTCAACTATCCAATATTATTTTTAAAATCCTATCCAAAATAACAAACCAAAGAGCCCCTAATATATTAGTAATGAAACAAACAAATTTAATACTAAACAATCTCACAGGAAAAATAAAATAAACCCTAAACTTTAAAGATAAAATCTCATTTCACATTTCTTATTTAATGACTTAAGTTTTTGGGTCAAATAGATATTATATTTTTTAAGAGTCGGTGGCGTTCAGATTAGCTTACGCACATCCTAACTAATCTTTTAAAATCCTAAAACTATCAATCAGATAAAAACTTCAGTGGTTACCCTTATTTACAATGGAGAAAAAAATATTTAATTAGCATAGATTTGAGGTTATTTATTAAAACTTTTGAGGTTATTTATTAAAACTTTTGAAAAAAAAAAGCAAAGGAATGAAATAAAGGTAGTGTGAAATGTGATGTAAACTATAGAAGAAAAGCTGCAAAGAGCATGGGATGTTTCACCTCAATAATTAATTTATGAATATTTAATAATAAAATATAAAATTTTTATCTGGTAATTTACTTTTTTGGTATTGGACTGAAACAAGAAAGTGAAGTCTTATTCATTTAGCAGTTATTACACGCAAGGAGATCTTTGTCTGAAAGTCATGCTGTTACTATAAACTCTCCAACCTACTCTCTACTTCTCTTAGATTTTCCATCTCTCTCTCTCTTTCTTCCAAACAAGCAACCCACTTGAAGCTCTGGACTACTTCAATAATGGAGGACAAGATTGAGGAGCCAATTTCAGATCAAAGAACCATGAGTGACCATCTCAATGATGCTCCTTCTTCAGCTTCTTTAAAGAGAAGAAAGGGTGGCCTCATTACTATGCCATTCATTATTGGTAAATATCCACAAATGCATCATAATTATCGATTTTTTCTACATGGGTTTGTGTGATTTTCTTGGATTCTGGGAGTCTTGATCCTTGAAGTTTGTGTGTTCATCTCCATGTTTGTTCATTGTATGACATGCACTGGCACACCTTATTTAAAAAAAAAAAGAGGAGGAGGAGGAAGCATGTGTGTTTTGTACTTTTCTCATCATGTTGTTACTTTATCTTCCAGCTGTTGAATCTGGTAGTGATATTTTCCTCACTTGCAGAAGCAAATGAAGCTTACAAACATGAAAATTCTTTACTTTTTTACTGGGTTTATTAAGTTTTTTTAGTAATCTTTCAAGTTTTCTTTGCTTTGATGATCTTAACTTGTGGTCAAAATCTTGAATTTGAGTTTGGTTTGGTCGATGAACATTTTCTGAAACAGCAATTGTGAAGCTTAAAAACATGCAACTTCTTTACTTTTTACTGGGTTTATTAAGTTTTTCAGTGATCTTTCAAGTTTTCTTTGCTTTCATGATCTTAACTTATGGTCAAAATCTTGAATTTGAGTTCGGTTGATGGACATTTTCTGAAACAGCAAACGAGGCATTTGAGAAGGTGGCAAGTTATGGGCTAGTTCCAAACATGATCCTCTACTTCATCGGAGATTATCATCTCAGTGTTGCCAAAGGGACCAATATTCTCTTTTTCTGGACTGCCGCCACAAATTTCATGCCTATTTTGGGCGCTTTTCTCTCCGATTCTTATCTGGGTCGCTTCCTTACCATCGGTTTAGGCTCCATCGTCAGCCTCCTGGTAAAAAATTCTCCCTCCAAGTGGTCCTCTTCATGTCTATTTCTCTTCCTATTAAATCAAATGTACTTTTACTCAAGTCTCTGCATTTGCGACATTACTAGTGGTTAAGCCGGCTAGAGACTGATTGAGAAATATGATATCTATTCTAGCTTAACATAGAGTCTTAGATTAAATTAAGCACCGGCTTTTGGTAATATAATGTGTCATTTTCAATGGGATTTTTTATTTATTGGTATAATAGTTTCAGAACCGGACTTTGAATATGTGTAGCATGTCATTATGAGTGTATATATTTGCAGCAGATGCAGATTCCTAACAATGTTTGACTTTTACCAGACCCACGTGAATAATTGGTAAAACATCTAATCTTGTACCTTTTTTTCAACATTCTTCTGTGGAAAAGGTCATGGAATGCCGCAAATATATTAACTTTAGCTCAGAAAGTTTTTTGTGGAAGATGGTCCAATTCAAGTTAAAGAATTCAAACTTGGAAAGAAACCTTTTGCAGGTTATTTAATAATGGCTGGTTGTCTAATCCAAGTGGTTGACAATGACTTTATAACTTTGAAGAGTAACCACTTTGATAGAGATGCTGTGAATTATAATATTATGGCCTTGAGAGGATCTTTAGTGTTGTGTGAATACTCAAATTTTATTCAATTTGGTCTTGTTTGAAAGGGGGAAAATATAAACAAATTGGGGTGGTTCAGTCAATTTTGATGTCTCCAACTATCTTTAAGTTTTGACCCCAGGAGAAAATTATGTCAAAGTTAAGTGGCTGATTGGTGCTATGCAAATCTGCTGGGGGTTAATTTTATGAATAGGCATATTGAGATGGGAAACTCAGAGCCTCATACTGGCATTTTAAAAATTGATTTTGTGTTTATCGTTGTCACAGGTTCACAACAATCTCCAATGTCACAAAAAATTTATGTTGAACACTTGCATTGCTTGTTCATAAGTTAATGAAATTAGAAACTGAAGGAACTGATGTTGTGTTTGAATAGAATATTTTCAACGATTGAAAACATCGTGATACACACATATGTAGTGAAGCTTAGTTGAGCCTTTGCTCAGAGAGTTTGTTAATGAGAATTCCTAAAAGGAGTTTAACTATTGATGTGGATTCTTTGAAGGTCGAGATTGTGGAATGTACTTAGTTAATGCTTTGTATAGCAAGGTTGAGTTGATAGATATTAATCAGAATCTGTTTGTTAATGGATTGAACTGCCTCTCATATCATATTATTAATGTCACAGGGGACGATACTCTTATGGTTAACAGCAATGATTCCAAAAGTAAAGCCTCCTCCATGCGATATGTTGTCGGGTCAAAAATGTCAATCCCCAACAGCTTCTCAAATGACTCTGTTAATCTCCTCATTCATCCTCATGGCCATTGGAGCTGGTGGCATTCGACCCTGTTCCATAGCATTTGGAGCCGATCAATTGGACAGAAGAGATAACCCCAAAAATGAGAGGGTCATAGAGAGCTTCTTTGGTTGGTACTATGCATCAGCTGCCATTTCTGTGGTGATTGCTTTAACGGCTATTGTTTATATTCAGGATCATCTTGGATGGAGAGTGGGGTTTGGAGTTCCTGCAATCCTTATGTTCTTTTCGGCTTTTTTGTTTTTCCTTGCTTCTCCCCTCTATATCAAAATGCAAGCAAGCACGAGCTTGTTCACTGGCTTTGCACAAGTGGCTGTTGTTGCTTATAAGAACAGAAAACTCCCATTACCACCTCCTAACTCTACTAGGTGTTACCATCGCAAGAAAGGTTCTGAAGTTCTCGTGCCAACAAAAAGACTAAGGTAACACCAATTCATTTTCATATTCGTGGATTTGTCTTGCTGGTGTTGAAAGTTTGATGAATTTTGTTGCTTTTTTCCACCAGGTTTTTAAATAAAGCTTGCATCATTAGAAATCCTGAACAAGACATAGCTGCAGATGGATCAGCGTCAAACCCATGGCATCTTTGCACAATAGAGCAGGTAGAAGAGCTGAAAGCACTCTTAAAGGTCATACCAGTGTGGTCTACAGGGATCATGATGTCAATAAACATTAGCCAAAACTCATTCCCAGTGCTCCAAGCTAGTTCCATGGACCGACATATCACTTCAAGCTTCCAAATTCCAGCAGGCTCTTTCGGAATGTTCACAGTCATCGCTCTAGCAATATGGGTAGTCCTCTATGATCGTGCAATCCTTCCCTTGGCATCAAAGATCAAAGGCAAACCAGTACGACTTGGCGTTAAGCTAAGGATGGGAATTGGACTATTTCTCTCTTGCTTGGGCATGGTGGTTTCAGGAATTGTCGAAAATGCTAGACGAAGAAAAGCGATTCGAGAAGGATATTTGAACAATCCTCGTGCAGTCCTGGACATGTCTGCAATGTGGCTTATCCCACAACATCTCTTGAACGGCTTTGCTGAAGCTTTTAACGCAATCGGGCAGACTGAATTTTACTATTCTGAATTCCCCAAGAGTATGTCAAGTATAGCTTCTGCTCTATTTGGTCTAGGAATGGCTGTGGCAAACTTACTAGCAAGTCTTATAGTAAGCACTGTCAACGACCTTACTTCAAAAGGCGGCAAAGAAAGTTGGGTTTCGAGTAACATTAACAAGGGTCACTACGACAACTACTATTGGCTTCTCGCCATTCTGAGTCTCATCAATATGATATACTTTCTAGCATGCAGTTGGGCTTATGGACCTTGCGTTGAGCGTATAGCAAGTGCTAATGTTGAAGGGAACGGCATAAGGGAGGAAGAAGAGTTATCTGATCTAGGGGCAAGAGTTGGCGATGAAAGCAATGGCTTGAAGGAAGAAGCTTTGTCTAAGTCCAGAGAATTATCATCAGCTTGATTTGTGTTTTAACCTGGTATGATTTGTTATAGTGAATGTATATCTATTTAACTGGGTGAAAGTAATTAGAATTATAGTTTTTGAACCTTTTTATAATATTATCTCTGTTCTTGTATCATTTATAGAAAGGTATTGCTCTACAATTGTCTCTTTAATACCCATTTCTATTCTTCTTCAACATATATATATGTCTTTGCACTGTCTTTATCAATGAAATTCAGTGGTTTCTTTCCTTTCTGTTAATAATCCAGAAATCCTCCGAATGAAATATGTTTCACATTCTGCAGAAATGTGTATACAGCATTTAGAAACTAGTGAGATAGTGACCATTCTGAGGAAAACAACTTTTCACAAGATTTTGCATTTTGATTTCTCTGCAGAAGCCTGGAGAATCTTAACAAAATATTTGGGAATGTACTGATAAAATCAACCAGGGATACAATTTTGGGTTTCAGGATTTTACAGAAGCATGATAACCTGGTAAAAAACAGAATTAAGGAACTAAAAGAAAGACAAGCAGGCCAACAAACAAAAGAAAAAAAAGGAAATCTTCTACGTGATCTAAATTCATTATTCCTTCACTGTGTAACGAATCTCACATCGGAAACGTATTGGGGAGGTCTTGGGCATATAAATGGGGAGAGTCCTTCCATCTAATAGGTTAGCCTTTTGGGTGTGAAACTCCCAACCCGTGACAAGTGATATCAGAGCAGACCCGATCTGTCTTTCGATGTCCCATTAAGCATCCACACAAGGGCGTCCACGTGTGATTATGGGTCCATACGAGAGTGAGGTGGACGGGTAGGCAAGGTGCCCCACTTGTGATGAGGGCGTCACAAGATTGGGTGAGAGAGAATGTAACGAATCTCACATCGGAAACGTATTAGGAAGTTCTTGAGCTTATAAATGGGAGAAGACCCTCTACCTAATAAATTATCCTTTTACGTGTGAAACTCTTAGCCCGTGACAACTGACATTTACCCAAGAGACGAAATGCAGGGCAATTTGGAAGACTAACTGTTATTGCTAATATCATGTCAAGTTGCCATCAATCTCCTTTCACTTCAAGTATAAAGACACCTAATTGAAATAGTATCTCACCTCTTTTGGGTTAAAAATTTATATAATAAGAGGAAAGGTTTTAGGTAATTTTTATCAAACTTTAGGGTAAGAGAGCTCATGGGACGATATTCGACAATAATTCTTTCTTAATCTAATTTTTATCGGTACAAAATATAAAATTTTGAAGGGTGATTAATAAAAAAGATAATAAAAATGAATCTCATTTTCATTAATTTACACGGGTCATAAGATCTATAAGAATATATTTCAAAAACGATATCAAAATTTATGTCATGATGTAATAAGCAATATCTTTTTTTTTAAATCAATAATTCTACAATTATAAAGAGGGATTCAAATTTTAAAGATCAATAATGCAAGCTTTTTGGTGAAGTGAATAATGGGACAAATAATTTAATTTCTGTGAGAAGAAAAGGATGGCACTTTTTAGATTAGATTTGGTAGGGCTTTTCCTTTGGACTAAATGCATGCATGTTACTCATACAATGTCTTTTACTCTTTGGAATCAACTGCTTTTGAGGATTCCATTCAAACAAATGAACCCATTTTTCTATATATAAACCAAACCAGCAGATTAGAGGTGTCAAATGGGTCCAGTTTCATTTTGACTCCATTCGTTAATGTAGGTTTCAATTGATTTCATTTCAATTGCTTTCTTAATTATTGATGTTCGTTTAACGTTAGTCCACTCAAATCAATGTCTTGTCATACCAGATTGGCTTGTGCACATGAATCCCCCCACTTTTTTTTTAATGATTGTGGTGTCTATACTAGATTGCGTGCACTTCGATTAATCCTTGAGATCCATTGATACTCTATAAACCCAATATTCCAAGGTAAATCACAAATATGGTAGGTGACTCCACGATGGTTTGAACCCAAAAAATCAATAAAAAGAGCAAACATTCTTGATCGACAGGCCATCCCCTTGGAGTTTTAAAGAGAGTTTTTAGTGGAAAAATATGAATGTGGTAATTACCTCTCCAAAAACTCGAACACAAAACCCTTGAATATAATTAACCCAAGATGGCTAAAGAACTTGACATTCGGTCAAGAAGAGGTTCACATGACACCTTTTTGGTTTTGGTACTTTTCTTTCTTTTGCCTTTTCCTTTATTTTTATTTTTGAATGTAGCTACTTGCTAGATGCCCTCCACCTAATTGTAGTTATTATTATATACACCTACGTGCAATCTTAATTTTAAACTCACCCTCTAAGAAGATACTCATATCAGACGATTTTAGGGTACGTTTGGTTTAATTTTTCTATCCCTATTTCCAAAATATTTGTTTGTTTAATTATTTAGGAAATATTATTATATTTTTTTAATTACTTTTAGACCCCTTAAGTTTATTAATTTCATTAAATACCCTCAAAAAAAAGTTTAAAAATTAACAAAAACACCCCCACCCACCTATGGTTGCCAGATTCCAACAATCACCGTCGATGGTAGTCGGATCTGTCACAAAGGCCTACAAACGACCGAAACTTATCGATAATTCGTCGATCTGGCATTTTCCAACCGGATCCACAGTGGATCTGGCTAGAAAAGTTCAGATCCGGCCGTTGACCAACAACGACGCTCATATCTTTGGCCGTCGTTGATAGCAAGATCTAGCCTTTTACGGCCGTCGATCTGACTTTTTTTGGCCAGATCCGTGGTGAATCTAGCCGGAAAAAGCCAGATCGACGCACGTCCGACCAGACGCACGTGGGTGGGTGAGGGTGTTTTTATCATTTTACAAAAAATTTATATATTGGGGTGTTTAGTTAAATTAGCAAACCTAGAGGGTTTGTTATAAATTTTTAAATTTTACCTCGTAATAATCACCCTATTCAATTATCCAATACTATCTCCAAAATCATATCCAAAATAATAAACCAAATCGCACCCTATACTTTTATTGGGTTTTTGAGGGTCACTTACACTGCCACCCCCAATTTTTGGAAACAAACATTCTCATCCCCAAAAGTTAGAAGTGTAGGCCAAATGGTTGGTAATGGCTGATCGTTTTGAATAAAAGGCTAACCAAAGTATTAATGGTGGGATGGCTTATTATTTCTTAGACACAATTCTAAGCCAGCATAATGGGTAAATATTATTCTTCCTTACATATATGTAAGAGTTGGTGTAAGGCTTAAATTGCCTAAGGAAATGTAAGTCTTACTAGCCGCTTCACAACCATAGATTACACACACTCTTACACTTTTTGGTCACAACCAAAAGGAAAACAATGAATGGATGCCTCCAGTTTGAATATACGTATTCAAAAAATGGCTGCGCAGTTCCCACTTCTGATTTACAACCAAATGGGATTATTGATCTGCAGCCAGTTGTTTCTTCAACTCTTTCTTATTCACCTGAAAGTGGCCATAAACATTCCTAATGAAGTAATCTTTACGCTCCTATAATATCTCTCTGTACTAAAAGGAAATGAAGTGATTTTTTCTTGTCGAAAAGGATAATAGAGAAATGAGTAATTTACCTTTCCCATAGCATTTCGGGGCAGTGAGTCCCACAAGAATAATCGGGTTGGTAGCTGGAAAGAAATATATCAGCAATCAAAGTTAATCTTAAAATATAGGGGAAATTTTCATGAATCAATCAAAAGAAGTTAAATGGGTAGTCATAATGATATTTTATTCAACTACCAAGACAGAAAATATAACCCCTCAATAAATTGAACTTTGGAGGAGGGAACTAGATCAAAAGATGCAAACGGATAGAAAAAATTATATGGAAGATTGGTTCTGGCTGTGTTTGGCTAGCTGAGACAGTAGAAGTAGTTTCTAGTGAGTCCATGGTTCTAACAAACCCCTTCTTAAGCTTAAACAAAATGCCAAATGCATTTAGTCTTAAAATGACACCAACCCATTTGCAGAATTTTGTTTGTCATCAAACTTGGAATTGAAAGAGAAAAGAATCAGTATTACATCTTTCTTATAAATATGCAAATGCAACTTTTAAGCAAGAGATGAGAGACATTCCGCAAATAGATTTGAGCTCACCCAAAATATTCAGTTAAGAGAAAACAAAAATGTGGAAAACGGTTATGATGCCATACCTTGTATGGTGCAAGTTTGTCTTTAGCCCATGTGCAAAGTTCTTCCAAGCTTATAACAGGCTTTGCTGATTCCTTTTGCTTTTTCCTTGCTTCTTCGTCAGGCACAATAATCACTGATACAGCATCTCCGTAGTCTTTGTCTGGTAAGCCCAATACACAACATTCTGCAACAACCGGATGCTGAACAAAAGAAGATTTTATTCTTTCAGTAAACATTCTGTTCAGATAATTTCTTGTTTAGTTTCTCTTATTTTGTTATACTTTTCTAGGAAAAAAGAACTGAAAGAAAAGAAGAAAATGAACTGACATCTGGAGTTTTTTTATGACAACAGAGCATAATGAAAGGAAAAGTAATTACCTCTAGAATAACTGATTCAATTTCCAATGCAGATAATTTGTATCCACCAACCTTCATAATATCTGCGTTTGTACCTGGAAAAAGTAACAAATTACAAACATTAATGGAAAATAGCAATTATGAGGTCAAATAGCTACTAAAAAAGCATGGGATGAATATGAGGTTTCTGGGAACTAATAAACTATGGCATTAGACTGCAGCTGTCAGAAGAGAATTCAACTAAAACCTTTAATGCATCATATTTTAAGTGTTTTTCTAGCTTACATTAACCAGGAAAGTCTAACTCAATAATAGTTGCTACTAGCTCAAATTCATTTTATAAAATAATAATTTTACAGATATAGCTTATACCTACTAACCTAAATTCAATGAGCAGAACCAAATGATGAAGTACGTGCTGTAATTTTATTCCCTGATGAATTAGATTGGAGAAAACATCTTTGTTTAACAAGAAGCAGCACCAAAATATGAGCACATTACATAATGCATGTTGGAAAGTCACAAAAAATTGCTTGTTTAGTAAAATTTTCGGTAAGATGCCACAAGCAAAAGTATGTGCTTTGGATACAAAAAACATAATAATAAGAGGGCTAATGTGAAAGTAAATCTCCTTACGTCCCAAAATGATGAAGTAACCATCTTCATCCACTTTTCCAGTGTCCCCAGTCTTAAAGAAGCCATCATCAGTAAATGAGTTCTCAGTTACCTACATGGCAAAAAAGAAACAAAAAATGAAATTACATAAACATCTTAAACTGCATTGTCTACATATATGTATTGCTAAAGCAGATTTAAAATTCTTCATTAAAGTGAATGCTTGTCGAAAACAATGTGTGCATCCTAAATTCACAATTTTCATACATTAATATGATTAAGAAAATAGATTTTTGGTACTCAATTGGGAATACAACCCAAAACATTTAAAAACCAAATAAATGGGACACAATACATCAGATAATCACCCAGTTTCCTTCATCAGTCAGTTTCCTCCTAGCTTATGCTAATCAGGGAAAAAAAAGTTTAATCTACTAAAATCCTGCAAAAATAGCAGTTTCAATACATAGTAGAGAGTTTCCCAGGTCAACATGATGATGAAAACTAAGTGAAAAATAAAATAAAATAAAGAAACAACAGGTTGTGTGGTGCCTATTAACAAGAGATCAGATCACATGGAATAAAGAAGGGGACAAAAAGAAGGAAAAGAAAAGGCAGCATATGTCTCTTGTTTTATGTTTGTGTAATAAAGAGCTGAGCAACTGCATGAAAGGGAAGGAAAAATATGCAAGGATAAATACCTCTGGAAGTTTCCAGTATTCCTTAAACAATGAAGGGCTTTTAACGCAAAGCTCTCCCACTCCCACTGTATCACTTCCACTCTTGTCTTCAGCAATCTTTACCTATCACAGATACAATAATACCACAAAGACAGTCTTGATTAAAAATTAAACATTAAACAGTAATTTCTTTCGAGAAAAGAACAGCCAACAGAATGTTTATGCTCATCACGATACTGATAACATTCCCCAACTAATCAGTCCAATTAATCGTTAACTAAATGAGGATGTTAATTATTATCAAAGCATATGCATAGACTTGGTTCATAAATTATGGAACTTCTTAATTTGCTTTTCAAATATGAATGATGAAGCACTTTAATGGACAATAGAATAACAGTGCTAACCTCCACGCCAGGAAATGGTTTGCCGACAGTGCCTGGCTTCCGTTCACCTCTTAAAGGATTTGATATGGCCATGACAAACTAAAGAAACCAAACCATCATCATAACTATGCAACTCTATTGAAAAAAACGAAAACACTTTCATGCACTTTATCCTTGAAGCAAAAGAATAGGCTACAAGAAACTTAAGCTGGGTTTACTTACCTCAGTCATACCATAACGTTCCAAAAGGCGGTGCCCTGTGATGGTTTCCCATTGTTGCATGACAGGAAGAGGGAGTGCAGAGGAGCCACACATCTGGGGAAGAGAGGAAAAGTTAATGTGGGTACACACATTCATTGACTCTCACATTCATTGACTCTGGCAGGATAACAATCAACTGAGAACAACCTAAACAATAAGATGGCCATAAATCATAATATAATATATAGAGTAGGATATAAATGCCCATTTTTAGTAGATACAGAATAATGTAAGGAGTCTTCCAGGCTACAAACCATAAGGCGCAACTGTCTTGCGGCAGAAGCAGAAGCAGTTTGCAGCTCTGTATCCATAGCTTCATAACCTTGTATCAATCGGGTATACATTGTCGGAACCTATAAAATACAAAAGTGCTATAATTTTTAAAAACATCCAATATTGGAACTTTAGTAATAATCTTGGGAATTGGATTAATCACATTTCAACCGAACAAAAAATTAGAGCAAATTAGATTCGGATGCTATAGAAAAAATTTCCTTATGAGATTATTATCCATTGACAAGTGATATCTAAATAACAATCCAAACAAACATCACATGATATTACAAATCGCTGCAGCTGATTAGAGAAAGTATAAAATTTGCAAGTCCAGAGTCAACACAAAAGGGTCCAACTCTGTAGAATTTAAACTTTAAAGTATATTGATATCTATGCAAGGCATAAAGATGGCCCAGTCAAGATAAAAAACTGACCCTCATTTAAATTCACATACTTATGGTAAAGACTAGACTTACTCCAGTAAAAACAGTTGTTGCATCACCAGACTTGATCCCATTCAATGGATATGATTCACGCCACCTCTGCCAGATTCCCCTCACACTGAATTTTGGCATGAACTCAACCTTCAATATAGTGACCAAATGAATTAAAATCAGGAACTAGTATAACCAAACTACATTGTCATAGTTCAAGAGATTCCTTGCCTAAGCATATAACAACTGCAAGGAAGCATACGCATACACTCAAACGGAGAACACTAACAAAAATGATAGTACAGAATGGTTACCGTGGCACCCGCATAAAGAGGGGCAAATAAAGCATTGAAAAGTCCGTGCACATGTAAATCATTGGTTAAGGATTAATACTGAACAAAATTTTAAATTCTGTTTAAGTTTGTATGACACACAATTCAGGAACTGACAGCACTAGCAACAGGAAATATTTGTAATACAAATAAATATATTTTGGTGGATATGATGTAGTGGTAGACAATGCAGAAATTGATCAGCTGATGTATACCCCCAAGCCTCAGCTAACATTTGGACCTGAACTCAAGAATTAAGAAACTGAAGTTAAGAGGGAGAACATTACATAAATTAAAAACGATAACTTCAATCACATTGTTGAAAAAACATTAATTCCAAAAAGTCCAAACTTATAAGAAATTGCCTAATAGTATTAGTTAAACTTTAACACTAATACAAAAACTACTATACTAGCATATCCTCTCATGTGTATGGTTGAATTGTGTTCAACTGGCTTTATCACATGGATCCAAACACAAAATTTGGATAATATATCTCTTCGTCAAATAGGCTCTAGTACCATGTTAAAGTAACCTTTAATGGCAAAACTTAAGCTTAAAGGAAATAATTGAACGATAATATTCAAAGTCTAAAAGTAATAAACAGGCAACATCAGATAATGGCAAGTCTACAAAAATGCATATGAATTTATGAATTGTACATAGAATAAGCATTCTCATAATATGGGTATGTTACACTTCACAACCACTAGAAGTGACCAACATTTTTAGATTTTCTACTTCTCACTGCAGGCACTGATAATAAAAATAAATTACACTATTGGATGGTAAAACTCATGAGGTATATGGTACTTAAGCATAAACCTGTGCAGTAATGCTTCTGTGTGTATGAACAACTCCTTTTGGTTTCCCAGTTGTACCACTTGTGTAGACAATTAATGCCGGGTCCTCACCTGCAAGATTGGGAAAAACATTGCCCATAACTTCATGTTATCCCACAAGACACTCTAAAAGTTACTGAAAGTCAAATAATCTATCTGATTTTACTTCTTAATATTCTTGAGCAAACCTCTATCTGCATCTATTTCTTCAACTTCATAGTGATCATGTGTAGTCCTCTCTGAAGAAACATTGGGAACAAGTGGGATTAGAGAAAATTGAGCAGCACTTTTTGAAGCAACATTTTGCATGACTTCATGATAATCCTCTGTACTTAGTACCATGGATATATCCTAAAATCAAATGACAATGAGAATTAAAAAAAAATTAGTCCCAAGAAATTTGAAAAGGTTATTACAAAGTGAAGATGATGCAGCATGGCATGAATGAGAACTCTTCCAAAAGTATAGTGTTGGAAAATCATAAATCCAAAGGATCCAACATCTTACTTATTCGAACAGAACCTTGACACCCATAGCTGAATTTAATCAACAATTGGTATTTTATGTGGGTGCAAAGACATACTTCTAAACTTAAGAAGAATTATATATTATTCCTAACTAAATATAATGATAGTAAAGTAAAACTTCATTAGGCATACCGAATCATGCATCACATGCAAGAGTTCAGACTCAGGGTAGCTCAGTGCCAGTGGAACTGCAACACGTCCACTAAACCAAGTCCCTAGTACTGCTGCAACAAACTCAGCACAAGGCTTAGCCACAATTCCTATCCGTGCTCCACACCCTCCAGCTGGCACAGCTGACTTTTCATTTTTGATAGCATCATGAGTATGAATAAACAATGAGTAGGTTGGATTAGAATTTCAAAAATGAAAACAATAGCAAGAATTAAACTAGAATTGCAGGAAGTGATCATCTACACCAATTTACAAACACACACAGGTCAAATTGAGATACGAAACAGATTAATAATACATGTTCGCACACAAACATAGCTAAGACACAACTTCAAAAGAAGCATTGCACTTCAAGTGTTAATGAGTGATCAACTTCAACTTCCTGCAGTGCTTTAAATTCAATAGACAGGTCAAAAGCTTATGAATGAATATACACTATTTAATCTATAAAGTCATTAAAATAGAATAAGTGACTTCCAACTCACAGTATTAAGGTCATTACTGCTCAACAGCCTAGATATTCTTAAGGCAGATGAGACAAGTTGTGTGTAACTGTAACTCTTCTCATCAGCTCTAATTGCAACACTATCAAGAGCCACAGAACCTTGTCTACAAGCTGCTTTGACAACCTCCATGAATGTAGAAGATCGTAATGCTGCAGACAGTTTGGAGCAGAATTATAAGCAAACTTGGTTTATGTCACCAGAACATACTTAAATTTATTTTTTACACCAGAATAACTCTTCAAATTGTTGCTTGGCATATATATCCCATTCAAATATAATCAAGCCAAAGGAATAAATGATTAAACAAATAAGGTTCGCGAATCCATTTAGCCCTTAAAATTTGACAACTAATGCTCAATACTCAAGATGACATTTTTCTTGGGTAGATCCAAATGAACGGCAGTTTTCATTTAATCTAGTCAAATCCCATCTTAAATTCTGAGATTTATAGAGTTTGTCATTTGTGAGTCCCAAAAAAGCAACATAATATTTATATTTTATAAGAGAATACTACATAATTGCCCACAGTAGCGTCTCAGAGCAAATTTGTACGGTTCAACCACCAAAAAAGTGGAATCATGATCACATATATAGTCACAACTAACAAGTGACTAATTAACAAGAAAGGGGCTTTACAACAACACAGATCAAAATTCTTGATTTGACAGATGAAAAAAAGGCCCCCATTTTAGCTAACAAACTGTTCCTTTATAAAGATTAAAAAAATGAGAGAGAGAAGAAAAGGAAAAAAGCAAAATTCAGCTGAGAAAAAAAAAAATGAAAATCTGTTTTGATTCCAAGAAAACAAAATTACCTCTTTCAAAAACAAACTAATGCAGAATTCCATCACCAAACCCATCATTATTACTAACATATAACTGGGTTTTCACAAACGACCATAATTCACCTAAAAATTCGAAAACAAAATAGACCCCAAACCCGATCAGTACTTTCTTCGAACATTATACTGACTCAACAAACCATCATTCACCATCGAAATCAAACAAAAACCCACTTACAAGAAAGAAAACGAGCTTGCGAGAGGCAGAACTGGGACTCTCCCCTGGTCAAAAGAGCTCGAAAACGCGAAGAATCACAGAGATTTTCACGGCAAAAGCGCCAGTTGTACAAAGGGAGTCTTATAAGACAATAGTTATTAAATAAGACAGCTTTCGATGCGCGGCTTAACATGTTTGTTAGGTAGTTATATTTATGCGAGTTAATAAATATGACGGAAGAATTAGGTAGTATTTTTTACTGGTTTGTTCGGTCAATGAATGTGGGTAGTTGGAAGTGTGTTTGTTGATTGGTTTGGTTTTGGCTTCAGGCAATTCTTCTTCTTTGTTCACTGTTTACGTTGGACTGAAAATGGAGTGGAGTGGAGTTTGCAAATGGAAATGGTTAAGCAAGGGAAATTTAGAGATGGGTTTGGATTTTAATTGAGGTTTAAGCGTCTAAATTCGATGACTTATGGCGCTTGTTGTAGCAAAGTTGGCAAAGAGTTATTATTGCGGCTTTCGTTGAACTTTCGTTGCATGGCATTGCCTGATAAAGTTAAAAAATAAAAATTAATTTTCTTTTCTTACACCTTTTATCATGCTAAATCCTTAAAATTTGAAAACTATATCATTCATACCCTTTGCCAATTAAATTGATCCTTAAAGTTTAAAAACTTATCACTGATATCCCTTTTTGACACTAACTCTAATACATTGTTGTTAGGCTTAGAATAACCAAAAACCCTATTACCCCTCTTATTCAATCTTTTAGAATAAAAAAAGCTGATGAATTAATCAATCTAATCTTTTTTTTTTTTCGGTAATTGAGATATCCGAACCAGCTTGCATACATCTCAACTAATCCCCAAGGTCCATTGAACACCCTACAAACCTAAAGAATTAGGTAAACCATAATGTTATTGTGGTATGTAGCCCCAAGATTTGAACCAAAAAACTTAAGGAATGGAGTAAACCTCCTTCTCATCTTCCTATAAAATTAATGCAAATGACTCTAAGGGTGCGTTTGGTTCAGGGAATGTTGGATTACTAGGAATGTTAGATTACTGGAATCTTATATTGCCTTGAAGATTACTGGAAATCTTTAGAAAAATGTGTTTGGTTAGTTGATGGGTATATTATATTAATATGTTTGGTTAGGGGGAACAAATTTGCGGATATGTTATTTAAATTACTAAATTGCCCTCTTTTTAAATATCCATATAATATTATATTATTAATTTTTGAATAATTTCTTCTAACCCCCAATATTGCAGATTTAGCTAAAACACCCCCGCTTATATAAAACTCTAATTTATAATAGAATCACCCCCACCCCCTGCCGCTGCCACAAACCACCGTCAGAAATCACCGTGAGTAGCTCACCGTGACCGCGAGGCTCCGATATGGCTGTTTCTGGCCATATTGATGGCAAAAAACGGCCATATCAGGCCAAATCTTTGGCCATTAGCAGCTAGATTTGGGCTAGATCTGGCTGTTAATGGCCAGGTCCAGATCTAGCCGTTAATGGCCAGGTCCAGATCTAGCCGTTAATGGCCATAGACCTGGCCATTAACAGCCAGATCTAGCCCATATTTGGTTGGAAATTGACAGAATAGATCTGGCCATTTTCGACCAGATATGGCCGTTATCGAAGCCTCCCGGAACCTCCCAGCGACTCTCAGTCATTTTTAGGGACTCCGACGGTGGTCCGTGGTGGTTGGCTCGCTGTTAGTGGTGGTGACTGGGTGGTGGTGGTGATCTGTAATTTGTTTTAAATATAAGGGCCTTATTTCCAAAAACTTAATTAAACAAGGGTAAAATTGAAATGATATATTTGTAAATTGATTTTAAAACAGGGGCATTATTGTCCAAATTTTTTATTAATAAGGGATAAAATTGTAACAAAAATAAGATTATCTTGGTAATCTTACAATACCTAAAAAAATGGAGATAACCAGATTACCTCCAATATTACCAATAGTAATAACTATTGGTAATACAAAATTATCGGAATCTTATATTACTTAACAATCAAACATGGTAATCAAGTAATATAAGATGACATAACCTAGTAATCTTAGATTACCTCCAACCAAACACCCCCTAAATATATTATATATGGACTTGTCTTTAAAAAATTTCACAACACTTTCTTATAAGACAAAAATTACACTTTCACAACACTTTCTTATTAGGGATGGGTGCGGGCCGGGGACCTTATTCCCTGTTCCCGTCCCCATCCCTATGGGTGGAGATTTTTCTCATGACCGTCCTCGGCCCATGGGGATGGAATCACTCCCATCCCCGTCCCAGCCCGGCTCGATGAAAGGGGCTTCGCGAGGATTTATCCCCGAACAAGGATCTTTTGTGCAGAGATTTTTGCCCCTTGTAGATCAAAACTTTTCGCATATTCTCATGACAATGATATTAAATTATTTTAATTGTGAGAAACTAGCACTTTTGTAGTTACTATATTTGACAATTTGACTATTTAATTTTAGTAGTTATTTCATTAAAAAAGGTTGAATTTAAGGTAAGAAAATATAAAATCAACAATTTCTTGTAAAATTTAAATTAAGATCCAAAAAGCAATACATAACTACCACCATAAACTAATTTAATTGTTACTAAGTTAGTGACACATTTTCTATATGGTATTAAATAGAGGAATTTAGATTCCACATTCTAATGCTTTATGTTGCTGAGGCATTGTAATGTTCTACTGAAATGGTCTCATCTACTAAAATTTATAAAATAAATATCTGAAAGAAAATTTTGCTGAGAATTGATATGAATATGGTGAATAACAATTTCTTGGCAAAAATTGGAACATGCTCATGGATTTCAAAGCAATAAAATATAAACATCCTTCAAGCTGTGACATAAACCTCATAATATACTCAAATCATCCATTGTGACATAAACCTCATAATATATTGATTTGGTCAATTGTAATAATCTAATCAAATTTATTTTTGGGCCACGTATTATTATTTTGTGAAATTCACAAAATAATAATACATATATTTAATTATTAGACTCCCTCATTTAAATTATTTTTCTATAAATTTAATACAAACATTAGAAAATATTATAAAAATAAATATCATAAATTCAAATACATTACTTAAAACCATGATTTAAACTCTAATTTTATATATGATCTCGCAAAGTGAAAGTACATAAAATTCTCAAAAAAACGAGGCGGGCCGGGGATTGCACTATCCCCTCCCTCGGCTCATCCCCGAGTGCATGGATTTTTCTAAGGACCATCCTCGGCCATATTCCCAAATTTTTCGGGGATTCCCCACCCCATTCGGGTCGGGCCAGATTCCCGCAGACCGGGGCAAATGCCCATCTCTATTTCTTATGGAAGAGTTTATATCTAATATCATTCTTTGTTTTTGGCAGTCCCCATATCCTCTTCATTTGTTTCCTCTTTGCTTTTATATTTGTAAGTTATCACTTAGAATTTGGCAAATTGGAAGATGTTGAAATGTTAAGTTTCTTTACTTTCATAAAAACAGATAGAGAGCTCAAATTATAACTCTATTTTCCAAATCCACATGTTGGGTGATGTATGAACAGAAATGTCCAAATTTTTACTTCCAAAGGGATTTTCTAAGCTAAGCTCGAGTTAGCAACTAAAATATTTTATTTTATCTTGAGTTAAGACTGATAATATTGAGTTAAGATACATTTAATGAATCTATAATATTTTCCATTCAACGACTAGTGTTCTCCAACCAGTTATGATAGAGGACTGTCTGGCGGAACCTGAAAATGACAATATCATATTGATGAACAGTAAAGCCCCAACCCCCCCATTTTCACGACATTTCCCACCCTTTGCTTTGAAAGTCTGAACTCTGAAAATAACCGCCGGAGTCTCCTCTTCACCGTCGAATCTCGTCGCTGCAGCCTTCACCGTCAACAGCTTACTTTGTCGTCAGCTGGGGTACCGCGACTCTCCTCACATTTCATGATCTTTTCTGTCCTCACACACTCTTCTTCACCGCCGATCTACGCTGTACGCTGTAAATAAGTTAGTGATTGTTATTGAAATGTTTGGTTTTGCTTAGAAAAAGTTAATTCGTGCTTTTATATTTTTGGTGTGAATGATTTTCTTTTCAATTTTGGTTGAAGAATGTATTTGTGTTTGTTTTGCTGCAGCTACTATTATGCAGTTGGGACTTGGGACAATCAGGTGCTTAAGTATGAAGCAGCATGTGTATGATACTGATTTTCTGTTTGTGTGTAATTGCCTGCCTACCTGGTCGCCGATGACTCTGCATCTTCTCCAACCTTCCCACAGCCAACTTGCCCACCACTTGTTTGACAAAATTCCTCACCCAAAGCCACTTTTCCCTTTGAGACGTGGACCGACTGGGGAGGGTTATTTTTAAATTTAGTGCTTCTTTAAAAATGAATTCCAGAAAATTAATTATCCTTTTGATTTGTTTTTGTCCATATTGGCGTATGATATGTAGAATTAGATGAATGCTGATTTTGGGAAAATAATGTTTAACAAAGTTTGTGCATCCCAATTAATGTGATAATTTATTTCATATAGTTATATCATTTATTATATAGATTATTAGTAGAGATAATGTTCACAAAGAAACTGTGATATACATAAACTATATTGTAATACTAAATTTTGGATCCCCATTTTTGTAATTATTCTGGAATTTATGATTTGGAGCAAAATTTTGGGAAATTAGCATTCTGTAAACAGTAACGTCAGCATGATGACGTCATTGGTTGAACCAGCTGGTTCAACCAGTTAAATCATCGACCCGGGACCCGGCCACCTCGCCGGGTTTGGTCCCGGGTCGGTTTTTAAAACATTGCTTCTAAGTAATAATATTTCTGGATATATATAAATTCCTACACTGATTCTCATCACAAATCCTGGAATGTTGAGCCCCAGCCATTCCTAAACTAAGCAACGAAAATATTGAAAAAGGTTTTAGAACATTGATAGTAGATACAAGCCATAAAGCAGCAAGCAAATAAGGGGTTTAAGAAGCAACAATTAATAGTAAAAAATATTTACATTTTTAAGTATACTTAGCTGCTTGCATCAATTGTATTAACCAAATTGAGGTGGAAAGGAATTCTTGTAGGCTTCTGAGACAGTTAAAGCAGTTTCCGAGAGACTGCTCTTCATCTCCAAGATTTTGGATTCCATGTATTCTTTATATTTTGAAACTGAATCAACTAGTGCAAACAGTTCGCAAGCGCGTGTCTGAATTTCTTCTTCACTTCGTCTGATTGCTTCCTGCAACTTCAATTCAGAGACCTTCACAGAAACAAGTGGTAGATGATTAAACCATTTAATTTTTTTTAACTTCATGGCATTTTGTTAAGAGCTGCTTTAGTTTGGGCTCATCTCTCCTAAATTACAAGTGAAACAAGACTTTCAGTCAACAGTCACATAAAGAAATAACAAAACAATACCTTCAGAACCTCAGCTGCTTCTTTTTCTACCATATCCAAGTTTTGAGCTTCTGTTTGAACATCCTCCACCATCTTTCTGGATTCTGCTGCACATCTATAAGCATGCTCTTGCGTTTCCTTCCTGAATAAGTTCAACTCGGCTTCCATCTGTTGGAAAACATTGATGAAGGATCAGGCAAATCGTTAAAATCCAACAAAGCATGAGTGAATCTTACGGCTGCCACCTAAATTTGCCAATCATGCTTGCATGATATGCCATCCAAAGATGGCAAAAAGGTAACAAGCAGCTAGTTTCACATTCCAGCAGCTTAACTTTCTTGATGCAACCTCTGAAAGCCAAATTTTGGTAGTGATAGCTCAATAACAACCATTCTCCTAAAAACAAGCATAATAACGTCCTGAAGCACTTTTGATCTTTGCTAGCCATTGAGAATTTCTTAATAATGAAATACTTATTATTCATTCTCAAGTAAAAGCTATAAGCTTATAAGCAGGTTTCAAGAAAGTAGCAAACCTACATTACAAAACACTTTTAGTATTTAACCACAAAGAAGTTCTTCTATGTAGGATGTAACCTGATCTAGTCTACTATGATCCTATAAAATGAATCATCAACAGTATCCATATAATATTCTGCATAAACTTTTAGCTCTGAAACATTTTTCTTTTTAAGACCCATCTTATTCTGAAAAAGATATACATCAAAACCAAATCCTTATTTTTGTCATTTTTCCATAAAGTTGGGAATATTTTTGTTTCATTCCCTGCCTTTCCTTATATACATTCATTTGTACTAAGTTATCATTAATATGAATTATGAAAAAGAAAAAGAAAACAGACATCCAGCATCAAGATGCCAAAAAGGTAGTATATTAATGCACAATCATTGAAGATGAAATGCAGAAAAGCTTGAACTTTATGCGTTAGTAGTATTGTATGTAGTGCAACTATTCCTGCTCTTACTTCATCAATATGGGACTGAAGTGCACCAATACGAATTCTTTTTCCCTCAATTTTGGCAGCCATTTCAGACGACTGTTGCTGCAGGGAAATCAACTCTTCCAATTTTGCCATTGAGCTTTTTTTTATGTCATCAGCGAAGGATTCAAGGGCAGGCTTAAGTGTGGATTTGTAGTCAATACCCATTACCTCAGCAGGAGTAGACCCTTTTACATTCAACACATACTGGATATCAATACCAAGTTTTAACCTAGTTCCAAAGAGCAAAAGCAATTGCATCAGAATTATGTTTTCTAGGCAGCTTAATGCATAAAAACATATAGAAGCAATCATTACCATAGTTAGGTTCTTAAGGTTCACATACATCATGAATATGATTTAGCCTCCAAATAAAATAGGGTAGCCAGAAAAGTACTATTTAAACAAAGTTGCAAAAGATAAGGAGCTTGTCAAGACACTAAATTAACTAGCCTACTTAAAAGGTTTTACAGCACCAAAAACAAATTGATCAGTTTATCTGTACCACAAAGGACAGTTTGCTTATATTAATGATTCACAATGACTGCACGAGGAAAATCAATACAATTTTTATAAAATTGTACCTCAAAGATGTTAAATAACAAACTAAATACAGCTAAAGTTATCCTGCTTCCTAGACAATGCATGTGGCCATGACCCTAAAGAGAGATAATAATTTTGAAATGTTACCCATTGGTATTCGCATGATACAGTTTATAATTTCATGTGACTAACTAATTGAAGCTAAAACCAAAATTATAGTATGAAGCTTCCCGCTGATCCCGACGGGGTCAATATTGCACCATTATTTTCAAAACTGTAAAATGAACTCAATTAATATTGATGTTGTATGAAAAAAATAATGATATCAATCTCCAGTCTGTCTCTGATAAATAGCCCTCATGCGTCCTAGAAAATTGGTGAATCCATCTGCAGGCCAAAGGAGTTTTTATCTTACCCAAGCTTTAATCAGCCGAGTTTCTAGCAGAGATGACTAATCAAAACCTGGTATATAGAGTAAAGTAATGTCATAAATTATGCTAATTACAAAGTGTGACCATATTAAGTGACTATTATTAGTTTCTAATTTAATAAGACACTGTTTGCTATGATTTGTAGTTTATCCATTGGCATGCGAAATGAGTTAGTGTGGAAAACTTTATAAATATAACATCCAATAACAGCAAACATATCAAATTTTCAAACACAACTAAGAATAAGTTATATAAAACCTTCTAATTGCCTGATTGCACTCCATCGAAAGCGCCTCAAGTTCCTTAAACTTATGTCCCAACGAAGCATCAAGATCCCAATTCTTGTCCTCCCAAGAATTCCTAGCAGTCTCTGCATCCCCAATATCTCTTTCCACTGCCTGCAACTCTCTCCTCATCCTCTCCACATCACGTGCATTAAACGTCTGCAACTCCACTCTCTTCTTTAACTCCTCATTCTCTTCACAAATCCTCTTACGCTCCTCCACTTTGTCCGCCATTTCCCTCTCTTTCTCCTCCACTGCTTTCTCCATCTTCTCTATCCTCGTGTTAAACTCCGCAATCATCGCATTGAACTTGTTCACATCCTCCTCCAAAACACCCTTCTCCTTCTCTAATCTCTCCCTTTCCGTTGGCCCCGTATTCATTCCCTCCATTTCCTTCACCTTCTTCTCCAATTGAATCACATTTTCGCTCACACTATCTCTCTCTTTCTCCACCTTCCCAATAAACTCCTTATCCAATTCCTCCACAGAATCATCATCTCCTCGTATATAATTCAAATAACTCTCCAACGCATACAAATACATACTGTTATTCTCTGCAAATGAACCCGAATTATTTGATAGGTGATTGTTGTACGACGCGATTTGCACCAGCCAGTGCATCAAAGCCAGATACGAAGGCCAATTGTGAGGCGAATTCGGTGACCTAAGCGTAGATTTATTAATCTTGAAAGGACAATTTAGGGATTTCAAGATTACAAACAGATCGTCTTCAAACTTAGCTGTGGAAGGGTAATCGAGCTTCGAAATGAGAAATTTGATAATGTCCACTATGTCCTTGACGGAGGGGACTTGTTTGGGCGGTAGAAGGATCTGGAACGAGTGCGAGGAGAGGAAAGCGTTGATGGCGCGAATTGCGGAGATTTGGTGGGACCGATCGGAGTAGAGGTCGGCGGCGATGGAGGCGCGGCCGATGCCAGCGGATGAGGGGCGGCTGCTGGCGAAACTGGCATCGGAATCGCGTGGACCACCAAATCGGGATCCATAGAGGTCGGGCGTTGGTTGTGGAGGTGGTGGCTGATTGAAGGATTCCGTCGGACGACGTCGGTTTGTGCCTCTCATTTTTTGGTGCTCGAGGACTAAGTTGAACTGTATGAGAAGTAGAGAGAGTGACTATAGTGAAGCAGGGTTTTGATTTTTGATTTTCGATTTTCGATTTTGGAATGTGTTTGGTTTCCCGCTTTGGGAGGGCTTTTGGGATTTTACAATGAGAACAAAAATCAAATTAGCCCCCTATACTTTTTGGAAATGTTTTGGGTAAATTACAAAATCTTTCTAATTAATTTACCCTCAAAACTTTTAAAAGATAATCAACGACCCCTTAACACCCTAATGTTGTTCAAGATCTGTTAAATGAGCAAGGGTAATATAGTCTTTTTATTTCCTCCTTTTTCTCTCTTTCTTATTTTCTCCCCCTCATTCTTTGGCTCATTTTTTTTTCTTTCTCCAAACTATTTCCTCTTTTTCATCCCCCATCTCTCCCGCCATGGAACCATCATCAACGAATTAAATGATATGAAGATTTGGTTAATTTTTTTTTGCTTTTTTTTTTCACGATGATCAAACTTGATTGATGTTGTTGTGTTCGATTCAGGTTTGGTTGCTTCGAATGTGGTTGTTTGGTGGTTGAATTTATGGGTTTTGTGGTAAAAAGGTGATTAATAGCATAGCAATAATGACAGTTGCTTGTGCACTCTGTTGTTGGATACGCATAGCAGCTTCTTTATAGAGCTATTTGCAGTGGTTGATTTAAGAAAAAGAAAACGTTGGGAGGAGGAGTTGTGCACTCTGTAATTGGATACGCATAGTAGCTTCCCTATGGAGCTATTTGCGGTGGTGGATCTAAGAAAAAAAATGTTGGGAGGAGGAAGTGAGAAATAAGAAGATGGTGGAGGAGAAAGAAGGAAAAAAAAGAAAGAAGTGGAGAAAGGAAAAAAAGGAAATGAGGTCGGAATTGAAAGACTATCTTACCCTTGTTCATTTAACGATTGTTGGATGGCGTTAGTGTTTTAAAGGGTGATTGATTGTTTTTTTTACTTTTAGAGGTAAGTATTAGTAAAAGTTCATAGCTGCTTGAAAATTGAAACTTTCAAAAACTATAGAGGGGAAATTGATTTGTTCTCATTTTGGAATAACATTTTCCTTTTATTTATTTTAAGAGTAAATGACTTTTTCCCACCCAAGGTTTGCCTTCATAACCTTTCCTGCCCAAAAAGTTCAAAATACCACTTTCCCACCCAAAATATATATTTCATTTAGTATCCAGAATACATTTTTTGATTTAGCAGCCAATGGAGATAAAATTTTGTCCAATCTGTTAGTGCTTTTGAAAAGGGGATGTCGATGAAGTCTTTTGGTGGTGGTAGGTTGGATTTTGGTGGTTGGAATTAATTTTGGGAAAGGGGCGGTTGCACATTACACAAATCTCTCAATTGCTAGCAATTAACAGGGTTGACAGGGGTAAGGTTTGAGGGGTTTTGATGAGTAGTGATCAGTGAAGAAAATGGTGGTGTCGTGGGGTCACAAGATGCTGAAATCGACTAGCGATTAGTTAGAATGTAAACTTTTGTGGGAAAATGGTATTTTGAAACTTTTTGGGTGGGAAAGGTCATTAAGGCAAACCTTGGGTTTGGAAAAGTAGTTTACTCTTTATTTTAATTCTAAAAGAGCACTAATAACAATCAACAAAAAGTAAAAACCTGGGCTATATTTGGTAGAGTATTTAGAATAGTAATTTTGAAAAAGTTAAGTTAGCTTGTTATTACGAGAATAAGGATTTGATTTGAAAATGTGTTTTGTAAATTTTTGGAAAACATTTTCTGAACTATTTAGATTATTTTTTAATGCCCTACATTTGTTAATTTAGCTAAATGCCCATACAATAAAAGTTTTAAAATTAACAAAAACACCCCCAATCACCTATTAAATGCCGGTAGGCAGTCACCACCACCGGAATGGCGCACGACCAACTGGATCTAGCCAGTATGTGTCGATCTAGCCAGATCTACGGCCAAAGATATGGCAATTGACGAAGACAATATCTTGATCATCGTTGACGACTAGATTTTGCCAAATCTTTAGCCATAAATCTAGCATTTTTTGGCCAAATCCATGGATCGTTGCACGACCGGCCACATCCAGTTGGTCGTGCGCCATTCCAACAGATTCCGGCCACCTACCAGTAATGGATGGTCAGTTGCCGGCATTATGTGGGTGAGTGGGGGTATTTTTATCAATTTATAAACTTTTATTGTTAGGGGGTGTTTAGTTAACGTAACAAATTTAGGGGGTTAAAAAATTTAAATATTTTGAATTGAATAGAATAAGCTTGGATTTTGAGAATATTGAAACAAATATATGTTTTAAATAGGATTGGAATAGGATAATATTCTAAATAGTAAACCAAACATGGCTTTAATTATTTATCGTTATAGTAATAATTAACAAAAGTATACCTATAGTTAAGTATTTGGTTAAAATAAATGGAAGAAGGTTAATTAGGAAATTACTCACTAACTTTATCATATTATAAATTCTAACGATACATTAGAGTCAGTTCATTTATATTTTTGACTTTCTGTTTTTGTTTTTCTTTCATTAAAATTGATGAAGACTGCTTTCGTATATCCTTTTTTATCGATTTGAATTTGACACAAATTCTTCGAGATGACAAAGTAAGTGGTAAATTGAAGACTATTTATTGGGGTGTAAGTGATACATTATATATTTTTCATTTTTTCCTTTATGTTTTTAAACAAACATGGCAAACATTTTTTTTAATATTTTCCAACTATATTCAATATTCCAGGGAAAAAAAACACAGTAACAAAAACATAAAGTTCATCAAAGAATACAATACACCCCTAAAGTTAAGGGATGCTCTTGGTTAATTATTCTAATACTTTTTAGAATAATATTTTAAAAAAAGTAAAATTGGGTGGTTATTACGAGTAGGATTTAAAAATTAACAAAAATACCCCTAAGTTTGTTTATTTACTAAACACCCATATAATAAAATATTAAAAATTAACAAAAACACCCCCACCCCATTTACCCATTAAATGCGCGTAGCCACCACCACCTGCTGGGTGGCGGAGATCGTTGTGTTAACACACGACCGACCAAATCCATGATGGATCTGGCCAGAAAAGGCTAGATCTGGCCATTGATGGCTAGATCTGGCCGCATTTGGTCGTCAACGATGGACCAATCAACAACGGCCATATCTTGGTTGTCGTTGACGACTAGCTATGGCTAAAGATTAGGCTGTCAACGGCCAAATATTTTGCTTTGATCATATCCACCTATGGCTAAAGATTAGGTTGTCAACGGCCAAATATTTTGCTTCGATCATATCTACCATGGATCTCAGGCAGTAAAAGGCAGATCGGCACACTACTACTGCATCCACCTAGAGTGCGCAATTATACCAGATTTCAGCCAGCTTTTAGCTGGTGGCCAAAATCTGGCAAATGTGTGTTGCTGGGGTGTTTTTGTTAATTTCTAAAAAAAAATTTTGGGGGGTGTTAGTTAAATTAACAAATCTAGGGGGTTTAAAAATTTAATACAAATCTAAGAGGTTTGAAATAATTAAATAATATAGAATAATATTTTGAGAATAAGGAAATAATTGTAGTATTTTGGATAGAATAGGGAATAGAGTAGTGAAAAATTATGTACCAAAGAGGCCCTAAAATTGGGTAGGTTATTACGATGTAGGATTTAAAAATTAACAAAAATACCCCTAGGTTTGTTTATTTACTAAACACTTCTATAATAAAATATTAAAAATTAACAAAAATACCCCCATTCACCCATTAAATACCGACAGTTGGCCATCACTGTTGGAGGGTGGCTGGAGTCGCCATATCGGCGTACGAGCGGCTGGATTTGGCCGGTCGTGTACCAATATGACATTTTTTGACCAGATCCACAGTGGATTTGACTAGAAAAGGTCAGATCTACGGCTAGATCTGGCCGCATTTGGTCGTCAACAACGACTGAAGATATGAGTCGTTGATGGTCAACGACTGACTATGACCAAAGATTTGGCCGTCAACGGCTAGATCGATACACTACCAACCAGATCCAGCCGGTAGTAAGCCATTATATCAGATTCGCCAACTTTGATGGTAGTAGTCGGAATCTAGCAAATGTGGGTTGGTGGGGGTGTTTTTGTCAATTTCTAAATTTTTTTTTGTGTTTAGTTAAATTAACAAACCTAGGGGGTTTAATAGGAATTGAATAAAATAGAATAATATTTTGAGAGTAAGGAAATAAATGTGTTTTTTAGATAGGATAGGGAAAAATTGTGTACCAAAGGGGCCCAAGGAAATTTATTAGGGAAATTATGTTATTTGATCAAACCTGAGGGGTCGCAGTTTGAAAAACCTCTTGGCGCCCATAAATTAAAATTCCCTCATTTTCACGTTCTTCTTCCACACTCTTCTTCTTCTCTCTGGTCATGGCCTCTTCATCTTCAACTTCAACCGATTCTTCTCTCCTTTCCAAACTCGAATCCTGTAATTCAACAACCCCTATCTTCTCTCTCTTCTCCTCCTATCTCCGCCCCTTATCAGATCTCAAAAATCCAGCACGACAAAACCCTAATTCGATCCCTCGCCAAAAAATTCCTCTCCTTCCTCAACAAATCCCTCTCTATTCTCCCCAAACGCATCTCCAATGCCAATGCACATTCCAAAGACGAACAACTCGTGTCTGAGCTCTTCGATGTGTATAGGCTTTGCTTAAATTGCTTGGACTTGGTGTCGTCGCAGTTGGCGTGCAAGCCTTACTCCATTCAGCTGCAGAGGATGAGGTTAGTGCGCTGCTTGGAGGCCTGGGAGAAGTATGAGGACACAGAGCGCGAGGGGTTCGGGTTTTGGAGGGGCTTAGGAGTGTGGATTTTGATGGAAAATCTTGTGATGCGGAGTTTGCGTTGGTGTTTGTGGAGGTTGTGGTGGTGATGGTTAAGTGTGCGGCCATGAGGCAGAGGAAGGATGGTGAAGTTTACAGGAGAGTGCTTGGGTTGGTTGAAGAGGCAAGGCACTGGTTCAGGTTATTGTTTTTTGAAAGATAATGTTTTATTTTGTGTGTAGGTATTGTGTGATTTGAAATGTTGGAACTGGAAGAAACTAAACTTGAAATTGCGTTTGTGTGTTTAAGAAAAGAAGAGCCGGTGAAGGGGTTCTAGCTAGTATAGATGGGGATTTTGTATATGTATTGAACCTGCATTAATTATTGTTGTTTGGGCTCACAATTTTTAATGTAGCCTTTCATGTTTTTGAGAGTGAATTGAAAATTGCTTCTGTTAAGGTCCTGAAAGAATTGATTTCGGTTTCAAAGTGATAATTGTGTATGTCTATTAAAGATTTACAAGTTATTAATTCTAGTTGCTACTTGCCAAATTATATAAAAGTTGATGTTTACAAGTGTAAGAAGGAATAATTTGGTTGTTAAGACTTCAGACTGAGATGATTAGTTGACTGATTGATTTAATGAAATTTGAATTCTTCAGGGTATTAGATGCAAATGCATTTGAGAAGTTGCATAGGGTGCTCGTGTCTTATCTGGGTAAATGCACTCATTTTTTGGTCGGAGAGCTAGTGCATTTTAATGGAAATTTCGTAAGTGAATTTTGTTTGGCAACAATGACTGAGTATGCAAAGGCATCAATGAAAAATCAAATTTACAAGGTAATTAGTTTACTTCCCAGCTACAGTATTATATATATATTTAGAAAATGGTGTAATTGATCTACCATGTGCAGTTCTCTCGCTGGATATGTGCATCTCTGTTTTCACTAAAGGAGAATAAGCACTCGGTTATCATCGAAATAATACTTTGTGTCTTGGATTCTGTTGCCTCTCACTGCAAGGTAAAGTAAAGCAGTCATATAACGAGAAGATTCTTAACAGTTAAGAAATGTGCTTAAATAATGCATCTGCTGTTATGTAAAGTAACTCTAGCATTACTTCTTTCTATGATTTATCTTCACAATACTTATGAATTCTATTCAATAATATGGTACAATATAGGTATAATGAACATGATAATTTACCCACTTTTCTTGGTATTGCATGAATTTTTGCTGACATTTCTTAAGTCTTAGGGTTGTTTGTATGATTGAGGCTATAGGGAATACATTATTTCAAGATGTAGGAGAAAATTTGCCCTTATTTAGATATCTACTTTGCATTTTAGTAAGACATCTAATGCTAATTGCTATATGAATTTGATTGAATAGCGAAAGATGTTTAAGGATATTGATGCTTGGATGATATCCTTACCTTCTTTGAATTATATCATCTTCTTTATTGCTCTCTTGTTGTGTTAGATGTCTCATTCCTGAAAAGTTTTCTTATTCTAACCGTATGGTACTTTACTTTTCATTCTGATTGTATGGTCCTTCAGTTTTTCATTCCTTGGGGTTTCTTCTTCATCAAGTTAACTGTATGACACATGAGAGAGCATGCTTTGGCCCTTTTATGTTATGGGTTTTAAGTTGGGACAATATGCTGGTTTCTATATTTTACTTGATGCAACATTATTAATTCAAATCCCAGAGTGATTGCAACATTAGTACTTAATTTTTGGCAGGTTGAATTAGGTAACAGTGGAATTGAGCTGGTTGAACTTGTATCGTATTGTGCCAACAAATGTCGTGCCACATGTACATTTTTTTGTGGTACTGTTGCAGGACATCTAGATAACATAGCAGGTGACTTACCTCAGGTATCTTGTTCTGCTATTTATGGGTCTTATAGCATGGTATGCCATACCATTGTTTAGTGAAGATATTTTTGTATGTTAATTTAAAGTTAAACTCAATTGGCAGGTTATGACACCTGTTGATTTGATTTTAAGGCTTTATGCTGCTGGGTTGTACTTTACCAACTATGGCACTGGTGGTGATTTGACTTCCTCTAGAGGTGCGAAAAAGGAGTTTGCAATCAGAATTTTGCTTAATGATGGAGACAGACTACACAAATTGGCCACTTTGCTTGGTTCATTGGGAAGTTACTTTTCTGTTTGCTGCAAAGAGAATTGTGTGTCATCTAGAGTTGAATATGAGGGGTCTTTCAGTCAAATATGTTTACCGACAAATTCTAATCATGAGGCATCTACTATAACTTTGATGCAGAAAAATAGAGAGGATTTTATGCTGTCTTACTTAAATGCATTGAAATTCTTGTGCCAGCCACTTGCTGAGCAAATTAATTCAGAGAAAAAAGAGATAGTTTCTGAAATTGAAACTACTCCGGGTCATGAACAGCTCTGCAGTATTCAGGATGCGTTTTATCAACTTTCTGATGCTTTTCTTTTTTGGCACAGGCAAGTGAATTCTGATGTCCCATATCAACATTTGTTTGCTTTTATGGCTATAAATGGAGCTATTTGTGCACCAAAAGAGTTCTAGTGTGCATTTAATATTAAAAACTTTGGTTTTCAAATGACAAAATAGGATGGTGATGGTCTGTAAAATGGATCTTAATTTTGCCTTCTGGGTTAAATTTACTACTTCTACTAATCAACTGCTGTTGATGCTAGGAATAATTTCCCATATTTTTTTTAATCTGGTACTCTTTTTAAGACCTAGATGAAAGAGTCTCGAAAGGTCAGTTCTATAACATCTTTGCAAGAAAAAAGAACAAAGAAATAATGATGATACATGGTAGGCAGTCTTGAGTATGAAATTATTTCAAGTTATGGATAATGCTGAAACTGGTGTAGGTCAATATTTGGAAATCAATACTTGAGATCTTTTGTCACATTCTTGAGTGTGTCTACAAATCTTGAAACTTTTTCTTGTCTCTATGTGCAGCTATACATCTGAAAGAGACAAAGATGGATTTGATGATAACAAGACAGTACTTACTGTGACTGTGGCTGCTTTTATTCTTTCAATCAGAACAAATTGTAAGATGAAGGTGGTGTTCTTACTCTGTGATTTTAAGATGGCTGAAATTTGGTCAGTTGATGCAAACTTCGTTTTTGTAATCATTGCAGGAATGAAGTAGTATATATTCTTCCAAATTATTCATTAGCTTTTCTTTTTCTTTTCCAGAAGAGTTCTCGTCTAATTAAGAACATCATTGCCAGTGAATGGATTGAACCTCAGGGACTAAAATATGTTTATGCCTCTCTTTACAATATTGGTGTATCTCTGTACAAAAATAAGCAAGTGAAAGAGGTAACTTCATGGAGCAATGTGCTTTTGATTAGTATTCTTTATGATGTTAGTTTTTTCCCCTCAAAATCATGATCTAGTTTACAAGAATGAAAAACAATATCACTTTATTGTAAGGTTAATTTGCAAAGTTTTTTTTTGGTCTCAGTTTGGTGGCTTGTTATGAATGATTGTTTGTTTCAAGTTTGAACTATTTCACTTCGAAGTTATGTTGTCTTGGGTCTTGGGATACAAAGAAATGGTTACCATAGTAGCTTTTTATTTTTTTTTATGCTTTATGGTTCTTTAGTTCCTTCTGTTTATTTTCTTAACATTGTTTGTGCATACATTGAAATTTACTTTGGTTGTTAATCAGTAATATTACTAATTTCAGAATTTTGTTTGGTATCCTTTTCTGAAACTGCTCATGCATTTGCTGTCTGCTGCCAGGATAGAGTACAAAATCAATTTGCTGGTAAATTGATAAGTATAAGATCAACCCTTAGTTGACTAGATTTAAGCTCAACTCTTCACAAAGGCTTCCAAATTTTTGGTACTTCATTTATGGACATGTTAGTTAAGCCATGAAAGAGAATACAGTAATAGCAGTTCATGCCTCCTTGTGGCTTTGTAAAGTATTTTCACTGATCAAATGTTATTATTTTGATGATCTTATAAATACATTTCTGGTCTTAGAAGTAGTGAATAGTATCAAAGAAGCAAATTTTTCTAGCTTACAGAAAGCTTCAAATTCCAGTCTACACTTTCCAACCACTATTAGTCCTGGGTTTTGTGTTTACAATAGGTGTATATGTGAATTTTAGTTGAATCTGGAACCTCTCACTGAGAAAAGTAAGAAAGAAAGGGATAATTTTTCAATTTTTTTAATACATGTATGAAATAGAACAGGAAGAGGGATAGGAAAGATAGATCAATGTGAACATGGACAATGAGGATGCAGTAGATTTGAGCCCTGAAAAAGAGAATTAATGACCGACTTAGATTTATCATCATCGAGATCCACGTAGAGGATAGGGAAGAAGAGTTCATTCTTGATAAACATGCATGCACATATTTCCTGTCTTGTCTAATCAACTTGAACTGTAATATATTTTGTAGTGTTTTCTTTTGCATTTAAGGTGTTTGGTTTATATGAATCATCTGATCTGTCTTTGTAGGCTTCAAAGGCGTTCAAATTATGTTGTAGAGCTTCATGGACTTGTGTAGTACTTCTATGCAAATTGTTTATACAGAAATCAGAGGGGTCCCTTCATGATCTGTCTGAAGGTGCTATTGTTGATTTTGTTAATGAGGCATGCACAAGAAGTGCTTTCCTTTTGGAGGTTCTCCATCAATCTGGTAGTCATGAGATGAAAAAAGTAATTGTTGAGAGTCTTGAAAATTGGTCTGTTGCTGGCAATTTGTTTAGAGTGCTGCCAGGTCCTATGCCTTTGGTGAAAAACTGGGTTAAGGTAACATGTGAGAAACCCTCCAAGTATCTTCACTGTATTTTCTGTTTATCTATAGCCTGATTGTTGATTGATTGTCAGATAGTATGTAAACTTCGTGAGAATGTAGATGTAGAGGATGTTGCTCCATCTTTATACAGTTTGCTGTCATCTTCTGGAATAGTGTCAAAGAAGACACTTGGCATCATTTTAGAGCAGGTTTGGTCCCTTTGTAGGATGTTTATATATTTATTTCAGGAGTTTTTGTTATAATGCTTCTTGTTAGATACTAATGTATGGTTTTCTTTTGTCCCTTTACCATAACCAATAGTTGTTAACCCTACATTTTTGTTCTCCAACTTTTTAGGAGCTTCATGCATATGAAGAAATGAATCCCTTGGGCCCAGAGTTGTGTCAAAGAAGGCAAATGAAAATTATAAGTATCCTTTTGCAAAACGTGTACAATACAGAAGATAGTGGGTTACAGAAATCAAGAATTTTACTCAAAAAAGCAAGGACATTAAGGGCCATGGGAAGGGAATTTTTGAAGGATTGTATTCACTGCTTGTCAGAAGCAATATCGTTTATGGTGATTTACTTAATTCATTTTCTGTCTTCCCATTTCTATCCAGCTGATAAAATTTTAGTCGTGAATTCTTGTCTTTTTGAGTTGAATTTATGATTAACTGGAAATAGTCTTTGAAACAGAATGACATGTATGAAGACATATGTAGAAGTGAAACTTTGCTTTGTCATCTGTTAGCTGTGGCATATTGCTTACGTGCTCTATGTACCCAGGAAGCTGAACCAAACTCTAAGGTATTTATGCATAAAAGGCTAGTCCCCAGGATTGAGTAATTAATGCTTAATTGTTTTGTGTGTTCAGTTGGTAACCATGGATAAATTTGGATTTGAAGTATTTGTTTTGACTGAATTAATGCTTGGTTTTTGTTGTAAACAGCAAGTCATCAAAGATATTGATTCTGCCTTAAATCAATGGTTGACCATATCCATTTGCTCTACAAATGACGAGTGCAATATAGTCACGGAGAATACAATGCTACTATTGTATAATGTAGGTGATCTGTTATCAGTGAAGGTAAGCTTGTGAGCTGGTTGGATGCTGTTGGTTGGCAATGAAGCATAGTGTTCTTGATTTTTGACATTACCTTATCTTCTTTTGTATTATCAGGGTTGTATGGAAATTCACAATGTCTTATATAAACTGATGATTAGATTTTTAAAATGGAAGAATGTTCCATTGGAAAAGTGCTTGTCCATTTTTTGGGAAAGTAGAAGGCTTAGTCATGCTCTTTGCATTTCACCTGTAAATGAGGGGTTTCTCATGAACTTAGCAGAGCAATGTGGTGAAATTTCCAAGTCTATTGATTTTTGGGTATGCTGTTTAAAGGAATCTCAACCATTATTAGTTGGATTCCAACAGAATCTCTCACTTTTATTTGCTGATATTTGTGAAAGTCCTAATCAACCATACATCACAATTGCTGATGTGAAAGAGGCTGCTTCTGAACTCATGTCAAGGGTAAGATTTTCCCAATTGCACCATTTGTTTATTGATCTCTTCTTTGTGGTATCTTATTGATGTAAAGTGTCAATGTCCTTATAGGTTCCTCTACCCCCTCGTTCTGTTTTCCTTGTTGGATATCTCTACTATGACTTGTGTGAAAGACTCACTGCAAAGGGACAACTGTTTGAGGTAACCAGCGTTAGATTTACTTTCAAATTTGTGTTACCTGAAGATTTTTTCTTTCTGAAAAGATGTTGTGCATGAGATCTAGAAAATAGATGTAATTTTTCTATCTGTGGTTGCATGTCTGTTTCTGACTTGTCTAAGTAGTTCCAACACTCGTCAAGAGGAGTGGAAGGTTTAGTCCTTTATTTCATAGGTGTGGGACATCTATGTATGACTCCATTATTTTATGAATTTTTATAATTACCTATTATGCAATTGATCTGAGTTTAACTTTTTGTGATCACATTAGGATAGGGCTTCCCCTTTTTTCCTCTTATAAAGGCTTAGTGGCAAGCAGATTGAAAATTGGATGATTGTAAAGCGTCTAAGTGCAAATTTGACTAATTTCAAAGGGATGCTGCCAAAAGACTAATACTTATGTGCTTGTATGTGTTGGTTTGTTGTTTGTTGTTTGTGGATTGGTTTGTTGTTTTCAATTTTCGCTACATGACAATGGTGTTGAGATTGTATCTTTCTTAGAGTGGAATTTTTTTTTTTAAATAGTTACAAATGTTTGATTCTTTTTGTCACAGTTTTTGTTTTGCATTTTTGTTCAAAACTTCTAGACTGGAACCTTCTAACCTATTTTAAACCTTACATATTATACTACTGTTTTTGGATTCCATATATTTCTGTTATGGCAAAAAAGAATCTACTTTGGAAGCTTGGATTTTGGATTTCATGTTCATTGAATTAATGAAAAAATGCCACTATTGGTTTAGCTTATAGAGTAGTATGATTGACTACCTTTTCTTGTTTATTAGTTTTGGGCCTAAGTTCTTATTTTTCAGCATAGCATGTCTCATCCATATACAATTCGGGTCTTTCATGACTAAGGCTAAAAATAAGAGAGAGGACAGAGAGGGAAAATAAAGGGGAGAGAGCAGTAAGAATGTAGAAAACGAGAGAGAGAGGAAGAGGAAGGGGGTAGGTGTTGAAGCAAAGAGAGTGTGGTGAAAACTAATAGCTTAAGTCCTCTATAGTGGATGGCGATGTCCTAAAAGCACCCCAAAAAAATAAAAATAAAATAAAAGAATAATAAATTGACTCCTGATGTTTATACCCTACTCAAATAGGAGAAACTAATCTGAACTACAATTAATCTAAAAATTAATAATAGGACTTATCTCTAAATTCCAAGAACAATATATTGCATAAATTTACTAGTAAAATTTTGATTCTGCATCATTTAGAGGGATCATGTATTTTTCTCCTGTAGTTTCTTGTGCCTTACAAATAAAAGTAGAATAACAAGTTGAAACAGGTTTTGGGATCATGATTACCATGACAACAGTTCTTTTTTCCTTTTTGGTTTAAATTTTTTTGAGTTGTTCCAATTATTAAAATTTCCTGAAAGTTATATGATTGGTTTTGAGTTCTTAGATATGTTTCCATCTTCAATTTCACAAGTTTCATGCGGAAACTTATTGGCGTCATTATATTTATCACTTTTATTAATTTTTTCCAAATGACTTTTCTAACAAGTTTTACTTATAATTTAGGCTCTTTCATATGCCAAAGAGGCCCACCGACTTCGTACTCAACTCTTTCAAGAGAAATTTTCATATTCTAGTGACCGGCAGGTTGAAAAGCATGAAGCAGGGGACCTCATGCAGAAGCTAACTTATGCTTGTAAAGATTTCCAAGTAACCAGATCTATTACTAGTCAAGTTTGGTCTTTTGATGTTACTTCGTGGAATGTGGATGATTGTTATCTTAGTCCATGGAATGTCCTACAATGTTATCTTGAAAGCACTCTCCAGGTTTGGCTTATCTTCTCTGGTTCATCAATTTTCCAATCAATGTTCTAATTTTTACTCCGCAGAGACCCCTTCTTTATTTTTAATATTGTGAGTTGGTTCTTTGTCCTTCCACAATCAGGTTGGAATTGTCCATGAATTAGTTGGAAATGGCACTGAGGCTGAAAGCTTCTTACTATGGGGAAAAAGCATCTCCTGCTTACAAAGTTTGCCACTATTTATAGTTGCCTTTTCATCTGTCCTAGGTATGGAATTTAACTAGTATAAGTCCCTATTTATAAATGCTTGTCCGACTATTTTTTATTCTCTAAGAAAGAAACACATTTGTTAGCTTACTTTTTACTTTTAAATATGATTAGGTAAACTATACCGTAAGAAACAGCATTGGGATCTGGCAGAAAAAGAACTTGAAAGTGCTAACCAGATATTGGTGGAGAGTAGCAAGAATTTCTCCTGCTCAAAGGTGCAGATTGATGCTGGAAGTCACTGTTGATCAGCAACTTGGTGATTTATCCCGCAGCCTCTTTGATGGTGCTACTGGGAATACTTATATGGAAAGATTATCTCATGCTGAAAATATTTACAAATCTGCGTTAGACAAACTAAATCTTTCTGAGTGGAAAAATTCAATCAGTTTTCCTGAAGGAGAAAGCTCTGAGAGTATATTTCTTAAGAAGCCTTTTGTACAAAATCATGAATATGTGGCTAGCAATACATTTTCTGATTCTTCCATATATTATCCAGATACAATGGAAATTCTTACAAGGGATGGGTCAGTTGCCAAGATGGAGGGGAAAAAGTCTAGAAAGCTGAAGAATGCACCAACAACCTTGCTAAAAGATCAATCTTTGATACCTGAGTCCAATTCAAGGATTACGCGTTCCAAATACCGATCTTCTCAAAACCAATGTGTAAATGGTTCCATTGAGGTGCAAGCAGGCCTTTCAAAACATACCAAAGGCAACACTTCATCTGATTTTTCAAATCCTCTTAGTCAAAGGGAGTCAGTCTTGGAGACAAAAAGTTGTATTGTTGATACTGGGTGTGAAGCTACTTGCATTTGCAATAAAATGAAGTGTTGGAAATGCCTTCGTGTGGAAGTTATTGAATCTGGGTTACTAGACAATTTTGTACATATAAAGTGGGAATTTATTCGCAGGCGTCTTTCACTGAGAGTACTTACTGGCATAGGTATGGTTGCTACCGCAGATTATAAACTTTGCTGTAATTGTTTATGCTTAAGAACCTTGCACACAAGACATTAGATATAAGCCATGATTCATTCTTAGAGGAAAATACGAAAAAGTGACAGAACTTTATAATATTTAAATTTTAAAGAATTGAAAGTGCCTATATGTCAAATAAAAGCGGTTTTGTAACTCTTTCTTGTTTGAAAACTGTATTTAATTTGCTTTCGATATACACATAGATACATAGTCTCCATGGTCAAGATTGTCTTAGTATAATGTACATATTTCTTCAAGATTACTTATACTAAAGAGGGAATCCTTTAGGAGTTTTAGAATGAAACTGATTGGGCTAGTGGAGGTGAATGCCTACCAAAATAGGAGTACATAATGGAACTAATTTGAGAATAATTTTTAATATATATGCAACAAATGCCGTCAGATAAAGAGAGGAGTTTAAAATGTTTGGAGTATTTAGGTTTTTGATTTTGATTATTAGTATTATATTTTTTTTGCTAGAAATTGTAAATCAATCGTAACTAGATTTCAATTTGTTTATTGATTTTGTCAAACTAGGAAGTTTCATGTATTTTTTGTCAATCTAGAATATTTTTTTAATCAATTCTTTTATGTAGTTTTAGTGACATATCTTGTATTTGCATGCGTTTGGTTTAGACTTTAAAGGATATTTGAAAATTATGGTTTATAAACAGTATGGTGCAATGTTACTGTGGTTTCTGTCCAAATTTTAGAGATTTTCCAATAAGGTAGTAGGTTGTCGAAGAATGTTATGCTGTATAATGAGAATCATTTCAGCCTTAATTTTTTGTCGCAGTTCAATGAATGGTAATAGGTTTTTTCATATTTATTTGTGTACAGTATATACCTGAATAAGCTCTCTTAGCAAGAGGATGCATGTGCAATCATTATATTGGATGTCCCTTTGTATGCACGTCATAGTAAAGCTACCCGGATGAGTACTGAGTACTTAAAAGTGACTGTTTATCTGAAATAGCTAATGATGTTACCATGTTTTATTCTGTTAGACCTCCCATACATAAGGTCTATAAATCCAAGGGCAAAAGAAGGAATAAGAATAAAGAGGTGCTGGGTATGAGTTTGTTTTCAGGGGTTGAGGTGTGCAATAAAAGTTGTTAGGATTGTGGAGTCTGTTATGAGTCTGGACAGGTGGCTGGACAGGTGGCTGTCAAGTCTGTTACAGAAGGGAATAACTTGCTTATAAATGGGAAAGAGAGTGGAGGGTAGGGGATAGTTTATATTCTGGAAATTGGGTGGGAGGTCCCCAGCTCATCTTTGCCTATTGCCTTGTGTGTGTGTGTGTGTTGGTTGCCGTGAGCTTTGTGTTACAGGAGGTTTCCAACAGATTCCTTTTCACAAATGATCGTACCCTTTTTTCTTGCCTGTACGGCTGTACCACAAACAAAATTGAATTTTCCAGGTAATGTTGAGAAATCAATGATGACCAAGTTTACAAAAGTAAAGGTAGTTGTGTTGTGTATGTGATTTGGCATACACACCATGACAATTTATTGTCAGGTATGACAGTGGGAGAGTGAAGGCAAGACTGGAAAACATGCATAAGAGGTGACGATGATGTCTGTACAAACAGATATACGCACACACATCCACTCCCACATGTTCATGTGGACACTTGTGCTAATGTGTGGTTATGACATGCTTTTGTTTGTTTCCTTTCCCAGATAATGGACCAAATCATAATCATTTCCGTATGCTAAGGTCATTGTTTTTATTCCTTCTTGATATATATCTTTCAACTATTTCAGGAAAATGCTTAGGAAATCATGATCAAGTTCATGAGGCACATGAAATTATTTCACAAAGCCTATCTGTCCTATTCAGCGGAAACTCATTCTGCCATACCCATTCTTCTCTTCCTCCAACATTTCTTCTTGATTTAATTGGTAAGGAGTACTCAGGAGATGTTTTTGCTGTTGAGCGTGCGGCTGTACTTTACAACATTTGTTGGTTGTCTTTGAAGGATTACCATTCTAAGAAAACAAGGTATTTAACTCTAGCTACTAATTTGTCTCTTTTCTATCCATTTTAAGAGGAAGTTGTTTTCTATATTTTAATTTATAATTTAGAAGGGATCATCTTTCTCAATTTCTTCTGATAACACCATCAAAGAAGACCATTTTTGGTGTAATAGTTGGAGAAGTTAGAACCATCACCAATACATTATTTATTAACAAGTAGACATTTCATAATTGATTCAGCCCCAATAGCTCCTTTATAAGCCTATTTTGTGAGCAATTAATTCCTTTGCCTTTTGCTTGGTTTATTTTGCTCAGCAGGAATATTTGCTGTGATTTGTCTCACATTCAGTTGCAGAAAATAGTTCCTTGGTTGATGATAGCCTTTGTGCTCTGCCGTGAGGTTCCCATTCTTTTTCAGAAGGTTAGAACCTTGCTTTCTAATTGCTATATGCCACATCATCAAACATGCTTAAAATTTTCAGAAGAGGCATTCTTCTGATTGGTTCATATGAGAACACCTGTTTTTGTCATGATTTTAGCATTAATGACTTCTTAAGAGTGCTCCATTTTAAGTTGGTATATATAATGATCACTGTTACTCTCTTGTTCTCTTCCTTTACATCTTGCCTTCTATGTAATTCTTGCTGATGATAATTTTTTTTTATCTTTCTCATAAATATAACAGGTTTCTAGATTGCTTGCTGTTGTGTTTATACTTTCTTCTTCAAGCAAGCTTTTTTCTCTTTCATCTTCTTGCAAAGTACTATCTGAAAGTCATTGGGCTTCTTTTTTCCATCAAGCTTCACTTGGTTCTCATCTTAATTACCAGTTCCTATCAAACATAAGTTGCAGATATAAAGGCCAACTCCTTCTGGATGTTGAGGTAAGCATGCAATTTACTAGTCCCATTTTCCCAAAATTTCTGTACATCTTTAAAATTTATTTATTTATTTTTGAAGCTACCTATCCTTTTGATATATAAGTTTAAATCTTTTTTAGCATGGACAATTTTCGTAAGTTAAATAATATTATAGTTCAAATTTTAAAATTTAATTGGCACTGAGACCTTCCAAAAGGAAGAATGCATACATACATTAATTGTATTGCATTTTGCAAGATGTTTGCAGTACTGTCTTTTATTATCTGTATGATTGCTTAAATCGTAGGCCTTTAGACCCTTCACCTGGCAAAAGAATGTCATCTTTCCCTTCTATTTTTCATTTCTGCACATGTCATTTTTTAATTAGTGCCCTACTAAATACCTTGAATCAAAATCCACAAAATGTTTCTAGATTTCCTTGAATTTTGGACATATTCGTTAGTTTTATTACGGTAATGCCATTTGCAGAGCACGCATGTAACCAGCTCATCACACATTGGGGCAGAAACAAGCAATTTACTCAGGTCTGATATGCTGCATTTCTAGAATGTGTGCACACACTTTTCAGGTCACTCTTGCTAAAACTGTCTTCATTTCTTATCTGCTGCAGTTTTGCTCCTGAATCTATGAAAGATCTTGAACAATTTGTGAAAGACTTTTTTGTGGGCCTTCCTTGCGCCACAGTTATGTGTGTAACTTTGCTTGAGGGTGCTTATGCTAGTTTACTACAAGAACTGCTACTTTTTCCTTCACCTGTTCATGCTTGGATGCTGTTGTCACGCTTGAATTCTAAGAGTCAACCTATTGTTGTACTTCTGCCAGTAAATACTGTACTAGAAGGTACATTGCTTTATATGTCTTGGGTAGCCTGGGCACTATAAATACACAAAATGTATCTGAGTTTATATATAATTATTTGACCAGAGGCTTCAGATGATGATGACAATGCAAATTTTGGCTTTGAGGAATTGTATGAAAGCAACGATTGTGGTAAACATTGGCACTGCCCCTGGGGTTCCACTGTAGTTGATGATGTAGCTCCAGCTTTTCAATCGATATTGAAAGAGAGCTACTTAATGTCTTTTCCACAAGATACAGAAAGGAATAGGTCTTTATGGTGGATGCAGAGAAAAAAGCTTGATCACCGACTTGGTGAATTGCTGAGGTAACCTCTCTCTTGGTACAAACTCCTAAGAATTTATTTATTTTAATCCAACAGATCTAAAGTGGAAAAGTAGCATTTAGGATTAACAACCAACAACTTTCTAAACCCTTGAATTATGATAGATTTAGTGGATAAATGCAGATTGAATTATGAAGATTGTTGCTGATGTCGAATACCTTCTATCCAAAAGTAATTAACAATAGCTTGCATGATGTCATGGAAATTAATATATAACATGGTAATTAACATTAATTCTCTGTCCTCACTCCAAAATTCTCTTTCCTTGTTATCCTCACCTTTTTTCTTTTTAGTAAGAAACTAAGAAACTAGATTAAGATAAATAAAATAGGAGATTGTAAATATGTCATCTCAAAACATACGAAAGTCATATACAGATTTCAATTACTCTTGACACTTTTAAAAACAAATACCCTGGTATCTAAGACAGTCCTCAAAGATTAACTCATAAACCCCTTCCCAATTAAGATGAACAAAGAGGAATGATGTTTCTTGAAATTCCTTGGAGACTAAAGCCTAAAAGCAAAAAACTTAATTTTGTTCCAAAAACTGTTGTAGCAAATGGTATATTGGTAGATAGCTATAATGGTTGTTGAAATTCGATGAGAGAACCTTTTGTGCCAGCTACAGTGGTTCATGGTTTTATCTTAGGTTTTGAATATTCAGTGTTTGGGACTCATATAATGGTTGATTGTCGCATGATTTTATGTTCTTGTGCTCCAGGAAAGTAGAAGATTCATGGTTGGGTCACTGGAAATACATGTTTCTTGGAGAATGGTCAAACTGCAAGAATCTGGACAAAATACTTAAGAAACTGGCACGTGATCTAAAAATTAAATGCAAAGTTGACGTAAATGAAAGTCTTCTTAGAGTTGTTCTTGGAGGTTTGAAGAGTGGTTATAAGAGAGAGGAACATATGGCACAGCTGTTTTCCAAGAAAGGTTGCTGCATTGGGACATTTGGATATTATGATAACAATAATTGTAGGACATCATCCAAGGTGTCAAATGGAGTTCGATAAGCTGTCAGAGTTGGCCTTCCAACTAATAGATGAAGCCTTAAAGGAACTAGAAGCAGAGGAATCTGTAAACAGAGAACCTACAATTCTAGTGCTGGATTGTGACGTACAGGTAAGGCTTTGAACTTTTTATCCTCTATATTTACATTGGTATTATTTTTGGCTGTTCATATTTTCAATAAGTCTGTTTATTTGGATGGTTGTTTAATTGAATTATATCAGTTCATGAATCTGATATAGTGAGTTCAGTTATCAAATTCTTCTATATTATTAATCGGTATCTTATAAAGGATAGGTTTGTGTAGAGGTTTATAGGGTCTTAAAATAATTTTGTTCAGCTCCGTCCCAAAACTATGCTCCATATATATATATATATATTGCTCCAGCATAGGTGACTTAAGCATTTAATACATTTCTGGATCAGGTCTGATCTGAAAAAAATTATTGGCATCAATTGGAGACAATGATGATATTTCCTTTATTAAACACTATATTTAAACTTGATTTAATTGCTGCAATGTGCAGATGCTTCCATGGGAGAATATACCAATATTGAGAAAGCAAGAGGTTTATCGCATGCCTTCAGTTGGTAGCATATTTGTAGCACTTGAAAGAATCCACCACCAAGAGCAAGTCAGGAAGCTTGTTGCTACCTTTCCTAAGATAGATCCGATGGATGCTTTTTATTTGTTAAATCCCAGCGGGGATCTCAGCTACACACAAGTTAAGTTTGAGGACTGGTTTCGGGATCAAAATTTGGAGGTATCTCTCACATTGCTTTTAGTTGATAGAAAGTCCAGATGTTCAAATAAAATTGTAGATGTATTTGTACTGCATTTTTTTACGCACACATAAACATGTACTCATTCATGCCACGTCTTATTCTCATCATACTATATAATATATTGTTAATGATTTATGTTTTCATGCGAGTCAACTACAGGGAAAGGCTGGATCAGCACCCACAGCTGAAGAATTGGCAGTAGCCTTGAAAAATCATGACCTCTATATATATTTCGGCCATGGAAGTGGTATGCTAAATCAATTTAATGTGCTAATGACACTAGTTTTTCCTTTCATGCCTGGTCATGCTGTTGTTTTATATAACAGATTTTCCTTGTACTGATGTCAATTGTTGAACTCTTGTCTTTCTATTGGTACAGGGTCACAGTATATTAAATGGCATCACGTACAGAAGCTGGAAAAATGTGCCGCGACTCTCCTGATGGGATGCAGTAGTGGTTCTCTGTCATTAAACGGGTGTTATGCTCCATCTGGCACTCCTCTATCCTATCTGCAAGCCGGGTCTCCGGTAATTTTTGCCAATCTATGGGATGTGACAGATAAGGATATTGATCGATTCGCAAAGGCCATGCTTGATGGTTGGTTGAGAGAAAGATCGAATGTTTCTGTGGATTCTGACCAATCCATTTCAGTTGTGGAAGAGCATGACCCCAAGAACGAAACGGGTAAAGGTAATAAGAAGAAAACCTCAAGGAAGAAACCACCTGAATCTTCAGATAATGGAACATGTAAGAGTGGACATGATCATAGACCAAAGCTTGGATCGTTCATGGGGCAAGCTCGCAATGCATGCCAACTCCCTTTCTTGATCGGGGCTTCGCCAGTATGCTACGGTGTCCCAACTGGTATAAGAAGAAAGACGAGTTTGTAACAGCTCATCTCACTAAACTTCCTCTGTCAGTCACTTCCATTCTGCTCATTATACCATCTCTACCTGACCGGGTAATCTCTAATTCAGAAACCCCTTTGTAAATGGCATATCTTCAATTTATATTTTTTTTCCCTTTTTCGGGCCATTTTAGGTAGACTACAAATCAACAATACATGGGAAATTGCGGTGCCATTAAAGATTTGGCAAGCATACATTACATTCTTTGCCTGATGATTTTCCAGTAATTGTGATATAGAAAAAAAAATCTCTGTAATATTCTTTTTACTTGTCTCCCTTTGTTTCAAGTCCCACAGTGCCCAAGAAGTGAACTAGAACTAGAAGGCTCTTCTGACCTAAACCCATACGTATAAATTAATTTCCATTTACGGATATGGCGGCTTGTTTGTTGAGTTCATTTGTATTTTTATTTTTTGTAAAATTTTATGAGCAAGCATTTCTGATTTGTTGTATATTTGGAATTTTTTTTTATTCTTTTATTTAATACCGAGAAGGGATTCAATGATCAATGATCCCAGCTTTTTGGTTAGGCGAAAAATGGAACAAATCCTTTACTTTCTCTTTCAAGAAAAATGTGGCACTTAAGATTATTTTTTCACACTGTTTTGCATCTATTAATATATATGCATATTACTCCTAAATCTTTAATGTAAGACTTCGCCCTAATTGATTTAATGGCACTTACATCAGAAATCTTAAATAAGCTCTTTGCCAATAATTCAACAACATGAATTGATAACATTAGCAGTATGCAGAATTCATCATGATTTCTAACAGTGAACCCTAAAATTCATTTTTCAGTGAAAGCCACCGATAATTAACCTAGTTGGGTGTACGCCACTATTTTAAAAAATCAGACCAGACTGGTCGATCCAATTGTTAAGACCGAGAATCGGTCACGTGTTCGGTTCGAGTCAACACCAAAACCGCTATAATGTAATGAGCCGCTTTAAACCGTTTCAAAATTGGATAAATTTAGTGAACTGCCAATCCAACCTGGATCGGTGGATAAACCGGTCGAATTTTAAAAACCCCTAAATCTCTAATACGCATTGCAACTTCTTCTTCTCTTTCTCTTTTTCTTACGAAAATTTCTCAGATTCTTTTCTGTTCTCAGCGAAAATTTCTCAACTTCGTCTCTGTTCTTTGCGAAAATTTCTCACCTTCTTCTCTATTCTCTACGAAAATTTCTCTCTGAAATCCCACCCAAATCGCAACTTAACTCTCTGAAATCGACGATGACGTCTTCCTCCTCACCGGAAATCGATGACGCCTTCCTCCCTCACCAGAAATCGATGACGACATTGTTCCTCGTCCGGAAATCGACGACAACAGCTCCATTCGTTGATGACAGCTCCATTCCTCGATCCAGGTAATAACACGCCATTCTTTGATCCAGCCTCAATAATGGTTTTGTTGCAAACTTTATCTGGAGCAATGTGTATGTGCATGTATTTTTTGAATTCACGTGTCCTATTATATCTTAGGAAAGATTATGTTTCAAATTAGTAGAAAAGTGGTGTGAATCAGCTATATAATTTGTGGATGAGCAATTTTGTCAATTCTGTATTGACTGAATGATATATTATTCTATTGAAACCTATATACAATTCAGCTATCAAAGAGCTCTCTTTTTCACTAGAAAAGCAAATAAATTGAAAAGGCAAGGCTCTTGCAGTTTTGATCCTTGAAATTGGGTACCCTTTCTTTAGTTTTCTTGTGTTTTTCTTGATGGGTTCTCATTCTTTTACCTTGTGATCTTGCTTTATGTATCTGGGTTTACATTGTTGCTTTGGATCAGTGCTTGGTCTGGTCAAAAGCTTTGATTTTTGTGATCAAGATCTGGTTTTTGTGTTCATTCGAGCCTTGATCATGTTCATATCGTTTGTTCTGATGATTTATGGTTTCCAGATTAAGTAACTGAGGTTTTTGTATTCTAGTTCTTGGTTGCATGCTTCGTGGTGTCGATTCCGATGGACTCTTTGCTAGAATAAGCTAAAGCCTCATATGCGTCCTTCCGAGGTTCAATGGATGCTTCAAGCAGACCCTACGGAGCAATGGATTCTCCCAGTAGAAAGGTTACAGGTGCACAACCAACGGGAGGATCCCCTAGTTTTTCAAGGCAAAGGTGCAAATAAAATTTAGTGTGTAAACTGTAAACCAACAATTTTTGTCAACATGATTTTCCCAATCCCGTGTGTATGCTGAAGTGTTGTATTTTAATTGTTCATACATTTTATTGAATGAAATCATTATTCTTTCTATTGTAAATCCCACCTTACGAGTACATTTGATTTTGGAATGTTGTCCCTGACGTATTTTGGTTATATTCTCTGACCTTGATTCATAAATTTCATCATTAAATTATAATTTGATTACCTTTATATTCAGTGGCTTCTGATTTGGGAATTATATTCTTACTTATTATGTATTTTGTCATATACAAATTACAACATCATGTTTGGATTTGGAATTTGAATTGTTGTTAAATACTTAAATTATGTTGGGATTGTTGTTGAATTTAAACTTTGAATCATGTTGGACAATAATTAAGTTGTTATTGTCTTATTAAAAAATAGAAATCTTAAAAAAAAAAAAAAAACAGGTTTTTTTTAAAAGTATGCTGACATTATCATGATGTGTAATGACATCACCGGTCCAACTGGTGATCCAACCGGTTGGACCAGTTGAACCGTGACCTAGGCAACAGAGCGGGTTGCCTTCCGATCCGGCTTTTAAAATAATGGTGTACGCATTTGAAGAAGTTAAAATTTAGATGTGTTCACTTGATCTCAAAATTTCTCTTTCTTGAAGATTTGTGCATGAGATCATGTAATACTAATTTCCTCCAACAAATTAAGATTTCAAGTAATTGCCTAAAGAATTTAGGGGGAGTTTGGTTTAAGGAATGTTGGATTACTGAAAAGTTGATTACATTGAAGATTACTAGGAATCTTTAGGAAAATATTTTTGATTAATTAATGGATATATTATATTAATATGTTTGGTTGAGAAGAATAAATTAATGGATATGTTATTTAAATTATTGAATTGTCCTCTAATTAAATATTATTATTAAATTATTTTTTAATACTGATTATTATTTGGATTATTATAACCCCCTGCATTTAAAAACTTAGCAAAACAACCCCATAACAAAAGTTTGGAAAATCAACAAAGCACTCCTATCAACACAGCCATTGTTGGCTGTCGAAAACCACCGCAGGTCATCGACAATTGGCAACCTAACGACGCACGAAAAGCAAGAAATGACCTCCATGCACCGTATGACCATTTCTGGCCAGAGATCCGACTAGAAATGGTCAGATATGACAGATATGGCCTGGCTGTCAATGGCCAGATCTGACACGATTTGACCATTTCTGGCTAGATATCTGATCGAAAATGACCATATAGAAGCACGACAACCATTTTCAACCTTCTCGTGCGCCTATTCGCAATGACAATGGATGGCTTGTCATAGCTTGTGGTTGCCGACGACAGGCGACAACAGGTGGGTGGGGGTGGTGGCTTAGGTGGGTTGCAATTTGTTTTGAATTCACAGTAATTTTGTCAAAAAAGTTAATTAATTGGGATGAAATAGTAAAAAACTATATTCATGTAAATAAATTTAAAAATAAGGGCATTATTGTCCTAAAATTTTATTAATAAGAGATAAAATTGTAATAAAAAAATATTACTTTGATAATCTTAAAGTACCTAAGAAAATGAAAGTAATCAAATTATCTCCAATATTACCAACAGTAACTACTATTGATATTTGAAGATTATCAGTATCTTATATTACTTAACAACCAAACGTAGTAATTAAGTAATATAAAATAACATTACTCCAGTAATCCCATATTACCCCCAACCAAACGCCTCCTTATAAATTTGAAGATAATGGATGTTGATACTTTAAACTTACTTTCCTTTGCTTACAAAACTACTCGAATTGAAAGTTTAATTCCTTGAGGCTTATATGAAAAGCAAATATCCAAAGTGCTAGAAAATAGGATTTAGTAGGGCGACCATTCTTCTCTTCATTAAGCTGCAGTTAACTGCAAAAATAGATGACACGGGATCTCCATAGTAGTTTCTGATAATTGAGAGGTCTAAAGGAAAATTTTCTTGAGTTTCAGGGGTGTAAGTTTATTAACTCTAAAAAATATCATAAAACCCTATAAAAACATCAAAATGAGAGACTTCTAATCTTTAAATAGAAAAATTCCTCCCATTTAAAAGATTATGTAAACCGTTTGTTAAATTCAACGAAGGTAAAACCTAGTATTTCAAAATGCAGGACTGGACTGAATAAAGTCGTTCATATTTGTCATATCAAAACTATATTAACATTAAAAATAATAACACACCAATGTAAAGGATCACAGAAAAAGACTAAGAATGTACATTATGTCTTCAATCCTTCAAGTGTATCGTGAATGTATAGATTCTGAATCCTCCAGCATCATGTAGCCAAGATTTATAACTTTCACTTACCTCCCTGCATATAAACACAATTCACAAAATTCAGAAGGAAATACAAAGCATCAAATTACACCATGTCCCACCTCAATCAAACTCGATTTCAAAAACTGTTAAAATTTCGTATTTCAAAACATTGACTACATTGTTCATCTTTAGTATGGCACTACCCACGGTTAGCTTATAAAATACATTTATAAATATCTTTTACCGTCGACGTACTACGATCCAAAATGTATGCTAGTATGTCAACGGTAAAATTATAAATATCGAGCAAGCAGAATTTGTTGTTAACCCTACACTTCCTCAATCGTAAGGGATGGAAAGAATACTGGGTTTCGAGTGTCACCATGATACGATCCATGTTTCCTTAATTTGTTCTCACCAGTTGTACATATATACTTCCTTATTTAGTCAGAATCTGTATATAGACAGTTTTGGTATAGACAGATTTAATAGCTGTGATTTAGGTAGATATTTCTGCTGTAATTTAGGCTTGATTCTAACCTTGTATATTACACATTTGTGCCTATGAGAAGAAATCCTCACAAAGAGGACATTGAATCCAATTGACATGGAATTAGAGCCAAGTTCTTAAGTTACAAACCTTTCTTGTGTGGGTTTGTTTTTTTTCTTTTCGGTGTCTTTGGGTCACGTTGGGCTTCCTATCGTTCATGCGGAGTTGTTTTTGGGGTCAGCTGGTTTTTGACACCTTTGTCTCGAGTGTCTCTTGTGGTTTTTTTTTTCAGCGCATTCTAGGTGGGTTTTTTTGGTAGCGCATTTTTGGTTCATGGTTCATTGGTAGTTTCCTTTGGCCCTCCACGTTATGCTACTGTGGTTCCTTGGTGGTGGTTGATCTCTTCAGGGGTGGTTTGGGGTTTCAATTTTTGGGCAGGTATCATTACCAGTTATTTTCTGAAATTGTTTGGCTGCTACTGTTTGGGATTGTTCTTGGGCTGGTTATTGGCTATCATGTCTTCTGATTCTATTGTAGTGAAATTCACGGGTAAGAACTATTCTGCTTGGGAATTTCAATTTCATTTATTTGTTATGGGGTCATATTGATGGGAGTGATCAGGCTCCTACTGATGTTTCTAAACTGACTCAGTGGCAGACCAAAGATGCTCGGGTGATGATATGGATTTTAGGATCAGTGGATCCTATTATTGTTCTTAATCTATGGCCATATAAGACTGCTAAATCTATGTAGGAATACTTAAAAAAAGTATATATTCAAGACAATATTGCTCGACGTTCTCAATTAGAGTACGAGATTGCTAGTTATACTCAAGGAGATCTCTCCATTCGGGATTATTTTTCTGGATTTAATAATATCTGGGCAGAATTTACTGACATTATTTATGCCAAAGTACTAGAAGAATCTCTCTCAGTTGTGTAGGAAATTCATGCGCAAAGCAAGCGAGATCAATTTTTAATGAAGTTACGACCTGAATTTGAAGCCACTCACTCTAATTTGATGAATTGCAATCCCATGCCATCTTTGGATGTCTGTTTTGGGGAGTTACTTCGTGAGGAGCAACGACTTACCACCCAGGCCACGTATCCGCATGACAAAATGATATCCAATGCAATGGCTTATGCTGCTCAAGGAAAAGGCAAGGGACGAGACATGAGGAAAGTTCAATGCTTCAACTGCAAGGAATACAGGCATATTGCTACCAACTGTACACGGAAATCTTACAACTACTGTAAGAAGCTGGGGCATATTATCAAGGAGTGTCCTACTCGTCCCCAGAATCGTCAAGCCAATGCTTATCAGTCTACTGTGGATTACGCTTCTTCTGCTACTACTAGTGATTCCTCTGCTCTTAGTACTGAGAAGCTACAACAAGTGATTATTTTCGCATTTTCAACCTTAGGACTACAAGGTAACGGTTCGCTTTCTCCCTCATGGATTATTGATTCGGGTGCATCTAATCAGATGACTAGTTCTTCTGATACTCTTAGCAATGTTCAAACTTATATTAGATCGACACATATTCATATTGTTAACGGTTGTCAGTTACCTATTCATGCTATTGGGGATGTTGATTCCACTATTAGAGATGTTTTTGTATCTCCTCAGCTTTCTACCAGGCTTATTTCAATCGGGCAATTGGTTGATAATAACTGTGATGTCGTTTTTCTCGTGATGGTTTCTTGTGCAGGATCAGGTGTCGGGCAAGATACTTGCAAAGGGGCCTAAAGTTGGACATTTATTTCCTATGCATTTTTCCATTCCTGATGTTATGTCATTTGCTTGTAACGCTGTGAACAATAAGTGTGAAGTATAACACAAACGGTTGGGTCATCCTAATTCTACTATTTTATCTCATATAATAAATTCTGGTTTGTTAGGCAATAAAGATCAATTTTCTTTTCCTCTTTCTTTTGATTGTTCCACATGCAAATTAGGTAAAAGTAAGTCTCTTTCTTTTCCTTCTCATGGTAGTCATGCTGAACGTTGTTTTGATTTAATTCATAGTGATGTGTGGGGAATTTCTCCTGTTATCTCACATGCAAATTATAAATACTTTGTTACATTCATCGATGATTATACAAAGTACACCTGGATCTATTTTCTTCGTGCTAAATCTGAGGTCTTATCTATTTTCCAACAATTCACTGCCTATGTCGAGACTCAATTTTCTTCTAGCATTAAAATTATGAGGTCTGATTCAGGGAGGGGTGAATACATGTCTCGTGAGTTTCATGATTTTTTCAAACAAAAAAGGCATTGTTTCTCAGCGTTCTTGTCCATATACACCTCAACAAAATGGTGTTGCTGAACGTAAAAATAGACATTTGTTGGATGTTGTTCATACTTTATTGCTTCAATCATCCGTTCTTCCTAAATTCTGAGTTGAAGCTTTATCTACGTCTGTTTCTTTAATTAATAGATTGCCATCCAGTGTCTTGAATTATGAAACTCCTTACTTTCGTCTTTATCATCAGCATCCTAGATACCTTAACATGCATACTTTTGGTTGTGTTTGTTTTGTTCATTTGTCTTCTCATGAACAACATAAGTTATCTGCTCAATCTGTTAGATGTGCATTTATGGGTTATAGTACTTCACATAAAGGCTATGTTTGCTATGATCCATGCTCTAACCGACTTCGTATTTCCCGTCATGTTGTGTTCTTTGAAAATCAGTCATTTTTTCCTTCTCATGATAAGTCTTTGCCTGAGATATATGTTTTGCCTCATTTTGATGACTTGACTTCTTCTATTGAGTGATTCAAATCTGGCCTTATATATGAAAGACGACAACCTACTTTGCACCTTCCTGAGCCTGTTCAGACTAAATCCTCTACGGGTGATCCGGATACTACCCTAGTTCCTCGCTGCTAGACCAGAGTGTCTCGTCCGCTAGACCGGTATGGTTTTTCTCATACCTCTCTCCATGTTACTCTGTCTACTATTCCCTACCCATCGAGTTATTCTAAGGCAATCAAACATGATCATGGCGCATGGCGATGGCCGCAAAACTTCAGGCTCTTCAGGATAATCATACATGGGATGTTGTCCCTTGTCCTCCTCGAGTAAAAGTTATTGGTTGCAAATGGGTCTATTCTATCAAGCTGCGTTCTGATGGAACTTTGGATCGGTATAAGGCCTGGTTGGTTGCACTTGGCAGTAGACAAGAATATGGGGTGAACTATGAGGAGACTTTTGCTCCAATTGCCAAAATGACTACGGTACAGACTGTCTTGTCTGTTGCTGCATCCCAAGGTTAGTCTCTTCATCAGATGGATGTCAAAAATGCATTTCTTCATGGATGATCTCAAAGAAGAGATATACATGACCATTCCACCTGGTTTGTCATCCTCTTCTTCCTCGGATGTCTGTAAGTTGAAACGATCATTATATGGGCTGAAACAAGCTCCCCAAGCCTGGTTTGATAAATTCCGCTCCACTTTGCTCCAATTTTCATTTCAGCATAGTGCATATGATTCTTCTTTATTTTTCTGCAAGACATCTCTTGGCATTGTCTTCTTTTTGGTTTATGTTGATGATATTGTTATTATTGGCACGGACTTTAGCTTGATCACTCGACTACAACAACATCTTCAAGCCTCATTTCATATGAAGGACCTTGGTTCTCTTACATCCTTCTTAGGCTTGGAGGTTCATACTGATTCCTCTGGCATTTTTTTGAATTCAAACCAGGCCCGGGGAGCTTGTTTCAGCCCATACAATGATCATTTCAACTTACAGACATCCACTTTGCTCCAATTTTCATTTCAGCATAGTGCATATGATTCTTCTTTATTTTTCTGCAAGACATCTCTTGGCATTGTCTTTTTTTTTTGTTTATGTTGATGATATTGTTATTATTGGCACGGACTTTAGCTTGATCACTCAACTACAACAACATCTTCAAGTCTCATTTCATATGAAGGACATTGGTTCTCTTACATACTTCTTAGGCTTGGAAGTTCATACTGATTCCTCTGGCATTTTTTTGAATCAGCATAAATATACTCAGGATCTGATTACATTGGCTAGTCTTCAAGATACTTCTTCTGTGGATACTCCTATGGAAGTAAACACGAAGTATCGTCGGGAAGAGGGTGCTCTCCCTTTCACCCTACTATGTATCGACAAGAAGGGGAGCTTGAACTACTTAACCATTACTCTGTCCCCGATATTTCCTTTGCGATACATTAGTCGATTCATGCAAGCTCCACGTCATCTGCGTATCGAAGGAGTGATCTCCACCTACTATGTATCGACAGTTAGTGGGGAGCTTGAACACTTAACCATTACTCGTCCTGATATTTCCTTTGCAGTACAGCAGATTAGTCAGTTCATGCAAGCTCCACGTCATCTACACTTAGCTGCCGTTCGTCGTATCATTCGATATCTTCGAGGTTCTCCTAGTTGTGGCCTATTCTTTCCTACTGGGACTCCTCTTCAACTTGTGGCTTATAGTGATGCAGATTGGGCAGGATGTCCTGATACGCAACGATATATTACAGGTTGGTGCATGTTTCTTGGTGACTCTTTGATATCTTGGAAGAGTAAGAAACAAGATCGCGTGTCCAAATCTTCCACTAAATCTGAATACCGTGCAATGTCTGCTGCTTGTTCTGAGATTCTTTGACTTTGTGGCCTCCTTGCTAAGATTGATTGTGTTCAATCCGATCCTACTCCTTTACATGCTGACAACACTAGTGCCATTCAGATTGTTGCCAATCCCATCTTTCATGAGCGTACCAATCACATTGAGGTGGACTGTCATTCCATTTAGGAAGTATTGGCCACTCCTATCATTTCTCTTCCTCATATTTCTACTGACCTCCAGTGTGTTTACGAAGGCCATGACACGACAATGTCATTTCTTGTGGGCAAATTGATGCTTCTTGACCGACCAGCATCAATTTGAGGGGGGATGTCACCATGATACGATCCATTTTCCTTGATTAGTTCTCACCAGTTGTACATATATACTTCCTTATTTAGTCAGAATTTGTATATAGACAGTTTTGATATAGACAGATTTAATAGCTGTAATTTAGGCAGATATTTCTACTGTAATTTAGGCTTGATTCTAGCCTCAAATATTGCACATTTGTGCCTATATAATGAGAAGAAATCCTCACAAAGAGGACATTGAATCCAATTGACATCGAGAGGACAAATAGATAATAGATTAATCTGTGTAAATACTTCCCTAGTCTTTATAAAGTTTGTCATCCTAGAAATATACTTGTCTTTTTGCTTGATACAAAGTTACGGGTTCTTGAAAAACAAATGTTGACCCTATAATTAGTGGAGATGATGTGGTTCAGCAAACAACAAGAAAATGGCATACCTTTCTCTATTCAGGAGGTAGAAGTGCAATCTCAATTTCTTGGAGTGATTTTCCTTTTGTTTCCATCACGTTCTTCTTGACAAAAATAACAGCTACTAAGCAAAAGAAACCAAATATTGTATAGAGGATTAGCGGCCCCAGTTGCTTCAATAAGCGCAAAAAGAACAGGCCGACAAAAAAATTTATCACCTGTTAAAAAGATGCTGTCAGCAAGATAAATAATGTATTTCCCCAAATATATGAGGATTTAACATCCAATGTAAGGCACCTAACCATCTCAGATTAACTAAGACTCAACTGTTTGGTTTTCTCCTTGAGCAAATTAAATTGGTCAATTTAAAATCAACAAATAATTACCCAATGCACAGCCATGCAAACTGCCATCGCCTTTGCTCTGATTCGACTGGGAAATATTTCTGATAGGAGAAGAGTAGGAACAGGACCAGCACCCAGGGAAAATGTCAAGACAAACCTGCATTATCAAGTCATTTAGAAAAAGCATGTCATTACATCAGAGATTAACATTTATTTAAACGTAATGTGTTTCCCTTAACAATCTTTGAGCAATTACATCACATAGGCATGCTATAGATCATTCTAGGTACATCTAGTCCAATTGAGTTTAACATGGATATTTCTAACCCGTCAAGTTTGTGATCCATTTTAATATCATAATCACTCAAAATACACATTTACTCATGTCATAATATAGAAATTTCTCCAGTGTCTAATTCCAAAACATCAATTCTTGAACTTACGCCATCCTGTGGTGACTGAATGGGACATTTCAAAAACAAAAAAGGGTACAATGTTCATTTTTTCTTTTGACTTCCGTGTAGACAGGGATTTACAACTTACATTAGCATGCCTCCAAGAGATAGATACAATGCTCCAGAGCTTGAAACAAGAGAAGTTGCCGCAATTACTTGAAGACCCGTTGCTACGGCCTGAACCAACAAAATGCATTAAGCAAATAATAGATTAATTGTTCATAGTCTACATGATAAATTACTGACACCACACTTGAAAACACAAATGCAGAAATGACAAATTGATCAACCCTATTTAGGATACCCCTACTCTAGTATTGACCCTATACCTTCAACAAAGTCTAATTTCACAGCTACAAATCACTGCCGGTCAAGCATCATAGTCTGAAGTAAATAATCCAATATATAATCAAAAGACACTACTTATAGATACATGTATATTTAGGGAATCAATAAATGGTGCAGTACCATTATGTTACGTTAAATTAGATTGTAACTGAGAAATTTTCAGAAATTTAATCTGTTTTCAAACATTTCCCTTACCATGCCCAAAAAACTTCCTAGTAGAAGAACCCTTCTTCCAAGCTTATCCATCAAAATCGTCGCAATAATTGACCCTAACACAGCATAAACAATGTGATCAAAATAAACAATCAACTATTTCAAAGGTAAACCCTCTGGGAGTAAATCAATATTTTACCTGATAAATTTGCAATTCCCACACATATGTTTGCGAAGTCTGAAGGTACACCAGCGTTTTTAAAGACAGTTGATGAAAAGTAGAATACAGCATTTATGCCGGATAGCTGTTGTAAAGCAAAAAGGGCAGACCCAATGAAAACCACTGCAAATGGAGAAGTTAAAAGTAATCTTTTAGAAGGAAACATATAGAACTGACTTGGATGCTCATGTAACTTGAAACATATTCATGTTTACCTTGAAAATGGCGGCCAAAGATCAACTCTGACAACTTCACCACTTCTGCCTCATCCCCTCTATCCGACTTTGAAAGTTCAGCCATAGAGTGCTTTACATGTAATCCTCCTAAAAGCTTCTCAAATTCAGCCTCAGCTTCAGCCCCTCTTCCCTTCTGAAGCAGTCCAGGAAAGAAAAAGAATTAAGTGTCTAATCAATAGTCAATACTTAAGTGAACCAAGGTCGAACAAATGAAAAAACAAAAGACGCAAATATATTGGAAGTGTCAAGTTGTAACTTATCAGCAGTATCTAAAACTGGACCATGTAACAGTTGCTTGTATGTAGAGAAGTAAAGCCATGCATTTTTGGAGAAGTAAGAACAATTCAGAAAGCAGGTCAAAATAACAAAAATAATTCAAGAATCCAAAGAAAAAGACCAGAATAATGTAGAACACTTAAAAGGCAAGGCTGCTTTTTGGCAACACCACTGCATACCAAGAAAATGATAGTACTCAAACTGTCATTTAACAACAAAACCTTATTTAATTATTTGTAGCATTAGCAATGGTTGGCTGTGTAATTCATTATTCCTAAACTCCCATTGCACCAACAGTAAATTGTAATTCAGGTCAGAGTACAGCCACTGCAATATGATGCCTGTCATAAGCTTGATTCAAATGATAACAGTTTCTGTTCTTCTCTATTGCAAATTGTTAGAAACCCCAAACTTCACCTGCAAATGATCACTCACAAACAACCCAGAACACTCTGAAGCTTCAACATTCAACAAACCAGAAATTCCAGTCACACCAGAACAGTTCAATCACACCAAAACAATAAAAGAACACAAAGCAATACTGAATAACCTCAATTTATATATAGAATAGCAACTCTGTAACAACACTACTCCAATAACAGTTCATCTACAACTACAATTCAGCATAACAGAAGATAAACATAAACCAAACCATTTAGAAATAACTTTGCTAAGAAGAAAGAAACCCACTGGACTTCGAGGGCCAGCAACTCCCCAACCCTTTTCCCTTTTTACTATTTTCGAATGATCCTAGACAGATCTCTGGCATTCCCTTTTATTCTTCATACTCTCTTACCATAACCGAATTCAGTTCCCCATCAATCATCACTTGCCACTTGTCACTCTCTCATAAACCTAGTATCACCCACACACTCACGCATACAGCCAGACAATTCGTCCCTCATCCCTTTTTCACACCTTTGCTTTTCCTCCCATACACTAATATGTTGTTGGTCTCATCACAAATCATCCCAAACCCAACCAAAAGGGTTATATATCATAAAATTTGACTACTGTTCTGATCTAACATGGATCTGCGTTCATTTATATTGATGAAATATACTGTTTACAATAATAAAATGCATTAATACACTTCAGACCTACTTCCCCTCAAATTTACTAGAACACCATTAAGCACAACTGATGCCTAAAATCTAACTAAAAAAAGTACAAAATCCAAACAAAACAACCAAATTAGACATATTGTTAAAGACATCAACAATACAAAAAAGGGAGCAGATGACCTTGAAAAGCCAATGAGGACTTTCTGCACAAAACTCCATAGAAAGAGCAAGTAAAGCAGCAGGAATAGTAGATACCCAAAAACAAATGCGCCACCTGAGCACATCATCAAGTTAATACAGGATATAATTCACAAGTGCACCATTTGAGCACTTAAAAAGCAAGTAAAATTTATTTATTCTCAGACCATACAGAAAAGATCTATGAAATAAGCCTATAAACAGATGGAAACAACTATTTAGTCAATCATCTGTTTTGGAAACTACCACAGCTTCATCTGATTCTTACCAACCAACGACTTCCTTGGCAGGGAGTCCAATAAATAGTGCCCCCAGAATTCCAAGACATGCTGCTATCTGAGTGGAGCTCCCAAAAGCACCCCTTACATAAGATGGAGAAACCTACTTGAAAATGAAGCATGATCAATTCCCATGGAAGAGAAAAATACAACTACAGTACACACAGTAATGCCGATTGGCAATCAAGGCAAATTTGTAAAACAATCATCTCTCATACCTCTGCCACATAGAGAGCTGCAACAGGGGGGCCAATACCCATTCCAGTTCCAACAAACAACCTTCCCAGAAGCATACCCCAGAGATTCTTCGCTATAGCACTGCAAGATTGTAGTTGAATGCTGCTATAAGCTTTATACAGTTCCAGACTATCGCACAAAGAAAGCTCATTGATCTCTCAGTCACATATAAAAGGGCACACATTGTCAAGAAGTTTTCAGGATATAAAGCTAGAAGACTTCAAGCAAGATGTATAAAGAAGCAAAACCTTTTGTTGGTTCTCCATGTCATCTTAGTTTTCTTTATTGAATATAAATAAAAAAGTGAGAATGAAGTACAGAGATTTCAGACCCTATAACCAGATGAAAAACGCACATTAAGTGCTCTAGCTCTAGCAAACACAAACTCACATTGAGCATAAATGAACCCCAAATTTTACTTAAAGAGAAGGGTGAACTACCAAAAATAAAATAAAAGTGACGGCAAATTTTCACTGACATACTATAATAATGGGTTAAGGTTTGCATCTTAATCCCAAGAAGCTCTGAAGAAATCACTGGGAATGATGTGGTTGAAAAATGATAAAAATCCCTGGTTTGGAAATAAAACAAAATTTTTTATGCAAATGTTCATCTTCTAAACTTAAACAAGCAGCATTTAGGATATTTACAAAGAGAACACACATTGACAAAAAGCCTGACAGGTGGTCAAAATTCTAGAAGGTATTAAAACTAATATGTTGAACACAGCAGTAACCTCATTGAAGCCCCAATTATCATGGGTAAAGCACATAGCTGGAAAGCCCTGCGGCGTCCAACCCCGTCTGCAATCCAACCACTGAACATAGATCCTACAAGCGCACCCCCTAAACATGTGCTAACCACCAGACCTTCATTGACATAAATCAAAATGTTAGTAAGAACTTACCAAAAAGAGAGTAAAACAAATGGACAACCAAACAGAATACCTTCAGCCATTGTATTCCCACTAAAGCCAAGGTCTATAGAGATGCTTTCTAGCGTCTCATTAACTACCCTGCATTAACAAATGCAAACGAGATTATTTCCTTTTTTGCATACAAATTAATTGGAGAACAGAAAAGAACTATTGAATTTCAGAGGGACACACCCGAGGTGGTAGCCAAATAATAATGAAGAAATAATTGCCACAAGTATATGTGGCAAACACCGGCTCCAAGAAGGGTTTCCTATACCGCCCAAACCATTGGGCATCCGTACTACATAAAAAATCATTTTAATTCTCAGATCTCAGTTATTGTTCATAAAAATAAAAACCATTTGCACCTAGAAGTAAGAAAAAAAATCAGATAATCTACTTTGCATAAATGAACAAGGAAAAGTTAAATTTGTATTTAGGTTATATAAATTAAGAGAATGCTGTTTCTGCCACTGAATTGTGTGCTCTCCCAATCCCAACTGATGAAGCAAGAGACTCCCCAGTTTTGTGCTTCAATTGTTATCAGGTTGTATCACAATGGCAGAGAAAAGTTTCTCGTTAAATATAACAGAAGTGAAGTAATTGTGTACATTGCTTTATTATTCATAGACACACAATACAAGCACATATAAAACAGAAAAGAAAAAGAAAATATACAACTTAACATTTATTGTCATTAACTTATTCCCGTACCCAGTATTAGGACATTATCTTATTGAAGAGAAAGGACAAGTTGCACTGACACATCAAGGAAAAATAATATTCCTGAATATTTCTTTTCATGGCTCATTTATAAAACCTATATTAGCATATTTCTAGTCAAATGAAATCCCCAACTACTTGGAATGCATGAGATAAGCTCAATCATGCAGATTCAATCACAACTCACATAACAGAATTCAATAACAGTGAAAAAGTTCAACTTAACCCAACAAGGGGCAACAACAAAATTGATTATTATACAACTTATGATTACTTGAGCTTTCGTCTTTCTCATTGTCATCAATATGGTCCTTCGAGGATGCACGCTTATACATCCAAGAAGCGTCCCCGTGACGCCCACGCATATTGTTTCCAATTGAATTATCTTTTGAAGATATAAAAAAGTCAGAAGCCAACTGCAATAACCACAAGATCAAATCCTTAAGAAAACCTAAATACAAATTAATTTCTAGATCCAAAATTACCAATAACTAAAGCACCAAAAAGTAATACTACATTGACAAATAAGAGTGCAAAAATTAGCCACTGAAGAATTTATCATACTTTATATTAGATCTCATACAAATAGACCTCCAAGTCTTGAATAAAAATTTTCCACTAAAATGATATATTTATATCTAACTTCAATATAAAAATCACATATTAAAACAGATAAATAACATACAAACACTGATTTAAGCTCTAAATCAACAACCATTTAACTGTAAAACAAACCTATTAAAAGTAAAATCATAATTAAATCAAAATTAACTTATTTGCCATTGTTGAATAAAAAATAAATAAAAAGATCTCAGAAAATTGAACTTCTGCACGGCATCGTTTTACTGGATCAGCAACAAACAGAGACTCACCATTTCGTTTCACAACACATCTACGTCCAAAAAGATCAAAACATGCATAAAATTCATAAACTTACATTAAAATAATTTTTTTTTACTAGTTCAGCTTCAGAACGGCAGCGGTTCTGGATCAACAACAAACAAAAAAATTGAGCTTAAAAAAACGACACAATTTCACTCACCATTTTTGTTTCTCAGCACAGTGAACAACGAAACTTACTACCACAACACTAACGCATTGGTTTCAACTGAGGTTTTGATACGCCACCGTTTCAGAGGATCATCAGCGAGAGAGAGAAATCGAAAATGTGCAACAAGCAGAGAGTGATCCACTTAAAGAAATGAGAGAGGAGGCTAAAATTCGCCAGTGGTGAGAAGTCACCTTTTTCGTTCGTATGTCAGTGCCAAGCTTTTAACTGAGGACAAGCACACCTACGCGAGGATTTCGAAACCGTTTAACTACAGTCAATGCTAATGTGCGCATCTGGTGTTGAGAGCTGTATTTGTATTTTTTTTGCCCTTTTGGTTACTGGTATTTTAGAAGAGAAGCAAAGCGTCGAGAGCTAGGAGATGAACACCTGGAGCTCGTTGGGAGCAGGATCAGGTGGTTTGACGGACACGTGATTGTTGTTGTCGGACTAATAGAGAAATGACACGCGGAATATTTTAACGGCTGAAATTAATCGAGGTTGGTGATTTGGATCGGGTTGAATTCATTTTGAGATCTACTGAACTGGATTATTTCAGATTTAACCCGAAATTTGTACTTGGGTTGATTCTAAAATAAAATAGAATTTTTTTTTTTTTAGGGTACAGTCCCACTTTAAGTGTGAAGTCAACATTGAGATGATTAATTTTCATATTTTTTTATTTATTAATAAAACGTAATTTTATATTAGGAAAAACATTATTGTTTGTTATTGGATTATTATTAACGATTCATTAACAATTCACTAATAGTCAGTCGTAGGGAGATTTTTGTTATTTTAAAAACGGAAATTTTTATTATTATATTATATTGTAGGAGAAGTAATACCATTAACTCTATTTAGAAAACAATGACAGTTTAAAAATAATTTATAAATATTAAACAAACTTTATTAAAATAAAATAGAATTTCACAATTTTCCCTTCTAGAGAGATCCAGAAAATTCCTATAACCAATATTCGAAAGGTTTGAAATGTTTGGTTGGTAAAAGTTTGTTCATCTTGGTGGGCCTATGAATTGACTCACCAGTCAGGCAGTCACCAATCACCATTAAATGTATTGGACCCAATACCCTAGATCCAATTTTTGCTCTATGTAACAGCAACCTTGTGTTGAATCATGACACTTTTGGATGATTAAAATTCAACGTAATTTGAATAATAATGTACCTATGAAATGCACAATTTAAATGCAATTTCAAATGCATTGATATAACAAAGTCTTTTTCGAAATATGACATCTTATACTTTATTAAGAATGAAATGAATTGACGAAGAGGATCAACTTCTCCCAAATATTTGAAACAAAATTCATATATTCTTAACAAAATTCATATATTCTTGTATTTATTTTAAACCAGTGTTTTAAAACTCAATCCGATGTTAAACCCATTAAAGTGACCGGGTTTTGGGTTGATCGGTTTGATTAGCGGGTCAACCTAGTGTCCAAAGGATTGAATCCAACAAAAATACCCTAAAATTTCTATAAGTCTCAATAAGTTTGAAATCTTACAAAAACACCCAAACACCTCCGTTGACGGCGACAAATAGAGCATGTTTTCAACGACGACAACAATCCCCATCACCACGAAAACACTCTCCACAGCCTCCTGACCAAAACCCATCTCACCCCTCCCATGTTCGCCTCCCCAATCGTCGACAACAAGAAGCTTTTTTCTAACAACTTAGTTTTACAATTTCCGTTCGATTCATTCACCGAAAATCACCTTCGTCGCCACCATTCCACTCATCGACCATTCCTCTTCAAAAACCCTAATATTCCAACCTTCAATTATTCATAGATTGATGTCCTAATTTCTAGGGTTTTGAATAAATAGGAAAATTTCTAACCTGATCCGGTTAAGGCCCTGAGTCTCGATTGAACCAGTTCAACCGGCTAAGTCGGGGCCGGGTCTTAAAACACTGTTTCAAACATAATATAAGGCCAATGATATCTACCAAAACTTTATATTTTCACAGATTTTGCAAATCAACAATCCACTATTATTTATGAAGATCAAATCAATCAGAAAGCTATAAAAGGAAACACAACGTTAACATTCGGCTATACATAAAATTCCTCTAAAATACAATACAGAGTTTTGTCAAGGCGTGTTCTCTGAATAATATCTGCTGGTAAAAAATTGCACATAAGACACACCTTGAATGTGAATGAATATGGAAAGGGGGAATGTGAATTTTTGAACAATCACGAATTGCATTTACTTACTGAGTAGACTATGAAACTATATTGAGAACATCAATCAAAATCTTGTATGAAAATACTGTAAACTTGAGTTTGATTTTTCAGGCGTTACCCATTGATGAGCTCATTACTTGGATCTGTCAACAACAAATGCAGGCAGGTATAAGTGCATGATGGCGTTGAAAACCATTGAGTTATCGAAGATATTATAAATAAAAACACCGAGATTACCTTATTCACAAGCAAGTTTACTTGCTCTCTGTACATTTCTTTCAGGTCTATAATATCAGCACGGAGTTCCTCCAGCTATACATATGCAACAACATTGGACGTAAGAACATGATACATAAAAAGTTGAAAATGCTTCGATACTATGTTCTCCATTTAAGAAGAAATACAGAAGTGCAAACTCCAAAATGATTCTTACCTCCTCATCACGCTCACCCATTAGCTCCAGTGCAGCAGCGTGCCTCCGTCTTAGTGCATCTAGTTCTGCCCGTATGCCAGATAACATGGCAGCTTCTGCTCGCAACTTTTCACACTGAGCAACAAAGAATTCTGAACTTAATGATTTGAGAATATTAAGTGATCATAACAGAAAGAAACTGAATAGTCAACCTTAAAATGAAAATCAATAGAAAACTCACCTGTCCAGTCATTTTGACCAACTCTTCAGCAAGAGAGTCCCGAATAGACTCCATTGATGCCTGACATTAATTATAAACAAAGGTCAATCAAACCCATATCGAGAAAGGAGTAATATTATAGCATTCCAGCAATATGCAATATTAGTCCGAAGGTGACACAGTTCCATAGAACTATAATACTATAATTTCCAGTGTGGTGCAGCTCACGAAACCTGTAACACTAAATATAAGTTACACGAGAGTTTAAAACATGCATACCAAACGAGACATATATGATGCAAGTTCCCCTTCTTTCTGACGAAGACTAGATTCAAAAGCACTAGGTGTCATGCTCTTCATAAAGTATGGGTTCATCGTTGCTTCTATAGGATTTCTCTTTTCAGATAAACTATCAGATGAGTCCAAAGAAGCTTGCAGAAAATGACTTTCTTCCATGCTGCCTAGGCTGCTAGCACTTGACAGTTTCCGAGACAAGCTTCCTGCAAAAGGACAAAAAGCAAAAGAAAAAGTAATATAGCAAAGATACAAAAATTTTAAAAGATGACTGTTGAAGCAAAATCGTCATACCATTCTCAAAAGCAGAATTGTGCCTTGATAAGGGAGTTTGATCAGGTACAGCAGTAGAGTGAACAGATGCTCTCCTTTCCAAGTCTAACCGAGCAGCCTTCTCCCTGTCTATTTCCTGTCAAAGTCCCGAGAGATTGCATTAGTAGATTTCTTGTAGCAGTGAGTACCAGTAATTAAACACATGGAGGGTTTTCTATTTCAGACTTGCAGATGAAACTCCAAAAATTATATAACAATGTATCCACAGTTTTTGAAGGTTTCAATATAAATTAGATAAATCCAGGTTACAGTAATTTCTGCAGCACTGTCACCTCTAAGGGTCCTTCTTGCTTTGAAATTCAAAAGATCATGTTTCAATCAAGAAATTTCAATCATCAAAGAACCACAAACAGAACTCTCAAACCTATAAAGAAAAATCCAACATCTGCCCTTTGTGTCGATTTAAAGTTTATTTCAGATGTTTTTAGTAGCCATATTGCTTTGCAACACTACTGAGACTAAAATTTAATGTAAAAATAAGATTAATGGAGAAGTTTAAGAAGAGTCGAAAGCAGCACCTGCTGCAAAAGTTCCCGGTGCATAAGTGCATCTTGTAACTCTTGCTTATGTTTCCGCCTGAGTTCTTTAATTTCTTCTTCAAGCTGGCTTGCACGGCCTGCTTGAGTGTCAGCTTCCTCCTTCGCTGCAAGGTACTCCTGCCTATTCTCGGCAGCTCTTTGTCTCTCCTTTTCAAGGGACTTACTTAACTGGGTCTGTTCTGCTCTGAGGCAAGAAATCTGGAACACAGTGCAGGTGTAAGTTACTAATCATAGAAGGATCTCCATTAACAACAAATGTAATCACAACAAAAGATATAAACCTGAGCTTCAAGAACATTTATTCTGGATAAGGTTTGTGATAAGCGTTCATTGACAGATCGCTCTCTTTCTTCTGCAGCTGCAGCTTTGGCCTCAGCTTCCTAGGGATTAAAATTACATGAACAAGAGTTAGGGTACACAAGTCTCATTCACTATATAATCTATAGCAGCATATATCAACACACCTGTAGCCGTGAGTTAAGGGACCTCTCAACAGCAGCCCAAGCTTCTGCTCTTCTTGCAGTTGTTTCCTATAAACAATTCAGCAAATACTCATAATATAGAAAAACCAGGTGTAAATCGAAGGATTATCACTCAAAGTGCACCCAAATCCTCATGATGCAAGAAGGATACACCTCTCACCTGTATGGCTTCTATCTGCCTTAAAAGAGGCCTTGTTGATTCAGGAACTTGTGTGATCAACTCCTCGCACCGGCGTTCACTAGCCTAGAAAAAGAGGTAGCATAACATAAAATGTAAAAAATTGTTGACAACATCTAAAAATGGGAATAAATGAATAAGACTATCTAAGGAAGTTAATATACCTGATAACGTTTTTGAAGATCTTCAATGTCCCTGCGAAGCATGTCTTCCCTAAAAACTGCCTGCGAAACCAGAAAGTGAACACATAAACTAAATCATCATTTTAAAAGTCAGCTGGATCAAACCATTAATGTCAATGAATCAAGTACAAACCTGTTGCTCCTTTCTACTTAATGTTTGTCTTAATTCTTCAAGTGCCTGAACAAGCATAGCTTCACGTTCCTCAGCCTCTCTAAGACGGCTCTCTAATTCAGTTCTAGCTTCATTGTTGGCACGTGCCTCTGCTAATTCTTCAGCCTCCTTGGCTGCATTCAAAGCATTTGTATAGTATTGTTTTTGTGTTGCAAGTTCTACTTGGTGTTTCTCTATTGTTTCTTGCAGCAACTTCTCTGTCGCTGTCTTATCCTTTTTTATGCTCTCTACTTTGTTCTCTTCAACCTAGAAAAAGGAGAGATAAACTGCATACCTTTAACAAGAGATTGTGGTGCACACCAAAACTATGGCCAGGAAAAAAGTGGATATTAAAACAGAAATACATTAGTAAATTAAATGTTAAAAGTATTATTTTCAGCAATTATCGTAAGTGTCCTGCCACTGCTATATTGAAAGGGCTACCATTTTTTCCAACAACAATACCATGTAGACAAAACCCATTCTCACATGGAAACTGAAGGAAACAAATGCTTAGAAAAATTAACCCACTAACTCACAATTGGTAAGACTACTTTGAGACTTCAATTACCTGAAGCTTGGTAGCCAAACCTTTCTTCTCTTCTTCAAGCTCTCTAATCTAGCTCTCATGAAAATAAGAATAAAAGAAGTTAGTTCATTAGTTAGAACATGCATGAGAAAGTGCTCTTTGGAAAAAAAAATTAGGTCAGTTACACTGCTTATGTACCTGGGCCCTTAATTTCCTAATCTGAGCTTCTTGAGCAGCCTGCTTTTTTGAAAGTTCTTCACCTGAAATGATAGACAAACGCTAAGAAAGGGCCTATTTACATATTAAATATAGACTTTCAACATTCTTAAATGCATATTTAAAAAAATATATATATGAACACTTTTTTAAGGCTCTTCATGTCAAAGTTTCTGAGGCTCTACCTTCAGCCATAACTTGATTAATTATTTCATCTTTTTCCTTCAAAAGAGCAGCTGCATCACTTTTTTTGTTCTGCTCTCTCCGAAGTGTGTCCCTTTCCTTAGTAAGAGCATAAACCTGCAATTATTGACCAAAAATGAATTTCAGATAAACAAGCATACTCAACTGTCCTGCAAAGGCAGTCAACAAAAAATTATAATGTTCTTCCAGACAACATCTTAAGTGCATTCAACTGACATCAAATGCAACCACATAATGAAATGCACTAATCTTCTAAAACCAGATTTATGCTCGTTCTAAATGTGTTACAACAGCCTCATTACCATAGTATTGTACCTCAAGTACTTTTATATGCACCTTCTCTTTTTTAACCAGTTTCTTTTTCTAGTTTAAGGAAATGGTTCAAAAACTCATAATCTAGATCATAACATAATGCAATGTCTGATATATAGTAACAAACAATCTAATATTACAGTTAAATCTTCAGAATATATAGCTTAGTAATAAAAAATAAGAATTGGATTTTTTCCCCTTAGTTCTTTATATTTATTTTAACCAATTTCTAAAAATATGGCATAGAATTTAAAGAAACATAACACTGATGCCACAATTGTTCACAGTTTTGAAAAACTATGCTTCCATATATTTTGTTAGATATAACAGGAAAGCATTATAAGATGCATCACAGTTAGTGCTCAGTAAAAGAAAAGCATAGCTTCAGTCTAAGAGTATTAGATACCTGAAAAAGAAAATGCACTTTTTTCAAGGAATTGAACAATGTACATAATGAATGAAACTAGGAGCAAAATATTCCATCAGAGGTGAAAATTTTAAATTTTCAAAAGCATCTAGAGCAACAAACTATGCTGACTGGCTAAGAGAGAGATGATAAAATGATCTACTATTGATAACTCCATGTACTATTACATAAGAATTGTACCTGTAGGAAAAAGATAATTAACTTAACCAGCACTAAGAATTTAAGAACCAAACCAAAACAGGTTTCAGGCTTTAGCCAACAATACTAAGCTATCACAAGGTTGAGATCTACAGATAAATGAGCATAAACACAGAATAATTGTTTGGAACAAAAAACATACCCTTCTTTCAAGAGTTCCAACCCTTTGATGGTATTCTTCTCGTAAAGTCTCAATTTCAGCGTCATTTGATTTCCTCTGTGCCAAAACTTCAAGATATTTAAATATGTATTTCTTTTTTAAATTTTTTGCTGGGATATGGAAGAGAGATAAGCATCTTCAAGAATATTATCTAACATATTTTAATTTTAAAATCTATACAATGAAGTGCAAATGGATAAAGAAGAAAATAAGTGGTTATTTATTTGGGAAAAAAAAAAGTCAAGAATCGAAATATGACCATCATACCTATGAGATCATAATGGAAATTTAAGGGAAAAAATAAACACACTTAAATACCTTCAAGTCCTCAATCACAGCTTTTAGGTGCTCATTTTCATTCATCATCTTGGCAATCTCATCTGCCTTTGCCTAAAAAAAGAACAGCATTATATGAGCTGCTGAAATTAAATGAAAGATACATGCATGATGCAGTACTAACCGTTTAGCATGATACAAGGAAGAGGAGAAAAACTGATGAAAACACAAACCAAAAAGCACTGACATGCAAAATGTAAATGACTACCGAGTTATACAAGGGAGGGAAGGATACCGTGCTGAATGTGCAAGAGATGTGTATCAGAAATTATGGAAGTATGAATAAGATCCCCAATTAATTTGCATTTGAATTTTCATGATGCCAACACAAGAAAATGATAAAGACATCAAATAAATCACATTAGAGATTTTCAATAAAAGTGACCTGAAAACATTACAGTTTTTTTTTTTTTTTTTTTTTTTAAAGAAAAAAAATTATTGAGCAAGAGTTAATTTTAAGAAAAAATTTAAACAAGTTTCAACCATTACAGTGCTTGGTCTGAAATAGAGATAATAAGTGTCTAGTTCTCAAAGTAAGAAAGACTTGTTTAACATTTACATCTTGTACAAAATATAACATCGTGCACATTAAGTACCTGAGCTTGCCTTGCAGCACCCTGCAATGCAGTTTCCATCATTTTCATTTCAATCTTTAGCTTCCCAAATTCATAAACAGATTCTTCTGAGACAGGCACATTTACTTCTGAGCTCAACTGTTGCTCTCTAGTGTCAATCTCATTAACATTGGCTTGCTGATCCACTTCAACTGCCTTGATTTCTGCACCTTTTTGAGGAGAATTTGATGCAGAAACCATCTCAGGAGCTTCATCTGAAGGAGGGGAACTGGGCAAAGATAATCCACGAGCACTATCAGTCTCTTCAACACTGGCAGAATGGGAATCAGAAGGCTCGGTCCCTTCAACTTGGACAGCACTTGATGCCTCAGCCTCAACTGGCAAACTTTTCTCTACAATCTCTTCTGCTTGTGTCTTCCCTCCACCCTTGCTTTCTTCTTTCTTATCCTCATCCTTGCTTTCTTCTTTCTTCTCCTCATCCTTGCATTCTTCTTTCTTCTCTTCATCTTTGCTTTCTTCTTTCTTCTCCTCATCCTTGCTTTCATGTGGATCAACAACATTGTCTGATTCATCAGGTAGAATAATAGTACCCCCCTTAGCTTGGTCTGCTTCAACAGGTTCTGAGTTGGCTTCCACAGATTCTTCAGAAGGTGCTATGCCCGAAGTCTCTTTCTGTTGCAAATTGTCAACAGAATCTGATGACTCAACATTTTGAATAGTTGAGTCAGGAGGTCCAATAGGCATTGTTAGTGATTCAGATTCAACTTTACCAAGGTCTGATGTAACAATATCTACCCTCTCAGCCGTCACTGTACGCTCATTATCTTCCACTGTCTTGGGTGCATCCCTTTCTTCTTCAGTAGAAGTTTGCTCAGTAGTAGAAGGCAGTAACCTTTCAGTCTCAACCCCTTCTTTTTCTTCAGGTCTCAATGGCTGCTCCAAAGATTCAGGTTTTTCCGGTGATTCACTGGTACTTTCTTCACTTCTCTGCCCCATAAAGGACATAACAGGCCATAATCCTGAAGCTCGCACACAAATAGTTAAGGACATTACATGCATAATTGGTTCAAAACCAGCCATTTCTATTTCCTTGAAAAACAACTTTAAACTAAACCAGTCCGTCAGATGAAACTTGAAAAACAAATTTAATAACATAGAAGTTGTATAACTTTGCACCAGGATCCTTTCAACTTTTAGCCAAAATTAAAAGAAAAATAAAACTTAATCATCAATGCATATTAACAAAGATGTCAGTCTTCGTTATAACTATCATTATAACTGTGTGTTTTCATATAAACCCAAAAGAAACAAGATTCTCATTGACACACGAATTGACAGTGCAACAACAGACGAAATTCACAATGCAATATAAACTACCTTCGCTGTTGCTGGACTCAGACTTCTCAGCCTTCTCCTCAAACCCAAGCGCAGTATCAAAATTCTTTTCAATATTCTTCACGCTTTCGCTGAGCTTATTCACCGCCCCGGCCAGATCCGGGAAGCCTCCCAGCGAAACTTTCCCGCCGAACCAAGCCATCTCTCAATTATACGCCTAAGACCAGAGCTCAAATCAACTGATCAAAACGCATCGTATAACAAAATTTTCTGCATTTACGCACAAAACTGAGAACTCAACAAACACATCAAACAATAAACAATATACAAAATCCAGGATCCAATCAATCAAAATAATTAACGGTTCATGATTTGGACCACTTGTTACGAAAAGCTATAAACTGAGAGATCTAAATTCAATTAACAACGATGATCTATCAGAATTATATCATGAAACATGTAAATGCATATCAGATAAAATATAATAAAGAAAATAGAAAAGAAATTATTATTATTCAAGTTTAGTTTTTTCGTTTTCCTACCGTTTCTCAGTAACCAAACAGCTTGACGATTAAAAGAATTGAGAGATTTTCGCACAGAATGTTAAAGAATTCGGAGCTGAAACCATCACTTTCTTATTCAATTTAGTTTGTTTTTCTTTGAAGCTGATAACTATTAAGGTTTAGATTGGAGAAAGCAACCGATGAGTGGCGTCGTTTATGAGAAATGGAACATAAGAAACAGAGGGATCGAGACGGGGGAATGAGGTGGGGGGTCGATTGTTCATTGTAAATTTTGATGGGACTGGAGACAAATGAAACGTCGTCGTCTCGAAACCTAAAATCACAGTCTATAGGTTTGTACTTTGTTTTATGGAAGTGGATTATTTAATGTCAAAATCATCTCGGTCGGGTTGATTTATTATTTTAGATAGGATTTTTGATATAGTATTGGATAGTTGAGTAAGGTGATTATTACGAGGTAAAATTTTAAAACTAACAAAAAAATTTCTTATGTTTGCTAATGTAACTAAATACCCCAATATATAAAATTTTGTAAAATGACAAAAATACCTTCATCCACCCACAGTGCTAGATTTCGGCCACCACCATCGGAATCTGGTCGGAATCTAACGTTACGACGTAGACTAGTCGAATCGGCCGGTCGCGTCCCATCCGCCGAGAAAGGCCAGATCGACGATTGCAAAAGGCTAGATCTGGCCATCGCTGATGGCCAACTTCAGTCGTTTGTACGTCGTTGTGACAGATTCTGGCTACCACCGATGGTGGTTGATGGAATCTGGCAATTATGGGTGGATGGGGGTGTTTTTGTTCATTTTTAAACTTTTTTGGGGGTTTTTAATTAAATTAATAAATTTAAGGGGCCTAAAAGTAATTAAATATAATATAATAGTATTTCCTAAATAATGAAACAAACAATTATTTTGAGAATAAGATTGGGAATAGGGTATGAAATAAAGAATCAAATGGTCCCCTAATTTTTATCAAAATTTTCTCCATAAAAAGTTATATTGTACTATGTGTAGCTAAAATGGGAAACAGATAGAACAAAATAATAAAATCATCTTTTATCCATTGCTAAACCAACATAGCTTTAATATTCAATTCGTAATGTCTAGAGAGAAAGTCTATCGTACAACTAACTCTGGGTACTCGAATAGTTTGATATGAACTCTTGGGTGCATTACTCAAAAGGTCATAAGTTTAAATCCATTATCAGTTGCTAATAGAAGTAATCATTGAAGTTTTTATTTGGTCGATAATTCTAGGGTCCAAGAAGATTAGTTCAGGTGAGCGTAAACTGGTCTAAACACCTCCAATCACTAAAAAAAAAAAAATTGTTAATAGGGATAACCACTGGAACTCTTACTCAGCCGATAGTTCTAAGGTCATAGGGGATTAATTGAGGTGCGTATAAACTAGCGTGGACACCCTAATCATTAAAAAAAAACAAAAAAAGTCTATTGTACTATTATAATAAAATCACGTTAATTGCATCATTAATTATTTTATATACTAGATTTAATAATTATCAATCATATAATATAAAGATAAAAAAATGACTTAGTATAAAAATATTTAATCTTAATTTCAAATATAGCCACAATCATCATAAGGGTTTTTGATACTTGTATATGGTAACAAATCTTAAGAGTTTTTAATACTTAATGAAAAATAGGTAGATGAAATTAAAGGATGATTTAGGAGGTTATTTATTATATAAACCCTTGTAAGGGAAGTTTATGTCAACCTCCCCATCTTTAAGGTATTGATTGAGATTTGAGAGTGAAAATCATTGGTTTTGAAAATATTAAACCTTTAAAAATCATAAAAAACTCCATTCACGTATAAAATGACGATTTTATCCTTTCTATTCTATTTTAATCCCCTTCAATTCTTAAATCAATAACCTTCACCCTTGCACAAAGTTGTTACAATAGGCCTCGTGATTTCTAGCGGTCTCTCGATGTTGATATAAGCCTAATAATGTACTTGAGATTGAATTTGGTGTATAACGTCGTCAGAGGACCATTGCGAGTCTTAAATCTTATTTCATGATGTTTCTGGTTGAGCAACATGTTGTTGGATTTTGCCTCACGTCATGTTGAATAAGCATTACAAGGTTAGATTCGACCTCCTAGAGACGCTTATGTCACTAAATGCATTAGAGAACTTAAAATTAATGAAATTCTATTAATAAAATATTTAAGCTTCTAATATAGCTTTTTTTTTAATATATATTTTCTATTTATCGAATCATTTAAATACTTAAACACGTATACTCTTTGGACTTATCTCTTCACATTTTAAATCCTTTGATCAAAAGCCAATTTTCCCTCCAAAACTTCTCTCTTAACTATAAACCTAATAATGTACTTGAGATTGAATTTGGCATGTAACGTCACTAAAGGAGCATTGCGAGTCTAAATCTTACTTCATGATGTTGTCGGTTAAGCAACGTGTGGTTGGATATGCCTTGCGTCGCGGTAAATAAGTATTATGAGGCTAGATTTGACATCATAGAGATGCTTATGTCACTATATACGTTAGACAACTCAAAATTCTAATGAAATTCTGTTAATCGGAAATTTAATCTTTTAATTTAGCTTTTTTTATTTCTTTTAATGTATATTTTCTATTTATCGAACATTTAAATACTTAAACACGCATACTCTTTGAACTTAACTATTCACATTTTAAATCTTATGACCAAAAGCCAATTTTCCCTCCAAAACTTCTCTCTTAACCATAAGCCTAACAATGTACTTGAGATTGAATTTGGCATGTAGCGTCACAAGGGGAGCATTGAGAGTCTAAATCTTACTTCATGATGTTGCCGTTAAGCAACATGTGGTTGGATTTGCCTTACGTCACGTCGAATAAGTATTATGAGGCTAGATTTGACCCTTAGAGATGCTCATGTCACTATATGCGCTAGATAACTCAAAATTCTAATGAAAATTGTGTTAATCCAAATTTAATCATCTAATATAGCTCTTTTTTTCTTTTTCTTTATTGTTTCCTTTTAATATATATTTTCTATTTGTCGAATCATTTAAATACTTAAACATGCATACTCTTCGGACATATCACTTCACAATTTAAATCCTCCGATCAAAAGCCAATTTTCCCTCCAAAACTTCTCGCTTAACTGTAAGCCTAATAATGTACTTGAGATTGAATTTGGCATGTAACGTCACTAGAGGAGCATTGCAAGTCTAAATCTTACTTCATGATGTTGCCGATTAAGCAATGTGTGGTTGGATTTACCTTGCGTCGCATCGAATAAGTATTATGAGGCTCCGACCTCCTAGAGACGCTCTTGTCATTATATGCGTTAGACAACTTAAAATTCTAATGAAATTTTGTCAATCGGAAATTAAAGCTTCTAATATAGTTTTTTTTTTTCCTTTTAATATATATCTTCTGTTTATCGAATCATTTAAATACTTAAACACACATTCTGTTCGGACTTATCTCTTCTCATTTTAAACCCTTCGATTAAAAGCCAATTTTCCCTCCAAAACTTCTCTCTTAACTGTAAGCCTATTAATGTACTTAAGATTGAATTTGACATGTAACGTAACTAAAGGAACATTACGAGTTTAAATCTTGCTTCATAATGTTGCCGGTTAAGCAACGTGTGGTTGAGTTTGACTTATGTCGCGTTGAATAAGTATTATGAGGCTAAATCCAACCTCATACAGATGCTCATGTCACTATATGCGTTAGATAACTCAAAATTCTAATGAAATTTTGTTAATCAGAAATTCAAGCTTCTAATATAGCTTTTTTTTTTTTTTTTTAATATATATTTTCTGTTTATCGAATGATTTAAATACTTAAACACGGATATTCTTTGACTTATCGCTTCACATTTTAAATCCTCTTAATTAAAAGCCAATTTTCCCTCCAAAACTTCTCTCTTAACTCTCCTTATCTCTTCACAAACTTTTCGAATTCAAAATTTTATCACTCTGTTTGGATGCCGAGAAAATCAGAGAAAATGAAAGAAAACATTACAAAATCCAAAATCTTGCCATTTTTAATGTTGAAAGCTTCTCCAATAACAAAATTTAAACTTATTAATAAAATTTCCTTCGTTCCTAAATAAATTGTCTGAGCTACAATACAGAGAACAAACCTCGATGGCGGAAAATGTGATCATCAATCTTCTTCCGTCAAAACAGTTGAAGTCGGTTATGAAAGCGACCGATTCAGTTACAGAGAGATCAGTCCTCCCGCCAAAACCAACCAAGACCATTACAAAAGCATCAAATTCGGCTACGGAGAGGCTAGTTTCCTCGCCAGTGAATCTCATTAAGCAGCTAGTTTTCACGGAGTTTGGCTTGTCTCCGGTCACTACAATGCGATCACCAGAGCTCTCGATTTCTCCGGCCGGAGCCAAACACGGCGTTGCATTTGCCTCCATCGTCAGTGCTTTTTTTTTTTTTTTTTTAATTTTTAATTAAAAGATCTTTCTACTGATATTGCTTTTATTTTTCCTTCTACGGAGGAAAGACTTTGTCTTTTTGATAAAAAACTTACAAATTTACTTATGTTTGGTTGATGAGAAATGATAGGAAAAAAAAGAAAAAAAAATGGACTTGATGTTTGAGTTTAATTGTTGATTTCAAAAGTCTACTGAGGTTTGCTCTGACATTATCTCAAGCAGGAAAGCTGAGTTTCCAAGATTAAATTTACAGCCAAACATTAAAGCCAACAATGGTTGCTGTTGCAAACGATCAAGATGCTTAAAGCTGTGAGTATACTTGATTGAAAGCTAGACAGCGAGTATGTATTATACTTAGTTCTAGTGTATTGTCTTTGCTTTAGCTAGAGGTGTAATTGGTTAGAGAGTTATTATCTTTGACTGATTAGGTACTGTCAGTGCTTCGCTGCTGGAGTATATTGCGATGAGCGCAAGTGCAAGTGCATTGGTTGTCGAAATAATGTTGAAAATGAGGCTCTAAGGGAAGCAGCTGTAGAAAATATACTGGAGCGTAGCCCTTCCGCATTCAGCCCAAAGATTGCTTGCAGTCCATGCAGTGCTCTAAATATTGGGGTATGAAAAATGAGATCTTTCAAGTTCTGTATGTATATTTGGATTATGACTGAAGCAGTGTTGTTCGTAGTTGTGTTGGATATTTGCTGTTTTCCATCAGCTTTATGTCATGTTACAGTAGTATTCAGCTAGGATTTGTATGCATATGAAGACTTATATTAGTCAAATAAAACACTCACGTATGTTGATTTTGATTCCTTCCCTTTATCTGGAATTTTGATTTGGTTCTAAAGCATTAACATAAAAAGAAATCATAGAATAGTTCATGGCATTGTATTTTTGTCCATGTATAGATTTTCTTATCCAATATTGCAATTTCTGATTTCCATGTGTGGTATGGTCTGTGACAAGTATAGGATGATAAGGAGAATGTTCCAATGGTGGGAAAACACTACAAGGGATGCGGCTGCAAGAAGACCGGGTGCCTCAAGAAATATTGTGAATGCTACCATGCTAAAGTGTTCTGCTCTGAAAACTGCAAATGTGTTGACTGTAAGAATTTTGAAGAATCTGTGGAAAGGATGGCTCTCTCTGAAAGAGACTCTTTTTTTGAAGGATCTAAGGAGACTGATACTGATGGAAACCTTAGTAATACAAACATGTGCAAGAATTTTCAAGGATCTGAGGAGAAAATAGCTTTTCCTGGCCGGGAAAATTATAAGAGAAAATTATGCATCCAGCGGGCGAACACTGCCATATCTATTGCTATTGGGTTGTCTGGCCACAGCTTCTTACATGCATCCAGGAAGAGAAAGTCTCATGAGTTCCTTGATTCAAATGACAAGGATCCGCCAAATCAAAGGCCCATAAATGAACAAAAGGTTTTCAACTCTTTCCATTGTAACTCAAATACTTCTCTTTGCTATGTGGTCGGTGAGAATTTCCGCACACCAGACTACAAGGAATTAATTTTTAAGTTAAGAGAATTTGAGAAGAGTAGCAACAATTAACTTAAGAATGGTTGCTTTTTTTGCGTTGCCTCCAGAGCCTGAATAGGGCTTCAATCATTATTTATCTTCATTCGGCTGCAAAATTATCTTTGTATAAGTGGTTTACTCCAGCTATCCAGCTTCTCCTTGGTTTAATTTATTATTGTTTTCTATGGTTAGCAGGCAAATCCTCGCAGAATTTCTAGTGCCTTGTCTGGCTTGTCCGATGATCCGGTCAATCACATTGTTAGTTCTGCTACACCAGGCTGTTCAGAGTTTCATTGCAGGTATATGTTACTTCTCAATTATTCTTATGTCACTTCATTAATTCAAAATATTGCTTCTTCATTTTCTTCTCAAAAACTAATAGTATTGCTGATCATGTGCAAGATCGCTGTTAGCAGACACGATTCATTCGCGAGATGTGGAAAAACTTTGCACACTTTTGGTTCTAGTATCAGAAGCTGCTAAAATACTTCCAGGTATAGACTGAATAGTTAGATAAAATACATCATGGCTGACAGAACTAAAATTCTTCTATCTTTACCAATCCTTAAAAACTTTATACTTTTCTATCTTTGCTTACATGCTCAGTGTCTCAGAAATTTTGAGGAAAGCTTATTAGTTATGAGCATACTGAATTTTTTCTACTCTGCCTTCATTAACTTCAGATAAAAATGGCAATATTCTTGAAGTCCAGGACATGGAAAACTGTCAGGAAGGATTTGATGTTCAGAAAGAGGTACAGGTTAACCATTTGAGTAGGAATCAATCTGATGCAGTAAACGCAAAAGATAGTTCTTTCGTGGGAGCTGCAAGACAAAATCAGATTCCAAACAATGGCTACAAGTCAGATCTCTATATAAAACAAGAAGAGCTAGTCTTAAAAAGTTTCAGAAATTGTCTTAGAAAGATCATCACTCTTGGAGACCTGAAAGGTAAGATTATGCACCTTACCATACTTACTGTACAACTACTATTATATAGTTAGAAAACATGAAAAGACATAAAAAAAAAGTCCATGATTTTCCTGAGAGTTGGGGACCATCATTCAGAAAATACAATTTAACAGCACCATACTCACTGTACAACTACTATTATCTAGTTCGACAACATGAAAAGACATAAAAGTCCATAGTTTTTCCTGAGAGTTGGGACTATCATTCAGTTAATACAATTCAACAGCAAAGTCTCAATATCCTATAGAAAACAATCATATCCAAAAGAGCAACCATAACACCTGAATACTTGAATATTTCTAGTATCAATAATCGCTTATTCGTAAGTATAGCCTAGGCTCTTTCTATCATCAAGTTATAGAAAAAGAATTTCAAATTTTTTCTGAGTGATATTCTCCCTCACACCTTCCCTGCACTTCTTAGAAAATGTCTAGGTTAGCCTCACTTCTGATTAATTTTGCTAACTAAACTAATATGTATATTTATCTTATACCTTTTTTTTTTTTTTTTCTTATCTCTCCCAAAATTATCTCATCATGCAGAATCGAGGGCAGATCAATGCCAACAGACTGATAACCCATTACAGATGATGGAGCTGCTGTCTGAGTGAGAAGGAATCCAGATGACACCGAGAGATCTCCATTGACACCTGCAATACCGTTTGAAGGAAACTCAATGGCAACACAGTTCATGTTTCAAATGATCTTTTTTTTTTTTTTTTTTTAATTCTTATGTTCATAGGGGTTTCTTCCTTGGGTCTATCTTCCATTTAATCATGGAATTACCCCAAATTAAGCCAAGACCCTAGCCCCTTTATCTGGAAAAAGAAAGGACCGTGGTCTTAGATATTGTTTCTTTAAATGTTCAAGTTGACTCAATCGAGGAAACAGAAAATAATCCAAGGGAACCCACAAAGGGCACTTGTTCTCAAAGAAGATGGTGCTCAATTAGTCTGAAAATACGCAGAAATTTATAAATTACTGTCAAGCATAATGCACCATTCAAGAACCAAAAGTTTTCTATTGTTTTAACCTCATTTCGCGACATTCACATAATAGGTCATGCTTATAAAGTTGTAAAGAGTATATGCCAAAAAGGAAAAAAAAAGCCATATATCGCGGTGATCTTCTCCAACTCATCCTGCTGATACTCAGTTGATACTTCATACACTTGCTGAAACATGCATGAATTCACCATCTTGGCATTCTGTTATTTTTACAGCCGTTAAAACACAGAGGATGATCATTTACCAAGACCAAGATTTCCCTCATGAAAACACCAGAGAGTGAAATAACTGAAGTTTTGTGGCTGTCATTCTGCTAATGATGTGCTTTTCCCATTCACTTCCACCGCCGCTATAATATTATTGATTCCCTTCCCCAGTCTCCACTCAAATAGTTTTTTCTACCGATGGGGTATTTTCTCTCATAGCTTGAGCAACCACGAGTTACATTTTATCCAAAGCAGCCAGAGAAAAGCTAGACCCAATTTTCTGAGTACCATGCACTCCAGGTGCTGTGAGTAAATCAACAAATTCATAAAACAAATATGCTTCCTTCAGATCAGATCCGTTCCCCAACAGATTTCCTTTTTCCGTTCTCAGCAATCATTTTCTGACTACTAGTCAGATTGTAACTGCTCAAATGAGCAATAAATCATAAATTTGAAATCTCAAAAGGACTTCTCCTTGTTTCATTCACCAATAATCACCACAAGAGCACACCCCATCATGAAAATGATGGTAGCGATTCACGTCTCTAACAATTATTTCCCTCTCTGTAATTGTCGAGATGAACTTGATTGCAATATGACAGTCTTCACAGATCTTGAGGTTCTTGGTTATCAAAATCCTGGTTCTATCTGGTGTGCTAATGAGTCCAAATGCTATTGCTAGCCTCTCGCTGTGATTACAAACCATGCTTGTCTTCTCATCATTCTCGACATCATGGAAAACTGATCCAGTATCTGGGATATAGCCAGCTTCTTTCATCCGTCCTTCCAACCACTTTAATTTTTCATATATCTCTTCACTATTAGGATGTGAAGTATCTCCTGAAAGAAATGCATGAGTTTTGTTTTTCACTTCAATCCAGCTACAAGCAATGGTTTTCTTAACTCCCCTGTCAATCATTAACTTTCTCATCCTTGCAACTCCTTCCCACTTTCCAGCTTGAGCATAGATGTTTGATAAAATAACATAGTTCCCGGCATCATCTGGGTCAAGTTCAATCAGCTTCTCCAATGCTAGTTCTGCCAACTCCACATCTCCATGGATTTTGCACGAATTCATCAATGCACCCCACACACCAGAATCTGGCATCACTCTCATTTGTATTATAAGATTATAGGCCTCATCCAATTGGCCAGAGTGGCCAAGAAGATCAACCATGCATGTATAATGTTGAACTGTCGGATCAATACGGTAATCCCTCATCATAGATTCAAAAAACTTCCTTCCCTCATCTAACAAACCACGATGGCTACAAGAAGATAGAACACCCACAAAAGTTATGTGGTCAGGCCGAGCCTCATTCTTCATTTTCTCAAACAATTCCAGTGCCTCCGTAGCATGGCCATGCATTGCATACCCAGTAATCATCGCATTCCAAGAAACAACCCTCTTCTCCCTAAGCCGCTCAAACAATTTCCTTGCAACCTTCACAGAACCACATTTTGCATACATATCAACCAATGCAGTTTTCACCTTATCATTGGATTCAAATCTGTGTCTCCAACTAAACCCATGAAGCTCCTTCCCTTGAGGAAGAGCTGCAGTATCAGCAGAAGCCGATATCACAGTCACGAGAGTTGCTTCAGTTGGCCTTAAACCCGTCAAAACCATCTCTCTACATAACTCTAGCGATTCATCTGGCTTCCCATTCTGCGCGTAAGTAGCAATCATAGAGTTCCACAACACAACATCCCTCACTAAAATCTTATCAAACACTTCCCTAGCACTTTCCACACAACTGCATTTCGCATACATGTCAATAAGCGCAGCCCCAACAAACACATCCGTTTCCCAGTTAGTTCTTATAGCATCTTCATGAATTTTCCTCCCTTCTTCAACAGCCGAAAGCGCAGAACAGGCTTTTAACACAAACGGGAAAGTAAAATTATCAGGCAAAAGACCATACTCGATCAAGCTATGATACAATTCAATTGCAACCTCATAAGGCCCGTTCCACGCGTACCCACGAATGAGCACATTCCAAAGAAACAAATTCCCCTTAGGAATTCTATCAAACAACAGATGTGCATTACGTAAAGAATCACAAACACTATAAAGATTGACTAATTTAGTAGCTAAATAAAGGTTAAATCCAAAACCCATGTGAAAAATATGGGCATGCAGCTGTTTACCAGGGTTTACGGCTTTACGGGCTATGCAAGATTGCAAAAGAGAGACGTAATATGAAGGTAATTGATGGGTTTGTTTGGTGGGTAATTTTGATGAAGAGGGCGAAAAATTGTGTGTATTTGCATCAGTTTTCTGTTGAATAATCTGTGAGTGATAATTACAGCAAGTGAAAACATATATATTTTTGTTGTTGTTGAGAAGAGAGGAGAGTGAAGCGTAAGGAGGAATGGGTTTTTTTAAGCTTGGTTTTGATAGAATTACAATGAAGGATCATTTTGGATTTTTGTTTCAGAAATTAAACAAAGAATCAAAATGTAAGATGAATATTGAAGAATGAGAGATGGGAAAACTGCATCAAATAGAAGAAGCAATTTAGAAATTTATTTTTGAATGATTCTAGTATTGAAGGAAAGTAACGGTTAGTGGCGGGAAAATCTCGTTGGTTATTAACTAACTTAATATTAGCTTTTCCAACTCACTAAAATGAAAAAAAATTATTAGAATTAGTGATTCTTTCCTCTTAAACTTTATTACTTAATTTCTGGTGATTTAAAAGAGCCTTAAAAAAACATTAATCTCTTTAATTTGAGTTGGATCAATAACGTTATTGAATTGATATTCGTTATTTTATATGTATTAACATATAGAGTAAACAACTTTTGCCCACCCAAAGGTTTGCCTTAAGGACACTTTCCCATCTAAAAAGTTTCAAAATATCACTTTTCCACCCAATGCTTATATTCTGTTAATACCGAAAATATACTTCATTTTCTCAGCTGACGTTCGACAAGTTACCAAAAGACGGGATAAAAGGGTTTTTGTAGAGTGGAGTTCGATAGATCGAATGGTGGTGACCGATTGAATATTCACCATTGGAATTAGTTGAAAATTAGCTAAGAACAAGAAAATTTAGTTTTACGATGGTTAGCAATCGACAAGAAATCAAGTATCAAAGTGAGAGAGAGTGTTTTAGAGAGGAGACCGGAGATTCAAATAGTGGTGACAAAGAGCATTTTCGTTTTGGGAATTGGTTGTGGGTAGTAACAAAATGTTAACTTTAGGTGAAAAAAATAGTATTTTGAAACTTTTTTGGGTGAGAAAGTGTCATTAAGGCAAACCTTGGGTGGGAAAAAGTTGTTTACTCTTAACATATATGACAAGTAATAATTATGTCATGAATAATTCTTTTGCAATGAAATTTGATATTGGAGCCTTTCAGGTGTTTCTTGAATCTTAATGTTGAGGAGATTGATCAAAGTGAGACTCCCTTTGGCAAAAACATCCTTGAACTTGTAGCTTCTAATGCATCTAAATGGCAATTGGTTATTTGATATCTTTTCATCATCTTTAAGCCTCCAAAACTTCCATAAGCATGCAGATAATCCCTTGCATTCGATTTGATGCTAAAAACTCATAGCTTCAAATGGTTAGGACAAATTGAAAATAATGTAGATAGACGCACAATTTTAGGTTTGAATTCCCTATCTGAGCACCCATGATTTAAGTGGGAGGCCGTGGCGATGAGATGCTATGTTAGTCTCTCCTGAGGATTAGTCTAGATGAAAAAAAAAAAAAAAAAAAGATCTTGATGGTGAAACTGGCAGAGAAATAGACCTAAAAGAGTGCTCTGATCTTGTAACTGCTTTCAAGTTTGATCCGCGAGAATGAATCCCTGTCCTTTTCATGGGCAAATGAAAAATTAGGAATATTACACTTACAAAAAATTTTTTTTACAAAGATCTTCATACAAAGTGATGTGGCAAAAAATGAATGGATGAGTGAATTTAATGAGTGTGACTTTTTGTTTCACTATTCCATTCATATTTTGTCACCTCACTTTTATATGAAAATCTTGTAAGATTTCTTTATAAGTATAATATTATTGATGAAAAAATATAGAGGGATACTCATAATGTCAACATGCAAAAACGAAGTTCCAAAGCAACCACATTTGGGAAATGAGAGCGCCATAGAATTGTTCTATCAGGAAGCTTAAAAAAAGCGTAACCTTCCCAATGAAAATCTCAGCCGTGCTTTCATTGTCACTATAATACAGATATAAGATCCACACAAAGAGAAAAGATAGGACATTCATAACTTATACACTTGATTATATTACACGTTATTTGGCAGCGCAATTCACTGGCCCAAGATATTGGATATCGACTTGTTGACAATTTGGAACAGCTCTTCCCTGTAAGCAAAGAAGCACAAAACATGAGTCAGGGAATGACACTAAAGAAAAATTATACAAATCATAGACTTCTAAAACATAAAATCGTAGTTGCTATTTTCATGAATATCATGAGCTGCAAATACGATTACCTGTCGGGTTTGAACAAGAGATAGCGGTATACAAACCACTGAAAAGCAGGGAGACAAGTTTGAGTTAATAATAATGCAAAAGATGAGAAGCATGTATTATTCAAAATAACAGAGACAGAAATGAATGGTTTAAAAGATCTTTTCCCGTCACCAGCAAATATTCTAAATACGTATTTCAATACTTACCGTAGAGAACAATATTCCGATTAATTCTAGTACATTTGGGATGAGTGGCACCTTGTCAATGGCCTGTTCATATCAATAAGAAAAGCAACTGTTACTATCTGAAGTTCTACAAAGCTGAATGCAAGTAGTCATAAGCATGTCTTGTAAGAGGCAAAACAAAAGTGAAAGATGTCTATCACAAAAATATTATCAGTGCAAATGCTATGTAATTCATTCCAGAAACGTTGACATTTCGAATTTCTCAAATCAAAAACCAAAGAAAATAAGTAACTGAAGGCAATAAACCTCCCATCTTCTCAGTCGCGAAAGAAGACAATTGTTGTATGAGAAATGGCAGATGTTTTCAGTAGCTAGTTCATGTCAATTCCTTCTACCATCAATTCTAATACTTCTAGTCAAATGGATTTTAAAGTAATTTCTCCAACATCTCAAACACTTAACATATGTATTTCCCATGATTGTAAAAGTAAAGAGTTCTGATTTCTGAAGATTAATTTGTCATAACGTTTAAGATTAAGAGATCAGGAGATTACAGTAACAAGATTTACTGAAGCCCATACTCCCACAATCGCGGCAAACCCCAAACCAATCAGTCCCAGCCGATCTTCAGAGTTATCCCACTGTTTCAAAAAATATCAATTTGTGTTTGAAACAAAAGCAATATAATCTTTTACTTCTCAAAAACACAACTAACTTCAACTTGGCTGAAGGCGATAAAAGAGTACTCACAACATTTTGCACAGACTTAACAATAGTAAGGGACGATGAAGAATCAGAGCTTTCTCCAGTAGCTTTCACAACAACACAAACACGGTTTTGTCTCTCTGTGGAAAAAAAAATGAAAACAAAACAAACAAACAAATCAGCAAAGGCAGTGAGTGGAACATCGAATTGAACTTAATGAACTCTAATGCCTCACTTTGATATCTCACTTACAAATCAAAATATAGGGTTTGCAAGCACGGCATTATTCAGTTTATACTTCCAATAGTAAATTCCAGCCCTTGAAGGTTTCACCTTCTGTCAAACGTTTATGACCTTAACATAAATCAAAGTCTAAATTATTAAAAGAAGGACCACTAGCTTATGAATTTTTGCTCCACTTGATATCGATTTCGAGCACCGCAAATCATCAAATTAATATTTAGTTTCGAGCTCAACTCTTTCATCTTTACAATCCGGCCTAAACTGTCCATGTTTTTTCACTTACCAGTAGTTACACAAATTAATTAAAAATATATCTAGTTATCCATATTCCAATAGTCGTTCCAAAACTTAAATTGATCATATGAACACAAATCTCAATTCAAAATCCAAACACTACTCAAAACTAAGCTAAATCTCCAACGATGTCAAGTTTTCCTTTTAAATTACAGTATCCTATTGACAATATCAATATACATGCATTAAAAAAAAAAAAAAAAAAAAATCAAAGAAATTGCTACAAAATGTCAATAAAATAACAAAGAACATGATTAGGAACTGATTGGTGACTACAATTCGATCGAAGAAAGTATTATTTAAACCAAACTCTATATATATAGCTGCTTCAGAGTAGATAGAGAAATATCACCTTTAATGGGAGAAAATGGGAGCTTTTGAAGAGTTCTGAAAAGGGTCTTTCTACCTTGAACCAACAATGGTGGAGGCAAATTTGCAGTAATGGAAGCCATGAATACCTGAAAGAAAATACAAAATCAGCAGCATAAAAGACTAATTTTTATTAAAAAAATATAAATAAAAGCTTTATCAAATGAGTTACCTAAGAGTGGTCAAAATTGACAGAAAAACATAAAAAATGCAAATAAAAAGCAAAGGTTTGGATACCAAAAAGAGACAGAACTAATTGAAACTTGCTTAGTGGCTGGAGTTGCACGGAGAGTAGAGAGAGAAAAAGTCTATAAACACCACAGAAATGAGTTTGGGCTTTTTGTGATGTATTATTTTAGCCCAGGCCCTTTATAATTAGAGAAGTTTTTCTGGCTTCTATTTCTCTGCTAAACCTAAATTACGACAAACTTTTTTTTAAAATTTATTTAGTAAAGTTGTATTTTTCATTAAACAACAACAGTACATCCACAACCTTTTTTCAAAACCCTCGACACGGCAATTTGTCATTGGTTAGCTCACAAATGGGTAAGCAAGACTCATACAAGCAGACGAGACCCATTTTGCGAGCTGATCAATTACGAACTGTCATGTCGAGAGTTATAAGAGAAGGTTGTGAGATTGAGTTGTGGACCTAACATTATTCTTCGTTAAATTAGAATTTTGTATAAACCTTCTTTGGTAGCTATTTATTAATGGTAGAAAGGAAATCCTGAAAGCTGAATGCGTAAAATCACAAGCCTTGAGCCATTTGTGAGAAAATGTGACTCATGCTTCATCAAAACCAATAGATGTGAACAACACTGAACAGTTGATTACAACAATTTCTGATGAAAATAGTGATTGAAATACTCCAATGCATTGCTTAAACATAGATGGTTAGGGCGAAAATGCATATTGCTAACATCCCTGGGTAGCCCAGATAATTAAGATGAATTTGAAAATAGTATGGATAGATGCACAATCTTAGGTTCGATTTCTCATCTGAGCATTTGTGATTTAAGTAGAGGACCATAGTGGTGAGTTTTTGCGCTAGTCTTTTTCGAGGTCGAGGTCTACGTAACCATTTTCATCTTCAAAATTAAAGGAGTTTCCAATCAGGTTTAACCTGATAATTTTACAAGTACATGTCTGGTTAAGTTGATCAGTACCATGCACTAATACTTTTAATTAACTTAAAGTTTACATATTAAAAATGTTACATTGTAATTAATTAATTAATCAATGTATTATAAGTTTGAATTGTTCTCGGACCATGCATGCACATTTTCTGGATTTAAGTATCTGTTTCTTCAATCATCAACAGACAACGAAACATCAAAAACTGCATTGATATATGCTTGCTGTCTCAAATTAACCTGGCAATTATCATTTAAAATTTCCCAGAATATCAGTTTATAGAGAATACGTAGGCTTTGCAAAGCATTAATACTAGATAATTAATTTACATTAATTTCTAATTGGACCAAGAAAAAATTCATAAGTTTTCATTGTCAGTTTATAGTGTGTGGTATTGATCACAACCACAGTTTTAGGTTCGATTTTCTATTTGAGCATCCGCGATGTAAGTAAGAGAGCCGTGACAATGGGTTACTATTTAATCTCTCTCAAGAAATAGTCGAGGTGCGTAAAAGTTGTCCAATACTTTGGTTAAAAAAAAGGGGTACCATTTTAAAACTCAATTATTAGAAGAGATGCAATTTAACGTTTTCAAAGTTTGTATAATACTACAATCTGGATTTATGTTCACTGGAGTCAATAAGCAATAATAGACAATGATTTACTTTGTTCGTTATAAAAATTTTTCATTAAAATTTTGTCTTTTAATAATTATAGATGATAATAAAATAAACCAGTAAACCGTTATATAACATCAATAAACATGATATAGGATAGTTTGTCGTATAGACTATAACACAATGAATCTATGTCCCTACATGAGGTGTAAATTGTATTTACAATACCTACGAATTTCATGCTGAGCTGTAACAGCATCCAGTAGATATTCATGCATTTTCATTTCTAGCCTTAAGTTTACGGAAGGATAATGAATAATTCATGAGATGGTAAAATTAGGATAGCAGTAGCAGAGAGATGTTGCAGTTTATATGTGGAAATAATTACTTGTAAGAATCCAATTGGCATTACTGCTATTAGTGCCAAACTCATTGAATGATGGATCCTGGGATGCGAATATCAGTTAGTTGAGGACTGGTAGTTGTTTCTCCTCATTATTAGTTTCAATCCTCAAAATTAATGTAACCTTCTCCACCCGATATTCCAACCATATATTCTTATCCATTTCTCTTGGTAAGGAAGCCAGCCAGGGTTTCAACTTTTTTTTTTTTGGATAATTGAAGTGTCCAAGCCAGTTTACGTGTACCTCAACTAATCCCCGGAGTCCCTTGAACACTCTACAAGCTTAAAGGACTAGGTAAGTCACAATATAGTAAATGACTCTAAGGTTCGAACTCAGAAAGTCAATGAAGGGAGCAAACCTTCTTGACCTTCGGACCAATTCCTTGGGGCTAGGGTTTCAACTTTCATCCATGGTGATATTTAGGTTAATTTCTATCAATATATATCCAAAATACGTATACCCTACAAGAGTTAGCTTCTATATCTGACCATTATATAGACACACAAATAATCGATGGAATATACATAGTATTCTTAATTTTTTTTTCTAATAGATATGATCCACTTTTTGATTCATGAATATTTAATTATTATTATTTTCTAATTTTTATCTTCTCTATTCAAACGTACACATTATATTTATCGTATTAAGAATTGGTCGCTCTGTGATCCCTAATTCATGTTTGATTATATTTTTATAATAAACACGGAAATATTGTTTAAACATTTCCATACGTTGCCTACCATTTTACTTTCTGTGGCTGCATTTCTATTTCACCAAACTTGCAAAATTAGTCTACATAAATATATATAAATTTGCCAACAGTTGAAGTTTCAATGTTACTGTAATTTAGTTGAAGTTTTTTAATCACAAATATCAAATTAAACAAAACCCCAAATGGGACTTAATGAATATTATTCAATTTCCCTAAAACAAAACGTGCATGAATTGATCATAATCGATTGATTTAATGAATCCCCACTTGTGTTAGTGTCCTCTTCAAGATCCCTTTCTGCACACACACAGACCACACATGCAAAGAAAGAAAGAAAGAAAGAGAAAATTATATTAATTATTCAATAACTAAGAAGGGACAAATGGAAGAAGAGGTAGAGAATCTATTCCCTGTTTGAAAGTTACAAGACCTCCATGCAAAGCGAAAATGGTGGGAATTTATGAATGAGTAACACCAAAATCAACAGACATAAACTATCTTTAGGCAGCTTGATGGTTCGCTTAGAATTTTTGCGTATATTACTTAAAAGGTCTTGAGTTTGAATCATCTGTGTATTAATAAGGGGTGAGTAGATTGAAAACTTATGCAGATTAAGCTTTAGGGTCCCGAGAGATTAACTGAGGTGCATGCAAGTTGACCTAGATACCCCTGAATACCACCAAAAAAAAAAAAAAAAATCAACATACATATATATGCATCAAAACATATCTCGAATAATAAAATAAATTCTTCTGTAGAAAAATGATATTAAACCAGCTGGCCTGCTTTAATTTTATTGCATGCATGGATTGGAATTTCTAGTTTCTCAGTAGTAGTGTTAGCTTTTCATCCGTCTTCCAAAACTACCATATTTTCAGCTACTCTTCAACAGCGAGCTACCTGTCTCAGAAAAGTTGGATATCTTGAAAAGCTTGATGAATGAATAAATGTTAATAATAGTGTTAAAACAGACTGTCTTTTTAATGGCGTGGCATCCATATTTGACTCGATTCTCAATGCCAAAACACATACCAGAAAGTTTTTTGATGTTTTCCATCTGTCATGGACCCTGGTATTTTTACCATTGGTCATATACAAGCAAAGCTTGGAGTGTCGTGTTAGGCTTTAAACTTTTCGCTTAGAGATTGGAAATTTCTAATTAAATGTTGGTTTTAATTATTAGACATGGAAGATGTAAATAATTACTATATTTGGAGGTTAATAATTATTCAATCACGTTGAGTTTAATTAATGCATATTCAATGAGGTGGATATTAATTAATTGAATGCACTCAACTCACAACTGTCTTTGTGCCAGCTGCTGCAGATTGCTTTCGTTGTTTTTTATTTAAATTTCCATATAGGTCATTTGAAGTTAGTGAAATTTAAGATTATCTGAATCTAATAGAGGATTATATATATTGTTGTTACGAAAACTCGCAACAACTAAATATATCCAGTCGATCGTGGTATAACTGGGTAGGATGTGTACGTGATTAATATTAACCAGCTAGGAGTGGATTGGAGAATCCGTGATGTTAGAACACAAGATGTGTTTAAAGTGGTTTGGCGGGTTTAAACTAAGTCTACTTCTATTGTTATATTATTGTTTAGTGTTTGCTTTACACAAAAGGTAATTACAGGAGGATAACACGTAAAAATGAGCTAAAACTCTTTCTAAATGATTTCCTATGCTTGTGTGAATAATCCCTCCCAAAATGGAGGTGGTGCATCCCTTTTATACACACTGCCTGGCAGTGGTTAAGAGTTGTTGTTACGGGGTGGATTACACGCAAAATCTCTCGTATCCGGATCTGAGTCAGCCTTGGCCATGCTTAAGTCTGGACACCCATGCAAATTAAAACTTACATTCTTTAATAATAAAGCTAGGAGGATAACACGTAAAAACGAGCTAAAACTCTCTCTAAATGATTTCCTGTGCTTGTGTGAATAACCACCCTAAAACAGAGGTGGTGCATCCCTTTTATACTGTCTGACAATGGTTGGAAGTTGTTGTTACAAGATGGATTACACGCATAATCTCCCGTAATCCGGATCTGAGTCCGTCTCGCCCATGCTTAAGTTTGAACACCCATACAAAAATAAAACTTATATGCTTTAATAATAAAGCTAGGTTGTCTAAAGTGTAAACAAAAGAACAATCCATTTCTCTTTTCAAATGTAGCACTCAAATACTGGTTTGTTTTATTCGTTTTTAACTAGTTAATTCTAATTAACTTAACTTCTTAATTAGATTGTAATTATGATCTTAACTAAGGTTTAACAATAATGATACTCGATCATTACCTTTTAGCTTCCAATATTTTAGCTACATTTCAGCACTTGCAATTACTTTCAAAGCACGTATTTGAACAAGTTATAGATTTAACTTATTAATTTTCATGGACTGATGGTCAACTTTCAACATGGATATCAATTACTTTCATTTCTTCACTTTGTGAACTTTTTCTATACATTATAATTTATTTTATTTTTAACTTTTTTTTTTTCTGGTCGAGCTCTCTTTTGTAGCCTTTCTCATATATAATCATTCTATTTTACCCCTTTCCCACATTAAATTTATCAAAAATTCTCAACTTTTCCACTTTATCTCCTTCAAGTACATTACATTTTCTTTTCTTTTATATCAAAACTTGGTTGATAAGTAATGCATAATTAAAACTTGAAACTAAGAAAAGGCAAACTACCCTCTTTAGCTCTTTGCTTGTAGAATTAACTAATTCCTTTCTTCCTTATTAATACATGACCAAAAAAGGTGCATGCAAATGTATGATAAATAAACCATTACTAGGTGGTTTGGTGGTGAAAGAGCAAAGAATGATCTAACATAATCTCTTAAGTTCGAGTCTCTTTGATGATAAAAAAGCAAGAGGAGAATCTAACATGATCTCCCGAGTTCGAGTCCCCACAACTACTAATAGTGGTGGCCATTGGAGCTCTTACGACCCGGTATACGGAGGCGTCTGAAGGATTAGTTAAATTGCTGCATAAGTGATCCAGGACAGGCACGGTATAAAAAAAATGTATGATAACAAAGAAAAGATAAAGTAGTGAGAGAGAGAGAGGGAGAGGAATCCAAAAGAAACTTCAAATCAATTAATTCCATTTTTATTTATTTACTATAATTTTATTAGGTTTGTTCACACCATGTGATTGCTTCATAATAGCTACCATTCCTAACTACCATATTGTATAAAAATCTAAATTGAAATCATAAAAACCCGAACAAAAAGAATTATTCATACAACATTTGAATTGCGGATGAGATTAATCATAACCTATATGCCACCAAAACCTTTAATTATAGATTGTGATGGGCTCATTAATTATTGCATCAATGGATTTAATACAATTTCTTTCCCTCCGGTTTTCGGCATTAATTAACTCTAATCAACATCTATTATATATAATTATCTATGCAATGTATGATCTCTCTCAATCACCGAAAATTTTAAACAGTCAATGGTCAATTAATGTTGGATATTGTGTATACTCAATCAATGTTGGATATTGTGTATACTTCTTTTAACCTTGACGGATTGTCGACTTATAGCAACAGTTTATTAATATTTAGGCATGAGTTGGGTTAGATTCGGGTAAACCCAAATGAGGTTAGATTTTCTGTAATATATTTTATGTAATAGAGAGAAACTTAGGGTGTGAAAGAATCGAGAATGAGAGTGAGTTGCCGTCATTATTATTTATAATTGCTGTAGAGTTCTGATACTCAATAAAATTCTTTATTTGAATACTGAATGTAATTCCTTAATTGGAATGATTCAGGGTAAATCATGTATTCTTTTTACTTTTTGGTTTTTCTTTATTGTGTGTGTTTGGGTGCTTTTCAACATATAATACGGAAAGTATAAGTTGAATTAAAAAAAATAATTAAACCCTTCATTTTTGGGGTCATATTTCATTGTTTTGTAATATATTGTCAATAAATCAACTTTAATTCTGTTGATAACTCATAAATTTAGTTGTTAATTAATTAGTTTATGGCTAAAATTTTGCTTTTTCTTTTAAAGATTCTAAAACGTTTTTGGTTCCTCGTTTTATGATTAAGAGGAATGAAAAACAAGCAGCTTGTAATCAAATTAATTAATTAGTACTGTTATCTTTTTGACCCTACTTACGATTTTATTATAATTAATAATATCTTGATGCGGCCAAGGAGGAAAGAAAATTGAATCCCTCTTTACTATGTTGCTTTTTGGTAGGTTCTCAAAAGAATAATCAAAAGAAAAAGAGAAAGGAAATTATTATTATTATTATTTACTATTACTATGTATAATTGTAATGAATCAAATAAATCAAAGATATTTTAAAAAATGGAATCAATAAAAGGATATTATTTTAAAACGGGAATGAAAATGGATATAAATTATATTTTTATTAATAAATATATTTTTTAATCAATTAACAAACACTTTTTATTAAGAAAATACATGTTTTTTTCTATATATATTTTTTTGCCTATTGATATAATGTAATTTTTTTTAAGTGTACCATGGATGATAATATCTAGGTTAAAAACTATATCTAGATAATCGAGTGATTCGATAAAGACTCTTGGGTGTATTACAAAAGGTCAGTTCAAATCTTTCCTTAATTGCTAATAAGGATAGTCATCGGAGCTTTTACCAGACTAATAGTTTCAAAAACTCGAAGAATTAGTTAAAATACGCGTAAGTTGACCTAAACATCCCCGATTAAGGGGAAAAAAAAAAGGGTATCTAGGTTAAAAACAGTTGTAATCAATGTTAATTAATTATGATAAGTTATGGTGCATATGTGATGTAAGTGTTGCGGAATAAAATAAAGTAAAGAATAACACTGTGGGATTAAAGAATTGACTTTATAATAGTATCCAAGTTGGGAGAAAAAAAAAATATAAATATATATGATATCAATGGGAAAGCTTGGAGGCAAATTCATTAATTGCATTCACTTCTTTGAATCCTATAAATGATATAAAGACACAACACAAATCAATAAAATATTAATAGGAAAACAGCTCTCTCGTTCTCTCTGTGGAGACAACCAACCAAACCTCAGTCATTCACAGATTACAATGTGGGCTTAGGTTTAACTTTGACCTTCCTTCGTATATCATAACTTAGCTGCTTATTGCTATTTGGCTTGGCTAAACAAGTAGCAACCCCAAGCCGATTCTTTGTTTTTTATTTTCTTTTTTCTTTAATTAAATAATTCCATGATTTCATCTCAAATATTCTATAACTAATATAATATAAAATGAGTAAGCAATGAATTCACTGAAATTATATCTTTTATTGTATTCTTACCGTCAGAATAAACGTTTATATTGTATAAGAATTACGACGTCTATATATGATAAGAGTCCAGTGATTACTCTTATTAATGCTTAAGAGGATTCAAACTCAAGAGTTTTTGAATTCTCATTTTACTCTTTTATTATGTTTTAGTATAGAGTTGTGGAAATTAACTTCGTTCGGATTTAAAAAAATGGTTCATTTCATTGAAAATTCTTGGTTAATCAACAAATTAAAATATTAGTGTATAAGATAATAGGATGCAAATAAAATGGTAATAAAAAAAAAGGGAGGAAAAAGAGAAAATATTGATGACAACAAGACTAGTACTTTTTGATATATGAATGAAAAATTCAACAGAAATGAAATTTAGCTTTAGTATTTCTAATAGTATTTAACATGTTAGTCCATTTTTTTTTCAAACAAAAAAAAAAAAATTATCTTCAAAGAATAATAAAATTGCCATCGTAAAATATTGACCCGCATCTTACAGACGCCGTTATGGATCAATTAATTTAATTGAGTGTTCTTTTAAAAAAAAAAAAATTGACACGCATCTATGCGAGTGTTATTTATTTAGTAATATAAAATTAAAGAGACGTGTTTAGAAAAAAAAAAAAAAAACAACAGTTAGGTATATTTTAAAGATAAACAATTGTAGCTATAGGATTTATTAATATCAAATTGCAGTTAATTAATTAAATTAAGAACATTAGGACTATTAGGTGAAAGTTACTGTAATGAAGACTAGCAGTTTTTATCATCTTTCAAGTATAATAAATTAAATAATTGGGACATTAACCCACTACCTTCGGCCATATTATCAATTAATTGATTCTACTATTGGAAATGAATTATGTTAGTTTAATTGACTAAATTAGTAGCCCCTAATTAGTTAATTAATTAATTAATGCCATAATTTCAAAAATAAAAAATAAAAAAATTTGACTTTTTCTAGAAGCACTTATGTGGTTCAAATTGGCTTCTTTTCAAACCGCCCTCAGCATGCGATAGGTCATTTTTATGGGTGGTTGCTTCTTATGGGGTTTAATTTCTTATCCAAATTGAGAGTTAATAAATCTTTAAGGTCCATGATTGAAAGCTACGGGACTATACATAAGAACTACCAATTTTTTGTTAAAATTAAATTTATTAAAGTTCAAATGTGAGTAATTTTTACTTAATTGGGAACGAACTTTTGTTAAGAAAAGTTCGATTAGGGTTTGTTTGGTAGAGTTTTTTGTTTTTAACGTATCTGAGGTATTTAAGTTCATATTAGAGATTGTCTAATCTTTAAGGCTGTGGAATACCTTATAAGTTGAATGGATTAAGGTAATTGTACAAATGTAGTAGGTATCTCTCTTTGCTACTCGAACATAGTACCTCTTGGTTATAACTAACCCCAGTAGCTAAGGGGTTTACCATCCGGTCACAAAGAGAGAGATTAGAGCTTATTTAAGTAGAAACTTAATTGGGTATAGAGTAGAACTTTTATGAAAAAAAAAAATTATTAATTATCTGATTAGAAAAATGTAAAAGAGTTTTGTAGGGCATGTTTGACTTATTATTTTTATCCATATTCCCAATCCTATTCTCTAAATAATGTTTGACACATTATTCCAGAAATATTACCCTATTTTTTTAATTACTTTTAGACCCCATAAGGTTATTAATTTCATCAAATACACCCTGAAAAAAAAAGTTTAAAAATTATCAAAAATACCCCCACGACCCATACTTGTCAGATTCCGGCAACCACCATCGGTGGTAGCCGGAATCTATTCAACGGCCTACCTGCCGACCAAAAATGACCGGAAGTTCACCAATCTGGCCTTGAACGACGGCCAAAGAAATAGCCGAAATGGCCGTTAGCGTCAGCAACGGCGGCGGATCTTTCAGGCTATTCTTCCGACGGCCAAAGATGGCCGTCGTTTGGCCTTCTCCGTGCCGTCGGGACCAACAAAGTCAGTAGATTCGACCTTTTCCAGGCGGATCCGTGGTGGATCCGGCCGGAAAAGGAAAAGGCCATAACTACGTTACGATACGACAGTCGTGTGCGTGTCGTAACACGTGGTCGATTCGACGGTGGTGGCCGGAATCTGGCACTGCAGGTGGTGGGGGTGTTTTTGTCATTTTATATATTAGGGTATTTAATTAAATTAGCAAACCTAGGGGTTTTTTCATAAATTTTTAAATTTTACCTCGTAATACTCTCCTATCCAACTACCCAATATTATTTCCAAAATCATATCCAAAATAATAAACCAAACGCACCCGTAGATTTTAAATAACAAAAAAAAAAAAAAGGTTTTAATATCATGAAAAATCAAGTCAAATTTATCAATAACATGGGGATATTTTTAATATTTTAACGCTTTAAATAAACTTAAAATTTGCTTATAAAAAAAACTCTTTTTATTTTTTCTATTTAGAATTTTTTTATATTTTTCATTATTAAATTAAATAGATATTTAAAAATTCCTTAATTATTTTGCTTAAGAAGGGTTGTGTAATACTCTCTCTCTCTCTCTCTCTCTCTCTCTCTCTCTCTCTCTCTCTCTCTATATATATATATATATATATATATATGCTTGTCAAAGGTATTTCTTTTAATATGTAATAAAAGCAATTAAAGTTAAAATCTTTTAGTTTCAATTCTAAATAATTATTCATAGGAATAATTGGATAAGGTCGGTGGAGTGACTCCAAATTTAGGGTAATTAAAAGTAACATAGTGTGATAAGTGATAGAGCAAGCTTAATCATCCTAAGGCAGTGTTTGGACGGCTCAAATAATTAAATAGAAACCACTCCAATCAAAATAACTTGAAGACTATTAGTACATCAACGCTCTTTGAGGTTTCAAAGTTTCACGGGCGGATAAAAAAAAACATTAGGTTAACACTTACACCGTCCCAAACTGAGTGAAGTTAGGGCATAAATAATTAACAAAGCAATATATTTTATTGTGTAAGGTCTACTTTGACCTTGTTATTCGATTTAGTTCACAATCTTACATTCCGACTTAAATACTTACGAAAATGAAAACAAAAGTAAACTATATATTTTCTCCTTATTAATTAAATTATTCTTTAATGTACGATCTACAAGAATATTTTTTTTGTAAATAAATAAATAAAATAATGATTATTTGATTAACCACTCCACATTATCAAATACTAAAACTTGTAAAACCAATTACTATATCTTTCCTCAAATAATCGCCACCGCCCTCATTCTCCCTTTTTTTCTTCTAATGTTTGTCTTTGAGGTTTAATCCATAGTTGCTGGTTATTGTGGTTTGGCTTGGATTGTGTGGATTTGTTTTTAGCAAGAGATAAAAGATAGCGAATATATAAACTTTTTACTTTAAATTTTTTAAAGGTAAGAGATAACTTTTTACATATAGATCCCATTGAACAAGTTTTTAACTTTTTTTTTTTTCTGTACCTCCATTATTTTCAAGTATTTTTACTAAACTAACCTTTCACAGTTGAATTTACCCTAACGTCACTCACAGTTTGAGGTGTAGGTGTTGACGTAATGCTCTTGTCTATGCGCCGATAAAATATTGAAACCTCATGGGGTGTTAACAGTGATACTACATTCAAAAACTCTTCTTACTAATTCTCTCTCACAAACGCGACATGTCAGCTTGCAATTGATCAGTTTGTAATGGGTCATGTCTGTCAAACAATAGATCCCGCCTGATCAAATACGAACTGACCAATTACGAGCTACCATGTCAATGTTTATGAGAAAAAGTTGTGAGAAGTGTTTGTTAACCTATCTTTATTCGGGTGTTAATGTTGTTAACCCTAAGGTTATCTTACCATACCAAAGAAAAGCAATTAAAACTTTGTAGCCAAACATGTCCCTAACATTAATGGGGTAAGCCACAAGGCGCGCTGGCTAGCTAGCTCAAGCTAACTTAGCTTAGCCACCAATAGGTATTATATAAACTGAAAATACCGTTGGAGAGCACGATATTTCAACTGTTTAAAAGTTAGTTGAGTCGTCACATTTCCACTCTCAATATCTAACAGTCAACCCCTACCGGCCCTTTTTTCTTTTCTCTCTATCCAAACAAACACTTAATCAGCAGCAGCAGCAGCAGCAGCGGCATGAGCAAAAAGAAAAAAAAAAATTTAATTTACTTTTCTTTATTTCTTTCTTTCTACTCTTTTAGAGTTCATTTTGTTTTATATCCTTAAATCAACCTTACCCCACAATCTCTCTGTCTCTCTCTCTCTCTTTCCCTCTCTTCTCTCCTCCATTTTTCGCTCCTTAAAACAACCATTTCATCACCTAAATCCAACCCTCTTACTGCCATGGGCGTGGACATGTCTAACAACCCACCAACTTCTCGTACCAAAGACTTCTTCGCTTCTCCTGCTCTTTCGCTCAGTCTCGTAAGTAAATTCATCTCTACTCTAATTAACCCACCACCAATCTTTTCTTCTTTTATGTGTCATGTATCTTTTCTTTAATTTGTACTTAACGTGTTTTGTTTTTTCGAAAAGGCTGGCATATTTCGCGATGCGGGTGCTGCTGCTTCCCCAGCCAATACTCATGACCAGGTAGAGGAAGGAGATGAAGGAAGCGGAGGCGGAGGATCTAGAAGAGAAGAAACAGTGGAGATTAGTAGCGAAAACTCAGGCCCCGGAAGATCAAGATCAGACGATGAGTTCGATGGAGGCGAAAACGATGAAGATGATGATGGAGATAAGAACAAGAAGAAGAAGAGGAAGAAGTATCATCGTCACACTGCTGAACAAATCAGAGAAATGGAAGCGTATGTTTCTCTTTTCTTTCTCTCTTTAATTCTTCTTCTTCTTCTTCTTCTACGTACTCGTTTTTGTTTGTATTTATCTGCATACGTAAATTTATATGTATTTGCCTCTATGTGTTTATACTATACTTCAATGCATTGATTCAACAAGGTTTAATTGATTAATTTAAGCATTAACTTCAATGAATAATACCTTTAATTACATGTACGATGTACTTTAAAAAAAAAATATATATATAGTAATTGATTTAAACAAAAGTTAGTGACTTAAAGGTAAAACTAAAGGGAGATAGATGACTCAGAATTTTATGATAAACTTTGACATACAGCTTGCTTTTTACTTTGTTTTTATATGGAAAATGGGAATCTCAATACAAAGTTTCCTTAACAAAAGCATTGTCTTTTTATATCTAAGTGATGTATTTTCAGTCTGCATTTTTTTTTTCAAATCTCATTTGTCATTAATGGTGGTTTTGAATATTATTTTGTTCTTTATGACTTTAATTTATTTAATTACAGGCTTTTCAAGGAGTCTCCACATCCTGATGAGAAGCAAAGGCAGCAACTGAGCAAACAATTAGGCCTTGCTCCTAGACAAGTCAAGTTTTGGTTCCAAAATCGTCGAACACAAATCAAAGTAATTAAAATAAGCTATTTCTGTTTAATTTTAGTAAAAAATTTGTCAATTTTTCATGGTTAATCATTGGGGAAAATAATAATTTCAGGCTATACAAGAACGCCATGAAAATTCATTGTTGAAAGGCGAAATGGAGAAGCTCCGAGATGAGAACAAAGCCATGAGAGAAGCCATTAACAAAGCTTGTTGTCCCAACTGTGGCACTGCCACTACTAGCAGGGACACTTCCATGACCTCTGAAGAACAACAACTACGTATAGAAAATGCTAAACTCAAAGCCGAGGTTCGATAAAAAAAAAAAAAAACAAAAAAATTGCATCTAATTTTCTCAAAGAAGTATAATTTTTTTTTAATAGTATATAACATTAATCTCGTGTGGTTTAACATGCAGGTTGAAAAATTAAGAGCGGCTGTTGGGAAATCTCCACCAGGAGCAACATCAACAAGTTCATGCTCGGCTGGAAATGACCAAGAAAACAGGAGCTCTTTGGAATTTTACACTGGAATTTTTGGACTCGATAAGTCAAGAATTATGGAGCTGGTTAATCAAGGAATGGAAGAGTTGAAAAAAATGGCTACTGCTAGTGAGCCACTTTGGATTCGAAGTGTTGAGACCGGCCGTGAAATCCTTAACTATGATGAGTATACCAAAGAGTTTTCTGTCGATAATTCGAGCGACGGCAAGCCAAAACGATCCATTGAAGCCTCAAGAGACACTGGAGTTGTGTTTGTTGATCTTCCCAGGCTTGTTCAAAGTTTCATGGACGTGGTAAAACTATTGATTCTTAACTGTTATTATCTTTAATTTTCTGAATTGGAAAATTCTATGACCTCCCCTAACCTTTCCTTAACAATCAAAAGTACCCTCTCTACTCTTTTCAAAATCTCACCAAACTTTCGTACTGTTATGAAATCTTCTTTAGATTTTACTTGTTAATATGGAAAAAATTTTCCGTATAATTTGATACAACAAATCAATGAGAAAATCAAGTGTATTCCCTCACATTGATGTGATGTTTTTTTATTGGCCGGTTAGATTGTAACATGTTGTATATAATATTTTTTTAACATTTATTTTCTAATTTCATCCCCCCAAATACATTTATGGCTCCACCCTATTTGAAAATCTAACAAAATCATTAACGACAAAGGACTTTAATGATATATCTTTAAAACTAAGGGGTTTTTTTGAATTTAAGAAAAGATTACAAAAACTATACATAGCTTCTTCAAAAATTTTCTCAAGAAAATTTGTCTCTTTGTGTTTGCAGAATCAATGGAAGGCAATGTTTCCAGGCTTAATCTCAAAGGCAGCCACTGTTGATGTTATCTGCAATGGTGAAGGTCCTAGCAGAGATGGCGCAGTGCAGTTGGTGAGTCATAGCTTAAAAACTTTTTCAATGTATCATTACACACAGGCCATTGCGAATCTCATAAAAGAAGAGTCATTTTCCTTCTTTTGGGATAACAACAAAAAACGTTTCTGCGGTCCAACCATGAACTGTGTAGTTCGACTTGGAGGAGTTTTCCCTTTTCTGCACTTTTAGCGTTTTTTAATTGTTTTACTTTTTTCCTGTCAAAAGTACTTTTGGGTAAAAGCACTTTTTAACTAAAGTAGTCAAATTCGTTTTACCAGAATCTACCTTTCAACTGTAGTTTTGCATGACACTTGAGTAATTTTTTTTTAAGAGTAACGATATATTTTAGTTTTCCACCTTTAAATTAACAATCGTTAATGACGGTTAGAGATAGTAAAAATTGGTGAGTGAAATTAACAAGTAAAAGTATAAGTTTTATAAGGGAAAGGAAAATTGTGGGGAGTTTAACAGTGGTTTTGAAAGTGATTTTAAACTTTAAAATCGCCTAAAAAAACCAAAAACGGCCGGTCTAATGCTATTAACGTGAGTCATTTTTTGCTAAAATGAGTGCTAAAATGAGTCTATCTTTTACCAAAAAAAGTGTTGATGCATTTTAACGTGCTAACATGCGTCACACAATAGTGAAAAGTTAAGAATTTATTAAAATAAAGAAAATGACGTTACTTTAAAGGGTAAAAATCTAGAATAAATGTAATCAAGGTATCAACTTAGGAATTTCGCTAAACATCGGGTGGGAATATGTTGTTTGCTCTTTTTTTTTTTAATTTCAAAACTCACTTTCTAATAGTTTATTTTTCAAAATGTGTAACATTTTCACCACATTCACACTTCTAATTTTAAGTTTAAAAAAAATTAAGGCTATGGAATTTTGTATTGTGATGGATGCAGATGTTTGCAGAGCTGCAAATGCTTACACCAATGGTGCCAACAAGAGAAGTTTATTTTGTTAGATTCTGCAAGCAAATAAGTGCTGAACAGTGGGCAATTGTCGATGTCTCCATTGACAAAGTTGAAGAAAACATTGATGCATCTTTAGCCAAATGCAGAAAACGTCCATCTGGTTGCATCATTGAAGATAAATCAAACGGCCACTGTAAGGTACAGTAATTTTTACATTTATTTATTTTCCCTTAATTATATTTTCCACCCTAGGTTCGGCGAATCGACATTTTCCCACCCTTAGTTGTGGAAACTATCAACGTTGTTTAGTCGGTAAATATTGCTAATGTGGAATTGATTTTGGTCAGGCACGGGATAACAACTCGAAAATGAACAAAAAAAGAAAAAAAATAATGTGCAGAGGTGAAAATTAATGGAGTCATGCATTGATTTTGTGTTGTGTGATGAAGATTTATGACATTTATGGTTTGATAAAATGTGCAGGTGATATGGGTGGAACATTTAGAGTGCCAGAAAGCTCCAGTTCACACCATGTATAGGACAATTGTTAGCAGTGGTTTAGCCTTTGGTGCTAGGCATTGGATGGCAACGTTGCAGCTTCAATGTGAAAGGCTTGTCTTCTTCATGGCAACTAACGTTCCCACAAAGGATTCAACTGGTAAGTCAATATCAGTTTCAGAATATTTTGCTTTTGCTTTTGTTTTTTGTTTTTTTTGTCTGTATTTGAGAAAACAACTGAAACCCTTCATTGATCTTTAGGTGTGGCAACACTAGCTGGGAGGAAGAGCATTTTGAAGTTGGCACAGAGAATGACATGGAGCTTTTGTCGTGCCATCGGTGCGTCGAGCTACCATACATGGAGCAAGGTCTCAGGCAAAACTGGAGAAGACATAAGGGTTTCTTCCAGGAAGAACTTGAATGATCCTGGAGAACCTCTTGGAGTGATCTTGTGTGCAGTTTCTTCTGTTTGGTTGCCGGTATCCCCTCATGTTCTGTTCGATTTCTTAAGAGATGAAGCTCGTCGAAATGAGGTATAATCACTTCCAGTTGACAATATCACGATGGTAGATCATCTAATTAATGGCAAAAAGATTGTTAAAGATGATTTTGTTGTGTTAATCTTAGTGGGATATCATGTCAAGTGGAGGTCCTGCACAAGCCATTGCAAACTTGGCCAAGGGGCAAGATCGTGGCAACGCAGTAACAATACAGGTGAGTCTCTCATGATCATTTCTGTGCATTCAACTGTCAGACATAAGAAGTAACACAGAGTTTTCAATTTCAGACAATGAAATCAAAAGAGAACAGCATGTGGGTACTGCAAGATACCTGCACAAATTCATATGAATCAATGGTGGTTTATGCTCCTGTAGACATTACTGGCATGCAGTCAGTCATTACCGGATGTGACTCCAGCAACATTGCTGTATTGCCTTCAGGATTCTCAATTCTTCCTGATGGACTTGAGACAAGGCCTCTAGTGATTACTTCTAGGCAAGAGGAGAAGAGCACAGAAGGAGGGTCTTTGCTCACAATAGCATTCCAAATCCTGACAAATAGCTCTCCTACAGCCAAGCTAACAGTGGAATCTGTGGAATCTGTTAACACACTTATATCATGCACATTGAGAAATATTAAGACAAGCCTACAATGCGAAGACACATGATCACCACAGCTTTATAAACTACTAGGTAGACACAAATTAATTGTAAAACTCATAGGTTTTTCTAAATTTTTTAATCAACTTGTTAGCGTTTAGCAGACGAGCTGTATTATTCTAGCTTGTTTTTTATTTGTTATTTGATTAGAATGAAGGGCTTGGTGTTCAAGCTGATTTGTAATCACCAAAATCTGGAAGGGAGAGTTTGAGGGAGATGTGATTCACAATCTTTATAAAAGTAGGAAAGTGAGATATTTTCATGTATATACTATTCAATTAATGCCATTTGCAGTTTTTTTGATTGCTAAAATTACTCTATCCTATCAGAAACAGAAAAAAAGAAAAAAAGCAAATGGTACTCCATCAGAATCAAGCAATTCAAAACATTTTCTGCATATACAAGACATAGCTCCACATTCAAATCTAAATATATCGGCACGCTGCCGGTGTTTCATTGGGTTGAATGTGAAGTAGAAATGAAGAATGACTAATTTTGGAAGTTCAATTCATATCATTATATGCAAAGAAACAAAAATATGCAGCATAGCAATATCACAATCTTAATTCTCATTAACATCTGAAAAGGAATGACAAAAAGCAGCTAAACCACTTTTTTATTATCTTAAACATGCACCATACACAATCCAAATAGCAACAAAATAGAGTTCTTTTTTCCAAGGATAACTTTCAACATCAAAAAAATCAACAAGCATATGAAAAATAGAGAATTCCAATTGACTGCATAGATTAGGCAACTTTTTCATTCACTAATCAATCATCATTAATAAAGCTACTCTACACTTAAAACATCATACAACTTTATGCATCCAGTGTTAAACTATAAGTCTACAAAAACTTCCTGTCAGTCAAAATTTCTTCACATCCTTTCACTCCAGAATTGCCGAGTGGTCACGCTGAGATATTCATTATCACTTCTAACCTCCTTCATTCAACAACATTTGACGGTAACTAAAACTTTGTGTGCATATATCTTAGTCAGTTTGAAAAATATTGCAATGACCAGTCCGAGAAAAAGTTTCCAAAAGCGGTCAATTACCTGTTATTGCAGCATAACATCAAACATCTGTGTTGCATTTTCTCCATTGTCAGGACTACATCAATTCAAAATCTAGTCCATTCATAAGTTTCATTGATCACAAACAAGTTCTCTAATTTGATTCCATTGTTCTCATGATCCCTTTCCTGTTCTCTGATTTCAAATTTGGCACTAAAAACATGACTAATTTAACAACTTTTTACGCTAAAAACATAACTTTTAACTTAAAACTAATTCTAAGAAATTCAACTAAAAACAAAAATGCATTCCTACAAACTTAAATTCAGCCAAAATTATTTTCCATTTTTACTGCCAAAAAGAGACTCACTACATATCAATCACCAGAACCCACTAAAACAAAAGCAATAACTGAAAACATGAAAGATCATTGATAATTTCAACCACCACCAACACCAATTTCAACACAAAAAGAAAAAAAAAATGATTTAATGCCCGTCAAATAAAATCCGCATTCAAAGAGTTCCAAACAAACTCAAATCAGAAAAAAACTCAATCACCAAAACAGACAACCAAAAAACCATATTGAAACAAACCCATTTCATAATTTAAAGGCATTAAATGAAATCCACAGTTAAACAGCTTCAAAGCATACCCGCATTCAAACAATTTCACAAAAACTCAATTCAATGAAAATCAAACCCACCAAAAGAATAATCAGAAAACAAAATTGAAACAAACCCATTTGAATGTTCATAACAATGAAATATAATTAACATTTAAACTGTATCAAAGCATTACAAAACCACAACAACTGAACATCAAAACAAGACGCACTAAGCCAGCTGTGCTTGTTCACTCTCTAAAGGAATTCCAACCTCATTATTAACCTTATCTTCTTTCTTGCTCCTAATCCTTGGAGGGAGGGGCACTGCAAGAAAACTCTTCGTCTTGCTGATGGGTTTGGACCTTTCAAGCTGAACAACATCGCCAACTTGGAACTGGTTCTCAGGGTCATGAGCCTGGTACTTCTTCTTCTTTCTAACGCGTCTCTTGTACTTTGGGTGAGGGTCCAAACGCACAACTTCAACAGAAACCGTCTTGTCGTTTGTGGAGCAAACCACTCTGCCTTGCATCTTTTTCATGGCCCTGATTGGTGGGACGAAAAAGGTGGGAATTTTGGGGAAGCGAAGAGGGTTTTGAGGGGTGAGAGAGAGGAGTTGAGCCATGGAGGAAGTGGGTTTTGGGCGTTGAGAGTGAGAGAGAATGAAGTGATGAAGTTAGAGACATTGTTTTGAAGATAAGAGAGAGAGAAGTGGAAAGTGTTTTTCTTGTTGTAGCCTGTAGGATTGGTTTTTTTTTCCCTCAAATTTCTTGAATTATTTTCCTCTGTGGGATAAGAAAGAGAGAGAAGAACAAAGAAATATTTTTGACTTTTTGTTTCTGGATTTTTTAGATTTGAGAAAATAATGTTAAGCCTCTAATTTAAGAAATTAAAAATTATTTTTATATACAAAAGGATTATGATAATTTAATGACACTTCTAAATAAATAATAATATAAACCTTTAAAGAAGTGAAATATTATTTTTGTTTTGCTTTATTTATTTTGTTCTCTCAATTATCATTATATATGGTAAATTCAATTAAAAGTATTGTAAAAAATTTCTAAAACACTTTAAAAATGTATATAGGTTTTTTTTTTTTTTTCTATAATTGAACATTCGAACCAATTTGTGCACACTTCAACTGTTCAACTAATCCCTCAAAATTTTAAAACTATCAATCGAATAAAAATTTTGATCATCATTACCAAAGTTTTAGTTACTCCACGTTAAGTTACTTCCACATTAAGATGCTTCTACTTGATTTACGGTGTTTGGAAGCTTTAACACAAAAAGCACTTTTGAATAAAAATCTTTTTTTTTTTTTTCTTACAAAAATATCCCCAATACTCTTTAGAAAAGCATCCACTGAAAAAAGTCATCTTCACTCTCATAAAAGTCATTTAAACCAAACATTATGTACACAATATATATTTAATATCTATAAATACTTTTTTTTTTTTTTAAACTAAGATGTCCAAAGCCTCTGACCAGTTTACGTTAGAGTTGGGTATTTGGGATCGGGTTCAAAAACCTGGCCCAAAAATCCGCTCCTAATATCAATCCTAGTAAGCTTGGTCCCAAAACGGGACTAGGCCTAAGGAGGAGGGTTGGTCCCTTCCATTGGGCCCTCCTCCAAGGCCCAGGGCTTGGATTGGGCCTAAACTCTTTTGGTTTATTTTTTTAGCCCATTGGACAATTGCAAAACCCTCTGTAAATTTTCAAAATAGACAAAAATTATAAGAGTTAAAATAAAATTTTACAAAATTAAAAAAAACATAATATCTGTTGGCTATTTTTTTTTATTGGGGGGTGGGGGTTGAGGAGGTTTTTTTTTTTCCATTTTCCCCCAATGCTACATTATAAATATTCCCTAAAATTTCTCATTTTTTTCCACACCACTCAATCTCTCATTCTCTCAATCTCTACTGTCTACTCCAAATCTCCAATCAAATTCTCATTCAATTTATATTTATATTTATAATCTATTTATTGTTGAATACAGAAAATACTTTTTAATCGATAAGATGATTGAAGTGATAACGTATTTATGTGATTGGACTCATGTAAAGAGAAGATTATAACAGCACCCTGAAGATCCCGAATTATTCGAACTCTTTAGGAATACCGATTTTAATGATTTAAATATTCTTGACGATGAAAATGAATAATTTAATAAAAAATTTTATTTAATTGTTTATTTGTGAAACGTAAATGTGTGATGTGTGAATATTACATTTATGTTAAAATTAACCATTAATTTATTTATTATTTTATAAAATTAATTAAACTTTTAAAAACTTAGTAATCTACCCCTAAAAATTACATAAACCCCCCTACAGAATTTTCATTTCGCCCCTAAAATATAAAAAAAGATAGGGAGAACATAAAATTTTGCAAGCCCATAGGACCGGTCCAGGTCCTGAAATTGCTCATGGGCCTGGGACCGATCCCAAGCCCATGAGTGTTCCTCCCGGGTCAGGCCCATATTCGGGCCCGCTCGGGACCGGTCCTTGACTTAGCTCTAGTTTACATGCACCTGACTAATTTTTGAATGAAATTAGCGCAACAATCCATTAACCAAGATCCCTACTTTTAAGTATAAAAATACTTCTTTTCAAAAAAAAAAAACCAGATGTAGTTCAATTTTATTCACCAATTTTTTTGGCTTGGAGAAAACAATGCTTAAATTCAATCAAGTAGCTCTGCCTCATTAATATCATATAAAATGATCAAATTTAGTTGCGGGAAATTATTGAAGCATAAATGAAACCAGTTTCAGAGTTTTTGATCAACCTGATTTTTACACCAATAATGCAGCGCTTCAATTTGTACATCTGTCAAGTCTTATTTATGGCTTTTCTTTATCATTATTTTTCAATGCACATGGCCTCTAAGTCTAAAGTATGCAATTCTTATTTATTGATAAAAAGAATTAAGATAATGGAAAAATTAAATGAATTTCGATAGTTTAAAATAAATCAAGAGACACTTTCTGTATCTCGTACACAAATAAAATCTCTTGAGTAATACACCAAAAAGTCTTTGAGTTCGAACCCCTCCTTAGTTGGTAATAGGGGTAGCTATTAGTGCTCTTATTCGATAATTTTAAGGTTTTGGGGGATTAGTTGACGGTCGGTAGTTCCAGGGTTTCGAAAGATTAATTGATGGCCAGTAGTTCTAAGATCTTGGGGGATTAGTTGGAGGCCGGTAGTTCCAGGGTCTCGAGAAATTAGTTGAGGTGTGAGTAAATTGACCTAAACATCCCTTGGTCATTAAAAAAAAAAAGTTGAGATACGCATAAACTAATCTAAACACCCCAGTCATAAAAAAAAAAAAAAAAAAAAAATATATATATATATATATATTACTGAGATGAATTTTAAGATTTTTAAAAGTTTAAAAGAGTTGGAAGAAAAATCCAGATTACTGAGATGAATTTTAAGATGTTTAAAAGTTTAAAAGAGTTGGAAGAAAAATCCAAATTTTGATTAAATGATTCTGAAGTTAGTAGTTGAATTTCTCTGAGCTGAAGGTAACCCATCTTTAAAGGATTCATGGCAATGTCAATCTCCAGTTGCTATTTTGAGTCTGCTAACAATTCATAATAGAAGCAAGGTGATAGAGACTTGATTTAAATGCTTATTTTAAGTCCTCTTCACATCAAATGCAAAGCAACAAGATTTAACAAGTGTAATAACTCCAAAGGAATTAATTAGATACAAAAATTTAACTAATCAAAGTGTGTTTAATTTTCTGATTCAACTTCCCACCGACAAATCACTACTAACATTAAATTTTGGTGCTAAAAAAATAAATATGAAAATTTAAAAGAACTGGCTTCAGGTTTTGCCGTAACATGCATGGCTACACCAGTCATGAGATTCCTGAATCTGAGCCTCGTCAAACCTAGTTTATAAATAAATGAAATGATTACAATTTTCTCCACATTCTTCTGCGGCTGCGGACTTTGAATTTTGAAGGATGGTGATGGGGCTCAAAGTGTTGTTAATGGTGGTTTTTTTGTGGGGTTTTTGTTGCTTATTTCAAAATGTGAATGGTGAACTTGAGTTACAGTTCTATAAAAAGAGCTGCCCTGATGCGGAGAAGTTGGTGAAAGAGAAAATGAGAAAAAGCATGTTGAATGATCTTTCTACTGCAGCTGCGATTCTGAGACTGGCTTTTCATGATTGTCAAGTTGATGTAATTTTTTGCCTTTGTTGGATCATCATGGTTCTTCGAATCTGCATTTTCATGTTGATTTCTGATTGCTGCAGGGTTGTGATGGATCAGTTCTTCTGGAAAACGCTAATGGG